>CM057817.1:106392398-107689898 GCA_030067965.1 Latrodectus elegans | reverse complement strand
CAAAAATGAAGATTACCCCAAAGAAAGGTTATTCCGATGGTTTTTCTTTTGTTTGTAAGAAAATTATTCATGGAAAGCAATGCAACACTGAAAAATCTATTAGGCATGGTTCTTGGTTTTCAAATTCTAAATTAAAATTTTTTGAAATTTTATATATTGCTTACGAAATTTTAAGGGGATTCAAAACGGAACACATGATTGAAGAGTATTACTTATCAAAAGCTACTTTTTTCATGTTTTTTTTAAATTTTAATTTTAAAAATGTATATATTTGAAAAAATAGATTTTGCATGCTTTTTTTTATTTTTTAATGAAATGTGACACTGGTGACAACGAACAAAATGTCGAAATAAACATACCAATCGGCATATCAGCTGAACTTCATTTCAAGTTAGTCCATAATTTATATTTATTTCCCTTTTTAAATTTTCTAAAATGCTCATTTTTCGATCGAACTTCGGGAAATTACCCGTGTTAATAAACGCGCGCTTAGCTTGGCGACGGAAAAAAAAAAAATCGCCGCGTTCGCCAATATATGGGGATACTGAACTAGTTCCGAGCAATGAGTGTTGATGTAGATTGAATTTGTAGTTTTATAAAAAAAAAAAATGTGGGAGGTGGTTTACTTTATCCATCAGAATTTGAAACCAATAGTGTACTTCATATTTACATTATAACATCAAAATTAATTTCTGAAGATTATGAGCATAAATTTTTTAATCAACATAACTTAATAATTAATGTAGCAAAAAACCTTCTATTTCCTAAAGACATGTGGGATTTCTTAGTTTGCAACTGTGGCTATTTGTTTGAGGGAGTAATAGTTAAAATTATGAGGTCATCTATATATAATACTATAATACTCTTCTTAATAATTATAAACTTAAAAATGATATTTATCAAGGAAAATCAAAAATAAAGAGAATCTAATAAGCCTGAAAGTAGAAGGAAGTATAAAAAAACACTAAAAACCAATAATTTACATTCCAACTCTTCAAAAAAAATTAAATTAAAATAAACCTTTTACAAATTGTGCATTGTGAATAACAATATTCTTTTTATTTCATGTACTTAACCGCTTTTACTTTTTATGTATTTAAGTTACATTTAATTTTAATAAAAAGGATATAATTTAAAAAGTCTATATACGTAAGTTATATTTAAAATTTTTTAATTCTTTTGTGTTAATATTATTGCACTGGGTAAATTTATGGGGGAAAATATAGCTGTAACAATTTACATAACATCTAAAGAAAAAAATTTGGTATTAAAAATAAAGGTGTTTATATACATTTTTTAAAATTTTAATTCTCATGCAAATGTTTTCGAAATACATTAACTTTGCTGTCTTTCTATAAAATCATAATTGTTCTTTTTATTGCTGTGTTTAAAAATTCTCTATAATTTCATAAAATTTTCTTTTTCATGTATGTCTTACCAATTTTTTATTAAAATTTAATGTATTATGTTTTTTATGTGTAATGAATTTATTTCATTTTATGTATAAATTGTTTACAAAATAAAAATATTTCTGTGAAAATTTGTGTTTTCTCCTTCTTCATTTTATATATAATTATTTACAAAAAAAAATTTGTTTTGTTTTCCTTTAAAATTATTCTTTAAAAATGATGAAATTAATGTTTCAGAGATTGAGAAAATAAAAAATGTTTCTTTCACAATAGAAGAAGAAGAAAAAAAAAAAACTATATAAAGGGAAGACTCTTTGTATCAAATAAGTATTGGAAAATATAATTTATAACATTTAAATATTTAAAGAGTAATATATATATAAGAAGTAATATTATAATATAAAAAAGTATTTGTGTGTGTGTGATATTACCCTTTTTTAATTATATATATTTAAATAATAAAATTCTTCAGCGTTTTTACAAACACTTAAAATTTTTAAAACTACAATTCAAATTTGTATTTTAATGAAATAATTTTGCATTTTAAACATAGTATTTTAACTTAGAAAAAAATAAACTTTGCTTATTAAAAGGAATAGGAAAAAGATCAAAACATTTGAGATTTAGAAAATTTTAAATATTTAACAATAATGAAATCATTAAAATTTTTTCTACATCCGCAGTAAATGAGCGCCGAAAGTAAAACTTCTGTATTTCCAAAACAGTTCTCTCCCTTCTTGTGATGACTCATGATCCCAGTAAGCAAGCCTAATTCTTGAAGGCCACGCAATGGCTCTCCCACAACGCATCGTCACACAGCACAATAATCGCCTGTCCAGTTAGCTGGGTCACCATGCTATGACTCCAATTGCTTAGATTTGGCGAAGATGGTGATAAATTGTGTCATTTGGCGGACTAGACACGAATACCATAATATCCTCTATTATCCTATGTTGTTAACTGTTTTTGAGTTTATATCCCCAAACTCAAAGTAGAAAGAATGTTACATCACCACCAAACTCCATGAGAGGTAAGTTTCTCTCTTCAGGAGTGGCAACAGATCGAAAAGAGAAAACGACTATAAGGCAGGCATCAAACCTGCGCACCGCGTTGCTTGTGGATGGTGTTTGTTTTGTAGATCCTTGGTGTCTGGTATACCAGCTAAACACGAAACAATCACGTCATTAATAACGTCACTCCAAATATTAACCAATAAAAGTTTATTTATAGTTTAACTTGCATTATTATTGTGCGTGTGTGTATTGCGTAATTGTTAATATTTCCATATTTTAAAACATAATCATGTCCAAAATGCCAAGAAATATTGCATTTTTTTCCAATGGCAGATTGTAGACAGTTCTGCAACAGAGTCTATTAATCTATTGTTCCCTGATACCAAGGAACCGGCAAGACACAGCGACCTCTTAGCCGCCGAGGCGTTGCCCCGGGTGCACCACAAGGGTTGGGCCATCATCGCACCCTCACACATGCCATAGGGACCCGTTTATAGGGTAGGCAACATTTATACTTCATTCACACACACAAGGAAAGGACAAAGACAGGATAGAGAGAGAGAAAGTACATCTGTGAATGGACCGGGATTCGAACCCAGGACCTCCCTATCCGTGGTCAGGCACGCTGACCGCAAGACAAGTTGGCCGGTAGAAATATTGCATATAATACTTTGATTTAAATATCAGCAGCAAATATTATTGCTGAAGTATGTTTGGAAGCAGAAAAAAGGGAGGACAAAATTTAAATAACATAAAATATATTACAATTACCCATGCAGCCTATTTAAAATAAAACTAACAATATTTCTTTGAAATGCATTTTTATAAACTATAAATAATAACTAAATTGGAAACTCATTTTATAAAAAAAAATTGTTTGCTACAAATACTTATGCAATTACATTTTATTAATAATCTTAATTTAAAAAATAATTACGTTTTATTTCAGAGTCTGTTTCATAATATTTAAATAAAAAATACAAAAAAAAATTATTTATTATATTAAAGAGTTCAAGTATTTAATGATTTCATAAAAGTAATAATAAATACAACTATACTATACTATTCAAATTAAAGTTTCTGCAATATATTAATTGCAATTTAAATTTAAAACGTTTCATTCCGTTAATTTTTATTAAATACTAAATATATTTGAATTATTTTTCTAATTTTAAAAAGCAATTTTAATGAAGAAGATTTAAATAAAATTAAAATAATTTTTAAAAATCTTGTGAAATTTTACCAGATAATTTTTTTTGAAATTATTATTAATTATTTAACTGAGATCTTTATTATATAGTTGATTTTTTAAAAAATTTTTATTAAAATAATTATTATCACGTGGGTTTCACAAGCACCTGTTATATCTATTGAAAAATATATAATCGAATAAATAAGTACCGGGTGATCCAAAAGTTCGTTACAATTTTAAAAATTAAAAAAAAGAAGAAAGTAAGATAAAGAAGTGCGGTTTGCAAGAAAGGGCTCACAAGTTAGTCGGATTTTTTTTTTTTTTCTTTTCTTTTTTTTTTTTTCTTTTTTTTTGCAGCAAAAAAAGTTTTAGTTAAAAAAGTCGCCTATAGATGGCGCCTGTCCGAAACACCATGAAAAGGACAACAGTACGCTCCATTCATTTATTCTGATAATAACAGTTGTTCACTATGACCTCCAGTACATTGTACGACACAACTAAGGCGACTCGCAACGCCCGTTACAGCTGAATGCAATATGTCGGAATGAATTGCAGAAACCTCACGACAGATGGAATCTTTGAGTTCGGCCAATGTTGAAGGAGATAAACGGTACACACGTGATTTCAAATAGCCCCACAACCGGAAGTCGACCGGAGTGAGGTCGGGTGATCGTGGAGGCCATGTGATCTTGCAACCTCGACTGATCAGTCTCTCTTCACCAAAGGTACTCAAAAGGAATCGTTTTACTGGATTGGCATAATGTGGTGGTGCGCCATCCTGCATAAAATTTATTACAGATAACACACCTCTTTGATTTAATGCGGGCACGACTTTGTCACGCAAAAGAGTGAGGTAAAGCTTAGCGGTTACTGTGCACGTTTTCTAGCCCAATCTGGGACACGGTTCTTCAAAGAAGAAAGGTCCGACAATGAAAGATGAGGGGAAGCCACAACAGACTGTCAACTTGGCTGGATGCAGAGATTTCGTCGTGTATTCACGAGGATTAGATGTTGCCCATATACGAGTGTTATGGGTGTTGACATCCCCGTGTAGTGTGAAGTGCGCCTCATCCGTCCAGAAAACGTTGAACAACCACTGAGGGTCGTATTCGATTCTTGCCATAGCCCACTCGGCAAATGATTCCCGCATAGCTGTGTCTCCCGGTTGTAACTCCTGCAGTGACTACAGTTTGTAGGGATAGAGATGCAATATCCCGTGGAGGATACGTCGAATCGATGATTGAGGCACATCCAATATCTTCCAGCTTCGCGAGCACTGCTACTCCCAATGGACGATTCCGCCGCTAAATCATTCATTGTGGTTTCCACCGCAATAATTCGGCTCTCCGCCAACGAGGGTCTTCCACTGCGTGACCGATCCTGCAAAGAGCCAGTTTACTCGAACCTCTTGACAAGCTTGATTATTCCAGGACACGATATGAGGCCTTTCTTCGTCTTCAGTCCTTTCGTCGCGCGAAATTTTCGCAACGTAATAGTTGCTGACTCTCCGTTCAAATAGAACAACTTCACCAACAACGCTCGATCGGGTAATGATAACATTCTGAAAGCGAATGAGAAATTCTCGAGTATCACGGGTTTTTATCACAAGATTAATTTGCATAATTCTGCTGAATCTTTCAATGTCAGCGCCATCTATAGGTGACTTTTTTAACTAAAACTTTTTTTGCTGTTAAAAAAATCCAACTACCTTGTGAGCCCTTTCTTGCAAACCGCACTTCTTTATCTCACTTTCTTCTTTTTTTTATGAATTTTTAAAATTGTGACGAACTTTTGGCTCACCTGGTATATATTATATATAAAAAAAAAAACAATAAATAAAATTTTAAAACATATTGATTAATTAAATTTAACTTGCTTTTAAAATATTCAATGATAAATTCTTCAATTTCTACACAAAATTTGAATTCAGTGTTCTTATATAAACAGCGCGAACCAAGTAAATATACTTGTCGCTCAGTAGTGGATGAAAAATATTAAACATGCTGAATACTTCGCTTGGTGGAAAGCTCCGCCTCAATTTGGTCATACATGTCTTCGTTTCCTGGATGTTTAACTTGCTTTATAGTAGTATCTGGTCATGGCCAACTAGACACACTGTGTGTCTAGTTGGCCGTGATCTGGTAGTTATCCACCGTATACGGGTAACGATAACCAGGAAACCTGTGCATTGCTTTGCTTGTGGATGGTGTTTCATTGGTGTCGGTTTTAAGGATCCCTGGCGTCTGGTATACCAAGTCGAGCACGAAACAATCACATCATTAATAACGTCACTCCAAATATTAACCAATAAAAGTTTATTTACAGTTTAACTTGTATTATTATAATTAATATTTTGATTATTATTGTGTGTGTATTGCGTGTTTGTTAATATTTTCATATTTGAAAACATAATTATGCCCAAAACGCCAATAAATATTGCATATACTACTTTCATTTAAATATTAGCAGTAAATATTATTTGGAAGAGGAAAAAAGGGAGGGCAAAATTTAAATAATATAAAACTTATTCCAAAATTGCTCATGCAGCTGATTTAAAAAAAAAGTTAACGATATTTCTTTGAAATGAATTTTTATAAACTATAAATAATAACTAAATTAAAAATCATTATATATATATATATATATATATATATATATATATATATATATATATATATATATATATATATATATGTGTGTGTGTGTGTGTGTGTGTGTGTGTGTGTGTGTGTGTATATCTACAAACAATTATTCATTAGAATAATATTAAAAATCCTAATTTAAAAAAATAATTACATTTTATTTCAGAGTCTGTTTTATAATATTTAAATAAAAAATAAATTCGTTTATTATATTTAATAGTTCAAGTATATTTATAATGCTTTCATAAAATTGATAATAAATATAACAATAATATTCAAATTAAAGTTTCTGCAGTATTTTTATTGCAATTTAAATTGAAAATGCTTTATTCAGTTATTTTTTTATTAAATATTTGAAATATTTTTATGATTTTAAAAAGCAATTTCAACGAGGAAGACTTAAATAAAATGAAAATAGTTTTTAAAAATCTTATGAAATTTTACCAGATTATTGTTTTTTGAAAATTTTATTAATTGTTCAACTGATATCTTTATTATGTAGCTGATTTTTTTAAAAATTTTTATTAAAATAATTATCATCACGTAGATTTCACAAGTGATGATATGTTATCTATTAAGAAATGTGTATAATCGAATAAATAAATATATATTATAAAACAAAAAATAAAATTCTAAAACATATTGAGCAATTGAATTTGACTTACTTTTAAAATATTCAATCATAAATTCTTCAATTTATACATAAAATTTGAATTACATGTTCTTATGGAATTCAAATTTTATGAATTCTATAAGAATATGGAATTTAAACAGCGCGAATCAAGTAAATATAGAGTTGTCGCTTGGTTGTGGGTGAAAAAAATTAAACATGCTGAATACTTCTTTTGTAGGAAAGCTCCTCCTCAATTTGGTCTTACGTGACGTCATTTCGTGGATGGCCTGTTGACATCTGGTAGTCATCCACCGTCAACCTGGACTACCAGATGTCCACAAGCATATATATAAATATGAAAATATTAACAAATAGACAATACACACATATACATAATAATAATCAAGTTAAACTGTTAATAAACTTTTATTGGTTAATATTTGGAGTGACGTTATTAATGACGTGTTTCTTTCGTGTTTGACTAGTATACAGGGATCCACAAAACAGACACCAATGAAATACCATCCACAAGCAACGCAGTGCACAGATGTCCTGGTTACCGTCACCCAGACACGGTGGATAACTACCAGCTATCCACGAACCATCCAGGAAACGACGACATGTATGACCAAATTGAGGAGGAGCTTTCCACCAATCGAAGTATTCAGCATGTTTAATATTTTTCATCCACAACCGAGCAATACGTGTAAATTTACTTTATTCGCGCTGTTTGTATAAGAACAGGGAATTCAAATTTTCTGTAGAAATTGAAGAATTTATCATTGAGTATATTTAAAGCAGGTTAAATTTAATTAATCAATATGTTTTAGAATTTCATTTTTTGTTTATAATGCATACTTTTTTATTCGGTTACATATTTTTCAATAGATAACAGGTGCTTATGGAACCTATGTGATAATAATTATTGTCATAAAAATTTTAAAAAATCAAATATATAAAGATCTTAGTTGAATAATTAGTAATAATTTCAAAAAAGAATTCTGTGGTAAAATTTCACAAGATTTTTAAAAACTGTTTTCATGTTATTCAAATATTTCTCATTGAAATTGCTTTTTAAAATTAGAAAATATTTTGAGTACTTTTATTTTTTAATAAAAATTAACTGAATAAAGTGTTTTTAATTAAAACTGCAAATAAAACATTCCTAAAACTCTAGTTTAAATAATTTTTTTATTTTTTACTATTTTTGTGAATGTGTGGTAAATCCCAGAATTTGGCGCCATCACCCTAAGAAAATTCTTGTACCCTATAGGGTTGCAAGAATTACTGGCATAGCACGCTCTTTATTCCTGATCCCTCTTACTATAGTAAGAGGGATCAGGAATAAAGAGCGTGCTATGCCAGTAATTTACGATTGGAAATTTTAGAATATCTGCAATAGTAAAGGAAAAGGAAATTGAATAAAATTGTTTGAAGGAGATAATATCGTGTTGGTGATGTTTATTTTAACATAACATACTAATCTCCTTAATGGTGACCTTGGTGCAGCATGTCCATTTTTGGACCTTGCGCCATAAAACCCAACCAACCAACCTTAATGGTGACCCGGACGTGATCATTGGTAACTATTAATATACGGATATCAACCTGCTTTAAAATTATCGGCTGATTTTCGGCTGTTGAAAAAGATGAATCGAAACTACTGATGCTCTTTGTGTGCGGCGGTAACGTTTTTCAAGTGATGGTGATTTATTGCGGGGTGGGTCTTCTTGTGGCGTGTTCCGAAAAGAGTGAGAGGGGAATAGCAGATGGGTGTTTTTTTTATTCTGTGCTTTTGATTTGAAACTAAAACGCGCAATTTTTCTGATTCTAATATCATATTCGATTTCGTTATGGCTGTCATTTTTCTTATTTCTGTTTTATAATTGTTTAGAGGTTCATTAATTATTATAAATCTTTAAAATATGTATAATTCTTATTATGTAATTTAAAATATCTTCATTATTATTACTAACTGATAAATATAACGCAACTTTGTTCTCAAACCTTGTATCATGGCTGAAGTTAATGCTGCTCAAATCCCCGCATGTAACAGATCTGATCCTGCATTATGGTTTGTTATGTGTGAAAGCACGTTTTCTCTTGCCACACCAAAACCCATTACAGAACCGAAATTAAATATAATTATATTGTTTCCCATTTTACACCCGAAATTGCATCATAAGTTCGTGATGTACTAATGAAACCGGATGCAACCGATCGATACAAACAGATTAAGCAGGAATTAATAAACCACTCGGGAGAATCATCGCAACAAGAAATTCGAAACTTATTATTAGAGGAAGAATTAGGATCGCGCAAACCGACAGAACTTTAACGAAATATGAAGCGTCTCGCAGAATCACATAATGTTCCCGATAAACTAATGTTAAACTATTTTTACAGCGATTGCCATCCAATGGTCAAACTATTTTAGCTGCAGTTTCTGATTTAACAGTAGAGAAAGCTGCTGAAATTTTCGATGGCATCACCGATGTTACGCCATCTCCTGTTGATATGTTTTCAGTTTCCAAAACAGATGAATCTTTCGAAATTAAAATATTTCGCGAAATTGGAGAATTAAATAAACGAATTGAAATCAACTTTCTTTTACTCGTAGTCGCTCACCGTATCGTTGTAACCAAAACAGTCGTGAAAGAATTAATTCTCACAAACGAAACTTTTCCATTTGCTGGTATCACAGACATTTCGGAAAGAAATGTAGAGATGATAAATACGTTAAACCTTGTACATGGCAGGAAAACGAATGAAGTAAAGAATAAAGGCGACATATTCTTTGCCTCGTGAATCACGTCGCCTGTTCATTCACGACCAGACATCAAATGTTTCATTTCTGGTCGATATTGGCTCTGAATTGTCCTTAATCCCTGCTAACAATTACTAAAAGCGAAATTCTTCACAACAAACGCTTTTTGCTGCAAATTCTTCAACAATTAATGTTTATGGACAGAAGACACTCTCTTTAAATTTTAATTTGAGAAGAAATTTTACGTGGACATATCTAGTAGCCAATGTTAGTACACCAATTTTAGGAGCAGACTTTCTCCATTATTTTGAATTGATTCCAGGTCTCAGGCATAAATGTCTTACAAACACAAAAACGAAATTACAATCCACTGGCCACTTATAATATACAGATCTTCGTTCAGTTCAAGTTTCTATTCTTAAAGATACTCATTATCATAAACTTTTGAAAGAATTTTTTATTTTACTAAATTACCTAATCCAAATCAACCAGTTAAGCATAATACTATACATTACATAGTTAGGAAACTATGTAATGTATGTAACTCCTGTAGTTGCGAAACCTCGAAGGCTTGCTCCTGATCGTCTTAGAATTGCAAAAATTGAATTTCAACATATGATGCAGTTAAACCATATAAGACCTTCAAGAAGTAACTATGCTTCACCTCTACACATGGTCTCTAAAAAAAGAACTTTAAATTGGAGACCAGTGGATGATTATAGAGCTTTCAATGCTCAAATAATTAAAGACAAATACCCGATACCTTGTATTGCGTATTTTACTGCAGAATTACATGGATCAAAAATATTTAGTCGCATAAACTTAATAAAAGCTTATCATCAAATCCCAATAAACCCTGACGATATACACAAAACCGCTATATGTACCCCATTTGGCTTATTTTAAAGTACAAGGATGCAATTTGGCCTTTGCAACGCATCTGTTACTTTTCAATGCTTTATAGATGAGGTTACACGCGATTTATCAGGTGCTTATGCTTTTGTCCATGACACATTAATTGCTTCTAAGAATTCCCAAGGGCACTATCAACATTTAGAGGCATTATTTTCAAAATTGGCATAATATGGGATATGTATTAACGCTTCTAAATGTACTCTTTTGGTGTTTCTTCAATAGATTTTCTAGGTTCTAATCTTTCCGAAGAAGGAATTCAACCTCTACAAGATGCATATTTGATTTTCCTAAACCAGAAACCTTAACGCAATTGCGAAGATTTTTTGGAATGTTTAACTTTTATCGAAGTTTTATTCCTAAAGCCCGTTATATACTTGCACCCACTGTTCAATTTTTGGAAAGACAAAGAAATAAAAAGAAATCTCATTCTAAAGCTCGTAAACTATCCGAACAACTTACATGAAATGAAAATGCAGAACAAGCCTTTATTGCTGCCAAAAATGCGAAAAAAGAGTGCCAAAGCCACTCTTTTAAGGCATCATATTCCTGGAGCTCAGCTGAGCTTATCCGCCGATGCATCTGATTTTGCTGTAGGAGGCATTATAAGTCAGTTATCGAAAAGGACATGGGAACCAATAGATTTCTTCTCAGTGAAACTTAATATAAGTCAACAAAAATGGTCCACTTATTAAAGAGAATTGTTTGCAATTTATTCTGCTATAAAAAAATTAAAACACTTATGAGAAGGCAGAAATTTTATAATATACACAGACGGACAACCGATGACTCACGCTTTTAAGCAAAACCCTAATAAATGTTCTCCACGGCAATTACGCCATTTAGACTTTATTTCTCAGTATTCAACTGACATTAGACATGCGCAAGGTTGTAAGAACGTGATTGCTGATGCACTCAGTAGAATTGAAATCAATTCTATTACAAAATCTCAAAATTTAAGTTTTGATGAGTTTGCAAATGCACAGAAAACTGATCCAGAGATACAAAGTTATCTGCAGTCTAATACCACCTCTGTTAAACTGGAATTAAATCCTTGTCATTTTTCTCATTGTGAATTGATGTGTGATATTTCAACTGGAACACCACGTCCTTTTGTATCCTTCTCTTTCCGCAAATTGATTTTCGATCATTTGCACAATCTTCCTAGCCCTGGAATAGCATCAACAACAAAATTAATTTGTTCCAGGTACGTTTGGCCTAAGATGAAACGACTAATAAAATCATGGTGTGAACCATGCCAACGATCGAAGGTACAGAGGCACACTAAAACGCCTTTAGGTACTTTTTCTTTTCCAGATGCTTGTTTCTCACACAACCATGTAAATATCGTAGGCCCACTACCGCACTCTGGTGGTTGCTGTATTACCTTTTGACAATAATTGACCTTTTCACCAGATGGTCAGAAGTGACACCCATTTCAGATATTTCTGCATAGACTGTTTGCCGTGAAATATTGAACTGGATTTCATGATTTGGATGTCCATCCGTAATTATCTCTGATCAAGGACCCCAACTGCGTTCAGCTATGTGTGCTGAATTTACTCGCATTTTAGGTTCAGAAAGAATTAAAACAACTCCCTACCATCCGATTTCAAACGGAATTGTAGAGAGATTTCATCGTCATCTAAAATCATCAATTAAAGCGCATGAAAATGATAATTTGACGGAGATAATCCCTGTTATTCTTTTGGGCATCCGAACAGCAGTTAAACAAGACTTGCAAATTTTTTGTGAAGAGCTTGTGTTTGCTACTACTTTGTGTCTTCCTAGTGACATGGTGGACATGGCAGTTATTCCATCCTGTGACAGGGATTTTATCACTAATCTTCGAAACGTGATACAACAACTAAATCCTATTGCAACATCCGCCCACTGTACTGATCGATATTATGTGCATCCGTCGCTGAAATCATGCACACACATTTTCTTGAGAATCGATCGTGTGCATCCTCCATTGTGCCAACCCTACTCCGGTCCTCATGAAGTCTTACGACGAACTGACCATTGACATTAATAGAAAGAAATTTTCTGTTCCTCTTGAGTGTGTAAAACCGGCACATCTTCTGCGAAAACATCCACTGAACTAGTGTCTAATGCCAACAAACCAATACCTGATGATAAAAATTCATCAGTTGGTAAAATGCACAAAACTTTAACCAGATCAGAGAGACGTGTACATTTTCCAAAGAAATTTTCCACTTACATTACTTATAAATTATTTTATTTTAATATTTTAATTAATTCTGTCATTTGTATTTTTTAAAATTTTATATTTGATTGCTTCTATGTTTATACAAATTTTTCAATTGCGTTTGTTCTTTTAAAAATTTTGTTGCTATATTTTAAAGTTATATATATATATATGTGTGTGTGTGTGTGTGTGTGTGTGTGTGTGTGTGTGTGTCGTTCCATTGGGCTAAATGCCCTCTGCACTGGGGGGATGGGGGGATACTTCAGAGCTAGGGAAAGAGAAGGGCTGGCTCAAATGCTCCCAAAAACTGACACCGGAAATAGCCGTTGATGACGTATTCAGGCATCGAAGGAGAATAAGCTGCCTGGAGTTTCTAAGCAAAATACTTATTATTATTTTTTTTAAGTTCATTTTGTTTTTAATCAGAGTGAAATAACTACAAATGCCTCTCAAATATTTAGTAAATTTGCAATTATTATTTAATAAACCCAAAAAAATTATTAATATTGAAATTAATTTGAAATTGTATAACCAATATAAAAATATATTTACTTATTAGCTTCAGTTCATCTTGCTTTTTCACCACTGACCCTTTTTTTTTTTTTTTTGAGCTTGAGAACACATTTATACGAATTAGGTATTTGAATAGAAATGCAGCGATAGTATCTCATAATAAAGCCAATGATCTCATAATAAAAGCTAAAAAATGTTTCGCCATGAAATTTGCGAAAAACTATGCCGTTTGTTTTACAGTTTCCATTCATGCTTTTGTTCTAACAGCAAGTCCCCCACCAGGAATTAAATTAATCCTACCGGAATGATTGGGCATATCGACTGAGAGAGAATTTCTTGATATAGTTCCAAGTGAATTATCTTTAATTTTATAAGCAATATAACCTGCCACATAAGCTATAGCTTCTTTTTCAAAAGGAGATATATTACAATTTGGATTGGAAGAGGCAAGTTCATTTTCCCAAGATAAAGGTAAGGGATTAATTAAGAATTCACGATTTAATTCATAATCTTGAGAATCAAAAGAATTGATAATTTCTTGACGTTCTTTTACATTAAATGCAGAGTAACATTTCACTTGTTAAATAAACATCTGGTCCATTTTCTAAAGAGTTTACTTTCGGTGACAAATTAGATAATTTATTTGCGAGCAATATTTTTTAAGTGAATAATTACTTCAGAAGGAGAAGGATGGTCATTGAATCTCCCGAGACCTCTAATTTGGCTGAAGAGGCTTTCGAGCGCATCTTGAGTAAGTATACTTGTTAAAATATGAGATACATTTATAGATTTTAAGTCTTCATATAATCCATAAAGAGAATGAATTGAAATAATAATCCCTTTCGGAAAAGGCAAAACCGATTTTTTTCCAAATACACGTAAATTGAAAACTTCCTCCTTGATTGCGTTTAAAGATTCTTTTTGAGTATCAAAGTATTTTTGCACTCCAAAAGCAGCTTTTAAAGGCTTGTTACTGGGAGGTATTGGTACGGTTGGTTGGTTGGTTGGGTTTTATGGCGCAAGGTCCAAAAGCGGACATGCTGCACCAAAATTAAGTTTTGTAGCAGCTATTCATTTCTGCTTCAAATTACATTTCATTTACTTATTTTCGTTTTTTTTTTCTTTTTTTTTTTAAAAAACCCAAGCAACATTAAAATTTTAAAAAACAAAAATCAGTGTATATACATATCTTAAAATCCAGATTTAAAATACAAAAAAAAGGTTAAAAATATATATATAATTTTAAAAATTTATATTGTACAAATTTAAATATAATGTAAAAAACCTATTGCCCTCAAAAAGGCGAATAGGTTCCTGTGGGGTGGCTCCCCAAGCAAATCATACAAGGTTAAAATATCACAGTTAAAAAAGTGTAAGCGATACTGGTTAAAATTTGGACATGAAATTAAAATATGATAAGCAGTGAATGGCTCATCACACGTTTCACAATAAGGATTTAATTCGTTTAGAAACAAATGTCTGTGTGTGAAACGTGTGTGTCCGATACGAAGGCGAGTTAATCTAACATCAGCACTTCGTAGCGGTAAAACTGATAATGATATGAGATATGGAAAAATGGCGCACAATTTGTTGGTGACCTGCATGCTCCAAAACTCCTGGAAGAGGGAATAGACAAAATTTTTAACACACTTCCTCACATCTGGAAGGGGGATGGATGACGGCGTTGGAGTTGATGCTGCTTTAGCAGCCGCATCTGCCTTTTCATTTCCCTCGAGACCTACGTGACCTGGGATCCAACAAAATTGTATATCATACCCCTTGCCAGCAAGGGAATCCAATATTTGGAAAATCTTGGGACACAACCGGATGACAATGAATATTCGAATTTCCCAACGCCTCCAATACACTCAAGCTGTCAGTATACACGCAAAAGGAATGAGAATTTACAATACTCACGAGCTGAAGCGTTTTATAAATTGCAGTAGCTTCAGCTGTAAAGATGGAGCAGGAAGCATGAAGGCTGTAATTATATGTATTATTGTTCATAAAAATACCACAGCCGACATGTCCTGCAGTTTTTGAACCATCCGTGAATATTGGCGTGTAGGAAGAATACTGACAGCGATGTGAATAATAGAGCTGTTGGAAAATTGCAGAGGTTGTGTCCGATTTTCTACAGTTGGTAAATGGATTAATTATCAATATTTGTGGATCATACCAAGGTGGATGTGCTAATATGTCCGTTTTAATAAATCGGACATCACATAGGTCAAACAAGGATAAATGATTTTTTGTTCGATTGAGGAAGGGTGGGATGCTGTATGGTCTAGCATCATATATCCTCTTCAGAGTAGGAGTAAGAGCAGAAGAATATAATGGATGATGAGGGTCAGACATAATTTTACAATAGTAATTGAGAGACAGCTGCATACGTCGCATGTCTAAAGGCAATTGTTGGCATATTGCATAAAGACTATGGACGGGCGATGTGCGGAATGCGCCTGAACATATTCTCAGAGCAGAATGATGGACAGTGTCCAGTCTGCGTATAACAGAAGATCTAGCGGATCTATAAACAACACAACCATAGTCAAGTCGATATAAAATTAATGATTGGTATACTCGGAGGAGTGACGTGCGATCAGCACCCCAAGATGTATTTGAAAGCACCTTGAGGATATTGAGTGATCGCTCGCACTTTTTCCGCAAATGTAAAACATGCGGAAGAAAGGTTAATTTATGGTCAAATATCACTCCGAGGAATTTTATCTGACTGACAACTGGTATAGCCGTGTTGTTTACACAAATAACAGGATCATTGTGGAGGCTAGTCTTCCTGCAGAAATGGACACATTTGCTCTTGCTAGGAGATAGTGTATGGCCATTCTCAGCACACTTTGCAGCTAATTTATTAACAGATGTTTGTAGTTGTCTCTCAATTAAACGCATGTTTGACCCTTCACAAGATATTTGCAGGTCATCAACGTACAAGGTACCATGCACAGAAGGTGAAAGTTGATGAAGTATGTTACTGATATGAAGATTAAAAAGGGTGACACTTAAAATACTTCCCTGAGGAACACCTTCAGGTTGGTTAAAAGTATTGGACAAAACAGTACCAATACGAACTTTAAAACCACGGGAGCGTAAGAAATTTTGGATAAATATCGGCAAATTACCCCTAAAGCCAAAATCATACATCCTACGGAGAATTCCATAACGCCACGTACGGTCGTAAGCCTTCTCTATGTCGAAGAAAATGGAAACCAGATGATTTCTCCGCACAAATGCATTGCGGATTTGCGTTTCCAAAAGAGTAATATTATCTAGAGTGGATCTTCTTTACGGAAGCCACTCTGATTAACATGAATGTATTTATTTATTTCTAAGACTTATACGAGACGGGCGTTGACCATACGTTCAAGAGTCTTACATAAGCAACTCGTCAGAGCTATTGGTCGATAATGTGAAGGAACAGAAGGATCCTTACCAGCCTTAAGGATCGGAATCACTATTGCTTCGCTCCAAAGTAATGGGAATTTATTTTCAGTCCAGATCCTGTTGAACAAAAACAGCATGTTCAACAGGGAGTCTGGACTTAAATGACGAAGCATTTGATAGCTGATTCCATCAGGTCCTGGGCTAGTATCATCGGCCTGCTGTAATGCTTTTTTCAATTCCAACATCCGAAATTTACAGTCGTACGGAAAAGCTTGTCCATGGTTGAAACGAATTGGTATTCGCTCAGCGCGACTCTTAGTCCTTAAGAACGAAGGACTATAAGAGTTGTTGCTTGAGACACTAGCAAAGGTTTCACCAAGAACGTTAGCGATGTCCTTAGGGGAAGAATACACAGCAGCTCCGGACTTTAATATAGGAATAGAAGATTCCCTATAGATTCCATTGGCTGCTTTTACTCTTCTCCACAACTGTTTACTGGATGTGGAAGAAGTTATTGATGACACATAGCGAGACCAAGATGCCTTCTGACTTCGACGACGAGCTCTGCGAGCTAATGCTTTTGCTCTCTTAAAGGCGATAAGATTCTCCGTTGTGAGGTATCTTCTGAATAGCCCCCATAACTTCCTCTGTTTTTTATATGTCTCTTGGCATTCTTTGTTCCACCAAGGTTTGCAATGCCTGTGTGGTATAGAGGAACTTTTAGGTATTGATGCATCAGCTGCATTCTTAATTGTTTCAGTGACTTTACAAACAGCAATATCAATATCTTCGATCAAAACCATTTAATCATCAACAACTGCCAATTGCGTAAATAATGACCAATCTGCCCGACTGTACATGTAAGTAGGTAAGTGTTGTCTTACACTACTACCTCCAGTCTGGGAGATGACCAGAGGAAAATGATCGCTATTATGTAGATCATTTCCTACATTTAAATTTAACAATGGCAGAAGAGATGGAGAACAAATGGCAAGATCGAGAGAATGAAATGTTCTCGTGGGTACATGGAAATATGTCTTCTCGTCGGTATTAAGCAGACAGAGACTGTTATCTGAAATAAAACGCTCTATCTGCCGACCGCGAGAATTAGTATCATCATTTCCCCACAAAGCACTATGGCCGTTAAAGTCACCCAGCAGTAGAAATGATGTTGGCAGCTGATTTATTAATGCATCGAGTTCCTCTTGGCAGATGACATCATGTGGTGGTAGATATAAACTACAGACAGTTAATAAGCATGTAGTATAAATTCTTACAGCAACTGCCTGTAGAGTAGTATTTAATGGATGGGCAGTGCTGGGGTAAGTATTGGATGTTAATATACAAACACCTCCAGACACTGCACCATCATCACCACAATCTTTTCTAAAGCATGTAAACCCTCGCATGGAAAATTATTGCTTGACCTCAGGAATGTCTCCTGAAGTGAACAACATGCGGGGTTGTATGCTGAAATTATAGACTTGATGTCATCATGATGAGAACGCAAACCATGGCAGTTCCAAAAAACTAAGGAAGTTATTGTTGAGTTAGAAAAGCTCCTTTCCCGGAGCCGGAAAGCATGTCATCTGACATCTCTTCCAAAGAGAGATCTTCGTCCGAGGGATGTAGATATACAGCATCCGCTTCCAGGGATAAGGCTTTACGGGTGGATATGGAGGGTCTAGGATTGCCCTCCTTTGCAGATTTTAGTTTTAAAGCCTTTAAGGCTTTAGATCTAGCCGTTGGAGCTTTTCTACGGACAGTAGTTGCTGATGTTGATTTTGGCTTTTTCTCAGAATTAAGGGGTAATTTAACAATTGGAAGTGACAGAGCATCAGTTTGAGTACTAGCCGTTCTAGTGATCTTGGCGGCGACAGTTGCATAGCTAACTCCTGTTTGAGGTGTACGAGCGGTAACAGCACGTCTCGCCTCGGGATATGAGCAATTGTTCTTAACTTTTGTGGTTGTGATCTCCTTTTCCAGTATCCAGATAGGACAACTTCTAGCGTAGGAGGGGTGGTCACCTTTACAATTGACACACCTCACCTCTCCTTTGCAGTACAAGACAAGCTGTCATGGCCAACTGCTGCGCAGCGAGCGCAAGTCAGTTTGCCCCTGCAAGCCGCTTTGGAGTGACCAAATCGCTGGCACTGGAAACAACGCAAAGGATTTGGAATAAATGGCCTGACGGATAGATGCATATACGCAGCTTTAATATGCTGCGGTAGGTTTGGCGTCGCAAATGTCAGTACGAGATGTTTAGTATTGATAACTTGCCCATCACGTCTGACAGTTATGCGTTTTACAGCACAGACCTTTTGATCTTTGAGATTTTCTAAGATCTCGTCCGCAGACGTATTTAACAAATCTCTGGCGGATACCACACCACGTGAAAAGTTAAGATTATTATGAGGTTGGACGGACACCTCAAGGTTAGCAAGCATGTTCATGCTGCTTATAAGAGTAGCTTGTGCATCTGATGCAACTTCTACCATTGGATCTCCAGAACGAAGTTTCCGTATGCTCTTCACTTCTCCGATATTTCCAGCAATTGCTTTTTGGATTAGGAAAGGGGATACATTATCAAATGTACCCTCTTTCCGTTTAACAATATAAAATTTTGCTTTTAATAATGTCAAGGTTTGCTCCCGTGGGAGAGAAGAGAAATTTATTGTTTCCATAGTAGACATGGAAAATTCGGGACCTGACGGCACCACCCACCACCGAGTCCAACAAGGGGATGCAGACCAGCTGCACCAATGCTAGCCAGGTCCTATACGCTCACAGTACATCCCTGAGATGGCCTCCACCCTTAACGAGTCATCCAGCAGATGTACCGATCGCTTGATCCATAAAGCCGATAGATGTGCTGAGGACCACAACACACCTCCCGTTTACCTGAAGCAGAGGCCAAAGCAATGTGTTGGTCTCAGGAGGCCTCAATTACCAGGATCTTCCTTTCCAGGGACACGGGTCTCCACGCACGGCAAACACGTGGGTGATTTAGTCCTCAAGAGTAGCTAATAGCAACAGAGCGGCGAAAGTTACTCAAGGGGAGCCCTCAACCTCTTACGAGGCAACCACACTGAGGGAGAAAAGGAAGAAAAGCAGAAGAGTAGAGGAGAGAGGAAAGTAAAGAAGAGGACAGATCACTAGGGTACCTCGGGATTGTGACACCCGTGTTTACCTAAAGAAGGTAAACCCCCTGAGGGGAGGTATTGGTACGGAGCTGTTCTTAAAATCAAATAAATTATCGATTAATGAAAAAAAATCAGCCGCTTTAGTATTTCCAGTGAAATGTATTACAGCTTTAGCAGTAGTTTCCGAAAATAAAGTCTTTGCAGGTGTAACCTTTTGTCTTTCATTTCTTTTAACAGTTAGAAATTGGGGCTTCAGTTTATGGCAAATTTTTATTTCCCCGACATCTTTATTCAATATCTCATATAATATTCTAGAATTTATTATTATACACTCACGCAAAACTAAACCACTATTTAGAAAATGGTTCCTAAATAACTTGATATGATAAATCCTGTCAGAAAAAACTTACATCTTCCTTGAATCTTTTGAAGGATGAAGAAAACATGATTTGTGAATAGTTATTTCGAGTTCCTTGCATAAGGTATGACACCTGCCAAGATCCGAAATTATTGCTCGTACTTGAACATCAGTGAATTCAACTTCTTCTATTATAGTAAATAAAAGTGTTTTTATTCATTTTACAGTCGAAATAAAAAAAATATTGGCTGTTTCCGCGGGAAAATTAATTCTCTCAATAAAATAACTTGAACTTTACAAAATGGGCCTAATATTTCATCCAATGAAGAGTCGTACAATTTCAAATCTATGTGCATTTCGTCAAAGCTCAAAGAACATATCTTTTCTACATCGCTCAAAGTTTCGCATTTTTTTTTTCATCAATAACATTACATATTTAAGAATTCCAGGCATGAAACTAAATTTGAAACACCATCTTTTCAAAGTGGTTGCACTTGGTATATTTAATCCCATTTTATTTCGAGTATGACCGAATTAAAATAAATTTTGAAATAGTGCCAGATGACCATTTAGTTCTTAATTTATTTTCTTCATCTTAAAGCTTATAAGAGAATAAATTATTTATCCCCATCTCTCTCTTCTTAAGTTTAGCGTTCTCCTTTTGAAGTGATTTTATTTTAATTTTTAATTTTTTGTATTTTATTTAAAAGCAATCTTTTATTTGATTTCAATCGCTTAATTATTCTTGTTGTTGAAGTTCGACTTCTATTTTGCTCATTTTTAAGGAATATTACTGCATTTTCTGTGCATAATATTCTTTTTTTCAATTCTTCTATATTTTTTTAAATATTCATTGCATTTAAGGCATTTAATGTCACCATCACATTGATTTTTTGTATCACATAATTTATGTGTGTGTGGACTCAGACACTCACTTATTTCAATAGATTCTACTAATCTTCTGCTTTTCGTTTGTCTCTGTTCTCTTGGAGTATTTCGATTTATGCTTAAAGCCGGTAATTTAAGATAAGGCAGAGCCGTCGGTTTTAATATTTTTCTATCTGGCAAACCAAGTAGTCGATTTTGCATGTCGTCCATATATTCATTCAAATCAAAACGCTCACTGCACACTCTAGCATTCTTGTTGATTTTGTCACTTCTTCGAAATTATTGCACCCATTCCTTCGAAAGCATTTGATTTTCTTTTGAAAATCGATGAAATATTTTGTGTTTTCCTTTTGTATTTTGATACATATTTGAACACGTAGCAACAGCACACAATGTCATGTTTTTCTCTTTAAAAATATTCTTGCTTAAAATGAGAACATTAACATTAAACAAGCCAAACTGAATGAGAAAGCTGCAATCAGATACAAGCTAGCATAGAGAATGCCAGCCAGTCGATGCCCAGTGACGTCACGCTCTTCCCCTCTCCGGTGACAAGGCGGCATGCGACACCTCAAAGCGATGAGCCATCCTTTATGTTTTCCCTAGCCCTAGGGATACTCTGTGGTGAATACCAGAGTTTGGCACCATCGCGCCAAGTAAATTCTTGTAACCCTAGTAAGAGGGATCAGGAATAAAGAGCGACTAGCGTCTAGAGAGAAAGAAAGCGTTGAGCGGTTCATAAACAAAGGAATCATTCAACGCATGCACACTTACTTAGAATGGCCATAAATCTGCGAATGCGCTAATGTTTTAGGAAAAGTGACAGTGGATGTGTTTATTTATAGCCGAAATATTAATAAGTGTAACAGAATAAATAAATAGAGAGATAATAAATTCACATCATGTAGAACTTTATATTAAAAATATTTTTTCATGAAAATAAATAATATAAAAAACCTGTGATACGATATATGGTTTTATTTTATTTTCCTCTAATGAAAATAAATTTTGATTTTACTTTATATACTTTTAATGAGCTCACTTAAATTAATTTTATGAAAATTTTTTTCAAATATTTGTACAGGATAAATTTTTTGAGAAATAAAATTTACCATTTTATGAGCTGTTAATTAAGAAATAAAAGATACTTTCAATTTTTTTTCAAGATGTGAATTTTTATTTTTATCATATATGGAAATAATTTGAAATAGCAATGAGATGTTGTGATTTATATGAATTATTTTGAAATACTTTAAGGATATTTTTTTTAAGCTTTGCCTAAAAAAAAAATAACATTCTCTCATGAACACATACTCTCTATTATTTATATAATAAAAATAATAGAAGAATATAATTAGTAATGCTAACATTCAAATGTAAACAATTGATAAAGCAGTCAACAAATGTTAAAGTGAATTGTATTCAAGAGAAAATTTTATATGTAAATGACTAAATGCTGAATTATGATGTGGTTAGTTAAAACAGAAACTATTAGCTATCTAAGTAAGATAATATAGCCTTAAAAGAAAACTGCTGATTAGTTATGGAGGAAAATAAAAATTTTGATGTTTGGAAAACCTAAATTTTTGGTAGTATTAGTATTTTGTTTCATTAAGAGAGTGCTCATAGAAAAACTATGTGATATCCTTTCTGTTAATACAACTTTTTTGAAGAGATAACAGAAAGATAGTCATACATATTTTTTCGATATGATAGATAATATGCCAAAAATTAATTTAAATAATTTATATGTAAAAATTTGAAATATACGGTAAAAAAATAATGGCTTTGAATGCAGATTTAATTAACTTGAAACAGCTATATTTTTATATGAAAAGTTAATTGTGATGGAACTTTAAAAATATATTGTAATATGTTATTCACTGATTATGTGGATGACATAAAAATAATGTTTTCATTAGTATTAACTAAACACTCTGATATTTTCATTTATAATTGTGCTAACATTTGGATTTGTGAATTTAATTCTTTTAAATAATCTATTTACAAAAATAAGAGAAGAACATTATATTTAAATCAATGGTGTTATCCTTTCTGCAGTAATATTTCTTTTTTATATTATTAAGGGCTATACAGATTCCAGTAGAAAATGTGTATATAACGTTTAAAAAAATTACAATTCGGAAAAAATAAAAATATTTATTTAGCTATGTTCATAAAGTTATGGACAATGAAATAAAATATTTTGTATAGATCACTGATATATAAATCCAATGAGGTGTGAAACTCTTTCCTAGGTGTTTCCTTTAGGCAGTGGATTTGGTTAGTTTGTCGCTTAATGGTAATTTCATGCACATGAAAGATAATTAAGATTTAAGTATATAGGGAAAAGCATAAACAAAAACACTAATATATTATTTGCCATTATTTTTTAAAAATAAAAATTCTACTATGAGGAAGGGGGATTCATTGTTTTAAATATTTTCTTCTACTCTTAGCACTAACATAGATGACAATGGGAAAAGGGGAAAAGACTTATATCTTTCCTAATTGAAACGGAAAGAGTTTCAAAACAGATTGTTTCATTGTTTAAGTTATTGGCATCATCGCATTAGTACTTTTACAGATTTTAAATCAGTTTTAATTGTGGTTTAAATTAAGTAACAATATTGTTATCAAAATTTTGATGTTAAACGAAGTTTTTAAATCAGAGACCAACATACAGATAAAGGTTTTATTCTAATAAATGCGGCCCTTCTCAACTCAATTCCAAACAAACAGAATAAAAATTTATTTATATTAGTAATATATAAAAAGTATTAAAATTTCGTCAAAATTTGATTATCTTTCAATCAAACATTTTATATGTATTCACAAAATAAGATCCCTGTATATAATAATAAGTAACCAAAATTTTATAAATATTTTCTGTCTGAAACAGATTGTTATTAAATTATAGCTTGTAAATGGGGTCCTGCTGCATATTCATAGCTCAATTTCTGAAAATGCACACTATTTAATTCGGAAAAGCATTGTAGACTTATTTACTTATGCACTTTATCATTTTATTTGATTTGCATTTTGAAATGTATCAGTTATATATGTTAACTTCATTAAGACTATTTACATTAAATATTAACAAATATATATTTCACAACCCTTATTTTTGTTATAGACAACCTTTAATTGGACAGTGTGTTTTTATTTGAGCATTGTTTGCTCTGAAATAAAATGTCTTTACCTTTAAATCTGGAAAAAAAATTACTTTTTATAAGTTGATAAAAAATAGTCTTTCAAACGAATTCAATAGTGTCTTGAAAAATCTCAGATATTTTGTGATCAGAAGAAATAAATTATGTCACATTCTAAATACAGATCTAACTTAAATATTTTACAGTTTTGCTTTTGAGGAAAAATCACTCAACTGAATTTATATTACTTTTAATAACAAATTAAAGTTATTCTTCCTTATCCGGCTCACTATTTTAAACTTTGATGAGAAAAAAAACTTTTTCAAATAACAGCAAGCACTGAGTGAATAATTTTTCTCCACAACAACTTTCATTAAATTTAAAAAAAACTTGTTTAAAATCATTGTTCAATCATTAAAAATTACATGCTTTCCACATTTGTTAAAGTAAGAATTTTAATATATTTTAGTTCCACTGAATATTTTATGGAACCAAATTATTCATATTACTATATAGCCTTCGTTTGTGTATTATATTCTACAATATATATATTTATATATATATATATATATATATATATATATATATATATATATATATATATATATATATATATATATATATATATATATATATATATATATATATATATATATATATATATATATATATAAACTTCAAACATATTTATAATTTTATTTCATAATCCTATATAATTTAAATAAAGTCACTTACCACAAATTTAAAGTTATAAATAATGCTTATTTTTGTGTATAAAAACAAATTAAACAATGATTATATATCTTGTATGAATAAACTTCGAAAATCATAAAATTAATTTTCATTTTACTAAACAAATTTTCAAAAACACAATAATTTATAGACAGATTAAGTGATATTAAACTGTTGAACACATTAAAAGTGGTATTTATAATAAGTTGTTTTAGGTGTGATTTGGAGAAAGTTTCCATTATAGTTTTAGTTTGATTGATTCATCAATGCACAATTCTTTCATTTCATTACCTGAAGGTGCTTCTCTTCTTTTGATTTCAGACATACCAAATGGATGTGTTTGCACATATTCTATTTAATACAACTGTCTAAACAGCTGCATTTGTATTTATGTATACAGCAATTACAACCTGTGCATACAATTTGGCATGAATAATCTTTCATATTTTCCTCAACAATGTAATAATTACCATTTGAAGAAGGCACAATCAAATTATCTTCTACCTTATTGATCTCACGGTTCATTGTAGTGGAAAGTTTATACCGTTTCCTTAAATCTCTGATTTTGCTCTTATTAAGGATAATGAGTCTGTCAGAGTTTGTCTCTTACAAATCTCATGATCGCATGAATGGCTTTGTCTAAACGCTTGACATTTTTGACATTTACATAGATACATTTAATGGTTCTATGTATCCATTCAATGTGGATATTAGTATTTAAACCACAATGTCGTTGATAACAATATGCCCAAACAGATGGATTGCAAGCATAAAACATTTTAAAATATTTACAACAGTATCAAGATCCATTCTCAACAGCTTTAATGCTTCTTCCAACATTATAGAGAAAGCTATTGAGTATGACTCTTTCATTAATATTCAAATAATTTTGTATGTTTGTATTTGCTTATTTAGGTC
This sequence comes from Latrodectus elegans, assembly GCA_030067965.1. NCBI lineage: Eukaryota > Metazoa > Arthropoda > Arachnida > Araneae > Theridiidae > Latrodectus > Latrodectus elegans. The sequence goes on along the minus strand of CM057817.1, from coordinate 107,664,032 downwards.
TTTTATTTATTTATTTTTTTTTTAATTTTTTCTCCGTGCTCTATCTACATGCCAAGAGCAATAAAGACGATTTGAAGGGTAACCCATTTCTTGAGCTCAATCATTAAAAATAGAATCTGCCGTATCGCTCATGAAAACTTTAGGGGAGCAACTGCCATATTTCTCTTTAATCAATGAAAAGAACAATGACATCATAACTTAATCACTCCTGTTAGATATCTGAAAAGCACATGAAAAATCTTATCTCATGTCATCGATTACCAAAACAGTAAACAATTCAAATCCATAAATGTTAAAACCATGTGTTCCATCAACACATATACAATCAGAAGAAAATTTCTGATGTATGTTTTTTTGAGCATCATTAATAATCATTAACACAAAGTCTTATTTTTTTAATGTTTTATCGTCAGTTTTCTGAGCTTTGTAAAATATGATGCAGTCATTTTCTGCTTTCATTTGCTGCATCCAAGCTTCAATGCTAATACTATCATTTTTATGCTTAATAGCCTCTGAATGCAAATTGAAAGAGTACTCAGTGTTATGCAAATCTTATTTTGTAATCAGGTGTAATCTTTCAAGATTTTTGCCAGTCACAGAATTTCTGATCTCATTTAAAATCCTGTCGAATGGTATTTTAACAGCAATCTTGTATGCTATTTGTTCTCGTTCAGTTTTGGTCAGAGTCTTGTGACCAAGATCATTTTGGTGTCCAAGATGAGTTGAAATGTATTTTATGCAGGATGTTGATTCATTATTAAAGATTGCACTTATTGAAGCTGGGAAATAACAATTTATTTTGTTACTACCTTGTAATTTCAAATGACGTAGTGCTTTACTTTTAGAAACGAAGTCACCTGAACGATGGCAGATAAAATTCAGTTTTTTTTATCAGTAGAATTATGAGACCATAAGCGGCGAAATCTTGTTTTTGTATACTTTTCTATGATTTTCTTCCACAATTCAAATTCTGATTTGAATTTCAAAATTTCTTCTGTTAAGTCAATATTATGATCTTTTAAATGTTTTTCTATAGATCTTTTACGTATATTAGCTTTGTATTTTGGACACTTATGCAAAGCTTTTTCATGTGTTCTTTTAAATATTTCGTCATTTTGAAGCTAATATTATAGACTTCACAAATAATATTTGAGTCAGATTTACCTTTAATATTACTGTCACTGGAAATATTGTGGAATATTCCATCATGGATGTTTGGATGTACTTGCTAAACAAGTGGTGTTTGTCTCACTGTTTTCTAAAGAAAAATTTGATTCTATTCCAATATCACATGATTCTTCATCAGAAAAAGCACTTAGAGTACTTTCAAAATCACTTTCTGTCCCTGAAAAGGGCCTTTTTTTGATGATACGAAAGATATTTCACAGCAAGAATTAGCAACTGAAATCAAGTCAAAAGTATAAACACAAATTAGGGCGCTGAACTTTGTAAAGTCCTGGACATGCGCAAAATGTCTGAACGTTTTACCTAACTGTGCTTTCTCTCTAGACGCTAGTTAAAGAGCGTGCTATGCCAGCAGTTCACTACTGGAAATTTTAGAATGTCTGTAATGGTAAAGGAAATTGAATAAAATTGTTTGAAGGAGATAATATCGTGTTGGTGATGTTTATTTTAGCATAACATACTAATCTCCTTAAATGTATGTATTAAATACTTAAACTATGATAAATAAATGTATTAAATATTTAAACTATGATAAATAAATTTATTTATATTTTTTATTTAAATATTATGAAACTGACTCAGAAATGAAATGTAATTATTTTTCAAATTAGGATTTTTAATATAATTCAAATGCATATGCATTTGTAGCAGAAAACATTTTTATAAAATGATTTCCCAATTTTGTTATTATTCATAGTTTAAAAATTCATTTCATAGAAATATTTTTAACTTTATTTTAAATAAGTTGCAACAGCAATCGAAATAAACTTTATGTTATTTAAATTTTGTTCTCCTTTTTTTTTCCTCTTCCAAAAATACTTCAGCAATAATATTTGCGACTGATATTAAAATCAAGGTATTATATGCAATATTTCTTGGCGTTATGGACATGATTATATTTTTCAAATATGAAAATATTAACAAATACGCAATGCACACACACACACAATAATAATGCAAGTTAAACTGTAAATAAACTTTTATTGATTAATATTTGGAATGACGTTATTAATGACGTGATTGTTTCGTGTTTAGCTGGTATACCAGAAACCAGGGATCCACAAAACAGACACCAATGAAACACCATCCATCCACAAGCAACGCAGTGCACAGGTTTGCTGCCTGCCTAACTGTTGTTTCGAAAAATAAATATGGCGAAAGAAATAAGCGTTTTAATGTTTATGATGTGCTGTTTGATTTAAATATATGATTTAAGGTTTCCTTCAATGTTGTCATCTATAAGCAAAACTTGCTTATTCAGTTTTCCTGGAATTCTTAATAGGAATTACAACCAGTGAGCTTTTTCTCTGAGATCACTATCTAAACAAAAGAGTAAACAATAATATAATCGGAAAGGAGCAGGGTGGCAGAATTTAGCGCGCATGTGCTATATTGATCCTCGAGTTATATAGCTCGTTCCAGTTTTTAGTTAAAATAAATTATTTTAAAAATTAATAAACAAATACTGATATAGTTCAATTTAAAAAAAAAAAAAGATTAACTTCAAAAATATAAATGTTTTCAATAAAAAATCAAAATTATAAGCACAAGTCAAAATGTATAAAATTAATATCCTCTACTCTTCCAAATATTGACAAGAAACCCTTTTTATCATATCGAAAAAAATCTAGAGCTGTTCCATGAATAAAATAAGATATCAGACCTTTGACAATCAGCCGTGTACATTTGAATTACCACTTTTACTCTATTTTCCAGCTTACTTCATCGTTTCTTAGAATGAAATAAATATTTTCAAATACAAACGTTAATAATCTTCTGTCACTTTCCTTCTGCTTGCAAATCTATATTTTAGAGTGACTCTTGTATCCTATCTTCTTTGCGTGATTAAAGTAATACACACAATAGTCATTGTATATTGAGTAAAAAAATTTCAGTAAATTTTATTGAAATTTTAAAATGCAACCGAAAATTTATTTCCAAGCTCATTTAATGGAGAAAATGATTAATCACATTATAAAGCTGTCAAAACAAAATGAGATTTGGCTTTTAAGATTTTGAATCCAGTGTTGGAGGAAAAGTAAAAATAGATTTTGTCGATTTTTCTTTTGCTTCATGTTGAAGCAAAATAGTATGATTTATATTCTTTCATTGGTTTAATGTTTTTGCATAGACTTAATTTGGATTAAAACTTGTGAAATTCGTATGTATATATTTGACATACTAAATTTACTACAGAAGTGGAAAATATCTCCAGCGCATGGTTGACGTCAGTCAACTAAAATCGCTATTTTTGCCCTATTGACCAGTAGCATGAAAGTAACAGGCAAACATTGAAAGTTTCGTATTTCATAACATTAAATCGCAAATACTTCAAAAATATTTTATTATAAACTAAGCAAAATACTTAGTTTGTATTGTAATATTAAACAAATACACCCATCTCTATGCATCATTAATCATTTATTAGACATGATTGTAAAAAAAAAAAAAAAAAAAAAAGTGAAGAAAGCAAAAATACTTTGTGATTTTAAAATTTATATATACTGTAAATAAAATGCATTTTAATAGAACTTCTGTAGTAAGACCAAGAGTACAGGGTCTTTACTTTGATTTCCAATTGGTAATGAGCAAACCAATTCAGAATCAAAGTAAAGACCCTGTACTATAATCTTTCTAAGCCATAGTAGAACTGAAAGCTGAAAAGGGTAACCAGATAGAAACAATTCTATTTTAGCGAATTTCTTATTCTTTTCTTGACTTCTTGAACTAGAGAAATATTTATGAAATTTTTTTCAATAATATTTTAATTTTGAAATATTAACTTATAGGGTTCGTACAGATTTCCAAGAATCAAAATTTCAGGACTTCTTCAGGAGTCAAATAAAAAATTTCCGGAAGGTATCAACATTCATATTAAATTATATTTTATATTAAAATTGTCTTTAATCAAAAATGCATATAATTATGTATATGAAACATTTTTCAATTATTTTTGTAAATAATAAATATATATTATTGCAAAAATTAATTAGAATATTTTTTAAGTTAGAAATATATTTAATGATTACTTCAGAAGTCTTCAATAAATTTCCAGCTTTAAAATAAAAAGAATTATTTAAATAACCAATATTTTTTACATTACTGAATTATACATTTTATAGAATAATGGGTAATTTTAGAGCTTTTAAACATCTTCTTTAATTTTTATCTATTAATTTATCGATTATTTTAAGATGTGAAAAGCAATCTCTTTTCAAATAAACTTACTTAAAACAAAATAATACAAGTATTAAATAAAGTTCATAAAATGTGTGACTTTTCTCTAACACTTATTATTTAATAAAAGCAATTTAAAAAATTTTTTCTATCAACTTCATATTCTACTTCTTTATTCATTCAACATTTTCCCATTTCTTGTTTATTTATAGATACGCAATATTTTTAAAGAAAATGCTAACTTTCCAGCTCTAAAGCTTTCGCTTTTAATTTATCATTAATATCGAATAATACCGGTTGCTTCTCTGAAGTAGCATAGAAAAAGGTTTGATTTGGCTATTGTCATTTTTTACCAGTTCTTTCAGCTGCCTCAGCAATTTCTATTGTAGACTTTTCAAGTTTATATATGTCATCTTCCAAAATCTTCATTTTGGTTTTCAGTTCATCAGTTTTTTCAAGAAGTGCTTTTTGCTTACATTCAGTTATCAGTTTTTTTTTCTGTTTTAATTTATTTAAATATAATTTATTCTTTTGCCTGGCACAATCAGAAAAACTAAATAAGTCTTCGCTAATTATTATATTATTGATATTTCCTGTGTTTCAGAAGGGATCATCATTGATATAATAGTCACAATTTATTGATTATTTAAATTTTCTATCATCAAATTTTTTTGCTCACAGAAAATCCATTTTTAACAGATGCTTTACTGTAGAAGAAACAAATTAGCCATTTTCCAAAAGTGATAGTTTTACCTATTTGAGAGCAAGTTAAAATAAAAAGTATTTACTGTAACTTTAATAGTACCAAATTTCTCATCAATTTAATCTTGAAATCTTACAGTCAGTTGTAACGATTTGAACTTTTCTACATTATGAAATTCTCTCTTTTTTCTGAACCAAGTAGAAGCTACTCTTTGTATGGCTTTTTCAGAGTCCACTAATCATTAAAAAGGCACTTGTGGCAAGTCATATTAAATATTTTATTTCAGGCTTTATTTTATTGATAAATAAATCAATTCATCATTTTCACAGAAATTATAGACAATTTTCACCAAGAATGTCATGGAAAGTATATTTTAAATTAAAAATTTTATATTTAAATATTCAGTGAATTTTATACAATATAAGACAGAAATAAATTGAAAAAGAATCAATTAAATTTGCCCTTTGACTGCACAACATGATGATCTTATTGGTGATTACTCTTGGTTTCACTTCACACGCATATCTAAACACTATATCCTGTCATGACTGAACTGGATCATTATGAATCTACTGTGGCTGAACAGATCTTCCTTTTAGTCAATAATTATAAATAGTCAAATATCGATGGAGCGGTCATTTAGTGGTAACATTAAGGCTCTTCTAGACCGAAGTGAGAAATTCCATTGTCTTGTCGCTACATCTGGCGTTAGTTTCAAAGCTTGTGTATGGGAGTATTCAAAACAATATTATTGGTTGAAATTGCTTGTCAATCAATCCTTTGAAATTAGCGAGTTTGCCAGATTTGGCGCATTATATAGTGGAAATAAAAGTACAAACGCCATAAAAACCGCCAAAAAGATAGTTTTAAAGTTGCCTGCTAGACTTCCGTTAGGAAAAATAAAATGCTATGTTAATCTTATGGATAATATTTTAACGTATCACAAGTCACATTTTCATGATAGAAACTTCCGGCCGTTTGCAAATTACAAAAAACAGAACTACTGTCATCTTGATGTAAATTTTTAGCATTTAAAATTTTTGCAAATAGTTTTAAAATGTCAAAATATCTCCATCCGAGTATAAATTTCAACCGAATTCTAATTTCATTGAGGTTTACAAAATTTGCTTAGAGATATTTCCTTTTTTTCTTAGCACAGCTACAAAATGAACATTATTTATTCTAAACTAAAAATATTTTTGATTGCATCAATATTTCGATACTAATTTTCATTAGAAATCAAACTCATTCTTATTTCTTAAAATCAATTTCTGAACATAATGCCACCTATCATGCTAAAAAAATTTTGACGTCGAAATTAGCTGATTTTCGACAACACTACGGTAATCTAAAGGGGAAATTTCTGGGAAAAAACTGCTCCCCATATGATTCCCTCTGTTTTACAATGCGGTAGGAAAACACTTCCATATCGAGTAAGAAGAATTAGTTTTTCTCACTCAACGAAATAGAAAAGACATCTGTAAATTATGCATGTTATATTCTTGTTTATTAGCGTTGGAAAAGTAGCTATGACATGTACTTTTAAATCAACTTTGTTTATTTTCATTTAAATAAATTTCAAAGAGCTATTATAAACTGTTTTGTGTGTTGCCTTGTTTAATTATATTATATATTACGATTTTGAAACAAGACTGCCAATGTATTAAAAATTTGAGGAACTTAATATAATAAAATGCATATTTTACAATATATATATATATATATATATATATATATATATATATATATATATATATATATATATATATATATATATATAAATATATATATATAAATATATATATATAATATATATATATATATATATATATATATATATATATATATATATATATATATATATATATATATACACACACTACTGGCGATTAAAATTGCTACAACAAGAAGGCGACATGCTACAGACATGAAATTTAAACGAAAGGAAGAAGGTGCTGTGATATGCAAATGATTAGCTTTTCAGCGCATTCAGACAAAGCAGGCGCCAGTAGCGACACCTACATTGTGTTTAAATGAGGAAATTGTTCAGCCGGTTCCTCATACACAAATTGCATTTGAACGTTGTTGCCTGGTGAAAAGTTGTTGTGATGCCTCGTGTAAGAAGGAGAAATGCGTACCAGCACGTTTCTGACTTTGATAAAGGTCGAATTGTAGCGTACTGGGATTGCGGTTTATCTTATCGCAGTATTGCTGCTCGCGTCGGTCGAGAACCAATGACTGTTAGCAGAATATGGAATTGATGGGTTCAGGACGGTAATACGGAACGTCATGCGGGATCTCAACGGCCACCTATCACTAGCAGCCGAGAAGACAGGCATATTGTCCGCATGGCCGTAATGGGTCGTGCAACCACGTCACGAGCCGTGAGTCAAGAAATGGGGTCGTTTGGAAGACAACAATTGTCTGCACGAAAGTTCGACGGCGTTTGAAGCAGCATGGACTCTCAGCTCGGAAACCATGGTTGCGGCTTCCCTTGACGCTGCGTCATAGACAAGAGTGCCTTCAATGGTGTGATCAACGACGAACCTGAACGCGCGAATGGCGAGACGTCATCTTTTCAGATGAATCCAGCTTCTGTGTAAAGCATCATGATGGTCGAATCCGTGTTTGGCGGCATCGTGGTGAACGTACACAGGCAGCGTGCATTCGTCATCGTCATACTGGCCCATCACCTGGCGTGATGGTATGGGGTGCCATTGGATACACGTCTCGGTCACCTCTTCTTCGCATTGACGGTGCTTTAGACAGTGCACGTTACATTTCTGGTGTGTTACGACATGTGGCTCTACCCTTTATTCGAGCCCTGCGAAACCCTACGTTTCAGCAGGATAATGCCCTACCGCATGTTGCCGGTATTGTACGGACCTTCCTTGATACGAAACATGTTCGGCTGTTTTCCTGGCCAGTACGTTCTCCAGATCTTCCACCAATAGAAAACGTTTGGTCAATTGCTTGCCGAACGACTGGCTCGTCACCAAATGCCAGTCACTACGGTTGATGAACTGTGGCATCGTGTTGAAGCTGCATGGGCATCTGTACCTGTACATGCAGTCCAATCTCTGTTTGACTCAATGCCCAGGCGTATAACTGCTGTTATTACTGCCAAAGATGGTTGTTCTGGGTACTGATTTCTCACGATCTATTTAGCCAAATTTTTTTAAAATTTATTCACTCGTTATTTCTAGTATAATATATTTGTCCAATTAATATCTTTTTGTTATCTGCATTTCTTCCTGGTGTAGCAATTTTAATGGCCAGTAGTGTATGTGTGTGTATATATATATATATATATGTATGTATATATAATCATTATAAAGAGTAAAAATATCTAATAGTAAGAATGATAACATGTTTATCAGAAAAATAATGAAACAAATATTTTAATTTTATTTTTAATCATTTTGCAAAATTTAGTAAAGATTTTTCAAAGTCCCGACAAAAATTATGGCCCAGCTACTGATAAGCCAGATTTATCATATAATGAATACGATGGGGAAAAAAAATCAAAATTATTGACTAGTTTAATTTAAAAGAAAGAGAAAATTTAGAAAGAGCTATTATACTTCAAAGTGAGAATGCTGTTTGGCGAAAGAAGAGAAGAATTCGATTGACAGAGTCGAATTTTGGTGCTGTATGCCGCAAGTTACCCTCTACAGGATGCCAAAACTTAGTAAAAACAATATTATACTCTCATGTAAAAAAAAAAAAAAAAAAAAAAAAAAAAACCATCGTTGTACAGGATTATTTATGAAAAAACTGCCATTCTCGAACTAGAAGAAGAAATACAGGCCTTAAAACAGAGTCATGTGGGATATTCAGCGATAAAAATTTGACTCATTTAGCTAACATGCTAGATGGAATAATTGGCAAAGAGGGCATTGTTGAAATCAAATGCCCATATACATGTCGCGATTTCCATCCCAGTGAATTTATAAAAAAAAATCTGCATTCACACACAATTTCTGACAAAAAGACAGAAAAGCAAAAGAAATTAAGAGTATAAATAAAAATCATAAACTTTATCACATCAAATCCAAGGACAATTACATATTAGTGAATTAAACTTTTGTTGGTTTGCCATTTGGTCCCCAAAAGGTATTAAAACTGAACAAATTTTTAAATGATATATTTTGGGAGATGCAAAAATGAAAACTAAATTATAAATGATTTTTCTTTTGACTGCCTTTTGCCAGAACTAATCGATCCACGTTATCCTAGATGAATGGACATAAGGAAATCCAGGTTATATACCGGAGGAGGGGGGAAAAAAAAGCTGAAAAAATCCAGAAAACTGAAAGTTTAATTATATATAATGTGCGTGTGTGTATATATATATATACATAGTTTATGTTCTTTTCTTCACGAAATGAATTGCTTAAGTATTTCTATACTTTATTAATATATTTTAATTACTATTTTATCTCATATATACTTCAAGGTATTAACTGAATTTCCCATATGGTTATGAAATTAAATTTATTACATTTGTAGATTTTTTAATTTTGGGTGATTGTAAATAATGAAAAGAATTATATTTTTCTCGTATTATTATATTATGTTGTATTTGCATTTGTTGACAAATAAACTTAATTTATTTTTCTCATAGTTTTGTTAAACTTATTTTAATCTAATTTACCAGTGTGCTTTTATAATGCATATTTAGTGATAATCTAATTTTGTCTTTATCAAGCCAGGGGTAAAAAATTAATAAAATAACTTAAGAGTTTTAAAATCTTCAGATTTAAAACGTATGTCACGACACATTTTACACGCATTTTACGACGCATTTTACGCATTATATATATAAATTAAATATTTTTGTATTAAGTTATTTTGAAAATTATAATTTTTAATTATTTGTTGCATTCAGAATCAAAAGTATCTTAAGTCAATGGAACAAGTCTCATAAAATCAAATTGAGCCAAGCAGCTTATAATTATATTTTTAATCATTCATGTATTTTAGGCGTGATTTGAATTCTAATAACCATTTTGACCCTTTAATTAGTAACTGTAAAATCCCTCAACATCTGCAATTAGTCTTCATATTTTTTAGTCCGAATAATAAAAGCCGGACTCTAAAAATGTAAATAAAATAATTTTTTCCTTAGAATCACTGCAGTTAATTGTCCCTAAGACGGCAAAGAGTTATTCCGCTGTCAGTTTCGTTGAGCATTTGAATTGACCCGTTTTCCCTCACCCCTATTCTGACACTCAATTTTGTTTTTTCGGACAAATTTATTGAAAATTTTAAAATATTAGACAAAACTTTACAAAAATTATATTTTCTAACACAAAATGTCATCATGTCAATCATGACAAAAAAGTCAATCATGTTAAATTAAAAAATTCAAGAGTAATTCATGATTTTCAAGAAGTGAAAATTCCAGGAGTTTTCTGGTGTTGTACGAACCCTGTAACTAGTCATTTTTCATTACTTGAAACTTCCAGAAAACCATCTATTTCAATTGTAAGTAACATTTAAAAAGTAAAAAAAAATGTTTCATTTTATTCATAAAAATTTTTTAGTTGAAACATTTTATTTAAAATATTTTTGATATTATATTTAGCATTTGGAATAGAAGAAATAATTTCCTTGGAGATTTAAGAAAACGTCGAAATGCATTAGGGAAGGTGAATAGAGATTGGAAGCCTTAAAGAAGCAAATGCGAAATAGATATGAGGAATCCAACGGTTCATTTATGTGTCTTCTGTAGCCACAATTAAACTCTTCACATTTGATGGAGAAACATTCTGGTGAGTATATGACACAGTTTAAAATGGTTGTGTGTGTGTGCACAGAAGCTCTATAACAGATGGAATCCCCCAACTAAAGCTAAACAGAAATTCCTGTAGAGAGATCAATGTGAAAAAGCTTTTAAACAACTGAAATAAGGCATTGACATCTTTTAGTGTTCTTGCATATCCTCAGCCTTACAAATTATTCCTTTTGGACATCAACAACGAAAATGTTGGAGCTGTTCTGTTGCAGGAAACTAACGGTAGAGAATATCTCATCGCTGATTCGAGTAAATGTTTATTGAAACAGGAGAGAAATTATTGTACAACCCAAAGGAAGTTCTTGCTCCAGACAGATCACGTATCCTAAACCTGGCTTAATTTTAAAAATCCACGTCAGTAGACAGATGGATAAAACGACTGCGGGAATATGTATTTGAAATATGTTATCACAAAGAAAATGATGACACATTACCAAAGAAAACATCTAATGAAAGCTGTCAATATTGTTCTAGAGTCGTGAAGAAATATCAACAAATAAATACTTCGACACGCCGAGTACTGTATCGCTAACATCGAAACCCGACCCATGAAGTTATGAAGGACTTAGAGAAGCCCAAAAAGGAGACCCAAATATAAATCCAATTTTGTAATTAAAGGAATCTTCCAGTACGAAACCCAGTTGGAAGAACATCTCCACATACAGTCATACTACTAAACAGTAATGGGCTCAATGGAACAGACTCTATATTAGAAATAGAGTGCTGTACAGAAAATCACAGTCTGATGATAAACGTAAATTTAAATGATTGCTTGTACTCCGAAAATCAAGAATTTCTGATGTTTTGAAACTGCATAGCATTTCTAAAGGAGTGATAAAGACTTTACCAAAAGCTTTCAAACGCTTCTATTGGAGCAAAGAGAGACAAAATATAGATAAAAAGTGCCAATCTTATGGTGACTGCGGCTCATAAAGGAACAAAGAAACTTAGCCCAGCAAGATTGCAGCGGTACAATGTAAGAGCACCTTCTGAGTGGATAGCACTGGACATTTTGGATACCTTACAATGGTCTTCAAATAGCAGCAAATACATTGCAGTTATCATGAACTGCTTTACTAATGCCTGAAGCGCGTTTTTAATCCCCAATCAAGAAGCTACAACAATAGCAGAGGTTTAAGTGCAGGAATAGGTTTCCAGGTTTAGCATGCCCCTGCAAATTCATAAGATAAAATGATAAATTTCACCTAAGCTGTATTTAAAGGAATGTGTCAAATTCTTGGAACAGACAAAATGCAGACCACACCCTTACACTCACAATTGGAAGGCATGGTAGACAGGTTTAACCAAACCATTTTAAATAATCTCTCACTCCCAGAAATCAGCAAGATTGGGATTTGAAGCTATCACTGTTTCCGTTTGCATATCACAGTGCTGCCCACGAGACTATTAGATATATTCCTTCACAGATGCGCTTTGGTCGTGAATTTCGTCTTCTTTGTGACCTTCGGTTCGGTCATCTATCGGATGCATCTTCATCACCAGAGGATCTCCAGGTACGTCTTGAAAATATCTCTAACTTTGCTCACCGAATCAACCTGGAGATCGTGAGAATAAAGAAGAGGTATGACACATGAGCGATGGGACATGAATTTCAGGAAAGTGACAACGTTTCGTTGTGGAACCTAATTTGACGGAAAGGAATTTCTCCAAAGTTGAGAGCCAACTGGAACATTCCATACACAATCTTAAAATGACTGAAAGATGTCATGGTTTGCTTAAGGAAATCACCCTCTTCAAAATCGAAGACAATACATTGGTAGATTGCCACCTTACGTATTGTAAATTACACCATGGATTCGTAGTAAATAGTGAAAACAATTACAATTAAATATTTCTTAGTTTTCCTATTCATTTAATACTAATTGTAGTTGTTTTTGTATGTAATATGTATTTGTATGACATTAAAATATAATTATTTTCATTTACTTTATACACTCACTTCCAAAAGTTAAGCACAAAGAAGTCGTGTTACAATCCAGCATCTTTTAAATTGGAGCACTGTTGGAGATCAAATTAGCTTGGACATACTAAATCTTCTTCTAGAGACTATCACACGAACACACAGTGCATTTCCAATGGATACCTTCACACGTGGGAGTAGAGAGGAATGAAAGAGCGGATTTCTTGGCCAGATCGGCGTCAGAGGAGGGAGCAAACCCGGGTGAATAATCTTATGAATATTCCTCCCAACCATCCATGGTACTTTGCCAAAAGACAGGGGGAGACATTTAATCTTAGACCAAGATCTTATCAAACTGCCTTTTCCCGCTATCTGAGTGGGCACACGAGAGGAATCACCTTTCAGCAGGGTCAAAGGACATTTCCCGACTGCCCTTGATGCTCCATCAATATGGCCTCCCCTGGACACATCTTAACATGCTTAAATTTGAAAAGAGACGATGTCCTTCGGAACCCATCTCATTTTTTAGTTTTATGGGGGTTGTCTGGCCTAGCTGACAACCTGAGGTAAGTAACAACAACAAGCACAAAGATGTTGAATGACAGAAATCAACAAATACTGCTTTGATTCACACAAAATTTGGCAGGAAAGTAGCATATATATATATTTATGAATAAAATATATATAAAGTCATTAATTATATACAGAAAAAAATATTAAATTTTGTAAGTTATCACATAATGACATACTGGAGATTTGAACAGAATTATGTATATAATGAAAGTAAACAGATTAAATGAAAAAAGGATATTAATAGGGTATGTGAACCTCCTCATATGTGTACAAAATTTACACCTTGTGACCACGCTTTCAATTAGGTGATCAACCATTACAGAATTAAGCAACAGCCATTCTTCTTGCAGAGCAGTTACCAGCTCAATAAGAGTGGCTGGAGGTGCGGAACGTAAAGATACAGCAGGACCGAGAGCATACCAAAGACTTTTGATGGGATTAAGGTCGGGCGAATATGCTGGCCACGGCATATGCGCAATCCCTTCACTCTCCAAGTAGTCATCGACGATGTCAGCTGTATGGGGACGTGCGTTATCGTTCATTAAAACAAAATTAAGGCCACTGATGCAGCGTACAATCTCGCAATGGGTTCTAGGATTTCATCTCGATACCGGACAGCCGTCACAGAAACCAGTTTAAAAATGTGCTGGCCGATGCGGTATCCCAATGAAATCCTTGCCCACACCATAATACTTCCGCCTCGGAATGCGTAATGTTCGGTCGTTTTGGGGCTGATTGCGTGTTCCTTGCTCACGCCATATCCTTATACACTTGTCATCTGGCTCCAGAGCAAATCTTGACTCATCTGTAAACATGGCATTGCCCCAGTCACAGTCCGATTAACATGTTCCTGGCACCACTTTAATCGTGCCACTCTTGATTAGACGGATAAACACAAACTCGAGGCACCCGGGCGTACAGTCCATTCATATGTAATCTTTGGTGAACAGTAGCTTCAGATATCACCTTACCAATGAATGCTATAATTATCGATGTCACACGTGTGGAGGTCGCTCTGCGATTTTGCTTGGCTAAAATCAAAATATATCGATCTTATGCCGGATCTGTAACCATTGGGCGACCGACTACAGGTCTTCGGACAACTGTCTGTGTGGTTTGGAATTGTTTCCAGAAACGTAAAATTACAGAATGATGAACGCCGAAGAAAAGAGCAACATACGAGATCGACTGTCCTGCTTCAATGTGAACCACAGTACGCCAGCGCTTAGAATCGTCCATTCGTCTTCTGGAAGTCACAGAAACAAGTGTCTTGAAAACAAATTGTACGAAACTTTTAAACACCTTTCTTTATCAGCACTTACAAACAACTTCTGTAATACTTCATAAAGGGTATCTTATAAGGCTGCCCGTTTTTGCATATTTCTTAACATGAAAGCGCGATTGGTTGTAATCAAACGCATTTGCATACTTCGATCTACTTCTGAAGCGATATGTATCCTCTTCAATTCTGATTGGCTTCCGGAAATTAGCATTTTCTGGTTGCTTTTGGAAGTGAGTGTATTTACCCTCCTATCTAAGACGTGAAGTCCTTCAGAGTTGGGCAATGTTAGAAATTCATAAACATTATTTGTATTTGACTTAAAATATCTCAGACAGATTGGAAATACTTAAATTTTGGACAAAAACTACGCATTCTATGTTAAAAACGTCATTTCTAACGATTTGGCGAGAAATAGGTACTTTTGGAAAAATCCATCACTGAAGCTTTAGGATTTCACAAGCAGCATAGCCTACAGCAACTTGGCAAAAATCATAAATTTTCCTGCCAAGTCGGGTATAAATATACCAACGCCCAGCATAGAACAGTTCATGAAGACTTGAATGCTAGTTAAATGCATCAAAGTTATTGTCTGTCTGAGGTATTAGATTCTTCTGTTATTGGAAGCTGTTTCCTCTGGTATTAGAACTGTAATTTTGATTTCTACAGCTAGAATTCCCGATATTTAGCTGAATTTGCAACAAGATTTTTAAGAGATTGTTTTACCAACTATCAATCAACAAAAACTTATAAGTGCTGTACAATATATATATATATATATATATAGACACACACAATGGTGTGCAAAACTTAAGCAACAGGTGGTTTTTCTGCCTTAACTCCATGAGAAATCATCTAAGGGACATGAAGTTCAGACATGACACACATCACTTTGTACGTAAAGGATGACGAATGCATAAATGCACAAAAATGAATACAATGCATGCAGTATGAAATCAAACAAAAATAGGCTTTATTGGACTCACAGTATCCATGCACAAGATCATCTGTTCAAGAGGAACAATAACAAACAAATGTTCTTTTGTATAGAATATGCCCACCCCTTACTGCAATGGTTGTTTCGCACCGTCTCCCCATACTCAGCACCAGATTGTCCAGCGATAAGAGTGCCCATTCCTCAATCAGCATCACTTGCTGCATGTGCACCGGGGGATGCAATCGTGCCGCAATGCGTCTACCCACAGCATCCCACACATGTTCTATGGGATTTAAATCAGGGGAGTATGCTGGCCAATCCATTCGGGCGATGTCTTCACTTTCCAGTAGCTGCTGAACAGCATGAGACCGATGTGGCCGTGCATTGTCATCCATAAAAATGAAATCTGCTCCAATGGCACCTCGGAACAGACGCACATGAGGAACGATTACCTCCTGACAATAGCGATCTCCGGTTACAGAACCTCTGTCGAAAACGTGGAGCTCAATCCGCCCGTTCAACATAATGACTTCCCAGACGAGAACTCCAGGACCACCATAACTGTCTCTTTTCGTTATGTTATTGGATTAAAACCGTGTCCCAACCTCTCTCCAAATCAACTGGCGCACTAAAACGACTCTCATCTGTGAAGAGGACGCGACTCCATTTATCAGATGTTCAGTTTTTGTGCTTTGCACCACGCTGCCGCCGATGGCGAGCTGTCAACGGAATGCAGCGTATGGGACGGCGGGCGAATAAGCCACCTTTGAGAAGGCGCCTGGCCACAGTAAACTGCGACACTTGTCACCCTGTTGCTAATGTCACTTGTCACCCAATGGCGCATGCTGACTGGTTTCGAGTTTTTTTCGTCTGCAGGATGATATAGCGGTCATCCACAGCAGATGTTTTCCTGAGACGGCCACCACCATTTCAAACAGCTGTACCTGTGGTTCTGAAGGTTTTCCAAGTCCGCGAAACGACACTTTTGCTAATTCCGAATTCTTCAGCTACATTGGTCACACTACTGGTCCTCCAGTTTTCCAATCACTCTTCCACGTGTGAAGTCATCTAGGTGATTTTTTCTAGACATATTTCAAGGACACACTCACTTGCACTTGAAACGAAAATCTTTAATTGCACCTCTGTCCTTCCTTTTATTGCAGGCTTGAACAACGCGTGCCGAGCGCACGCGTTTTGCCACTGATATTTGCATACGCCTGACTTTTCTACTGAATTACGTGTTCATTACCTTGATCGCAAGAACTCTTTTTATGCAATTTCATAAGCAATTTTTATAGCAAAGCACTGTATTCAGCACCAATTAAATCAAATAAAATGAGACATTTTTACAGACTGGTAATTTTTATTGGAAAAATCTTTATTACATACATTTTAATTCTTAGTTGCCACAAAATAAAATTTTAATTTAAAACACTTGAATTTTACAATTTTTGTTTAGAAAAATTATTTAATAAAAAAAAATCAAATTGGATGCTTATTTTAATTTTATTTGCATTATGCACATAGATAGCAGAAAAGATATCAAAATTTAGGATAAATGTTTATTTTGTATTAAATACATAAAAGTATATATATTATCAGGGTAAAGCTAGTAATATATATATACATATATATATGGGTGTTTGGCAAAATATGCATTTAATTTGTTCACACATTTTCCAGAATTTCTGTTTTTTTTTTTTTTTTTTTTTTTTTTGAATATTTAATTGAATTGAAACGGTATAAATGAACACCTACCAATGTCTAGATGATGGAATGAAATGGAAAATTGAAGAAAGCAAGAATTTATACACGTAGAAGTTCTAGGTTATTGAAAAGTTAAACATAGCACCCATCAATGTAATCAACTTATGGAAACAGTTTTAAGACATTTGAATCCTTAGTGAAACAGCCTGGGCAAGATTGTCCAAGAATACAAGCACCAAAGATGACTATTAACTCAATGAAGAGAGGAGTAACTGGTCATGTTATAGTTTCTTAGCTCTTATGACTTCTATGCTTTTGTCTTTAAAATTCGTCATAAGAAAACGAATTTCAAGGGCTACTGTTTCCAGAAAGCTTCATGAGAGAGGGCTGTTTGCAGGAGTGTTTAGTTACTTACTGATGCAAAACAAGAGAGACTTTAACATCATTTACTCAGAATTTATAATTATTATTTAACATCAATTACTCAGAGATTAGAACATTGATTAATAGGTAACGATTTTTTTTTATGAAATGTCGGTTTAGCTTAATTATAGATTTTCAATGTACGTTTATTATGAAGAGAGCAGGCATTCATGAAAGTACCTGCTTACCAATGTTTGAGAAATCAGCCATTATTGAAGTACATATTAGATGACTGAGGCAGTTTATTATGTTGAATGATGGAATGCTGCACGCCTTTAAAACAGTTTGTATTGTAACTGATGTGGGGTATAAGGATGAGATTTAGGAGACTTCCAGCTACTGGCCATTAAAATCATTACACCTGGAAGAAATGCACAAAGCTATTACTTACAATGATATATATTTATAGGACAAATATATTATACTACATCATTAATAAAACATGGGCTCATATTATTTC
The DNA here is from genome assembly GCA_030067965.1 of Latrodectus elegans. Classification (NCBI taxonomy): domain Eukaryota; kingdom Metazoa; phylum Arthropoda; class Arachnida; order Araneae; family Theridiidae; genus Latrodectus; species Latrodectus elegans. The sequence continues at coordinate 107,645,867 of CM057817.1, read as the reverse complement.
TCAAGAAACTAATTCCAGGAGATTAGGATTCATACTAAATTTTTCAGTAGATGCCAACATCCAAATAAATATTAAAAATGAATAAATGTTATAAATATCACATTTGTAAAAACTAATAAAGTTCTTAAAATTAATAATTATTTCAAAAACGTTAAATACACAGCTATGATAAAAATGATTTCATCATGCTGATTAAAGCAACCAAAACTCTTTATACTAATTACTTAATATTTTTAGAGATGGATATATAATATTTTTAATAATAATAATATTTAGAATATTTTTAGAGTTTGTTAATTAATATTTTTAGTTTGTTTCATGGTTTTCACATGTCTACACAAAGACAGCTGACTTTTTGGCCAAAAAGGGTGCAAAGGTCATCCAGACACCTTTGAAAAGCCTCTCTTTTTATTCAGTGAAACTCCTGAAAAAAAGATATGCTTTCAAGATAAAGCAGTGCTTGACTCTGCTAGTAAGCCATGGGCCTCGCTGCTTAATGATACACAGTCCATCCCTGATTTCCCTAGAAGCTCAGATGTGGCTCTTCTACCTGATTAAGGGCTATGACTGATCACCTGCATATTTGCACAGGTTCGGACTTTGTTATTCTCCCATATAAACTCTGTGCAGACAACATCAAATTTTTGATGATACTCATCTTGATTCATGCTCTGACTTGTGTTTTTTAACTGTAGACTTCAGAGATATTGAAAGGTTGGAGAAATAATGGTGTAATAGCCAAATTTTTGGGTATTTGTAATAAATAAATAAACTATTATGAAAAATACTTGTTTATAAATAATCTCAATTTTACAGATATATCTTTTGTCAACAAAATAACTTCTAACTTAATGTTATAAAGAAAGTTTCAAAATTTTGTTTTAGATTTAAGCACATAATATGTACACCTCAAATTTTATAATTAACTATTCACCAAAGCTAAAGTACTCATACTATTTCGAAATTTCTCCTGTAGCAGTTTCCAGCCTTGTTGTGGTGAAGGGTTAGTCATCCTTGACCACCGTATTAAAAAAAATTTTTTTTCCATTTTCACCAATTAATTGGCTTAGTAAAATCTATCAGATTTCATAAACATTATAAGCTTTTTCTCTTATTAAAGTATATAAAGGACCAGATGGAAATTTTCAGATGTTTCTTTCATTTGTAAAACAATAATTTTAACAGTAAAATAGATAAAACATGCAAATCATTAGTTTTTTAATTATCAATAGACACATTTCAATCTCAAATGAAATTCCCAAATAAAACTGACCAGTACAGTTATGTTGATAGGCAAAAACAATACATAAGTGTTTTCAAATAAACCATCACTAGAAACCAGCTGATTTGAGGTCAGATGATTTTAAAAGCAATAAAATTTTGCAACATTGACTGATTATGTCTTGACCAAAGAACTCCAAAAGGAAGTTTCATTGGATTGGCATAGTGTAACAAATCACCACATTACATAAAGCTGATTATGGATATGCTTCTGATTTAATATTGATGACTTAATATTGCTAAGGAATCAGATAATCCTCATAAGTCACTGTGCACATTTTCCAGTCAGATTTTGGATCTGATCCTTTAAAAAAATGGTCTAATAAAGATACGGAGAATTCAAACTTTGCAGGGTACTTCTAAACAAAATCATACTCCTTTGTGACTCCTCTCATAAATTAAACATCTGTAATAATTCCTTACCATTTTTAATACAATTTCAAAGTTTTAATGAACTTAGGGGTCATGTAATATATAATGAAATATATTTATTTACATATGTTACATAAAGCCTAATTTCTTATTAATAATAAATAAAACTGTTATCCAATCACAGTTAAAAAATTGAAGAAGCACTTGTCAATATTATGTTATTATTTTTTCAGATTAATTTGATGATTATTATTTTACAGAAAAATTAAACCATACTACTTAAAAATTTTGCATTTTCTGATACGTGATTAATGTCTTGTTGTTATAAATGTTGCTTAGGAGATGAAAACATTATATACTAATATTACTTTTAGCCTATTAATTAAAAAAACTTAAATGAAATTGATAATATTCTCTAACGAATAAAAACACATTAGTAAAGAAATAAAAAAAGTATATAATTTTCGTAGTTTCCAAGAATTCCCACTAAAGTAGCAGATTAAATATCACTGAAATTTGGAAATATATTTGTTAATCAATACACACAAAAACAATAACAGCATTTATGGGCCTGGCATAAATGTTGTTACAGCTGCTCATACAGCTTCAATGAGATGCCTATATTCATATATTGACTAGTGTATTGTAAAAATTAAGTTGTTCTCAGCAACATACATAAATTAAAATTTTATAATTTAATTACATGCAATAATGTTCTTGAATGAAAATTTTTTGAAAAAGTTAAAAAAAATTATTTGCAATCATCATTTTGTCAAAAATTTAATTATAATTTTAAAGATATTTCCTTTTTTAGTACTGTGGTTTAAAAATACATTTAAAAAAAATTGAGGGAATAAGTAAAGAATTAATAACAAAATAAGATTATATTAGAATTTACTCATAAACTATTTTATGAATATAAATTTAAATAATTACGAATTTTATATCTTCCACTTTTTATTTCCCTGCTAAAATACTTTAAGGGTATCAAATATTAAAAATTCTTTAACACTCATTAAAATTTTGCTCCCACAAATAAAAATTTAAAAAATTTCCAAGTACACTGAATACATACACAAATGACATAAATCTTAAAATAATAAACATGAAGTTGTCCTTACTTTTCACATGTTTTGGAAGGTCCAGAAACATGCATAGGACTGAAATAAAAGAGAATTATATTTTAAAGATATTAATTTCCATTTTGCCTAACAAAAACAATTTCAACATATGTTCTCTACTGCAATAAACATTTTTAAAATCTAAATTATATTTAGTAATAGCTAAAATATCCTTTACATCTCTCTCAGGTTTCTGTTCATGATGAATTTCATAGGTAAGTTTCAGAAATTTATATTTAGCATACATGGTTACTCTAAAATAATTAGTTTTAATTTTTTACTTATTATGCAAGCTACACCACAATTTCTAAAAAAAATTGCCTTGAATATTTGATAAATTGGCATGCATATTTCATCAGATTCAGTGTGCTGAAATATATCGCTTTTTAGAAAAAAGCAATAGAATATTGTCTTTTCTAGCCAATCATTGAGAAAAAATAACAAATGCTATTAATTTACATCTAAAACATAGTTAAATATTGCGAGAACATTTTTATGGAGTATATATATTCCAAACTATGTTAGACATGGATTTACTTTCATTGCTTAAACAGAAAAAATGTCAGTATTTTTGTCACACTTAATATTTGCTCCTATACATAGAGCTAGTTATAACTTATTAATTTATGTTTGATTAATCTAAGATTACATAATAATTAAATTTTCATTCAAAATTATTTATGTGAATATATAAAATATAAAGAACATTAAGTACCCACAAGACTACTTTTAAATGAAAATTTTACAAAACAAGAATTTATTTAGAGTGTTCCTTTCTTCAAAACCATATTTATAACTTAAAAAACATTTTATTCTTGAGAATTGTATTTTTAATATACAATTCCAGGCAAATTATGAAAAAGTATTTACTGTTCTAACTTCCCTATATTTGCTGCTTTTTTAAAATAAAAAATGGCAGCAAAAAGTTTATTGATTGACAGCATACATTTCTGATGATTTACAAGATTTCAAATGTGATTTTGATAGCAACAGAATTTTCATGATGGTGATATATTTTTTGGTGCATTATTTCCTTAACTTTTATACATTTTGCTTTTACATACTATGTAATAAATAGAAAGTAACTGCAATTCAATTGAAATTTATTAAATACATTTTTGCGATTCCATCTGAAACCGGTTTCTCTAACAACTTAGTTTCTCAGGTCTGTATAAAAAATCCTTTCAAGTAAGAAAAACTAGACATTTCAAGTCTTTTATAAATAGGTTTCAAAACAAGCAACAATTTTAGTCCACTAATCGAGCAATTAGAAGACTAATGAGGCAGTTAAATAAATTTATATACATTTATGCAAGTATTTAAGTCTTTTGTGAGATTAATTACACTGAAATATTTTATTCCACTTTTGCCAAAGTGGTAGATTACCATTATTATTATTATTATTATTTTTGTCTTGTGCCAGCTAGGCTGACAATATGTGGTGTGCTGCTCCACCTTTTCCAGCTGTACCATATTTGGTGTGGAGTCCGACTTCTTCAGTACACACACAATAGGGACCCGTTTATAGGATAGGTAACCTTCACACCTCATTCATACACAGAAAGGATAAAGACAGGATAGCTAGAGAGAAAAAGTACATCCATGCTCGAACCGTGATTCGAACCCAGGACCTCCCTATCCGCAGTCAGGCACTCTGACCACTAGACAGGGCGGTCGGCACCATTATTCTTAAGTCAGACATTAAGGAATATTAAAGAAATAAGATATTCATTTCAATTTGTAGATCAAATAGTAAAATATCACAGCTAATTTTATTTTTATGGAATATGTGTTATTTAAAACAAATCAGTTTCAAATTGAAAGATTTTCAAATTAAATTTTCTCTTCCACATTTACTGCAAGTTATAGCTTTGATTAGCTGATGGAATTTTGTAATAGAACAATATTATATATATATATTTGTCATAATTTTGAATATAATATGGAATCACTGAGTTAATCATGACAAAATACAATTATACTGGGCACCCTGAAGACTTACTTTTTATGAATATTTAAATTACTTAACAATTTTACTTTCTTGAAATTTTCTCTTTACAATTTAAATAATTTATCTGTGTCAATTTTGAAAAAAATTTTCAACTTCCTAATAAAATATTTATATTAACAAATGAAATACAAATAATTTCCTTACACAATGAATACTTAAAAGTCATGAATTATAAAATAATAAAAATGAAGGTGTCCTTACTTCTCAGATGTTTCTGAATGTCCAGAATGCATGGGGCTGAAATAAAAAAGAATTTTATTTTTAGGTTTTGAATTTTTATTTCTGCTTACAAAATATAATTTTATTAAGAGTTCATTTTCCAAAAGTTTAATAAAACAAATACAGAAATTAATGTCAAAACATTTATTATTTTTTATATTAAGTTGATTTGTATTTTTGATAATCTTAAATCCTGAAACAGAATTTTTAGATAAAAATATCTTATAAAAACTTATAAATTATTATGTAAGCAAATTTATTATCAGATTCATAGAAATTAAATACACCATCCTTTGACCACAAAGCAATAGAATACTGTTTTTTTAGACAGTAATTGAGAAGTATTAAAGAAATCAGCTACTTATTTCCATCTAGAGGTGAAGTAATCAATTGTTGGAGCTTCTATGATTTTTTTTAAAAATATGTGTTATTTAAATCACATTATATTATTTTCTGAATATAAATTGAAATATTTAATCAAAAAGTATTTTTCCACATTGTTACAGGGTTTGTACAGATTTCCAAAAATGAAATTCCAGTTTTCTAGATGTAGACATTCATGTTAATTTTTTTTTATTTTACAAATCGTTCTTAACCAAATATGCATGTAATCATGTATATTCAGCATTTTTCAATTAAATAATAAAATACATAATTATAAATAATGCAAATATTTTTCATTTATGCTATAACAAAAAAACTTTATTTAAATAATGATTATTCTCCATATTACTAAATTTTACATTGTATAAAATACAGGGTAGTTTTAGGGTTTTTAAACATCTTCATTAGATTCCTATCTGTTAAGTTACTGATTATTTCAAATGTACATAAAACCTCTTTTCAAATAAATATACTTATTCAAAGAAAGACAAATACTAATATTAAATTATGTTTCCAGCATTATATTTCCTAATTATTAATTGTAAATGAACTGGATCATCATGAAGATATTGGAGCTAAACTGAATCTAAATTTTAGTCAACAATTATAAATAGGATAGGAAATATGAAATATAGAATGTACAGCCATTTAGTGGTAACATTAAGAGCTAGTACTTAATTTTGTTTCTGGACAATTTCACTGAAGATTTTAAAATATTAAAACAAAAAACTCACAAAAACTATAATATTTTCTAAAAAATAAATATATACATCAAGGTAAGTAAAAATTCCAGGAGTAATTAATGATTTTAAAGTAATTAAGTCAAAATTCCAAGTTTGAACTCTGTTGTTAGCAAGTTAAAGCTTTAATCATGTGATACACAATTTTTAAAAGCATACATTATGCATATGCTTGCCAGGTACATGCACATTTCAATAAAAATTAAACTTGATTTTATAGATGACCAAAAAATATAAAAATAATTAACTGTGAAAGATTATTTAGAATAATTACTTAATCACTTGTTCCTATACTGTATGAAAAATATAGAAGAGTAGAGAACATACACATGACCTAGATGAGCAAGTCTGTAATAGTATGAAAGAAGAATTTGATGGCTTTTATGTAAGACCTATGGCAGAATGAGTTTGGAAATGAGAACAGTTTGATCCAATCTGATCAAGATTGTTCAGTATATCTTATGCTTATCTATGACATTAGCATTAGATGGGAAAGGGTTTTCTTTGATCATTGTCCACTTCTTTAAAATTGTAATCACTAACTATTTATTCTTAGCTTTGTGTGTGTGTGAGAGAGAGGGAGAGAATAAATTATCCCCTAAAAATCCTCCAAGGGTTGAACCCTTGAATACACATGATGATGGAGGGTGCATTTTGGTGTCACAGTTAATAATTTCACAAATATAGCAAACATAATTATGAATAATTAAAAATTCTACATTTTGAGTACTCAGAAGAATATTTTTAAATATGCATTTTCCAAGATAACCATTTAACTCCAGTTTCCTTTTTTCATAAATATTTTTTTCATTTATAATGGCAAGGAAAGCAAATAAACCAAGAGAAAGACAAACATCAAAAGGATATACAAAAAGTTAAGGAAAGGCCAAGTCATTTCCCCAGAAGTTATCTCACACTACAGAAATGGATATAGCTATGGTTCGTGGGTTCTTTAGAACCACACAATCGACAATCAGGATTTTCATAGATCCATACGTGATATAACTGTTCACCCACAGAGCCATGACTTGCTATCACATGAAAGAGGACTAAAAAGATCACAACGAGGCTTATCTGGTAATACCTCTAAATCTGTCTCACTCTAGTACTTGTTTTTATAAACAACATTGTAAACATAAAAAAGGGGAACAATGTATACCTAGCTTGTAGTGACGTACCTCAAGCAACACTTTATGTGGCAGTGTGGTCTAAAAATTCGGCAAGCAATCTCACGGCTATAGGTGATTGGAAAGAGGAGTTGAATATTTTGCAATGGAATGCTGGTGGTCATTCACTGCCAACGAAAGCCGAGTTAATGGAAACTTTTTCATATTTTAATCATAAATTTTCTAAGATAACAGATTCAATACAAGAATTAATCATAGCAAAATGAAATTCTTATAATAATAACAGTATACCACGGGACCAATAAGAGGTTTGGTTTATTTATCGCTCAATGCTCGTTTTTTGCACACGAGGGATAATTAGACCAGGACCTACGGTTTAAAGTGGATTCCGAACCACTACAAACATCCATGCCCAAGGAAGGCAATAGCACTAACCATTCAGCTCCCAGCTTGGAGGGACCAATAGGAAAAGAGTTATTTCATATAAATTACAATTAAATTAAATTCTTTTTTGATTTTAAAATTTGAAAAAGATAGAAATTTAACCAAATTTTAATTTTACAAAAATACAATTTCTTGGATCTACAAGATTTAAGTCCTGATTCATAAAATAAACATGAAACAGTTATTAAAAATCAATGAAAATTGTGGAGTAAAAGACTAATTTAGAAAACTAGTTTAATTTTCTCTGTTGCTTTATAGTCAATTTTTTCTCATAAAGCAGATCTTGTATATTTTTCTCCAAACTGAAGCATTATAGATACTGAGAAACAGGTAAGAATGGATACTAAATCAACAAAAATCTAAATCTCAAATGGAAGATGAACACATGAACTCTTTACTGAAGGGGGAAAAAGAAGATTTAGCAACCAATTGTTACATTCTTGAGCTTTCTTGGGACAGGAAAGCTACTTGGGGCATGAGTTCATGTCTCGATCAAAAGCCTGATCAGTAGAATTGGAAGACAGATGTTTCTATGGTTTTCATGAATATTTCTCTATATGAGCGTTACTCTGAAATTTTTGAGATAAGCGCAGACAAGAATTTACAAAACAAAAATAATGGTACAATTTTAAAATACAAAGTATTTTAACACAGAAGACGATTTTTTACTGACTTACTTCAACTTGTTTAGCATAGAATAAATTTTAAACAGAAGAGAAAATGGAATTGATGTGAGAACATTTTCGCTTCAGATTTGCTTATCGCACAATTTTATTAATTCTTTGATTGAAATTGTTAAAATGTTTATTGGCAAATGTAAAATTCCAATGTTTAAAAATTGTATTTTTTCTGGTAAACATGCCAAGGGAAGCAGAAAGTTTGCTGATAAATGGAAATAACTGCATTGTGCCAAAGTGTCGACAATGCTTACTGTGCAGATTCTATGTGTGACAATAGCGTCAAATGTACTAACAAAAATAAGCACAATATGAAAATAAACATGTATACAAAAATGCGTTATTCAGAAATAACTAATTTAATTATTTTCGAATATAACAATTCTTGCCTATTTAGCCATTGCTGCTTTATTGCTCACAATTTCTACATGAAAGGTATATATTTTCCATTCTTCCATGAGAAGTCATGTACACAAGGTGATCAATTTAAGGCCCAGCACAAACTACTGAAGAATTCTTTGTGAATTCACACAGAAGAAATAATGACTTCCTGTCATGTGACGTCATTGTTCAATAGAACTAATGAGATTATTTAAAGCATATTGAATTATTTTTCGAGACACATGATATATATATACTAATTTATTTATATTGAAAATAATGAAAACTATCATTATTCAACAAAACAACAGTATATTTCCTAATCTAAATTTAATCAAACTCATTGAATTACATCATTGTTTTGAATATTTAATTATATTCTTAAAATAAATATTTGAGATAAATTTTTATAATAACTATAAATCTTTAAATAAATGGCAAGACAATTATCGACAGAATTAAAATAATATTAAAATATTTTTCATTTAAATTATTTTATGAAAAAAAAAAAAAAAAAAAAAAAAAAAATTATGCATTCCGAAATGTAAAAATCTAAACTAATTCTGCAATGATTTAGTTATGGCGAAATTTCTTTATATATATCCTACATTTTTAGCTATATAATCAAAAATAAATGGTAGTTACACATACTGTGACTTCAATAAATGCTTTCTCTTTTCTTATCTTAATCCTCAATCAAAAAATATTTACATAATTGTATCTTTAAATTTAAACTTAATTTAACTCAGCAATATATACATGAATTGTTATATCATTTGAATTCAAAATTGTTTTAAAATTTGTAATTGAATTTCTTAAATTAAAAATCTATTACACCTAAGCAACTTCAGAAACGTAAAATATATAGCAAATTACTATTTGAGTTACCTATATTAAACACAAGAATCAATGTTTTCAATAGTATTAAATACAGTATATTTAAATATAAAAAACAAGATTTTGAATTTCAATTTATTTCCTTCTCATAAAAAAAAATATCCAGGCTTAGAATTAATACAATAAACCATCAGATTTTGCAAATGTTTTTTGAAACATGACTTATTTCCTAAAATAGAATATTTTTTATATTTGTCAAGATAAAGCATCTTTTGAATCCCACAGATATCTTCAAATCTTTATAATTTCAATTAATAAATAATAAATAAAATTAATAAATTTTCTAAAATTTTATAAAAATGTTAATTTTTATTTTAATAAAATTTCTTTTACCTAAAGAAAATAAAAATAAATAAATTTTCTTATTTTCTTTATTTAAAATAAATTTTCTTTATTTTATAACATTAACACATAATTTAATAAAACGGTAATATTTAATATTCAAAAATTAATTTAATGACCTTTACAAACATTTTTTAGGAATTAAAATCTTCATGAAAATATTGACAAAAGTTAATTGCAAACATTATTTCAAATGGAAGAAAAAAATAAAGAAAAAAGTAAATAATTTGCATTATCACCGGAGTCCTGGCAGATATTTCTAGCTTTCCCTAAAACTTAGAAGTTCTCTCAGAACGCCTATTTTGTGAAGTTTTCTGACATCACTTGTTTGCCGAAGTTCGCCCATGGCTTAAAAGAGTGTTTTTTTTTATTTTTTTTTTTTTATAAATCAAATCTTGTTTAAAATTTGTGAAAAGTTTTTAAACATTATTCTGCCATCACAATTCTAAGTAACTTAATTCGGTAAAAACTGTACACTAGAAACAGTTTAAATAAAATCTTTTATATGTAAAATCTTTTACATTATCATCTAAGAGCAAATATACTGAGAGTATTTGCTACCCTTTTGAATGCCAACATGAACACGTCCAACTGAATTTTTTGACACCTTCATTATTCTGTTATTGACAACATTTCTTTGGTTATTATTTATTTTACTTTCTTGATAATTGCAGGACTTCAGTTGAAACCCCCAACATTGAGATAAGTCTGTAAAAAACGTAACTGGAAGACTTAGATGGCCAGAGACCTATTAAAATTAAGCGTGGTTACCAAATTTCTTAAACACTTCACTTGTTGGGATTAACATGTGTGAAGTGGCTGCATAGCAGAAAGAAGCAGTAAGAGTACTGTATTTTCTGTGAAGAAGAAGGGAAAAAAAAAAAAAAAGCTTAAATGTATCCAGATACACTACAGAATTGACAATTTAGTTAAATGACTTTCATTAAAGCAAAAGAATTGATCAATGTAAATGAATTTCATTACTGCTAGTCATAATCCCATGAAATATCTTTTTCAAAAATAAAATAAATGAAAAAATTGCAGGAAGTAAGCTATTCACTCAAATCTTATACAAAGAATCAGATTAACAGTAATGAATGATGTACATGCAAATTTAAGTTTAAAAAAGGAGTTTTCACATTCAGAAAATGAAAAAATGATACAGGCACATGAAATATATAATGATTTTGAAAGTCTTGCTATATATCATATATGTGAATAATACACAAGAAACGGGTACTCTTAAATTAATCACTTTAAGAGATAAATGCATATAATTTCATTTCCTAACAATGAAAATCACAATAGTTTGGTTCTGAAAGATGTACTATATTTAGATACACTTCATCTTTGTGTTCATCAAACCAGGATTGGATGAATAGCAGCATTACCATCCTGAAAAACTCCATTTTTTAGGATAGGCTGTTCAGCTAAAATTTCTTTATACTTTTCCCCAGTGATCTTTCCTTTAAAGGTCACGATTGGTTCAACAGAAAATCACAATAGGGCTGTCTATAACATGACAGCTATACCTCCATGTTTGAGAGTTGGAAGGAGAAAATCACAATTATATACTTGTACAGGTATCTTCCAAATGTGTATCTATGCTACTGTAGGGAAAAGTGTAAAAGACTATTCATCAGACCAAATCACTGTCTTCCATTTTTGAATCGACTGATTTATGTGAATGACACCATGGTAGACAACTTTTGATATTAAAATCTGTGATGAGTGGTTTGAGAATTGCTACTCTGCCATAATTTTCTGCTTTTGAAGGAGTATTCTAACTATAATCATTGATATTAGAGAAATCAGAAGCTGATTGAGCAATGCAATCACTATTGTTGGGGTTGTTTGCTTTTCTGACATTACAATTTATCTCCATATTTGTTTATCTCTTTTATTGAGCACCTCTTTCTATCCACTATTTTTTTTTCAGAATTTGTTTTGCAAGAATGTGTTAACTTTAGACATTGAACATCTAAAAAATCCGAAAAATTTAGATGTTCCACGCACACTTGCTTCAGCTGAATGGGTTTCCACAATTTGGCATCTTTGAAAACCTAAGACTTACAAAACTTCAATAAAGATACCACATATTACCAGAATATATACACTTCTATTTATAAAGAAACTGGTAGATATTATTTTATTTTAATGATTTTTAAGTTTATTCAATATTGTCATTTTTATCCATAGGTATTTTGATAACACACATGTTTATCTATATTTAACTATTGAAAACAGCCAGTTGTATAGCTCAGATAAAAGTAAACAAGTGTCACAGGCATTTCAGCTTCTTTTGAGTTAATATTTTCTGTATATGACATAGTGCTATTTTATTTATTCTGACTAGAACAATAAATTTCAAACTTTTGTTTTATCCTGTTTTTATGATATTCATTTTGATTTGTTATTTAATCTATTTTGTCACATTTTCTTCCTACAAATTATGCAATTAGATTTTGATGCCAATATTACACTCATTTAAACAACATATGGAGTTATCATAATTTTAACGACTTTAAAAAGTGAAAAATTTTCATTTAGAATTTTTTCTATTAGACATATTTTGTTAAATTTTTATTTAGTTAAATATATTCTGCAAACTCTGACACAAAAAACATTATACATATATTTTTAAAGTTTAAAAGATGGATAATGCATCATAGTGCTTCATTTTTTTTTATCTTCACTGTAAATATTCAGAATATCAGCTAAAATAGTTTACAAGGGAAAACAGCAATGACTGGTAAGAAACAATGTTTAATTTATTCAGTAAATTCATTACAAAAATAGTTTTATTTCACGGATAATTTAATACATTAATAACTCTGACAATCTAGAAATAAATATCATAAATAAATTTTCATTATAAACACAAATTTGTCACACTCAATTCAACATATTGCATTTAGAGAAGATAAATACTTTACACAGTGAAGGTACATTACTTTTATAATGATGTAATGGAAAAATGAGAAAGAAAACATAAGAAAATCTAAGCACTCAATTCTAGTATATTAATAACATTAAAAATTTTTTCTTAAGCAATTTTTATCAATAAATAATAATTTTAATATTCAAATCATGCTAACATAAAAGAAAATTTTGCAATAAAAATGTTATATGAGAAAAAAGTAACTTACCATTTTAAATCTGATTCTTTTTCCTCTTCTATAAATGAAAGAAATGAATTAATACCATGGATTATTTTTTAAACTGTAAAATAAGTGTTTTAGCCAGCACATTAAAAAAATAAGATAAGAAAAATATAAGAGAAAACATAAGCAAACAGTGTCAATAGTAGTAGAGAAACTTTTAGTACTAGGCTTCTGCATCTTTCTTTTATAACTGGGGGAGTGTTTCTAAATACAACAATATCACCAACATATACAACTAAAACAACATTACTTACTTAAGTCTATAAATTTAATCATTTGATACTTGGCCAACATGTTATAAAAAAAATCGTTAAGATATTTCTTATTTTTTTTATGTTACAATTTGGATGGCCAGCAGTGTATAATAAAGAATTCAACTATATATTTTCATCTTTGTATTTTTAGACATGGTATGAAAAACATAAAATTTCATTCTGAATTAAGTGCAGACATAATGATGTGGGGGGAAATTTCTCGAAAAAATTTAAAGCCACAGTAAATTTTCTTTTTCTTAAACAGGATAATGGATATATGTAATTTCTGAGAAAATCAAAAAGTAGCAAATTCTAACTTCCAAAAAGCTTTCTTTAAAAACAGGATTGATTAATATGTCTAACTCACAAGTGAACAGGGCATTTTGGAAAATCAATATAAAATTTTAATGGATGGAGATGCTTAGTTAATTCAGTATGGGGCTGCTTTACCCTACTGTTGTGTTAAACCATTAAGAAAAATTATAAAATATAAAGTAGATAGGGGTAATCATATTCTTTAACAATTTCATGCAATTTAAATGTAAACCAGGTGATTTAAATCAGACGTGTTTTTTTTTATTTATCCATAACTTGATAACTAAAATTTCAAATTCCAAAGAAATTTATTGTGGACATTAGCTACCAAATTCAGAAAAATTTATTTATGAGGAAAATGGAATTATTGGTGAAATTTTTTAAAGTTAAACAACTCAGGAGTTTTATAGGTAAACATTTGGCCTCTTTAAAAAGCTTGCCTTTATATGTACATGTTTGTGAAGATATAATACTTGAAAATTTATTATGCATACTATATGTAAAATTGTTATTATTATTCACATACACATTGTAACATTTTTCATGTAGCAAGTTGCAACAAAGTAGTTTTAAAATAATGAGGATACATTTATATTAAATGTCATACTTAACTAACCAGTGTCATTAGCCTCTTCCAACCTTTTCAGAAGAGCTTCTTCTAACAATTTCTGATTTAATTTATAGAAGCGTCTTCGAACCATTTCTTTCACAATCTGGAAAAAAAAAAAAAAAAAAAAAAAAACAACATCATTAAACATGAAATAGCAATTTATAAAATGATAATTTTTCATAATATATCTGAATGAAAATATCATGACAATATTTTACCCACACTTAAGTAATACAGCAATTATAACAATTCAGTTTAAATTTTGCTATATAACAAGTGTGTACATAGAAACTTAGAAAGATTCTTTGTCTATTTAAGAATGATAATTGTATTCCACTGATCCACCTCTCTCTCTGTGAGGGAGAAAGATTATTATAATATAAAACAAGTAATTAGATTATAGCATCAATGTAAAAAAATATTTTCCATTAAAAATAAAAAGAATATTTCAACGTTTTAACATATTAAAAGAAAATAAATTGAAATTTCTTCTTGAATCACCTCAGCTTTAGTTCAAATAGTGTTTTATCACTAAGTCAGCAATTTTACCATCTTCACTATAATCAATCTCATTCAAATAATCTACACATTAATAACTTGTGTATTTGTTCAGAAATGTTGAAAATTATAGTTAAAGCACTTTGCTCTTTAATAGGTCTTCACTAAAATAATTAAACAGGATTTAGTTATTGAATTTAAATTTATTAAATAATTAAAATTAAAACAATAAAGGTCTTATTTCACTACAAACCTTATTGATTTGTAACAAATAACTGTTCTTTATTTCCCCTTATCCTCCACCTCATACAACAATTAGAGAATTGGATTGTTTGTCGCTCAATGGTCATTTTTTGCACACAAGGGCTAATTAAACTGGGACCTACGGTTTAAAGTGGATTCCGAACCACTACAAACATCCATGCCCAAGGTGGGATTCGAACCCACTAACTGTTGAACCGGAGGCAAAAGCGCTAACCATTCAGGTGCCAGTTCGGCTACAATTAGAGAGAGTCCTTGCATTTTTAACTAGAGGAATCTCAATAACGTATTTAAGTTTTAAAGATCACATGAAAACTAAAATGCAGTTGAAAAGACTGCACTAATTCGTTCTTAGATGCACTAAGAAAAAAGTTTGATTTAGTTTCTTTTGAATATGGATTTACTCCAATCAGAATTTGAAAATAGACTGAAAAATAAAAAAAGTATTAAGATACATATATATATATATATATATACACACACAGAAAACTATCTTGTTTGTTGTCCAATAAACTAAGTGCCCATATTTTGCTTAATTACTTACTGATATTTTTATTCTTTTATTGAAAGGAATCAGAGATGAAATCATCTTTGTCTTCATAATTTACTTAAAAAGAAAAATACACATCTATTTGTTAGTCTTTTATATTACAGTAGTTTGAGTAAAAAACTCAATATGAATGCGATACAAATGCTAACATCATGTGGTTGGTTTGTTTGTTGCTAAAAGGTCATTTTTTGCATACAAGGTCTAATTAGACCGGGACCTACGGTTTAAAGTGGTTTCCAAACCATTACAAACATTCATGCCCAAGGTGGGAATTAAACCCACGAACTGTTGAACCGAAGGCAAGAGCGCAAACAACTCGGCGGCCAGCTTGTCACTTATACCACATGAAGAAGTAGCGATTGCAACATGGTAGCGAGAATCTTTAAGAATACATTTTGTGTTAAAATCTACCTTTCCTTAATAAAGTTAATGACTCCACTTTTATTACTAAATAGAAAAGCTATTTACTTTATCACAGGTAACACTATGTACGTTAACTATTAGTTTTGATTTGATTTTGAGAGGTTTACTGGTGCAAGATCCAATATTTGACATTTCTGCACTGTACAAAATTTAAAACTAAAAATTCTGTGTTAAAAGACTAATCAAATGCATAAGATGGAATGTATTTAAAAGTTAAGAAAAGCTTACATAAAAGATGGATAAAAATCTTAAATAGAATTCAACAAATCAATTGCATATCAAAATGCGAACAAATTTCTATGTGGTTTAAGCACAATCGAGTCTGATAAAATTAAATTTGTGGTATTCAAAAAACACTATGCATAAATCATTGAAATTGGGGCAGACAATTGAAATGTGATGTACTGTATATGGTACATTATATATGTCACAAATCAGGGCACTCTGAGACAAAAATAAGTGCTCGTTTAAATCTTGTAAGTCTAATACGAAGGCGTGTGAGGTTCACATCAACTCTTCGTATGGGAGCAACTCAGAATGGAAGAATATGAGAGGATATATTATATAATTTGTTGCTTATCGTCAAATCCCAAATTTTTTGTCAGTGGGAAGAAATGAAATCTTTGACAATTTGTTTAGAGCTTTATGTAAAATGCCAAAAGCATTTTAAGAGGAATTATCTGCAAGTTCATTCCCAACAATGGCTTGGAACCCAACAAAACAAGAGGTCAAATCTTTTATTCTTCAATATATTTAAAAATCCAATATTTCCAAAATAATTGGATGTCATTTATCATTAAAATGGTCTAATTGCATGACCACGTTAATGTTATCTGTATAGATATAGTATTTCCGATGAGAGCTGGATTGTATTATTTCTAGGGCACGTTTAATACCAACAGCTTCGGCTGTATACACAGAATATGATGCGTGCAGTTTATAGCTGTAAACTGTATTTTCAACAAAAATATCATAAACAACATGACCAATGTATTTTGATCCATCAGTATATACAGGGATGTAGGAGGATTAATGAGAATGAATGTGTGAAACCATCTGTTGCAACATAAGGGGTGATGCAGCAGATTTACTGTCTCGAGCAAAGGGTTTGATTATATTGACAAGAAGGATATTTCAAGGAGGAAAGTTTAGAGTATCTGAAATTTGGATTTGTAAATCAGGGATGAATATCAGATGAAGAAAGTAGTGATTTTGTATGGTCATAAAATGGTAGTATGTTATATGGCCATATATTATATAACCTTCTTAGAGAGGAATAAACAATAATGGATCTCAAAGGGAGTTTTGATGCGGATATCATTTAAAAGTAATAATGTAGACAGTTGCTTACACCACAGATCAAGAGGTGATTGGTTGCAAACCACATAAAGGGTCTGAACAGGAGAAATCTGGAATGCCCGAGAACAAATTCATAAAGCTGAGTGATGTACAGAGTCTAATTTGTGTAATATTGATGACCTGGCTGATCCATAAATTATGCTACCATAGTTAATTTGAGATAGAATAACTGACTGATACAGTCAAAGTAATGTTTTAAGATTTGCACCCCAAGAGTTATTAAAGACCACTTTCAAAATAGTTTGTAATATCTTATTTTTTTTATCTCTTATTATAACAATTTTATGTTACAAATGAACAAATGTCATGTAATGTCACAAATGTCAAATAATTACTGCATACTTTTATAGTATAACACAGTTTTTTATTAAATGCAGTCAATTTGACCCATCTGCAGTTATAGGTATACCAAAACTGTTGCAGTTCTAGCATTAAAAATTATGGCATTACACTGTTAATAATTAAGATATGTTAAAAAAAATTACTAATTTGTTTAATTTAGAACTCTGGTTTTAAATACTTTTTTATGAACTGATTTTTTTTATTTCATATTATATGCACATGAAATATAATTCAATAAAATGATAATCACTTTTAGAACCATTTATTTGATACTGAATTATTAAATGAATATCTTACAGGGGATTATTAACATCAAAGTGCAGACATATTATTAGCAAATTATGAAACCACTATTAATATACTTAAATATCAAACTATACAATTATATAAAATTGTAACTTACGTTAAGTTGTATTCTTGTAATATCTGTTAATGCAGTATATCTAACACCTGGCATTAATCGGCATTCCATTAAGGTTACCCTAGAAAATTCTTTTAGATATTTGGTATAGATTTTTCTATCCAAAGTTATTTCAGTAGTAAATCCCTAAAATATGGTAATTGAGTTAAATTTAACAAATAATTGTTATAAATCAACATTGTGAAGTTAATAAGAAAGTAAGATCAAAGTAAAGTTATGAACTGTGCAATTCAATTATATTATAATCTATAGCATATAACATTTAAAAAAAAAAGAAATAAATTATTCCTACATCTTTTCAGCTTTAATATCTTATATATATTTTGCATAGTATAAATTCTCTTATAAGAAGATAGAATATTTTGTATTCTAATTTCTCTATTTTATTCTAGTTCTGACTCTCATTTCTATGTATTTTCCTGTATATTATCCTTAGTGGAAAATTTTATATAAGGTCTTTTTTTTTTATCAAAAGAAAAAGCATTGAATAATCAGGAGCCATTTTTTCAGCAAGAAAGTGCAAAAATAAACTGTTGATAACGTGGTCACATAAAATAAAAATGACAGTATAACAATATAATATTGTACGGAATCAAACTCTTATCACAAAAAACCTCTGATTAGATCCTAATAGGACCCAACTCATTGCCAAGTGCAAGAAACTGAGAGATTACATTAACATGTTTGTCACCATATTTGCCTTCTTTATTTAGTTTAAAAACTACGGTGTAATTTGGGTGCATTCGTTTCCACAAAATGATATATGAACTTTGGAAATGACATTAGACAAGTATAATATCTTTCTGAAGAAATGAGTTCGTTTTTTAATATAACTAGACAAAACTAATTATAGATGAAACAAGTTAGCTAAGTCATGGAAACTTTAAGCACAATCTATTACCTATTTTATAAAACAAATAGCAATTCTCCTAAACTTTTAGGTAAGATTTTCTAATGAAGAATACTTTTTAATTAGATTATCTGCAGTGGCCTATAATATGCACAATGAAATTTTAAACATTTTAACACATCCATGGATTATACAGGAAAATATTTCAACACTTATATCTTAGAAGAAAGAATAACAATTCAAGTTCAAGTATTTGCATTAATATAACATTTCTATATATTGTAAATGAATATATCTATATCTACAGCCAAATTGTTAAACCTCAGAATTGTCTCCAGGAAATAATAATAATGTAAACTTGAAGATTTTGTATCAAGCAATGAATAAGTTAATTATAATTTTCAAATGTTAAAAGTTTTCAAAATTAAAATTAGGTTGCACAGAAATGTTTTTAAAGTGATGCAATACAATGTTTAAAAATATTCTTACAACAGTTTGCTTAGAACTTACTTGTGTTTTGAAAAAAGGAACAGTTTCATCATTAACATATGAAAGGAAATAATGTATATTATGCTTCAAATGATAATCTTTTAAATGATTGATCATAAAACCACTAACATTCTAAAATAAAAAATGAAATATAAGTATATTAGACAAAATAAGCACACATAAAAATTTCTATTAGATTAATTTCAGACTAAGTTACTCAGATAATTATTACAAAATATATAAAAACAAATTTAATTCAAATTGGAGATTTCACAAAAATTATTTACATTAATAGGAACATAAGGCCATGACAGTTTAAAGTGGTTATTTACAAAAACTATGTCAGATATTTATATACTCTCTTAAATAAAGTATATTGCACAGTTATTTTATGATGAGCATTTGCCATAGAATACATTTACATGTTATCTAAAGCAAATGTAATTACATTGGCTACAAATGCTTAATAGATAATACATGAAACATGATTTTTATGCAAATAATCTTGTAATACATAATAAACTAAAAACAAATTGTCAAGATATAATGCTAAAGCATTTACCATCAGACAACATTCAGAGTTTAGAACTTTAAATCAATATCAATTCAACTTTTTGATTGCAACATTTTCAATTTTAACCTTAAGCTTTACTAAGATTGCTTGGTTGATTGGATTTACGTGGAACAAAATATAAAAGAACAAGCTGAGCAAAAATTTATATTTAATGAAAACTCCTTTTTATCAAAGCAAACAATGCTAAATATATAAAATACAAAAATTAGTATATGTAATTAAATTTATATATATATATATATATATATATATATATATATATATATATATATATATATACATATATATATATATATATATATTGGAAAAATGAAAAATTAATGAAAGTTTATACTATAGATTTTTTAAAAAATAAAGAAAGTGTGAAAAGTGATCACTAAAGAACTATGACAAACTGAAGGGAAAAAGTTTCTGTGAAGTGGCTCTTTCAACAAATCAAGTAAAATTAAAATATCAATGATAAAAAAGTTAAATCGATCAGGGTTAAAAACAGGATATGACTTTAAAATATGAAAAACAGTAAGTGATTCATCATGCATTTCACACCAAGGATTTGTTTTATTTAGAAACAAATGTCTATGAGTGAAATGTGTGTATTCAATACAAAAGTAAGTCAAACAAACATCAGCACTTATAAATGGTAAAATGGATGATCGAATGAAGTATGGGAAAAAATATCATACAATTTGTTAATGATCTGAATGTTCCAGAAGACTTACATAACTTGAGACATGACATCTTTGAAAACACTACTAGGCTATTATATTTTAAAATATACATATAAACGCAGTATATCTTTTTTTTTTAAATTAAAAGTAATAGGTAGGCAAAAATGATTTTCAAAAATGTAACAAATAAAAAGTTCTTTAAAAATCAATTTAAATATTACAAAAAATAATCCAAAGCATTTTCGCAATTACTGAATAACTAAACACTATTAACAGTAAAAATTTTGCAAATATTAGTTAAAAATCTTTATTATGAATACCACATATAATTCATGTCACATTTCTAATAAGGAGTAAGAGAAAAATTTAAAAAGAATTTTCTAAATTTATATTTTTCCTTGAAAAATAAATAAAAATTTTCCATGCAATAAGGACATAAATTTATTAAAAATTAAATGGAATATATATTTCTATATTTTAAAAATTTGATTAAAAAGTAAAGCTGAAAGTTACAAAAATAAAATACACAAAGTATTAGTAGATATTTATATCTCTTTATCATACAATTTTTGTTCGCTATATACAACAGGTTAGTAATTATACATACAAGCAACTGAAACAAAAAGATTAAGATTAAAATGGCAGAAAATAAACTATTTGAAATACAATAATTTACAAACAGTAATGTGTAAATATATAGGTATAATAAGAATATATAAAATAATACATACAATGAAACAAATTTTACAGGATTATTAAAGAATTTCTACCAAATTATTTCAACTAGATACATCCACTAAAATGAGTGCAAAATGGGCAATTTTAAAAAAATTGAAGAAACAGTTTCATTAGAAAATTGTAGTGGTCCTTCAATTGAAGGTAATAATGCAGAATACTTTCATATCCACCAATTTGAAGCTTTACAGGGAATAATTTATTTTTTACTTCAAAAAATTCCTCTTTCAAATATAAAAAAACATGAAATAACACATATGAAAAAATTAATCCCATAGAATGGAATTTTATCCAGTATATCAGGAAATGGATTCCTTATTTTGTGGCCTGATATCAGACACTAAAATGCTAACACAGCTTTTCACATAAAAATGCTTATTAAAGTTTTGCATCCAGATAGTGTATAACTTCTATTGTTTTCAACTAAAAGCTGTTCAAATTTAACCTTATGAATCTGATTGATTTTCATTTAGCACAAATTCTTTTTCTCATGATTTTCCAGCAACATAATACTGGCCAAATATACTATTACTGTTTATCATTTCTTACTGAAAAACACAAATTTAAATAGTGAAATAAAATAGTACAATAAAATACTAATGTCTATTTCATTATAAGATCTAGTTGGTCAATTTAGCTTAATGCCACCTCTCATTAAGATCAAGAAAGTGAAGCATCATTTGCCATGAACAGTAATTGGGAAGGTGACCACATGTCCTTCCTAACTGGATTGCTGACATTAACCCATTAACCTAAAGATAAAGTCCTAGATTCGCCTGCATCAATATGTATATATATATCTAATTCATTAAACAATATATATTATATCTGCTTATATCTTGTAAGTCAGTTATTAACCATTTGTTAAGAATTGTTGGGGTTGGACACAAAATTAAGACATTTTTTTTATCAATTACGATTAAATTTAGAACTTGCATTTTTACTAATGAAAATTTTCAAATATACTAACATTAAAATAACATTCTATGTTAAAATTTATATACCCTGAAACATTCTTTTGAATTAATGATGATGAACATCTTGTTAAAAATGAATTTTTTCTGAGAATGCTTATTGTAAATAATATCAAGGAAAAAAGTTATATTAATATAGTAAATACTTGTAATTGGTTCAAGTATTTACTATATTAATGTACATTATATACTATATTATTATACACATTATATTATTTAGCAATATTTCCATATATTAAAAACAAAATATTAAAAAAATATTTAATTTTTAGTTTCTGAGGTATAATTATCAATCAAAATGAGAATCACACCTTATTAATATGAAAAACCATACATATTGCAAAATATTCTTACATAGCTAAGATAAAGAATGCATCATTGAAGTTTATACGAAGAATAATTATAAAAACAAAAAATATTCTTTTTTATGATTCTAAGCAATTTACAATAAATTTTAAAGTTATGGAAGGAAGAGAGCAAAACATACAATCTAGTTCAAATATTAACATACAGAAACTTCAACTGACAAATAAGAAAAAAAAGTTTGGATAAGGATAAAATTCTTATAGTTATTAAACTGCAATATTCTAAGAAAATATAAGCCATTATTATAAATATAAATCTCAATTTATACAGGAAATATAGCTGAAACTCGTAAAGCAAATCTAAAAACTCAATCTTAATATTTTTCATTTGAAATAAAATTTAATCATACACTGCCCGACATTGAAATTGCAATACCAAGAAGGCCAGAAAATTATGTAAATTTCAGGGTAGCTGCACATTATCAAGTTATGCAAATGATGTGAAATGCACAGCTTTCCCATGCACATAGAATAAAATACCAAAGTAAAAAACTGGCTGAGTGAGCACTATTCATGCTGGGGTGAAGATGGATGGAACAAGGAACTGTGTAATGTTTGCGAGTTGCCAGTGCAGCCAGAGTGATGTCAGCATACCTGGATCATTGCATCCGCCAGATAGCAATGTACATCCTGCAAAGCTTGCATACTGAAATTCTGCAGAATGTGTAAGACACTGGATGCTCCCATATCAAGCAGAACCATTTGCCACTGATTGGTTGTTAGTGGCCTGCACTCATGACGTCTATTAAGAAAATCTGCATTGACCCAACAGCATAGATGTGAGTGTCTCAAATGGTGCAAGGTTAGTTATGTGGGCAACAGAGAGAGAGAGAGAGAGAGAGAGAGGCATAGGATCATCTTAGACGAGTCATGCTTCAGTTTCTTCAGTGACAGACCAGTGTGGCATCAATGAGGAGACAGGTCAAATCCTGCAGTAATTGTGGAATGTCCCACCATGCTACCATGTGGCATCCTGGTTTGGGACACCATGGCATACAATTCCAGGTCACTTCTAGTTTATATATAAGACACTATGACATCCTGACATTACATGGATGATGAGCTTCAGCAAAAAACACTCCAATAACTTCAGGGGGCACCAAATGCCTTTTATTACCAGGCTAATGTCCAAATATAGATTGCTCACATCATCTAACAAGTCCTGCAAGGTGTACAGCTGCTTCCCTGGCAACAGTACTCACCAAATCTCTCAACAATCAAACACTTTTGGGATATGATTGGATGCCATTTGAAGAACCTGCCACTGTGCCTCCTTCAGAAGACACACTTTGGCAAATGGTTGACAGGGAATACAGAGCCATTCCTCAGGATGTCATCCAGACTCTCATTGATTTTGTGCCAAGATGTATTGCTTTGTGTATCACCATTCCTTTGATCCTACAACCTACTGACCTGAACCTGTTCTCACTCGGCATATGAATAACATATCAAAATACAGATCACTTAAGCTTTGTTGCTGCCTCTCTCTGTTAGCAGAGTTTTGTCACATTCTGGCAATTCTTCCTTGGTGTTTCATTTTCAAGGTCAGGAAGTATATATTCAAAAAGAGAGTTTTTTTTATTACTTGAACGAAAGATAAATGGTATTTCAGGCCTTGATATAAACATAGAAACATTTGTTTCATTACATTGACTTATAAATATGAATTTAAACGTTTTAATACATTAAATAAAATAATACACTAAATTATTAATTAAATTTGCACATAAATATACACAATGGCTAGGCCCTGCAGAAATTATTCAAACTGAAATCAAAAGTAATAGTAAAACTTAGCAAATAAATGTCCAAAATTTTTGTTATATAAGAATTACTTAACAAAAACCCTTGGGTATAGAAATTCAGCTACCTTCAGTAAATTTTTTAAGTTTTATATATTTTTTAATGAACTATATAGAAGTATCAAATATTTCAGGCATTTTTTCCAACAGGCCTTCTATAATTTTAATGTATAAGTTGAAGGATTCTAAAAAGAACCAACTATGTGAATATTACTGCTACAATCACCAATAACTTGAAAACCAAACAATAAGAAAAAAGAAAATTTTTCTTCAACTAGAATGATTAGTTTTGGTGTTCCCTTTGATAAAAAAGAGCCAAAAGGTTATTTGATGACAAGTCTGTCAAACCATCAAAAGTTAGCCAATTTAATATGAAGATCTGGTAAATTGAGTTTTATTCTGAAGATACTTTCATCTAAAATATCAAATTTAAAATAAAAGTTTCTTCAGTTTTCATTATAAAATATTCTAATTTTTAATACAATACTCATAGTAATTGTTTCACCTATATGAACATTACTTTAAAATACTGTCTTGTACAAAAGTACATCATCTGAGTAGATAATGTTTAACATGCTATGAGCACTAATCTAATTAATCTTAGCAATATAAATCATGGATGCATTAAAACATTTCATTAAATAGTTCATTTAAAAGTAATTAAAGAATTCATATATTCAAATTACTGTATTTGAAATTATTACACAGAAATATTTATATCTCATGTTAATATTTATTTCAACTTAGTTAGTAGTTG
This sequence comes from Latrodectus elegans, assembly GCA_030067965.1. NCBI lineage: Eukaryota > Metazoa > Arthropoda > Arachnida > Araneae > Theridiidae > Latrodectus > Latrodectus elegans. The sequence goes on along the minus strand of CM057817.1, from coordinate 107,620,460 downwards.
AATTAGTTCTTGTAAGTAGACACTTTCTGGATACAAGAGCTAATGCCTGGAACCAATGGTTTAAAAGTGGATTTTGAATAATAACAAGCATCGACTACGAGGAAATTTAAACACGAACTGAAGAACATAAAGAGAAAGCATTAATCTTTTAGTAATCAGTTTTTCATTTTTAACTGGAACACCAGTTTTGATTAAAATATACAATACTTGCTAATAAAATGTTAGAGATTTATATTATTTTCAATACAACCAAAGAAAAAAATAAAAGGAAAAATAAAAATGGGAATGAAAAAGGAGTATTATTAAAAACAATTACCTTGACTTGAGAAACTCCTAGTAAGACTATTTCTGAAAAATTTTGTTCAGGAAACATTCGAAAGCAAACTCCACCTACAACTTTTCCATGTCGCACAAGAACAAGAGATTTATGCTTGCTAAAACAAAAGATAGAAAAATGATTATTTCAATATACAATAAAAAAATTCTTGTCCAATCTTTGATTTAATTTGAAAAACAATTTAACTTTTTTAATATAGGCAATTATTTATATCTAAACAAAAACATTTAGTCACAAAAAGATTTAGATTTTATAATTCAGTTCATAATGTCATGATTTCCTTAAAATAAATATTTTTACTGTGTTTTCCTGCATATAATCCACAGATTATGTGTTAAAAAGTTTTGAATTTCTTTGTGTATATTATGTGCTGTTGTGGATAGTTTGAGTAAAATATTCTCCACCAGAAAGATCTACAATAAAGCTTTAAAAGAAATGCAATTTGTTTTGTAAAAAAAAAAAAAAAAAAAAAAAAAAAAAAAACTAGATGGTTTAGGAAGCTTTCACAAAGAAAAAAGGGGGGGAAACAGCATAAAAAAACACAGTTCTAAAAAAGTTATATAAAAATTTACACAAATGACTAGCATTAAATTAAACATTAATCATATAAAATGTACTAAAAAATGGAATGATAGCTTCATCTACAAATTAAAGTTCATGACTTAATAAGCCCAAAAAATTATTCAAGTACAGAAATCTTGAAATTCAATTTGTTTAGCTTTTAGTATGAGCAAAGATAACACTTTGACAAGGATATCCATGCTGTATTACAGCAAACAGTTGCAAATGCATACTGTTAACTAGATGAACATACCGGAAAAGTTAGTTAGTTAGTGAGTGGTAAATAGTTATTCTTTTGACATCTAATTAAGATGCACCTCACAAATCAAATAATTCAAAATAAAACTTCATAAGTAATAATTATCAATCATCAGTTCATGTGTAGTGTCAACCTTACGACTACACATAGCTGTTGTAGAATGATTTTGTTCAAATTTTTTTAATGTAGTTTGTGTTTATATACGATTGTGTGCTAATTTCTATTTTAATATTTTATTCAGATTTTAAAGTTTCATTGATTTTTATGTATTGAAATTTGCCATAGTTCATGTTTAATGTTTACGATAAGAATATCCTATTGATAACAATTTCCTGAAAACAGAAATTCTAGCTAATGCAAAGAAAAGTCAGAAAATACTGTTTCTTTGCATTAAAAAGCATTAATCAGGCGATGTAAACAGTTCAATTTCTTATTTTAAATTACTTAAGAAAGAAAAGAGAACATTAATGCATACTTATTTGAAAATTAGAAAATAATTCTCAAAATGACCTTTCTGAACAGTCCAAATCCAACATGGGTTTTTAATTAATATATAATTTTAGAAAAACTGAAATCGAAAACTTATCGACTTTAGAAAACGAGACTCAAAACTAAATTTTTTTCAAAATTGATATTTTTTTAGTTATTATTTTAATAATTTAAATGTATACTGTAAAACTAGTGCATTATTTCTAATTAAAGTGGTACAATTTTCAACACACATTTTTATTTTTTATTTAAATTTGGATTTTTTGTTGCTGAACAGCTATTTTATACGCATGCGATTTGGGAGAAAAGTGATTAACACATCTTTAATGAAATGTAAATAAAGTGCTTTATCTTTAATTTAAATACTTGAAATTTTCTTTTACCCACATTATTTTCTTACTGACAGCAGAAAATATCATACTTTAATTTTAATAAGTATTTGCTTTGAAATAAACTAATATTTTGAATGATAACACCGAACAACATTACATCAGCTCATACAGAAATAAATTATCGCAAACATTTTAACACTATTTAATTATGTTTCTTGTATTTGAAATGATAATTGTTAAATTATAATCCTATGTCACATAGGAGAAACAAACATATATTTAATATGTAACATTTCATTGACCTTAAATTGATAATTTGATTAACTGCAATAAAACTCAAAATGTAAAACTGCACCTGAAAATTTATTTATGCAGAACACTTGAATGTCAATTCATATAAAAATAGAACAATGAAATACATAAATTCTAAAAATAATTAAAACTGTGCAAATACTTACGTGTCAAATATATAGCGAGTTAGTATCAATTTGGGTAGTTCTGGTAACAAACGTACTAAGACATCTTTAAGACCTTTAAGGTATAATAAACACTCTGCAGTTGAATTGTTGATCACTGAATTTGCAATAATATGAACTTCAATTGAAGACAATTCCTCTTTACGTCTTATATTCTCACTAGGATTCTAAAAAGATCAGATTTAAATATTATTACTCAAAACATATAGTTAAAAGTAACATAATTTAAAAAGAAAATTAGTAATATTCAATTAAATTTTAAATTAATTTTGAAATACATACATTTGAGAAATAATATGCATAAATATTTTGATAAAGTTTTCGATATTAGAATAAAGATGTATCAAAGAATTATGTTCATGATAGGAAAAGTTATACTCGAACAAAAATACTCAGTGAAAAAAATATAATAAAAGTTACTAAAATTTATTTCTTGAGCCTTGATTGGCAACCAGGCAATTCAGCACATGGTAGATTGGCTGAACGTTTTTTTTTTCTTCAAAAGGACAACTTCATGTGGAGTCACCAACAATTTTCTTAACCTTGCAGTTATGCACCCCAAGTCTAAGATGAATGAGAGTGTGGTTATAGTGCCTTAACAGAGCCTATAGTACGTCTGGTGAACTGCAAGACTTATCTTGCATTAGGGTTAACAAGAGAAATAATAGGGGGAACTTCTTACTTCCTGAAAACATTCCTAATTTTATGGAAGATAAAATACAAAAAAACTAAGGCCACTGTTCATGCAGATAAAATCTCTAACGTAAACCTGTCTTCCCAATTAAAGTAAACCCACAGCAAATCAACTGAAGGAATAAAAATGGTTCCTTTGGTACTATAAGTAGAAATGACACCTGGTTCATTCATGTCTAGAAGAAAGCAAATTATAAGTAATGTGACTGCCTCTCTAGATAAGATAAAGATATCTCCAGTGCAGAAAAAAAGCTCACCCAGGAGTTAAAACTTGCCGAGCATACTTGCTTTAAAAAAATACAAGGGAAAAAGTGAGGAAAAACAATTCAAGTCAATAAAGCATGGTATGGTCTCAGAGACTGCTGGGAAAGACTGGCCTGCAGGTGGAATCCACAAGGAAGCTTTCATGGCTGTGGTTCTGGATGGACATACTGAGACCTGCCTATCAATGAAAGAACTTTTGACTTGAAACTCTAAGTAACTAATAAGACGGATAATAACAAGAATCATATTCCCAGTTTCTTACCTTGTAATTAAAAAAATGGGTCTCTTATCATCAACTGTGCAGATCTCGAGAGCATTAAGTGTCTGGAACAGGCTGCAAGTAATATCAACCCATGTCAGGAGCAGTAATTATAGGTGAGCAAGGCAATGAATAAAAAGCACCAAAATCACGGCAAATATACCCAGGGTCTGTTGCACAATGAATCCTAAACTGGTACTGAATAAAGTCCCAACATAGAATGGTGGACTGACATCAAATGAGTGGCTCTCCCTTCCCTTGAAGAATGATCCATCAGGACAGACCATTGTCATTAATGTGGCTGAAATTCAAGTAGGTATACCCCAGGTAGCAAACATCGTCCTATGAATGTCCACATTTGATCCTCAGACTTGTGAGGTGTTTTGGACGTTTCCAGAACGTCATTTCAGAAAATATTTAGGATGATCCTTTAATAAAACTATTTGGATGAACTGTTAACAAATATCTCAAGAAGGTTCTTTTACATACACTTTTAGACCAGTCTCTTAAAAATATTCAGGAAAAACCTTTTGAGTAATATTCAAAACTGAAAAGACATCCCGAGTTAAATTTTGTGAAAATTTAAAAGATTTTGTACTATATTGTACATGGAGGAAACGAAACCGCTTTTATGAAACGGGATTGATAGAAATGGTGTAATATTAGATATAAAACGCTTTAGAACCTCACTGTTACACAGAATGTAAAACAAAAAGAATTTACTTACTTGAAGAAAAAAAAATGTTTCCCTGAAAAAAAGATGCCTGTAAAAAACTATAAGATTGGATATGACAAAGATTATCCTTACACAATTCCTTTCTAAAAGAAATTCTAAATTTAGGACAGCTCACTAACATTCCTCTTCAAAATATGCATTTTGTTTGCCTTAGAGAAAAATAGTGATTAATGAATGTGGGTGAAAAAGGATTTATAAAATTGTTTACCTTTCAAAGATTTTGATACCACAAGCTAAGAAATTCTGCCATTAGTAAGATGTTTCAGTTCAATTTATCAGAAAATCGAAGTCACTAATTTAGCTCATTTGAAAGCTATCAAATCAAGACAATTTTTTTGTATACTAAACTTGCCCCATTCTCAAAATTACAGCACAGCTGCTATATAATCGAGCACGCCAAATTCTGAATTATTTTAGCAATGAAGAAATGTTACTAAGATGATGTACTGTGACATCTCCCAATAACATGTGAATATTAGGGTCACCAAAAAAGAATTTCTGCATAATTCTAACAGGTCTCCATTTCTATGGCATAAAAAACCCAAGTGGCCTGGTAAACAAAAAAATCTACCAAAAACAATCACCAAACTCAGAATTTGGCATTATAGATTATATGGTATCTATACCAAAATTACAGAATCATAGTTGGGATTTAAATTTTCTTTCGTACATTTCTCTAGGAATTTTGTGTTCTGAACAGTTTGATTGAAAAACTAAAATTTGGAGCTTTTTGTAAAAAAAAAAAACGAAAAAAAAAAAAAAAAACGTTATTATAGGCACAAGAATATGCACAAATAATATTCATGGGTTATGTTTATGTAATGTTGTTTTGTATTTTTGGGTGCCTTATATCTTCTTTCAAATATGAAATTATAATGACTAGATTAAATTGCTTATATTTGAAATCAGATAAACAGTTGCAATAATTTAGCAAAATATACTCAGAGCTGATGACATATAATTTTGTAGTTAAGAAATGAACATTAAGGAGGGTGTCATCAACCAGTAGACTGCTGCACTGTTTTGGGATAAAAGCTGATGTTAATTTTTATAATCTGAATATCGAAAAATAGACTTGTTTAACCATTAATCATTATTGATGGTGACTGCCAAATAAAAATAAAATCTGATGTGAAAAGCCTGCACACGTCTGCATAGTTGAAGCAACAACTGATAATTTTTTGTTTTTCATCTTCTGTTCTCATTGGGCTTGTACTAAGAATGACATTACTTAACAAAATAGCAAAGTAAAATTCAATTTAATTTTAGTTGTCAATTCTTGAAGAGATAAGTGCTATTTATTAATAAATGGAGATTTTATTTCAGTGAAAAAAGATTTTTTTCTAGTGTCAATAAGTATGTATATATATATATATATATATATATACTTCATAGACATTTTAAAAAACAGAAAATTTATTTAAACTTCAATGCAAATCTTTGATGAACATGTTTCTAATTTCTCATTCTTCTGCAATTCGGCTAAGGCTTATATTCTCCATTCATGAAAAATAACCATTTTAACTTATGAAAATGACTTTGCTGCATTTTCACTAAATCTTCATTTTTTAAATATTGGGATGTTTATGATTTTAGATTTGATTTATACTAGAATTGTATAAATCAAATCCAATTTTGACCAACTGCTCTACATATATATTTATTAATTTCATTAATTTTTTTTTGAAATGAAAAAGATTACATCATTTAAATAAATACATCAAAAATTCCTTCAATTAATTAAATGAATCCAAAAAAATATAATGCAAAAAAAAAAACATCTAGAATATAAATAATTTTTTTATGACAACAAAATTTTATTGCTGTTACAATGAAATCAGAGCAAAGGAGATATATTATTTTGAAAGCAAATATTAAAACTTAATATTTTCTTTTTTTTTATAAATATAATGTGTAAATAAAAAATGTAAAACAGAGAGAGTATAGTCAAATTTAATATTACTTTTATAATATTTTTCAGAATTAATGTTTCCTAATATTTTTGTGAGCAAAACTTTTTTAATAAATCAAAAAATGATAGCAGCATACATTGTTTAAAAAATATTTTTGAAAAAAAAGGCATGAAAATAAGTAAGATATAGGATTTCTTATAACATTAATGCTTTATTTTTTTAGGACTGCTCTGTCAATATTTGCTAATATTTAATCTTGTACATACATCAAATTCACTATATATTTCAAAAAATGAATTTTAATAAAAATGATTCTTATGGCAATAATGCTTATTGCATTGTAATTATTTAATTTAGTGAATTTTCTGAAATCAAGTATATCACTAAATTTTGCTAAGTTTTTTTTTTGTAGATGTATATTAATTTTTTAAATATGTTATTAATTTCCTAAATTATTTGCAAGTATATTCATAGTTCCTAAGTAACTTAAGTATTTGAATATTTTTTTTAATCCAAAATTTTTAATTACATATTTACTTTTAAGGTGTGAAATTTCTATTATGAAATTTTAAGTATTTTTCCCATTTTGTGCCTGTTAAGTATTTAATGCTCATTTTCATTTGATAGCGTGAATGTGTATTTGGCCAGTAAGAAAAACTCTCTTTAATCTAAGAAATATTCTAATTAAAATTTGCTTTTCCATAGTTTTTGCTGTGAATTTTTCACTTTTTCTCAGAAATGTCAATGAACATAGGATTCTTAGTTCTGATGTTTAATGATGAATCATAGTACCAAGAATTAATGAAGATATTGTATTTTTTCATTTTATCAAAAATTTTTATTCGATATTATGCAGGAAATGTGAAAATTTTTGAGGTTAAAAATATTTTAAAATCTTTATTTTATCTGAGTCAAAAAATATTTAAAAAATTATTGGTTATAAAATAGCTAACGTGTTCCTCAATCATTGTCACTATTTCTAAAAGCGGTCGGCAGTAATTTGCTAATTGTAGCTCTTACTTCAATTAAAGTCTTCTTTTAAATAAAAATATTTAAAAGATAAGATTTAGTAACTAATTTCAATTCAGAAGTTTATCTCATAAATGTAATGTGTTAATTTCGAAAAAACTAAAAGATTTCAGGTTTCTCATGTCCTATCTATATATGTTGAATATCATTGTTCCTAATTTTAAATACACACAGAAGAAATGCTCTTTTTCTTTCAGCAAAATATTGTAAAAAGCTTATTAATTTACAAGTGTGTAATTTAAACTTTGATAGGATTTTAGAATGTACCAATTTTTTAAACATATTTATAATGAGTGTATGTCTTAAAAAGGCAAAACTTGCTATTACAAAATATATTAAATGAAAAATACTTCTTTCTGTCCAGCCCACATTTCTCATATACCTTTAAAACTTAGTAGCATTTAAGACTTATTTTTCTTTTATTTATTTCAGATTTTAACTTTGAAATCACCTTAACAAGATTGGAAAAAAAAATGCCCAATAAAATAGAAGTTACTCACAACATCTTACATGTCTAGCATGTTTTGAATTTTTTTTTAATTCAAAGACTTCTTATTGATGTGAAAGTCAGGTTCAACATAGAGGGTTTGTTTGTCGCTGAATGGTCATTTTTTGCACATGAGGGCTAACTAGACAGGGATCTACGGTTTTAAGTGGATTCCGAACCACTACAAACATCCATGCCCAAGTTGGGATTCGAACCCACAAACTGTTGAAACGAAGGCAAGAGCGCCAACCATTCAACTGCCAGTTCGGCTCAACATAGAGGGAATTGACAGAGAAATAATTTTTGGTTAGGTATAGCTTCCCTATGAAGAGATGCCATTTAAACCTATTTTACATTAACTGATGAAGCTCTGGGCAAAAAATAAATTGCAGACTATTCTCCAAGTAGATAGCAATACTCATCATTCGACTTGGGTAAGTATAGAACAAACAAATGAAGTAACTGTTTTTTAGATTTCACGATAAAACAATATATGTATTCTAAATATAAAAATCTCAACTATTTTTTCTACTGCAAACAAATTGAACGTGATTGATATCATTATCAGAATAGCTTTAACCAGTAAACAATGTTAAAAAGTAGAAGGTTAATGATAGGCTGTCAAATTTAAATAGTCAAAAGAATCACTTTGAAATTGACTTCAACTTAAAGATGGATTGCTGGTTCAGAGAACCTACGAAGCACTGGAACAAATTCCAGCAAGAACTCACACTGCAAACTGAACAAGGTGGGAAGCATGTTAGAGAGAATTACAATTAAGAAGTTAGAGCAGAATGCCTGGAAAATAATCATTGTAGATTCCTATTACAATTATGCAAATTGTATAAAGGCAGCAAAACCAAACTGTTCTTAGTTGAATAACTTTCTCTCTATTGAAAATGAAAATGCAAATGTTAAGAAAAGCAAGGAAAATGGTACATGTGATAAATACAAAAAAGCCCTTAAAAATATAAGAAAACATTAGAAAATGTAAACAAGAATATTGGAAGAAATTCTGTGAAGAGACAGATTCAATCTCTGAAGGAACTAGACTTCAAAGACTTATTAGAAAGGATAAACCAAAAGTAGTTGACACCTTAAATGATGGGTAGGACAACAATGACTATAAAATTATGAACAGAACCTACTTTGAATGTGCAAGAGACTTATTTAGCAATTATTTAACCAAGTTAATAGAAATCACTGAATGAAAAAAAAGAAAGAAAAAGAAAAACATATACAATATTATTAGGTTGGCCTTGCTTTCAGATAGAATAAAACAAAGGAATATCTTTGGAGAATTGTTTGATAGAAGACTATCAAATGTTGTCCTAAAGGAGGTTTTCATCACCATTATTTTGGAACACATTTGAATAATAAAAGCTACTATCCTCAAGGCTATGCAGATGACAAGGAGTACTGAAATTTTTTTTTCAGGACAATATTTTCAAGAAATATCAGGGTATATTTCAATAATTAAACAAAACCAATGTTACTTTTACATATTAATTTTTGTTTTATGAATACAACACATTTTAGAAAGAAATGCGCTATTTAATAAATTCTGAGTTTTTAATTTTTAATACAACAATATGAAAAATGATGCAGAAATTTAAAATTTTTTATACTGAACATTTTCTAAAAATTAATAAGTTACATGATAAATGCTTTAAATTATAGTAAATTTATGTATAATTGAATAATGTTCATTTTGAACTGGATGCATTAGCATTTAATTCTGATAATTTAATACTGTACTTTTTCAACTTATCATTCACAGATACAATCTCTGCATTAGCAGCAGACACCATCATTTGTCTAACTTTCACATCACTCATATTATCATCACAAATAGCACATGCTATTTTTTTGGTTGCAACATCCAAAAGTTTTTGAGCTGCACACTGATTATCAAGTTTAGTTTTCTTTTCTTTCTCAAGATCATTAATTTTTTCTAACAGGTGCGATTGTTTAAACTTTTATTCACTTGTTGCTTCTGTGTCTTCCTCATCCTTTCTTTTCTTCTCTGATTGTGTTGCATATTTTGATTTTTCCATACATGATGCATATTCTGCATGAGATTTATGAATATAATGGATCATTTCTTTGGTATATGGAATGGAGGAAACAGAATTGCCAAGCATTCGAATAACATCATGACAAATATGAAAACTTTGAATTGTTAATTCCAATAATGAAGCCCTCTCCTTTGTCACAACAGAACTGTTAGTCGAAAAACATCTTTCTAGTTGGGGAATTTACATTCAATGACAGACATGCTTTAACAAATCTAGAGAGAGTGGTCTACTTTATATAACGACTGGCATTCCAATATTTACAGATATTTTGGTCACTATCATAATCATTCATAATCAAAGTCACATCTTCACACATGGTAAGAATCCATTCTTCATTCATCTTATCAAAGTCTGAAGAAGTTTTAAACACATGAGGAATATGTTGAATTAATCTGCTAAATGAACTCCTAGACACTTCCTTTTTTTCTATTATATGGAGACAAACACTGAAAATCTTTCAGTAAAGGATTCGTTATAAGAAGTTTTGAAGTAAATGCTTTGAAGTTGCTATGTAGCAACTTCTGACATACACTTTGTAGAAATGTTTTATCCATAAGCTCTTCTTCTATTGCTGTTGCTCCATGACCTATTTCAATCTTGTTTAAATTTAACCAATTTTTTCCTGAATCAACATTAATTTGTAGCAACTTTACTCCATTTTTTTCACAGATTTCTTCTGGATTTAAAAATTTAAACATAATATTGCAAACAAGTTCATGTAGCTTACTATACATCATGTGTACTAAAGGTTCGACTTTTTGCATTAGAAGTAAATATAGTTCAAATGTTTTACAAAAAATGAAACAAAATGCAGATATGCCAGAGTCTTTCAAATGTTTTATAATCTGAAAATGTGTATCAGAAAGAGGAGATTTCAACTCTCTTTAGTTACTTTAACAATAAAATATTCCTTTAGAACATCATATTGCTCAACAATTCTATCACAAACTGACCCCAAAGTTAACCAAAGGCTCTCAACATGATGAAGGAAACTATGTCTAGCTAAGATTTTTCCAGTATTTCCAACTATAAGGAATAATAATCTTCCTTTCTTGTAGGAGATAGTTTGAAAAATTGATGAATATCTACAACAAATCCATCAATATTACAATAAATTTTATCAATACCCTTACACAGTGCTTTGTGTGTAAGCAATATGTACCCAAATCAATTAGTAATGATAAACTTTGCTTACTCAGTTCACTATTTTTTTGCTTTACAACAACTAAATTAACTCTTGGTCCATCCATTGACAACTGCATTAATTTTTCTAAATTCAAACAATTATTTTCAATAAAATATAATAAAATTTTTACAATTTTATTGGTTTCATCATATTCTAAGAAATAAGATTCGAGGTAACAAATGACATTTTTTCCTTGAGTATCAGACCAATATGAGATGTACATATCCAACTATTTCTTTGTTTTGTAGTAGCTTCATTGGAAAGTAAAGCAAAATATGAAGTGCCGATATCCAGAAACAAAAGAATTTTGAAATACGGAGCTAGTCCAAAATTAATCAATAATTTGAGATATTTTGCTATGGAGGAATCATGAAAAATTTTTCTGTAAATGTAAGCTAAATCATTCAAAGATGAAAAAGAATAACTATTTCTTATTGCCACCAAAACTAAAATGGTTTCAGCTTTAATGGTTTTCTCTGATGTCATTTTGGGAAGACATGATTTGTTATTCACTACTCCTCATTCAGTTCACATTACGTTCATTACTACTACAGTAGATGTCGAGGATTCTGATGAAGTTGATAGTAGTGTTTGATTCTTGTAACAGTTCACAGCTTTTTTGTGTTGTAATCCATCTGCATGAGCAAGCACTTGTCTAAAATCCATATTTGAAACACTGAATTTGCTTTTGCACACAAAACACTCAGCTGAGTGTACATCATCAACACTTTTGCTACATGTCTTAATTAGACATTTATTCCCATCTAGCAGTTCCAACCATTTATTGGAAAATTTCGTTTTCCCTGGCATTTTTAAAAGAAAATTGTTTTTAAAAAATAAATTCTAAACTTGCCAATAAACGTTTTTCAAGCCATCCATCAAAATCGTTCAAAATGGCACGATAAGAATTCTACACATGAGCATAAATGTAGGCGAATAATTCTCACAATTTTTACTATCATTTGAAAGAGTTGTGCAGTACTAAAAATAGAATCTTTTGCCTGTAAAGGCAGAAAATAGAACTTAATGATAAACCTAAATTTTTTGACGCCAGACATTCGTGACCAATGGCTGAATATGAGGTGGAGACGAATGTTTGGCAACCCGATTTCTGGTTTGAAAGAGAACAAAAAAAGGGGAAAAAATATTTTCCTTGTTGCATAGAAAGCAGTGGAAAGAAAAAATATATTCAACTGAAAGAAAAATTTACTACTGAAAAATATAAAATTAATTAAAATTAAACTTTCAAAGGAATGTAATAAAAATTAACGAATTCCAGGATTTATTTTGAAAAACAAGGACATTTCAGGACATTTTTTGAAAAATTAGGAATTTCAGGAATATCAGGACAACTCTAAGCCCTGCATTGACATACTCATCTTAAGGAATATAACATAACTTGTCCACTGATGCAAAATGCATTAATTTAAGTTAACAATAAATGCAAAGTGAGGGATCTAAAAGTCAGTTCTTAGAAGAGCAACATGATACCTTTTACTCATAAAAATTGGATGGATCTTTTTGTCTGAGAATATTTGAACATTCAAATCAATATGGCCCCAGAAGTGATGAATTTGGAAGTATTTCTTGACCAAAAGCTCACTTAGAATAAACATGATTACAAAATTAATCAAGTAAAAAAAGTGAATCACGATAAGCAAATGTATGCTTCGTAAAAAGGTTCGGTTTAGATACAAAAAGGACGTTTTCGATGTATACAGCAATTGTCAGATATCTTAACTTTAGTCTCTGAGATGTGGTGGGGTAAGGTTGAGTAGATAAGTAAGAGAAAGGTTAAGAAATCATCTACAGAGACTGGCTTTTCTATACAGTGCAGATGTTATGATCGCTGTGCCTACTAGAGCAGTACCAAAGCATTCTAGAAAGAGAATGAAGCTTGAATATACTTCTGAATTACACGTGACATCACACGGCAGGAGTTAAGCTTTTCATCCATCGCCATATTTGATTTCTTCAGCTACCAGTTTGAAAGAATTCTGTGTTTACTTCTTTTTATTTAAATAGGAAGATCATTTTTGTGACATTTGACTTTGCTGATAGAAATACCGTATTTATGTGAATCTAACGTGCAACGTTTTTGGCGAAATGTAATATGCAAAAGAGGGGTTCGCATTAGATTCAAATGCAAGGTCAGCAGTTCACCGATGACGTCAACCAAATTTAAATCGTAACAATGGATTACTGTGTTTCTCGACTACATTTACTGTCACATTTATCGTTGACATATTATTGCATAGAGAATGCGAACTGCAGAGTATGTAGTCACGAAATGGAATGCAAACAGAGAAGAATGTCATATGACACTACTTTCAAACCATACATCAAACCAAACATTTTCAGCCTTTCTATTGCCATTTTTTTCAGCATAAAGAATTACTTTATGCTGAAAAAATGGCAATAGAAAGGCAGGGAGAGACTTCAACGTAGCTGAAAGCAATGTTCGCTTGTTGTGGCATCAGAATTGGTACTGTTTGCAACTAAAGTTAGTAGAAAGAAATTCACTGGCCCTCGCATACACCGAAACATGAGTTTAAGGCTAGTCATGGATAGGTGGATCAGTTTATGAAGCGGATGGGCTTATCTCTAAGACGCCATACAACAGTATGCTAAGAGCTTCCTGCAGATTTTGAGGGTAAACTACTAACATTTCAGCAGTATGTCATCCCACTTAGGAAGAAAACGAATTTTTTAATGGGGCAAATTGGCAGCGCTGATGAATGCAAATTTGGTTTGATATGCTTCCTAACTACACCACTATGGAGAAGAGGACTAAGGAAGTTATCATCAAAACTTCAGGAAGGGAAAAACAACGAGTAACAGTGATGCTGGCAATAACAGCAGGTGGGTGCAAACTTCCCCCTTTCTTAAACTTCAAACGAAAAACTTGCCCTAAAACCTCTAAGAATGAAAAGCTAAAAAAAGGAGTGGATGATGGAATCATTAATAGGTTAATTCTATGTTTTGCTACTTTATGTATAAACCCATTGTTGTATAAAATATGGCATTTAAATTTAAATAAAATTATCATACCATTGATTGATAGTTTATGTACAAATCTATTGTTGTATAAAACAAGATTCAATAGATTCCTCATACCAATGATGCGCATTACATCAGCCGCAAACATTTTTTCATTATTTAAAGTCTTAAAATGGGGAAGCACATTAGATTAGCATAAATACAGTATTTAAAGGTAAGTTACCAAACTTTGTTTTACAACATTATATTTTATTGTATTATTTTCGATTAAAACATATCTACATACATATTCCATATACATATCTGTTGAAAAGTTCTTAAAGATATATGAAAAAGAATAATTTTTGCATACAGATTTTGCATAAGCTAAAATTACCATTTTATTTTTTATTTAGACACATTTAAGTTTACATTCTTATATGTAACTAATTATAATCTATTTTTTTACAGTTAGTTTGTATTTTGAACATCGCATTAGTGGAATTAATTAGAAATTTGATATAACAATATCGAGTTATTAAACAACTTCTTCCAAATGAATTGACACTATATAATTATAAAACCTTGTATACAATAAGTTTTGTGTTCAAACATTAATATACCACTCCTGAAAGCAAATTATTTGAAGTAGCATTTTTTCTTCAAATAGGGAACTTTTCAAAATGAAATAGTTAGATATTAACTAAATAGTTAACGTATAAAATTTGTAGCAATTTATAGAAAATTTTGAAAACCAAATTTTTATAATTTATTAATCAAATTATTAAAGTATTTTGTTCATTTATAGTAAAAGTTGGAAATCTCAATATATTAGTCTATTATTTCATTGCTAACTTTAGGACTGTCAATAAGTAACTCTTCTATTACTCATTTAAGATACTGTTCACACTTTTTTATGTGTTAGATATATGGTATCAATAAAAATTAAACAATATTTTCAAAAATATGGCATGAAAAAGATGTTGTATAATGTGAAATATTTGATTTTAATCATATTTTTTAAATAGCTAGAAATGAAATTTAATGCATTCTACTGAATATTTATCTAAATGTGATTACTCTTCTGTTAAGAGTATAAATCTAAATTTATCACTGCTTCCATATTTTTTTATAATTCAATATCACTGTTATCACTATTATCACTTGTTTATACTCAGTTTTATGTAGGTTTTTAAAAATACTTCATGTAAGAATGATTGTGATGCAGCATTAAGGATATTCTTCAGTGATGTTTATTTTAATATTATCTATTATTAGGATAATTTTATTATCAATTTAACACAGATAATTAAAAATATCGAGATATAAATATACAATGTTGTGGTTGTTCTCGTATGCCAGCTAGACTGGCAAATTGAGGTGCGCTGCCCCACTTTTCCAACTGAACCGTATTTGATGTGGAGTCCGACTTCTTCAGTACACACACATGCCATAGGGACCTGTTTATAGGCTAGGCAACCATTCACACACAAGGAAAGGACAAAGACAGGATAGAGAGAGAGAGAAAGTATATCTATGCCTGAACCGACATACAAACCCAGGACCTCCTATCCGTAGTCAGGCACGCTGACAACTAGACTAGTTGGCCAGTATAAATATACAATAAATTCCTATAAAACATTTAGGCAAACAAAATTGTACACTAACAACTAACAGAAATGTACTAGGTGTATTGTATAACATATTTGCATTAGATTAAAATATGCATTTTTATTTACAGATGCCTCGTACACATTGCGTAACTGGTTGCAAATCTAATTATAAAGGGAAATATATACTAATGCATTCAGCTTTGCCAGATACTAATGCAACGAAAAAATGGGAACAGCTGATTCACAGAGAAAAATTTACAGTAATCAACTCCTCAGTTATCTGCATTAAACATTTTGAAAAGCAATTCATCGAATGGAACCATAAAGCTACTCAACTAGATGGAAGAGTTTTCTGTTCCTAGGAAAAACCTGTTCTGAAAACTGGAGTTTATCTGTCTATATTTCCAGAGCAATTGTAAAATTATAAACAAATTACATAAAAAAAAAACAAAAACAATATGACTGTAAAATTGCCTGCTAAAAGAAAATCTGCAGAAGAGCAAAATCTTTAGAACAAACAGATGAGAAAAATTTCCAGGAGTGGTTTGAAGAAGATGAGATAAAGGATTTTGAGAGCTTTTTAAGTTAAGCCTTAATGATAAACTACTGGAAAATTGGATTGTAATTTCAACCAAAGATAAAATCTTCTTTGGAAATTCAGATATGACAAGTTTCCCAACTTTGAGCATTAGTATCAGAATACAACCAGAATTTCTAGTAACTGTTTGACACAAAAATATTTTGATTCCATCTTCAAAACTGAAATGGCTTTTTAGGAGTATAAAGTAAATGTACTTGATGGTCTATATTTGAATACTTATTGAACAGTTTAAATTCATTGGATACTTCTTGAGAGCATAACTTAGAGAGTAGTATTAAATTGTTAAAAAAAAAAAAACTGTTGAAGAATCTAATAATGATTTACTCAATCAAAAATTGACATTCTTAATACTGCAACTTGAACATTGCTTAATGAATACTCCACAATATCAAACTGACGTTTTATTATGGCCTGCAAAGTTTTATTTCACTCATTCTTTAACTTATCTTCGAGTGAGAAATTCTGAAAACTTAATTTTACCACATCCATATTGTTTTAAAACATTGATATGAAAACTGGGAAACTTAGAAATTGATATAAAACAAAATTATTTATTTAAGAAATGTAAAGAATTATCAGAATATGAAAGAACAGTAAATGTGTTGATTAAATTTATGTGAAGCCCCAAGTGTCATATAAAAGTGGTAATCTTGATAGCTTAGCAGGTGAATATGCCAAATACTGAAGCCACAACATTACAATGCTTTATGGCCAGTTCTTTATTTTCCAAAACCAAAGACGTTATTGGAATTTATCCTATAAAAAATCAAATAGTAGATGATTTGTAGCAAATCTTACTAGAAGTTTTAAAAATAACTGGTTATCGTGTTTTAGCTATTATTGTTAATAATAATCAGATAAATAGAAAGAATTTTGAAAAAATATGTGATAGATCATTAAAAGAAACCATTAAGAATCCTGTAGATTCTAGTAAAGAACTGTTTTTCCTTTTCGATTCTGTCCATATTATTAAAAATGTTCGTAATAACTGGTTGAATCAAAAAGAAAATAACCAAACAGTCATTATAACATCTATGTCATCCCCCTCTAATAACTATTCAACTACACATGTATAAGTCAGTAAATTTTGACATAAAAATGTTTTTAGAAAATTATAAAAAGGATAATAAAGAACAAGAAAGTAACTTTTCTTTAGAATATATTTTTGATGCTATTCTTTTATCGGAAATTGTTGAAGTCACTGATAGTAATTTAAAAGTTATATTTTATACTGCTGGTTATGTAGCTAGAGTAGCATCTGAATTTTGTGTTGTGTATAAAAAATAAACTTACTGTTGATAACGGTTTATTTTTAGATGTTAATGAAAGCATTAAAAGATATATGTCAACACTTCATTGTGGTGGACTTTTGTGGTCTAGCAATTTTACCCTTATAATCTGTATAACTATGTGCAACATTTTTCAAACATGTATTAATATAACTTATGAAAATGAATTTTTAAGAGTTTCTAATCGACATCACTTACTCTGTTTACTAATAGAAGAAAAACTTCAGAATGATATAGATTTTGGAGATGTTTGTGTATGCGGTAAACTGGTAAGAAATTTATTAATATCATGTATAAAAGTTATGAGCAATATACTACTAAATAACTACACAAAAGTTAGAAATGATAAACTACAACTTATATATCTAATAGAAAATTAAATACAATTAGAGAGTAAAATGTAACATTTTTATTCTACTAAAACCAATCTTTGTAATTTTGTAAAGATTTTGTAAATTGAAACAATTATGTAATATATATTAATTTCAGATTATATAAATTTAATTTCTTAAAACTACAAATTTCGATAAACTAGTCTGTTTACAGTTTACATGTTTAGAGACAAATCCAATTTAATTGTTTTTCTGACTTCTTTTTTTACAACTATTTTTAAAAGTTATGTTCTAATATCATAATCAAGAATATAAGAAGCTGTGCATTTTATTCTAAAACAATGATTGTTTCATATTTAAATGTAAGTTATATTAGTTCTATTTCTCAATTTCTATAGTTTTTTAAAGAAGTATTCCACATATGCATAACTTGTTTGATTACAAAAATATTATTGTACTAGGTTAATTTACCTGTTTTGATTTTACATTTTGCTTAGAATAGAAATACTTTTTTGGTAATTAGATTATTTTGTAAACTTATTATTATATTTGATATCAAATACACACATTTAAACACATTAAAAGATTTCTATTAAGAAGTTAATTAAATTTGTAACATTTAAAAAATTACATTTCTTAATTTATGTAAATTTAAATATAATTCCTTAATATTTTACCTTGATTTCACCTTTCTCCACAGGAATACATATAAATTTTAAAGCATATTTTCCTAATTTGTACCTATTTAATTCTTATTTGATTCTAAAATATGTGATACATTATCCATCCATGAAATTTCATGTAAGTATTAATTTTTTCACTTTATTACAAGTCACAAATTAGTTATGTAATTTAAATTTCTAAATGGAAATATAATATAATTTATAGATTTATTAATTCACCAATCATCAAAATAAAATATAATCAATCATCAATATATAAACTAAGTTTCCAAGGTTTCTATTTGAGAAAATAAAATTTTACAATATTTCATCCCTTTAAAATATATATGCAATATTTTGGCATTTTAAACATAAAAAGAAGCTATTGGAAATGCTGTCTTTTTACCAGAAGATAAAGTATTTTAAAATAAAAATACAAATTCAGCGATTTATTATAGTATTCACACCCAACATAAAAAATCTTAACAAAGGAAAATTATATTTTCTCAACAAATTTAGCTTCAGAATATCTGACTAATTTTCATTTTGCTAGTTTTTGTTTTTATAATATCTGTATGACATTTTTATTTTAAAATATTAGTTAAACATTAATTATCAAGAAGTTTGAATCATTGATTCCTATGAATACATATATATATATATATATATATATATATATATATATATATAAATATATATATATATATATATATATATATATATATATATATATATAAGTATCTTAATCTAATCTGTATATAAATTTTTAAAAACATTTTTGAATGAATATTTTTCAAAAAGTAATTCATCATTAATAATCATTCATACATTAATTGTATCTAAAGTTAATTTAGCTCTTGAAATTTTGCCACCACTTTTTTTTGCTGTTTCTGTATCGGCTCCAGTGGTTTTGAAACACACCCCACTCGTGACATCACAAAATGATCATTGAGGTTTGTTCCACCTCTTTCTATAGGCTTTGGCAGTACACTATCTTAGATAAGATCACTCTGGAAACCATTTTGAAGTAATGCAGAATAATTGCACATAGAATGATGATGCAGAATCAATGATTAGACAAGCTTACTGCTAAATGTCTTATCATTATTATTAATAAAATTCAAAAACCTATTCTAATAAAGCTTTCAGATAACATGGAAAGGACTTATGTTGCACAGATCATTTGAGACTATCTTTTCTTCTAGGGAAGAAAGAGAGAATAACACTTTTAATTTTAATATTAGTGGTCTTATCTGATTCATACATCGATCAAAGAATCTCTCAACAATTAGGTGCTTGGAATATTGCCCAGTTAGCCTTTCAAAAGGACTCAGGGGGTATGCCATTGTATTTCAGGCTGAAGTATTTGTAATTAACTTGGTAACTATATAATGGTAAATTTAAGAAAAACCTACCAGGATAAGCGGATTCTTAATTCTAGAGATAACCAAGTAGCCTTACCGACTATTAACTCATTGAAAATTAATTGTAAAATTGTTTTGGAAAATAAGAAACTTCTAAATGAACTGAAAATTAAGAATAAGTTAATTTTTTATATTTGGGTACCAGGACATGTAGATATAAAAGGCAATCAAAGAGCTAACAAATTTACAAAACAAGATCACCTTCTAATTCAATTGGTGCACAGCCTTTCTGTGGCATCAATTTAAGAGTTATTAAAGGAGTCATTCATAAATGGGGAAAACAGAAGATGAATAACAGTTGGCTTGAATCTGCTGGACAGAAACACACTAAAAATATAATTTATAAATCTGTGAAAATTGCTTCTGAATTTCACAGATTCCCAAAACAGAAGATAGAAACAATGGTAGGATTCCTTAATGGGCATTACTTTTTTCAGAAAGCAATTTTCTAGAATGGGACTTTTTCAACAAAACTTTGTATGTTTAAAAAAATAAATAAATAAATAAAAAAAAAAAAAAAAAAAAACAGTAAAGTGAGGAAACAGCACATCATTATTGTATATGAATGGAATGATGCAGCCCTTACTTGATTGACTGCTTTAGGGACTCTTGATATTAAAGAATTACACCTTAGCAGTTTATATACAAAATGGAAGATCCTAACAGATTGACGTAGGTTACGTTGGATTTGGACCTTGCTATAAAATGTATTAACAGGGGTACACTGATTTTTAAATCCAAATTATTGGTGGTTATTTAGTAATTATTATTCAAAGTTAAATCTTCAATTATGAATGAGTTGCATTAGGTCTCTATGACTGTTTTCCATGCAATTATTCTCTAAGAGTTTATTTACACAAGTTCTATAAATTTGTATTAAGGAAAGTGTTTAATGGAACAAAATATTTTAAATTTAATCTTGTAAGTATATTGCATGCTTTGTAATCCCCAACTGTTAAGACCTCAAACATTCATTATTGTTTCTGAAATATATTAATCATCATTGTTTTAGAATTGAATTGACAATTTTAAAAAATTATACATTTTTTATATAACTAAAATCCATAAAAATAGGAATTTTATAAAAAATAAATAGAATGTATACTGGATTTATTTATTCCATGAAATAAATAATTGTCATAAAATCTTGGAGAAATTTTTCATAACCCTAAATTTTGAATAAAATTCCCAAATTAAAATCACAAATCAATTTTGAATCCTTTTGTGAATAATCAATTTGAAAAATACAGTTAATGTTTTAGTTAACCATTTTTATTACATAATATTTAAAAAATGTAACTTTAGAACAAAAAAGGCAAAGGCACAAATGGATTATTTTTCCTACATTCATGGTCACATTCTTGGTTTGATTTGTTATTCAATAACCACTTTTGGTGCAAGACTGCTAATTATACCAGAACTTACAGTATATATGTAGATAGTGAATTCCAAACTATTAAAAACACCAATGCCAAAGGTGGGATGTTGACACTGCTGAACCGCAGACAAGCAAACTTGCTATTCTGGTGCCAGCTTATTCTCAGAGCCACTTGCATGTACTTGCATACTTTGTAAAAGGGTTATATTAAAGAATTCTTTATTAATATTTATCAATTTAAATTGACTGATTAATTGACATAACTGACAGAAACTAGTTGGAAGAAAAAAAGTGGATAAAAACAGATTTTAAAATAAAAGACATCAAATATCTTTTAAGTTTTTATGATAAAAATATATTAGTTGATATAAATCGATTTACATAATCAATAGTGTTCACAAGACTATTGTATATCCATGAATTTACTACTTAGAAGCAAGAACTTACATTACCATCAAAAATTCTATATTGTACAATCAAACCGTAGAAGTTGGCAGCCATGCAAAACATACATTCTCAGGAGTTCTTGAAAAAAGAATGAAAATAGCTTTCAAAGTGCACCTAATTTTGTTTTCTTCTAAATGAGAACTTAAATATAGGGAAATATGATTGTAAGTATTAACCAAACCTAAATGAAATTTCAAAAACAAAGGAAGTAATTCAATTCAAAGTTTGAGAAATACAGAAACAATGCTAGAGCATTTCATGAGACAAACGCAAATGCTTTGAATACTTTTATTCCAAAAAATTAAAAAAAAAATCAATATTGATGAAAATACTTAGAAAGGGCACTATAGAAACAGAAACTTAAGAAGTTACAAGACTTCCTAGAGGATTAATTAGCGCTCAAAGTTATAAGAAATATATCTCTTTAACATGTGTGTTAGATAAACAAATTTATATCTCCTAAAGTTAAGATAACATTTTTTTTAGATCAAAGCATTTTAAATTTTGATGTAAGCTTTGAATTCTAACTTTTTATGCAAATTTGAACAATTCTTGATGTATTTATTCTAATTTTTAAAGAAAAATTTTGCAAAATTGAAAGAGTAATATCTTGTTCAAATACAATTTAGAAATGAGAAAAGAATAGACACTTTATTATATATAAGAGCACACACAAAATCCTTGTTAATTAAGAACCATACAAGTAATTAATTTAAATACGTGTATTATAATTTACAAATTATAATTTAATATTACTGATGTGTGAAGGCCTTAACATTCAAATACATGCTTGCTAATTTTATAAATATAATATTTCAGAAAACATTTATTTGAATACATTTTTATCATTGGACCAATTAAAATGTGTTTATTATAACAGAATAAAACAATGTTTTTTCATGAAATTAAAGATAATTTTCTCAACTTAGCACAGCTGCTTGATTACCTGAAAACTAATTCTTAATTTAAATGTAATCCTCTGCATATTCAACAAAATTCATAACTGTTTATTACAAGTTTTCTATTAAAAACTTCTAATTTTTTTCAATTTTATACAGACTAGTATAATTAATATAATTTTAATATGTTTCAAACACTTTAAGACAGACTTATTGGCAAGAAATAAATTTCTAAATAATATTTTACTGGCAATAAAAGCATGTTAAAAAAATTTCTTAGACTTACAAGAGTCCTTCTTTTATATCTCATTGAATTTCTGATAGCTTCCATAACTACATCTCCAGGTACACCATCTATTGGACATACACATACTTTAAATAAATATTCTAAATATTTACATTTTTAACATAAAAAAGCATGCCAACATTTATGAACCCATCTGATTATGCAAATTTATATTTGCATTAAGAGTTCATTACCCCATAATCACACCTTAAACACAGAGATTAATTTTACAAAGATCAACTTTAATTTTACGAAGATCAAAGAAAGAGAACGATCTTCCTTATAATCACTGATCAGATAGGAAAAGTATAAGACTATATTGATTTTGAAAAGTCTACTAACACTAATTTAATCTAAATTTTTTATATAAATCTACATACAGACATATATAAATACATGTCAGTACATATATTTACATGTATACTTATACTCATGTGTTCACACCACTGGTGACACAAAATACAACAACTTGTAGCTTCCAATGAAATTGCGGTGAAATTTGCATCATGTACTTGCGTTAATGAGTGACGCATATATGAACGTCATGGAAGATTGCAATTATTACATAAAGAAGAAAATGCCAATCTGAAGTACAGCATCAATTTTTTTATGAGTCTTTTTACATTAACAGCTTATCTATGCCTCGAAGAAGTAATGAGCATCTGAGCAAGTTTCTGTTTCTTTAGCAAGAACAATAGCATAAAAAGATTGTGAGTAATCTTTAAGCAAAATCAGTGATTGCATTAGAAAAAACAAAACAAAAAAAAAACACTTATATGGATCTGTAATCGCTAGGTGCATGATAGGATGCCAACATCAGCAAATAAATTAATTAGTGAAAGCACTACCCTTATCTATTGTAAGCATCCAGAAGGTTATACTATTTTTTATTTCAAGTTTCTATATTCCAACATTAGCAGAAAATCACAAAACTGAAGTCTTAAAAATATTGTAGAAACCTTTAAATATAACACAAGAGTCTTGATGGCTTAAAATGATTGCAGATTTAGTTTTATTTGTTTCTAAATGGTCATTTTTTGTATACTAGGGCTAGTTACATAAATTGATATCTGAAAAATAACTACACATTCAGCAAATAAGTTAGAGATTAACACAAACTTGAATAAAAAATTTATAGAAAACAGAATCCTGTGGCATGACAAATGACTATAAATACTTACAAATGAGAAACTAGCACTGTAAAAATGCTTGATACAAGTTATTTGGCTTTTGTTTGTTTTGCTGAAAGTAAATACGAAAATTTAAAATCTCTCTGCTGTGACTGAAGAGAGGGTAATCTTAGATTCTACCATTCTTAGATTTCTGTAACAGAAAGCTTTTAGAAATTATTGAACAAGTGGATATACCTCACATATATATATTTTTAATTAAATACAAATCATGACATTAAAAATGAGATTAAGAAATATTTAATATGACCAACAATCACCCTCCTTCAGAATATGGTTGATTTAAACTTACACAAAGTGATAAAATTTTTAATTGCAAAATACAGAACTTGAAACAAATTCTGATAAAGTTAACTATAAAAATTTGAACATTAAGTAGAAAATCTGAAAAATGCCACTGATATTTAAAAGTATACATCTTTTCACAAAACTGAAATTTTAATGCACAGAAACTGTTTTGAATAACTGCTTTACAAAACTCAATTAAAATTTTTTGAATATTTATGCTAGACTATGTTCAGATTTTACATTTTTTAAAGCAAACATTTTATCATACATGGAATTTCTTAAAAAGTGATATTTACTAAGAATATGTTTAGTTCTATGATTTTAAACTATATTATTTGAAAAACTGACAGCATTTAAGTTATCACAAAATAAAGTACAACATTTTAAACTTAGATGTAAAAGAATATTTTTAATACAAATAAGTTATTTAGCAGCATCAGACAAAGTTATAAATTTTGCTTCTATAGTAAAAAAAGACACTTATGTTTAAAGGTTCCCCATATAATGGGAATATTGCCAATAATAAATAACTTTCATTGAAACAGTAATACTCTTTGTTTCCAACAAATTTAGACTCAAAATAACTTTCAAGATTTTTACTTTGTAACAGTGATAATTCTTATCTGCAATTTTTAGTGTATAGCAAAGGTAACCAACCCACAAACTTCAACTGACTGTTCCATTGTTTTATTTCCAGATTACTTTGGAGCCGTTTTATTATTATGGGGAGGATACAGACTGAATATAAAATATCTGGTCTTGTTCAGTAAAATAAAAAAAAAGCCCTCCAATGAAATTCTGGTAATGGTATTAACACATTTCCTGAATTTGTCAGCAGTTGAAGGCTTTTAATAAGTTTACATCCTTTAGGTAATGGAAGTCAGTTAATAGGATACATATAAGGAAACAAACTAGTCTAACAAAAATGGGTGCCCCAAGTAGACTGATACGCAGAAGTTGAATAGGAGTTAAAAGTGTTATGAATTGGCAGTATTCAGCATTGTTTTAGAATTCTAAATATTGTTAATGCCTTTAATTATTAAAGAATTTGAAGTACTAAGCATTGAATGGATATTTTTATTGTAAGTAGTCACATATGTTATTTTATTGATTTAATTTAATTTGCTTTTAGATTGTTTCTTTAAATTTTCTTAAATAATTCTTCCAATTTCTTAAATGTGAAAATGCTCTTTTATTTAAAAAATGAAGTTTTAAAAATACAAAAATTGTACATAATGTTGAAGAATTTTATTCTTAAGAATCTTGTTTAAAATCATTTATTCCCCTTTCACAATCTTTGATAAGGGCTTCACAAGTATGTAGTTTCTGAAGCTACAATAAAAAAAAATAAAGAAGGCAGTTTTAATAATAGATGCACACATTGACGTGTTAAAATCACTAACAGTAAATAGCATCAAATATATAGATAGCAAAATTGTGAAATTGAGGACTTTCATAAGTGTTATACAACAAACAATTTCAAACTTTCTGCCAAGAAGAAAAATTCCTTATTTCAGAAGTATTCAGATAAAATTGTGCAAATAAAAGTTTTCAAGGAAAAGTCAGATATTATGTTGTCATGCTTGATCTATAATGATCTATAAAGGCACTGATCAAGTACATGGATTTGTGCTGCAAAATACTATTTTGCAGACAAATATTAAAGAGAAATAACGTTACTGAAAAACTGGTTGACCAAACATCAATACTGATTAATTTGGGTATTAGAAATTTAATATTTAACTCCTTAACTTTCAGGGGATTTGAGAAGAAAGTACTTCATTTTTGCTTCATGGTGGCAGCATAGTTTTGGCTTTCACTGCCAAAACTATGCTGCCACCAAGTTTCCCCCCTTTAGCACGTATCACGAATACAAAAACCTCTGGGGTAAGACATATTTCCACTTTACCATGGACCACCACACAATAATCCCATTCTAATGACTTACAGCTGGGAAGTAAATTAATCACTGTCAGCTGAAGAAACGAACATGTGCCGTTAGTTTGCTTTATGAATGTTCTACTTGAAAATTTCTTCAAGTCGCTATTATAATTTTTTATTACACTAAATATGATTTTTATTCAATTATATTGTAAATTATAATCATTGAATTTATTTCTAAGCAGTTTTTGTATTTAAAATCTTAAATATAAAAAATTATATGATAGCTATTACAATGATTATCATATTATAATTTTTAAAATCGTTTTGCTATATATATATATATATATATATATATATATATATATATATAGATATATATATATATATATATATATATATATATATATATATATATATATATGATCATTTCAATCGTTTCTTTTTATTAAAAATCAGCATTTTTCTTATTTTTGCAGATAATTAAAAATGGAATGATTTTTAATAGCAGTAATAACTAGTTAATTTGCTGTTTAATTATTAACTGGTTTTAATCATTGCAGACATTTTCAAAATTAATACTGTATTTTTAAAATCATCAAATAATTTGCAACATTATTTAAAGAAATGGTACCATAACTTTAATAAATACAAACTGAAGAATTTTGACAAAACTGGATATCTTTAATAATTTAAAAAATAAAAAGCTAATTTAATTTCCTAACAATAGACTTTAGAGCACTACTGACTTGAGTTGGAATTGTGGTGAAAAATTATGAATGCAAATTTTTCATATTAAATTTGACACACCGAAATATTTCTGTTTCTAATTAAGTAAAAAATATCAGTCCGTGTTGTTATAATATATGTTTTATTATTTCTTTAACCCTTTTGCACAGAATATTAAAATGAATGCATCTCTTGCATGAAAATAGTTTTTCAAAAGGACATGCAAATCATTAAAAGAGGTAAATTTAGAGAAAGAATTTTTTTGAGAATGTACTTTAATAAAATAATGATTTGATTTTCTTCTTTTGATTTCTATAAAATAAAAATATTTAGGTACTTTTGATTTAGTTAA
Source organism: Latrodectus elegans (assembly GCA_030067965.1). Taxonomy (NCBI): domain Eukaryota; kingdom Metazoa; phylum Arthropoda; class Arachnida; order Araneae; family Theridiidae; genus Latrodectus; species Latrodectus elegans. The sequence goes on along the minus strand of CM057817.1, from coordinate 107,593,011 downwards.
TTAAATATTTTTAAATAATTTTTATTAAAGACGTAAATATTCACACGATTATTTTTTGTAAGCATAAATTCAGTAACCTGAAATGAATACTTTATCTAGTTTCAACAGTATTAATTTTGCATTAAAGTTTACTTATTAAAAATACATATCTTAATTTATGATTTTACCACAAAGATAAAATTTATTTCTTATTTTAAAAACATCTTATTGAAGGTAAAATTAGTTATCTTAATATTAGAATTAAGTCATTGAACTCTGTTTTCGAAAAACTCAAAAGGGACAAAAAAGTCATAACATATGTTTATTTGAAATATTCTGTTTCAAGAAGGTAAAAGTATAATCTTCTCAGCGCAATGCTGTTAGATATTGAAATATATGAGAAATAAGGCATAATACTTAAAACATTATCATTAAATTACTTAATTAGAATATTTCTTTTACATAAGGGAAATTTCTTATTTTTCGGAATTTTTAAGAAACTTTAGGTTTTATTCAATGATTTTAAATTAAACTAAAACAATAATTCACAACTAAGACAATAATTTAATGTTCTCCACTGTTTTCCTTATATGGAAAAATGTTTGTGATTACTAAATTCAAACATTTTTTAAATATTTAAATTTGTTCATTAGTAGGCATTTTGTAAACAAATATTTAAGGGAATATTTTTCGTAATGTTTCTGAAATTAGCAATTCTTGATGTATTTTAATATTATTTGCCACTCCTATATCAAAATGTAAATTTAGCGAAAGTTTGAATCAAAATAAAAAATTTCTTGCTAAAAATAATAGCTTCCTTGCAAAGTAATAGACCCTAATCATAACAAAATATTTTTATGTGGAATAAGAATAACATAATTCCCATTCAAAATTTCGAATGCAAATAAGATTTATTTCCCAATTTTTTTGTGATTACCTTGATCTTGGTATTTTAAACAATGGTTGAAATATGAGTACTTAAATTTTGATAGTGTGAAGGTATTAACAAAATGAAAAATTTCAAAACATGTTTAGCCAATTCTCGAGAAAGTAGGAAATTAGTGCACATGTAGTTTATTTTAAATCATTAACAATAGAATGAAGATAGTAGAAAGATTTATTGGTGTTTCTGATTATATCAGTTTGGCATCAGGATTGACAGTATTAATAAATTCTCAATTGGTAGAACTCGGGAATTTTCAAATTCTATGGGAAACTGATGAATACAAATTGAAATCAAATGTAGCATTGATATAGTGGATGCACATTTCCAATCAAGATATCTTGGAAACACCTGTCTAATGATATATTCCAGATGATCATGTCAATAATACGCCTTCAGCTGGCCAGAACAAATTACTGAGTTTTAACAAATTAATTTTTATTAATGAATTTTAATAATTATTTACTTTTAATAAAATGTAACTATAAAAATTAAAAAGAACTACCTACAAAGTTCTTTGCAGAATTGTATTAAATGCTAAATTCGTTCATAAATAAAAGAAATAACGTTCAATTTATTATTTATTTTATCCTTTCTAATATTAAGCAAAATTTGATACATTTTAAAATTTCATACTTTTGAACAAGTTAAATAATAAAGATTCCTTATATTTTGAACTTGTCATAAAGTGACACATTAACATATTGTTATGCTATCAAATTCACAAATAAGCAAAAATTTATATATATATATATATATATATATATTTTTTGCTTTTTTGAGATATATATATATATATATATATATATATATATATATATATATATATATATATATATATATATGTGTGTGTGTGTGTGTGTTTCTTTGTATAAATATATATATATATATATATTTATACAAAAAAACTAAAATATGTTAATAGTTTAAAAACTTGATAAAAAAGTGAAATTTAGTATTATATAAGTCTAATTATTGCAATTTATAAAATTGTAATAATTAAATGACCTTTAACTATGAAAATCTAAAATATAGAAAAGTAAAACATAATTAGAAAGCTGTTGCTTCTTTGAAACACTTTTGATTTTTGCTCCATTAGTTTAATCAAACGTAATCGTTCAGTAAATAAGTTCCCCAGATATGATTTCACTGCAATCCGTCATTTCGGTAGTGTTGAATTTAAAGCATTGCAGTGAAACCAGTTGCCCCTATCAAAAGGCTCAGGATAGCTGGAAAACGTATAGAACTTTTTGCCCGAATTAACTCGGGGTAGCTGGTTGAGTGCTTAAGATGACAATTTCTAGAATTAAAACAAATATCAATGCAAAAACTTATTTGTTTAATGTTGGCTCGTCAATAAGCTTTGTTAAAAATGCTCAACTTGTATATAAAGCTTTGGCAAAAAGTTGTGACCATCATATGCAAATGAACTTCCAAGTTTAAAAATTGGGTGTCAGAAAAGTTTCTAAACTTGCATGCAAGTAGAGTACAGATAATGCATGATTAACTATGACTATGCAAAATCCCATAACTACAAAATATTCAGTAAAAGAAAATAATGACAGATATGGTGGGAAAAAAAGAATACAATGCAACAAACATGTGCAAAAAGAATTATAGGGAGTGATTATACAAAAAATTGTTTATAAAATTTTTTTTTAATAGAGAAAGAGAAAATGTTGTTCCACAACTACCCGCTTTTCTGTACAATATAAATGCAGTAGAATTTGTGTAATCCTATGTGATAAAAAAGATAGTAAAATGAAACATTTCTGCTGATATATGTCTAGACAATGTTTTCTGCAAGTAGCTATATCTGAGATTACTTTGGCAAAATGCAAACATATTGAAGCTATTTCAATATGCTTTGAATTGCAAACATATACAATTCACAGCATATTGAAATAGCCGAGAGTGATAAAGCGAACTTTCAAATTCCTGCTTTTAATTGTAAAAAAAAATTTTAAAAGTAATTTTATAAAATATTTCTATAATAAAATAACTTCTTCCTTCACTTTTTCAAATCTATTGACTTCAGGTTCAATAATATAATAATCATTGAAATTGGTTATTAAGTCCATTTAATTAATGCATGGTGGAATGGTTATGTAAATATTTGGTTTGAAACATCTCTCGTATAATTTTATTTTAATTATTCTAATTTTTGAATATTAACACAAACTCATTTAGTTTCCTCTATAATCTTTAAATCAAAATGCTTTTTTGGCAATCCTATTCCAAATTCAACATTTTCCTTCTTATCAATAAAAGTAATTATTTCATCCCCACATAACAATAAAATTATCTTGCATTCCAATATACAATTAAAATAATTCAACTTATTGAAACCTAATTTGGTCAACCTGTGGAATGATCTCTAGGTTTATAACTAAACAAGTTCTTAGTACAAAAGATGTAGTTTTGTGCACAGTACCTCCTAATATTCTTTAATACCTTCTATTCTGTAGTAGATGTGTTTTTTCTTCCCATCTGGTTGAATAACTGAATCTCTAATCTACAGAACAGGTGAGCATTGAAAAAACTGGTTATTTGCACTAGTTAATTTTAAAAAGACTTGGATCTGTATGCAATAGAACTCCCTTTATCTGAATAGCTTTTAGAATTTCCAAAAAATAAATAAGACTGAAGAAGAGAAAGAAACTGGGAAAAAGGAAAGAGATCAAGAAACAGAAAGGTAAGGAAAAGAAGAAAATTACATTGAAGTGTTACTTAAAGAATTTAGTAATATTTTTTGGAAAATTCCTGGATTTTCTAAAGTTAGTACTGAAGATATAGAAAAATAGATTATGAGTGAGACACTAAATTTCAAATTGCAAATGGTGGTAAACTTACCTAAAGTGTTGATTAATAAGATGATTTTAATGTACAAATTGAACCTGAAACAGGACCATCTGACAGTACCATTTGCCAGCTTTCAAATGGATAGAGGATCAGCCGTAATGTGAGCACATGCAAATTCTTTCGTTCAAGCAGATGTACAACTTGGATGCCCACAAATGGATGAGAACAGTGAAGCAGCTTATTCTGATAGATATTCAGCAATCAATGAGTTACATTTACAGCACTGGACATACGTACTGTATTAAGGTACAACACTTATAAGTATCTTAACAGGTAAAAATGGTTCATTTTCAGTTAAATGATTAAAAGTGCTTTTTCGTTAAAAAATAAAGTTGTTCCTCCCATTCTCAATGTAGAATATTTGAATTAGATCCTTTCTCTAATAATAATAATAAAAAAAAAAACTATCCTAATTTTTGAATGGGGTTCAGTTCCAATTAATTTGGATAGTTGGAGTTCCACTGTATTGCAAAATTTGGACTGCTAAGGTTTTATTTGCATACATGTTTATAAGTTCTACAATATAGTCTATATATCCCTTCACTTTCATATTCTGATAAGTCTGGATTTTTGAAACAGAAAACTTAATTATCTCCTGAACTTTAAATTTGGCTTCTTTTTTAGACTAATTAAACTCTAGTCAATAATAGTCTTTATTAAATTATGGTTGACTATAAACCAGATACGATAACTTTTAATTTGTTGAGAGTAATTCACAATATTCCAAGTTTGGTTCTCAAGTTTTTTGTTATGGTATGACAACATAAGACAAACATCAAAATATCTTCAAGACTTTGACAGTGATTTTCTGCTCAAATGTATTATCCCCAATCCTTTAAAATGCAAAAATAAGCTAAATTAACACACATTAAAAATATTTGACTTAAATTAAGCAGTCAAAAACATTTTGAAATTCTAAACAGATTCAACATTTCTCAGGGCACTTTAAAATTTGATAAATATAATCAAAAGCTAATATGATCAACCCCAGTGTTGTAATTCCTGTTAGGATTTACAGTAAAAATGAATGTAAGCAAGTTTTGTTTTTAGATGACAACATTAAAAAACATTAACAACATTTATATAAATCAAACAGCACATCACAAACATTAAAACACTTCTCTTTCAACATTAACATATTTTCAAAACACAACCATTACCCGATGATATATCTTTTTCATTTGCTGCCACTCACGAACAGAGAAACTTACTGCCATGTAGTTTGCTCATGACGCAATACACAGCATACACTTATCAATATAGAAAAACTGTATTATATAGATAAACTCTATTAATATATTATCCCACCTTTTTTAATGCGAATTGTCAGTCAAAATCTCAGTTAATTTTCAAAACAGAGCTTTCCAGTAGAATAGTACTAGCACCAAATTACAAGAGATATTTTAAGCTACAGTTACAGAACACTCAAAAGTTGAGGAAATATAAAGGCAACTGATACTGACTAAACAAAACAAATAATTTTCTCCTATATTAATATTTCTATTATTTATTAACAAATTACTAAAAAGAATATTAACAAATTGTAGGAAGGCATACAAATATATTTATTACTCAGTAATTGTTTTTTTTTTAAATCTATTTTCCTTTACACAACATGTAGTTAGTAATATTTGAGATGGCAACACAGGGAAAACTTTAAATATTTAAATAAAGGTAACTTAAATTGTTTACATTAGCATAACTAATACTAAACACATAGTATTATAAAATCTATTACAAAATTTTTTATAAATAATATAAGCAGTAATTTTTTAAAAGTTAAATACAAAAAATATTGTCATAATTCAGCAGTTTTCCAAAAGTGTAAAATTGCAAAACTTTTAAAAACAAAGTATACTTTTTAAATGATTTGAGCCCGAGATTTTTTTTTTTTTTTTTTTTTTTTTTTTATTATTTTTTTTCGTTTGATAAAAAAATTTAATGAAAAAGATTGAGGTATTTAAAATAGATAGGAAACAGATTTTTTAAAAAATGTTATATAAAGAATAATAGTTACTTAGAAGTGTATCACTAGGAGATAATGGTCCAGGACAGAAATCTGGAGAATAAATATTATCAGCTGAAGTACGGCAGTCTACTAATGCTGTAAAATATATAATAACAATTTTTTTATCAGAAAAGTTAACAACTGATATAAATATAACATATGTTTTTTAATGCAATATATGATATCAAAACAACTAACAAAAATAAAATAATTAATTTCAATTAAAGAGCAATATTTAAAACATAGGAAAGATCTTAAATTCTTTTCATTAAAAATACACAAGACTTATCAGTTTTGATTTAAGAATATTTGTTTAGAATATGAAGAAAATTACTTCAATTAATGGAATTATAGACTTTAAAAATAATAATAGGAATAACAAACAAAACACACTATCTAAGTTATAAATTAAAAAAAAAATTCAAATATTATTGCTCATTCTTTAAATAAATATTTTAGTTGTCAGTCATACAAAATGTGTTGCAAATTTATGTGTCAATAAATAAATTATCGATATAAATTTTTGAAAGTCAAGAAATGCACAATGCAAATATTTTGATGGTTACCACTGTGACAGACAGAAATACTACAAGTTAAATTATATATTAAATTGGCAAGATAACAATTTACCACTCTTAATTACAAAAAAATATTTACAAAATTTATTAATACTAAGTGAAGAGATAATGTAAATATATAATTTTAAATGGGGATTATATAATAAATGAAAATAACAATTTACCAACCAAGATCTAAAAAATTCTAGAATAAAATCAACCTTGAGGAAATAGAGAAATTCACAGCTACTACAGAGTACTATTTGAGGTGAACAGTATGATTTGTTGTAAAAATTCTTCAAAGATATCTTTCACAGCCCTTTGTTGAATATAGACATTATCAGTGAATAGAAAACAGAACAACAAAAGGCTATATACAACAGTCTCAATTTTAAAAGTAATTTTATAAAATATTTCTATAATAAAATAACTTCTTCCTTCACTTTTTCAAATCTATTGACTTCAGGTTCAATAATATAATAATCATTGAAATTGGTTATTAAGTCCATTTAATTAATGCATGGTGGAATGGTTATGTAAATATTTGGTTTGAAACATCTCTCGTATAATTTTATTTTAATTATTCTAATTTTTGAATATTAACACAAACTCATTTAGTTTCCTCTATAATCTTTAAAACAAAATGCTTTTTTGGCAATCCTATTCCAAATTCAATGCAAATATTTTGATGGTTACCACTGTGACAGACAGAAATACTACAAGTTAAATTATATATTAAATTGGCAAGATTACAATTTACCACTCTTAATTACAAAAAAATATTTACAAAATTTATTAATACTAAGTGAAGAGATAATGTAAATATATAATTTCAAATGGGGATTATATAATAAATGAAAATAACAATTTACCAACCAAGATCCGAAAAATTCTAGAATAAAATCAACCTTGAGGAAATAAGAGAAATTCACAGCTACTACAGAGTACTATTTGAGGTGAACAGTATGATTTGTTGTAAAAATTCTTCAAAGATATCTTTCACAGCCCTTTGTTGAATATAGACATTATCAGTGAATAGAAAACAGAACAACAAAAGGCTATATGCAACAGTCTCAATAATATGTACATCCCTCCCAATATATTGCTATATTAAGATTTGATAAAATTTTTGTCCCTTTCATGGAGCAAAAAATTAATTGGGAAATCCATCTTGTCATTTAGAATTTCAAATTCAAAAAACACAGAAAATAAAAAAAATAACAATCATAGCAAGTACCACTAAAACAGAACGTCAAATTTAAAAATTTTTAAAGATTTTTTGTCACATTATCTGCCTCCCACCTTCGAACCAGAATCTTTATTTATTACAACATAAGTTATTCAGCTTAGCAAGCAGTTGTCTCTGTGAAATCCTTCTATATTACAATATCATTATTTATAATAACAATCAATAAAAATCCATATTTTTAACAAATGAAATTAATTTTTTTCATAAATCGACTGAGACTTTTGATTGGACAAGGAGCATGGAAAATGACATTTGTTGCAATATCCATTAAACTGAAATTTGGCGAAGACACAACTTATGAATTGACAGGTTTATCTTTGTATATATTTACAGTGATCTACATTTCCTAAAGAAAGGAAATATTAATGTCATTACACAGAAACTATGATTTTGATCCATTTGTCAAGTGAATCAACCAGGTTGATAATACACTAAATTTTTAAAGATTAGAGAATTGCATTTCAGTAAGAAAGTATTCTATTTATGAATTTGTTAGTACACAATCACCAAATATTCTACTCGGGAAAAAAGTAATAAACACACAAATAAATGAAAATATATATGAAAGTTTATTGAACTTTAAAGAGGTTTTATTGACAGCCCAATAGCACTCACCTGTACACAGCAACATTACTTTACAAGCTCTTTTAAAACTATACAATTTCACATCTATATTCTAGACTTTTCTATTTCTTTAATCATTCACAACAGATTTTCACATTTCTAGCGTATTTATGCATGTGCTATCAGGAAATATGAGCTTATTCTATCTCTAAAGCTTTTACTTTAAATCCATTATATGAATACTGAGCAATAACTTACTTCTCTGAATCTCCACTGTGACAGATTTGATATAGCAATTAATGTTAATTCACCTGTTCTTTCAGTTCCCTCTGCAGTTCTTATTGTAGATTCTTCAAGTTAATATATGTCAGCTTCCAAGCCCTATATTTTGATTTTCAGTTCATAAATTTTATCAAGAAATGCCTTTTGTTTTTCTTCTTTTATCAGTTGCTTTTTTTGATGTTTTAATTTTTCTAAATATGATTCATAATATATACACCAGTATCAAATCTAAACAAGTCTTTACTAAATTATTATATTATTGATTTTCCTGAGTTTCAGATGTGATCATGAATGACACCCTTAGCCGAAATTAATTGATTACTTAAATTTTCTATCATAAAATTTTTGTTTACAGAAAATCCAGGTTCAACAGATGCTAAACTATGAGAGTGGTAAAAGAGGAGAGCTACTTTCCTTAGTGATAATTCTATAAATTTGAGAGAAAGTTAAAATAAAAAGTATCTACTCTGTCTTTAATAGAACCAAATTTCTCTCTTGAATGTTATAATCAGTCTTCTTGAAATCTTACAATTGTTTGTTAATATCTAAACTTTTCAACAAAATTATGATTTTTTTTTCTGAAGGATGTTGATGCCAATCTTTGTGTGGCTTTTCCAGGTTCATTGGTCATTAAAAAGACAGTTTCCACCAGGCATATTAAATAATTTATTTCAGCTTTTATTTCATTGATGAACAAACAAATTCATCACTTTTTACTGAAATTATTTGCAATTTTAATCAAGAAAGATATAGAAAGTATATTTTAACTAAAAAATTTTATATTTAAACATTAATATTGAATGAACTTTATACAATATAAACAGATATAAATAGAAAAAAATTAATTAAAACAACCACTGATTGTGTCATATGATCTTATTGGCGATTCTTTTTCACTTCTAATACATATCTAAACACTACATTCTATCCTAAGTGAATTGAATTATTATGAAACTATTGTGGCTAAGCCAGATCTTTATTTTAGTCAAAAGTTATAAATACAGTCAAATATCAATTGTGCCACCATTTAGTGCTTAAAGTAAAAGCTAATATCCCATTCTGTTTTCAGGCAATTTCATTAAAAATTTTATATATAAGACAATAACAAACATTTTAAGTGTTAACAAAAAAATAAATGCATTATGGTAAATAAAAATTCCAGGAGTTTCCATGTCAATTAAAATAATTTCAAATTCCAGGAGTTGTACAAAACTTAAACATCATAATTTATAATATTAATAGGGAATATATATATATATATATATATATATATATATATATATATAAGTTTTAGAGCCAAAACCAACATTTCTTGAAACAGTTTCAAGAGTAAGGAAGTAAGGAAGTGTCAATGCTATTTGCACATTGTTTTAGTTGAATATAATTTAACTTCAAACTAATTTAAAAAGTGTAATGCAAACAGGGTTAAGTTGCCATAATAAAAACAACTATTTAAAAAATATGCGACATTATTCAATTAAAGAATGACTTCAAAGCATATATATTTGAAATAATTAAATGCACATAAGATTAAATTAACTGCAGGAATGAATTTGTTTTATCAGAGTAATGTATAGCTATCATTGAGGGGAAGTTATTGGCCATAATCTTAGAAGTATAGTATTTATAGTTGATCTTTTATAATTACTTTTCATTTTCTTTATAAAAACCTAACTAACCTGGCACAGCAATAATTTAGATGTTAACAGTTTTAACTTTATTTTAAATACTTACAATATAAAAAAAAATCGTTTACCTAATCTCTCTTAAGTATTTAGTAAATCATTACTTTAGGATGGTAAATGTAAATATACTTAAATTAATGTTTTTTAAAAAAAATTGAAAGTTGCACATAATAAAAAGAATGAAAATTCTTTTTTTTTTTTTTCATATTTCCTCAATAACTTTTTATATCCAACCAATAAAAAATATCAAATATCAAAAAAATGGGAGAAGAAAAAACGGCTAGTAAAACTGGTACAAGGTCTATCACTTTACTCTTCAATTTTATTTAAGTCAACAAGGAATACAAAATCAAACATTCCCACATATCCAATTTGTGGTAGTGGAATTTAAAACTAGTTAATTTATTTCTAAAGTAGTAAAGTTTATTCTTAAATTATTCACAGTAAATGGGATACATTTACTGTGAATAATTTCTGATAGTAAACTTTTAAAAGTTAACTATCAAATAAAAATCTGATAGTGAACTTTTAAATTTCAGAAAAATTAATCTAAATTTTGTATATGTATGGGATATAAAGCAAAGTGAAGATACAATACCTTTCGTACATGGAATTTTAACACTTTTTACTTCAACTCATATCACTCTTTATGAAGCGTGAGACAATGAGTAAAACTCCCTAAACCAATTTATTAATTTATGAGGTTCAATAACATTAAAAACATTATAAAGTGACAAAGTACTGAAATCATTATTGTTAGAATGTTTCAAGCATTGTGGCGCGCATGCACATAAACACACAACACAATTTTGTTTTTTATACTGTGCACAAACAAAATATGGTAAGAAAAGCAGAGCATCAAGGTAAATGGTGTCCGTTTTTTTATGCAAAAAATAAGTAAATTAATTTCTAAAATTATTCTCAATATAATAGCTAAAATATTTTAGTAACCTATTTTCATTATTGCCGTTTTTTAGGATATTTTATATAACTCCAATAAGTGCTCAAAGATGAAAATCAGGTTCTCAGATGCATACTATCATATGTGCTGTCAAATTAGAAAGAATTATGGAATGTGATATGACATTGATTAATTTATACTATATATATATAAACAATTTAATATTTTTAACTTATTTATAAATTACATTTAACTGAGAATTACAAGGTTTCTTTTTACATATTGAAAGGAAACAGGTAATTTATATGAGCGACAAAGTTGGAAGTAGTGACAGGATTATGCTGGCAAGTAATGAAGATTATATTTTCTTTCCATATTTAAAATATTCATATATTTTATTCATATATATTTAAAATCTTTCACACTGCAGAACTAAACAGGGAAGTTTGATTTATATTAACAATATAAAGGCAAATTTTTATAATACAATTTTAAAATTTGCAAAATAACATATTTAACAATGTGTTATTTACCATTAACATTAGAAATTTACAAAGACAGTCTATTCATATAACTCTCACAGTATCCTATTAAAAATTTTGAACATTTGTAGACCAAAAAAATGTTGGAAATAATCAGAAGTAAGAAATCTGAGAAACTTGAGGTTCATATTAAATGCTAGGTAATTTTGTATGTACTCAAATTCCACATGGTTGTTTAAATAATTTTTAGCATATTAGCTCATTAAATTTAATAACAGAATTAAGTTATTTATTTCAGGCCACCATGTGAAAACTATAAATTGTACTTTGATAAAACTTTAGAGATCATATAAAGTTATAACTTAAATTACTCATTTGCAATACTATAAAAATACATTCAATTTGAAACAATTTTCCAACTAGAGGTTTTATGCTTACAAATAGCAGCTATGAAAATATTGACAGTGACACTTTAGTCACTTATTACAGAAACTGCAATCCGAAAAATTTTGTACTCCATAAATTTAAACTTCTTTTTTTAGTAAAGCTTAAATTTATTATCAACATTAACTGATCAGTAAGCTACAAAATTTTAACTAAATACATACCTTTATTTCTACAAAAAAGTTTAAAGTTAAATGAACATTTTTATAGAACTCACTCAAGTATCAGAAAAATTATAGCATTTTAAACACACATTTATATGTAAAAGGATTAAATCAATTTACAATGTAAATTACACATTTTAGAATCATTTCCAAAATAAAACACAATTAGGCTTACCTTATACTAAAATCCCTAAACCTATCCCATATTTTATTAATGACAATGGGACAAAATTAATTTAAGAGCTTATTGGCAAAATGTTTTTTTTATTAAATTTCAACATAAATATTTGAAATTAGATATTCTTACCTAAACGAGGACAAAGAGCTCTATATGAAGAGGGAATGAGACGATCAGGAATCAGAGGATGAACAAAAGAAGGATCAAACGTTGTCCAAACTACAGAAGATTCCTTTGACAATTCTTCTTCAATCACATCAATAAGTCTAAATAAAACTGGAATCGTGAACAAAAATGGCCAAATTTCAAAAATATAAGTTTAAATAAAGCATTTGAAAATAAGAAATTAAAATTGGGTATAAATCAACAGTTATGAAAATAAAATGAATATGTAAGTATATGCTGAATTAAAAAATTAATACAACATTAAATACAGAGAGCACTTGATTACTTGAAATTAAGATTTTAAAATGGAACATAAGCCTCACAGGATTAATGTTAACTAGTATTGATTTAAAAAGGATGCATTCAAAATGAAAATGAGATTGCATAGGCACAGAATTTTTCATGAAACTCACACACAAGATCAAAAGAAATTCTAAATTTATTTTTTCTTAAGAAATATTCAAAATTTCCACAAATATGAAAGTTATTAAAACAAGTTTGTTTTCAAATTGAACAAAAACTGTAATTTTTATTACCAGCAGCTGAAAAGTGGGTAAATAGTGTAGTCCTGAAATGTACCATATAAAATTGACATAGCAAATACTGTATGAGTCTATGAAATATCTATCAGAACCCGAAAATAATACAAATATATGCATTATCGAATTTCTTCCAATTATTCTATTAGTTTTTGATACTTTCTACATAAAATGTGCAAGATTCCTTGGATTGTTCAGCACAACAGAACCATGTGTTATAATACCAAAGAAAACAAAATGATAGTAAATAAAAATTTCTTATGGGGGAAAAAAAAAACATATCCAAATACAACACTAATTGCCTAATAACTTTCACTTAATTCTTCACCTCACCTGATTATCATTTATTCTATATTCTGAGTAAATAACATTCAAGTGAAATGTTTCTATTTTTCTGAAGAAATAAAAAAAAATGGCAAAATTACTGCTACTGTCGGATACTGAGAAATTAGAAAATACTTCAAAGTAGTATATTACAATAAATTGTAAAATTAACCAAATTTATATTTTTAATTATCTTAATATATATAAATAAAAATATACTTAATGCATTGAGCATTTATGTTTTTTACACTTCTTTATAATTATTACTAATTCCAAACTATGAAGTTTTTAAAGGCTAGAAACAAAATTTAAAATATTATAAAAAATTTTTTTTTAATATTTGCAATTTTTTAATATTAAGAAAATTGTGAAGATTATTTTTGAATTCGGTAAAAATAATAAGAACCATAACATTACTGAATCAATATTACTGAAAAATTTAAAAACAAAAAAATACAAAAAATACTTTTCTCTTCAGACACAAAAAACAGAAATAAATAACTGATTCTAAACAATATTAAATACACTGAAACTTGCTATTAGAGTTGTTAATTTATAAATATTTTAAAGTATAAAATTAAACACATCCAAATATAAGTATATACTTATGTTTATTCTAAAATGTTAAGAAAAGAAGAAAACATTCCAGTTCTGAACATTCTATTATAAAATGTGAAACATATCCTATTTATTAATTAGGTTATTACATAAAAAACTCCTAATATTTAAAAAAAATTTAACTGTCACAATTTCAAATAGATAATAATAGTTAAATACTATGGTAAAATATAGGAATAAACCATTAATAGGCAACTGTGATTGGTAAGCACAGTAACACTGAATCAAACCTTATATTTTAAATAGTTTTATATAAAGATGCAAGATTAAAGTTCTATAACAATTCTTGAGAAATCGAAATTGTTACTCATTCTATGGTTACTTTTTGTACACATGGATGTATGCAATCATTGCCTACACATTAAATGTGTTCTGAATTATAATAAATATCAATTAAAAATTAAACCCCTGAACTATTCTACATACAGAGAGATTAAATCTTGTGAAGATTCTGAAATTCAATATAATTTAAGTTAAAATAACAGTTAAAATATCAAATGCATTAATATTTAATGAAATGTTAAGGTACCAAGACAAAATGCAAACTAAAACAAATTTTATAAGTAAAAAGAAATGAGAGCAAAATATATTTTTATGAATTGCAATAGAAACCATTTAATTCTCATTAAATGGTTTCTGTTGTTATTTATGCTACACAATATTAAATTCTGCAATGAATAATTATGAATCTCAAATTTTCATTAATTTTTCTATCAAATAATGAATTTTAATACTTTAGAATAATAAAATAAACAATAGAACACTTTAGAACTTAAAAAATTCACTAATTAAAAGAATGACTTAACCATTTGAATAATACTAGTGAGTATTGCTTTTCATTGTTGACTAGATAAGCAGGTAGAAAAAAGAAATACAATATTCATTCAGTGTTCAAATTTGGCCGAGTTTGTACCTAACACAATTTCTTTATTCTATAAAATTCAATACAACCACAAAGCAATATGAGCATAATGATGTGAATTTTGATGTTCTTGAACAGCCTAACCACAGATACTATTATAAGGCATTTGCACAACTGTTGCATCACTCATTAAAAAGATATTTTTAACAGTAATAAAATATATACCAGTGTTAAATGAGAATTTCAGTTTGTGGTTCAAAATCCCTAAGAACATTCATATTTGAAATGGAATAATTATTTAGTACCTAATTCTGGCAGTTTTTTAAGTTTGTAGATGGTTACTAAAAAACTTCATACAAATATTTATGTAGATGTAGCTTGATTTTAATTGTGAAATATAATTAACAATATTACTACAAAAGACTGATGCTAAAGTATTCATAATAACTATTTATCATACTGAGCAAAGGTATACAATCACAGATTTGTTTATATATAATACCAATACTCAATCCTAATGCCATTGACATGGTTATATTTTGTTCAATTATAACAAGTTTGTACTTTAAGAGAGCTAATACAATTTACTCTAAATCACTGATTTCAAAAAAATTCAAAGTCAGTGGATACATAGCAAGGATTAATTTCAGTATTTTCTCAATAATTACAAATTTTACATATAAATAAATACAAACTAAAACTTTAAGAAAGTGAATATTTGAAGGAATTTGTAATCTTGATTTGTAAACTATTCAATAAAAAACCTTATATCATATGACAAAAAAACAATTTTATAAGCAACTAGTATGAAATATTAGATAAATTAGTAAAAGATAATTATAATTAAAAAGCTGAACAATAAGTCTATGTTATAAGCCTAAAGATAATATTTACAGGATTACTTTTCCCCACATATACTGCACAAATCTTTAAGTAAACACATAAAATTTTTTAAGTAACCACATATACTGCACAAATTTGATTATGGGTATGTTGCTTAGATGTTGAAAAGGCAGTATATTTAAACTTTTACTTCCCAAACTATTTTTTACCATATAGAAACCAAGTAAATCAAAGTAACTTTCATATACTTAAAAGAGAATGCTTTTAGATTAATACATTAATAATAATTCTATTAATAATATAATTAATTAATAGAATTTTAGTAAATCTAGATATCTAATCAGGGTCCCTTTGTTTTTGTTGTTCAATTTTTGTACATAAGGGATAATTAAACAGAAATAACAATCAAAGATGATGGTATGATCTGAATTCAAGGGCACCTGATTGTTTGTTTGTTTGTCGCTCAGCGGTTATTTTTTGCGCACGAGGGCTAATTAGACCAGGACCAATGGCTTAAAGTGGATTCCAAACCACTGCAAACATCCATGCCCAAGGTGGGATTCGAACCCACGAACTGTTGAACCGAAGGCAAGAGCGCTACCCATTCGGCTACCAGCTCGGCTCAAGAGCACCTGAACCAAAGGCCAAAGCACTAACCATCTGGCTACCAGATCACATAGATATCTAATTAGACTTATAATAACCTTTTCTTGCTAAATCAACAAAATAAATACTTTAAATTTTTAGTGAATGAAAAAATGTTGCACTTAGGCTTAATATGTAACAAGTATTAATGTGCATAAAATTATATTTTGTGCAATCCTATATCATGAAATTTTTGAAGAAACATTGTTCTATAGTATCGTTAAAACATTATTTGCATTGAGTAATTAAAATTTGCCGTATTAAAAAAGAATAAAGTTACAGTTCTCCTAAAATTACCAAAATTTAGCAATTGACTTTCCAAATTTTAGGAATTTATTAAAAAATTTCAGTTTTGTTTTTCAAACAATTCAAATTAATCAACTATAACAGAAAGCTCTTATTCTTATAGATATATCATACAAATATTGGGCATGATATGGCAAATTCATTATAACATTACAATGAAAATGATTTTATAGTACAGAAAAATATTTATTTTATATATCAGAAACTTATGCAACATGTGAATTGTAGTGAAATTTAAAATGCTAGGGCCTTAAAATAAAACTGCATTAAATTTTAGGAATTTCATTTATTTTTATTGAATTTAAGTTTTTTAGTAGGCAGAAACTATATACAAATGCGGTTGATTTCTTTTAAAAATAGGTCACTTTATAAGAAAAATAGGATTCTTTACCCTAGATTATATGTATTAATGAGATTATAGTGCTTGTTTATTTACTTTGGACACTGCTGACATTTCTAAATTGTCTAATCTTTGCAATTTTAAAATTGTCTCGTATATATATATTGACAATATCATAATCTTAATTTATTGGACTTGTATTAGTATATTCTAGTGATTTGATACCTTCTCACGAAACAAAGATTTTTTTTACCTGCCAATAAAAAGTCAACCTTCACAATTTGAGTTATTTAATGCATTATTTATCTTATAAATATGAGACGAATTTCTTTAATTACACTTACTTGTTTAGATATTAATACTTTGATGACTCAAATACACCAACAATGTACAATAAGCTGGCAAATTTTGATCTAATAATACTACAGATTTCAATGAAACTTACCTATTTATTTAAAATAGGCAGAGCTAAGTCTGATGAGAGAGGTGTAATTCATCACAAACATTCAAATAATCCAAAAATCATGAAAATTTTATATCATACTGTGCATTAAAATTTGCTTTAATTCTGTAGACAATATAACAATGATTGCATCATAAACATAATTATTTATCTCAAATATGTAATTTCCATATTTAAAGGAAATTTTAAATTTACAAGTAATATGAACAAAATTAATTTGTTTTACATATTTTTGATAATAGTAAAGGTGTAAACATTACTTTGATAAATAATAATTACATAACAGATTTAAAATTGATAATAAAACTTAACAAGAAATATGCTTAAATATCATATTTTTAAAAGTTTCTAGAAAAAAAACTTTTTAAAATTTAAGAGAAGTTTTTAAAAATATTTACCTTTTACAGCAATCTTTCACCTCTTCATTCATAACTTCATTTGCCACAACATAAGTTGCGATTTTTTTGAAATATGGAAATATCACTTTTAAATGTTTTGGACCGAAAATATCAAGCATATTAAAATGTTCTAAACTCTTGTGAACCTGTGGCATATGACAATAGGTCATCCACCTAAACAGAAATTGTAAATTAGCTAATTGATACATTCTAAACCTGCAAAAAATAAATATTCATGACGAAAATTTTATAATTTTTCATGGTTTTCAAAAGATGAAAATATATTGATTAGAAAATGAGTCACTGTTTAAAAATTTTTAAGTTTCAGGATTCATAGGCTATGAATATTTATAAAATAAATTACTGTATTGTAGTAATTTTCATTTAACTTTTCACTACATAGACTTTTTTCAAATTTCTAGTTAAAAAGCAAAATTAACTTTTGGCACTAAGCAAGTTCAATTGACTTATTGAATACTTTTTAGTTTTTCTAAATTTTAATTAGATTTCAATAAAACTTTTTTTTTGTTGGAACAATTTTTAACTCAAATATTGATTTTATATATTAAAGTGCATAAACTATTTAAAAGTAAAATATTAAATAAATTAGTTTGATTTATTTAACAGTTTCAACTATTAGAAATTATGTACCGTTTAAATATTGCAATCCATTTGTATACTTTGTATTATTCCAATATTAAAATTACTATTATTTGTACAGGTTATATATCAGAAATTAGTAATATTTTTACAACATGATGAAATATTGCTTAAAGAGCAAAATTCGTTTTTGAGATTTATTAAAAGTGAAAAACACTCTCTTGTTTAGGAAAACAATTATTGGTATCGATGAAAAATTAGGAAATGTACTTCAGTTTGAAAAACTAAACAAATTTTTAATAATGTAATTATTTATAAAATAAAAACTTCTAAAAGATCATTATTTAAAAATTTGCTGTCATCCAAGTTTTAGAATTCCGTAAACATAAGACAAGGAATCAACATTAAATTTGTCACACTACACTGGATTTAGCCAGGGAAGTTCCCAACGAAAAATTTTAAGTTTAGCACTTCTTTTTCTACTGGTTGATAGCTATTCAATTGAGCTTTGTTGGAGGCTAGTTTTTGATCACCAAACAGCTTATCTATGTTACTGTCACATACTCATACCTGCCAATATGCCCATTTTAAATTCTTAAAATTTTTGCAGTGAGTGGAAAAGTTTGGCAAAACAAGTGAAATATTTTGTTACAGATTGATATAAATCAAATACTTTTACTGATATTCTATCATAAATCATGATTGTATATTAACTAAATAAGAAAATAGTAGGCATAAATTTAATCTAAGCAAAAAAATACTGCAAATAAAAATATACATGTTCAGAACTATTCAGGCACTTATTTTAAAATTAGAAAACTTTCTGCAAAACAATTTATTTCAATTTAACAATAAGATATCTGACTTTATACTGTATATTTATTACAAATCAAACATTTATTGATTACATTCTTGACCAGTTGCCTCCCTTTCACTATCCAAAATTTCCTTCTGAGCATTACTAAAGTAGCTATCTTTCTACTATTGAAACTATTTGTGTGCTCTTACATAACAAATGATTCTAAGAACTTAGAGTTAAAAACTGAAATACCTAACAGGCAAAAGAAGGGTTTTTATCATTTATGGAAAGTTCCGATACTTCTAATCTACCTTTTATTCTCAAAATATTTCTATCATCTAAAAAGAGTATTAAAGAACAAATCTTTTAACAATAGCTTATTATTTCGGTTTTTCTCAAACTTATTAACTCTGGTGCATGTTTTTTTCTGGGTTTCTTTAATTAAATATTCTTCTGACATTTTAAATTCGTCAGTTTCAAGGACAGTCTTTATCTTTAAAGTATTTCAAGCACTGTTTATGAATTGAAATACAAAGGCAGTTACATGTAACAATTTCAGGAAACTGCCAAATTTATCAATGTGTACGAGTTTTTGAGGACATCCTTATTTTGTGAAAAATAGCAAGCATAATTTACTTTTACATTTTAAATCTTGATTTCTTAAATTTTTCTTTCGTAGTTTGTGCCAAAATGTCGCTGCTCTTTAATTCCTTAACTATCTCAGACTCTATGAATAATCTTGTTTAAAATATGTTTGTTATGGCAACATAGTTTGCGCTTCCACTTCAAAGCTAGTTTGTCCACCCTAAGCACTATTCAAGAATACAAAAACCACTAATTCACCATGATATATACATCTGATTTTTCCCTGACCACCTCAAAATAGTGTCACCTTGATAGATTTACAGGGGGAACGTCCATTGACCAATATACCTGAAGAAAACAACATGTTTGTTGTTTAATTTGTGGATGTCCTTTTTGCTTAGAAATTTTATTATTATTTGTAGCAATTTTTTTACCACACTTCATCAATCATTTTTCAAATACTTTCAAAAGTTTTGTACTAAAAATTAAATATTATTCAAAGTAATTTTAATATTTAAATACTTAAAAATGGAAAAAATATATGACAATAATAAATATTGAAGGTCATATTCTATTGCATTCTGAATATCAATATACAAGAAAAATTCATTTGAATTATACATGGCTGTTATATTTAACATTTTTCTATACTTACATTCTATTCATTAACAAATGAAAGTAATTTGTATTTATGTTAAATGTGAAGTTGTTAGAATAAAAATATGTGATGTCATGACATATTTAAAATATTTATTTTAAAAATAGTTAATTTTTCTTTAAAATTATATAGATAATAAGTTTAAATTGACTGAGATTGTTTTAGCATTACAAACAGATTCAGTGTTATAATATTTTATTCATTCTCACTTTTGCAATGAATCTTTATAGTAATATATATATATATATATATATATATATATATATATATATATATATATATATATATATATATATATATATATATATATATATATATTTGCATTTTATTACATTAAAGGTAGCATCAATATTAGATTATATATCATTAAACAAACTTCATCAAAGAGAATCACAAAATTTCTAATATTAACTTTTCTTTCAATAAATAAGAGAAATAAATTACAATTCTAAAAACTGTTATTTAAGGACAGTTTTTTCAACACAACTGAATTGCTTTGCAATATTACTGTCAGGAAACATTGGTTGAAAGAGAGGATTTAAACTGCTGCATGAATTATAGCTGAAACTAGTCCTTAAAATTTGAAGGATCCATATAATTTAAGAATTTAAAATTTCTTTTGAAGAAACAAATGAATTGATAATATCAGAACATGCTTTTGGTTCATATTCTTTAACAGGAACAGCAGTATATTAGTTGGCAGATACTGATTGTTCTAAGAAATACTTCGCTTATATTTGAAATACCACACAAGAGCCAATACTTATAAGTCTTTTATTGAGAGAGAGAGAGAAATACAATAAAAATCAAACATCAGTCATGCTGCAATCTACTGATAACACTAAGAACTTCTTTTGGACAATTCATTAAAATTTCGAATTATTGAAAAAAATTTATAATATTTTCTAACCAAAAATAAATGCAACAAGGTGAGTATAATTTTCAAGATTTTCAAAGGCCCTTAAAACATTTTTCCAAATTCTGAAAGTTTCAAGGGGTTTCCAGGAGTTGTATGAACCTTGGTTTACATACACTGTTCTTTTATTCTGAAAGGAAATGTACAAGTATTTCTTTTTCAATACAGAAATAATATCACACACAAATTTCTCTGCATTCAAATTTAAAGACTGTATGTTACAACTGTAACTGTACAATAGTTGCATTTGATCAAACGCACAGGGATATTAATGGTAACAAAACAGATAACAGATTTTATAAAAAAAATAAATAAATAAAAAAAAAAACCACCGTTAACACTTACACTATACAAAGAAGACGGCCTAAGACTTTTTAAAAATCCACTACATAATATTGTTCTTCAAGAGGACTTTTCATAGATAGTTGATCATTGTCACAAGTAGAAAGGGAGGAAAAATAGAAAACCTTTAACTCTACCCAACTCAACCAACATGCAAACATGAAGGACGATTACAATCTCTATCTCCCAAGCAGCAAGAATTAAGCATTGGACCATCCACTTTAAAAAGCATTGCCTTATTACTGGGCCACAAGAATTCCCATTAAAAGCACTTGATATAAAACAAAGGATTTAATTATCCTGTTATAAATTAAAGACTACTTGCAAAAAAAATAAATTGTAAAGTTTCTATATACACTATTCAAAAATAAAATATTTTGTTAAATTATATTTTACTTTTCACGTTTAATGTGAAAAAATGGTTTTATATAACCTACAAATTATGAAAAATATGTAAGGTATTAACAAGTAATTGTTTAATTATTTCCAGAATAGCAATGATAATATTTTTTAATTTATTGAAAAAAAATGAAGCAAGATTGAAATTATCTAAGAACAGCTTGTTTTATTACATATTTGGTCAAATTACTTGATGAATGAAATGTAAAACTACTGCTTTGAGAAAAACATGAAAATTAAGTATGTCGAATATGTAAGTTTTATAAGTGTGTATTAAAAACAAGCTTTTTGTTCATTTGTAGACCTCACCAAACTTCTTGGTAACACAGTGCAATATTGGATTCAATTAAAATTGTAACAGTAACAATGAGTAATCACAAATGTTTAGATGATGGAAAGAGGAGCATTGTGGGAAAACTCAGGGCAGGCTGTTCACCCAGCATTTCATGCAACTTATGGAAACAGTTGCAGGAGACCAGATCTATTAAGAGAATGTCTGGGAAAGGTCCCTCAAGAGCCACAACAGCTGGAGAGGACCACCATTTGTTTATTTTAGTGAGGCTAACAGGAATGCTACAGCTTCTCATGACAAGTACATGCTCAAAGGTACCCAAGTTTTAAGACTGACTGTTTCTAAAAGATATTATGAGAGAAGGCTGTTTGCACAAAGACATGCAATTTGTGCCCCACTCACTTCTACACATAAGAAAGTATGTTTAGTTTGGCAAAAAGAGCATAAAAATTGAAATATGGATCAGTAGGAGGCCATTCTCTTCACTGGAAAGTCCCTGTCCAGCCTAATCAGATATTTATGCTGTATGTTCATATGGAAAGAACTAGAGACCATCTACATGCTTTCCAATGTCATTGAAATCAACCACTTTGGCATTGTAAATTGAATGATATTGTCAGGCATCATGTTAAATGGTAATACATCCCTCCATATCTTGCCCAAAGGCAGTGTGACTGCTGTGAAGTATAGGTATGAGGTCTTGGAGCACTATCTTTGCCATTTCAGGGCAATAGTTAGCACTGAGTTCACTTTATAATATGGAGTCTTATAGCTCTTCTGGTAAAAAAATTAATAAAAATGAGGGTATTTGCTGGACAGAGTGACCCTACATATCTTCAGACTTGAACCCTTGAAGTTTGTCTAGGATGTTCTAAGGAGGGCAATAGCAACTTGCTACCACCCCTCTGAGAATCATTCAACACTGCTGGACGAGTGGAACCAATTACCAGAGGAAATCATAAACTGCCCCATAACAAATACAAAATCACACTGCTAGGCCTGTATACCTTTAAGAGGAATACCCCTATTAACCTATTTTCTTGTTCTATTTTGCAAGCACTTTTGCATGACTTTCGACTCAAATAAGTATTATGCCCAAGCATGTGTTGTTTATAACTGTTACACGGTTATTTTTATTGTAAGATATAAATGTATGTATATATACATATCAAATTTCATTAAAATCTATCCAATAAGACTAGAGGATATTGACCAAATCTGAAAATTCTCTTAATTTTGAACATCAGTTTAAATAGGTAAGTAAATGCTTTTGCCATTTCATAATAAATACAATGTGCATGCACTTAAAAATGGATGAGGAAGCAATGAAGGTTATAATCTTATCTTTAGTAATCACTTTTTTTAAATAGACCACATAAGTAAAAAAGCAAATTATTTGTTTTAAAATTAAGAGCTTTAAATCTTCCAAAAGTAACTGAATTTTTAACAAGATACAAAAAATTATCTCGCAGCAACATTAAAAGCCAAATAAAATCTATCACATGTTTATTACTAATCTCTGTAAGTCTAATGATTTAATGATGATATTGCTCATAATAAGAAACCGAAAATTAGAACAAAAAATAATAAAATAAAGGCTGTTCTGAACTTATGGAACACACATAGAGTACGTTAAGAGCAGTTTGAATATTTTCCAGCTCTTATGTTTAAATAGTGTGAAAGTATCTAAAAAGTTTTTATATTTTTTTGTGAAATTTGAGTAGTATATTATTCTAGAGGAAAAATTAACAAAATTTCAAATATAAAATCTTACCTTCCATAGTTCAATGTATAGTCAGAAGTATCCACGTCAGGAAAATACTTTTTCCATTTATTCACTTTCATTAAGCATAAAGATTCAATATACTGTAAAAGTATTTTAGCACATATAATAATATTTTGAAGATCAGCATCTTCAAAATTAGAAAACTTGCATATGATAATAAGTCTCAATGCCTGAAAATTAAAAATAATTATTAATACAAAATGTTTTCCACAAAACTTTGTTTCATTTTAAAAAAAAGTTGCTACAATTTATTAAAATTTATGTACAGTAGAACTCTTAATTACCCGAACTCCAATCATCTGCATCGCTGAATATCCAAATCACTTTAAGAATTTTAGAAAAATAAATTAAGACTAAAAAAGAGAAGAAAAAGGAGAAATAGAAAAATGTTTAAGAAAAGGAAAAATTCAATTATTGTAAAGAGAAGGGAGAAGGTGAGAATGAGAGAGAGATCTGTCATTTAAGGAATTCAGAAACATGCTTTTAAGAATTCCTGGATTTTAAGAAGTTAAAGGTGAAGATATAGGAGAAAGTATAATGACTGAGACCAATAGATTTCAAATTGCAAATAATGCTAAACTTATTTAAAGGTTATTGCTGATTAAGACGACCTTAATGACCAAGTTAAAGCAGATGCAGCATTCCGATATAGTGAAGCATTTGCCAATTTTGAAACCACTTTGCAGTGGATAGAGCATCAGTCCAAGTGTGACCACATGCAAATTCTCACTATCAAGGAGAAGTGCGACTTGGCTTTCTGTAAAAAGATGAAGGCAGTTAAACAGCTTTTTCTGACCGAGATGCTCAGCAAGTAATGACTTTTATTTACATCACTGTACAGGCATACTGTATTAATGTACAGCATAAGCAATTAATATGAAAAAGTATTTTTCCCTTTTATAGATTAAAAGTTGCCTTTTTTAAAAATATGTAGTTTTTCTCCCATTTTCAACATAAACTAATTAATTAAAAAGGGTCCTTTTCTCCAAAAACTCCTACTATCTGAAAATTTTTATTATCCAAATATGGTCCAGTCATCAAATTGATTCAATAGATGAATTGATCAATTGATTCAAATATATATATATATAGTTGAGAGTTCTACTGTACTTAACTTGATTTCTATATGCATAACATACAATTTTTTATGACTGCAAATTCACAATCAAACAACATAAATATTTATGTCAAGTTACTGTTTTAACAATTTAGAAAAGGATTAATATACAAAAAATATATTACTGGAATACTTTTATACTCATTTAAATATTTTTCTTAACAGAGGGTGCAAATTCTTTGATTAAATTTTTTGGAGCAGGAAATTGAACCTTCCAATTTGAAAAATGTGAATTATTGAATGTATAATGAATTTCTCACAAAACTGAAAGCAACAAAAAATTAAGTATCCATATAAAACTCAGCTATTTGAGTGAACATATTAAAAAATGGTAATTTAACGGTACAATAATTTAGGAAAATGCCATTGTTATTAAGTGTGCCAATAATGTTATTAAGTGTGTATAACTGTTCGATGAATTAAAAGTTAAATATTTAAAAGGCTATAATCTTATTTTATTTAAATAGAGTTACTGCTCAGTTGTTGATCCTTTACATTTAAAATAGGAGTAGATAGCAGGTAATTAAAATCTGAGTATTGTTTAAACTTGTGTTATTTAGGAAGCTGATTTAGCTCTTTTGCATGGACGATTGATTTTATCCTGTAGTGCTAGACAATTTTTTAAATTGTGTGCCACTGCCTAGTTAATTAAACACTTAGTAATAAAAAGCAACATTATTGATGTTACAATTAGCTTTGTTGGTTGATATTTGATCCAATTTCTTTATTCTATATATTTCTTTTTAAGGTGTGTACTACTGCCTAATTAAGAACCAGTTATAAAAACTGATCTCCTTCATATTATTGATTTAGCTTTTTTGCTGGATTGTCAACTGATATCTAGATGATCATTATATAAGTTGTATTTTTAAGGTATGCATTTGCTAAATTTTTTAAGAGAAAACACATAAAAACCATATTATATACATTATTATTCCAATGCAAATAGCTGTATTGATTTTTGCAATTACTTTTTAAAACAAATTTTTACGAAATAAATTTTCTAGCATTTACTCATGAAGTCTTCCAGTTTGAATAATAATTCCTACTTGAATAGTAATAATTCCAACTTGGAATTGAGTAATAAAATAATAAATATCTTGTAAAGTTGGAAACTGAGAAATCTTGTAATTTAGAGTGGGCAAGGAAATTATATAATGCTTTATGCAAAAATCAGAAATCATGCTAATTCTCCACAAAGTTGTAGGATTTTACAATGTTTTTAGTTCCTTATCCATGCTATCAAATAGTACTTTTGCACTAAATTTTATTTTTGAACAGTACCATATTTGATTTAGCAAAATAAAAATAGTAAAAGCATTTTAATAACAGAATTTAAAGTTTCTATATTAACTTTATTAAAATTTCTAACATATTTAGCTTTTAAATGGATTATAAATATGAATGACTTTTTAATTTCTAAAACAATTTTGTTTAAAAATATTTTAGACTACAAAGAGAATATTGTAATCACTGAGGTTATTGCAAAATTTCTTAGAGCATCCATTAAATATATGCCTTTTGGAAAAACTTTTCATAGACAATGGGCTACATTCACAAGTTGTATAGTAAGAACTGCAGAAACTCCTAAACACACACATTAGCACATGCACATACAGGTAACAATACCGTAGCATTTTATCGCCACTAAAAAATATCTAGAATCAACTCTTAAAAATTTCACTCTGAAAGATAGAATTGCTAAAATTGATCTTAAACTGATTACTAGCAGATAATGATCCTGCTTGATATGGGAGTACAAAGAATACCCTGCACCTGATAACAATGAGTCACCAGTGATAAGTTTGCTCTGAAAACATACAAAAAAACAGAAAGTATTCCTAAAATATGTCACAATCTCTCCTATCAATCGTTTAGCTCAAATGAACACAGTGACAGTAAAAACAATTAGATTACTGTTCCCAGCAATTCAACACATACCTGCCAACCTTAAGTGCTTCAGTAAAGCTTTTCATGC
Source organism: Latrodectus elegans (assembly GCA_030067965.1). Lineage (NCBI taxonomy): Eukaryota > Metazoa > Arthropoda > Arachnida > Araneae > Theridiidae > Latrodectus > Latrodectus elegans. The sequence goes on along the minus strand of CM057817.1, from coordinate 107,565,738 downwards.
CTCAAAATTAAACATCTATCAAATATATATATTTTCTTGACTTACTAAACTAATTATTAAAGTATATACAATTTTACATTTTAATTAACAGAAATGTAAATTCTAAAAATTTAATTCAACTAAAATTTATTAGAAAAATTTTATCTTTCGAAATATTGCATTCATAAAACATTACCATTTGTGGTTTCCGAATATTAAAAAAATATTTAAAGGGAATATTTTGCATGACACAATGAACCTAAATTGCAATCTGTTGAAATATTTAATCATTTTTTCATCTGAATAGAATTATATTTCACATTAACTTTTAAGCAAAATAAAGTTAATAATTAGCGCTTTATCTACATAATAACTTTATGTAGATAAAGCGTTTGGATAGTGCAATCTTTGCACAGAGCCTCTGTGCTCAAGGAGCTGGGGAAGTTATTTCCCTCCTTCAGGTGAGTTGAAAATGGGTGGAAATTTTCGTTTTTATTATGATTAACGAGACAAGATTGCTACATGGTGATAAAACTTTAAAAAGTATTTTTTTTCTACTTTACCTATAAAAATAGAAACGCATAAACTAAACCATACTATCAGTATAAGCATAAAACTAAACCATACTATGAGTATAAGCATCAAACCTAAATCTTGCAAACAATTTACACACAATGTGTAAAAGTTGGCAGGTTAGTCAATCTACCATTCAACCTTCACCTCTCAGTGAAATAGCATACCATTAATGTACTTGTTTCTCAGATGAAAGTGCCATAATCTTCAGCATTCTACCATTCTCAAAATTGAAATAGATGGTTTCACAAATTCTATCTATCTATCTTGCTTGATCTGTCCCAGATGTTTTGCTTCATTTGTATAAATTAATGCACTACACACTCTGCTATTAACATGTTTTTCTGATTATTTTTTCATATAGCAGTTTTACTGTTATGCAGTACAAGAACAAATTTAAAACCAATTTATTATGAAACCTAAAATCTATTTGTGTAATGTTTTGTTCTGGTTTGTCTTTTCCGGATTTGAAAATTTGCTTTAAATTAACTTGTTAAAAATCACTCTTTCTCATATAGCACTTCTACTACTTATGCCGCTTATTTACAAGTTTCTAACGTTTAGTTTGTGAAAAGTAAAAGTGAGAAATTAATTTTACACAATGTAAATAATAAGAAATCTAAATAAAATATCTTTAAATGAAACATTTTGTCAACATGATGACAATGAAGGATCAAGAAAAGCAGCAGTAAAAAATGAATTGTATATTAATTCAAAACACCTTGAGTTAGCAACCCTTTCATGGAAGCCACTTTGTTTAATACATTTTTTTCAAAAATAAGATACAATATAGATTTTGCACTAGAAACTTTTTTCAATTATTTTGAAATTTGTACATAGCCAATATCTTAAAAATAATTTTAATTAGAAAAATATAGAATTCCCTTTAGAAAAATATAGATTTATAAAATAAAATAACAAGATTTCCTTCACCAATAATTTTTCCAAGCAATTAACTTGTTCCGAATTCCAGTTTCAAATATTTACTCATTAATATTTTTTTAAGTTAAACATATAAATTCCTTTATGACTATGAAAAACTGGTACACAAACCTGCGGAATACTTGTTCTTTCAAAGGGTGGTATGTCCATGGTTTTACTCAGATCAGGTTTAACAAAATCGGTAATACCTCTTTGAAGCGCCTAAAACAATAATAAAATTAATACATTATACGCAGTTTAAAAATTTTAAATATAAATAAAAACTTCCATATGAATTATTATTTGAAAGAAAAAACATTAAAAGCAATGTTGAAGCAAAAATTGTTTAGTCACAAGTAAATACCATAAAATTTCTTAAAAAGGTTAGAAATTTTCTCAAAAGCTGAATAAATATTAACTTTATTTCATATTAGCTGCTAGTACATGCAATTCCGAAAAATGCAAGAAAACACAAATAACAGTTTACTGTATTTCACTTGAATAAATGAGTCATATATTATTAATATACAATGAGAGTACAATGTTTTCAAATATTGCCAAATTTTACTTATATTATAAAAATAAAAAGTTTAAAGATGTATTTAAAACATGTATTAAGAATTTAAATTAATTCTTTGTGAACTTTTATAATATCCAATATGCTATGGGTGCATCTCACTCAGAAATTAATATTAAATGGATACAAAAATGTATTCTTATGACCACACTGTGAAAATGACAATGCATAAAACTTTATTTAACATAATATGTGAAGTTAAAATTTATATTAGTTAAGAATACCAATTTCATTTCTTAAATCAACAAAACAGATGCATAAGATTTTGCATCATTGAGATTATAAATCTTTCTAATGAATACAGTTTTAAATTAGTGATTTTTATCCTATACATGTGAACATATGATAAAAAAATCATCATAAATACTTGCAGAATTTATTTTTTTATCTCATTCATTAAAATGTTTATAAAAGTTGTATGAAAAATTAATATGAATCACTCTTATATAGCTTAAGTACTTTGTTTTAAATAAATTATTTTCGTAAAATATAGTAACCGTAAATATTTTTTAAACATATATTCTAACACATTTCTCAGAAACTAATTTCTAACAAATGCAGACCTAGAAATGTAAGAAGCGACAATGCATTATATTAAATATTTATATTAATGTTATATAAAACATTATTTATGCACATTTTGAAAAAAAGCCATGTTAAAGCCATATATTCTAATGACCTTCATAAAATAACATTTAATGCAAATTTATTACCACATAAAATCTAATATATTCAACAAAATTAATTAAAGTAAACTTTCCCAATAAATTAGAAAAAGTGGAAATAAGTATCATTAACAAATTTTGTAACACAATTGTCAAAATATATTTAGGAATTTATCTTTGCTTTAATATTTCCTCATGAAATGAAATTGCTGAGAAAATAAATTATATAAAATAAGGAAATAGCAAATTAAAGTTTTGCATCACTTTATGGACTGTAAAATTTGAAAATTTCCTAAAGTGATATTTAAAAGTACAATATATAGAACAGCATTAGTACTGCAAAAAAGACTGTCAATTTCCTTCAAATATTCCTAATTGAAAAAATGTTAATAGTAGTAATATTAATTTGGAATTGATAATTGATAAGAATTAAGCAATAAAAAAATTGTATAAAAATATACCTAAAATGATACAAAAAATTACAAGACAGCATTGTATTAGTACACCCAAAAAATTGTAGTTATTTTCTTTCAAACATTCCTAATTGAAAAAAATTTTAATATTCTTTATACATATAAAATGATTTATGAATTTTAACAAATGCTAAATGTTATTTTACATGACTATATTCAAACTCAAATTGATTCAATATACACATGACGTGAAGAGATATTATTAAAATTACTTCAAAAAAATTTATAGTAACATTATAGAATTAAATAGATTAAAAACTATTTTATATAAACAATCACAACATTTACACAACCTCAGCACTATAAACATGAAAAAAGAATAAATCATTCTTCACATATATAAATGCTTTCAAAAATTCTTAATTAAATACAGGAATCAATTTTTTTAATAATTGAATTATTAATATTAAATAAATTTATACATAAAAATGATTTTTTTAACCGTACAAAATATTTTAAATTTAAGAAAAATAAAATTCAATTTATTTCAGTTTCATATATATTTCATGTTTAGTAAACAATGTTAATTATGTACTATAGTGCTACATACAATATATTCTATGCTACTACAAATTACCTCTTATTTTCAATCAAAATAATTTTAATTAAAAAGAAGGGAATTGAAAGATTAAAAAATTTAATAAAGATGTTGATGTTTAAGAACCATTAAGCTTCTCTAGTACAAATATATAACAAAATCTTACTAAGAAAATCTGACTTTCTTCATACAGAGAAAAAAAATCTTTGCTTGTGCAGGTGATTTGCTAGATATTTCAAACTTGCAAAGTATCTCAAAATATTTTTCACCCCAATAAATTTGTGACGTTTTTGACATTACTATTCTGTTCCCTTTTTACCAGACTTTTGCTGACTGCACTTCACCAGCAAAGATCACACCATTTGCTTTAAGCCTAACATGCTTAATGCAGCTTTTTAAATAAGCATATAGTTGTTCATAATACGTAAAGGAGTTTAATTTTTGCTGGTAAAGGTATTTGGTTTTGGAATCCAATTTTTAATGGATGATTAAATCGTTAAGTAATTAAAGTATATTCTTTTTAATTTTGCCATTACAATGTTGAAACTTAGTTTAACCTATTATGAAATACCAAAAGGAAATATTTTTTGATAATGATTCTGATTTATTAAAATTTGCAAATTATTTCTAAGCTAATTATTCCAAAAATATGTTTAAAAAACTGCTAAAAAATTTTTAAAAAATGACTCTGTTTACATTCTGACCAAGATCCTGCAAAATAACATAAGTTGTTACAAGTGCAGAAATTGCAATGTGACTAACTATGTGTTTTCAAATTTTTAATGTTCAATATTAATTGAAATGACATATTTAGTTAACAAATAATATAATTTTAATCATTAAATTCACATGGCAAAATTTTATAAATGAATGTTACTTTAATACAGTTATTATAGATAATGTCAAGCATAACAACTTAGATGACAAAAATAGTTTAAAATATATTAATTCATGAAATTACAAGAATTTATGGTGTAATGTTACACAAGAGATTCAATTACAGCTAGACAGCCCATTTCTTAGTAAATATAGATAAAACATGGCATGAAACTCAAACCAATAATGAAACCCATTTTTTTAAATAAAAAAAGAATGGGAAGTAATATGACTAATAAGTGATCATTCTATAAATATTTCGTACAAAATTAACATATAATTAATGATGATTGGTACTGTGATTTATGAAAAATTAAATAGATGAGGATATACACACAGAACTACACACAACTGCTTTTAAATTCCACCATTTTTATGCATCTGAGTATTTTTATGAGTATGAATATAAAGAGTATGTACGAGTATATACATACTCTTTATACTCATACACAATAAAAATACTACTAGTATTTGTATGAGATAAAGAATGATTGTACAATATTAATAAGTGCACTAGACGGTAAAATTTTAATCCTTTAAATTGTGCGTTGAAATGAATTAATTTTATCTGACAGATGAAATATTTTCTATGTTACTTTTTCTTGACATTATAACGATAAAAATTCAGGGGTCAATACAGTGATTAAAAGTTTAAATGATTTTTGATTTGTAATGATGACTGAATAAGTGATATTTGAAATAGTTTACTTAGTTAAATATAACCTATAAAAATCTAGTTATGATACATAAATATAGAAAATGACTATCAAGTACCTAATAACAAAGAAACATAGGTGACAGACCGGGAAAACATAATAAAAGAAATAAAAATAAAAAAGAGAGAATGTTTTAATACAACAATAGTCAACTGGGAAAATCTCAGTCTGCAAAGCTGATTTCATTCTTAATTTTAGAATTGTAATTATAGGGAAAAAAAAAAAAACAATAGTTTACACAAAAATAATTTAAATTCTAACATTTAAAAAAAATGTACTTAATATTGTTATTCTCTATCCAATTTAAGTACACATTCATTTTAAAAAAAAAACTGTAAAACTTAATTGCATTATTTAAACAATTTTGAAGTTATCATATAGATACACAGATTTTTGATCACTTTATTGAATAAAAAATATATAAATAGTGGATTTTATTCACTGTTATTCAAAAAATTATTTTAAATTAATGTATTTCCAGTATATTACAATTTTGAAATAGCAAAATACATGCCAGCATTTCTAATAAATTATTCTTTTAATACAGCATAAAAATTATTTTTGTGATAATGACAGACCTCATTTAGGGAAAATGTGTGGGAATAAAATATACTTGTTTCTCTTTAGGCTTTGAAAAGATCTTACCCTGATGTTTAACCACATTTTGTTAATGGGGCTAATGAGGTAGATAATAATTAAGTAATGTTTATTAAATATGATAGAAATTAATAATACTATTTAAAACAATTTCTGAAAATGAGCAATGCTTCAGCAAAATATTATTAAAAGATGGCATTAAAATATATATATATATATATATATATATATATATATATATATATATATATATATATATAATACTTGAATCACCTTCAAGATAAAAGTTTGTGTACAGCAAGAGTTTCAGACACAAAAGTTGCATTTGACTACTCTATATGGACAAATACATATATATGGACTTTTATATGGCAAATTTAAAACAATCCAACTGAATTATTTCTGAAGTAAAAATATCAGATTTCGTTAATTAGTTTCCCATTAACAGACAAAATTATTTTTCCTCATCTTAGAAGGAATAAAAAATTTTTCTTCAAGAAAGCAAAATAGAGAAAGAAAGACAGTTATTTCTGAAATTTCTACAAGCATAAAATCTCAGATCACAACAAATCATACTAAAAAACATTTTTGGGTATTAAATTAAGTAAAAGTTTGCAATTTATGTTTTCTAATTTGGTTTGTAAGCAATATATAATTATTTTAACCAATTATGTTTTGTATCATTAATAAATTACTATTTTAAGAAGTGAAGAGGAATAATAAAAATAATTATCCATTTCTTTTCATAGCTATAGTATTTTTTGTTGCTGCAAAAGATGTTCCATTAAGAATAAAATTAGAACATTATATCTAAATACTTGTATAAATATAAGATTAAACAACATTCGTACAGTTTTCCAAGAATCAAATTCCAGGGATTTCCTGAAGTCAAACCAAAAATCAACATTCATGTTAAATCTTTTTCTTTATTTTAACCACACATTATACATATTTTTAACAAAATATGTATATAATTATGTATGTGTGGCATTTTTCAATTATATTTGTCACTGAATAATTAGGAAAATTTATGTGAGAGTGTTTTTATTAAGATTATAATTATAATTAATGATTACTTCAAAAGCCTTTAATGGAATTACAGATGACAGAAAAACCTTAAATAATCAATATTCTTTACATTACTGGATCAAATATTAAATAAAATAATGGGTAATTTTGAGTTTAATAATTTCATTGGATTTCTAACTATAAATTTATTTAAGTATTTTAAATATATATTACACAATCTCATGTCATATGTCATACAATCTCATCTTTCTCATATCTCATGTTAAAATGTATATTACACAATCTCATGTCAAATAAATATTTTTACTCAAAACAAAGTAAATATAAAAATGTCAAGGATGAATTATTTGAAAAAAAAAAAAGCATTAATTTTTAAAAAAAGCAATGCTAAAAGTTTCTTCATTGTTTACTTTCAAACTCCTATAATTTCATATCCATATTCTAGAATTTTCAATAACTTTAATCATTCCCTAGATTTTCACATTTCGCGGTTATTTACGTATACAAAATATTGCTCTTAAAGATTGCTAAATTTCCACTTCTAAAACTTTTGCTTCCAATTCACTATTAATACTGAGTAATAATTGTTGTTTCTTTGAAGCAATCAGGGTACCATGGGGACATTTAATTTTGCAATTAATGTTAATTTACCAGTTCTTTCAGCTTTCTCAATGTAATCTATATTAGATTTTTAAAGTTCCTTATTGCCATCTTCCAAATGAATATTTTTGATTTTTCAGTTCATCTATTTCTTCAAGAAGAGCATTTTGCATTCCCTCTGTTATTGACCTTTTTGATGTTTTATCACAATATAATTTATACTTCTGCCTAGTACCAGCAGCAAAACTAAGAGGTCATTTCTAATTATTGAATTATTGACAAATCCTATGTTTCAAACTTGATTACCAATAATGCGCTTAGCCCCGAACGATTGATTACTTAAATGTTCTACAATCAAATTTTTATTCTCAGAAAAACTATGTTTAACAAATGTTCGACTATAAGAGTAATAAAAGTAAATTACATTCATTAAGTGACAACTTTGTCTGATTGCAAGGATTTAAATTCTTCTACATAATTACAAAATTCTTTCAAAATAATTCACATTCTGACACATTTCTTTTAGACACCTTAGACAAGTACAAAAGAATTTCTGTGTTTTATTTAAGGTACTCGATTCGTTACATATCAGAATTTGATGGTCTAATGCTGAAATGTTTCTTACCACAGAATTTTATTAATAACATTTTTCTATTAATATTTTTGTTATTGATACTAAAAATGATTCTCCCTATTTCTGTCAAAATTTTGCATATATACAATTGTCTGATGAGTTTTTTGGTAAAAATGCAACATTTAATTGACTACTCTTATAACTTCACAATATTATTTGAAAAGCTCCAGAAATAAATGACAACATGGGCTTATTACTTTGAAAAAATGTCAGTAAAGGCTCCATTTCCCAAAGAATAAACATAAAAAAACTGCCTTTACCAGAAAAAAGAACATTTTGTACACTTCTATGGTTTTGGTACCATGACTAGATAAAGTTTGGTTTTGAACAAATGGCATTTATCAAGATACAGTAACATTTCCAGAATTCTGCTCAAAATACTTGTATTTTCTAACCATAAATGTATGCAAAATTTTAAATGAAATTTTGTGCCTTGCTCAAGGCTACCAAGTCATCTCTATGAACATGTGATTCCTTAGTCAGTGTGTAAACAGCACTTGCTTACTACCTCAACTTCTGGAAATGAGGAACATCTATGGCTGTGAAAGTTATGTAGGCTGCAGATGCTGACATTTACAATATTTGAATGCTGTTCCTTAAAAAACAGTCATTTTAGTGAAAATGGACCACTTTACACACTTTCAGACAATCCATTGACAACTGAAGTAATGCACTTGTTCCTAATTCTAAGCACTTCTTATTCTTCTTTGGAAACACAAAATCTCCAATTGAATGACAAAAATTCTGACGAACTATGTTTTAACAGTACCATTATCAAAAACCTTACTTGGCAGTCCAACTGTTTTGTCTGCAGATAATAATTTAAACTTCATCAAAGAGAAGCACATAATTGCTACCATTCTTAGCTTTCTCTTTCAATAAGAGAGAAAAATAAGTTTTAATTCTATGAATTATAAAATAAGCACACTTTTTTCACCATAACTGAATTGCTTAGCAATAGCACTAACTGAAAATATTGCTATAAGAACTGTAACTGAATCAACTGTTTAAAACTTGAAAGATGCATAGAATTGCAGCCTTTTAAATTTCTTTGGAAGAAGCAAATGAATCTAAAATTTTACAACATAATTTAGATTTGTAAGTTTTTAGGAGTTGTACACAAACGTTGGTTAAAGCACAAGGTTTTCTTGGGTGGCTAATTATCTCTTCAAAAAGAAATGTGTGTGTGGATTATAAATTACCTTTACTATACACCATTCTCAAGTATACAGCACACAATATAGATTTTATCATTTTTAAAATAGTTATAGTAATATATAAGGTGATTCTGAATAGTCTATTTACTTCATCAAAATTATTATAGCAAATATCTTCCATAATACATTAAAATAATGAACTACATGTTAAACCTTCAATATGAACATATTTCAAAGTTGCAGTTAAAATTTTAGACTAAACACAGAATAAATATTCAACTATTTGTCAATGATAATTATAAAATTGATGCTTCACAATCTAAGTAATGTAATTAAGTAATTAAAATAGAAACTATAAAATAATATATTCATTATTATACTGCGTTATCATTGCAGAACTTAATAATCCTTATTTAAATCATTTTAATGAAGTATGCAAAAGAGCCTTATAGGCATATTAATCTTTTACACAGCATCTTTCTAATGAGCAACATCAAAATTTTAATCATTTTTGACCAAATAAGTTGATTTGTTTCAGAGTGTAGGCAAACCAAGTGAGAGAAATTAATAATTTATATAAAAAATTAATAAATCAAATACAAAATATACATATATACATACAAAATTACAGTTCATAAATTAATAGAAAACTGTGTTTTTGACAAATTAAAGATAATAAATATATAACTTACACCAACCAAAAGTCTATATACTTCTTTGGTTACTACATCTGGTTCAACACAATACATTTCATAAATCGCCTCTAAATCAACAGCAAAATTAAGTAAATAATTGAGGAAGTCTTCAGGATGATTTTTAATATGTGAATAATGATCTACTGTTGAAGGAAAAAAAGTAAAATTAGAAAAAGAATAAATATTGCAAAATTGAGTTTTGAAAGGAATTATTTATATTTACTACATCTAAATGGATGCCAACAAAACAGAAAGAATCCTTTAAAAAATGTACAAACTTTGTTTGCAGAGTAATTTCCAAAAATCAGTGTGACATTGGGTTAGCAAAGAATGGTTCTAAGAGATTTGAAGGACACCAAATGCTGATAAGTACAAATGACAACTTATTCTATTTTTAAAAAAGTTGTGCAATAAAAAAAAAGAAAAATCTATATTTTATCATTTCATTATACAATGCCAAGGATTACCCATTTATGGGTGAATATATTTATTATTCAAGAAAAATTAATGCATATTCACTTACTGCTTAAACTATTTAATAAACCTAGAAAACATTTTTTAATACATAAAAATATAGATATCATTAATTTTCATGAATATCAACATGTACAGTAAAAGTAGATCCTAAGAATAAACCTATACATCATTACATTTTTTCTAACATTCAATCTTTTAGATTATGCATTGTATTCAATAGTTAAATGTTAAAGGGTATTATTTCTAGTAGGTTTCATTTACATTTAACTGTTTTTTGCTAATACTATCATTATTATTAGCATGGGAAATTTGAATAGAAAATAAATACAATGAAATTTATATTACAGAAAAACTCACCATACAAATTTCTTTCAAAACATTAAAAATTAAACTTTTTATTTAAAAAAAATTGGCATCTATTTCATATTAATCATGAACACAAAGAGAAATTTTACATCCTAATAACTAAATTTTTCCTTTTCTCAGACAGTATGCAGATTTGGCAGTTTCTTAGAAAGACAAGATTCAAATTATAGGTAGAAGTTCTTAAGGAGATGCTTTTCAACTATCTTATGGTACTGCTTAGTAAACTCCCTTAAAAAGTTTTAAATCTATGTTTAAAGTAAGCAATATTGATATTAGAAGTATGCATATGACTTAATTATTATCAAGAAAAAATTAAGCAAAACAATCAGCATCAAAGTAAAATTTGCTGAAACCATGACCAGCATTGTTTAGTGTTTTAAAAAATGAGACCAAGAACAAGAATAGTCTTTGGGTAAATCTGGAAAATTCTTATTAAATTGTTTTCGCAAAAATAATTCTTAATTTTTAAAAACATATTTTTATTGGTTAAATATCAACTTGTCGCCAGTAAGTGAATTTCTTAGGGGTCTTTATTTCATATGAACTTGAGTTAAAATCTGCATGACAAATTTTGTTCATGAAACTAAAAAAAATTCTGGATGAGCAGATAGGCAAGTGGGAATAACTAAGATTAAATTCAGAAATATTTTATTTGATCTGTATTATGTCTCATTATAAGCTATGTTTAAGTAGACTTGTGATCTAATAACTGCAAAAGTATATCAACCTCATCTCTACAGATTACTTTGTAGAGTTTTTTTAGTTACTTTAAGATAAATTGCATTTCTTTCTAGCTTTTGCTCAGATACAACTTCTTAACAAAGCAGATGTTGCAAACGATAGATTGATTGGTCTGTTTTTAGTTCAATGATCACAATCTTGCACACATCGGCTTCTAAGACTAGACCTACAGTTTAAAGTGGATTCTAAACCAATACAAACATCCAAACCTGAGTTGGGATTTCAATCCACAAAATGTAGAACCAAAAGGAAAGACAGCTAGCAACTCAGGGGTGCCAGTGAAGTTGTACAGTTATGAAGTAGTTCATGTTATGAAACTGAGATAGTAGTAGGTAGTTACACAAATGTATTACAACAATTTTGTAATTATCGCACATAATAGAATATACTTGGACAGATAAAAGAAGTGCAAGAGAATAATTCTCGTTTCTGCCAGCCAAACTGTACAACTAGTTTACAGAAGTTATGTTAAACTTTCATTCTTATTCGTGACTAAGCTTGCATTATACACATTAATTAACAATAATTTTGAATTAAATTTGAGTGCCTAGGGGCTCTAATGTCTATTCCAATGAGTTAGCCTATGAGCTGTTAAGAGATGTATCAGTGATTACTTTTATTAAACATGACTCAGACTTGGATATTTCAGAGAAATCTAGAGGTGGCATTTTTTACCCCTTTAGGGAAAAGCAATTCTCCCATCAGTAACTATTACATTACAACTATCCTACTACCATAAGTTCACTGATTTTCTATTATACAGATACCTTTTACATACAATGAAGAATTAGATTAGGACTGACATTTTAAAATATGTTCTAAACTGCAGCAACTATGCTGGAGATAGTAACTGAATAAATGAATTCTAAAACAAAAATCTGTAGCACCAATTATTCAGCAAGCAGTTATGATTTCTGTGTTTATTGGATACTGAAATTAAGAAATATTATTATCATCAAGGAAATAAACTTCCCTGCAAAGAATGTCAACACATGGTAAACACCTTACAACATATCCTTTCTGAATGAAGAAATTTTGCTAAGCATAAACTTGAATAATTAGTTCAACAAGCAATTGAACCTCCAAGTATTACTGTTAAATGCCTGTAAAACATTGTTGACAAATTATTGTAGTTAAATAACAGCTTTTCTTTTTTGGACATAGTGCAATAGACCTCTAGTTTCAGTGACAGGCTCTTTACGATGCCACAGTGGCTTAAGGATTAGGACACCATTCTGGTTACAGTGAGTTTAAATCCCGGCTTAGTTGAAGCTCCATCCTGTTTACTAAAAGCAGGTAGAGCACATTAAATAGGTCATGGTTGCAATGTCTTTCAAGTGAAACAAATACCTCTGGGAGCATCACATCAAGTATTAGTGGGTCTTTTACTTAATCCTTACTTCAAATTATGAAGAATTATCCTGGCTACTTCCACTTACTAGTAGAGCCTAATTCTGTTGGCACAACAGACTCTTTTTAATGCATCCACTTTAAAATTTGAGACACTTAAAAAAAACAAAAACAGTACAAGCTCACAAATTAGGGAAAATAACTTAAGCAAAACCCATACCACAAACAGAAGGAAATTTAAGCTTAATTTAAACATGGAAATAAGAGTAAAAACAAAATGAGCAAAAGATTACAGAAATTAACATTTATTGTTCCAAAAGGTTAGGATTATGCAGAAATGTGTTTTTTCTCACAAAATTATGCTTAGATGCTCAAGTATCCCTTCTGATATTTTTAATAGGTCCTTTTAAAACTGACTTTCATGATATTTAGAGATAATTTAGAATGGTAATGATTCCAATCAATCTTATGCATTAAGAAAAAAACAATAAAAACTATAAACAGTTAATTTACATCAATGGGTTTCAATATTAAATAACAGTAATAGTTCAGATAATATGATAAAAACAAAGTTTTAAAGTTACTCTTTTTAAACGCCTGAAAGTAATACAGATGAAAGTAATTCAGAATAAAGAGATAAAATTAAAAGAAATTGTAATAAAATCTTACATAAAGTATGCTGGCACAGATTACATTTAACATTTTTATAGTCTTTAAGTTTCAAAGAATCTTTAGGAGGTTTCCAGCCTTTACATCTACACCATGGAATCTGAAAATACATTTAACACTTTGAAAATATTAACTAGATACATTAAGCCATTTGTAACTAAACAAAATTTTAATAAAATTTAAAAATGCTAATTCTGCTAAAAATTTGGAAACTACAAAATAACAGAAAAAAAATCATTATTCAATCAAATAAGTTATGAATTGTAGGTGCAACAATTCAATATTAAATATTTAATTTATATGTGTGTTTTTAAAAAATAAAATTTTATCTAATCGATAAATATGCTGTTTAGTTACATCTATCTATACAGTTTAAAATCACTTGATTAGATATACATATACAGTTTAAAAAAGAAAGTCTTGACAAAAAGTCCGTTTCCAAGGAAATATCATAGATGTTCGTTTCTTTAAAAACTCACTATATATATATAAATATATATATGGAAAATTTAAATAATTTGTAAGGCCAAAAATCTGTTAAATAGAAAAATTACTTTTACATTTTAAAACTAATTTTTATCAAACCGCTTTTTGTAAATCATATATTATTAGAAAAAATTATTCAATACACGATATATTAGGAAATCATGCAAAATAAAACTGATATTTAATAAACAATTCTTACTTTCCTTTTATTGATGAAAAATCAGGTAAAATAATAACTTCCTTTCCTGTTTCAAAACAACATATAAAAACAAACTTTACAGTACTTTCGATGTAGTCTTTTTTTTTTTTTTTTTTTTTTTTTTTTACAAAAAATACCACAATTTGTTAGTTATTCAACAGTTTGTTTCACACACAGTAGCACCACACAATTCATTATTTACTTAGCAACTGAGAATTCTTTGTTATACTTATTCATAATCTGGTAGGTCTTACATCTGAATTCAAAATCAAAAAGTTTCATGATGAAAGTTCAGACAATAGTTAATCTCTTAATCAAAATTCATGAGTAAGTAACCCATTTTCATTTAAGCTGTCAGGTAAATGCTCTTGGCTTTATTAAGCAGCAGTTGTAACTAAGCCTTTAAGTCAAAATGACCTAAATATCTTTTTCTATGTAATATCATTCCAACAAGTGCATTGAGCATGCATTATCAATTTCTGTAAACAATTTAAAGCCATGTTTATTCCTTGTACAAGAATCTCAATATTCATAATTTAAGCATTGATTATTCTCAGATGCAAGAGATTGACTGATTGATTTTGTGAGGTTTACTGATGCAAAGCCACATTGTATTGGACATTTCTGCACTGTATAATATTTAAAATATGTAAAAATTCTTTGTTAAAAGACTAAGTCAGATGCATAAAATGGAATGTATTAAAAGTTCAAGAAAAGCATATGTAAACGATTATTTTAAATAAAAATCTTAAATAGAATTAAAGAAACCTATTGCACGAAAAAATGCAAACAAATTTCTATGTTGTTTAAGCCCAATCAAGTCTGATAAAATTAAATTTGTGGTATTAAAAAACACAATGAGTAAATCACTGAAATTAGGACAGACAATTAAAATGTAATGTACTGTATATGGTACATTACACATATCATAAATTGGAGCACTCAGAGAAAAGAATAAGTGCTTGTTTGTAAACCTAGTATGTCCAATACGAATCAGTGAGAGTTTTACATTAATTCTTCACACATAGGAGCAACTGGGAATGGAAGAATGAGGGAGGATATACTATATAATTTATTGTTCTTCTACAAATCCCATGTTTTTTTGCCAGTTGGAAATGAAATCTTTGAAAATTGTTTAAAATCAAAAAATGTTAATGCTTTATTCAAAATGTCAGAGGCACTTTTAGCAGCATTATCTGCAAGTTCATTCCCAGCAATGCCAACATGTCTTGGAATCCAAAACAAGATGTCAAATCCTCAAAGGGTGTTGTAATACTGATAGCATTTTAAAATAATAATGTAGACAGTTGCTTATGTCTCAGTAAATACAGCTGTGAACATTTTAAACCATACTCAACTAGTTAATCACTCGGATCTAAACCATATGAACTGTGGACAGGTAAATAGTTATCACTTTTAAACATTTAAGAACTTTTGGCTCTGAAGCTTATATGCATGTGCCTCATCAATTGCATAAGAAGCTTCAACCAAAGAGTAATAAAGTAATTCTTGTGAGCTATGAAAGGAATTCGACAAATTATAGACAGTTTGATCCAGTGTCAGAAACAATAAAAATTTCAAGGATATACATATATATATATATATGTACATATATATATATATATATATATATATATATATATACATACATATATATATATATATATATATATATATATATATATATATATATATATATATATATATATATATATATATATTGGAAAAAATAAACATATAAGTGTTTGAAAAAAGTTCCATGCACTTCAAGCAATTACAAGTTATTAGAAATGATTAGATTCTGTTTTCAAACATAACTCATTTTAAGGGGAAACACCATACTTTAAGTTTTATAAGTTTTACAAAAGAAAATTTTAATTGCTGAAAGAAAATTTTAATTAATTTAAAAATGGTAAAAATATAATATATAGCAAAAATAAAACTAGAATTTCAGCTGAATTTTACTCAAGTAAAGTACCAATTTATTAGAAATACATTTCAAGTTAAGATTGTAAGTACATGAAAATAAAAGGATTTCTAGATACATAAGCCAAATTAAAGATTCTGCAGTGTTATTCACAGCAAACAAAAAATAAGATGTGTCCCATTAAAGAAAACTCGTTATTTAAAATGTTAGGAATAACTAGAACAAAAAAAGGATGAAATTTAAGATGGCTGTTTAACCATAAACTCAAATGTATATGTATGCAAACTTACAAACTATATTGTGGGTGATTGGTTAACAAACATAATCTTTTACAGGACTATGCTCACTATCCGAATCATTAACTGATCATCGATTTAAAGTAGATTTTTTTTGTGGAAATGATTAATTTGTTCCAGGGACCCTAAAAATTAAATTAAAAAAAGACGTATAATTTCTTTGTAAGTCTATTAAAAAATAATACGTATGTATAGTCTTGCATGTTAATCAGTCCTTTTCATTTTTTGCATATGGAGCATTAAAGAACATGTCCAATATATACAGCTTTTCTCTTTCTTAAGACTTTCCAGGAGTGATTAATAACATTGCTTCAATAATGGCTAACTTCACTGATATCAGTTTGGTTTGGGTGCCATTCTAATACCATTGCTCTGACATCCTCCCAGATTTTCAATAAATGAAAGAGGGGGTTGCTCAAAATGAGATCAGATTCAGTTTTGAATGAAATCAAAACTTCAAGAGATGAAATCGATTTTTGGTCAGTTAGGTTAAGAAACCTTGCAGATCATGCTGCGAGAGATGAAAAGTGCTTGTTAGAATCCATTATCAGAACATGTGTTTGTTGTCCTAACTCAAAAAATTTTTTTGAATGTGTATGTTGCCTGATTTGTTCGCAGTCTAAACTGTTTGTTAACCGACCACCAAATGCAATTTATTACAGATGGTTTACACATTACAATTTGATAACACTGAATTTGTATAAGAATTAAGCTCTCTTAGTGTTTCTTGATAATTTTGACAGAGAGAAAACAGCCAAGAATAAACTAATTTTTCAAAGAAAAATTTGAAGAAATCTGTATTTTTCATTCTCTTATATTGTTTATTGAAATGAATCTTCTGACCTTTTAAAACAATTTCTCAGATAATTATTAAGTAAATTTAGTTAACTTGCATTATCCCATTAAATATTTATAATGCACATTTTTCATTAAGAATAAAAAATGTTTAAAATATATAAAACTTCACTTTGTTTAAATAATAGTTTATGTGTTTCAAAATTATATACTTTTAAATTTTTTTAAGAAGATTTGTTGAGAGAAAATTAATTATTTTAGTAATTAAAATATTACACAAGCTCTGAGTACTCAGCATTGGGAAATATAGTCAAGCAAACTGCTCAAAGGGAACTGGTCTTTTTAGGTTGGGTATAACATTAACTCTTCACTGTAAAAATACCTCTAGTAGTAGTCTAAAGAAATTATCATATGGTTTTACAAAATTTAACTAGAAAGTGATTACAAGGCATGAGATTTGGTTTTTGTAATATTTGCACTCTAAGATTTTGTTGTACTAAGAGCAAAAATGTAGAAAATTTGATAACTGGGTATAGGAGGGACTTCTAGAAGTTTTGTTCAAAAAATAAGTTTCTTGACAAATATTTGCCAATGTTAATAATTATACATAAGATCTAAAATAAAATAGCATATAAAATGTTTTATGAAAAAATTAAATATATCTTGACTCAAATAATTTTTACCAATGAACACAACAAAGAAAACAAACACAAGATGAAAACTTTTTAACAAACAAATCTTTCCAATCATTGAAATGTAAAATTATTTTTAAAAAAATGGAAACAAACATACTTGGCATGAAGAATACGAGCCCAATTTTAACAATTTGTCCTCTCTATTAAACTCTAAGTATTGACGTCGTTTCTTTTCCAAGGAAATAGCCAATTTATCTTGAGGATCAGGACAAGATTCAAGATCTCTAAAAAATTCAGGTGGATTTGGCACATATAAATTTTGATTTTCTGATGCTTTTCTGTCTGAACTTTCTGATGGTTTATTAGCCTTTTTGACACTATATGACATGGATTAAAAAATAAGAGCATTATATAAACAAAAAAAATTTCAAATACACAAATTTTAAAATTACAATACAGAAAGGTTATTTTTCCCTGCATAAAAATACTTATTATAAATAAGAATAAAAATATCATTAAGATTAAAAATATTTTTTTTATTATAGAAGCTTTATACTGAAATATAACTTTAGACAAACATTTATATAACAATTATTTAAATGTTTTTTCTCCATTACTATAAAATTGTAATAGTATATAAATAACACACAAAAATATCCATGTGATAGTGAGCTCTAAGCATGAATTAGAAATGGTCATTATGCTAAATTAATTTACAACAAAATTGTTATAAAAAAATTACCCATACCATTTCCAAAATGTCATTTAATTATAGGATCAAACTGATATCATTTTAAAACTTGAGCAAATAATTAATACAAGCTCAGAATTATCACTTCAAAAAGATAAAGAAATTAATATAGTTTGCTTGTATTAACCCCTTAACCGTCTAGGGTTGTGTGAAGAAAGTGCTCTATTTTTGCTTTGTGGTGGCAACATAGTTTTGGCTTTCACTGCATTCCATGTTTTTCCCCCTTTACAGCTTGTCAAGAAAACAAAAGCCCCTAATTCTTGATGAGACGTATTTCCGTTTTACCCTGGACCACCTGACAATAATCACATTCTAATAACTTTCAGCAGGGAAATCCATCAATCGCTGTCATCTGAAGAAACCAAAATGTGCTAGTAGTTTAGTTTGTGAATACTTTGCTCGAAAACTTTTTGAAGTCCCTATTATAATAATTCATTACACTAAATATGAATTTTATTTTTAATTATTCTGCAAATTTTTATCAGGAAATTTAGTTTATTTCCAAACAGTATTTGTATTTAAAATCTTAAATAAATAAAAAACATCTATCACAATGAATATCATATTATTATAATTTTAAAATATTATTATGCCTTTAAATATATATATATATATATATATATATATATATATATATATATATAGTCATTTCAATCATTTTTGTTCATTAAAAATCAGAAATATTTTTTTTAATTTCCCAGATAGTAAAAAATGAAATGATTTTAAATAGCTTTAAATAGGTACCTAATTTTCTATTTTATTATTACTTGGTTTTAATGATTGCAGATACTTTTCATAATGAATACTATATTTTTAATGAAATATTGAAATTTAATCAAATATTGAAAATCATGAAATAATTTTCAAACATATTAAAAGAAATGCTTTTGTTGCTTTAATACATACAAGTTGAAGAATTTTGACAAAATTGTATTTTTTTAATAGCTTTAAAAAGTAAAAAGCTAACTTAATTGTCTAACAATATACTTAAGTAAGCAACTAACTTTAGTTGAAATTTTTGTGAAACATTTTGAACGTAAATTTTTTCATATTAAATCCCTCATACCAAAAGATTTCCATTTCTAATTATGTAAAAATATCACTCTATACAAGAATCCATGTTATTATATATCTTTCAGCATTTCTTAAATTGTTTTGCACAAATAATAAAATGAATGTATGTCTCCCCTGAAAATTTGTTTTTCTAAAGGAGAATAAAAGGAAAAGCAAAAAACAAGGCAATTTTAATGCTATTGTTTACAATAGTATTCTAATAATTCAATATTTAGTAAAGAACATGTCAATATTGTCTTTTTCGCATATTCAAATTAGTTCTACAATTAATATTTTTTCTTCTCAGAACTATAACTACTTTGACACGCAAATCATAAAAATGATAAATTTAGAGAAATATATACATTTTTTTTTTTTTTTTTGAAAAAAAGTATTTAAGTAAAATAATGATGTAACATCCTTTTTCTTTTGATGATTATAAAATAAAAATACTTAACTACTTTTCATTTAATTAATCAAATTTTATTTTATTTTTTAAATAGTTTTGATTAAAGAAGTATATCTTCACAAAATGAATTTTTGTAAGCATAGATTCACTAACCAGAAATATATTCTTTATCCACTTTCTCAACAGGATTAATTTTGCACATTAAAATTAACCTATTAAAATATGTATCATTTTATGCTAGAAATATCTTAATGAAGGTTAAATTAATTAGCTTCATATTAGATTTAAGTCATTGAATTTTGTTTTCGAAAACACACGAAATGAATAAAAAAAAGCCACATGTAGTGCTTATTTGAAGTATTTTATTTCAAGAGGGTAAAAATATAATCTTTAGTACAATGTGGCTAGATATTAAACTATATGAGAAACAAAGCGTAATATTCAAAATGTAATCATTAAATTAGTTAAGGAAAGTATCTCTTTTGCATGATACAGGAAATTTCACATTTTCCGAAATTTGTAAGCAACTTTAACTTTATTCAATGATTTTAAATTATATTTACGAAATATTAGGTTAAAATATATTTAATTTTACAAAAATTTACTAAAATACTTTTGAACTTCACAATAAAGACATTAAATAATTTAACATGTTCTCCGATATTTAAATTATACTGAAAAACGTTTGTAATTACTAAATTTAAATATTTTTTAAATATTTAAATTTGATCATTAGCTTATGGATAAATCGTGGTACAATGTCTCTGAAAAAGATTTCTTAAATATTTAAGGATATATTTTTAGAAATTTTTCTGAAATTGGCACTTTTTGATGTATTTTAATATCATTTGCCAGTCCTGTACCAAAATGTAAATTTAGTGAAAGTTTGAATCAAAATTAAAATTTTCTTGCTAAAAATAACAATTTCCTTGTAAAATTATAGACCTAAATAATATAATTTTATGTGGAATAAAGAGTAACACAATTTCCATTCTAAAATTCCAAAATACTTATGTAATAGGATTTATTCCTTCATTTTTTAAGTATCTTGATCTTGGTATTTTATAAATATTGGTTGAAATATGTGAACTGAAAACTTGAGTAGTGTGAAGCTATCAACAATATAAAAAATTTCAAAACACGTTTAGTCAAATTCTCAAGTAAACAGGAAATCAATGCACAGGTAATTAACTTTAAATTATTAACAAGTAGAATGAACATAGCAGAAAGATTATGCTTAGTGTTTCTGATTATATCTATTTGACATCAGGAATGACAGTATTGATAAATTCCTAACTAGGGAACTTGAGAATTTTCAAATTCTGTGGGAAACTGATGAATATAAATTTAAATCAAATGTAGCATTGATATAGTGGATGCACATTTCCAATCAAATTTTCTTTGAATTATATGTCTAATGATATATTCCAGGTGAGCATGTCAATAAATCTCCTTCAGCTGGCTTGAACTAATTATTGAAATGCCATATTGTCGCTTCACTATTCTTGTTTGCATATATATATATATGAGTGCTGTATCAGTCTCATAAGTTATTCTTGAAGCTAGTTGTATATGTGAAAATATTACTGGCTTACGAACATCAAGCAGTGAAGAATTTTATTTTTATGATGAAGGTAACTATTCAGACATTGACTATGAATTTGATGATCTCTCTGGGGCTCGTAATTGGTACAGAGTTGAAAGTACTACAGTTCCTATTTTTTGTCAATCTTTTATAAATCATATAAGCATTATTATGATAATTCTAGCACCAAGTTATTCAATTTATAAACTAAACATAAGTACATTGTGAAATTAATTAAAACATGCGAGATCACAAAGATTAATTATTAGCAAAACAAAATATATAATCTAATTTTAATAAAATGTAACTGTCAGAAATGAAAGAATGACGTACAAAATCCATTGCAAAATTGCTTAAAATACTAAATTCATTAAAAAGTTAAAATATAGCATCTAATTTATTACTTATTTTATTCCTTCATATTTTAAGCAAAATTTTAACATTTTAAAATTTCATATTTTTGAACTAATTAAGTAATAAAGATTCCTTATATTATAACCTTGTCGCAAAGTCACATATTTTCAAACTATCAAGTTTACAATTAGGCAAAAATTTACACACACACACACACACACATATGTATATATATAATGCAAAAGAACTAAAAAAATTTCAATAATTTAAAAACCTGAAAAAAAGTGAAATTAATATTTATACAGTGCTTATAAATTCTAATACTTCGATTGCTTTTAATTATGAAATCTAAATGTGAATAAATATAGAAAAGTAAAACGTAATCAGCTGTTGCTTCCTTGAAACACTTTCTATTTTCGGGCGCATTAGTTAAATCAACCGTAACCGTTCAGTAAATAAGTTCCCCAGCTATGATTTCACGGTAGTCCATCAATTTTGGAGGTTGATTTTGAAGCACTGCAATGAAGCCAGTTGCCCCTACCAAGGGGCTCGGGATAGCCAGAAAACGCACAGAGTTGTTTGCCCGAGTTACCTCGGGATAGCCGGTTAAGGGGTTAAAAAATATAAGGACACCATAGTAATAGCATATTTTAAAGAACTATTACTCAATATCTACATATTACAATTAGAAATATAATGTTAAGCATAAACAGTATAATATGCAAAGTAACAAAAGTGATAAATAAAATGTTACACAAGAATTAATCACAAAAAAAAAAAACATTCCTAATTACTAAGTTTTTAAAAAACCTAAAACTAAAGTTAATCAAAACCAAGAATCCAAAGAACTGTTTTGACTACATCAAATAATATTCAAGAGCAGATTTTCCAATCACAGCAGTTAGATTTTTAGCTTATCTTTGCATAAGCTGCTAAAAGTTTTCCTGATATCTCATTAAGGCAATTCTTACAAATCTATAAAATTTTAGCTTAATAAATTTAAATGTTGAATAAAATACAAAATAAGGAGCAACAAATACAGAAATTAATCTCATTAATTTACTACCATTAATTGATCGATATAATCATCCTTAATCATTTAAATTTTATCAGAACCAACTTTCAGCACTAAATAATTATATTTTACTTCTAAACCTAAATCTTTTAACAGTTCTAGTAACTTTTTTCAATTAACAGGCTTCAATGATAGATTTAATGTTTGTAAAATATTTAGTTACCATTGAAAAAACTATCAATTTTTTAATTTATGCTTTCAAGTTTAAGAAATAATTTTCCTTTTCCAATAAAAAAATTTAATTCTAGCAATTAAATACACCTAGGAAATTAGAAATTTTTTTTTAGAACTTTGATTGGAGGAAAGCTATCTTCATTAAACAGAAAATCATCTAAAAATTCACTTTTTGTTATAAATTTTTTAGCTGAAACAAAAATTTGTGTGCAGTTTGAAGATTTAAAATTGCATTTTTGACATGGAACTCATTGTCAATAAACTTGTAAAATATCAACTTATATTATTTCAAATGTAAGAAAACTGACAAGAAGTAAACCAAATTTCAATGAAGGAGAAGGAAATAAATCCTATAGTGAATCACTAAACAACTTAATTCAAAATAGATTATTTTTAATGAATTTATCAGTTGGTTAACAAAAAATATAACATAATTGGGAATTATAAATTACCAAAACTTAAACAATATATAAAATGCAGCAAGCAAATTTGAAAACTTCCATAAATCAATCAAAAAAGTACTTAATAACAATGTAGTAATAACTACTTATATGATTGTAGTGACTATTTCATTTTTTGAAATTTCTAAAATTATAGTGCATTTTCAAATTTTCCTTCTCTTAGATTATTTGAAAGAATCTTTGCTTTTTTGTTGAGTAACACAACATCAGCTTTATACTTTGTGTTATCATTCTTCCAGAGTTGATTGCTTACATAGCGAGCACAAATACTCGAAGAAATTCCACACAAATTGAATTAATTTTTCTACTTATTATTTTTGGACAAACATTTGTGATCATAAATAAATATTCATTGAAAACTATGAATATTTTTTATTTAAATTTGATTTAAAATAAATGCTTATTTCATAAGCATTAAATGAGTCTACAGCTACAATAGATGCTATCTAAGGTATTTAAATTAGTTTGCATTCATTATTTAGATATTAAACATAATATTATTTTAAGTTCATGATTCCTTTTTATTAAATTGAGAGCTTATAAGAAGTGATTTTGTTGTTACTATGACAAATGGCAATCCAAACTTGCTATGACATTGGCTATGCAAATTTAAGTCAGTAGGGTGCATCTTTCGTCTTATGACTGCACCAAGAAGGTGGAAGTACGACTTTGCTCTAAACTCCTCAGATACATGGAACCACCAGAGGATCCACGCCCTCAATCTTGACATTGATCTTAAGAGGAAAGAAATTTTCTCTAACTCATAAGAACTACTTAAACAAATTCTATTTAATTCAAAATACTTAAATAAAACTGTATGAACACAATTATTAGTTATATAAACTTTCAAATTAAATTATTTCTCATTTTATTAGCTACTATTCATAGAAAAAGTGAAACTGTTTCTGGAATAAAAATCCTCTGGCTATCTCTGAAAATTATTCATTTCACTATCCTCAGTGACAAATTCCACAACACAAGAAAATATTTATCCATAAGAAAATAATACAAAAAATGATAATTCAGGGATGTATCATTTCAATATCTCACTTCATGGCAACTGGAGATCTATTTTCAGTTTTTCTTGTTAATACAATTAGATGAAATAATTTTCTTTTACTTAATTTTCAACTTTTTAAGCAATTGAATCATTACATATGTATCATCAAGATTTGTCTGTTTATTTAATTATCCAATAGAATTATATTTTAATACATTAGTACTAATTTTTGATTCCATGAAAAATTGTATTTAACTTTGTAACTAATGCTAATCTGTCAGTTCTCTCAGTTTCCTCGGCATAATCCATCATAGATTTTTCAAATTCATTTATATCTTAAAATGTTTTTTCCTCCATTTTAAAGTACATCAATTCAATTAACTGTTTTAAGTTGTTTCCATCATTACATATAATTTTTCAGTTTTTGTTTATCTAAATGTAAACATTTTTGTATGGGATCAGCGGGTTGCAGAACTAAGAAGATGTCTGTTAATTATTGTATTCCTGACATTTTTTATGTTTAGATGTGACCATAATGGCAAATAAGGTAATCTATTTTTAATATATATTTTTTTTCCTCTATTAAATTGTTAACACAAAACAAAGTTTTACCAAATGCTTGACAGAACCATAAACTGAAATCATATTTGGTGTATTTTACAGATAGTTCTTATTTAATACAAATATCTGTAAAAGGAGTATGGCCAAGTTAAATAGCAGGGCAGGTCTAACATTTCAAGCAGACTTGGAAAACCAGAACAGAAATATTTTAGAACACAAAAGTAAATTAATGCAATGCTTAAAATCTATTATAAAAAGAAAAATCGTTCAAATTTTTGCATTTTTAATAATAAAGATTAAATGTATTTGGTCAATAAATAATACATACAATTTACAACTGTAATATTTTATACCAAAATAATAAAAATTGCCATTTATTAAAATTGCATAAAATTTGTACGAAACTAAAATTTGAATTCAAAACGGATCATTTATCTAATTACTTCTATAATATTTCTAATCTTACATTTCCACAATTTACTATAATATTAAGTTTTAATTAGTATTAAATGTCTTTATTTTATCAATTCCATCTGCTCTTTAGTTGCAGATTTCATATGTTTCAGAAATTTGTAAAATTTCAGTTGATAAAATGATATAATTAATTTTAAATCGTAAAAAGAGTGAAATCAACTGTATAATAAAACTTATGACTGAAATAAAAATGTTTAAAGATTTGTACTCACTTAAAACATGACCAATCTTTTTCCAATTATTTTAATAATTACCAATTTATTCATTGGAAATGAACAAAATTTTTTAATCCAGCAATAATTTATTACAAATACTCAAAAATTTGGCTATTACACCATTATTTCTCTAGCCTTCAATATTTCTAAACTCCATAGTTGAAAAACCCAAGTGCAGAGCAGGAGTCGAGATAAGAAGCATAATAAATGTTATGTTGTCTGCACAGAGTACATATGGGAAAATCACAATGTCAATCCTATGCAAATATGCAGGCAACTCCACAAATAAAAGAATGATAGTATTTATCAATAATCATTTTTCTACAAAACATTATATATATATATATATACACACACACACAGTGGTAGCCAAAATTGTGGACACTTTTGGAAATTTTTATGTTTTTGAACTTTGTATGCTATAGAAAATGTTACATTTTGCAAAATGCAAACTTGTATGTATCATTTTAAATAGAACAGAATATATTACTGAATTCAATACAAATCATAAAATTCAATTATTTAAAATGCAAAAAAAGTTAAATGATAATAGTTATCAATATACATTAGATAGTGATGATTGCAGTGAGTTATCAGTACTTAGTACAGTGCCTTTTATTTTTGATTACAGCTTCACAACAACAATTCATTGAGCTGTTTTAAGCTCATCTTTCGTTTTTACACGATGCCAGGAAACAATTATAGCCTCAATTAGTTCCCTTTTATTTGAAGGGCGCCTCATTCAGACAAGAGTTTCAAAACCTGTTTCTTATATACTGCAATTACAAGAAGGAATTTTCGTAAAAAATTTTAATATTTAGTCAAGCAATGACATCGAATAAAAGAATAGATTGGACACTAGAAAGAGATGTAATATTATTGTGTAACAAGAAAGTGGTCTTTCTTATGCTGAAATTGCAAGACAGGTGGGGTTCAGTGACTACATCTGGAGTTTGAAAGTTTTGTTTACGATAACAAGAGACAAATTCAATAAAAAACAAAGGAAAAGGCCGAGAAAGGTGCACCACATCTATTGATGAGAGAAGAATAAAAAGACTGCCTAAAAAATAGAAAAATGTCATCAGCTGCCATCAGAAATGATGTGAATGATGCTGGTGTTTTTGTCAGTTCAAGAACAATCAGGAGAAGATTAACAGATGTTGGACTGAGAGGTAGAATTCCACGAAAAAAGCCTTATCGTAATTTTCAGCAACAAAAAAAAAAAGACTGCAGTGGGCAAAGTAACACATTAATTGGACAGATGATCAGTGGTCACAAGTTATATGGAATGATGAAACTAAGCTATTGTTATTCGATAGTGATGAGCGAAAATATGTGACATGTAGAATAGGAGAAGAGCTACATCCTGATTGCATTCAAGCAACTGTGAAAAGCCCGGTTAGTGTTATGATTTGGTCATGCATGTCAGCAGATGGTATTGATCGCCTTCATGTCATCGATGGGACACTGAATGCCAGAAAATACATTGACATTATTCTAGGACCAAAACTTCTACCTTTCATCAGAGATCTCTTTCCCAACAATGCTTTGTTTATTTTTAAGCAGGATTCTACTCCTTGCCACATGGTGAAAATATCCAAAAAGTGGTTTCATACAAAGAGCATTAAATTGTTATCATAGCCAAGAAGCAGTTCTGACCTCAATCCTATCAAAAATTTGTGGCAACATTTGAAAACACTTACCCCATTAAATAAAAGGGAACTAATTAAAGCTATAATTATTTCCTGGCATCATGTAATAACGAAAGAAGAGCTTAAAACTCGTCAGCTCAATGAAACGTCGATGTGAAGCTGTAATAAAAAATAAAGGGTACTCTAACTAAGTACTGATAACTCAGTGCAATCATCACTATCTAATGTATATCGATAACTATCATGGTTTAACTTTTTTTGTATTGCAAAAAATTGAATTTTGTGTTTTGTATTGAATTCAGTAATAAATTCTCTTTAAAATGATATACACAAGTTTGCATTTTGTGAAACATAATGCTTTGTTTGTTTGTTTGTGTGTGTGTGTGTGTGTGTGTGTGTGTGTGTATGTATGTATATATATATATATATATATATATATATATAGTTAATTATAAATTTAATCAAATGCCAAATGAAGAATAATGAAATGAAAAGACAAAACATTGTAAACACATGGAATTTTCAATAAACGGTCCAAAATTTAAATTGAGACAAAAAATAAAGGAAAATGAAATGAAGTTCCAATGTGGCCAGCTTCTTCAAGCGGTGTTGACCACCATAGCATAAAATATGGCTTTTCTGCAGTTGCTCCAGACTAAAGTCTTAATGAAGCCACTGCACCCTGAAATTAATTTACAAATATCTACTACACAAAAAATTAATTTACAAATATCAAAATAAATTATCAAGTTCACTACCAAAATAAAATATGAAATCCAAAGTTGCCAAAATACACTATTAAATTTATAGTAGTCAAGATCAAATTCCAAAATTGCAAAAATTGACCAAAAAAATACAAATATATAATTTGAGTAAACCAAATGAAATATATTTAAAGACTAAGTATAATCACTACTGGAATTTCAAATAATTTCTAAGTATTCACATCCAGTCTTTAAATTCATGTATTTGGTTTACTTTACTTATATATTTGAATTTATTTGCAATTTTTGTTGGTTTGGAACTTGATCTTGACAATAAGTCAAACAAAGTTAAAATGTCAGTATTAAAAAGTTGTAAACGTAAATGGTTAAAATGATGTGACATGAGATTAAAATATAATATACTGAGTAAGGTTCATCACACATTTTCCAAAATGGATTTAATTCATTTCAAAACAAATGTCTGTGAGTGAAACGTGTGCGTCTGTTACAAAGGCGAGTCAAACGGACATCAGCACTTCATAAAGGTAAAACAGATAATGAAGTGAGGGATGGAAAAATGGTATGTAGTTTATTGGTGACCTGCAAATTGCATGATTCCTGCCAAAGATTATATATAAAATGTTTTATACCCTTTTTTACATCTGAGAGTGGAACTGATGGTGAAGCAGGACTTGTTCCGGCCTTTGCAGTTGCATTTGCTCTCATTTCCATGAAGAACTATGTGGCTTGCTATCCAACAAAATATTATTTCATATCCCTTGCCAGCAAGGGAGTACAATGGTCTGAAAATTCTCAACACAACAGGATGACATGTTAAACTATTGTTTCTCAAAGCTTTGAAAACACTTATGCTGTCAGTGTACACACAAAAATAGATGATGGTTATCTGTTTTCACATTCTGAAGTGCATAGTAGATAGCTGTAGCTTCAGCAGTAAAGATGGAGCAGCACAAAAGTAGGCTGTAACTAAAAGTTGTATTATTAATAAAAACTCCACAGTCAGAATGTTCTGCTGTTTTAGAGCCATCTGTGAATACAAGTGTGTATGATTTATACTGACAGTGATGAGAACAATAGAGTTGTTGAAAAGCAACAGGTGTTGTGTCCAATTTTCTATACTGAGCAAAGGTATTAATAAAAGTATTTGTTGGATCATACCAAGGCAGATGAGCAAAAGTATCAATTCTCTCTATCTGAACATCACATAGGTCTGAGAACCACAAATGTGATTTGGTTTGTGTTAGAAAAAGTGGGATGCTCATTGGACAAGCATCATAAAGTCTCTTAAGGGAGGCTTTAGGAACCATGGAACATAATGGATGATGATGGATGACATTACCTTAGCATAATAATTGAGAGACTGTTGCACTGTCTAACAGTAATTGATGATATAATACTGGACGGGTGATGTGCGGAATGCCCTAGAACATATTCTTAAAGTAGAGTGGTGAACTGTGTGCAATCTTCGTAAAACAGAAGATCTAGCCGATTCATAAACAACACTTCTGTAGTCAATGTGGGGAAAAAATCAATGACTGATAAAATTGAAGGAGTGATGTGCTGCACCTCAAGATGTATTTGATAACACCTTAATTACATTAAGCGATTGCTCACACTTCTTCCACATATATAAAACATGCACAAGAAAGGATAATTTACAGTCAAAGATAATTGGCAGGAATTTTATTTCATTGACTACTTCTATTGGAGTGTTGTTGATATAAATCATTGTATCATTATGCAGACTAGTCTTTCTACAGAAGTGAACACATTTATTCTTGCTAGGGGATAAGGTATGTCCCTTTTCAACACACCTGGCAGCAAGTTTGTTAATTGCAGTTTGCAGTTGTCTCTCAATTAATTGTATATTAAACCCCTGCAAGATATTTGAAAACGTCAACATACAAAGTACCTTTTTACTGAAAGTGGGGTAACTGATGAAGGATGCTAATAATGAAGACTAAAATAAGGTGACATTTAAAATAGAACCTTGGGGTATACCCTAAGCTTGAATAAAAGTATTGGAAAAAATTGTTCTAATACAGACTTTAAAAACATGGGAGCATAAAAAATTTTGTAGGAATATCAAAAGATTACCCTGAAAGACAAAATGAAATAATGAACGGAGAATTCCATATCGTGCCATGTACGGTCATATGTCTTCTCTATGTCAAAGAAAATGGAAACCAGATGATTCCTCCACACAGAAGCATTGCGGATCTGTGTTTCCAATAAAGTGATATTAGCAAGAGTGGATATCCCTTTACGGAACCCAATGTGTATGCATTTATTTTTTTCTAAGACATATAGGAGACAGGCGTTGACCATACATTCAGAGTCTTACATAAGCACTTTGTCAGAGCTATTATTCAATAATTTGATGGAATGGAAAGATCCATACCAGCTATAAGGACCGGAATAACTACAGCTTCATGCCAAATGGATAGAAATTTATTTTCTACCCAGATCCTATTAAATAAAATCAATAAGTTGGACAGGGAATCTGGACATAAATATTGAAGCATTTGATAGCTTATTCTGTCTGGTCTGGGACTGGTATCATTGACCTGCTGTAATGCTCTCTTCAATTCCAACATACGATTGTAAGGCACAGTTGTAAGGCAAAGCTTGTCCATAGTTGAAACATTTTGGTTTTCACTCAGCATGACTCTTTTTCCTTAAAATCGAAGGACTGTAAGAGTTGTTACTTTAAACGTTAGCAAAGGTTTCATGAAGGACGTTAGCGATGTCCTTAGGAGAATAGTATATAGCAGCTCTGGATTTCAAAATGGGATTAAAATATTCCTTATATATTCCATTGGCTACTTTTACTTTTCTCCATAACTACTCACTGGATTTGAAAGAAGTTATAGAAGATATATAGCAAGACCAAGACTCCTTCTTACTTTGACAATAAGCTCTGTTTTTGCTGTCTTGAAGGTGATAAGATTCTCCGTTGTGGGGTATTTTTTGAATAACCACCTCTGTTTCTAATAGGTGTTCTGACATTCATCATTCCATCAAGGTTTGCACCACCTATGTGGTGAAGGAGAACTCTTTGGTGCAACAGCAGCATTGATTACAGTTTCGGTGATCTTAAAAACGGCATCAATATCCTCAATCCAAACCATTTTGTAATCAACTGCCAATTGCGTAAATAAAGTCCAATCTGCCTGACTATACACACAAATAAGTAGACGTTGTCGTACGCTACTACCTCCAGTCTGGGAGATGATGAGTGGGATATGATCACTGTTATGCAGGTCATTCCCAATTGTTAGATTTAACAATAGCCGAAGTGATGGAGAACAAATGGCAAGATTGAGAGAATGAAAGGTTCTTGTGGGTATAAGGAAATATGTTTTCTCATCGGTATTAAGCAGATAGAGTCTGTTGTCTGAAATAAGCCACTCTATCTGCCTACTGCGAGAATTAGTATCATCACTTCCCCACAAAGAATTATGGCCATTAAAGTCACTGAGTAACAAAAATGGAATAGGCAGCTGGTCAACTAAAGTATCAACTTCCTCTTGGCAGATGACATCGTGTGGTTTTAAATATAAGCTACAGACTGTAACTAAGTGGGCTATGTGAATTCTAATAGCCACAGCCTGTAGAGTAGCATTAAGTGGAAGGGAAGTGCTGGGAAATTATTTGACATAAATATGCAAAGACCACCACACATTGAACTGTCATCACCACAGTCTTTTCTATAGCATTTAAACCCATGCATAGAAATATTACTGTTATATTTCAGCAGTTTCGTGAAGCGCTACAAATGCAGGGTTATAATCAGATAAAATAGACTTGATGTCATCAAAGTGTGAAAGCAAACCATGGCAGTTCCAACAAACAAAGGAGGTTATTGTTTAAACAGAAGAGCTCCTCCTTTGGAGCCATAAGACGTGCTTTCCATTGATTCCTCGAACAAAAAGTCATTGTCCAAGGGATGAAGAATGACAGAGTCTAATTTCAGAGATAAAAAAATTTACGGGTGGATAAGGAGGATTTCGCAAGACTTTCCTTTACAAATTTTAATTTAGAGGCCTTAAAACCTCTTTTTTTGTACTTGGAGCTCTTCAAACAGTAGAAGGTGACGATCTAAGCGTTTGAGATTTTAATAGGGGTAATCTCATAGAAGAAAGTGATAGAGTTCCGTTTGTGTACTGATACATTTGGTGACCTTCTTGGCTGTGGCTGCATAACTCACTCCAGATTGTGGCATACGGAAGCAAAAATTTCCCTCACCTCAGGAGAAGAACATTAATTTTTCACTTTAATCATAGTGATTTCTTTTTCATAAGCTCACTGAGGACAACTTCAAAGAAAGGAAGGATGGTTACCATGGCAGTTAACAAATGCCTCTTTTGTTCTGCAGTTAGAGCTATCGTGGCCAACCACCACGGAGCAAGTGCAGGTGGGTTTGCCTTTGTAAGCATTTCTCGAGTCTTAAAAGTGCTGGCATCACAAGGTATTTGGAATATATGGGTAAATTCATACATGCAACTTTAATACTGTCAAGAAAGTCTGAGGACACAAAAGGTCAGAATGAGATATTTAAACATCAATAAACTTCTCTAATACGTTCACTGTCACAGACCTTTTGATTTTGCAAATTACCCGAAATTTCAATCGTCGAAGTGTTTAACAAATCCCCTGCGGAAATCACTCCCATGAAAAATTCAAATTGCCATGAGGCAAGACAGTCCCCTCTATATTTCCCACTATATTACTTATCTGTGCTGCTTGAGTAGAATTAGCAATTTCTACCAATATGTTACCTGATCTTAACTTGCGAATACTCCTCACTTCTCCTACAAAACTTGATATTCATTTTTCAATAAGAAAGGGGAACACTTTTATAATGAACCCTCTTTTCTTTTAATTAAAAAAATATTTACAAGTTGAATCATTCTTGGTGCTCCTGTGGGAGGAAAGATTTCTTGTTTTCCAT
Source organism: Latrodectus elegans (assembly GCA_030067965.1). Classification (NCBI taxonomy): domain Eukaryota; kingdom Metazoa; phylum Arthropoda; class Arachnida; order Araneae; family Theridiidae; genus Latrodectus; species Latrodectus elegans. Next base: position 107,532,324 of record CM057817.1, on the reverse strand, counting down.
GTATAAATATAAAATTTCGGGATCTGACTGCACCACCCATCGAGTCCAACAAGGGGATGCAGACCAGACGCACTAGTGCTAGCCAGGTCCTATATACTCACAGTACATCCCTGAGGTGGCCTCCACCCTTAACGAGCCATCCAGTTGATGTAACGATCGCTAAGGACCACAGCACACCTCCTGTTTACCTGAAGCAGAGGCCAAAGTAATGTGTCAGTCTCTGGGGGCCTCATTTACCAAGTCCCTCCTTTCCAGGACACAGGTCTCCACGCATGGCAAACACGTGGGTGATTTAATCCTCAAGAGGAGCTAATAGCAACAGAGCGGCAAATGCTACTCAAGGGGAGCCCTCAACTTCTTACAAGGCAGCTACAACGAGGCAGAAAGGAAGGAAAAGCAGAAGAGTAGAAGAGAGAAGAAAATAAAGAGGAGGACAGATCACTGGGGTACCTTGAAATTGTAACACTTGTGTTTACCTAAAGAAGGTAAACCCATTGTGGAGGTTTAGTAACCTGGGATTTATTATCTTATTTTGGTAGTTATAAACTTGATATTTTGGCTTGACATTTGTAAATACAATGTTAGTGAGGCTATGGGTATAGTGGGTTCATTAAAACTTAAGTTTGGAGCTACTGCAGAAAAGCCTTACTTTGTGCCATTGTGGTCAACACCCCTGAAGAAGCTGGCAATATTGGTACTTTGTTTCATTGTCCTTTTATTCTGTGTGTCTTTTTAAACTTTGAACACAATTTAATCAATTCCATCTGTTTACTATATTTTGACCTTCCCTTTACTATCCTTCATTTGGCATTTGATTAATTAAAAATCAATTATCATTAATTATATCTTGATAATTCTATTTAAGCTACTTTTGCACAGTGAATGTATTGCTAAGGGTATAATTTTTGTATTTATTTCAAATCACTTTACATGTAGATAGATACAGATTATCCTTGTTCTTACAATCATAACCTTTATAATCTCTCACTCACGCACACATATATATATTGGCAGGAGTAGAGCAGATTTTGCAAACCAAATTTGATCTTTTAATTAAAATTTATTGATGCTCTAAGTCTGATAAAAAAAAATTATAGTAAACATTATACTCATTGAATTTAGTTACATCTGCTAGTTAAAAATTTAACAAATCTTGTAAATAGTATTAATATCTTTAGAAATATTTTATAAGACTGTATTTTTTTTATACCTGGAAATTAACACATACTTTTCAAATAGATTTTTGCCTTAAATGATAATTATTTTGTAAAAAGAATTTATTTAATAATATATATTCAGAAAGAAGTTCTATATAAGAAATTATTATAAAAAGCTATGCTTTATAAATAATTAACATTATATATTTACCTTCATCTCACTATTAACCAAAATAATTTTCAATTACCCAAGACTCAGATAAAATAAAAGTTGAACCTGAATTACAAAACATTGAGTAAATTAAAATTACTTTCTTCTTTTAATAGATTTGTTTACAACCTAGTTGGAAATTTCATATGCATTTTATTTTTACTAAAATCATTGCTGTTTTTCAATGTACATTTTATTTCATGCAATAATAGTTTTATTGATTCTTGGAGCTAAGCATGTTGACTGATCATGATTTAAAAATATGCTATCATTCAATAGTTCACACACATATAGCACTATAATATAACTAATGCAAATAATGATACTTTTCTTAACAGCTTTTAAAGTAAGTAAAATGAAAACCAGAAATATATATATATATATATATATATATATATATATATATATATATATATATATATATATATATATATATATATATATATATATATAATTGCAATGTGAAATTATTTTAACTTCAGAAATATTTAATTTTTAAGAGATCCATTTACATAATAATTTTCAATATATATCCCAGAACAGAACCACATTATAAAATTCAATATATTTCAACAACCAAAATATATTTTGATATTTATTAATAAATGGTAATTTGTTTTCAAAGTTTTAACTGCAATTAAAAATTTTTACAGGTGTGCAGTTTTTCTAATAGATACATTACCTGTTAATTTCTTTAAAAAATTATCATCCAAATATACTGGCTAAATTGCTTTTTCTTAACAAGAAACTAAACATCCTTAAATTGAAATATTATCTTGCATATTTACAAGTGTTTATCAAAAACTGGAAACATTCTTTTACTCTTAAAACTAGTTTATTGCAATTTAAGCAGCAGAATAAAATGTAAAAGTCTCTAGAACAGTGCAGGTTTGACATCATTGCAATTTTCATACCAAGAGCAGCACAGTTATTTTGGCAACTAAATTACGTCATTACGTGCAATATCTAGTTACCAAATATCAAAATTTCAAATATTTTTTTATAATTACTGACTTTAAAAGTATTAAAATACTAAGTATAAACAAATTTCAAAAAGATTATATTAAATAAAACAAATAGAAATTAAATATCGTACAGTTTATAACGGCTGACGATCAGGCAATAAAGCTAAATCCATACCATAGGTAAAGTGGATTTTTATGAAAACTGGAATTTTAATTAAAAGGGGGCTTAATCCTAGTTTATGTGATGCAGTAGATTTGGTGAGATGGCTATGTTTCGAGACATTTAAGACTGCAATAAAGTTAGTGATATGGGCTTCACCCTAAGAGTAGGTGTGGGGGCCAATTATGCAGATTACTGCATCAGAATGTATTTGTTCAGTGATTCAATGATGTATTACATCAGTGATGTATTACATTGTTCAGTGATTCAATGATGTATTACTTAATCACACTTACGTGTGATTAAGTAATTATTTTACCCAAGTTTATTTTTAAATGATTGTGACCAAAGTTTTGTTTATTTTTTTACAATTTAAAGGTTAACTAAATAGTATAATTTTTTAATTACATAATTTATAATTTATTGTTTCAAAATTTGATTTCTATTTTTGAAAGTTTTTTCATTTAAGTTTAAATTTAACAAAGTAAAATTGATTAGGAAAGTACTTTGTGTTATTCTATTTAATTATATTTTATATAGTAAAATAAATATAACATATTAAGTATAGTGAAGAAATATTTGATATGTTTCTTGTTGAAATGCATTACTTGATAAAATAAAACTAGAATAATGTTGATTGGAAATACAAGTTTTCATAAAAATGTATGTTATTTTTACTTTTTTGATTTAGATTTATGATGCAGTTGTCAATATCTGTTAAGTCCTGTTATATATGATAAATTTTTGAAGTATTTTTCTTTTGATTAATTAAAAGAAAATTAAAAAACTGATTCTGATTATATTTTATTGTCTGATTATGAACAATAGTATAGACTTTTAGAGATTTATATTAGTTTTGTAATATGTAAATTTTGTAAAATATGTGTAGTTAAGTTTGGTAGCCATTTAGTTCTATAGTTCTTTACAAAGTAAATATAATAAATATTCAATAAAATTGAGAAATAAAGTTGGGGATAAAACACGATCAGGATTTTGAAAATTATGATTTCATCAGACTGAGGTACATTTGACAAGATTCGGAGGATTATTGCTTTTCAGATATTTTGCGTTTGGAAATCTTGTAATTTAGCCATTGGTGACACTTATGAAAATCGCATCAAACACATTATGTACACTTGGATTTTACTAAAACTGCAAATACTTAAATATATACTTATATAAATTTATCAATGTTTAAGAATATTTGTATTCAACTCTTGTTACTGAAATACATATGCCATGTAGCTTTATTTTTGTGCATAAGAAACATTTACCAAATAAGATTACTGCCTGTGACTTTATTTTGTTATGACTTGAAATTTCTTCAATATGTATTTAAAATAATTTAAATTATATAAAGAGAATGTAAACACAGAAGGATCTTTAAAATAATGTAAACCAAGGAATCCTTTTACAGTAATAATGTAGCATAATTTCTTAAAGTGGGGCCCATGATATATACATTTATTGACTTAATCTTTTTTATAGAAACATAATATTGAAACTAAAGCAATATTTACTATGACACTATAAATCGAACAATTTTTGATGTGCTAATTCTAAAAATTTCTGCTTTTTAAAATATTTCATGTGATTGGAAATTTTCAATGATAAAATAGAGAAATACAGTATTTCTGACTTCTCTATTCTTTGTAAATATCATTTTATTCTCAAAACTTTATTTCATTTCTTTGACACATTAAATAGAAATTTCATTTTATAAGACACAAGAATAATGTTATCAAATAAATATTCATTATAAGATATTTATCCCATTCTTTAAATAAATAAGACCCAAAATAAATTTAATTAAAGAAACTATTCAACTCTAAATTGTTTTACAGCAAGATAAATTAATTTCTTTTGGCATTTAAAAGCTAAATTAAAATGTTAATGTAAAAAAGTTTCAGTTCTCACTCTCATCAGAAGATATATATTCATTATATTCATTTTTAACACATCAAACAGGTTTGAAAATTTCTCCAGTATAACAACAAAAAATTATATTTGTATAAATTAGATTATTTAATTTTAAACTTTTCAATTCATTTTCATAATACTTATGCAACTACCTAACCACTTTCAAATTAAAAATATATACCATTAGTTTAACAATAGCAAATATTCTTTCATCATTTTTAATATAATTTATATATTAATATTATGAATGTTATTGATTTCAAAACTGTAAGAATTTCTATTTTCATATTAGATTTGATCAAATTTAGATTAGAGTGGTTCCAGAAGAGAGAGAGAACCTAGACTTTGACTGCAGATTTATTGTGTATCACCCCCAAAAAGAAAGCCCTATATAAAGAGATCATTGGCTGATAACAAAAGTCAGCAGACATTTAACAGGGATATTAAATGCTGACACAAGTGTTCAAATCTGTGTATTGAAAAAATTCCACATTTGAATAGAATATATAATACTAAGTGTCCTCCATAAATTGAGAGTCTTTGCAAGTAGGATCACTCACTGCTCTCGTTAAACGGCTTCTACTGAGCTTCAATAGGTCTTTTTGCCTTTTAACTTGGACAAGTACAATTTAATAGCTTTGCTTGTCTTTAATCATTGGCATTACATCAGTTCTAAAACTACTGTTTCCTGAAGAGATAAAAAACACTGTTTTTGATGAGTTCCTTTGAAATACCTAGCACTTGGTTCAAGACCAAAAAAGTCAGTTGTGGTTTCAGTCCTCACCAACGAACTCGTAGCAAGGAACACCAGTGTGCTTGGGCCCCCACATTAATTAAGGTAAGGGAATTATTCTTAGCTAATCTGTACAGAGTAAGGTAGCATTCTCAGACAAGAAAAGTGGAATGAGGAAGGAGGCACTTGGAATGTACACAAGCCCTATCTTCCTCAACTAGCTGTAGATACAAAGTTGTGGTCATAGATGATAGTCTCTTTTTGGCATCAAAGAAATTTTTTATTCCTTTTTTTCTTCCATTTTCTTCTCAAGCAGTAGGTAGTCTCTTTGATTTACAATTGTTCCTAAGTTAATGAGATGCAAAAAATGTAACTTCTGAGGAAATTATGTTATACTTATGAATGCTTATTAAGGAAATTTTCCTATTATTTTCAATGTGGGCAGTCAATATTATCTTGGAGGTTGTTCAGCTGTGGCAAAAGAAGATCAACTTTTAAATCCATAAACATCAGGATTTTGGCAATTTGGTCAATTCAGAGTATTGATGGTTTGTGACTGACACAAAATTTGAGGTGCTAGATAAAAATTAAATTAGTAGGGTATTTAATATGATATTTGATTGTAATTAGACATTCTATTAAATAATGTTGCAATGTTCCTTGATGGCCACTAGATCACAATTCAATACTTCTCATACGCTTTGCCATTGGTGGGGATGCCGGTTCGATTCCACCAATTTCGACTCCTTCGATCACTTCCACACTCCCAATAGATCCTGATGTCCTTATCCTAGCTTTAAATTAAATTTATTTTACTATTATAGATTAACATTCACTAGGAACATTTTATTGAAATTTTACATCGAAGATATGTGCATTTGCAGAGGTGCTCCCATCAATCAAATGACACTCACACGTCGATCGATGGGCACTTGAGCACAACTAGAAAGCGTTTGTATAACAATGATCTGTGGAGACTATTGGTATTAGGGAATATACCCATCATTCTTCTTCAGATGTGTCACAGAATTCTTGGCAACAGACCATACAATTTTTATTAATGATAAACTTTATATGGGACTTGGGCCATGCGGTGCCAATAGTTTGATGATGAGATTCTGTTGCCGCTCTTTCATTTCCTTCTGTTCCATTGTTTGCTTTATAATTTATCCCTTTAATATTTGATTTCCAGATTTGTTGATATTGATATAAAACATTTTTAATATTGCAAAATGAAGATTCCAATGAGATCAGAAATTAAAGTAGACTTCTACAAAGCCATTAATGCAAGTTGACTATCAGAAAAGGTTTTTTTTTTTTTTTCTTCTTTCAAAAATGGTCTTCGTCTAGGCATATTCTGCTGCTCATGAAAATGGTAGACTTCTGCTTGGAACATAGTTGTATATTTTATTTTCTACATGGTGAATACTGTTATTAGAAATTTTTGGTTTCATTTTCCGTATTAATAATTTGGAAATACAAACTTTACTTGCGTGCCTGGTATTAAAGCCATGGCAACATTTCAAGCTTTTGAAACACAACATTGTTTTTTCTATAATCACTTTTACCACAATGTAAATAAACTTTTTCTGTTACTCTTTTACATTTATTCCATTTCTATTCTTATTCATAGATCTGTTATTTCAGTGAAGTATATTATAATTATAGAGCATATGTGTTTTTAGACAAATACACAAAAAAAAATCATGTAAAAAGACTTATGACTGATGGTAAATTTGAGGATGTAAGCCACCACTTTAAAAATAATATACAATAATGGAAAAACTAAATATTTTCCCAGGAAATAATGTTAAAAATTAATATTTTGTAGCTTTTAAAATAAATAAGGTGATTTTATCATTACATTTTGCATATTCTTTCCAGTTATACATAGTTAGAATACACACAGCTAAATGTAAGAATTTATTTAAAACAATTCAACTGAGAATTATATATTGCTGTACATATATTTTTACAGTTTACAAATGTTTATTTTATGTAATAACATAGCATTTAAATTAATATTTTTAAAAACTTCCTTTTATATTAAGAAAACTTGATACATATTTTCCAGTTATGGAATAATTTAGAATGTTTAAAAAAAGGCAAAATTAATTTGTAAGAATCCTGCCAACATTTAGATAAAATCATAAATAAAATAAATTTCATCCTATACAATTTTAATTTTTGAGATTAATTTTATTCAAATTCTAAAAGGAGAGTAAGTATAAAAATGATCAGCAAACTTAAGTAAAGCATAATTTTTTATTTGTAATTATATAAATAAAGTTTTTCATAAATATATGATGTCTGCAATATTTTTTTTTTGAAAGACAATACAATTTATTAATCATTTACAATGAAAGCACCTACAAATACCTGTATTTCTGCTAATATTTTTATTCTGTTAATTTAAATACTTAAAATGTGCTCTACAACACACCAAAACTTTAAATAACTTGTAAGCAAAACTATCAACAATTGTTATTCAAAATTAATTATTAATTAATTTTGAATAATTATTGTTTTTAATTAAAATTGAAATAATATTTGATAATTTTGAATCAAATATATATTATGAATATCAAATATATAATATATAAAATTCAAAATTCTAATTTAGAGACTATTACAGCAACAAAAGCTTTTAGAAAAGAAACTTATTTTCAACAACAAGAATTATGATTTCTTAATACATTGTTATGTGTTATCATTTTACATGAAATAAAATGTGAAAATAAGCAACACAATATAATTATTTTCCTTCCCAGTTAAAGTCTAAGTTTCAGTGCAGATGATAAAATATGCCAAACGAGTTACTGTGTCAGAATAAGTTTGTATGAAATAATTTTTATATGATGGCATCACATGATCACCTACATGCAAGAAATTTGTTTTTTTGTACTTGTAACCCTTAAAGCATGTGATTAGTAATTTGTATTCATTTCATTATGCAGTGCATTTTAAGTAAATGTTTATGTTTTGAAATTTTTTTAAAAGTTAAGTTTTTGAAAATTAGTTTGCAATGAATTTATTGTTTTAAGTTTAAGTAAAATTTATTTTGTAAATTAATAAAATACATTTATTTTTATATTATTTTCATTATTTTAAATTGTTAATTTCCTAATGGAACATATATGGCTATGTAATCATTCAGAGAATTTTGTGGTATACTAGTGCTGATATTTTGCGAGCAATGAATTGGTAAGTTACTTTATTTAATGCATTTAATTAATATTTATTTCATAATATACATTAAGTATATATTGTTTATAAATATTTCATATATCTGTATTTAGGTTTATTTGGTATGGGGTAATATTGATTAATTTGAAAGAGTATATTTTCTAAGAATGTTTGTTTATATTTAGATTAATTTTCATTGCCTGTATTAAATTGAGGCTAGATTGAACTACTGTGATGTTTTTAAGGAGGTGCCTCTACCCAGTTAACTCAAATTTGAGTTTCAATAAAAATGCACTTTATGTTAAAAATTTAGTGTTACCCCAGTATAAACTAAATTTATCGATCCATTTCTTTTAAGTTCTTAGTTTAGTACTGTTCTATAAAATTTTTCTAATTACCATATTTATCATTTATTTAAAATACTTTCAGTTATTAAAATACTTTCATACTGTTATCCAACTTTTATTTCGCTAATTCACTTAGAATTTTATCAGCCTACCGAACTGGCATTGCTTTATTCAAGTCTAATTATTAATTTGTTAAATTTACTATTATTAATTATATTCACATGTAAGTTCTTCAAAAGGGCTGTATCCCAGGTTTTTAAAAGTAGCAGGTTAGGAGAATCAAAAAAGTTGGTTACATATTCATATAACTCCAGAATCTGATAGTTTTGGTTAAAGCGTAATGCTTTGGTATTACAGTTTATTTTTGTTAATAGTGATAATGAATTATTTAACTGAAATATTTTTATTTTATCTGTTATCAAGTTTTAAATTTAATTTATATTATTCATTTGTATAGTTTGACATCAATAAACTACACTTGCTATATTTTTTAAGTCTAATTATTGATATACTGTTAGTTTCTAATTGTTTAGGGTCTATCAATAAAATGAAACTTTATAAAAACTTAAAGCAATAGCTAGTGTTTCCTTAGCTTCATTAAATACTTCATCATTATAGCTCTGCTTACAGTTATAACACTTTGGAAATTAGCCAAATAATAATAATTGTGGGTATTTGTAATAGGACATCTACCCACAGATACTACCATATTATAGGGACCAACATTCAGCTTTATTGCCTGGTTGTCTCAGTAGTAGATAGTGTTACTCTGAGGTACTTTAAGATGGGTGGCACTACCCAGTTAATTAAAATTTAAGTTTTTATAAAAATGAAATTTGTTTACATAAGAGATTTAGCTTTATTGCTCATACATCACCCATTGTAGACCACGTGACACTTAGTAATTTGGTTAAATAATCTTTTGGTTGTTGCTCAACAGTCATTTTTTTGTAAACGAGGGCTAATTAGACTGGGACCTATGGTTTAAAGTGGATTCAGAACCACTACAAGCATCCATGCACAAGCATCCACGAACTGTTGAACCAAAGGCAAGAGCGCTAACCATTCGGCTGCCAGCTCAGCAAATAATCTTTGGGAAATTAGTTTCCAGTTATTACCATTTTATAATACTTCTGTAGTAAGTAATTATAATGAAATATTTGAAATTTTGATACTTGAATAGAAAGCAATTTCTAAGTTGAAGTTTGAGAGCAATTGGTATTTAGTTTCATGCAATTTAGCTTGGTAAGGGTAACTTTACAGACCTTGATACGAAAATTGGAAATAATGCGAAACCTGCACAGTTCAGTGGTCTTATGCCATTATTTCAAATTATTTCCCTTGTGTAGGGTAAAATCCTTGCGTGAGTAACGTATTTGGAGCAATTTTAAAAAATGCCACCAGTGGCAAAATTACAAGATTTCCAAATGCAAAATGTCTAAAAAACAATATCCCACTGAATCTCAACAAATCCACAACAACAGGTTATTATAAAAAATTGTAGTTATTAAAACTTTGATCATTCTCTATCCCTAACTTTGTATACTGCCAACTCATGCTATTTTAAATTTCAAATATTTCAATGTATGTACTTAGTAAAGAACTATAAAATAAAGGCTACAAATTTAACTTAACAATTTATAAAATTTACATATTACAAAGCAAATACAAATTTCTAAAAATCAATAATATTATTGTTATGGAAATTAAAATGTAATGATAATCAATTTTTAAATTTTCTTTTAACTACACAAAAGAATAAAAACACTTTAAAACTACATTATATATAACAAAACCAAACATACCAACAGCTGTGTCATAAATCTAAATCAAAAACGTAGCTAAAATATATTTTTATTAAAACTCAGGTTTCTAATTAATTGTGAACTGATGTCCATCCTAACATAACATATTATTCTAGTCTTAATTTATCAAGTAATTTATTTCAACGGGAATAATCTTGAATTTTTCAACACACACACTATACTTAATAAATTATACATATTTTACAATATAAAAGAATAAATTAAAAAATCACAAAGTACATATCAAATCAACTTTCCTCAAGCTCCAAATTAAATAACTTTTAAAAATTTAAATTTTGATTTGGAAAATATAAATTAAGTTTTGAAAATAACTTTTGAAACTATAAATTGTAAGTTAATAAACTTAAAAAATTAGGAAAGTTGATTAACTTTTAAAATGCAAGAAAATTAACAAAATTTTATACAAGTAATCATTTAAAAGTAAAATTAGATAAAATACAGTGCCTAAGATCTTACTAAAACAACAAACGAATCATGCACATTGTAATAAGTCATGTCAAACGAAAATATTATGATGTAGTAATTAACAAATTTGGCTCAATGGGCAGACATACAGACAGCTCACAGGATGAAGTCTATACCGTACGATTTTTCTCCCTCAGAAATGTTGCCAAATCCACTGTGTTACATATACTAGGATTAAGTTGCAGTTTCTTTTGCATATTTGTAACAACTATGACTAACACATCTTTCAAATATATGTAAAACAAACTGTATAAAGTGAAATAATTAAAATTCAGCTAAATATTATATACACATATAAAAAACTTTATACAATTTCAGCGAAAAAATTTGAAAAAAAAATTATATTCATAATCTCTGCAAATGTTGAATAATAATTAATGTTTCATTGCTGTAACAAGAAATAATGTCTTATAAGTTTCAATGGTTTGGTGTTTGAGAAATATTGAAAACACTTGTCATTGTAAAAAATCTGTGATTAGTTAATTCAGCATACAATTATTTACAATAAATATATTTTGCTCACAAAAGTAAAAGACGACGGAACTGTACAGGGTTAGCGTGATTTCCAATTTCCGCACCAAGCAATGCACAGCTATTTCGAAAACCTAAATTACGTCACTATCCACTTACTAAATACAGATCACGTTAGAACTTCAACTTTGGAGTCGCACTCTACTTTGAACTCCAAATATATAAATTTTGAGTATTTCATTATAATTACATATCATAGAAGTATTAAAATACAAATAACTGGAAAAAAAATTAAAATTTTTATTAAAATTCGAATTTTAATATGCTGATCAATAGCACTCACCTTAAAAAGTGTAGCACAACCTACTACTGTGACAAACAGGCAATAAAGCTAAGTTTTTAATGTTTACAAATAGCATTTTTACTAAAATTCGAATTTAAATATACTGAGCAGTTGCTTAAAAAAAACTTCAGTGTAGCACTACCTACTGCAGTGACAACTAGGCAATAAAACTTCTAACATTAACAAATTGCAATTTTTATGCAAACTCAAAGTTTAATTATTCACACATGTGATGCCTACCTTAAAAAAATTTAAGTATGGCACAATCTAACACTAACCTTAAACACGCAAAAAAGCTTACTTAAAGATCTATTTACTTGTGTAAATAAACATTTTTATTAAAACTAGTGTTACTAATAATCCCTCTGAATAATCTTTTATTGAAAAATAAAATAATTCACCAGGCTGAGAAAGAACGGTTGCTTCGAAGAAATCTTCTACAGTATTTTCTTTGTGATTTCTCTGCCATACATACTTAGCAGTGCATGAATCGAACCAACCAGGCACAAGATTAGTACCCCATACAGATCTTTTATTGGCCAACCAAATAATATAACTTCAAAAAAATTTGAAGCAATAAAGTTTTCAAAAATTTTAAACAAAATTTTAAAAATTATAAGCAATATATCTTCTTAAAATTCGAGATAATATAACTTTTGAAAAATTTGAAGTCTAATAACATAAACATTAACATAAAACAAATTCTTAAATTTTAAACAAATAAAATTACTCATTAAATGCAAGGGTTGCACACAAAACAAGTATCGCACATGTAATACAATCACTTTAAGTCATAGAACAAAAATTAGGTCATACAAATACATCCCGAACCATTAAGTCAGTTTTGAACACTTTATCACACACTTGGCACATTTTACCCTCCCCACAGTTCTCTACTCTTTAGAGTCAAATTTAATTCAAATTTTTTTTTATTTTCTTATTACATTAAAATTTTGGTAATTAGAAGAATACATATCTAAATAATAGTACTTAATAATATTTATGAAATATACTATTTCTAGATGAGAGAAAATATATACAAATTTTTTACTCATGTAATTTACAAGCTTATCAGAGATAACAATAGTTTAGCAAAAATAATTTTAAAAAGTAATTGCAGAAAAATGTAGAAAATAATTATTAATAAGTATTCATATAATATAAACTTTGAAAGAAGCCTCGTAGTGTAGTGGCAGCGTTTCTCTAGCCCTCAATGCACACATTCACGATTCCATTCTCAGACTGGGTGAGGTGGACTCGGCCTTTCATCCCTTTAATAGGTTAATAAAACTGAGCACCAAGCATGTTTGGGAACTAAACACTAGGGATCTTGCATTAAGCTGACCATCTAAATCATAGGTTCCCAAAGTGGTCCAAGTGGACCCCCAGGGGTCTAAAGGACACCACACAGGGATCCACATAGATGTGAAAAGAAAAGATTGGTTCACAAGTTGTAAGTGGGGGTTCACTAAAAATTTTTCTGTTTTCATAATAAAGAACAAAAATTGTGGCTTGGATTTATCTATCAATGTAGGCAGGTAGCACCATTCACTATCATCGACATCACCACTGGACAGATAACACATGTTAGTCTAATGGATGAACTAAGTAGGTTTCAGTCCAAGGGCTTTTACCTCTTTTTAACAGTCATTGGTAGGCACCTAAGTTTTATATATACACATAATCACAGAATGGATATAGTAAGGGTAGAGAATCACAAGTCTATTGCATTTTAAGCACTAGGTAGGTACTCAAAAATATTCGAGACTTAGTTCAAACACAGAATTGAATCAAGCAATAGATAATAGTACAAGTATACACAACATATTGAGACTTGCAAAGTGTGCACAAATGTGCTACTTTTTTCTTCTTAACACCCCCAATTAAGGCTAATATTTTTTAGGAGTTTCGGGAATACAGTAGAAATATAGCAGCAAGGGGTCTACCGATAATAGTAAAATCTTGAAAATGGTCCAAGAGAAAAACAGTTTGGGAACCCATGATCTAAATGGTCACATGCTTTACACTTCTGGGCCCTCAGTCTGTAAAACAAATATAATCACTATAAGCTTTGACCCCCAAATGGACTGCTGTGCCACTAAGTTTAGTTTAACCTTGCAAATCTCAACTTAAATAATCTAAATTCTCTTTTCATCATTTTACAAGTAAATGAGTTTTGGTGAAATAACTTTATTTATAGAAAGCAAGTAATATTATGGGTCATATAAGAATCTAATACTAAAACATAAAGTTTAAATTTATTCAAACATTTACATTCTATCATACTTCCAAGCACATGAATTTGCATGTAATATTCCCTCACAAAATCCCAATCTGTAACCTCAAAGTGGTATGAGGGTGTACACAGGTAGCACAAGTGATGTATGTTGGGAACCTAAACCTGGTTTAGATTCTTGGTAGGGTCACCCATGGCAAGAAGGCTGTGCTCTAATACAGAGAGGTAACCCAATCCAAGGTGTTAGACTCTGTGTCAATCGAAGAATGGCTCCAGGGTTATGGTGTCGCTAATGGACCTCTCGAGGAACCAGGCAAAACCTCACTGTATGTTTGCCTTCCACCTGTACAGGTAGGCTATAAAGCTGGTGACCTTATATTTCCTCCCAGTTTCCAGGTCACTCAATGGATGACAAAAACAAAGAAAATAATAAAATTAATAAAAAAGGATTGGATGATCCTCCTGGAGTTATCCAATCAGCCGGCGTAACAGTTTCTAAGGAACAGAATCCAGGCACAAAGGCGAGCACTGATAATCTTGCTGCTTGAGGAAGTGGACTTGCCACAAGGCAGCATACAGGCACCACAGTTGGAGAGTCAATACTCTTACAAAAACACAAAGGTGCAATCTAACACAAAGCATGGGAGCAGGTGGAGACTGCTCAGAAGGTGGATGGCACCAAAAGACTTAGGTCTGAGGTATCCCTTCTCCCAGTAACACTGCTATCAAGAAGCCCAGGGATGATCATCAACCTGGGACTTTTGCTCAGGCTGTTAAATGCCATAAAACAGACATTGTAAAGAATGGATTCCTAAATATCAAACTCAACAAGGAGGATTTTGACTCCATACAACTGGAGATTCTTAACAGAACAGATGAGGTCCCTATAGGAAATCATCTGCCTAGGGTTCGAGGCTTCAGCTTAGTGTCTGGGGCACTAATTATCCTATGTGATGACCTTGAAACTGTGGAATGGATTAAAAAATCCTTCCATGGTAGATAACAAAAGAGTCTGTTTGGTGGTGAGGGGCTCAATGTTCTGGATCCCTGTGATCTTCCTAAGCCTGTAAAGGTGTCCTTCAAGACAAAGGACACTCACACCAAGGATCCTGCTGTTTTTCTGAATCGGATTAATAGACTCAACCTGGAGTTGAAATCTTTAGAATGGTACACTCAGCAAAAATCTGTAGAGACACATTCTACTAGATAGATCTTCAAGGTTGATACTGAAGCCTCAGAAGTCATTAGAAAGGCAAATTATGGTGCCTATACTGGTTTAGATTGGGGAGCCTTCAAAATTCTCCAGGATCTAAACCAGAAGGATTCATAGAGCATTGAAAAGATGGAATTAGTATAAGAAGGTGCAACTCCCTCTCAAGTAAGTTATTTATGTCTTCATATTTTCCCTTTGAAAATAAAGACACATTCAATGTGCAAATTGTTAGTCTTCTAGGTTATAACAACATCATAGGATGTAATGCAAATGCTCACCACACTATGTGGGGAAGTAGTGATTGCAACAATATTGGCAAGGATCTTCTAGAATACATTTTGTATTTTAATCTATTTATCCTTAATAGAGATAAAGAACCTACATTTATTACTAAAAATAGAAGAGAAATCATTGACATCACTTTATGTAACAGTAAGTGTGCTGACTTTATTAAAGATTAGAAAGTGTTTGATGAAATATGCTTATCTGACCACCAACACATTAGCTTTTCTGTTTTAGGAGCAAACAAATTAGAGGAGGTAGGTAGAAACCCACAAAATACCAACTGGGGTTCCTACAAAAAAGATCTAGAGGCACTGATCAAGGAAGGTGACTTCGGTAAGTTATCTTCAGTAACAGATTTGGAGCTGGCCATTGATCATATGCAACATGCCATTCTCCAAGCATACTATCAAAATGTCAGCAATACTTGCTCGCCAAGGTTAGTTCCTTGGTGGTCTAAAGAGTTAAGTAAATTGTAAAGACAATATAAAAAGCTCTTTAATAGAGCTAGATGTAAGGCTAGATTGCATTTTTACTGATGTTTTTAAAAGGTGTGTGCCAATGCCTAACTAATTACACTCGAATTTTCATAAAAATATAAGATATTTATGTTGCAGATTAAGATTTATTGCCAGTTGTCTCCAGAGTAGATTGCTTTACACTGATATTTTTTTTAAATGGATATCAGAGCACAGTCAATTAAAACATGACTTTTCATAGAAAAAATGTTTGCTATTTAAGTTACTGATTCAATTTTATTGCCTGGCTGTCCCCCTCAGTAGGCTGCATGATATTTAGTTTATATTGGTTTCTTAATATATAATGTTAATGAAGTCAATTTCTAGCTATTAGCACTTTGATATTTCTACAGTAAATAATAATAATGAAATATTTAAAAATTAAAATAGCACTAAATTGCAATGATCAAAGTTCATGTTTCAACAAAACTGGGATTTTGTGATAAGTAATATAATTTAAGTTAGCAAGATAACTGCAGAGTTTGGTGCAAAAATTGGAAATTGCACCAAACTAGTACAGGGTATAAAAATTTTTAGCTAAAATGATACCTCTGTATGTTACAACCAAGTAGTTACAGCACTATTTTTAATACATGCTTAGTGATTGTAATATTAGATATATAATCAGTGTAATTTATTAAAAAATTTCACTATGTATATTTTACTGATCATGAATGAATAGTCTTGATTCTTAGAATTTTAATTTTGTTTTGTAGTATGTAATTTTTGAAAAATTTTAGGAACTAAATGTTTCTAATATTAGAAACAGCACCAAACATAACATGTACTATGATTTCACTTAAATAAATAGCATTCCATAAAATTCAAAAGATAATAAAATAGCATCAACTCAATTCACATATTCTGAAGCAACAATGTACCAATTTAGCTCCAGGGAGTAAGATTCAGTCAATATTACAATTATAAAATATTTTTAACTTTCTTTCATTCTAGAAAAACATATAAATAAGTTTATATAATTTATTAAAGTCATGAAAATTTAACACAGGGGAAATCTTCTGCAATTGGAATAATCGACAAATTCAAGAATCATTTTTATTTGCCATAATTTTTATTTTGTAGATTTTCAGATTAATTTACATGGAAAATATAGATTGCTGTCATTCATTTTAAATGTAGATACTTTTTATTTAATTTTATGTGTTTATATTTTGTTATTTATCTATTCTTTAAAAACAATTATTCAACAATTTGAAACCCAGATATTGAGTAAAATTATGAAAAACTACTTGTTAATTAATATGCTAATTTTTGCAATATCTAGCTTGAGGTGACTTTAATTGTTGTGGAGAAATATATAATCATATTTTTTAAGTTTAATATATAATTAACTACTTAATATTTTTTAAAATCAAGTTTTTTTTTTTTTTTTTTTATCCATTTCATGTTTCAACATGCTGTTTCACGAGTCTGATCGCTAACGAATATGAGAAAAAATATGGAATTTCAACTTGACATTTTGAGTGTTGTTTTCAGAGATTTATTTTTTAATATAAGTTACTTTTACACTTTTCGATGCAAGTTGAGAAATTATTAGTATGTATTATTTTTGGTTTCGTATTTGTGTTCCGCCATTTTAAATTCCGTGGCCATTTTTGTTTCAGAATGTAATGAATCTTCATAACACCAAACATATTCACGCAAACTTATCCGTTTACTGAAGATAACTTTCAATTGTATATCAAAGAAAAGGTAATCTAAATTTATAACATTAATCTCTTTCAATATTCGATCTCAATTAACAATATGCCCCTATCACTTTTGCTTTCCATATGTTTTCGTCAAATTATTTTTTTTAATTTATTGAAATCATTTTTCAACATATAAGATACATTTTATGCAGAGTATACTAAAAAATAATATAAATTTTTTACATAAAAATATTGCATGTTTACAAAATAACAGATTTATTAGGTTTGCTAATTAAGAGAATAAACAATTACTTATCACGCTCCACTTTTTTCACATTCGAACGAGCTGCTTTACGAGGCATGATCGACCAATAATTCACACTACAATTTTTAATAAAGCATAAATAATACTTCGCGTACAAGGTAGAGACAAAGATAGCTTGAATAACAATATTACCAGCCACCAGTTGCCTCTTTCTGTCGAATGGGAAGGCTCCGATACCATAGCCAACCACATTGTAATTTTGAACTGCTATCAAATGATGTGGTTAACTTCGTAATTGGCGCAACCTTCTAAACCCACACCAACAAGGAACATTGGACCTCATGGAACATTTAAAGTCTCAGCCCGGTAAAAAAGATTATCTTCGGTTTAACCAGTTATAGAATTAGTTACCTTCTGGTCTCAAAAACAATACTTCCCCTTCTTCACCAGATTACTTTTCTGAATGGCTGCAATTTTGCGATACATTTCTTATCGACGTTACCAGCAAACTAAAGACCCTATATAAAAGTGTGGTAAAATTGGGGGGAAAAAAGCATGGTTTATATTCCCGGGAATTAAGTGGGATTTTCCTATGGAAATTTTGAAATTGCTGGGGGATTTTCAAAGCTCCTAAATCTTTAAAATAGTGAAAAATTTGAAATTTTTTAAAAATATTTAACTATTAAAACCACATAATATACTAACAAAATCCTTTAATTTAATGATTTTTTTTTACTTTTATTTACGGTGTAGAATAATCACTATGGGAAGGCTGAACTATGGGTAGGCAAGGGAAGCTAAGAAGATATTCTTGACTGAATATTTATTTACAAATGTACTGGATAATTTCCGAGGAACTTTCATATATTGTAGGCTCCAGAAAAATTGATGAATTCTCCAGATTCCAGAACGTTTTGCTGCACTTTCAAACGAGGGAAACTAATCATAGATACTAGGAAACAGACTCTTAAATTCTGTACTCGGGAAACATTCTCGGAGAGTCACTATATAATGTCGATTATCCTCCCCAGAGAGTACTGGTGGCTCGAGATCTGACGTCAATCTCAGTAATCAATAATTAGCTATCAATAATCAGTTAACGGCTATTTACAAGCGAAGTAAACTTTTTTCATAGAGAACTATAATCCTCGGAAAAGTTCATGTAATCCGAACGAATTTCATTCTAAATGTTTCTGACTATCGGCTATTGAATTAATTCTTGCCATCAACTATAGTTCTAAATACCGCGCAAGCGTATTGTGTTCAGATTTGTTTCCGCCATTTTCTATAGTTTCATTTGTTTTTCAGCATCGGTGAGAGACATTTGTGTAAATAATGGGAATTTTTTTATAATCTAAGTTTGTATTTTTTTTTATATTCAAGTTAAAGCTCTTAAGTTTATTATTTGACAATATATATGATTTTGGTTACTTAGTTATAAAATATGTGTTTTCATAATATTTAGTTTTCTGTCTCTTTTTTTTTAAATTAAAAATCACTTTTTTTTTCACACGATCGAACTACTCATGAGCATTGTTGAAAAGATTTGCTGGTTTGGAACCAAACGTATACTTTAATTTAAAATTTAGTTGTATATGCATGTAACCATTATATGCATGAAGTTGTATCAAATTATAATTATTATACTATTTTAGATTCCTATTTTGTGTTACAAACCGACATAAATTTTACTATTTATTCAGTGTTTGTGTGGGTGGTTTTCATAATTAAATTATAAGATATTGTACTTTTAAAATAATTTTTTATGTGTTTCTTGCTTTCATTAAACAGTTTTATGCTGTACACGATTGATAAACTCATGAAAATTATATCAAAGAAGATTATACTGGTTTGGGTTAACATGTTTGTTATAAATGTATTTGTATGTAACCATAGAATACAATATACTTAATCACATTTTAATTCAATGTGTTTTTCTTGTATCTTTATATCGCAAGTTGACTTCAGTTTTATCATACGTTGTATGATTTTAATTATTGATTTATAAAATAATGTATTTTTCGAAATAGTTAATTTTCTACTTATGTCTAATTTTTATTAAACAGCTTTTTTTTCCCACATAAAAAACATGGAAAAAATGGTAATATGATGGTACAAAGTAAAGTATATATATATATATATATATATATATATATATATATATATATATAAGTAAGGAGGATGGCACATAGTCTGCTAACCACTTCGTTGTATGGTATTCCTGGCTACCATCGTAACATGCAACCTCACATCATCGTCCAAAATTTACATGTTGCAATCATTGGGAGTACATGTTTGCAGTAACCGCTTGGCCCATTGGAAGCAGCTCATGATGAACTACTCTAATGGCTTCTCCACCAGACATCAGTGTCGAGACGATAAGTCTCCAGACCTTAATTTGTAAAACAATGCCTTAGTATTCACGACACTATCCTCCGACATTTGACATATTCGGTGACTTGATGCAGCAGCTGATAAACCCACTTTGAAGTTGTAAAGACAACATTACCAAGCGAGCTCTGAATCTCATTTACTGAACGAATCTCGTTTACTGCCAAATTTGGCCAAAATTTTTACTGGTAACCAGTAATTTTGGCAACCCTTTTGGTCGAAAGTCTACAGCTGCTATATTTATATTTAGTTCAACCTTGTTTTATTGTGTGTCTTCTCTTCCGTATTCTTTTTGAAATATTTTTGTGGTGGCTGTTGCATGGGGAATATTTGAAATAAGTACAAGAATATTTGGAAAGAATGGTGTTATGTGGTATGATGGGAATGTTAATTTAAGATATCTGTATGGATTGGATGAAACAAAGAAGACGTTGGAATTATGTATGAAAACTGGTTTGATTGCGAATATATGTGAGTGTTGTAAGTGTGGTAAGGATATGAAATTGGTTAAAAGGAAAGATATAAGTGATGAATATGAATGGAGGTGTAAATCTTAATTAAAAGGAGAAATGCATGATGTTAAAAAGAGTGTACAAAAGGGTTCTTTTTATTAATTCAGTAGAATGATGATGAATAAAGATTTAGTTCAGATTTATATGTGAGTGAGTGAGGGTAAAACTGAGTTTAATATGAGGCAGTAAATGTTCTTCCAAGATTGTGTGATTTTCGTTCTTTCCGCGAGGCTTGTGTGGAAGAGATGATTGAAAATAGCATGAAACTGGGTCGAAGCGGTGTGATTATTGCGATAGATAAGAGTAAACTTGCTAAATATAAATTTAATTGGGGTAAATGTATAGAAGGTAAATGAATATTTGGACGTGAGATGGGTATATATTTTATGTAAGTTAGGGGTGATAGATTGTCTGATACTTTGTTGAGTGGGATTAAAGACTTTATTCTTCTGAGTTCGACAATAATTTCAGACTGCATGAAGAGCTACGATTGCTTCTCTATTGAAGGCTTTGTATATCTGAAGGTAAATCATAGTCTGAATTTTAAGGACCTGGATTCAGGTGCCAACACTAATACAACTGAAAGAACATGGGGAGCAATGAAACGGGGCATGGCAGTGTCAAAAGCCAAAAATGGACTAGATTGCTATCCAGATAAATATGTATGGTGCAATAAAAATAAGTATATGTGCTACAATTTATGGCTTTCATCAATTCAATAATACGCATATACCCTCCACAAATATTGATGAGGAGCCGGCAGCATCTGCATAGAAGTAAAGCTCGAGGTGACAAAGTAAACAGGAGAGGTATTTTTATCATTCATTATTTAAGTAATTAATAATAAATTAAATGGGCATCATGAAATGAATTTCACACGAATATTTGCGATTTGAATTCAGTAATAGAAAATTTATTCAAATATTTTTTTTTTGGATAATTTAATATATTAACTTTATTATATCTATATCTATATCTATATATATATATATATATATATATATATATATATATATATATATATATATATATATATATATATATATATATATATATATATATATATATATATTTATTTATTTATTTATTTATATTACAATTGATGTGTTTAAAATATATACATCTGCATTTTTTTTAAAACTACATTAGTAATATAATTAACTAAACATATTGTTAGTTACCAATAATGTATCAAATATTTGTTTAAGTAATCTTCTGGGTTATTTACAATTTTACCGATTTCACCGCAGTCAATTTTTGGTGAGGTTTTAAAAAGTCGTCAAGTGTGACTATACAGTAAATTTTTAACCGCTTTTATAACAACTTACATCCCTACTCTCAACTGACTGGTGTCTCAAACATGTCATACACTGATTTACATGCTTATTCTTTTTTTTATTCAATGGCAATGTGAAAATGGCAAGAACTTTCTTGTTAACCCTATACTCCTTTTTTCTTCACTTATTTGAAATGTCTTGTGTGTAAAAAGATTTTCACAAGCTGCAATTTCCTATGTATTATGATTAGTTTAATTTACGAATTGTTTGGGATTGCTGTAGAAGCAGAGTCCCCTTGATTTGGTGATAAAATTTAATTTCTGGTAACCCTGCTATTTTCATTACTTTAAGAATCATAGGTTAGGATTGCCATTTTGTAAATCTTATTTTAGAATCTCCAAAAAACCAAAGTGTATCCTTAAGTAAACTTTTAACAATTGTTCTCTTTAAGACATGTTTTAATATAGTTAATGCTAAATAAGAAAATTATGAAAATATAGAAAGTTCATTTCGAACTATATACATACTATTAAAAATGAACTTTCTATATATTTTTAATTCCTTATAAAGATTGGTAATTTAAATAGTTAATTCTTATAAAGTATACTATCAATGTTACTAAAATACACTCTATTGAATAATTTGGACTTATTCCTATGTATCAGAGTGAGTGCAAAAATGCACACAACTGATTTACTGCCTCAGAATATTTTTTCCATTGGTATGATGTAACATGATTATCTACATCCGCGCTGTAGAATCGGGTACTTCTTGATTTGACAAAAAACTTAGCAATATATCTGGTGATAAAATTTAATTTCTGGTAACCCTTTGTTTGTGTTGGGGCCATCTTGTTAGTCATATCTTGGTGTCAAAAAATCACCAAAGAATCTTGTAGTACCTAATTGTAAACTTTAACTGATTTTTTTATTTTAAATTTCTAATGTAAAATAGTTAATTTGTAAAATTATTTTGAATGTTTGCATAAAATAAATTTACTTTCATATATTGTTTTCATTATATAGAATATTATTTTTTCGTTGAGTATATATGGCGATGTAATCACCAAGAACATAGTGACAGAATTTTTATCTTGTCACAAAAGTTAGAAATTGGGCAAAACCTGCACAGGACTCTTGATTTTTAATTATTTAGGAATTCTCAGCATATCTTGACTTATTTTAATTATTTAGGAATTCTCAGCACTGATAAAGTTAAATTATCCGCAAAATAGCTGAGTATGGTGAGGCATGTCTTAGTAAAATCATCAGGCGGATTTACATTTGTGGAAAAGAGAACTTTGCTTTGTGACGTTTTGTAGCCGAATTTGAAGGCCATGTTTGACTGGAGTTTTCGTTGCAGTCATTCTGTGAACATTTAATGGTGTTGCCATATGATATTTACTAATTTATTCATGGTGTTCAAATAAAATATCCCTAACTCGAACAATCAATTTAAAAAGTCTTAGCACTACGAGAGCGTGTTAGTCTTTATAACAGGTTTAAGTATATATAGGCAGGTGTCATGTTACCAATGTCCAGAATTTGGCTATCTATTAAAGAGATAGCCAAATTCTGGACGTTGGTATTTAGATCTAAAATATATCTATAAACAGAGCTATAATTATTAATTGTTTATTGAAGCAAAAGAAAAAGTGCTATGCATTTAAATATCTATAAAAGTATTTAATTTTATTAATAAAACTGACAGATTAAGAATTAATGGTATATCAATAATTAGATGTAAATAAAAATAACAAGTTTCATTTATTGATATCAAACATAATGAAAATAAATAATACAAACTAAGTTTGAAATTTGCTAACAATATAAGATAAAAAAAAATTTTAGTTAATAATTCAACTACTCCTGTACCAACTAAGTTTATCTATCCAGTGTTTTTAAGTTTAGAACTGTTATATATATATATATATATATTTACAGAGAGATAGATATAGATAGAAACACACACACACATATATATGTGTGTGTGTGTTCGCAACAGGTGGAAACTGAGGATAATAGTGTATATACACACCTTCTAACCGCGGACGTACAGATTTCGATTTTGCTTTTCTTTCGTGAATAAACTGCACAATTTTAGTTCGAATTTTAATTTTCATTGAAATTTAAAAAAGCTCTTGATTTGATTTTGCTTATTGTATGTCTAAATTATATATTTTTTATGTTTTAATTATCATTTTTATTGACATTTAAAATTATCTCCTGTTTGCACCTTGTGCATTAAACTTGTGTATGTGTGTATCTTGTACAATGTGACGTCCTCGGTGGTTCGGTAAAATCGGGGTTGTGAGTTTGTCCACAGTTAACAGAAAAAATGTACATTGTCTATGCCAAAACATTTTCTAATAATATCGTTCATTGTGATAAATTTATAAAAACTCATATATTTAGTTCTTTGGTACATCAGTAGATATGTATAATTACTATTAATGTTTTTAAAAAATTAAGTAAATTAAAACTTTAAGAGTAAACTTAATAACCTAAAATTTTAGTATGTTTTCTAAAGAATAGCAAACCTTTTGAGAATTAAATGAACTTCTTTAAAAATAGCTAAATATATTTTTTTAATTTAAAATAAATTTAATTTTACTAAATGTAAAAAATATTATCAATGTTAATTATAATTTTTTTTTACTTATAAGTATTGAAAATTTTTCTTCATTTGAAAAAAAAAATCCATATGATATAATATGAAGTATAATTTTAATTTTGATTAATTAGATATACATTTTTTAATATACACTTTAAAATCTATCACTATGTTATGTTTTGTTCTAATTACATTTTTAAAATTAAATGCATATATATTTATATTTTCCTGCTTTTTTATTGACATTTACTTATTTATTTACAAATAAATTATTAACAAAATTAAAATTATTGTTAAATGAAAATTTAGAAAAATTTGTTAATTATATTTGTTCAGAAATCAAAATTTTCAACATATATCATTGCGCTATATTCTTATTATAAAATCTTATGAAAGAATTTTATTCTATACTTATCAGTCCACTGAATTATAAATATAAAAATTTATTTTTTATTTAATAAATTATATATAAAATTCCTTACCTCAAAGTAGATCATATACATACCAGAAATCAAGGACATCATATACACACAGGCAATGAAGGGCATCACATACTTACAATCTATCGTGACCTCATTAGAATGTAAAAACTGAACAAGAAATCTAATTTAACTGAAATTTCATTCAATTAGTTCAATTGAATAAACAATTACTTAATTTTTTTTTTTTTTTTTTTTTTTTTTTTTTTTTGTATTGAAGACCTCATACATTCAACTGATTGTTTATTAATAAGAACACAATTAGTAAATACAATAAATTTATTTTCACATTGAAATCTTCACAGAAGAAGTATATATCTTGATATACATTTGCGGCACAGTAGTTTTGATGCAATTTGGAATTATTAGTAAAAAGTATTTTAATTTTATTTTTATTAAACCAGTTAATTCATTTTTTTCTTATATATTTTACTGAGAAATCATTATTTAATTTAAATTTGAATATTTAAGTATAGGTACCTATATGTTCATTTTTAGCTATGGCACTTTTCTTGAATTTACTTTTATAATATCCATATTTCAAAACTGGTTTCTTTTTACATCATTATTCTCTTTTAATTCCTCTAAATAACACAAGATAATTTTTATTAATCATATTATTTTCTTCATTTGATTCAAATTTTTACAATTCCAATCGTCTTTTTCCGATTTAATTTCAAACCATATTCATCAGTTATAGTTAAGAAAATATAATTTATTTCTGGGAGTATAAGTACTTTCCCATACCTATTTTACTATTTAAGATAACACAGGCCTACAAAAAAAAATTTTTTTTGGTGCTTAGGATTTTAGAGCAGATTTTAACTATATTTTTAATGCTGAATCTAAATATGAAAGCAGTTTTTCTATATCAGCTCTAGATTTTTAGATAAATTCACTTATCTATCAATGCTTTTTTTCTATTTAGTACTTTCAAGTACAAGTGTTGTAAAATTTATACATGGAAAGATTCTTGTATATTTGCTCTATTGTCAGTCTCCTTTTGTAACCAATTGAATTTAAAATAATAATATTTAAGAAATAACTAATTATAATTTTTAAAAATTATTATTTTAATTCATTTATTATAAAAAGAAGACAAACAATATGAGATATATAACTGATTAGTTGACAAATTCTTAATAAATGGGATTGAATCCTACTTATTAGTGCTATCCAGTTAGTTCCATAGAAATCCGATAGATGTCCACTATCTGAAGTGACCTTCAAAGCTTCAACCGCAGTTGAGAGTTGAGAATAGTTCGTGAATTCCGGCGGTGCATAGATAAACGTTAGCGTCATATGAAATTTCTCTTTACTAACGAGTTGTTAAAAAGTAAATCTAAGTATTTGTGTTATTGAATAGAAATAAAATGAGTTCAAGTAGAAGAAGCTGTGTACATCATCCTGATATTTTTTGCTACATATGCGGAGAATACACGCTACTGGAAAACAGAAAATCTATTAGTGACTTTGTAAAGAGAGCTTATCTTGGATATTTTGGTGTTAAACTTGGTGATCAGGATAAAACCTGGGCACCATATATTGTCTGTAAAACTTGTACAGAGCATTTACGACAGTGGACTACCGGGAAAAGGAAAAGCCTGAAATACGGTGCACCAATGGTTTGGAGAGAACCAAAAAATCACTTTGATGACTGTTATTTCTGCCTAGTAAATATCACTGGAATCAATCGAAAGAACCGTAATAAGTGGACTTATTTAGATTTAGTCTCTGCAAGACGCCCTATCCCTCACTCAGAAGAAGTGCCAATTCCAACTTTTCACCAGCTACCAGAACTCTGTGAGGACGCTTATTGTCTCTCTGATCAGAATTCTGATACTGCTGAAGGTGACAGCGATTTTGAAACGATATCATCAATTCCTCAATGTTTCAACCAAGATGAGTTAAATGACCTCACTAGAGATCTCAATCTGTCGAAAGAAGCTTCTGAATTACTGGCTTCCAGGTTGAAGGAAAAAAATTTACTTGAACCAGGAACGAAAATTACATTCTATCGCACAAGGGAGAAAGATCTGCTACCTTTTTTCTCTGAAGAACAAAATCTTGTATTTTGTCATGCTGTTAGAGAACTCCTGGTAAAAATGGGTCTTCCTGAATATTTTCCAGATGATTGGCGCCTATTTACTGACAACTCAAAGCGAAGTTTGAAATGTGTTCTTCTACATAATGGTAACAAATATGGTTCAATACCAATTGCTCACTCAACGAAAATGAAAGAGCAATATGACACCATAGCTTTGGTCTTGGAAAAAATAAAGTATCGTGAACACCAACGGGTAATTTGTGTAGACTTAAAAATGGTAAACTTTCTCCTTGGACAGCAAGGTGGCCACACAAAATATCCTTGTTTCTTGTGCCTCTGGGATAGCAGAGACAAAACGCAACACTGGGTTAGAAAAGAGTGGCCTAGGAGAGAAAACATGGATGTTGGGGAAAAGAATATCATCAACGATCCTTTAGTTCCACGAGAGAAAATCATCTTTCCACCACTGCATATCAAGCTGGGTCTAATGAAGCAGTTAGTAAAGGCTCTTGATAAGAATGGATCATGCTTTGCATATATAGGGAAAAAATGCCTCAGCTGAGTATGGAAAAAATTAAATCAGGAATATTTGATGGCCCACAAATAAGACAGCTGATTAAAGACCCTGACTTCATAAATTCAATGAATGAGATTGAACAAAAAGCCTGGAGTTCATTTGTTTCAGTTGTCCAATATTTTCTGGGTAAACACAAAGCTGAAAACTATGTTGAATTAGTCAATGAAATGCTGAATAATTTCAAATCCCTTGGGTGTAACATGCGCATTAAGGTGCACTATTTACTTAAAATATTCTCACTTAGACCGTTTTCCTGATAATTTAGGAGACATTAGTGAGGAGCAAGGTGAAAGATTTCACCAAGATATAAAATGTATGGAGGATCGCTATCAAGGAAGATGGGATACTCACATGATGGCAGATTACTGCTGGACTTTAAAACGGAATTGTTCCAAAATACATTCAAGAATGTCACGCAAAAGAAGTCTTCGAAATGTTCAGTGAGTAATTTGTTTAAATCATGACTTTTTCTATTTTCTTTTGTATTTAATAAGCAATATCTATGTAATATAATAAAAATTCCCTGTTTAATTTGTTTGTTTAAACCATGGTTTTTCTTTTAAAATAGTGTAATGCATGATTCATTAAAATGTTGATATCTTAAAAACTCAAGCGGATAGGCAAAAATTAATGGCATATTTGGATTCAGCGCATCGAATTCATACAAAATCACCTCCAAAATCTTTGGCACCAAAACCACTGTTGACCAGTGTAATTTTCGGGGCAATTACACAAAATTAACGATAAATAATTGTTTCCAAATACGATAAAAATTTTCCATATTTAAGCAATTCAAAAATTTTAACGACAATGAAGTTCTTAGCTTTAGTATATTTTAAATCTGTGCGGGGAGAAAAAGAGATAAGATATGCGACTGTGAGTAAGATTATGAGTAATCACAAATCACTGAGGAAGCAGTGCAAAAATTTAAAGACACTTTCAAATCCACATGTGGTATAGAAAATCTTGTAAGAAGGGCCGTTTCAGGATGGTTTGTTTTTAAGGAGAATCAAAAGAATGTGTTTTCTTATATTTAGTTAGAATTCAATATATATATATATATATATATATATATATATATATATATATATATATATATATATATATATATATATATATATATATAATAAATATTCAAATGTAAATGCTTAGAAATTTTTGTACAGATCGCAGTGTCCATAATTATGAAATTATTCTTAATATTTATATTTCTCTCTTTAATTTACGTTTATATATTTTCATTTAATAATGAAAGCATTATGAAATATCGATAAATTTTAAGTATTTATTAAAAAACATAAGGAAAAACAATAAACAATTAAAATGACAAATAAAAACAGTATACATTGAAAGTGTCATAAAATAACATTTAATTATAATAAATTATTTTCCATTATAAAGTTCTAAAGAAAACAGAAAAGATTTTTTAATTCAACTTGAAATGATAATTTTTTAATTCCTTAGTGTGCATTTACACAGTCACAAATTAAGTTGCATGAAATTAAAATCTAGTTGAAAAATAAATTTTTTGAGCTAAACAATATTTTGAATATACTATTATATTTATCATTTAGTACAGTATGTTGTAGTTTTTCAATTTAAGCACAGATTTTACTCAAATTTATTAAAACATGATTCAATAATCAAAATAAAATCAGATGCTTAAGTGATAAAGAAAAACTGTTTATCATTGACCTCATCAAAATTATTTAAGAAAAGAAATGAAAGACATCTATATAAATACTACCCTTTATTAAAAAACTGCATTCTGTCACTAACATAATTTGGTGCTATTCTATAATACAGATCATGAATTGGGTATTTTGTTGCTAAATTTGAAACATTACATTAGTATTCTTCTATAAAATAAATACCAATTAATCATACAATATAAATAATGCAATTGAAGTTACATAAACAAAAAAATTAAACTATTTTTATATAGATTTGAACTGAATGTGAATAAAATTTAAGTTGAACTATAGTTGAAATTGAGAACTTAATATAAATAAAATTATATCGCACTAAATAAAATTATATCTTATTGAGAACTTAATATAAATAAATTTGTTTCATTCTTATATTAATTTTATCGGTTAACACAAGCTTCTTACGAGTTTAGAAGTAATTTTTTTAAATATATATATATATATATATATATATATATATATATATATATATATATATATATATATATATATATATATATATATATATATATATATATATATATATATATATATATATATATATATATATATATATAATATGAAAATTTATAGAGATTTTTCCCTTAATATTATAAAATATATCCATTACCCTAAATCTAATTAAAAATCATCCATGAGTTGCAGTTTAAATTTTTTTAACAGAAGTCATAATTTTCAAAACTCGCTGAATGGTAAATAATTTTAAAACTATCTATATTTTTATTGTCTTGTTTTTATCAGTTTTTCTTAATCTTGTGCATCTATGTATAATATTGAATGGGTCATATCAGCAAATTTAAAATTGTCTGCATATAAAATACTGTATGATAAAAGAAAAAAAGTAAAATTGCGAACAAGAGATATTTAAACTGTGAATGAATAAGAAAATCATAAAAAAAAAGCTATACTGCAATAACATCAGTACTTTAATTACATATCAATGGAGAAAATATTTAAAAATTACAATTATATAACAAGCATTTTAAATTCATGACTTGTGACATGAAAAAACAATTTATTTTCTAGGCGTAAATTGGGAAAACGTTGTTTATTTTTTTAAATATTTTAACATAAATAAAATAATTGAGGAAAATCCATCAAAAGGCTTTTGTTAATTACTATACATACACATGTATTTAAATAAGAGCAATAACATAAAGAACGAAAAGCCACTTTTACAAGTTTCGGCCTCGTAATAGGGAAATTACGTTTAAATCTATTAAGAAATTTTACAAACACTGATTACCTCAAAAAATTATATTAACAGCTACGTAGAATTTCGTTCTTTTTACAAAAGCTGAAGCTCTAGCTAATAGGGTAAGAAGGCAGAGAATTTAAGGTAATCTTGGATTCGTTATGTCTCTTCAATTACCTCATTGTAACATCCAGAAAACAGCTGTGGAGGAAAGTGAAAACAGACAATGGCATTTATCAGAATTATTTCATTCCTGTTTTAAAAACTGAATCTGCTGAAAAATTCCTCAGTGGTAGATATTGCTAGCTTTATCTGAGAAACATTCGCAAGTGTATTCAGCTCTGATTCTCTTAGATCCATTTTTAAGGAATAAAAGAAATGCTGAGCGGACATCCCTAAGATTTAATGAGCGACATAATCTAGCCTACAATTGAGTTTAGTTTGTCAGAATTGAATGCAGCCTTATGTTAGACAAATGACACCAGCCCAGAATCTGAATTAATCTCTTATTAAATGTTCCGTCCCTTACATCAAAATTCCTTATAAAACATACTGTTATTTTTTAATATAATCTTGGTGAATGACACTTATCCTAAACTATGAAGGGATATGATAGTGATTCATATTATGATGCTTGGAAAAGATTCCTCTGATCCTCTGAGTTGTAATCCAATAGTTTTTTCCAGTTACTAGTGCGAAGCCTTCTTGCGTATGTATGGCCAATGCTAGACTCATTTATGTCTTAGGAAAAAATAAGTGCATACCTACTCATCCAAGTGGCTTTCGTAAACGATGATTTATTGTCGATAATATCATTGATTCGGAATCCCGAATTCGAAATGCCTTTATTACGACAAACCATCTATCGCAATCATCTTTGACATAGATTAAGAATATGACCGTCAATTGCAATATGGGATTCTTCGTACTATGGATAATTTTGTCTTCCGAGTTAATATTCCAATATTTATACGAAATTTCCTTTCCTCCCATGTTTTTAAAGGAAGAATAGGAGATTCATTCTTCAATACTTTAACCAAGCTGAAGGTGATCCTCAAGGATGTGTTTTAAGCATAACCATTTTTAATCTTTTCATCCACAGCAACCTTCAACAATTAGCATTTTCTATTCACTCTATTTTACGTGTTGAAGACTTACAAATTTCTTGTCACATAATATGAATTTCGTAGATCAAATATGAATTTAAATGAGATACAATTTAATAAGCTGTAAATTATCTTGTTAATTGATGTGCACAGAATAGTTTTAGTCTACTTCCTAGCATGATTTGCTGTGATAATTTTTCCATTAAAACTAGCATCCATCATGATTTTTTGCTTTTCTTAAACAGAAGATTTATCCCTGTGATTGATAATATAAAATTCCTTGGAGTGATTATCGATAGAAAATTAAATTTCATTTCTCAAATTTTACATTTGTGGATGAATTGTTAGCGATTCTTTTTAATATCTGCTAAGCAATGTCGATTACATTTTGCAGTGTAGATCGCAAATCACTCCTTTAAATGTACCAGTCTTTAATGTTATCTCCCATTAACTAAGGCTGTATTGTTAATGGATCGACTATATCTTCCGTCGTAGGCAGATTGGACATAGTTCACCACTCTGCTCTAAGTTATGAGCTGATGCCTTTCACATATTACTCATCCAGAATCTATATGTAATCTGTCATCACTTACCAATAGACCAGCATTGTATGCAGCTGTCTCTTAGTTATTATTCAAAAATTATAACCGCACCTCATCATCTCTTACATTCTATTGTTCTGCTCTTAAGAGATTATATAAAGCAAGACTATGCAACATTCAACCTGTTCTCACTCGTATTAAATTTTAAGTTCTGCTGTCTCATCAATGTGATATCCGGATTGAGCCTACAGATTTATTCGCACACCCAACTTGGCACGATATACGCATCACCGTACTCAATTCCTTTGAAGACAATAAAAAATCGGACACAGCTTCTGATATTTTCAATAGTTTTATGGATTTCAATGCTATCCGTATGCTATGTAGAGTCCTGTCTTCATAGGTGGATCTAAACTGCTGGACTCTGGTGTTTTTTTTTAATAATATTTATTTTAGATAGTCTCCACAAGGCCTGCTTCATCTTCATTGTTAAGACCAAGGCTATATTACGTGCATTTAAGCAGCTGAGTGCTAAAAGTTGACATACATTTTTCGTATTTTTTGACAGTAGGAGTAATTTAGAGGTTTTGATAATTTGTATCTTTTATTTTCCTTCGGTAGTGTTAATATATTATTTTTCTGGATACCAAGCCCCCCATATATATATATATATATATATATATATGTGTGTGTGTGTGTGTGTGTGTGGTGTATATATATATATATATATATATATATATATATATATATATATATATATATATATATATATATATATATATATATATATAAAGGAATCGATGACAATGAGAAGATTAATGTGACCAGTAAGTCTGCATTTATTTCCATTTTGTCTTCAGTTCCATCATTGATGTAAAAAATTGATTAAGGTACTTGAACAAGTTCAGAGCATTTTTTCAAATACATGTATACATTGTAACCATTTTTTCTTATTTAACTTTAGTAAATATTAATAATGAGCTTCTAATATTTGATATATGCCAATATTATCCTTCAGAAATGTTAAATACGTCTACAATTTTAAGCATTTTTTAAAAAAATTTAAAAAATGCTACATGGAAAACTATTAAACATATTTGAAAAAAATTAATACCAAATAATCTATATGTTGTTATCTAGAGCATGTACTAAAATTTTAAGTTTTTGTTAAAATATAAAATAATTGCGGCTAGTTGAATATTTATACTGAAATTTTAGCCAAATTTTCTATGCCATTATTCAAATTACACGCCATAATTTGGGAAATATTTAAGTGATTAAAATTCTTTTAGTACACTCTCTAGAAAACAATATACAGATCAAGGTCATGAAATTTCATAGTGATATTATAAAAATATTTTGAGTTGTCATTTTTGAAGCGTGCAAATTATAGGCAAAAGCGAGTTCTGAGAAAATCGCATTTAAAGGTTATAGTATTGTGTCTTTATAAAAAAAATTCTCATATTTGCTGATTGATTTCCAGAATAGTAATTACTTTGTGTATCTTTTAAAAGATTACTTAATATTTCAAAATTAAACACTGTTTAAACTAATTTTTAACATCATTCTGGATCTTTAAACGCCCACTTCCGGAGCTTTAAATGTGTCCACTTTTGGTTTCCGAATCTTTACGAAATCTTTCCTATCTCGGAATCTAATTAACGTAGAGACAAAAACAAACCTGTTTTGTAAAGCTATTTAAATTCCTTATTTAACGAAAGAATAAAATAAATTTATCATTCTTGGTCGAAATTGACGTTTTAAACGTGTACGGGTACCTTAAACATTTTGACAATAAGTACGTTTCTTGGAAAGCAGTATGTGTAAGATTTTAACGATTTTTTTTCACTCTTAAAAACCTCTCCAACCAGATAAGTAAATCCCTTGTTCTTTTTTTTTTTTTTTTTTTTTTTTTTTTTTTTTAGATATGCACCTTTATCAACCACCGACAAATTAGCTTCATTCCGAAAAATAGTATTTTTACTGTCTCTGATTGACAGTAAAAATACTATTTTTCGGAATGAAGCTTTAAGGAATACTTTTATTATTTAACTCCTAATTCGTAACATAAAAATTTAAAATTTGCTAAAAAAATGTTTACTATTTGTTTAAATATTAAATTTTATAGATGTGTATATTACAAAACTATATACATATAAACAATTATAAGAACTTAAAGAATTATTTATTATAGTATTTCAATTTTTGTGTTAAATTTACTATAAAAATTTGTAGCAATTAACCATCGATAAGACTTAAAAGACTTTATAATTTTTTTAACTTAAATTGTATGTTTAGTTTAGTTTAGACAGTATACTCAATTTATTTACAAGAAGAAGTTAAAATAAAACAATATGAAGTGTTAATTAAGAATAAGAATAATTTACCTTGAAATAAACAAATTTATTTAAATTACCTTCAATTCATTTTTATTTAATGAAGAAATCACAATACATTTAATGTAATTAATGAATTAAAAAAATCTTCTTTAGCTGAGTGCTAGTTAAGTATTATTTCAGAAGTGTAAAAATACAATAAGTATATAGGTTACTTTTCTACGCGCTATCTAAGCAGATGAAATGCAAACATCCTCAGTAGAAATCAGATTTTATAAACAATATACTACAGTACGGTTTGAAACTGTAACTAAATAGACGGAATAAAATTTCGCTAAATAACTTCACTCTACAAATAAGTGTTTGAAGTTGTCTCTAATTATTTATTTTATGTTCTGAAAAGGATTGCAATTGCAATCTGAATTTAGAGCGATTGCAGTTTCAATAATTCTAGTACTACAAATAAACTTTTCAAAGTGAACAAAATTTGAATAATTCTGTTCATTTTGAAAAAATTATCTCATATCATAAGAATTATATATTATATACCCAGAGATAACTGTTGGATGTTGATTAAACTGGAAAAAATAATGGTATCTTTTCTATTCAAGAAGAATAAAATTACATACGATGTTAACAAATTTAAAATATTTGGAATAGCGAAATTTACTAATCTTAATTCTAAAAAGAGTTTAAAATGGAATAAATTTTCTGTGACGAATTATTCTGCAAGACAACAGTGAGAAGGGAATCATTGAAGCATGACAAAACGAGAGTGCCGGAGTCGCCGAATCAAGAAAGTGCCCAAGTAGCAAAATAGCATGACCCTATATTGGCTAACCACGGCTTTGTCTAGGATCAGTATTAGCGATCCATATTGGGCCAATCCTGAATGGTCTGCATTTCATTATATAAGACCAACGTGGGTTGCCAAGATAGGCCCAAGTTTGACAACCTACATTGGACCTATCTGGGCTGTCAAGATAGGACCAAGCTTGGCTACTGAAATTGGTCCAACTTAGGCAGTCAAGATAGGTCCTATCTAGGACATTATGAGGTACATATAATGTAACAAAGGATTTTATTTTGAATTACTAAATTATAAGGAAGCAATTTTAAATTATCGCAATAAATAAAAACTTTTTTCATTTTAACCTGTATTGTTGCATCTTACACGAGTAAAATAATTGTCATGCTTGAAAATTACTATTTAGCATTCCATTTTGAAAAGTAAACACAGATGCCAGATTTGTTATTCTTTTAAGCAATACTTGAAATTTTAGCAGAATTTACAAATTATTATTATATAATGAGAATCACATTATGTTGAAAGTAACATGCAAATAGTAAGAGAAGTGAAGTAAAAAAAGTAAATATTTACTATCTACCAATTGTGAATACATGGTCTTCTTATCATATAGATATTAAAAGTAGATTACATTTCTGTATTGCTGAACACTTATCAAATCTAAAATAGCACTTATAAATTTAATAATAAAAACTTATGTATTCAAATTTTCATTTCCAGTGTATAAATGTATATAATTACATTGTCATGTTTTTCAATATTTTTGTTTTACTAAATTAATTTTTTTCATAAAGTGAATTCCAATTAAATTAAAAATTGTTTTCTGCAAGAAACTAAGTTGAGAATTACACACTTAAAATCATTTTTCTTCTTATGGCTCTCATGACGTAAAAAGAATTCTTAAATTTTATTAATATTTCTGACTTATAGCTATATCTCTCAACCCAAAAGTATCAAAATTTGTATTGAACTTAATTAAAAATATTCAGTTTGATATTAACTAATAATTGTTTCTCAATTTTTTAACTTTAGTTATCATCCCACTGTTAAATTTTAAAATATTACTTAGTTAAACATAAGAAACCACATAAATATGAACAAACTTGCGCATTATTTGTTAATTATTTTTTATTACTATTTTTATAGCTCAATATTAATTTTCAACAAAAAAATGCCCAGGTGCAGAAATATTATAACCTGAAATTATTAACCTGAGAGTAGAACAGTTTATTCTAAAGTATTTTATTTAACAAAATGCACGTATTTTTGCAATTTAGATAATACACTTCCGTTTTAACATTCAGCTAACTTTGCTAACATTAACTTTGCTCCTCATTGTAATCACTAAAGCTGCTTCTTCACTATAATTGGTCAAGACTGAAACACCACCTGTAAATTTAACAATAAAAACTTATTAGATATATATGAAACTTATTAGATAGAAAATTATTAGAACAATAATACTTTTTTACACATCAATACATTATATTTAAAATAAAATCAAAATTCTTTTCTAACTCAAAATAATTTTTTAATTTTAAAAATTGCATGGAGTTTTTCTTAAATACCCAGATGAATCTAGTGGTTCAAAAGTTTTGCAGAAACCCGGATTACTGTTCGGAATTTCGCAGCCGAACTTTTGGCTATCCAGACTGGTCTGGACTCAAAGATAAAGCCTCTTTCGATAATATATGGATTCTCACTGACGGTCGTAGCTCCATCCAGTACTTGAGCAAATGGACTAGTGTAACAGACAATGCCGGGACCCATATTCTTCGTATGTTATTTGATCTCTATGTCTTCCATGATATTCACTTCCTGTGGGTCCCCTCTCATGTAGGTTTGTTCGGAAATGAGCGAGCTGACGCACTGATGAAGGAGGGTTCTTCCTTTACTGCTTCTCCCGTTCTGGATCTTACTTATTCAGAACAATACTCTGCTTGTAAAAATGCTATTTCAAATACTTGGCAGCACCCCCTGCTCATGCATGGTAATGCCATAGGCAACCAGAGACAGCCATTGACTTTGTGGGCTCCAGAGCAGACCAGACTGCGATCAATAGATTTATTAGTGGACACATCAATTGCCTATCCTTTGACCATTGTATTATGCATTTCCCTACCTATAAAAAGTGCAACTCCAACGAGGCTAGCCCTCAACACCTACTTGAGTGCACTCAATTTTCGATGGAGGAGCTCATTGGAGACCTCCTCCTTTTTCTGGATTTTTTGAAAGTGTATGGGCTCATGGATCTGGTGTAACTCCGCTATTCTGGATGAGATTTGTAACAACAACAGCAACAAAAATTTCAAGAAGAAAACTGTTTTTTGGATATGACATCAATAGTTGACTCTTTCAACTAGAAGCATTTTATCTTATAATCAAATAATTTAATATTTATTTATCATAACTGTTTATTTTAAGGATATTTGTAGCTGTAGAATATATTAAAATGAACAGCTGAAAGAAAAATATTCTAAGAAGTAAATTTTTTAAACAATTTAGCACTATTCTGGAAATGTTCATAATTAATGAGTCACAAACTCCATTATGTGTAGATCCAATGTCCTTATGTTGTGTAATTAAACATAAAAAAAATGGGCAATTTTTCATGTAAACAACTTTTAATAGGATATAACATTATGATAGGTTACTAGCGAAATACAAAACTATACCCCTTTAAGTAATAATTATAATAATATAAATTATATAACTGATCTATTAATGTATTTTTATGCAAAGAATATTGAGACCCATGTCATAACAGAAACATTTCATTCAGTTTGGAAAGGAATAATTTACACTAGATTAAAATTTCTGTTGTAACTGTAAAACAAACTATTCCAATATTTGTTTGTAATTTTCAACAGAAATAAAAATTAAAAATTAGTTATAAATATAGCTTCAGATATTTGATATTTATTTTGAATATCTCAGAGTAATTTATAGAAGTAATAATACTGAAATTAGTAGCAGTTTGAATACTAAACAAGTCTTATTAATTTATTATTCTTTACTAAATAGAAATAATGTGTGCAATTAGCTTACTTAGAAAATATTGCACTTTGATTGGGTGAAAAGTTGGTATAAGTGTTAAATATGATGTGTCTAGATTATATGCACAAATTCTATAATGTGCTAAGCCAGAGTTCATTTAATGTGACAGTTACGTAGAACAAAATAAACACTTTTGCATTCTTCAAGTAATAACATTAAATAAGATACTTTATATTATATCATTAAAGGGAAATTTAAATTACCATTAATCAAATAGTTAATAAATAATTAGTTTTTAAATAACTTATATTAATGTATTTCTAAACATATTGACACTGAAGCTTCGTCAGAAATATTTTATATAATTTAAAAAAAGAAATCTTTTACTCAGGCTTCTAATTTCTGCTGAAAATGTAAAACAAATTATTCTTTCCTCCAGAGTTTCATTTTCAATATAATTAACTACAAAAATACAACTTTAGATTTTCAATAATTTGGATTAATTTATAATTTAGAATGAAATTTCTACATTATTACTAAAACCAATACCAGTTTAAATACAGAGCAAGTTTTATTAATCTATCATTCTTTATTTAAGAAAATTTTTATGTAATTGCAATTTAAAATATGATCCGGTTAATAGTGAAATTCTTAGTTTAGTCAGTCCAAGATGCAAATAATAAACTGGTGTATTGATGTATGACTCGACCAGAATTGTTATTTTTGATGGAATCAAATTCATACAAAAGAATCCAAGACAGCTCTGGCCTCATCTATAAACATTTCAGGAATAGGGGAGTTGATCTGAGGAATGGAGATGGATCATGAAGAGCTTTGCTAAGTTGCCAGGGCAAATAAAGATATGGTCGTGAGAGAATTCAGAGTCTGTACTGTAAAGACAGCTACTGTAGCTTCTATGGTATCAGGAGATCTTTTCATTCATTCCCTCGAGGTGTTTATTTCTTAATTTAACAATGGTTGTAGTGATAGCACAGTTACAGTTTAGAACAGAGATGGTGTGCTTCCAAGATGAAGCACGAAGTAATTTTCTGCTGACCATTGCATCAGTATTTGTGAGGATCAGGTTGTTGAAAAATTGAGGATTTTCTCAGGCTTCTTTGGCAATGATATCAGCATTCTCGCTGCAATCCTTGTGAACATGCACTGGTATTCATTGAAAAATGAGGATGATATCTTGTGTGAGTTGATCCTTTAAAGGGCTTGGAGGACAGGTCTAGAATCCAAGAAAAATAAAAGTCCATTGAAATTTTAGATTGCTTTAGAGTAGTAAAGATTCAAAGCCTCTTTTATGGCCATTAGTTTACAGGTGTAATTTGGGACAATTTTACTAACAAATATTCTGTGGGATTTTGAGTTTGCATTGGTGAAAAAGATGCTGACATCATCCAGGTCAAGGCTGAAACCTGAAGAGCCATTGTCACTTAAAACAACTTCTTAGAATTCCTCTTACCACAGAAATACCTAAAAGATATAAAAGGAATCAGTAATTATTAAATTGTTAAAGAAAATGTTGTTTCTGTTTTTTGTGTGTGATGTAGAAGCAAACAATGTTTTGCCAAATATAACTGATTTTATTTACTTAGAAAATGTAAAATTATGATTCTTGGAAAATATCATTTTAAAGAGTTACTTTAGTTATGATCCATTAAATGCATTATTTTCAATACAATCATACTCACTTTTAAATATAACCATTAGCACCTGCTAATGAGGATATTCAAACCAAGACATTTTTTTAAGCCTGATCATTTTAAAAACATTATAATTTTGATCAAACATGATGAATGCTCCTTTCCATGAAAGTAGTTTAGATAGAAGAATCTAGACATATAAGTTTGCACTACTTATTTGATAAAAATTATGAAAAATATATAAAAAAATCATTTTAAAATAAGAGTTTAAATTTTTATGTTTTTTTTAACATTTAAGTGAGATATTTTAGGGCCAATATTAAAATAATTGAAGTATTCGGGGCTTTTAAGAATGAATGACACATATTATTTCTAGGGTACTCAATATTAGGCAGTGACTAAATTCATTTGCTTAGAAAATACATGAGCAACAAGAATATTGATGCAAAAAATTTAAAAAAAAAAAAAAAAAAGACGTTTTAAACACGTTTTTTCATAGCAAAGGTAAAACCTGGATAATTTTTTTTTTTTTAGTTTTAGATAATTTTGTTTAACGAAATGCTTGCTACTATCATTTAAAGTATTAATAATTTTATTTTCTATTCAGTTAAAAATTTGCATTATGTTATTCAAGCAATTTACTTATTCAAATGACTATTATACTTTTAAAACACTAAAAATTGGCAGGGACTGAGTATCAGTAATGGACTGAGTACTGTATCAGTTTATAATGAATTAAGAATTTATAAAGGCAACAGGAACACTATAAAAGAGAAAAAGCTACTACTTTATTTCCATGCACCTGGAATAAAAATGAAGCCATGATTGTAACTAAAATATAACAACTTGCATATGATAAGTAGTTCCTATAAATTAGAACTTGCTTTTAATTTCTCATCAAAACCGCAACAGGAATTTTATCTTTGATTTTCACCACATGTATTCCCCAAAGTACAATTCTACATAATGGCAAGCCATACTTTGAATATTTTTATTTACAGCTTTTCACATTTCATCCATTCTAAAGTGTAGTGAAACTTGGTAAAATATAAACAAATAAGCCTACTTGTTGAAAAATTTGATGGAAATTAACATGCAAATAAGTTAATGATGTATAATATTGAATTTAAGAATAGCTTCATAGTTAATGTAAACATGTTAATCTATTGCATATAATTCTTAACACATAAAATATACAAAAATTTAAAAAAGCATGGTCAACAATATAAAAATCTACAATGATGTATAATTTACTGATGGCACAAATGAGTTAAAAAAATTTTTTAATATTTTTCTTATCCACTGAGAGATGTTTTAGCACTTTATATAAATAAAATTAAGTAAGCTAATTCTTAGTTACATTTTAAGTTACTTACACATTTGATTTAAATAAATGGAATTTCCCTGCATAATGAAACAAGTATATTAATTTAAAGCTGTTTTTAATATGTACAAGAAACAGAAAATTTGTGTCTAAAGATTAAGAAATTATCCATTGTACCAAAATATATATAAGTAGTTTACCAATAAGTAACTCAGCAATCAAATAATGTTTTGCGAAAAAAATTTCTAACCAAAATTTCAAATGAAAAACATAACTTTACTGAAGAAGTATGTCGAATGGAAACCATTTGAATTAATTTGTCTGCATGGCCACTAAGGCTATTCACATTGAGATAGTATGTGACTTAACGTCGCAGGCATTTATTGACCGTTGAAAGGATTCTTTGCCCGATGTGGCAAAAGTAGGACCTTGTTCTCCGACAATGGAAAACATTTTGTGGGGGCCCAGTCAGAAATTAAACAATTGCATAGATTAATAAGCCATCTATATGATGTATTAGGTAAGTTCCTACCTCTGAACAAATTAAATGGTCCTTTATTCCGACTGGAGCTCCGAATTTCGGAGGACTCTGGGAGGCGGGAGTTAAGTTCTTCAAGCACCATTTATTTAGGGGTGCAAGAAATGCCAATTACAGTTATAAAGAATTTCTTACCATAATTATAGAAATCGAGAGAATCCTAAATTCGAGATACTTGACTCCGATTTCATCAGATATCAATGATCTAGGGGCTTTAAAGCCAAGTTATTTCTTTATTGGGTGACCTATAACTACAATTGTTGAACTAAATATCTTTGATGTTCCCATCAATCGTATTTTAAGGAGGAAATGATATGAAAAACTGACTCATCATTGGAAGCGATGGAGCTTGAAAAACCTGAGTAATTTTGAAAATCGCAATAAATGGAAATTTTTAAAAATGAATGTCAGCCCAGGTATGTTAGTAGTAGTAAAGGAGCCTAATCTACCCAAATGCCAGTGGATTCTTGGGAGAATAGAAGAAGTTTATCGTGGCCCTGATAATTGTATCAGAGTGGTCAATGATTGTACTGCTCATGGGATTTTGAAAAACTCATTACAAAATTGTGCATACTTCCTGTAAATACTGATTAGAATTATTTTACTGTCATAGAATTGTAGTCTCTGAAATATCATTTATCATTATTATTTTCAGTAGTGTTTAATTGCATTAATATAATTGTTCTTACCATTTAGTACTTGTAACTGTGTGTTAATTATTAATATTATTTGTTGAACCTATGTAATGTTTATTATTATGTTAGAATATTGCTTTAGAATTGTGTAAATCATATTTTTGCTATTGTTTGATTGATTGTTGAATATTAACCATTCCACGGGGGCCGGTATGTTGCCGCCTTGAAAAATTGTTCAAAAGGCGATAAAATGCGCAAATTAGGGCAACCTTCTACGCTCTTGTTTCTCTCTGAAAAACTTGATTCAGAAAAGAAAAGAATTGTATTTGTAGTGGTATAGCCCGCGTCAAGTGGAGAGCGAGCTATCGTGCTCAAAATAAGTATTTGTTATTGGTTTAAAATCAACGGAATTATTTAATTAAATCCTACCAAACTTAATTATGCTTACTATATAAAAAAATAAACATGCACAATTTACAAATGCAATATTTTAAACATTATTTGTTATTATTTTGAAATTGTATGGTGATTTTCAAAATTAGAAGTATGTCTGAAATCAAAACAGATAACTTTTTAACTATTTCTCATATCATACTTATTTTACTTGTATACTTTACTAATTTACTTTATTTAATGTCATGTTTAAATTCTTCATTTAACTTCAATTCATTAAAGAGAAAAATCAAAAGTAAATATGAATAATTCTGACAAAATTATATATAGGACAATATTGTCACCATATTGTACAGACTTTGCAATTCATTGTAAATCGATAATGCAGAAAAAAAAGTGTATATTAATTGTATGTTTATGTGTGTATGCATACAC
Source organism: Latrodectus elegans (assembly GCA_030067965.1). Taxonomy (NCBI): domain Eukaryota; kingdom Metazoa; phylum Arthropoda; class Arachnida; order Araneae; family Theridiidae; genus Latrodectus; species Latrodectus elegans. Next base: position 107,488,808 of record CM057817.1, on the reverse strand, counting down.
CATTATACGCGCGCGCACACACACATATATTACATTAAATACACTATTTACCCATTATCCTGTCGAGCATTTTCTATAATAATAAAACCATTTACATTACTATTGTCACGAACTCCCATTTGTTGCGCGACTGCCGCGCTACTCCCAAAGAAACCTCAGTTGATACTGAGCCACTCTCAGGGAAGGATGCTTTGTGAATGAATATTAGATATTTTACTTTGTTTCCTTTTTAACGTAGTTTGATGTTTATGTTTAGCATTTATGTGTTTATCGTAAAGTTGATTTTTTTCTCAATTAAATATGCTAAACTAACTGCAAGACTCCAATGTTTATTGAGAAACGAAATTATTTGTCAATTATTAATATATTCATCGGAAAAAATTCGTGGAGTCCTTGGTTGTAAAAAGGTAAGTGAAGCTTACCTTCCGCTACGATAATAGTTTTTCTCAATTTTTCAAATAGAAAATTGATATTTGGTGCCCGAACAGGGACTGCCACGTATTTTATTGACTCTTAAACATTGACTGTTATTTACTATTTAGAAATAACGAATGTCTTGCATGTTTGAACATTAAACTAAAAAACAGCATTTAATTTACAATAGTTTGTAGTAAGATAATAATTGATATTAAGATTGTGAGAGAATTTTTTATACCAAAGTAATTTATATTGATTGTTACTAACACATTATGGCTGAAGAAGAATTACATAAACTAAAGAGAAAGCGAGGCTTTCTAAGAGCTTCAGTTACGAAGCAGATTGCTAAAATCGAAACTGACAGTCAGAAATCGGATGTTAGTGCAGAAGAATTAGAAGAATATTTTGAAGTTCTTTATAAAAAGTGTGAGGATTTAAAATTAATTTATTCGCAAATTGAAAGTTTCATTAAGATCGACGAAATAGAGGAAGAATTTGCCGGTATCGAAGAATATTAAGAAAAAATAGCCAGAACAAGATTTCGTACCTTAAAGTTAATTAAACATTTAAATGCAGGAACTGAAACCAATAATTCTATTCAGGAAAATAATATTTCTCGTAACAGTTCCGCTCAGAATCCAATTCAAACCCTTCAAAATGAAAGATTAAAGTTGCCAGAATTGATTAATCCAAAATACTGCATTAGTGGATGCATCTGCGGCAGTGAGTAGCTGCATTAGTGGTAATCTGTGTGTAATGTAGTGGTAATCAGAGTGTAATTATGTGTAAAATCAGCGCGCGCGCGTGTAATGTAATTACCACTACATTAGTGGTAATGTAGTGGTGATCAACAGCTGCATTAGTGGGTTGAAAAAAAGAGAAATAGAAAATATATTTGTTTATTTTGTAGATCACCTAAGATTTTCTTTGGTTTCTTGCACAAATAATTTAAGTTTAGATGAAAAAATAGGCATTTGTAAGCGGTCTGGCTCTTGTTTTCGTTGCTTAAACGACAAAATTAAAAGAGATATCTCTCCTCTACTTGCGAGGCTAACGTTGAGTGTGTGATGTGTTCTGGTAGGCACGTTACTATAATGTGCATGAGAAGAAAAATAAAGGGGAAGGGCCAAAGCCTCCTAGAAAGAGAAGGAAGCCTGAATATACTTCCGAGTCTCGCGTGTGACGTCACACGACGGGGGTTAAGCTTTTCGTCCATCGCCATATTTGAATGCTTCAGTTGCTGTGTTGTTGCTGTGTCTGAAAAAGCTAACTACTAGTGTCTACTTCTTTTTATTTAAATAGAAGTACCATTTTTGTGACATTTGACTTCGCTGATAGAAATACTTAAAGGTAAGTTACCAAATTATGTTTTACAATATTATATTGTATTATTATCGATAAAAACATCTACATATATATTCCATGTGCATATCTGTTGATAAGTTCTTAAAGATACGTGTGTGTCAAGAGATAATCTTTGCTTACAGATTTTGCTTATGCTAAAATTACCATTTTATTTTTTATTTTGACAAATTTAAATTTGCCCTATTATATGTAACTAATTATAATCTATTTTTATACAGGTAGTTCATATTTTGAACATTGTACAAGTGGAATTAATTAAAATTTGTTATTACACAATAATTATCAAACAACTTCTTCTGAATCAATTGACAGTAAATAAATTATACATTCTTGCATACAATTAGTGTTGTGCTTACACATATTAATACCACTACTGAAACCAAATTATTTGTAACAGAATTTTTATCAACTGAGGAACTTTTAAATGAAATAGTTATTATGAACTTAATATTAAGTGTATAAAATTTTTAGCAATTTATAGAAAATTTTAAAAACCAAACCTTTACAATTTATTGATTAAATTATTGAAGTATTTTGTGCATTTATAGTAAAAGCTGGAAATGTCTTTATATATTAGTCTATTATTTCATTCTAACTTTTAGGACTGTCAATAAGTAACTCTTCTATTATTCATTCAAGATAATGTTTTCACTTCTTTATGTATCAGAGATATGGTATCTATAAAAATGAATTTAAAAATATTTTCAAAAATATGGTGTGAAAAAGATATGTTATACCGTAAAATATTTGATTTTAATCATATATTTTAAAATAACTAAAACTGAAATTTAATCCATTCTATTGAATATTTATCAAATGGGATTACTTAATGCTTCTGTGTTAAGAGTATAAATCTAAATTTATCACTGCTTTCATATTTTTATATAATTTAGTGTCACTGTTATTACTTTGCTTATGTATTCTCAGTTTTATTAGGTGTTTAAAATACTTAATGCAAGAAAATATTATCAAATATTGTGATGTAGTATTCAGAATATTCTTCTGCAATGTGTTTATTTTAATATTATCTATTAATATAATTTTATTATCAATTTATTTAACAAAGCTAATTAAAAATATCGAAATATAAACATACAGTAAATTCTCATAAGATAATAACACAAACAAAATAGTACACCACAATTAACAGAAATGTACCAGGTATATTGCATAACATATATTTGCATTATATTAAAATATTCATTTTTATTTACAGATGCCTCGTACATGTTGCGTACCTGGTTGCAGATCTAATTATAAAGGGGAAAAATATGTTAATGTATTCAGCTTCCCCAAAGATACTGCTGCAAGGAAAAAATGGGAGCGGCTGATTCACAGAGAAAATTTTACAGTTACAGACTCTTCAGTTATATGCATAAAACATTTCGAAGAGCAGTTCATTGAACGAAACAATGAAGCTACTCGACCAGATGGAACAGTTCTTTCTATTCCTAGGAAAAAGCCTGTTCTGAAAACCGGTGCTTATCCATCTATATTTCCAGAGCAACCATCGTACATGACTGTAAAATTGCCTGCCAAAAGAAAATCTCCGGAAGAAAGAACTAAATCTTAAGAACACAGAGATGAGAAAATTTTCCAGGAGTGGTCTAAAAAAGATGAAATAAAGGACTTTGAGAGCTTTAAATTAAACCTTAATGACAAACTATTAGAAAACTGGATTGTAATTTCAACCAAAAATAATATCTACTTAGGAAAACCAGATGTGGCAAGTTTCCCAACTTTCAGCATTAGTGTCAGAATATCACCAGAATTTCTAGTAACTGTTTGGCACAAAAATATTTTGATTCCATCTTCAAAACTGAAATGGCTTTTAGGAGTACCAAGTAAATGTACTCGATGGTCTATATTTGAATGTTTACTGAGCCATTTATATATAAATTCATTGGATACTTCTTCTTGTGAACATAAGTTTGAGAGTAGTATTGAATTGTTAAAAGAAATTGTTGAAGAATCTAATAATGATTCACTCAATCAAAAATTGACATTTTTAATACTGCAACTTGAACTTCTACCTCTTTCTAGGAGGCTTTGGAAGGGCGCAGGAGAAGAAGAAAATAATTTCGCTCCCTGGCAAACGAAAACCGATACGGACTGCACTTTAAGTAAGCCTGTGAAGAAAAAGCAATGCTGCAAACTATCATTGTGAATATTTCGGAGGGTAAACAAAAATATTTAGTGCGAATGATAATTGATATTGGTAACTCTTGTAGTTAATTATCGGAATTTCCAGCACGTAAATTAAAATTAAAAAGTGTTGGGCAGGAAAATGTTGTACATGAATTATTCGGGGATTCGCAGGAAAAAGAAATGCATAAAAAATATGTGATTAAGTTAAGTAATGTAGACCAGTGGTGCGCAAATTTTTTTCAACTGCGACCCCTTTTGCAGAGAGAAAATTTTTGGCAACCCCTAAAGGTAAATGTTCACGAATATGATGTATATTTCACGCATTTCTTTCGTTTCAACGAATAAAAACATCATCATATTTGATTCATATTAATTTTATTTATAATTTTAAGAAAATACTTTTTGTATAACACAAAATCAGGAAATTGTCCTTTAATGAGATGTATGTGGCTGCAAGTTTCTAATTATTTCATTAATGTTTGGATGCATGTTGCTAATTGCAATTCGCATATCATCTTTAGGACTTAAATGCGAGCAATATTTAATTTTTATTGAAACTAGTTTGCTAAATCCAGTTTCACATAAATACGTTGATGCAAATTTTATTAACACTTTGATGGCATTCTTGCATGAATCGGAATATTGCTTTTCCTTAGATAGCGAAAATTTTTGGCAAGATGGCCTCTTGAATTGATTTCGAAGAGTATAATCACTAATTAGATCTATTAATTGCTCTTTCTCACTAATTTGAAGAGTAGAACTGCATATGTCAAAGGAAAATGGATCATGAATCCAACCAAGATCGTTTTCAGGAAAATTCTCGAAAACTTTTTCTTTAATTTTTCAATGTGATTGGAAATGATACTTTTAAATGTAAATATATATTATTTTCCTTGATAAAATCGTTAAAGTAACGGAACATGTCGGTGTTGTATTTATTCAGTTCAGTTTGCCAGAGACTGAGCTTTTTCTTAAAAGCTTGAATTTTAATGGCTGAAGTTATGATAGTTGAATTCTCACCCTGCAAGCTCAAATTTAAGTCGTTAAGTGTTTCGAAAATATCAACTAAATAGCTCAGCTTCCCTAACCAAACTTCATTGATATAATAACTTGCCAATCTATGTTTCTTTTCGATTAAAAACATGTACACTTCATTTCTCAAATCAAATATCAAATAATAGTATTTTCCCACGTGAAAGCCATCTGATTTCGATGTGCAATAGTAATCTCTCATACGTTGAGCCCATCTCATTGCAAAGTATTAAAAAGAGACGGCTGTTGTGGCTGTTGCATTTAATGTACTTAATTGAACTGACAGTAATATGTTGTGCAACTCTTCATCCATATCTTTTGCAACAAGAGTTTGCCGATTAATCATATAGTTATTAAATACCATATGAGGCACCACCTTCTGAATAAAGCCTCTGAGCCCTTTATTCGAGCCTGTTAATGCTGCAGCACCATCAGTACAAACCGTAACACAGTTTGCCCAGGTAAGGGACTTTATTTCAAAATATTCATTTATTACTTCGAATATTTTTCTCCAGTTGATTTTCCTTCCAAACTTTTGCAACATAAAAACGTTTCTGTAATATCTTCATTAAAAATGAACCTAACGTAAATAATTAGTTGTGACATTTTACGGTTGTCTCGTCCAGTCGTAAAGCAAATACAAATGAATTTTGTATGCGTTTTATGACTTCTTACTCGATATTTCGTGACATTTCGGAAATTAGCAGAGACACGGTATCTCTTGATAATGGTATTGCTTTTAGTTCATTTCCATATTTATCGCCATGCATAATTGATGTTATATTAGTTGATGCAGGAAGGATAAGGAATTCTCCAGTTGTATGGGGTTTCATTGTTTTTGCTATTAGATAAGAAACTTCTAAAGAAGCTCGTAATGCTTTCTGAGGTATTGTTGTAAATTTCTTTAAGAGTGCACTTTGAATTTTCAGCTCGTCTTTGAAAAAAAAACGGCATTTTTATTTTGAAGTTATTTATGTTTAGTTTCCATGTGCCTTTTTAATTTAGCTGGTTTCATGCTCTCATTTGCTACTTTTTCGTTGCAAATGACATATATCGGGCGTTCTTCATTATCAACAACACAAAATTTAAAACCATACTTAATAAATTCCTCATTGTATTTTCTTATTTTTTAGATTGGGCATTTAGTTCCGTATTTTGAGTCTTCTCATCAGTATTTGTTCGTTTGTTAGCTGAAGATGTACCTGGTGTACGTATTACCCATTTATCCATTATGAAGATAGGGGTTAAATTATTTAAACTACAACAAATAATATATAAAATTCTATCATTTTTTTTCGAGAAATTCAACAAAATTAACAGAAATCTTTCTCTAATGATAGTACATATCTGATAACAAAAAGTAGCAAAGCCCGATAAAAATATAAAAAAATCATAATTACACAACGTCACATGATAAAGCTCGAGGATAAACTAAAACAATTGCAGGCAAACTTCTGCATGCTACAACTTCATGTGAACACTTCACGTCTTCACTCTGACTATCAGATACACCGCGTACTTCACCATCCGATTGGCTGATCACGGAAGCGAATTTTTGCCCTTTCCCTGCGGTTAATGTCTACTCAAATTGGCGCTTTTCAATAAAACTGGCGAATTACCGCGATGAGAGCACTATTTACCGGAGTGAAAAACTTGCGTCTTCACACTTTGCATACATTTCGCATTACAGTCAAAGAAAGAGCGGATAGCATGAAATTGTAATTAAACAGACAGTGAGTAACGGTGCTTCACTCTTTATATGTACACTGTAAGGTATGCAGCATGCAGGCATAATGAATTTCATAAAAATTTGGCGACCCCCACAAGGGTCGCGACTCTTAGTTTGCGCACTTCTGATGTATACGAGAGTTTTGCATGTATATTAAATGTAATGGAACAGAAAACAATTTGTGCCCCGATTCCGTAATTAGAAAACAGAGAAATTATAAAAGAAGCAAAAGGGCAGGGCATTTATCCTAGTGATGTTACTATAAATGAAAATCTCTGTTTATTTAATAATAATGTAAATGAAATTCACGGACTCATAGGCGCGGATTATGTAGGAGAATAGTTTACTGGGGAAAACAGAAATCTGTCAAAGCGTCTTGTTGCTATGAATACGCATTTTGCATGGACTGTAATGGGGAGGACTGGGGAAACTATCAATGTAAATGAAGTGCTTTTGTCTCTCCATGTTAGCGATTTAAAAGTTTCTGACTTGTGGTCACTTGACTCACTGGAAATAACGGAACCAAGTATTTCTCAAACAAGGTTGGAGATTGAGGAAGCGGCGAAAGTTCATTTTGTTCGTTCGTTGAGAAGAGATGAAAAGGGTAGATATGAAGTGTCACTCCCTTGGTTGGAGGTTCACTCGGAATTACCAGATAATCGAAATCTGGCCGAAAGGTGTTGGAGGTCATTCAGAAAAAAGATTATTTTCAGGATTATGAAAATGTGTTTAGGGAATGGATAGTGGAAAAAATTATTGATCCCGTTGATTCGGAGGAACTGAAAAAGTATAAGGGTCTTTATTTACCTTATAGACTGGTCTTTAAAGAAAACTCTAGCACTAAAATTAGGCCAGTTTTCGATGCGTCAACGCGTGAGAGAAATTTAGCGTCTCTGATTGATTGTATTGAGAAAGGACCAAATAATTTAGAGTTGATTCCTAAACTGATTAACAGATTTCGGATAGGAAAATTTGGGATAATTTCGGATATCCGCAGAGCTTTTCAACAAATTAATGTAGCTCCCCCTGACAAGAAATTACTACGGTTTTCATGGTGGGAGGGAGGTGATCAGGAGAAATTGATTGTTTATTCCCATTACCGTGTAGTTTTTGGAGTGAATACCAGCCCATATTTACTTGCCGCAACTATCAGTTATCACTTAGAAAATGTAGATGACTCTAAAAAGGGTATAGCTTTGAAACTTAGAGAATCTATGTACGCAGACAATTGTGTTGCGATTATGAACACGATGGAGGAGTTAAATTCTTTCATCGTGGTATCTAAAGAATTAATGGCTTCTGCACAATTTGACTTGAGGGCTTGAAAACATAACCAGTCAAAAAGGGATGAAGACATTTCAATTTTGAATATGCATGGGGATGATTATAAAGAAATTGTTTCGGTTTTAAGCCTTAAATACAATGGTTTTAAACCTTAAATACAAGGATTTATACAATGATTCTTTGTCCTGTGAGGTAAAGGAAGAAAATTTATAAGTGCCAAGTAAGCGAAATGTACTTTAGATATTGAGTAGAATTTTCGATCCTATTGGGTACACAAGTCCTGTTACTCTTGTTCCAAAACTAATACTAATGTTGGAAGGAAAAATTAAATTGGATACGGTACTTCCGGATAATTTCAGAAAAACATTTCTAAAATTTGCGAATGAACTAAAATATTAAAAAGATATAGAAATCCTTAGAGAACTACCCAAGCTTGATGCAAATACTACTCTCTATGTCTTTGTAGATGCTAGCAAATCTACTTACGCAGCATCAATTTTTGTTAGAAATGATATAGGGGAAAGAGTTAATTGTCAATTATTACAGGCTAAGTCAAAAGTAGTACCCTTAAAATCAATTACTATTCCTAGATTAGAAATTCTTGAGTGCACCACTGGAGTCAGACTCACTCACACTGTCAAAAAAGATTTAAGTATGAACAAGCCATGAATTTTTTCTACACTGACTCGATGAACGCCTTATACTGGATCAAAAAGTCACATAATTGGGCCTTCTTTGTAGAGATCGAGTGAATGAAATTCGTAAGGTAACACATACAGAGGATTGGCGGCATAATCAAGGAAAATATAATCCCGCCGATTTAACCACAAGGGTATGCAATCCGAAAGATTTATTGAAATCCCGATAGTAGGAAGGGTCAGCTTGGCTGAAGCTGCCCCTGCAAGATTGGCCTGCTAGAGAAATTTTCTTAGATGAAGATGTTGTCTTTTCAGAAATTTTAGGTGAAAAATGTGATTTCTTCTAGAGCGTTCAAATAACACAAGCGACTCTTTGTCCACAATGTATGTATGTAGAAATTCCCAATGTATATAATAACAAATGGGCTCATTTACTAATGAATGACATCCTAAAGCTACTTAAAATACTTAATTTACTATAAAAATTATATTTTAGCACAAAAATGTGTTTTTGCATAGTTTGCCCAAATGACACAAGTAACTTCTGATTCCTACAAATATTAATTCAAAAATCCCCCAATATTTTTAGAAATTCCAATGCTATATAATAACGAATAGACTCCTTTACTATTAAATAACACTTTAAAGTTAATGAGAGTACTTCTTTTATTATAAAAAAATGTGTTTTTGGAGAAAAATGTGCTTTCCTCTAGTGCGCCCAAATGACACAAATGATTTGTGATTCCTTTAAATATTAATTAAAAAATTTCCGCCTGTCTTTAGAAATAAACAGGTTATATAAAAACGAGTAGGTTCATTTATCTAAAGTAAATGACCTTCTAAAGCTAATTAAAGTATCCAATTTGTTATAAAAAAATGTGTTTTAGGATGAAAATGTATTTATTCTTATTACACTTTTTCACAAGACATGTGAAGCGCGATGCTGAAATTCAAAATTCCTCGATATTTTAAGAAATTTCTTTTCGGTATTGAAACGATTGTTTTGGATTTAATAATTACAAACTATTTAAAGCTACTCACGTCATTTATTTTTTATGAATAATATAAATTTTGAGAAAAAACCACGAAATGGCAAATTTATAGTTCCTCTCTAAGAGATCAGTTGATTACATTTCAAAAATTTATGAATATTTTCATTATTGTCAATTGTATATTAAAATATTTACTGTATTTAGTACCGAATGCAAAAAATTAAAGCAACTTTTTATTTTATTTCAAAAAGTATATTTTAGGAGAAAAATGTGTGTTTGTATAGAGTGGCGAAGTGACACAAATGACTTGTGATTCCGGTGAACATTAATTTAAGTATTCTCCAATATTTTTAGAAATTCTCGATTTATATAAAAACAAATGGGCTAATTTACTAATGAATGACATTCTAAAGCTAGTCAATGTACTTATTTCATTATAAATAATATATTTTAAATTAAAGAGAAATTTTCTTTTTATGTATAGTGCGCTTATGTGACACTAGTGATTTCTGAATCCGGTGAATTTTAAATTAAAAATTCCTTAATATTTTTAGAAAATCTCATTGTATATTAAAACGAATGTACTCATTTACTATCGAATATCATTCTTAGGCTAATGAGAATACTTATTTTATAAAAAATATATTTTAGGAGAAAAGTGTATTTTTGTCTAGTGCTCCCAAATTACACAAGTTACTTGTTTTTAAGGTGAATATTAATTTCAAAATTTCCGTCTATTTTTAGATATACCAAATTTATATAAAAAGAAATGGGCCCATTTACAAGCGAATGACCATCTAAATTTAATGAACTACTTATTTTATTATAAAAAATATATTTTAGAATAAAAATGTTTTTTTTTCTACTGTGCACACAAATAACAAAAGTGACTTCTTATTCCGCTGAACAATAAATTCAAAATTCCCGATTATGTTTTGAAATTATTGTTGTATATAAAAACCATGGGCTCAGTTACTATTGAATAGCATTCTAAAGCTAATCAGAGTTATTTTAATTAAAAAATTAATTTAACAAAAAAGTGTCTTTTTGTGTTGTGCTCCCAAATGACACAAGTAACTTCTGATTCCGGTGAACATTAATTTAAAAATTCCCCAATATCTATAGAAATTCCTATGTATAAAATAACGAATGAACTCAATTTATAATGAATGATATTCTAAAGCTAACTAAATTACTTATTTTATAATGAAAAATATATTTTTGGACAAAAATGTTTTATCGTATAGTGCGCCTAAGTGACATTAGAGTTTGTAATTCCGGTGAACATTAATTTAAATTTTCTCCAATGTTTTTAAAAATTCCCATTCTATATTAAAACGAATGGCCTAATTTATAAATGGATGACATTTTAAAGTTACTGAAAGTACTTTCTCAGTTTTAAAAAATATAATTTAGGAGAAAAATGAGTTTTCTTCTAGTGCGCCCAAATAACGCAAGTGATTTCTGATTCGGTTAAATAGTAATTTAAATATTCTCCAATATTTTTAGAAATTCCTTACATATATAAAAAAAGCTCTTGTACTATTTAATTTTATTCTAAAGCTAATGAGAGTACGTATTTTATTACAAAAAATATATCTTAATAGAAAAATATCTTTTTGTATAGTGTGCCCAAGTGACACAAGTGACTTCTGATTCCGGTGAACATTAAATTCAAAATTACCTTATATTTTTAGAAATTCCCAACGTATATAAAAACGATTATGATCAAATATTACTGAATAACATTCTTAAGCTAATGAGAGTATTACTTTTATTGCAATTAAATATATTTTAGGAGAAAAATTGAGTCCTTCTAGTGCGCCCAAACGACACGAGTGACTTTTGTTCCCAATGTATGCATGTATGTAGAATTTCCCTATGTATATAATAACAAATGTGAACATTTACTATTAATGACATTCTAAAGCTAATTAAAATACTTATTTTATTATAAAAATTATATTTTAGCACGAAGTGTTTTTGTATAATTTGCCCAAAAGACACAAGTGATTTCTGATTCCTGTGAATATTAATTCAAAAATTCCCAAATATTTTTAGAAATTCCCAAGGTATATAGTAACAAACAGGCTCTTTTACTATTGAATAACATTTTAAAGTTAATGAGAATATTTATTTTATTATAAAAAAATGTGTTTTTGGAGAAAAATGTGTTTTCCTTTAGTGCGCCCAATTAACACAAGTGACTTGTGATTCCTTTAAATATTAATCTCAAATTTCCCGTTTATCGTTAGAAATACCCCGGTAATATAAAAACAGCACCACGGAAAAGACGAACACGAGGAAGTAGAACTTCATTAATGATCATTGGCCCGACGTAGTCCCATTCGCAACCACATGTAGGGACGGGCGGCCATTGATCATGATGCGGGCCCACACCATGACAATGCACGCCGGATATCGGTCCCTTTCCTGGATAATTTCTGCACGATAAACAGTACCACTCTCACTTTAGATCAGTTGGCGTCTACAATCCGATGACAGACTGAACCTACTCTAATCTGAGAATAGTAGGAATTCCCAGTCCTGTTCAGTCCAATTGCGATGCTCACGACACCATTGCAAACGGGCAATACGGTGCTGTCTGGTCAATGGGACACACACAATAGGTCTGCGGGCGTATAGTCCTCCTCCCCTCAAACGTCTGGCAAAAGTTTTTTGGGAGATCTGCTTTCCTGAGGCAGCAAGAAACTGATTTGCCACCTGCTGAGCTGTGGTGCGCCTGTTCCTTTTTGCTGATAGGACAATATATTTGTCTTCTGTAGGCGTCATACTTTTAACACGACCTCCCTAATAACGCCGACTACACATTCCAGTAGTTTTAAATGACTTCCACAGCCGTGAAACAACGCTGTGAGCGATGTCCAACTCCCTGGCAACATCTGTTATTTTTCACCCTTCTTCGACCTTTCCAATAATTGGACCACGCATAAAATCATCTAAGTGATGTCGGGAAGACATGCCAAAAATTTCAAGTTCGTCTATTAAATCTTTCCTGTAAAACTTTGACGTGAAACAACAAGTGTCCACACGCGTCAAAACCCTTAAAGCTCTTATGAACGCTATCACGTGATGAACAGACGTGGAAAAAAATTTGCACACGCATACTTCTTCTTACTATATCTCGCACTTATTCTAATTTTCCACATTTTGCTTTCTTACATTTTGTGGTTGCTATAGATGATAATGTTATCCGTCCTTAGCAATTGTCCAGCAGTGTACATATATACATACATACATACGTACACATATATATATATATATATATTGTAAGAATATAACATATTGATAAAATGATGTATCATTTTATCTCTTTGTTTATATCTTTTCTTGAATAATATAGAAATATTATAACATGTAAATAAATAATTATTTCATTTTAAATTTTCTACACATAAATAAAACATAATTATAGAGAAAATTTATGCTATCCAAATTGCTTGATATTTTGTTTAGAATAAAGTTATAGTGTAACAACAAACAATAAAATCAGTTTTGATTAAGGTTTCAAATGCTTCAGTGATTACTTCCAAATTAATTGCCAGTAAACTTCCATTTACATTAAAATAAAGTTCAATATGGAAACGTAAAATTAAAAGACAAATTAAAGAAATATTTTATGAAACATTATTTCTGGTATACAACGTTTCATTCATGAAGCTCCTTTCAAGAAAGGGTTCAAAATTTGTTAACTAAATTGAATAAAAACAATAACTTACCTTTTAGAATGCACACAAAGATTCTGTTGATATTTTCTTGCAGAAGTCAATAAAAATTAATTTAATATAACAATTAAATTATCAGTTAAATTTCTTATTCAAATGTAAACATGTATATATAAACAACGTGTTTTCTACGAGAATCTTCCAAAATACATCGATCTCATTTGTGACGTCAGAACCAGTTTGGTTACTGTGGTATCAGGCCCGGTGAGAGAAATGTGTTCGCGATGGCCCCGGTTTCACTCAACACCTCTACTCTAGAAGGTGTTGTTTCACCTCACCTCCTAAGAACCGGTTTTTCCTGACTGCTTCCAGAGTTGATGGCCGCAAGCTACGGTGGTGCCTATGGACTCGAGGAAGGGGTCAACCTGCTTTCGCTGAGTTCTATCGAAAACAGCCCTATTATGCCAGAGATGATGGATATTAATGGAGTACCTACATTTTCTTTGCCTGAGTATCCGATAGCTCTTCCTACTCCTGTTCCCGAGGGAAGCAAAAATACCATGGACTGCAACGACGCTTCTTAGGTTAGTGCACGGGGTGATTCTATGCCTGATTCTAGTGCTACCGGAAAGTGTGCTGATATTGAAAGAAAACGTGATTGTGTTCATCTAGTGTTTTCTATCAGAGCAATAGTAATTGCCCTGGGCCAAAAGGCTCTTCTAAGGGCTAGCAATATTCCGATAAAAAAACAAAACAGTGGAAAATGCGTTTTCCAAAGCGCGTGTGTTGTGCCAAGCTCCCGCCTTGTGGATTACCTAGTAATCATCAAAGGATATGTGCCAAACTTGGATGGCCTACTCGCTACGGATTCTAGTGTTCTGATAACAAAAACTGAACGATGCAAACTACTGTATGATCTGAAGAAGAGCAGTGAATTGCTCGCCACTTGTGCTACTTCTCAAAAACTGATGGTGGATATCTTCGAGAATAAAAACATGGACTTTTGGAACTATCACAATGGAATTTATCAGCAAACATTTGTCACCTTACAACAACTCTGGGGTAAGCACTCCCAATGGGGTTATTGTTTAATTTCAAATTGGGATTTGCATCATAATGTTTCTGTTAATAGTAATTTAACTATAGAATCTCTTACAAATAAGGGGAATGTAAATCATTTTGATAGTAATTCTTATGCTAAAACTAATGTTAAGAAATCTGAAGTTAAAGATAAATCAATGAATGTTAATAGTAATGTTAAAAATATTAAATCGCGCGAAGCAAAAACTATATACATAATATTTCGCTCTCGGACACTGATGATAATGTTGATAAAATAAATTCCTCTATTAAAATTAATGTTGAAAGTAGATATGTAAATAAACGTGTAGAGATTGCTTTGTTTATGATTCTAATGTAAGTCACACTCTCGATGATAATAATGTAAATGAATCAACTAATAATGTAAATAATATTAATATAAATAATCCTGATATTCATGTACCTGTAAACAATGTTTTTGTAAGAAATGCGGGCACGCTAAGCTCCAGTATAAGAATGGAATTATCTCAACAAACGCTATTAATCACAAACGGATGAAAGAGCTTGATACAGACGAGGAAGGCTTTAAAAAACCAAAGAAAACTGCAGGTGTTGTTAAACTTGTACCTGCAGCTCCTATCGATAACACTATTTTCACTATCGATAACGGCACTATTTTCATTTAAATCATTATTATTAGATAGCGCCCTATCTAATAATAATGATTTAAATAAAAATAGTGCCCAGGGTACTAATAATTATAACATGCAGTCAGTTGAAGATTAAAATAAAACTCCCATTTTTGTTAAGCTAGAAGTTAACTATATTGAATTGTTAAAAACAATTAAAACTAAATTTGATAAAAAAAATTATCCACTAAACTAAGTGGAGAGAACCTAAAATTGTTTCTCTCCTCTGCAGACACACATAGAGAAATTACAAGATATATAACAAATAATAATATAGAAAACTTAGTTCTTAACTACAACAAATCTAAGCCCATGAAGGCTGTTATTAAATGTCTCCCTTCTTCCACTCCTATAGAACTAAATAAAGAAGAGTTAACTTACTTAAGTTATGATGTCGAAAACGTGGTGGTTATGAGAAGATTTAGGAAAAAAAAATCCTTGCCATGCTTTCTTGTAACCCTCAACTATAATGAGATATCAAATAAAATCTACGAAACAACTGAACTCTTAAATGTTATTACCAAAACAGAAAAATATATAAATACATCACTCACCCAATGCTTTAATTGTCAGCAATTCTGGCATAACTCTTCCGTGTGCTTTTTAAAGACAAATTGTGTTAAGTGTGGTGGAAAGCATATGTCTAGAGAATGCCCACATAAAAGAATTGAAAATCTTACATGCTGTAACTATGGCGGAAGCCATACAGCTTATGTTGGCTGTCAACAACACCCAACTAACAGGATAAAACAAGAAGTAGTTCAGCAAAAACAGGTAAACAATAATTATGTAAGAACAGGATCCTCTTTCGCAAACATAGTCTCAGGCAAAACAAGCAATAAGCAAACCACGTCTACCTTCATCCCCCGTATCTACACTGTACAAAGTATAATTTAGTTAATTAACGAAATCAATATAATTTGTCAAGCTTTCCCAAACCTAATTAAATCAGTCTCCCTACTTGAAAATGCTCAATATCTCTCTTACAAATTACATGTATTACTAAAAGATCTCAGTCAAAATAATAATATCAATAATGAATAATAGACCCAAACTAAATTTAAAAATCATGTACTGGAACTCAAATGACAGTTAACAAGTTCACTGAATTTAAAAACTTCGTAAATGATAATTGCCCAGACGTTATTCTACTTCAGGAAACTCACTTAACTGCAAAAAACAAATTCACCATGCCAAACTACAGTACCTATAGAAATGACAGAGTTGTTGCATATGGTGGTACAGCGGTTCTAATTAAAAGCTAGTTCCCCCACTCTCCCATTACTACTCCCGAACTGAGTATAGCTGAAGCTACAATAATTAAAATGCATCAAAACAATAATGACTTGGCTATCGCCTCAGTATACATCCCCTCCTGCGGAGGGCAACAATTAATTGATGACTTACAGAAACTTATATGAACACATAATAGCATTATAATGGCCGGTGATCTCAACGCCAAACACAGAGATTGGGGATGTAAATATGAGAATAATACAGGTCATCAGATTAAAGCACTAATTGATACCATCCATGTTAACTTATTTCAACCTCACAAACCCACACATTATGGAAGTAGGTATGGGAACTTTATTGAACTAATTATGGTAAGCAACGCAATCCCCTTCTGATATCACTACAGTGGAAGGTCTCCCATCGGACCATTATCCAGTAGTCGTAAACTTCGGCAACATAAACAATGACAAAGATGAATTCACCAAAATAACTGTAAATTAGAAAAAAATTAGAGTAGCAATCAACAATCAAATCCCCATTAATAATATGCACAATGGTAACACCTCCAGAAAGATTGAAATAAACGTAACTTATATTACTAACGTAATTCAAAGAGCTCTCGAGTCAAACAGTACTGCAATTAAAACAGAAAGTAATACAAGTCTCCCTAAACATATTCTTGATCTAATCAAACAAAGAAATAGGCTCAGAAAACAATATCAAACCTATCGTATCCCTGATATCAGGCGCAAAATAAATTACCTAAGAAACACAATTAAAAAAGAAATCGTCGCTGAAAATAACAAAGCCTGGAGTGATTACTTAACTGAACCTAGTCTTGAAAACGGATCATTTTGGCGTGCTGTCAGTAAAAGATAAACAGTCCTTCCCTGTTCTAAGAGATAGATCCACTGTCGCAATATCAAATGTGGAAAAAACCGAGCTTACTGCAAATAGTCTCGTAGCCGAATTCAAATTAAATGACTTAGGAATCTTAGCACATCAATCAAATATTGAAAAACATGTGCTAAATTACCCAAATTCAATCAAACAGAATAGTTGCTGGAATTTTGAACCAGTTAAAGCATCAGAACTAGAAGAGGCTATTTTCAGCTTAAAACCGAACAAAATCCCAGGGAGAGATGCAATTTCAAACAAAATACTGAGGTAACTTCCAATTGTTGCTGTTTGCTACATTACGAACATCATAAACGATGTTATTAGAATAGCTTATTTCCCTGATGCTTGGAAAAGGGCACTGGTTGTACCCATCAAAAATCTGTGAAAAATCCACAAATGCCATCCAGCTACCGACCAATCTCACTACCATCGTTAGCGAAACTAGCAGAAAAATTTATTCTCCAAAAACTACAGCATTTTGAAAAGACAAACAAAGTCATAATTCCCCAACAATTTGGTTTTCGTAAAAAATTATCTACTTCCCACCAGCTCCTGAGAAACGCGGAAAAGATCGCAGGATCGCTCTGCAACAAACAGTCAACAGTGGCTCTTTTTATCGACATTCAAAAAGCTTTTGATGTGTTTGGCACCTGAGTCTGATCTACAAACTTATTCAATATAAATTTTCCACACAACTTATTTTACTTATTAAAAACTACCTAGATCACAGAACCTTCCATGTCAAACTCAATAATCACCTATTCACAGTTAAAATTATAGAGGATGGTATTTCACAAGGATCCCTCGTCGGCCCATTTTTATTCAACATTAATGACTTCCCACAGCACAACGATACCTTACTCTCACTATTTGCAGACGACACTGCCATCACGACAACACACAAAGACCTTGACACCATCCACGCATACCTTACTACTTACATTATGAAAATTGAAAACTGGTTAGTCAGATGGAAAATCAAAATAAACAAGGACAAAGGAACTGCGGTTCTATTCTCAAAGAAAAGAAAAGAATGCCAAAAACTAAAAATTTTCGGAAACGAAATACAATGGTCCCCACAAACAAAATATCTTGGAGTAATCCTCGATAAAAGACTAACGTGGAGGCCACACATTAACGAAATAAAAACTAAAGCCAACAGCCCCACTAGAGCACTGTATCACAACCTAACGAAAAACTCAAGCCTATCTATGAGCAATAAAATCCTAATTAACAAAATGTTCATCAGGCTCATAATAACATACGCCTGCCAGATATGAGGTGGTGCTTGTGCGACTTCCATAAATAACCTCGAAAGGCAACAAAATAAAATCTTTAGGGTTATTTCGAAAGCGGAATATTACTTCAAGAATGCCCAAATTAGAAAGGACTTAGGTATATTAACTCATAGAAACTTTATAAAACACCTTGCATTTAAATTCTACAGCAAATTATATAGTATAGAAAACACGGCAATACAAAATATCCCTAACTATAACCCGCAAGATCCTGAAATCTTTTGTAGACCAAGAGAAGTACTTCGTCTAAAACCAACGACAGTTAACTTCTAACAATCAATGTCTATTAAATTAAATTATGTCTATTAAATTGTTGCCACCTTTCTATTTTAACTCCATCAATGTAGTGTAATGAAATTATGAGTACTCTTTTAAACTCTCCTACCCATTAATTGTTGGTAAACGAATGTTTGCTTGTAAACAAACACTCAGACATTAATCAGTTACGATGGTACCATCAGCAGATGTTACCGCTTCTATCTACACAAAAACTTAAGCGAATTTTCCTGCTTAAATAAAGTATCTTAGTTAAATATTTTTATAATAAGATTTGAATGTGCAAAATAAACAGATTAAATAATTTACCCATAACATTGATATACAAATCCAATTCTAACCCAGGGAGTACTTCCATTAATCCTATGAAATATATCTGTGATTTTTTTTTCTTAAATATTTTATTAAGTACTCATGTTATTCTTATATTGCACACACTCGGTGTACTCAAGAATTGTAAAAATCTCTGTATTTCTCTCTTGCATTGCAAGATCTTGTATAACTTTACTTGAATTTTTCACTAACTCTCGGGAAGCTTAATGGAGTTAGGTAAGATACATGTTGTTAAGGCCGTCCCACCCTAAGGTATTCGGCAACAAAATGACTAATCGCGGACAGTAATCCGCCAGGAGAGCACTCGGCTCATGGCTGATCGAAGGCCGGAACTTCAGCCCCCAATCCTAAGTCAGCAGCAATATCTGCACTGGCCAAACCATGCATAGCACCCCGGCGTAGTCCGAGCCTTGCACGCAGACCGGCCGCCACCAGCCCGCGGTCCACCCAGATTCGCCCCAGACTGAAGAATGGGCTACTTGCCTTTATTAAAATTAAGAATTTACAATATCAACATAATTACGTATAAACTTGCTCAGTTTATTAACAAAATTTAGGTATTAAAAATAAAGTATTTCATTATCTTAGTTGTTATTAAAATATCAGTACAGCTGTAGCATTTAATTTATGGCTCTGGAGGTATTGTACTTATGAAAATACTATACATTATTTCTTGAAGTCCCCGTTTTATCTTAGAGTTATTAAGCATATTTTTTGAGGCTATTGTTTTATAGTTTGCTGGAAAATATTTAAGTCTAATTTTATCAAATTGTTTACAATCGTAGATTATATGTTCTACATCTTGTATAAGATTATCATATTGGCATTTATCTCTCTTATTAAAGAATCTATTCTGATATGTAGCAAATGCACCATGTCCTGTCTTGATCTGATTTAGAAGGAAATCTGCAGAGATTCTATTTTCTTTAACTCTTGGATAGATATTATACAATCTTCTAGTTTTGTTTGAATTTTCCCAGTTCAGTTGCCATTGCTTTAATATCTGTTTATGAATTATTGTCTTGATTTGTTGTTTTGTATATGGTACTATATAATCTATTTTATTTCTTTTTGTGGCCTGTTTTGCGTTTAGATCTGCCAATTCATTTAATTCTATTCCTTGATGTGCTCTGATCCAATGAAAAGTAAAAGTGTTGTTATTGGTTTGAATCAGATCTATTATTTTATCAATTGTTTTATTTTCTGTTTTCCCTGATTTTATTGTATCCAAAACTGATCTTGAATCGGAATGTATATGGCAAATTTCTATATAATTTTTAATTATATATTCTATTGATGTTAATATTGCTTGAGCCTCAGCCTCATAAACTGTTGCTTGGTTGTTTAGTCTGCATCTCATTACATCTGTAATTTGATTATCTGTTCCTACAATTACTGCTGAGCCAACTTTGTTGTTAATTTTGGAGCCATCTGTAAATATATAATAGTCTTGCGTATTAATTGAACTGGTCCAGTTTATTTCTGTCTTGTTCCAAGGAGGCTTATGTTTTACTTGTTTAATGTATGTGTTTTCTTTATTCAATTCCATGTTTCCTATTTTAATATTTAGTCCTTTATTCAATAGTAAATATTTTAGCCTGTTATATTTTATTATATAGCCTAGTGGTGGACATCCTGTTAAGACTTGTAGTGCTTCTGTTGCCACTGTATTATATGTTTTTGCTATTTTTAATAATGCTATTCTTTGTATCTGATTTATTTTTACATTCATTTTAACTGTATTGTTATACCAAGCTATTGATCCATATACTATTATCTTTTCTATAACTGCTTTATATATTGTTTTTATTATTTCAGGTCTTAGGCCCCATGTCTTCCTAGTTATCCTATCTATTTTGTTTATAAAGCAAAATATTTTGTCTTGCAAAGAGTTTAAATGTTCTATCCAATTTAATTTTGGATCTAAAATAACACCTAAGTATCTAATGTGATTTGAGTATTTAATATTTTGTCCCAATATTTGTAGGGTTGGTCTTCTGGATATTTTTTCCTGATAGTAAATATCGTGTAATAACTTTTATTTATACTAAGATTTAGTTTATATTTATGAATTCAGTTTTCAATTTTACTTATGTCTGATTTTGTTGTATTGGAGAATTTGTAATATATCCTGTTTTTCCACGTTATTATTATGTAATCTGCGTAGGCTTGAATATCTGCATTTTCTTCCAACTTTAATTCCAACAGATCATTTACAATGATGTTCCATAATATCGGGCCCAAAGATGATCCTTGTGGAACTCCAATATTATATTTTATGGGTTTATTAGTTGAATTCAGATAAGTTCTATTATCTAGAAAGGAATGTATTATATTGTATAAGTTTTCTTTTAATTTATATTTATTCAAGGCTTCCAGAGTATATTATTTCTTCTAATTGAGTTAAATGCGTTTTTTATATCTAATGATATCATACAGGTATATAGTTTGTTCTTCTTATTTTCCTTAATTTTTGATACTAGATCGAATATTGCATCCTCTGCACTTCTACCCCTCATAAATCCATATTGCTGTCTGTTTATATTATCTTGACTGTTTAAAGTGTAATTTAACCTATTACACTTTAAACAGTCAAAATAATATCTATTATCTTATCTAGAATTTTTCCAAATATTGGCAACAAGCAAATCGGCCTATATGAGTCTGTCTGAGTTAGATTCTTACCTTCTTTTGGTATTAATATCACTTTTGCTTTTTTCCATATATTTGGGAATACTCCTATTGTCCAGCATTTGTTCATTATTTTTGTAAACCATGATTTATCTATATTGAATAATTCAGCATATACCTCTAATTCTATATTATCATAACCCGGCGCTTTTCCTATTTTCATTTCTTTTATTGTATTTTCTATTTCTTTTATTGTAATATCTTCCTCATTACTGTTTTCGTATTTTTCTTCTATTGGTATTATATCTTCATATTGGAAATTATATTCTAATATAGTATCTATTGCTTCGTTTGTACTTTCAGTCATTGTTCCTCCTTGTTTTTGGACCATTTTTATCATGTTCAGGTTTTGATTCTGTCTAATTGATTTATAGTGATTGCCAAATGCATTTTGATTTGTTATTGAATTTAGGTATTCTCTGAATGCAGACTGTTTAGTTTTAATAATTAGTTTTCTATATATTGCAGCCTCTCTTTTAAATGTTACTCTTAGAGTTTGTCTCTGATCATATTCTATTTCTTTTTGAAATCTTCTTCTTAGTGCTCTTACTTTTGATCTTTGTATTGTAAGTTGGTCTGTCCACCAGTAGTTTGATTTTACACACTTCTTATTATTTTTCTTTTTACTCTTTATACATATGTCTGATAGTTTTGTTTCTATTTTTTCAATAAGCTCGTTTACATCCAGTTGGTCAATTACCTCTTCATTTATTTCTTTAATTAATCCTTTTAATTCATTACTTAAGGTTTGCCAATTCAACGATTTCCTATTATATCTTATTTCTCTTTGATTTTTGCTTATATTTGTTTTTAATTTGCAAATCATAATATTATGGTCACTAGCAGTAAATTTATCCTGTATCTCCCATTCAATTATTTCTTCTTTTGTTAAATTTTTTGTTATTAAAAGATCTATCCAGCTTATTCCTAAGGCACTTTCATATGTTGGTTTACTGTTAGGATTGTTTTCTATTATTAAGTTTTGTCTAAATGCAAAGTCGGCTACTTTTTGACCTCTATTGTCTGTAGATCGTGGACTCCAAATTGAAGATTTTGCGTTAAATTCCCCAAAGATTAACCATTTATCTCTATTATATTTAATTATCAGATTTTCTATTTGTACTAATGTGTCTTCAATTTCTTGTGAAGGAGGTATATAATGGAGTTAGGTAACGCTAGATGTTATAAGGCCGTCCCACCGTTAGGTATTCGGCAACGAATGACTAGTCGCGGACAGCAATCCGCCAGGAGAGCACTTAGCCCATATGCTATCGGTAGCCGGTGTTTTTGCTTCCGATCCTAAGTCAGCAACGATATCAGCGCTGACCAAAAAGCCCATGACGCCATGAACAGTCCGGGCCCTGCACGCAGACCGGCAATCACCAGCCCGCGGTCTACCCAGACCCGTCACCTGACGGAAGTTCGGGCAACTTGCCTTTATTAACTTAAAATAATAATAATAATAATATTCAATTAGGATTTTTACATTTGTATGTTGAGTGTATATACTTTAAGTATATTTACAATTTATGTTGTACAGTTAAGTAATATTACTATGAGCTAAATTTGTGGAACTGAATCGATGAAGATGGTATTTATTATTTCTTTGATTACTTCTTGTGTTTTTGTAGATTTCAGTAGTTGTTGGATCTGCAGGCTGTTGTAATTTGACGGGAATTTGTTTAATCTAATGGAGTTGAATTTAGTACATTTATATATTAGATGTTCTACGTCTTGTATTTCATTATCGTATCTGCAAATAGGTGACTTTTGAAAAAATCTATTTTGGTAAGTTCCGAATGCACCATGACCGGTTTTAATTTGATTCAGTAGAAAGTCAGCTGAGATTCGGTTTTCTGTTACTATTGGATATATTTGATGTAATCTTCTGGTTTTAGTTGAATTGGTCCATCTGTTTTGCCACTGTTTTATTATGTTTTCATGAGTTATGGTTTTTATTTGCTGCTTTGAATACGGGGCTATATGTGATATGTAGTTTTCTGTTGTTGCCTGTTTTGCTTGTATGTCTGCTATTTCGTTCAATTCTATACCTTTGTGTGCTTTTACCCAATGAAATGTAAATAGGATTTTATCATGATTATTATATAAATATTCTAAAATGATTGCTATTGTATTATTATTATACTTGTTGTATTTGATTGAGTCTAAGACCGATCGAGAATCTGAATGTATGTGGCAGATTTTAATATTATTTTTGATTATATATTTTATTGCTGTTAATATGGCTATGGCTTCTGCTTCAAATACCGTTCATTCGTTATTAAGTCTTGTACGTATAATATCTACTATTGTTCCTTGGTATCCAATTATTGTTGCAGCACCGATTCTATTGTTAATTTTTGATCCATCTGTAAATATATAGTAATCTTTAAGGTTAATTATTGGTGACCAATTTATGTTCTGCATTTCCCATGGAGGAGTACTGACATGTAATTATTCTATATAGATATTGTGTTTGGTAAACTTGATATTGCCTATTTCAACCTCTTTGCTTTGTTTAGTTAATAGATAATTCAATTTAATTGTTTCTGCGAGAATATCTATGGGTGGACAGCCTGTTAATACCTGTAATGCATCTGTAGAAACTGTTTTGTAACACTTGGAAATCTTTAATAATGGTATTCTTTGAATTTGGTTTAATTTTGTATTAGTCTTGACAGTGTTTTGTACCAGATTGATGCTGCATATAATATTATTTTTCTATGACTGCTTTGTAAATGATTTTAGAGATTTGGGGTTTTATTCCCCATGTGATTCTTATTATCCTATTAAGTTTATTCATGAATTTAAAGACTTTCTCATGTGTAGTATTTAAGTGTTCTATCCAATTTAATCTGGTATCTAGTATAACTCCAAGGTATTTGATCGTTGAAAAGTATTTGATTTTGTTGCCCATTATTTCAATAGTAAGGTTTTCTTGTTATATCTTTTTTAATCGTAAATATAGTATAGCAGCACTTGTTGATGCTTAATTTTAATTGGTATTTGTGGGTCAGTTTTCTATTGCTTTGAGTGGTTCGTCTGCCAGTTTAGTGAATTTATAATATGTTTTATCCTTTATTAATATTATGATGTCATCTGCATATGCTTGGATGTATACGTTATTGCCTAAGTCTTCTTCTAATATTGAATTAACAGCCAAGTTCCAAAATAGTGGTCCAAGGGATGATCCCTGTGGTACGCCTATGTTATATTTGATCGGTTTATTTTCATAATTTAGGTAAGTTCTATTTTGTAGGAATGAGTATAATAATTTATATAATGATTTGCTTAGGCATATTTTTATTTAATATATATCTATTAGATGGTCGCTTCTGATGGAGTTAAAGGCATTTTTTATATCTAAAGAGATTAAACAGGTGTATTCTTTATTTCTTTTGTTGTCTGTAATTCTTTTAACTATTTCGTAAATTGCATCTTCAGTACTCTTTCCTCTTCTAAAACCAAATTGATTTTTATTTAGATAACTTTTCTTTGTTAGTATATATGTAAATCTGTTTAAAAGTAGTTTATCTAGTATTTTTCCAAATATCGGTAGTAAACAAATTGGTCTATAGGATTCCTTTAAGTTTAGATTTTTGCCTTCTTTCGGTATTAATATTATTTTTGCTTTTTTCCAGATTTTTGGGAATATTCCTGTTTTCCAACATTTGTTTATAATTTGTTTGAACCAGTCTTTGTTTAAATTGAATAATTCTTTGTAGATCTCTAATTCGATATTATTATAGCCTGGGGCTTTACCTATTTTCATGTTGTTGATGGCCTCTTCTATTTCGTAGGTAGTAAATTCTTTTTCAGCTTCGTCTGTGTATTTTTGTTCTATTGTCATCATTTGTTTATATTGGAAATTAAACTTTAGTATTTCATTTGTTGCTTGTTTTATGTTTTCTGTGTATGATCCATCTTCTTTTTGAATCATATTTGAAACAGTGTATTGCTTGTTTTGTTTAATCGTTTTGTAATAATTTCCGAATGCGTTTTCATTGGTAATTGAACTTAGATACTTTTTAAAAGCCGTGTGTTTGGTATTGACGATATTCTTTCTGTAGATTGCTGCTTCTTTCTTAAATAATGTTTTGTATTTATTTCTCTGTAGTATCTTTTTTCTTTCTGATATCTTCGTCTTAGTGCTCTGATCTTTTTCCTTTGTATTGTAAGTTCCTCTGTCCACCAGTAATTTGATTTGGTTGTTGGTTTTTTACTTTTCTTTCTGCAGTTTTTACATATATTATATAAATTATTTTCAATCATTTCTATTAAATCATTGGTATCCATTCTTTCTATTATTTCTTCGTTAATATCTTGAATTAATTCCTGGAGTTTAAGGTTTAATTTGGACCAATCTATAGTTAGTCTATTAAATCTGATTTCTTTTATGATTTTGTGATTATTTGTATTTATACTACAGAGCATGATATTATGGTCACTTGCCAAGAATGTGTCAGTAATTTCCCAATCTTTGATGTTATCAGTATCTATGTTCTTAGTTATTAATAGATCGATCCAGCTAGTACCAAGGGTACTGTTATAAGTTGGATTGCTGTTTGGGTTATTTTCAATTATGAGATCATGTTTCAGTGTGAATTCTATTACTTGCTGCCCTCTTACATCTGTATTTCTTGGACTCCATATGGATGACTTGGCATTGAAATCGCCAAAAATCATCCACTGGTCGTTGTTATTTGCTATTATTATTGGTTCTATTGTGTTCAGTATTGGTTCAATATCTTGGGATGGTGGTATGTATAGTGAGCAGATATTCAAATTTAAGTCTTGTGTTGTTAATTTAACTATGACTATATCTTCTTTTATCAATACTTTTGATATTTCTAATCCCTTTTTGATTACTATAGCTGCTTTAGGTTCTTTTCCGGAGATTATACAATACTGTGTTGACATACCTATTATGTTTCCTTTATATGTGTATGGGTCATTTTATGGAAGGAATATCAATTTGTCTAGATAATAATTCTTGGGCTATTGATAAATTGGCTGCATGGCAGTGATTTAAATTTATATGTAGGAACTTTATGCCTGTATTGTGGTTTCTATAATCCATAATCTATCTTTGAAATTGCATTGTTAAATTCTTTTTCATATATAGGACATTTCTTGTCTTTAGCATTGTGTTTCGTATGTTGTATTTTGTTTTGAATTTTTTCATTATGTTCAGTACAATTACAACATTTTAATTCGTTTTCACATCTATCTTCTTTGTGTTTTGAACCACATTTTCCACATTTTTCTTGGTTCTGACACACCTTGGCAAAGTGTCCATATTTAAGACAGTTGTAACACTGCACTATTCTGATATATTCTCTAAATCTTACAGCTGTCCAACCCAAGTATAATCTTTTAAGGTCCTTGATTTTATGGTAGTCTCTGCTATCTATGCTTATAATCCAATTGTTTCCATATCTGCCATTGAATTTATACATAACTTCTAGACCAAAATCTGTTTCTAAATTGTTTTGTTGTATTATTTTTTCCGCTATATCTTCTTTTTCAATTTCTTTGTCAACATCGTATAATATTATTTTAGGTTTTCTTCTGTTGGGTTTTGTTGCAGTTAATTCTTCATTTTTATCTTGGTTTTTAATCTCTTTTATTATTGCATCTATATCGTTAGGGGTGTTAGTTTCCAATATTATACCTCCTTTTCTTATCCTTCTTGTTCTGTTAATATTGACTTTAACTCTGGCTGGGTCGATGATTCTTTTGATTATGTTTCTAGTGTCTTCGGATGTTCTATCTTCTTTATTGGGATATGAGTAGTACATTGTTTTGACGTTGTCTCGACCGGTCTCTAGTTTCTTTGATTTTAGATTGTTGCCTACCTATTTTATCTATTTGATCTGCTTGCTGTGCTACTTCTGCATATGACTTAGCTGTTTTGATTTGACCTTTTAAGTACGCTATTTCATTTATTTGATTCATTATAATTTTCATTAGATCTCCTATACCATCTCGCATCTTTGATTGTGCCAGTAAGGTTAATTTACTGGTTGCAATAATTGTTTGTAGATCCTTTTCTATGTCTAGTATGTTGTTCAATTTTTCATTTATTTGAATTTATCGACTTCAGAAGTTGGGAATTCTCCATCTTGGAGTGACGGTACTTCCGTCATGGCTTTGAGTTAAGCTTTAACTCAATTGGCAAATAATAAGATATAATAGTAATAACAACTAAATTATAAGACAGAAATTTGGCACACCTGACCAAAATAAATTTTACGAAATTAGGAAATAGATAAACACAAAATTGTGTCCCTCTCCGCCTACGTTAGCCACCAGTGAACTGGTGTTACTAGGAGCCACCACGTAGAGGTGTAGGTCGGAGAAAATTACAAGTGATTTGAATTACAAAATCTCTTTGTGAGTGGTTAGTTTACCCTTTTTCCCAGAATAGACTCTAGGCCATTGTTCTGGGAAATTACAATATATATTCTAAATTTCAAATCACTTGGGACTGGCTCCCAATGGAGTTAGGTAAGTGTGCTCATGAAGCTATGTCTTCTCCATCATTTAGGCAACTTCAACTTCTTCATTAGGTCCCAAAATTTTTAACTAGTACAGAGGCAAATGGCTTACAGCTTGAAACCTCACAGCAAAATTTAGACCAGATCTCTTACGATTTTGAAAAAAATTTTTATTCAAGAGAGCTTATCTTTATTTTGAATTATTTTCACATTGTTTTACCCAATGGTATATTTTCTTTTTAATTCAATAATTTATCTCCTTCTTTGTCTCCTTCTTTGTCTGGAAAGGAAAGGATCTAAGTAGTAATTAATTTAATCATCAAGGGAAAAAAATCTGAGGGTAGAAATATTTTTATGAAATGTTAATTTTTCTTTTAAAATGAAAATTCACATAATTTTGATTTATTATTATCCAGCTTTAGATTTGATGAAGCCCTAACTATTGAATGTAATTATATTTAAATAATTCGTATTTCAATCATTTTTTAGATGTTACTGGACATATCCTATATGGTAGTTTAGGTAGATAATAATCTAGGTGTTTTAAAAGGGTAAATCCTAAGATATAGTTTATTTAACTAATAAAATTAGGAATTCTATAATTCCATTCTTATATTTTTATGCAGTATAATCCAAATTTCAGTGATAAAATTATACGTAACTTACATATTCATAACTTTTATTCGAAAAGAAAATTTTCTCACTTTATATGCGTTTCTTATTGATTATTAACAATTCAAATTTTAAAGGCATCTAACTAAATTTTTTATTTATAATTTAATTTTATTCTAAGAAGTTTTCATAAA
Source organism: Latrodectus elegans (assembly GCA_030067965.1). NCBI lineage: Eukaryota > Metazoa > Arthropoda > Arachnida > Araneae > Theridiidae > Latrodectus > Latrodectus elegans. The sequence continues at coordinate 107,459,747 of CM057817.1, read as the reverse complement.
GGATTTTTCAATTTTATGAAATTTCCTATTTTGGGAGCTATATTTCATAATGTTATTGTTGTCAAAATACAATTAAAAGTTAGCATTTTTTATTTAGAAAAGAAAACATAAAATATTAACAAAATATTGTTTGTTAAATAAAAGGATTTAATCTCTTATAAAAAAATTAATAGAATTATAAAAAAATTAATAAATAATACTTCAAAAAATTAAAAAATCTAAAAAAAATTTCATTTTGATTTTTTTTAAATAGTAAATAATCACATCCAGAGACAAGTGCTGATGATATATTTATCAGCCTAAGCACTATTAATTAGATGTTACATTCTTTATTTTGAATAGAAAAGATTTATTTGATTAATCAATATTATAATTCTTCAAAGACATGTAACTTGACTTAGAGAACTTGTAAAAAATTATGACTCACGCGTAAAAAGAGCAACGAGTCTTGCTGGATATCTCATGAGAACGCAGTAAGTTTTATCTCATGAGTTTACTTTTTATCTCCCTGGATTATTGATCCATAAATCAAGATATACAACATAAGCAAAAAAAAAATAATTTGCTATAACTTTAAACTAAAATAGAAGACATTTCAAATGTATAAAGATGTTTAAATTTATAACTGAAAAGTATCAAAAATAAAATTTCTTTTCATTAACTTTCCTCCTTTTCCATAATCACTTGAATATTTTTAGTACAGTTTTTATTATTTTTGGAGGTATTTTATAAATTACTAATAACTGATTTAAGTGTGGATATATCTCCTAAATAAATAATTTTTAAATAAAATGATAATAAAATAAAAGGATTTGAATTTTATGAAAGCAGATAATTATACCACAAAAATTGCAATAAACGAATTTTAATAGTAAAAAATGTTTCTTATTAGCTAATGAAGTTAATTTTTGATAAACAATTTTGGAAAAATAATATGAATAATATTTTAACTAAGGATACTTAGTTTCTTATTAAGAAAAAGCGATTTGGCCAATACATTTCAAGAATAATTTTTTTAAGTAATACTTTTTTTTTTTCAAAATTTTAACAATAAGTAAAAAAGTATATCACGTTTACAGTTTTTCTGATAAACAAGTAATCCTTCTTTATCAGAAAAATTGCAAACTTGATATACTCTTTTACCTATAATTAAAATTTTGAAAAAGAATTACAATGTATTCATAAATCGCAATTCATTTAGGTTGTTGAAATTCATTTAGTTTTATAAATATAGAAATTCTAAGATAATATTAATGGAAATTACAACATTAATGAGTCTTGAAAATAAATTTTTAAGTTCTGCCTTATTCTTGCTAAAACTTATGAGTAAAAGATTCGATATTAAAAACAAAGATACATGAAACTACTGTTTTCTAGAATGAGTATTGATAACACATTATCATATTTCTTATAGATTGAGTAATAAAGTAAAAAAAATTGGGCTTATTTCTAATCAATAACGGTTGATTATTAAAAAATTAAAAAATAATTTTCCATGCTTTGGATGAGTACGAATATTTAAACATTTATTCCAATTATAAGTTTCATTTTATTACATAGTTGATTCTACATATTTTAAGGGTTTAAAATTAAGTACTGAATTTTAAATTCTTTTTATCAACTGAAATTTTATAAATTATTGAAATATATGAATCTACAAATAAATGGCAAATTAAATTGATAAAATAAAAATAAATTATTAATATGATTTTAGTAAAGTAAATTGATGGAATATCAGATTAGAAATTTTTTTTTTTGTAGAAGTAGTTAGATAAATGATCTATTTTGATTACAGAATTTATATTCCATACAAGAAAACTTGGGAAAATCTCTTATAAAAATAAATTCAATTTTAATAATAAGAGCTGAAGACAAATACCATTCATTAATGACGATAGTTTTTTTAAATTGATTTTTAATTATATTTCACCGCTTTGCAGTTTCTTTTGCATATTTGTAACTATTTGTACTATCTAATCTTTAAAGTGTATTAAATAAAATAATTAAAAATTAGTTAAATAAATATATACTTTGCTTTTGTGATAAAGGCGTTGGAATGAGGGGTTTGGCGAATCAACCACGAATAACTGACTATCCTCTCGAAGGGGGCAACAGAAGGTAACAGGGTTTTAATAAGGGTTTACTAATTATTACACCAAGGCTTAGCTAATTATTACATTTCAAGTGAAGTAAATTATTCAACGAATTTCGAATAATTTAACGATAACTTTGTATTCATGATTATTGTTTTCAAGTATTTTAACAATTTTTTCAAGCATCTTTTATGTAAATATTTTTTTATTTGAGTATTATAATGATTATATCATTAATTCCAAGAAGCAAATGTAAAAGAAAGATATTGATGTGAATATTTTTATGTTGAATCATAACTTTTTGATAAACGATTAAAAATAAGTTTTTTTTTATGTATCAAGGAAACATCTTCAAGGTAATATTCGTATAACATGTGTTAGAAAGTGAAAGGAACTGTGCCTGGCCACTACGCGGAGCTGTTAGTCACATCATGTTTTCTGATTTTTGTAGCGTAGTAGAAGAGTAAAAATACTGTAATAAAGTTGTGTTTTTGTGTTTGTCACTGAATTCTTTGTTTTCCTCAATGAATCTTATTTGAAAATACTTTTATGATCATATCCAAATATCTCCAGCATCGGGTAGATGCAAACCCCATGAAAAAGAACACTGAAAGTATTTAGCAAATATACTTATTTTCGATTTTGACATAACAAAATGAAAAAAATAATCTCGAAACCAATAGCATATTTGTTATTTTGAAGTGTAAGGTTATGTTGTTTTCAGTGAAGAGTTTAAAATAAATCAAATTTGACTTGAAATTGATTAAAATAATGCAGTATTGGTTTCTGGGTTTCAGAATTTAATTTGACGAATGAGTTGATCACATGATTTTCGAAAAGGTTAGTGGCATCAGGTAATCTCTTCTAGTTACTCTTTCAGAGGGTGAGGTTAAAGCGGTAGAACGATTGACCTGAAATAAAAAAATAAAAATAGAATTTTTATTTGCTTACAATATTTATATCTTTTACGTTGCTTGGGTTTTTAAATACATCTGAGTTTTTGACATAAGTATTTGAATCATTCTGTTTCGCTGCATTTCTAAACATGGTATGTTAGTATTTATTTAATTATGTTTGCATGTTAACTTACGAAATGAGAACTAAGTTACAAACAAATTTACTTATTTTCTCTTTTTTGCTTTCATAATGAATAATATTGTTTAACACTCATGTTTAGATTATAAGAAAGAAATATTTGGGCATGTATTTGAAGAAAAGTGTTTAACTAATCTGCACAAAAAAGATCTTAAAAATTAAAGTGTCATGTTTATGAAATCATCCTATAACTATATAATAAGCTATTCTTACACATTATATCCTTACTTAATAGTGCTAATTATGTATTTAAGTTCAGAAATTCAAATGTTTTATTTATTATTAAATATTTTGTAATGCTTTCATGTTATGTCTCGGAAAAAGAAAGAACTATTTTTGTATATCTTGTTTTTATTTCCTTAATATTCTTCATATAACAGTTGCTATAAAAAGTTTGTAAATTCTGTACTGATTCCATACATTTTGTTCGAAAAGAGTATTGTGAATACCATAGTATATTTATCAAATATATATTCAATGTGGTATACATATTTTAAATTTGAATATTTTGATAATTTTTGAATTTGTGTGAATTTTTTTTTAACTTTCATTCGTTTTAAATATATTATTATAAAAGAACTTTCTAATTTTATGTGAAATTGTTTTTTTTTCCTGTAAAATGTTGTAAAATATAAAAATATTTCCTGACTGTTTATTTTTCTTTTTTTAAGTTTGGGAGCCAATTATTTAATCTAGTTAAATTATTTTTATTAGAATATGGTAGGAAATAATTATAAAAAAGTTGTAAGTTAATTGTGTGAATGTATAAAAAAATTTGATTAATGGAATACTTATAATTTAAAATTTTTCTATCAAATTAGTTAAATGTGTTTTTACTTTTATATTTTTTAATAATTTAGTGGTTTTATGTTCTGATGATTGTCATTAAGGTACTTAAAAGTCAATACTACCAACAAATTATTATTAAACTAAAATTGTGTTTTATATTATCATAGACACCAAAAAATTATTAATAATGATTTGAATTTAATGTCATTTTGTTTAATTTTTTTTATAGTATTTGTAATGAATTACAGTATAATATTCAGTATAACACAAATGATATATTTTTCTTTAGTAAAGTTGGACATTCACATTATCGTTATCACGAGTTTACTGTATTAGATAATATTTGTAATGTATATTGATGGCAATTTGAAACTTTATTAACATATGACCATTGTTATACCTGTAAGAACTATTAATAAGGATATCAATTGTTCAGAAGAGCTATCAATGTTAACCATAATTAGTATAAACCATAATAAGTTGATGTAAATTTATTAATAGATTATTTAATTTTATAGTTATTATAAATAGAATAATTGTAAGCGTATAAAAGTTATAACAACCCTTATAAAATTGAATAATTTATCTAAATTAGAAATGTATTTTGAAAGCGATTATCTTTTTTCTTTTATTTTTTGCTGTTTTGAAATAAATTTGAAAAATATTCAAAATGTTCTTTAAAACCATCTTTAATTTAGTAATTGGAATTAAATCTCTGTGAGATCGCTATACTGTTTGAGCATAATTGAAAATTTCCTTTCCTGTCTGATGACTAGAAGATCTGTTAAAAAATTTTATCAATTCTGCCAGATCCCAGAATAATAAAAACATTAAGTCAAATAATTACAGTTGTATTTTATTCAATCAATATCTGATCAGATCAATTGAATTGATCAGTATGTTTTGACCATATGTTTTTCCATATTGGTTTTATTTGTTTACCAACATTTCAGATGTTTGCAATATGTTCATAATCATTTTCTTTTGTTCAAAAGCTGTTTCTCACTGTATCATAAAGCTATACATTCTCTTAAAAAGGGATTTTCTACTTTTAAGGTTGAGGTACCAGTTACATGGTTAGGGCTTTAGCTTTTATTTAAAAAATTTATGAGTTCAATTCCCTTGTTAGATAATGAAGTTTTCAGTGGCTCCAAAAGCACTTTAAATTGTAGGTATGAGTTGAATTTGCCTTTGACCTTTGATTGTAAAAAGTAATCGAATAATAAACCAATCTTTCTATTTTGAAATTTGATAAATCTAATGAAAAATGTATAATTTTGCTGTTTTGGTTACAAACTTTAAAATTTTCATGTACAAGTAATGTTTCAGCTATCCTAGGGGATTTACTTCCTTTAAGTAAATATGGTTGTCATAATCCCAATGTGACCTAGTCATGTCTTTCTTTTCTATTTTTTCTTGTGCTTTTTCTTCCCATATTCTTTTGTTGTGGCTTTATTGTAAAATTTGAGGTCTTCCCTGGATTAGCTATCACTACTCTGTTGCTATTAGATTCTACTCAGGACCAAATCTCTCTTGTGTTTTGAGTGCATGAAGACCCATGCTGCTGGAAAAGAGTGTTCTGGTAGTTGAGACTGAGAAACATAGGCCTTACTTTGGCTTTTCTTTGGGAAATGAGAGGTGTGCTGTGATCCTCAGCATATTAGTCAGCTTTATGTACCAATTGGTTGTAATACCTGGATAACTTGTTAAGGAGACAGTCAATCTCAGAGTAGTTTGAGTTTATAGAACCTAGCTAGCATTGTGGCAGCTAGCATTGGAATTGCTTGTCCTTGTCTGGATCTTGCGCCAGAAAACCCAAGCCGAGCTGGCAGCCAAATGGTTAGCACTCTTGCCATCGGTTCAACAGTTCGTGGGTTCGATTCCCACCTTTGGTATGGATGTTTGTAGTGGTTCGGAATCCACTTTAAACCGTAGGTCACGATCTAATTAGTTCTCGAGTGCAAAAAATGACCGTTGAGCGACAAACAAACCAAAAAAACAACCAATAACCCAACCAACCAACTATTGCAACTGACTTCTTTCTCATCTGGCAATATATACGGGTGGTAACTAACTTGCTTTACATGCTAAGATTTTGGTTATAGCTCTGTATCATAGCATCTAAAACTTTTATTTCACTTCTATAAATTTTGCATATTTATCCATTTATTTTCTATGAATAAATTGTCTAATTTGCTTGAAGAGTATTGGGAGTCTCTTGTTGTTATATAGGGAATCGTACCCATTCCTTAGCTTTGTTCTGAGAAATTGATCATTATTGCATCCTGTTTCATTTTAAATGCGTTCTCTCGATTTGCTACACATATTTTATGTTGATTCATTGCATTTTCTTTTATTAACTTGCTCATGTGGGAATCTTTTATTAGTAATCTTAGTGTTAATTTTCCTATGTGTGGGAATGTCTAAGTTTACTTCTGTGTAAAAAAAAGACAATCTGTATTCAACCGGATCATTAATGCCATCTGTAGCTTGGGAGAAGGAAGTGCAGTAATTCCATTTTCAACTTATGTTGCCATTTGTCACTGGTCTAGGTTCTGATAAGTTTAGAAGAGTTGTATTTTTGTTCCTAATAATTTAGGAATAATTTTTGTAAGCTTTGCTGTTGCCTAATTTTTTTTTCATTTGAGTTATTTGGCCAAGTTTAGAAATATGCTTGTTAATGTACTTTCTTCTGATCCAAGATTTTGTTTGTGTGCTTTCTCTCTTTAATCTTGTTTCCATATCCATTACTTTTTGTTTGATTTCCATAAATGCAAGTTTTATTTGATTTATACTATTGCTTGATTTACTCATTTTGGTATTACTTGGTTCAGTGATATATCCATTGATAGAATCCAAAATTTTTATACCCAAGTTTTAAGTTTTTAGCTAAAGAGTTGTAAGCAGTTTTGTGACAATTTTTGGTAGCCATTTTGTTATTTACTGTGCAATTACATTTAAAAATTACATGTGCAATTATATTTTCAATGTGAGAAAGATTTTTAAATTCACAGACTTTGTGCCTTAGTCTACTACAGTGCCACAGACACTAAACAATTTAGTGAATGTTGGAACTTGCTACAGCTAATGGCAGAAGGAAGATTTGAAGCTAATCAAAAGCTTGGAAAAGTACTTGCTTACTTCTCCTATCACTATAGGAAATTAGGTAACCCTAGTAGAAAATGTTTGGAATTATACTGGTAACTTTTACATACCATTTACAGAGTATGTTTACAGTACTAAAATAGAGGAAAATAAAAAATTGTTTGAACTTCTAGAGGCCAGCAATCTTAGACCAGTAAAAAGTTACAATAAGTTGAAGCTCAAACATATCATTGTTATCTTGTGCTAACAGGAAGCTGGTATTGTATCAATATGCCACTGGAATGCTGTAGATCTTATTTTAAACTTTTTTTATATATACACACAGGAATTTATAGAATTCCTGCTTTAAATTATTAATGCTTTGGGTTTTTTCTTTCGCATTGATTATTTACTATCAATAATTTCATGTTATTGAAAGCTTGATCTCTTTTAATTTATTTGAACATTGTAGTTATTAACAAATTACATAATACCATATTACTCATCTTCTCATAATATTCTTTATTTAACTTTCAAAATGGTATTGTGATCTGCCAGTAGTTAACCAGAAGCTTGGATTCTGTGTAAGCTAACACTTTATAATATAAATATTTTTAAATGTATAGTATATTGCCATTTGGAAGAAAGCTAAAATTTAGTATTTAGAAATATTTCAATATTTTTAGTTGTGTTTTTATTAAAAAATCATCACACAAATTGATTAAATTAAACAAAAATCAAAATAATATTAGGTAATATTTATTGCTTTTCATTAATTTCAGTACTTATTTATAATGTCAAAAAATTGCTTAAAAATTACTTGCTTTCACATGTAAAATTACAGTTTTAAAAATATATTTTATTATTTAGTGTCCTTCATATTATGGAGAGCAAAATATCAGTTAGATGGACAAAAAATAGTCAATCTGTTGTACAAAACCAGGACTTATCACAATTTGCTCCAATTAATGATTGCGACTCTATTCAAGATACTATTGCTTGTATTGTTAGAAAAAAGCAATCCCTTACTGGGAGTAGTGATGAAGAAATGATTGACATTACAACAAGTGGAGAAAATATGGATAGTCAGCTTGAACTTGCTCATGTTCCTCATGGTAAACTTATGTTTTAATAATTAGTAACCGTTTGTGTATTCTTAAAATTATTTTTTCTAAATTGTTCATTTTAAGTTATGAATTTAATTTACTATTCACTGTTTCTTAATTTGATGTTATCTGCAAACTCATTTTTATATTTAAATTATATAACATTGTTATTAGCAACTGTGTTGCATACAAATAATTATGTAAGCATTTACAGCTTGGTTAATTTTCTTAGTAATTTTGATAATATTTTGTAATTTTTAATTTTATAAAATTATTTTCATTATTTTTGTGAGATATTACAAATCAAGGTGTTTACTTGCTTGAATTTTCTTGTTTATGAGTTCCAGTTAAATATAGAATCAATTGTGTACACTTATAATGTATATATTAATGTTGTAGATGTAAACATTTTACATGTAGACACATAGATATGTAACCACACACATACAAACATTGGTTGATATAGTTCATAAGATAAGAGGGTGTTTGGGAATAATCAATTTATCTTTTCTTTATAAATTGCATCTCATCACTTCTATTTTAATACAATTGTTAAAATTTCTTAAATAACATTACTATAAGTTTTCAGAAATGACATATTTTATTTCTATTCGCAAAATTGTGAGTTTTTGAAAATATTTAGTATCTGATGACTTATATCTAACATTTATTTTTCAATTTACAAGTGGCTTTTGGGACACATTTTTGTAATTTCAAAATTATTGAAAAATCTAAATTTCGTGTTTTATAATACCTTAATCTTTAAAGGGGAAAAGAACTGTTCAAGTAAAGCAGTGGTTTGATAAGAGTGTTATTTTGACACTTTTCTATTAAACAATAGAAAATTCTGATTTTAAGAGTGGCTGTGCAAATAGGAATGATGCTGAACACTCTTGTTGTCTGAGAGCTGGCAGCCCAATGGTTAACATTCTGTCTTTTGGTTCAACAGCTTGTGGATTTAAATTCCATCTTAGGTTTTTCAGAACTTGTAACAAAGTTGTTAGTGTTCGTATCTTGGGTTCAAATCCTACCTTTTATTTTCATGCTTGTAGTGACTTAGAATCCACTTCAACTGTAGGTGCTAGTCAAATCAGCCTTAGTGTGCAAAAAATGACTGTTGAGCAACAAATATATCAAACAAAATGAAACCAGCCTACCCCACTTCATGCTTTGGTGTGTGTTGCATTTTTGAAATCCAATTTAAACTATAAACCCTGGTCCCTTGTGAGCAAAAAATGACCACTGAGTGACAAACCCAACCAAGCTCTGGTCATTTGAATATTGGTATCAGCTGATCTAGAAAACACTAAGTCTACAAAAAAGTTTGATTGTAAATTGAAGTTGCTAGAGATTATTGACATCTCAAAGATATCAGAAGTAGATGTATTTACCATTTTGCATGATATATTTGTCTACAAAGAAAATTCTTTTTGAAATAAGCATCACATATGTTCACATTCAATCAAAAACATGTTGATGATACAAACTTTTTTTCTTTTTATCTATTTCAAATCAATAAAAATGCTTTTATTATATAGTATATGATGATGGATAAAACGTGGATCATCCATTACTTCAGTATGCTATCAAATCAGCTGTCAGCTGAGTGAACAATAATTGGGTACAGCATTCAAATACAAACAAAAACCAAATGTCACCTTTTGACCTTTGTTTTTGCATTTGTCTGCTATATTATTTATTTATTGATTGATAAAAGAAAAATTGCTATAAAATTATTCAAATGAAAAAAAAATTGCTCTATCACCAAAGCAGTGTTGATCTATAACACTAGAAAATGGCACAACTTTGAATTGATGCTTTATCATTCATATTACCTATATCTAGTTTCCAGTTATTATTACCTTTTTGTAAATATATATATAAAAAAAATCCACTAGAGTAAAGGACTATTATGAAGAAGTGATTGCTGTAATTGTGAAATCTATTTTGAGGCTACAGATAAATTGTTGGAACTAGTTCAGTATCCCCATATATTGGCGAACGCGGCGAATTTTTTTGTCGCCAAAGTAAGCGCGCCAAGCTAACACTGGAAATTTTCCAAAGTTCGATCGAAAAATAAACATTTTAGAAAATTAAAAAAGGGAAATAAATATAAATGATGGACTTACTTGATATGAAGTTTAGCTGATATGCCGATTGGTATGTTTAATTTCGGCATTTTTTTCATCACCAGTGTCACATTTCAGTTTTTTTTTTTAAACCAGCATGCAAAAAATGTTATTTTAAATATAAATTACTTTATAAAATTGAAAAAAAAAGCATTCAAAAAATATTTTTCAAAATAAATACACTTTTAAAGTAAATAAAGATAAAACACTAATACAATAAAAAAATACATTCAGAATTTAAGTAAAATAATAACACCTGCGAAATTTGGTACCCATCCCAATTAATTCCCGAAACGATTTCAACAAATTTATTAAAACAATTTTCATTTGCAGCTATGCAAGCTTTATGAAACATATACATTGCAAAATAAAATTTAAAATCTGTATTTATTGTATTTAACAAAAATGTAAAAGCTAATAATAAATTAAATTAATAAGATAATAAATATATATAATAAATAAACCAAATAAAATGAAATAATGTAAAGGAAATTGTAAAAAAGAAGAATTTACGATGATTAAACTCTGGTGACAACGAAACCCAACTGAGGGAAAATCCCTTCCAATTCCAATAGAAACGAGGAACCAAAAATTTTCTAGAACAATGAAAGTCGAAGTAAAATTTGAATAGCTGTAAAATTTATGTAAAACGCAAGAAAAATGAATAGTGGCAAAAAAAAAAAAAAAAAAAAAAAAAGAAAAAAAAAAAGAAATAGTAACTAAAACTGAATTTGGCAACTCTACAATAAAAACAAAAGCTAAAATCGGCAACACTACGAAGTAAATAAATAGTGCCAGATTTGGCGAGAAATCATATATGGGGATACTGAACTTGTACCAAATTGTTTTATGAAAAAAGAATTAATGCTAGAGAAACATAAAAACTCTTGAAGATTATCTCAATGGTTAAAATCAAATTTTGCTTTCAAATTGTATTGTTAACAATCATACAGATTTATTGAGCAACATGTTTACATTTAGGAATTAATAGTATTAATTAGTTTGGCATAGTTTACATTTGCTTATGATCATTAATATAGGGAGAACATGTGGTTTTCCTAATATTGGGGAATGAAGAGCTATCTTATGATATAAGTTAAAATGTACTGCTGTAGATGGTGAATTTAAAAAATATTTCTCTGTGGAAAATTTAACTTATTCAATTGTTCTCTCACATTTTAAAAGAAAATATGTGTAATGAAAAATTGGTTTTGTGAAAGCTGATGTGTCTTTAACATTTTGTAAAATGTAGAGGTATAATCTTTTCAATGTTAGTCGGAGATGTAATAAGATTAAAGATTTATCATCAATTTAAAAACTATATTGAACCTACAATAAACTGTACTATTATGCTGTAGTTTATGTATATATGTTTAGCACAAGTTTTCATGAAATTTATTTTTAAATATTTTCCTTTAATTATTGGCCCTGAAACTTTATTTTTATGATTCTTCAGAAAAGTTAAAGTTTGTGAGAAGTTCTTACTACTAACTATGTTTACTTTAGTGAAATTATTGCTTTTTAATGTATACTTAAAAGAAAATAAATATTGAATAATGTATGTATTTTTTCATAATATAAAAAATTATATTTAATATTTTAAATTTTTATTGACATTTCATGAAATCTATGCAACTGCTTTTGAAAATTATGATAGGAAAAATTCCTCAAAAATTTATATTTTCTTATTTTAGAGAGATACTAAATATTTCACTTATTTGTTATTGTTAATAGAAAAATCAAAAGTTTACAATTGAAAAATGTGTGCAATTATTTTTTGTTCCAATGTTTGAAGAGTATTACAGTACTTTTCAGAACTGTTTAAACATATCTTATAAAATCTGCTGGGATGTAAGGTTTCATGTCTGAAATTTACTATTAGAATTTCTTTAAAAATATTTACTCCCAAATTTTAAAGATAATACTAAATTATATTTAATGCAGTTTTGAAAATTATAGGCAATACTTTAGTAGTGTGCATTTTTATTGGCATTTCATGAATATATCTCCCATAGGTCCCTGTCTAATTGCTCCTTGTGCGAAAAATTACCTTTAAGTGACAAACAACATGAATATATTATACACATTTTGTTAAATTTCCTTATAAACTAAAGCTCTTAAATTCATATAAATGTAAATTATTATAATCACTTCCACTATTAAATACAAGACTGTTCTTCCCTCTCAAGTAGACAAGTTAATAATACATTCTTTTCTTCAAAAAACTGATTTCATAATTAATGCCTTATTTTAAAATAAGAATATTAGATTATGTTTTTCTTAAAAAAGTTTATTTAATTGTTAATATTTTTCACATTGATAATATAATGGAATATTACTTTTATTATGAAGTTATTGACTGATGATGAATAAATTACATGAAATACAAAGTGAAATTGTTCACGTATAAAACTTGTGTGATCGGAATTACGTTCTAAGACCAATAGTCATTAAAAATTTGCGTTGTAGTGAATGTTTTTAGAATAATTCCATGTGATTCAAATAAAGTTTTATTTAAGAATTAACAATTGGGTTAAAACTTGCTTTCAAACAAGCTAACAAAGAAGAACTAGTGGACGTACGAACTACAACAAAAGTGAAGTGTTTTTCCTCAGCCTTTGGAGTTGTTGGTGCATTTGTCGTAAGAAAAAATGAGCCAACTTTCAAAGCGCTGATGCCAACATCCTGCCGGGCTTTGAAATACTATTTCAAAACAATTTACAAATGAGAAATTAGAGAACTATATTTAAATTACACAACACAGATACATAATCTATTCTAAAATAAAAGAAATTAATAACAAATGTTTAAACAATAGGTAAAATAGCAATTTTTGGTACACATAGATCTTTTGACAAAATTTTCATTTGGTAATTTCATTTTAACATAGATTTTATTATCAACACCAAATTCTTTAGCTTGAGCATCTCTAACTAAAACGTCACGAGAATGATTATGTTCAGTGCCACTAATAAATTGACCAAATGTTGCCTTTATCTGCAGCTTTCGAAGGAATCTGAAAATAAAACTTAGAATTGAAATTAATTTCAAATAATTATATGACAGTTTATAGAAATTGTCAAAAAAGTCATGGGGGGTGATAGAGTGAACATAAGTGTTCATTAATGGTTTATGTTCTTTTGTATATGCAGGTTCAGTTGATGCACAATCATAGTTTGCTGTCAAGCTTAAATCACAATATAAACACTCAAGATTCAATGTCCAAAGTTTGCACTTGATAAGCTTGTCCACAGAAAGTTCTCTTGACAATGGATTATCCTTTGATTTAACATGATGTCATTTAAATTTGTTTGTTAAGTGTGTTATTTGGACAACTCTGTTGACCACAAAGAATTTTAAATGTTGGGGTGACGTTCTTATCCATGAGAAAGAACAATAATTGAATTTGTATAAAGATGCACTGCATCAACACTGTTGCATTGTCTCAAGAGCCTTGTTTACAAGTTTTGATAGAACTACAGCTCCTTAAAGCTCTAAACGTTAAAGTGTCACTCGTTTAACTGGTGCTATTCTAGATTTACCTTATAACAAATGCACGCTGATTTATTGAAGCAATCTTTGCTATGGATAAAAATGCATGCTCCATAAGCTTGTTCTGAAGAATCTGAAAAACCATGAATTTCCACAAGTGTAGTTTCCTTATGGGTGACACAGCGGGGAATTTGCAACAAGTCGATGTTTTGTTTATTACGAATAAATTTTGAAATTCTAACCTTTCTTTCACGGGAACTTCTGTATCCCAAGGTAAACCTAGCAACCATAATTTTTGAATTAGAATTTTGGCTTTCACAATAAGAGTTCTGGCCAGACCGAAATTGTCATATAATTTAGCAATGAATGAAAGTATTTTCCTTTTGTTAAGATGGTCGGGTAATCAGTACTGTTCAATGTAAAGTGAAAACTATCCTTCTTAGGATTCCAAGACATCCCTAACATTTTCATAGAAGTATTTTCATCATTTCTTTATCATTCTTGATCATCTGTTGGTACTTGTGAAATTAGTTTAATATTGTTAGAGCTCCATTTATGGAAATGCACTCCACCTGTCTTCAACATGCATGCTTATTAGTTCATGCTGAATTTTTAAAGCTGTTTCTAAATTTTGTGCACAATAAGCACGTCATCGATCTAAAAATCCTTTTTAACTACTGGTGACACTAATGGAAATCTTTCCTTTTCATCTCCAGCCAATTGAAGAAGAATTTGGGTGGCTAGAAACGGAGCACAAGTTCTGTTCGTGATCATAGTCAAACAATAAATTTTCAATGGAGCATTATCACTATCTTTCCAAACAATTCGAAGTAAATTTTGCTGCAAATGGTGGACCTTTATTTGTTGGTACATCTTTTGCACATCAGCTGTGAAGGCAATAAATGTTTGCAAAATCAGAAGAGAGTTAACCAAAGTTCATTTTGAACAGTTCCGCCCTTTAATAATATATCATTCAATGAAATAGCATTATAAGTTTTTGCTGAAGCATTAAATACAACTCTAAGTTTGCATGTACTTTTGTCTGGTCTTAGTACAACTTGGTGAGGAATATAATAATGAGGATGCGGAAGAATACTTTCGTCAACTTCTTCCATATGCCAATGATCTTCATATTCTTTGAGAAAATCATGATAAAGTTCCTTAATAATTGGATTTTTATCAAGTTGAATTATTGTACTGTTCAGCCTTCTAATGGCTAAATCTCTGGATAAACCAAGTTTGACTTGTGTACTAAGGGCATTTCAACCATTTAAAGATCCTTAATGTCTCTAGAATGAGTGGCATTAAAATGTTCCTTGCAATATTTCAATTCATCACTCATAGGAGACTTCTTCCAAAGATTCAATCTCCCAGAATGACCTTAGTGCTTTGCCTAGGTCACTGTCTTGGACGAGTAAGTGACAAGAAGTTTTGTTAATAGAATTACATGGCACACTGCCAGTAATTAAATATCTGAAATATGTATTTTGGAGCAAAATATGTTCATTTATTATAATTTAACTAAGTTTTAAAATTTCAAAGAAAGTTTTAGCTCCAAGCAAAATATCCGCTCTCGATGGTTCAAAAAATTGAAAGTCCGCAAGTGTGATACCCATAGGCAAATGTAAATTACGAATATTTAATTTTTGCAAAGGTGTCAAATTAGTAATTTAGGATCTACTAAGAATTCGATACGTGTTACGAATTCATTATCTTTACTAGAGATAGCTGTATTTACTAATTGTCTCACTGATACTAACGATCCATTTAATCCTTCAAACCGAACATTAATCTTGTTTTGTTTTAATCCCAAATATGTTGCACAATCATTAGTAATAAGCGAAGCTTGAGAGGCACTATCCAATATAGCTCTACACCTCTTAAATTCTTTGTGATAATCTCTCACATAAATAAAGGCAGTACTAAGAACATGAGCCTTTTTTGTTTGTGAATTAAAATTCTGAATCATTTCCTCTTACTTCAATACGCCAGATGAGTCTTCACTTTTGAGTGGTGTCTTGTGGGGATATGAAATAAGGAATTCAGTTTTGAAACTTTCAGAATCATTTATGCTCGTTGTTGTTTTCAGAAAGGCTGCATTTCCGATCTATGAAAAAAAAAAAAAAAAAAAAGTGTTTTTGGGACATTTGACACATTTAGACTTAGACAAGCATTCATTTAATTTGTGTGATGAATTCAGATAGTTTAAACACAAATTTTTAGAATTACAAAAATCAAAATGTTCAAGTACTTCCATTTTTAGAAATAATTGACATTTATACAATGAATAATTCGAATCACAAAGAATGCAGTATTGTGAGGCAGATTTAGTCAAAAATGTTTTAGGTTTGTAAGATAGAAATGAGTTTTTTCCATTAATATTAATAGAGTTTGAAAGCTTGGATTTTGAATCAAAACAAGCAGCTTTTAAACTTTCTAATATTGGATATCGCTTTTCTATGAAATAGATGAAAGCATCCTAGGCTGGTACCTTATGGGAATCAACAGTTAATTGAAATTGCCTATGTGTTTCTTAATTTAGAACAAATTAAATTTATTAACAAAATGTCAACAAATTTTTTTTTGCTCAAATTCCAATGCTTTCAAAGAACGAATGTTTTTCTACAAATTATCAATAAGCAAAGTTCAAAATGGTTTTCTTTGGTTAATGGTTTACAATTAATTATATTTTGAACACGACTTTCAACAATTAATTTAGTATCATAATTATCATTTGGAGACTGCATATGTTTTACACACCTTTAAGGGAAACATTGAAATAGTAAAATTTCTGAGAGTCTGATAATGTTGGATTATTTTCTATTAAATTTTGAAACTATTGCTTAAAAGAGCTCCAATTATTAAATTGACCATCAAATTGTGGTAAAGGATTATCAGGTAATTGAATATTTTTCAGCACAATAAATTTTGTTTTAAGTTCAATTAATTTCTAAAAAAACAGTTTTGCTCTGATTTGAAATTCTTGAATCTCTTCATCAATTTTGTCCAGAATCATCTCAGCTTCTTTAAATATCTCGACATTTTCTATTTCAAAGTATTCCTATTTTATTGCTTCAAATTTGGTTTTAATATCTTCCAATAAATCTAGAACTGCATGAAGTTCAGTTTGTTCCAAATCTTTTAATGATTTCAGTGAAAGTATAGCTAATTTGGCTTGAATATTGCAGCGTTTTCGATTTAATATCTTAATGAATGACATAATTCCTAGTTGGTTCTCCGACTCTGGTTGAATTGAAAATTTTGATTGCTGCATTTAAGGATAATTCATGGTGCATATTGATTAAAATAGTACTTGGAAAATTCTCTTGTATTTTTTATGTAAATATTTCCAGTTTCAGAAAGATTCATTGTATTCTAAACTTTCAGTTGCAGAAATGTATTTTTTTACCATATTACCCCTTTAAGATTATATTCCTTAGATTTTGTTCTATTATGTAATTAATATTAAGTTTTCCTTGAGGGTTATTTTTCAAGAGAAATTCATACTTACATTTTAGACAGATTTTCCAGTTGATAGTGTCATTTGCATATTTATTAAGCAATTTAATATTTCTACTAAAAACAGCATAATAATTTCTTTGGGTTTGTATAATATTTAAAGCTTGAATCTCAGTATTTTCAGTTACCATTTTGTTTAGGCAGTATTTAAATTCTATTTTCCAATCTTGATGTTAATGTTTAGTTTCTGAATATTTGTTATTCAATTTTAAAACTAACTGAATATTTGGTAGAGTGAATATTTAATTACTTTTTATTAAAATATCTTTATCTTTCAAGTAATAATTATCTCTGATATCATTCAAGTAATTAAAATATGGAATGTATGTTTACTTCAATTAGAAATAATGAAAATAACATTAAGAAATTTTCACTATGATATTGCTTTTTTATCTGTAAACATAACATTAAGAAATTCCACTGTGATATTCCTTTCTATCAATAAAACTCAGTTTTGCTAATTTTGTGGAAATTCATCAAAATATTTGTTAACAACTAATAAACTGTTTTTAAGTGAATAATGAGTATTATATGTAAATAATAAACATTATATTTTGCTTCAATAAAATAATTTGTGCAGCAAAACTTTGCTAATTTTACATGTCAACTTTTTTCAAAGCAAGTCTTATATTGATTTCTTTTATAAGTAAAATTATAATTTTAGTTGGAAAGAAATTTTTATATTAATGTAAGGTTTCACTTTATGTATATATATATATATATAAAATGTATTACAATTAATTCTGAAATATTTAAACTACAGTAGATTCCCCATAATTTGTAGATTTGAGTGGTGCAATTATTGCAGCTAAGCTAATTTTGTTGATAATCGCAAAAGTGTCTCTCTCTCTCTCTCTCTCTCTCTCTATATATATATATATATATATATGTATGTATATATATATATATATGTATGTATATATATATATATATATATATGTATATATATATATATATATATATATATATATATATATATGTATATATATATATATATATATGTATATATATATATATATATATATATATATATATGTATATATATATATATATATATATGTATATATATATATATGTATATATATATATTTATTTATTTATATATATGTATATATTTATGTATATATATATATATTTATATATATATATGTATATATATATATTCCTATATGTATATATATATATATATATGTATATATATATATGCATATATATATATGTATATATATATATATATATATATATATATATATATGTATATGTATATATATATATATATATATATGTATATATATATATATATATATATGTATATATATATATGTATATATGTATATATATATATATATATATATATATATATATATATGTATAAAGAATTAGTATGACTATGCATTTGAACAATTTATACTCTCTATAGGTAAGGTAAACAGGCTTATTATTTGAGGAATAATAAAATTATACACTTGTTACTAATTTATAAATTTACTAATTTAAAAAAAAAAACCATTAAAGTGTTTTGGTATCTTTTCACTAGAATATTTCTTTGTCAGAAATTGAAGTTTTTTGGTGTTTAGACTCTAAATACTCTTTGAAGGGGGGGAGGAGGTAAACACTTTCTGATGATTATAAGTTTTATAAATGTTCCAAATTCTTTTCTCTTCAAGACTGCTCCAGAATGTTATTTTATATTTATATCACTATTATTGGAGGGATGCTTTGTATCAAATATATATTGAAAGTGCAATGAAAAAAGCAGTTTTACTTTGTTAAAAATTATTGTTACTGATTACAACTTCATGGATTATAGGGAGAATACTGTAAAGAGTAGTAAACTTCATATAATCCATGAAATTGAGTGGCACATCTGTGCCAAATAAGTCACAGCTATTCACTGATAATCACCCATGTATAAACATGGGAAAAGAAACAGTGTAAATATGCATTTGAAAAATTTATTAACTCAGCAGTTAGAATAAACATACATATTACTTGAAGAATAATAAAACTACACACTTATAAATTTATAAGTTTACTCTTCTTTTGAAAATCTTTAAAAAATGAGTTCTTTTTTATTGAAATATTTATAGTTTTACCAGGGATTTAAATTTTTTTAGAATTTGGATATTGCAGATAATTCATGAAGCAGATATACTGTTTTTGGAGAATTGGGAATTCAATTTTTCATGCCCACATGTATAAAAAATTAAATGTGGAATCTTTGTAATTTATGAATATGCTTAAATTTCTGTATTTATGTTTAGAGGCATTTTGTAGTTTTCATTGCAATATAGAATGAATGTTAATCTACCATATATATAATGGTATTTCAAGAATATTTATTCTTAGAGTAAGAATTTTAAAATTTAAACAAGATTAATAAAGGAGTAATAAATTTAAGGTTAATAAAAATTATTTAATTTCAGGAATATTATTGTAGTTTTCTTCATATCAAAGTAGTTTTTAAAAAATTGCTTTGATATGATTTTTATAAACACATTTCTATTGTCCTCCTATTCAAGAAATCATTATATAGCTGCAAACAATTTTTTTGTGCATATATGGTAGTTTTAATGACAATAAATTTTATTGACAGTAATCTCTAAGAATAGTTTTTTTAATTCAGTCATTATATATATATATAAAATAAAAATTATTAAAAAGCAAAATTTTTTCTTTTTTCATGTATACCTATTATTTCATGATATAACATTGTTTATATAAAATATTTTTCATAATTAATACTTGCAAACTTAAAAAATATTATTGATTATATGTATCTATTTTTTCCCTCATTTGAAAAAGAATTTCTACTGATCTTAAACTTAAGATAAAGTCTGCTAATGAAATAAAGCTAATATTTTAAATTATAATTATTAAAAAAATATATTTTTAAAATTATTAGAAGAAAAGTATTCATTTTCTATTTAACATTTGGTAGTTTTATTATCAAAAAAGCGAGCTTGGCTTGTTCAAGTGTCATTAGTAACAAAAACATTATTAAATACTAGAAATATAAATTATGTTATCAAAAGGAAAATTTTAGTAGTTTAACAAATGGAAATAAAAGTTACCTGAAGTAATAACTTAATATCTAATATTTGTTACGCTTGATATTAATTGTATCCCAATTATATACATGTGTTTGTATATATATTGAATCATTTATAAAATAATGTTACTTTTATTAAAAAGTTGTTCAGATTTAGAAAAAATATCCAGTTTTTTTAAAACATAATCCTGTTTTGTTTATTTTTTGCCTTATGTGGAAATTAAATTATAACTATCTTGTTTGTGTGTGTGTATAGAAATTTACTTATACTTCCATACGTTGCTCATTGCTGTGTTTTTTAATTTTTTTTTTATTTTTAAGAAATGATCATTGATTTCTATAAATGATCATACATATTTGCAATGTTTAGAAAATAAAATAAAATGTCAAAATTGTGTGTCCAACACACCTGTTAGATTTTTGTTAAATTATTTTTGTAGACCTGGGTTTCTTAGATTTAGCTTTTAAAAAAATAAACTTTTGGAAAATGTCAAATATTTTTACTATTATTTTGTTTTGGTATAATCTATGTTTTTGCAAAAAGAAAAAAAAAATGAAAATTTGTTCAGAAGTTTAAAAAATATTTTATAAATACTTTGTGAGTTATATAAAAGAAACCAACTTTAGAATATATGGCTTAGAAGTTACTTTAGTATTTTTACAAGTTTAAAGCCCGAGTTTTTGGAATTGTTTGGTGTGGCCTACTTTGGTCATTTGCTGTTATTTCATTAAAACAATTTTTTTATTGATTGAACAAGAAATTTTACATTGTAAAGTTTTATTTTGAGTTAGCAAATAAATTCATTTTCATATTTTTGAATTTTATCATTTTTAAATTAGCAATTCTTGAGATCTTGATGTACCAATCCTCTTGAAATTTTATTCAAATATAGATGGGTTAGATGCAATGACTTTTCTTTTTTGAGCAATCATTTTCAAATTCTGATAGCTATCTTCCTTTTATGCTTATTTTAGATTAAATTTTTCTTCATAAGATTGACTACATTGTTCAGGATTACAGGACTTATATGTAAACCAGTATAAAACATCTGCACTATTTTGGTGTAGTTTTCTTTGAAGATGCCAAGATGTCTTTGCATAGTGTTAAGATGACAAATGGGATATTCTGAGCATTGGCTTGTCAGATGCATTAAAGTAAGACAATCAATTATGAATGTTTTTTGGCATTCCTCATTCTAATATTTTAAAATTGTGGGTATATTTCCAAGCCAGACAAATAGTTGTTAAAAGATCAGTGTCTAGTTGCTCTAAGACTAACACCTACAGGTGATTGTATTTGTGGATGTTATAGCCTGTGGACTCTAATGATCGATCTAAATCTGTGTTTTATCTATGGTTAAAGTCTCCTTTTACAAGACAGTTTCTGCCATTGTTATGTGCAGAAAGCTTCTTAGTTATGGACTGTACACCCAAACATTATAAGTTTTTGTTCCTATATGCAACTTAGAGAGGAATGATTAAAGTGGTATTGTTAATGTATCAATTAGACTGTGATTGTGACAAAGTTATGCTTACAGATAAGTCGATTTTTGATTTTACAACCTGATGACTAGCACATACAAGTCTGGAAAGCACTAGATTCACAAAGCTCCAGAATATTTTTCATTTTCTGATATAAGCATTATCATCTGTTCAGGAATTTGGTGTGAATGTAGTACAATATGTTCTGTTGCAAATGGAACTTAGAAGGTTCTGGGGGTATTGGGATGTAATTGTAGATTCCATTGTAAGGTGTATTTTGCAGAATTTAGTCTTGTTTTTGTATCTATGTGTAGTGGTCTATAATGAATAACATATGGAGTGGCTGTCATATTCATTTAATTTAACTATATTGAAAATCTTCATGATACTGTAAGACATGCTGAGCATGTAAGTTATTATATATATTATTGTAGTTTACATGCTCAGAGTATGACTGGAAGTGTAAACGTATCCTTCTTCCAGTCATACTCTGAACATGCAAGCGACAATACAAAAAACCAGTCATTAATTGATACTGTGGTGAGCAATCGTTTTATTAAAAGTGTGGTCAAAAATTGTAAAAGTTGTATCTAGGTGAGGAATGCTCACATATTCTATGCATTATAAATGACTATTTTCTTGAATTTTTCGTTGCTGATTCCTGCTTGATGCAGTTAGCATTATTTTTACCTTTATATTTTTTCATTTTTGTTTTTATAAAACTCATTTGCTAAGTTATCCAAATTCTTTACTGGTTGTCCGGATTTTTTAAAGTAGAATAATTTCTTTCAAATATAATTGATTGAAATTACCTAGCAATAAGTAACTTTCTTGCTGTTTGATTATTTATTGCTCTGAGAATAAATAACCATATAATAAACATAGTTTTAATGATGTAGAAAACTTAATGTAATTCTGTTCAATCTTTAATTAACCTCTTTTGTCATTTTAGCTCTGTCTTTTTATCACAGATTAGATGATTGTATTTTGTTTGAATGCATATTTAAAACATTTTACAAAGTTTATATTTATCAACTTTATAATTTTTATTTTCTGTAACCTGTTCTTTTCAGATTTTTAAATTGAATGATTAAGGAGTTTGTATATTAGAATAATTACCACCCATTTTTAATCTAAGAACACATTTTAGAGTACTAGTTGCTTGTTGGGTACTATTTTTTTTGTTGTAACAGGCGAGGATCAGTTTTGCGCATGAGCACTAGATTCTGCCACCCTGCTCTGTGCTCTGCTATCGTTTTTTTGGTAAATGACGACAGACCTGTACGGGATTGGCGCGATTTCAAATTTTCACGCCAAGCACTTTACAACAGCTCTGTCGCCAACCTAAATTACGTCACTACACGCAACAGCCGTCAACCAACAATTCACGTTAGAACTTCATCTCTGAAATCGTGTGTTTTCCGAATTCCAACTATTAAGAATTTGAATATTTCATTATAACTAAATACTGTGGATGTTTTATAATTCTAATAAATAGAAACAAAATTTTTAATATAGTGAGCAATGGCACACACCTTAAAAAACATCAGTGTAGCGTTACCTACTGCAGTGCCAACCAGGCAATAAAGCTAAATTTTAAATATTAACAAATGTCATTTTTTTATTTAAACCCGATTTTTAATATGCCGAGCAATGGTGCCCACCTTAAAAAACATCACTGTAGCGCTACCTACTAGTGCCAACCAGGGAATAAAGCTAAATTTTTGAACATTAACAAATTTCATTTTTATTTAAACTTGATTTTTAATATAATGAGCAGTTATGCGCACATTAAAGAAATTTAAGTACGCAGCACATTCTAACGCTAACATGCAAAACAAAATACACACATCTGAAACATTCATTTACTTATGGAAACATTCATTTTTATAAAAACTTTACAATTTCATTCATATTTAGAAATTAATGAAAAACAAAATAACTCGCCTAATCTTCATCGATCTCCGAATCGTTACTTTTCGGCAAATATACAGTTTTTATTGCTTCTAAATATCTTCTATTATGTTTTCCTGATGATTCTTTCTCCATATGTACTCTGCGAAAATGTAAAGTCAATACATCCTTATCCATACTTATTAATTTTTGCAAGCAACACAAAAACTCCAAAAATAGAATATTGAAACTCAATACTTCAAGATTATTCTGTAATAGTTCCAAGGGTTACATACAAAACACGCGTGTAAAATGAAAAGCACGTCATACCTACGTAATCCGAACTGGTAAACCAGTCTCGTGCACTTTATTGCATTCTTGGCGCATTTTACCCTCTGTACGATTTTCTACTATTTAACATTTTTTTCTTTAGTTTTGGAGAGTGTTCTCAGAGAGACAACTCACTGGAGGTGCACTTGCAGTGTCATCTGCCAATCACATCATGTTTATTAAGTTTAAAGTTATATTAAAATTTATGTAATAAGTAAAAATTATGTATACTTAAAATTTATCCTTATCAATAAATTAAATTAAAATTGTCTTTAATTGCCTTGCCACCTCGGTATGCTACAACTTTAAAATGGTGCCATCAGTGCAGATGGAACTGTTCCAAATAATTCTGAAGAACTAACGAGCGATTTTGGGTAAAAGATATTTCTGAGAAGTGTTGTCATCCTGGCAGCAGAAGAAAAATTGATAGCTACCTGCTATTGATATTTGTTGAGTTTGATTTGGTAGTTTTGATTCCGACCCTTGAAATCAGAAGACATAGCTTCCGTCTATCTTGGAGTGGAAAGAAAAAAGTGTTTCCAGTTAAATTCCTTTGCCGTGGAATAGAAGAAAAATACTTAGTTCCAGCTTTTGGGAAAAGAAGCATCCGGCTTGAAGAATTTATTGAATACATATCATCCTGCTATTTTGTTGTCTTTCCTGTTATGGTTAATTCCATCCAGTGGAATAAAAATATTCTGTTTTGATTCCAGCCCTTGAAATAGCCTGTTTCTGATTTAATTCCATCTTGCATTGAGAATCTAAGAAATATTGCGCTACTTCTGATTTTTCAAATCCATCCTATCCAGACATACCATTTTGGAGTTGTGTGCTTGAAAATTCCTGTTCCTGGAATCAAGAAAAGTATTATAATCAATAAGTGTTGTACGCTTGTGTTATTTTTCCAGTGAAATTTTAAAAAAAAAAGAAAATAATTAAGTGAAAAAGAAAGTGAGATTTCGAAATCAAATGCAACGATGTGATAAAATTGAAAATAAGTTAAAAAATATATATGTAATGACTTCACTTTATAAATGCTGAAGTAATTTGATAAGAATTATTTTGGGGTTTTAAAATACCCAAAAAAATGTGTTAGTTATTTTTTCAAAAATCAGTGAAGCAATTTCATTTTTACTGATTAGTGAAAATATTCTTATATCTACATTAGTGTTTACTATTTCAATATTGTGTATATGATGTATAATTTCATTAATTTTATATATTATTATTATTTAAAATTTCTTCCACATTTGCAGAAATATTTGGTTAGAATTATTTTCTTATTTGGTACCCTATCCAAGTTTAGATTTGTGATGTTATAAATGAAAATTTCTTTCCTAAAAGTATTTTCGTTTTATTGACATATAAGTTTAAGTAAATATAATAGTTGGTATATATATTATAAATATATTAGCATACTATTGCTCTTAAATTTTGATATTGAATTTATTTCTAGAAACTCGTATATTTAATTTGTTATTATTCTTGTATGCAAGTTTTTTTCTTCTAGGTTACGCGCTAAGTGTATTGTATACAAACAGTACAGGTTTGTTCAAATTTTTGTAGAATTAATTAGTGCTAAGTGAAAAAATTGATTTTTAAGGTATATGATATATTTAAACCATTTCTCTCTGTGTGTGTGTTTCCAAAAGTAAAAGAATATTATAATATTAAGTATTGAAATTTTTATCTTAAATTTGAATATAATACAAGTGAATTTAATACAAGAAATATTTTAAGTCATATATTGTTTCATTGTTTTAGAAATGTTGATATATTTTGTGTGCATGATAATGGTAGGTTACTTTTGTTTTCCAACTGAAAACAAAAATTAATTTATTAAATAATAAAATTTCATGTGAAGTTGAAATTAGTCAATATTGTTAGTTAAATATTTGGATTTTGTTAGAAATGAGTTAAATTAGGCTTAGATTAACCATTAACTATGTCATTCTTGAGAAAAGGTAAAAAGCAGGACTAGTTAGTTTTAGCTTCGGAGCTCAAGGTAATTATTGACTCTGATTTATCTAGTATATCTATTAAACAAGCTGTTATAAAAACCCTAACTATGAAGAGGATTTTATGAAAGAATTGTTCCTTTCTATAATTGAAAAAAGGAAAAAAAAAAAAAAAAAAAAAAAATATCAAATTGAGAAAGAGAGAATTCAAATAGAAATTGAAAAACGGAGAAGAAAAGCTGAAATAGAAGCTGAAGAATGGAGGAAAGAAGCAGAAAGGGGATTTAAAAAGCTGAAAAACAGAGAAGTATAAAGGGAACATGAATTAGAAAAGCTGAGATTAGAACCTCAATTGTGAAACTCCATTGAAATGGATGCCCCAGTGAAGAGGCACAACATTCTCAGAAAGATCAAGGAATGATTCATAGATATGATGTAAAAGAAGATATTAGTTATATTGAATTCTTTTTTAATGCCAGGCACGTCGTGCCTAAATATCTAGAGTTGTAGATTTCATATTTGTTAGGCTTATTGCCATATGTATGTGCGTGTATGTGAAATCGCACAAATAATTGCATGTGAACTAGAAGAAGCACAGAATTATGATTATGTTAAGGAAGTTTTATTCAAAAGATTTAAATTGACCCCCATAGAAGTTCAAACAATTGTTAGTGAAACATCAGAAGGAAAATGATGTTGCTTGAATAGATTATTATCATGAACTTAATTTTTATGAATGGAGCAATGGACTTAAAGTTGATACTTTTTAAAAGTTAAATGATTTAACCCTAACCGATCAAATTAAAAAGAGAGTTACACAAGAATTTAAAGAATTCTATTTAGATGAATGGGGTAGTATAAACAATCCACTTCACTTGGCTGAGAAATTAGAAAAGTTTGAAGACATTAAGAAAATTATCAAACCCAAAGTTAATTATAATGTAAAGAAGAATAAAACTATTTAACATCAAAATCAAAGATCATATAGCCCACCTAACAGGTTTCTGAAATATGATAATAATCACAAAACTGAAAAATTTAAATCAGATAAGAAAGATTTTAAGGAAGGATTTAAAGTTATATGCTGATGTTATTAGTAGAATTTGTAAATAGAAAATTTTCAGTTATTATTTTTAAAAACTGTCTCTTTATTCATATTGTCTTATTTTGTATCATATTAGATTTCAAAAATAAAGAAATGTTTCTATTCTTTGAAATTATATACCAAAAATAAATGTAACATATATTTTTCATATTATTTTATAATTATGTGGTTAAACTCATAATGTTTTGTAATTAATTATTTGTTTGAGTAATTGTAAGACTTTTACTCCTGTAAAAGTCCTACCGGAGGGGGAAGGATTTGTTACGAGCTAACAGGCGTGGATCAATATCGCAATGCGCACTAGATTCTACCACCCTCCTCCCTTCTGATTATATTGTTTTTGCTTTTTGCTTTAGCTTTAGATTGTAATCTCAGAGAGACAATGCACTGGAGGTGCGCTTGTGGTGGCATTCGCCAATTACAGTATCGTGTTTATTAAGTTTAAAGTTATATTAAAATTTATGTAAATAGTAAAAATTATATATACTTAAAATTCATCCTTATCAATAAATTAAATTAAATTGAAATTATCTTTAATTACCTTGCCACCTCGGTACGCTACAAGGTAAATTTATAATCAGACATAGTTCATGCAATTAATATTTATAAAAACATTTAACGTAAAAAATTTAATTTAACATATGAAAATAATTAGTAATATTCTTGTGAAAAATAATTACTAAATATTACATACAAAATTAAACAAGTGTAAAATTTTCTATAAAAATATGAATCTCAAGGTTAGTGTAATTTTTGGCATTTCATTCATAATTTGGAGAATATGATATTCCTGCTCATGTAAGCAATCATCAATATGTTCATTTTGTATGTAGTATAACTTTATTTGTGGTTTTATGATAGTCATTGTCAAAAACAATAATTTACACAAGTAAATGGCAAAAAAAAAAAAAAAATCATTTTATGTTTTTCTATTTTTATGAAAGGAAATTTTTTTTCGAATTATACTCTAATAATTTTCATTTGATATCATTAATTTTTAGGACAATGTTGCTCTGAAGATCCAAAATTTCCATCTTTAGTTCTTCCGTCTACTTGAACTGGCTCTGAAATAAATGTATATAGCTAGTTTGGGTACATTTACTTCGCAAGTTCAAGGATTGACAAAAGTTGACCTCTTGCTTTATAGATAACTTATATAGCAAGGGCTCCCAAGCATATACCCTCGAGCACTATGACACTCATCGTTCAGTCTAGGTGCACTTGCCCCTTGTAAGCAACTGTAAAATATTTCAGCTTTCTATTTTCCAATAAAATGCTATGCAATTTTTTTTTATTTTTCCGTATTAATGATAAACACAACCAAAATAGAAATCGCCAGGAAAGCAACCTCCATTCCCAAAGATATAAAGCTAAGTGTAGCTGACTTATTTTCCACTTGTGCCAAGTCTTTATCACACTAATATAACATACCAGAAATAAAATGAACCACACCATTTTTATGGTTGCGTTTTTCCAAAACTTATTTTGGAAAAATCGCATTGAAATAAGGTTTATTTGTTTTATCTACTTATTTTTCGATTCATGGTTTCTGTGTTCATATTTTTTGTATAGAGCATTTACTTCTTTATTATTTTTAAATACTCCCATTGTTTATACTGAAATAAGTGGATCAAGCAAAAAACAAAGTGAATGGAAGGAATCATATTGCATCATCAAGTCAAAAGATTAATATGTTTGACTTACGTGGAAATATTGTTTCAGTACTGAAAAATGTAATGTTGAACATCATTTCCCAAAAGTTCATTCTTCTTTTAATATGAGCTATCCACTTAAATCTGCAATAATATATATATATATATATATATATATATATATATATATATATGAGAGAGAGAGGTTAAAATTAAATCTTTTGATTCAATAATCAGTTTTCACAAGACCTGTGATAAAATCTAAAAATGCCACTATTGTTTTTCTCTTAAAATTTCTTACATGCTTGCAAAGAAGAAAAAGCCCTTCCAGGATAGTGAATTGTTAAAAGAAGCATTTCTTACTGGTGCTGATTACTTTTTTGAAGGATTTTTCTGCAAACCTGAGACTATGCAAGAATTATAGTTATTAGATAATACTGTTAAAGAATAGAAGTCATTTCAAAAGATATGCAAACACAGTTGAAGAGTGATTTGGAAATATATGAGTAGCTTTCACTATAATTTGACAAATCTACAGACATAGCAGAGTTCGCAGCTATGGTGATAATGCTATTTATTGATTTGAAAGTAAAAGAACTACTAAAAATACTGCTGACAAAAGGAGAGACAACAGGTGAGAATATTTATAGAACATTTATAACACATGCAATTTTTATAAATATGCCTCTCCAGAAACTCACTGCAATAACCACTGATGGGTCTCCAGCAGTGGTGGGAAACGTGAATGATTTTATTTCCCTCTCTGTAAAAAATTGAGTCATTTCCAGATTTCATGTCATATCACTTAATTATTTATCAGGAAGTTTTGTGCGGTAAAATATTACTATTTGGGCATGTAATGAAAATGATCACTAAAATAGTCAACTTAATTTGAGCAGCTCTTTTACAAAATCGACTTTTCAAGGCTCTGTTACAAAATACTGATGATGATGATCTCATTTTATATGTTGAAGTACATTAGCTAAGTAAAGGCAAAGCACTTGGTGGATTTATATACTTAACTGTGATGAAATAAAAAAAATATCTGCTAGCCAAAATCAAATACTTTTAGAACTGACATATCTCTTGTCGGGTAGCAGATTTGTTTTTCATTGCAGATATAATGGAAAAACTAAATAATTTAAACCTGGAGCAGCAGGGAAGGGATAAACAAGAATGATAGGGACTATAAACTCGTACAGAGATAAGCTAGTTTTGTAGATATCATATCTGAAAATGAAGTCTGTTGTGCCTTTTCCAAATATGAAAAAATGATTAAGTTAAATTGACTAAATGACAAATTTTGTTATCAACCTCCAATTGCTTCAAGATGAAGTTGAAAAGCATTTTCAACAATTTAATATCATCTAGCCCATGGTAACGGTTTTTGGACTCCTTTTACCAAACAATAGCAACATGCTTTTCAGAATTTCTTCAAGTAAGGCAAGAAAAGTAAAGATAGAAATTTTTGATCTCCAGGATGAATTTATCCTCAAAACCAGATGAGAAATTCTAGAATATAGTTGACAGAAATATATTTCTATTCTTTTTTTTTTTTTTATAATGTATATACAATAAAGTAGTTTTTTGGTTCCACATACTTATGTGAATCATTTTTTTGGCAATAAATATCATGAAATAAAATCATTGATCATGAATTACAAATGAACACTTTGACAATTGTTTGTGAGCAGGAATTTCATCATATTCTTTCAATAATAAAGCACTTGTCAGTAAAAAGCAATGCCAAAGATCACATGGACTATATTTTATAAATAATTTTTATACTTTGTACATTATGCAAGCAATTTATTAATTATTTATTTTACACAAGAATATTAATACTAATTATATTTATTTGTTAAATTAATTTTTGAAATTACATTTTTTGTGCATTATATATAGTCTATACTATTAACTATGTCTACCAGCTATAAATTAATCTTAAAAAAATAAATGGAGCCCACCATTCCACCAGTATTCTGGCATGTGCTCTTATGTAGAAAAAGGTTGGGTTCCCCTGTAATAAAAGTGTATTTATCAACTTTTAATACATTATCCTCACCTGTTTATCCATTTATACGTAATATTTTTTGTAGATCTTCTTCTACAGTAAAGTTTTTATATGAAGTACTATTGTCACCATATCTGCTAATTGTGCTGCCTTTATCACTGTGTAGACGTGTCAAATTATTGTGAAACACATATTTTTTCCCAATTTTCTTCAACTGAGTTAATATGATCATTGAGTACTATATATTCTTTTTGTAACTGCATTATCTGACAATTGTAAATCTTGTATTGTCAACATGACCTCATGTTTGTTTCAAAATTCTTCTAATAAGCACAAAAAGTGCTTCTTTAAGATTCACCATCATGAAAAATCTTTTACTGTTTATAAATATATGGAAAAGTTTCAAAGAAACACACAACAGTAGAGTTTTTAGACCTTAAATATCTTAAATAAGTAAACTTGTGAAACTTGATCGCGCGTTTGATTTTAAGATTAATTAATTTTTTTTTTCTTATTTCAGAAATAAGGGATCATATATATTAAAAGTAGCATGAACTGTCAAAAAATTATGTTTAACTTTGTTTTGTTGTCACTATGACACTACCTCTATACAGTAGACATTTCTTATTTATATTGATGAATTAATAAGAATACTCCAATTCACTATTATAGTTATACATACATTTCCTGTCACTAGATAGGTTCATTTTTTGGTAAAAGTAAAGAAGTATATTAAACTAACAAAGCATACATTTATGAATAAACAAGGTAGTTATCTTAAATCAGTGTTCATTTACAAGTCACATTATTCTTCCAATTTTATGATGTGAGTATCAGACAAATGCTTTTGTTGCGACATTAACTAAGGAAACATACTGGCTTGCATCATTTTATGTATGGGAGCGGCACAATGTTTAAGTGGGACAGAAAAAAGGGATTACTCACAGTTCCCTTTATGCTTCTATTTGTGTGGATAACATTTCTACTCTTTTGGGGGTTAATACAAATAATAAGAAAATTTTGACATAACTCTATTGAAAGCTTGAAATAGTTTTATTCTGGTTACTTAAGCTTGACCACTATAAATAAATGATGGATGCCATGATGCCTATGAAGGTAGGATTAGGGACCCTTGTATTATCTATTGTGTAAATATCACCCTGTAATGTGTTACATGTATATTGTTGTTTGTTTATACAATATGGACACATTTTTCATTTCATCAATGCCATTCATTTATTTTCATAGGTTAAATACTATATGATCTAACACATTTTTTTAATACATATTTATATAATTTTAAACTTGATGTAAAATACATAGGATTTCTTATGTCTAAAATTGCTTTAATGGAGAGGCACCAATTCTTAGAAATATGTATTTACATTATGTTGTATTTTAAAATTTCAAGGTAACTATTATTTTAAAAAATATTTAGTCGATTCTGTAAATATAATTTTTCTATATATTAAATAACAGCTATTTATATAAATGTGTTAATAAGTGCCTCAATTCACTCAGTGTTTGCAATTAAATAATTTTTTAATATATTTCTAAAATCCAACCACATGTATTTAATTTAATAATAAGTATGCAAGTAAGGCTTCATTTCTATAAGTAACCCTGATTATATTAATGCTTAGTTAAATAAATGAGTAATAACAATATCTTTAAATCTTTCACATGAAAAATAAAGATTTTTTATTTTTAAAATGTGGTTTGGAAACAATTTTGTGATTTTATTTTATAAGATACTTCTTTAACATTTTGTACTTTATAAAAGTAAAGGTGAACTAAATAATTTGGTACTGATTTATTAAGTTATTTCAACAAGTAAAAAGCTAAAAGATTTTGCATATTTTGAAAATTTATATAATTTGACAGATTTTTATTAGTGTCATTGATTTATATCTTTTAACATAGAATAAGGTAAGAATTATCTGCAGAAATCAATTAAAAATAAATGCAATAAATTAAACTGCAGCAAAAAAAAAAAAGAAGTAAAGCATGTTATAATTATAATTAAATTTTTTCCATTAATATTTATCAGTAGAAATCACTTATTTGAGTTTGCTTATTAAGATCATAAATTAGTGAATAAGAATAAATCGATAACTTGCTTTTTTATCAAATAAGAAATTCTTATGTGAAAATATAGAAAATATTGTGTACTTGTGGTCAAGATAAAAAAATATGACACTAAGTATTTCTGTTTATTTATATCTTTCCATAACTACAATTTAAACTTTTGGGTAGTAGAATATTCATACACATATATATAATATTACTTTTGATTAAAGTAAAAATTAAGTAAAAACTAAATCAAGTAATTAAAAAAAAATTTTTAGAAAAAAACTTCTGGATGAAATGTTTTTTCTTGATGCTTCATAAAATCAAAATAAATGAAAATGCAAAGCATCTAGAAAAGCACATATCAGAAAATTTAAAAATGAGTCAGAATTTTTTAATAATAATATGTGTGTGTACTTACATGCAGTGTTGAAAAGTTTCTTATTTTTCATGAATTATATTTTATACCTAATGTTGATTATACCAATGATTTTCGACATTATTACCTTTCTAAATCTTTCAGATGCTTATATATATATATATATATATATATATATATATATATATATATATATATATATATATATATATATATATGATGCTTTATTCTTAAAAATGAATAATTCTATTTTTTGTATTTTTTGAATAACTTGCATTTACCATCATTTTATATTTTATATGAAGTACATGAGAAACACAAACACATATAGATACTAACATAAATAATGGCTTAGTCTCAGTTGCAGTGACTAAATTTGTCCCAAACCTAATCAGTAACTTGTATAATATAAGTTTACAAATGTTGTAGTGTAATATGACCAAAGACTATATTGTAACTTATGAAAGGAGTATCTAACAATGTGTTTTTGAACTAACATTTTGAAGAGGCTTGTTTTGAAGTTGCCACTTCATTGATTGACTATTTTTTAGTGTAAGTAAATGTTTCTACTTGTATATGGGCAAAATTTCATTTTTTACACTTTTATTTGAATTATTTTAAGTTCTTTGAAATAATTTTTAAAGTACTTATAAAAGACCCAATATTTCTATCATGTTTATACCTTTCACTTGCATTTAAAGCTTAATGGTTATGTATTTGCTTTTATGGTAATCCTTGCATGGCACAGAATTCCTATTATGTTAAATGGTGCTAGTTTTTTGCTTGTTAATTTTGCTGAATGCATATTTTTATTTTTTGCTGCTTGCTTTTTAATATTTGCATGATTAATAAAGCTGAAGGTACTGTCTCACACGGCTTCATTTATGCATGTAATTATATATTTGCACGTTACCACTTTTTGCAATTTTATTTCTTTCCGTGTACCTGTAGGTGCCCCTGGTTGCCCGAAATATTTTCCTCTGACAGATCTTCCAGAGTCTGATAGTGATTCTGATAATGAATACACTAAACTTCAAGGTAAATAATTTCGCTTTCATTGTAGCATAAGGATGGCACATAAAATTAATGGCAGCAAATGAATTAATGCTTTCATAATCTGAACCATTTATCATTTTCAGAAGTTCACAACAAGGAAGTATTTATTTTGGAATATCTAATTATAGGTTCATTTTTTTGTATTCTTCTTAAGTTAAATGTTATTCATTTTATCCTTTATATTGCTTGTTGGGTAATATTTATCAACATACAAAGTTTATCATGTTATTAAAGTGGGTTGTAACTTTATATATATATATATATATATATATATTAATCTTACAATAGTTATAGTTAGTGGATTTTAATTTATTATTTCCTGCTCTAAAAACATTATTTTTTAATGAATGCTATCTTATATTTTTTAAAAAATTTAAAATTTGTTACAAATTTTTGATTCTGTAGTAAATGTATTTAATTTTTATATCCATTAATTAATAAAAATATTTGTGTTTCATAAACCTTCCCTTTACATGTTTGTCACTGAGATAATTAAAAATCTTAATGTTTTATAGCCTCAAGCCTATATATCTTGTACAAAAAGTTATAGAAGCTATAATAAAATTTTAGTTCTCTTAAAAAATGAAAAGGTTAACTTTTGATTGTATTCATGAATATTCATATTTTCCCTTATAAACTTATATAATCAAGCAGCAAGTTCTACGAATTGTATGTTCCATTTTCATTTCTGGTGTGGATTTTTATTGTGGTTCAGAACTCATTTTAGTTTTAAATGCCATTTGAATTAGGGATCATTTGAAAAAAAAAAGACTGGAGCAAAAACTAAAGAAAACCAACCTCATACCGGACTAATCGTAACTCTGAAGGAAGGATCACTGGAGTGAGATATAGCGAAATTCAATCTTATAATACAAACTTGTTTCCTGCAGGAGACAGAATTTTCTTGGATGGCATATGATGCCATCTAGTTCTTGGATGAGCATGATTTCACCAGTCCTTTGCATCAGGACTTGTCAAATCATGCTTTGATGAAGATGATGGTGACTTGGTCCGTACACTCACCCGATTTCCATATAATCAATTCAACCGTTGTGTAGTATAACCGATTTCATATTGGTTTATTTTAGAGCGTTCAATATAAAATCGACGACAGTCATTCAATTTCATCCAAGGTAAATCTAAGCTGTAATACGCCAGTTTCCATAAAAACTATCACTGCTATGGGTAATTGCCGTGGATATCAAAGATTATTGTTGTGATAAAACTTGTACTCTTATCACAAATTTTTGTCTCTGTGTGTATGAGAGTTAGCAAAGGAACGTGCCAAGGCTATTTTGTTTTCAAAATCACGCATCTTCTGGTGTAACAATTGGATAGATTTCAAACCATAAACGTAGTTTGTGCAACTTTAATATCTAATACACTCAAACAGTAAATATACAAATTTAAAAATTGTAAATATCGTCGATCATAAGAAAGTTTCTGTTATTAATGATATTTTATAATTTATTGCTAATCTATCTAAAGCTAAAATCGGTGATAAATTTTTTAAAAATGTGATACTCATAAATCAGCTGAATGGTAAGTTAAAGTTTTAACATTGTATTTAATTATCACATTTTTTAAGTACTAATTTAGTTCTACAAGCATATTGTGAATATAACTATGTTATATTTGTTTGAATCTCTTACAAATAATAATTTTAGCATAATTTTTTATTGGTTGGTTGGTTTTTCTGGTGCAAGGTCCAAAAAAGACAAGCTGTTCCAGAATTTTTTATTGGATGTAAGAAAAGAATTTTTTCGTCAAATCTTGAAATTAAATTATGGCCTTCTATTCCAAGAAAAACATTTTTAATTACAGTAAACCATTTGTAATTACTACCAAATTGACAAGCAATGAAATAAATATGTAACAGAAATACAAATTTTCAAAATATAATCTATATGTTCGATAAAAGACACAAGTAAAAATTTAGATTTATATTGATTATTAATGATTTATTTCATGCTTAGTTATCGTTAATTTCAAACACATAATTATCGCAAAGAATATACGAATTAATTTTTACAATTTTCACGCTTGATTGCCTTAAAATAACATCTTAATTTTATTGTGCTCTTAAAATTCTTGCTATTTCCATTTTGCATTATGTGAATGTCAATATTGACTAGGAAATATATTGTTACAATTATCAGTAGTCTTATTGATGGTTGAAATAATGTTCTCTCAAACTTTTTTGAGGCGAGTTCACGATTTTGCATTTTATTCTCTCTTTTAACGCAGCTTTAGAATTTCTTAATTGCATTAGAAAGAGTTAGAAAATGAGGTTTGCAAAATGCATCCAGTTAAATTTATATACTTCTATAAAAAATTTGAAGTACCAAGAAGGATTTATCTGATTATGATGAAATTTCTTAGGCAAAAAAATCATAATTGAACATGCAAACTGTAAAATTTTCAAAGCCACGCAATGAAATGAATTGCGGTCGCAGCTCACATTTTTGCTGAGCAGCTCTCTAAGAATAAATCTGATAACAAAGGCGAAAAATCTATCCTTTTAGTTTTCTCGCCATTGTGGTTCCTTAAAGAAATAACGAATGATTTTTTCTCAACGTTTTCCTAGACTTTATAGGCAACTCAATGGTT
Source organism: Latrodectus elegans (assembly GCA_030067965.1). NCBI lineage: Eukaryota > Metazoa > Arthropoda > Arachnida > Araneae > Theridiidae > Latrodectus > Latrodectus elegans. The sequence continues at coordinate 107,422,839 of CM057817.1, read as the reverse complement.
TTGATTATGGTCGCATTGTCGAAATACATGAAGCTAGGTGGTCATACCCAGAGTCGTCACCTGCAAGGTAGCTGCGAGGAGCTTGTCGACGGAAAAAAGGCTCTGCGCTACTAATGTGCACAAATACGAAGCTAGATCGGATGATTGTTCGATAGGCTTGAATTGCTCTAAAGGTTTCATTGTCTACTATTCAACTTACTACAGCCTCTTCCACAAAGGCTCCTTGGCACCTTCCATCATTTCGCAGCGCTTGGGTGAGTCGGGTTTATATGTTCAACACGACTTTAAGTCGTTTGCCTTTGACTCCACAAAATCAGTGGAATTCTCTGGAGTAATGTCGCAGCTGATCATCATGGTCACCATCAGACTAAAATTGCGTTGTGTTCAGCGATGAAATCCGTTTTACTTTTGAAGCAGATGACCATCATGTTTGTCTGGAGAGACGAACCAGTAATCTCAACCAGCTTTTGTTTTACAAAGGCCATAACCATTTGTGTGACGGTGTGGGGTGCTATCTTAAGACAGCAAGAGAATCTAGTCATCCTCTATACATTTTTATCAGCTGAACGATATGTTGATACCATCATGCTACTTGTATTCTTCGTGGCACGTCATCCGGGGGGTCAGTTGCCAAGAAGATAATTCCAAGTCCCATACAATTCTCCTATCTCTGGATTGTCAGAGACATGAAATTTGTCTGGAACATGGTTGAGTACCAGATTCGAGCAACCCAAAATATCGCAGATTTGGAACAAGAATTGGTGAATATTTGGCAGAATGTCTCGCAGGAGGACGTTAGGAGCCAATATTACTCTTTACCGAGGCGAGTCCGTGGCTGGGCCCTATAGTTTATAAATGTACACACACTCTCTCTCTCTTTTCCAAAAGTTAAGCACGAAGATATAAAATGCAAAAAATCAACAAATACTGCTTTGATTGACACAAAATTCAGCAGTAAAGAAGCATATATATTTATGCATAAAGTAAAATCAACAATTATATACAGAAATGAAAACAGTATTAAATTTTTGTAAGTTATCAGATAATGACATACTGGAGATGTAAACAGAATTATGTATACAGTGAAAATAAACAGTATAAAATGAAAAAGAGGACATTAATAATGTATGTGATCCCCCCTCATCTGTATACAAAGTTTACACCTTGTGACCATGCTTTCAATTAGGTGGTCAACTACCACAGAAATAAGCAATAGCCATTCCTCTTGTATAGCAGTTTCCAGCTCAATAAAAGAGACTGGAGGTGGGAAACGTGAAGATACAGCACGGCCAAGAGCATCCAAAAGATTTTCAGTGGGATTAAGGTCGGGCGAATATGCTGGAGCCAAGCCATACGCGCAGTCCCATCAATTTGCAGGCAGTCATCGACGATGTCATCTCTATGGGGACGTGCGTTATCGTCCATTAAAACAAATAAGGGCCAACTGCTGAAGCGTACAATCTCACAATGCGAATCTGACTGGGTCAATGTCATGTTTACTGATGAGTCAAGATTTGTTCTCGAGCCAAATGACAAGCGTATAAGGATAAGCGTTCTAGGACTTCATCTCGATACCAGACAGTCATTACAGAACCTTCTTTAAAGATGTGCAGGTCGGTGCGGTATTCTAACGAAATACCTGCCCACACCATAATTCTTCCGCCTCGGAATGAGTGAGGTCCGGTGATGCCTTGGGACTGATTGCGTGTTCCTTGTTCAGGCCATATCCTTATACGCTTGTCATTTGGCTCGAGAGCAAATCTTGACGCATCAGTAAACATGACATTGACCCAGTCAGACACAGTCCAATTGACATGTTCCCGGCACCACTTTAATCGTGCCCCTCTTGATTGGACGGATAAACACAAACTCGAGTCATCTGGGCGTACAGACCACTCATATGTTATCTTCGGCGTACAGTAGCTGCAGATATCTTAACAATTGACTCTGTAACCATAGATATCACACGTGTGGAGGTCGCTTTGCGATTCCGCTTGGCTAAAATCGCAATATATCGATCTTCCGTCGGGTTTGTAACCCTTGGGTGACCGTCTACGGTCCTTCGGACAACTGTCAGTGTGGTTTGGAATTGTTTCCATAAAAGTGAAATTACAGAATGATGAACACCGAAGAAATGAAATCAACTGTCCTGTTTCAATGTGCCCCATATATATATATATATATATATATATATATATATATATATATATATATATATATATATATATATATATATATATATATATATATAATATTTCGCGGGGGTATGTGGCTCTCGAAAAATATCCCGAGTTCACTATTCAATTTTGTGTTATTGTATTTTAAAAAGTTATTATTGTTCCGTTTGTGTTTCAAAATTTCTTTTAAATTATTGACATTAAATATGAAAGACAAAGTGCAACATTGTAACAAATTTCATTACCGTCCCGATTAAAAATGATATGACCCATTTTAAACTGCGCGGACGAACATAAATAGTGGCGTTATTGACCGACTCCAGACTGATTTTAATTTTTCGTTGCAACAAACAGTTGGCATGTGCTCTGGAGGAAACAAATTTGTATCAGTTTTGCTAAGGATATAATTTGTAATCTGGAATTTTCTGTAAATTAACTGTTTGATTTGTAGTATGTAACACGTGTTATTGTTTTAATAATGCAAAACATGTATTTTCTAAATTTATTTACTTAGTTTTTTTTTTTTTTAATATGACATTATTGAACAAAAATATAATTTAAAAAAAAATAAAATACGAGCAAGAAAATATGTTAATATAGAATGGGAGGAGAAATTCTATTTTATTGACAATAACGGAAAAGCATTATGTCTTATTTGTAACTCTACAGTCAACAATTATAAAGCTAACCATTTACTTTGACAATATGAAACTAATTATATTCTTTTTTCTAATCAGTATCCACCAAATTCCAAATTAAGATCAGATAAACTTGCTTCTTTAAAATCAAATTTAATTTAACATTTTCAATTCAATTTTGATTCAGTTCATTCAATTTTGATGACCTTTTGCAATCAAGCTAATATGACTGAAGCCAGTTTTGTTATTGCATGTGCAAAACTCCCGTATGGAAAGGGAGAGTTTATTTAAAAGAACTTGGAAGATATCCTCAAAGTTTTAGATCCAAATGATGCAGCATTGCACAAAACTGTATCGCAAATTCATAACTCTAGACGCACAACCAAACGACGCTGAACAGCAATTAACACATCTTTTGAATATAATTTAAAAAATGATTTGAGGGATTGTGTATTGCATTCAACTTAGCACTTGGAAAAACGACAGATACTACAAATCTTCCGCAACTGGCAGTTTTCATACGTTTTGTCTTACGTGACTTCATTGTTAAAGAAGAATTATTAGATTTTGTAGCACTTCAAGAATCAAACCGCGGTTTCGATACTAAAATGCATTAGACTCTATTATGAAAACTTTTGATGTGCCTCTTAATAAACTTGTAAGCAGTGCAACTGATGGAGCTCCGTCAATGCTGTGTAAAAAAGTCGTTCTTATTTTGCTTTTAAAAGATGATTCCCAAATTCCACAATTCATACCGATTCTCTGCATAATTCACAGAGAACATCTCGTTACATAATATTTAATATATCTTGGTGTCATGAAAACAGTGTTACACATTGTAAATCACATTCACAACAATGCAAAAAATTATTGACAATTCAAAAATTTCCTGAAAGAATTAAAGGACGAAGAACTTCTAAATGACATCAATTTCTTTTGTATTTTTAGAGGGTTATCTAGCTACTACGTATTAAATCGATTTTCGAATTTGTTTGATTTGACAAATGCATTTCCAAAAGAAAAGGAAGTAACTTCTTTAGAATTAGACGATGACTAGTGGTTACAAAAGTGAATGTTTTTGACTGATGTGTATCATGGGACACATGAATTTATAATTGCATTGGGAAGATAAAATATCTCTCACGGTGTATATTTCATTTTCAAACTAAATTACAACTTTTTCAAAAGGACATTAAAAATAAAATATTTTGTCCTTTTTCTCGAATTAAAAAATTGTTCCAATATTTATTAAAAAAAAAAAAAAAAAAAGATGGTTATATAAAAATGCTAAGAGGAATATTGATGAAATTCCAAAATAGGTTTCAAGACATGGAAATATTTTAAATCGGCTCTTGATTTTTTCCAGAATCCATTTTAAGTTAACATAATGCAAGGTGAGTTTTTCGTTTCCAATATAATTATGACCCAAAAAGCATCTGGAGAATTTAAATTCATAGATCTGTGAAAAAAACTCAAGCTCTACAATTAAAATATAAGTCGAAACCGATTACTAAAATTTGGAAATTTGTACCACAATCGAAGTATCCTGAATTTAAAAAAAGGCTGCTTGTCGAATAATTCAAAATTTGGAACAACGTACTTGGGCGAAACATTTATTCCTCATTAAAATTCGTTGAATCAAAACACCGATCATTAGTAACTAACTAGAATCTCCAAAAACTATTAAGAAGTACTGTCACCAATTATGCATCAAATTTTAAAAAATTATTAAGAGGAGTAAAATTAACTTGTTTAATTTTTAATATTTAAATTCAGCACCCATATTTTGTACTTTTATTTATATAATTTCATTAAATATAATCTCTGTAAAAAAAAAAAAAAAACTTTATGCATACTTTTTAAATACGTATTTTATTTCGGTGCTCGAAAAATTTGAATATTGAAAAATGGTTCGAACTATATCAAAGAGCTTGACTACCCCTGTATAATGTATATATTTATAATCATTTTATTATCGTTGTATGAGCTGTACGCATTTGATTTTATTAAATATAATCCTTCTTTCTTGGTGCTTGGATTCTTTTTTCCCAGAGTATGTATGAAATCTCTAAGAATTTCTGGTGTAGATTTTTATATAACGTTTAAATTATAAAGGTGATATGAGAATATAATACTTTATTGGATTATATTGGAAAAAGATGCACAAAAACTCTCTTAGCTTACAATATTTTAGCAAAATTACAGAGGAAGCAAAATGAATTAAATAATAAATATTTACGCGTCTTTTAAATGAAAGCAAACTTTTGTAATGAATTATTGATAATTATCGAATGCTGCATAAATTGCTTAGGTAATATTTTATTTCTGTAATGCGCAAACAAATAAGATGAATTTATTAAAAACTGTGAAAAGGAATAGTGGCAAAAGAAAACGCGAACGGGTGTTATACGGATGAAATGTACTGTGAAAAGAAAAAGGAAATGGAAACCATTGATTAAAATTACTCACTACTAAATCAGTAGAAATGAGAATAAAAATAATTGACATAGAAGCTAGTTTTAACTTTAGAATTATGAAAGTTATTGTTTCAACTGTGTATTTTGACTTTTAAAATGTGTATTTCTTTGATTATATATATATTTGTGCATCCATTAATTGTCACATCATGTTAAAGAAATATCAGTTGTGTGATATCATTGGTTTGTGACATTACAGTCTAAAATTTTGTCGGTGACGTTGAAAAATTAATGAGATACTGATTTATGTGGTTTTGTTGCAAATACTGATCATTCTTATAAAACGATAAAAATATTATGTTCATAAAATTATTAAGACATTTTGTTAAAATCTTTGGTTGGCTTGATGATCCTCTTATGTTTTGCTGTATTTTTAAGCATTCCACATACCTTCCTCTGTTCTCGCAATTTTTTAATACATAAATAACTTGTTAATCACAATATTGACAGCTGTTGTAAGGCTTTAAAGCATTGTTTTGCCTCCCAGAGGATTTTAATACAAAGTGGGCGGCTTGTCGCAAGAGATGAAACCCGGATAATTTGCGAAAAGACCTTAATAAACGTCCTTTAACCGAACAACTATTTCTCCTTGTACAGTTGTGACTGGGATGATTTTTCTCCGAAGAACGTAGTTTTTAAGTTGCCCGCACTCAAGATTAAATGTGATAATAATTAGTTTATGTGATAATAATTAACGAACACACGTATTTCAAATCCTGATATTTATGAGATAACCTTTGTTTTAATTAGTGAGTTAAATATAGTTTTAATTATCTACTTATTTTGATTTGTATCTACGTGATACTTAAGACGAAAAAGATTTTTGTTTGCAAAAAACACTTCGATTATCCTCATTTATTGGCCGGGCTGCCACCAGAAATGCAACGTGCACTGTTCAAAGCACCGTCAATGCGAACAAGAGGTGACCGAGACGTGTATCCAATGGCACCCCATACCATCACGCCACGTGATGGGCCAGTATTATGATGACGAATGCACGCTGCCAGTGTGCGTTCACCACGATGCCGCCAAACACGGATGCGACCATCATGATGCTGTACACAGAACCTGGATTCATCTGAAAAGAAGACGTCTCGCTATTCGTGTGCCCAGGTTCGTCGTTGATCACACCATTGAAGGCGCTCTTGTCTATGACGCATAGTCAAGAGAAGCCGCAGCCATGGTCTCCGAGCTGAGAGTCCATGCTGCTGCAAATGTCGTCGAACTGTTCGTGCAGACACTTGTTGTCTTCCAAACGACCCCGTTTCTTGACTCACGGCTCGTGACGTGGTTGCACGATCCATTATGGCCATGCGGATAATATGCTTGTCTTCTCGGCTGCTTGTGATAGGTGGCCGTTGAGATCCCGCATGACGTTCCGTATTACCGTCCTGAACCCATCGATTCCATATTTTGCTAACAGTCATTGGATCTCGACCGACGCGAGCAGCAATACTGCGATAAGATAAACCGCAATCCCGGTACGCTACAATTCGACCTTTATCAAAGTCAGAAACGTACTGGTACGCATTTCTCCTTCTTACACGAGGCATCACAACTTTTCACCAGGCAACAACGTTCGAATGCAATTTGCGTATGAGGAACCGGCTGAACAATTTCCTCATTTAAACACAATGTAGGTGTCGCTACTGACGCCTGCTTTGTCTGAATGCGCTGAAAAGCTAATCATTTGCATATCACAGCACCTTCTTCCTTTCGTATAAATTTCACGTCTGTAGCATGTCGCCTTCTTGGTGTAGCAATTTTAATGGCCAGTAGTGTATAAATTGTAGGCCCCAACCTTAAATAGACTTTATATGCTAAAAATGACCGCGTTAAGAAACAGATAAATTAAACCAATTCAATTTATTGAGCTCTTCAAAAAGTGATTTGTCAAATCATATTTATTAAATATTCTAGTATTCTTTTCCTTTATAATAAAAAAAATTATTAGGGATTTCAATCAATAAAGACACCAAAACTTTATTTTATATATTGCTTATATACTATTAGTTGTTTTAAAACTAGAGCCGAAAAAATGTTTATTTTAAAATTATCGATTGTATATTTTTTGTTCAATATTCAATGATTTGTGATTTTAAATTTTGTATTAATTTTTTTGTCTTTAGTAATATGAATGTTAGTTTTAAAAAACAGAATTCCTTTTCAACTTACTCTAAATAGTATTTTTTTTGTTAATTATCAGTGTTTAGTTTCTAGAGAAGAATATCTAATTTGCTCGCATAATTTTTGAGTCATTTCTATTTTGAAATTTCATTGTCACAAAATATTTTATGGTGTCAAAATATGTGAATAAGCAGCGACTTCAATTTCGTTTTGTTATCAGATCAACGCTCTATAAGGTGACTTTTTCATTTGTTTTGAAATGTAAGGTCATATATGAGCCAACTTATTACGAAATTCACTCAGTGTCATTTTTAATGCTCATGAGTTTCTGTTTTATCGTACAATTATTGTTTTCGATTTCTATACGTAACTACCTTAATTCAAAGTTAAATTATAAAGTTTTAATTAATAAAAATGGAAAAAAAAAAACGCGATTTATGAAAAACAAAGACAATTTTAATTTCTGATTAAGTATTTCTGGTTTGTTTGGCTAATATCTCAAGAGGAAAAAAATTAAGATTCTCATAAATATTTACATATTATTACCAGCAAGCCTTTGCATTGGGATAGATTAGAATTCTCTAGTAATACATTTTTTATTGCAATATTTTTATTACTAATATGCTGATTTGCTTATAGTATGCCGTATGCTGATTTGCAACAATACAAAATTTTTATCTGTAGTGTATTTACAATATATGTGCCTTTGTTTTTACCATTCTCATATGCTGTTATTTTTAATAATAATAATAATAATATAGATAATATTGTTACTTATGACTCTTGGACAAGCCAAGCTCGCTAACCGAAAGCTATGCGAAATTAAATCACAAGGGTAATTGTTACGTTTAGAGCACCACGAAGATGAAAGTACGATTTTGCTCTAAAACTCCTATGTATGACGCCACCAGAGGATATACTCCCTCAATTTTGACTTCGATCTGGAGGGAGAGAAAATTTTCTCCAGTAGTACTTCATTTTTAACCATGGTAATTGCTCAGCGACTGATCACAGGACTATTGATTCCACAGATTTAACGAACACGTATATCGCATGTACTTGGTGAGTCTTTGGCGGCACTGGGAAATGAACCCAGCCCTTCCAGATGGAAGGTTGATACCCTAACCGCTAGTCTTCAAGGGCCTCTTAATTTTGGCCGTCGTAGCCTGGTTGTTTAGGGCATCGTTCTCATTATCATAAGGTAGTGAGTTCGAATCCCGACTTAACCGAAGATCCGTCGTGTTCGCTAATGGCGGCTGGGGCACGTTAAAACTGAGCGTGGTCGCAGTGTCCTCTAAGTGAAATGATATTTCTGGGGGTGACAGGCAAGGTATTGGGGGTCGTCTGCTTGCTCTCTGATTCAAAATCTCGAAGACTCCACCCGGGTGCTTCTATCTAACTGGTAGAACCCAACTCAGGGCTAGGTACAGGGAAGCATTCTGATGCAACGGCCTCATAATTTTAGTATGCGCTGTAACTTCACTTTTGCTTTGCGAAACTGATTAGCGCTCTGGCATCGTATTCCTCCTCGGGATTCAATGTTTATAATATGTTTCGAAATCCACTTCCAACTCTTGATCCGGTTTAATTAGACCTCTTGTCCAAAAAATGACATTTAAATTACAAACCCAATCTATCAATCTTTTTCGTTTTTCAGGGATTCAAAAGATCATGACTGTTGATATCGATTGCTGATCCTATTTAATGTCTTCTAGTGTACACGTACGGATTGACTTTCGAATTTTCATTAATAATTTAATTTTAAGCTATTAAGCACAACTTATCTACACAATAATATAAAAATACTGACAATTGTTTATTGCATCAATATGCACAGATGCTTCGATCCACATTTAGAAACACTATTGAAAAGGAGACTTCAAATTAATCAAGAAAGATTAATTTTCTAGTGCTATTTTTATTAAAACGTACTACATTTAAATTTCTCTAAAATCGCAAAGAATTATCTTTTAAACTTCAGAATGAAGTTTTAGATCTTGAATCATTTGATTTTTTAAGCGTTTTTAATAAGCTTAAAACAAAAGAAAAATGTCCTTATTATTTTCCCTTAAAATTTCATTCAAAATACTTCGTTTGCTTATTGTATTTGTTTTTTGACAACTTTTACATTTTTAACCATTTCTGAATCAGGTTTGTTAATATGCGAGCACACTATTAAGAAAAAAAAAAAAAAATTAAGATTTGAATATTTATCAGTTTAGAATCTAATAATTATGGTATGTTTCTTTAGAATTGTTGACTTTTTCCTTAACTGATATCTAATTTAATCTGCGTTTTAAATCTGTTATAATTACATTTAATTTGGCATAGTAATTTATTTTTAGAATAAAGAATTTCTAAACCATTTATTTACCTACCTCATAAAGGAAATACTTTTGCTTTTTCTTCCAATTATAATAAATACTCTGCTCATCACTTTTTGATTTTAATGACAATCGAATTGTCAAAGAATAGTTTCGCTATTGTTTGCAATGTTGATTACACCTGGAATATTAAAACTACCTTATTAGTTCGTGATAAATTTATTGATATTAATTGGTTTTAAGTATATTTTAAAAAATTAATTCTCTTAAAAAATAATTAAAATTTATTGTTGATTTTTCATTAAAATATTTTGTAGTATTATTGATTATTCAATATAATAACCATAACCGTATTAGAGATGTTTTCATCTACTCTTAAGCGCGTATTGCTAGGTAGAAACTGGAAGCATTTTCTTCTTGAATAAACGTTTTAGCCTTACACATTTTCTTATCTAGAAACTATTAGCGGTTTATTCGCATTATTTCATGCTTTATGATGCATGTGATTAAATCAAAAAATATTTGAAGAGAATATTTTCTAATATGTTATATATTTGTACAAAAATTTTCTTACAAATAGGAAAGTTCAAAATAGAATTAAAGCCGGAGAAAAATCTAGAACATATTATAAAAAAATTTTAAATTTATATTGAATTCAATTTTTATTTCTTTTGAATAAGATAGTTATTTTTTGTAATGTTTAAAAAAATTATCTTTGAACAGGGATTCACTTAATGCATTTTTCTGTTAGAAACTTAAGGAAAATTTTGTGCTAATTTACTTTCAATTTCGGTTGCAAATTATTTTAAGTAACTTTAAAATAGACGTTATAAGTATTATTCTGACTTAAGTAGCTTAAAGGTGTAAATTATTTAGTTTAAATTTAAAAATTAATTTCTCCTATTTTCACACACATTGAGTTATCTTTTTATTTTATTTTTATTTTTTTATTTTTTACTTGCTTTATAAAAGATTTAAAAAAGATTTTCAACCAATATGTCTTTTTCTTGTATGTGTTGATATATAATTTCAATTATTTCTCTCATTGGCGTGTCATGTTTTTCATATCATTTTGATATACAGTATCAATTTCTAAGGTTCTTCGCCAATTTGGCAATCATTTTGGCGACGAGAAGTGAATTTCTAGCTGAGGGTTTTTCTTCCGTAAAAAACCTGCCACTTGTTTGAAAAGAGATGGCTTGTAGTCACACAAACAGGTGTATTTTATGAATCGTGCGGGTGTGCTCATTCATCCTGTTATATTCTCGTAATAAATTGTTTGTGTCATCGCTTATTTTGCATTTAAAGGATAAATCTGAGAAAAATCGGCAGAAATGGGTACTGACGTTTTATGAAGTTACTTGAAATGCACCGTTTATTTTATTTATTATGTTTAGTGAATCCGTGAAATTCCATTTCTCCCACTTTGCAACATGACACCAGAAGATCCTATAATTGAAAACGATGTGGAATTTATTCAAAAACCCAGTGCATTGGATCGTGTAATTATGGCCTTAAAACCTTCTGGAGATGGTAAGTTGTTTCTTAAAAGCGAAATATTTTATTTGTAATTGTTTCAATTTATGTGTGGGAAAAGCAATTTTTCTTGAAATGTAATGAATTAACATATTTAAGTAACTAAAAATTGATGAACTGTTTAAAAAATGCACACTGAAAGTATTTTCATACAAATTTCATTACATTTTACTAGTGATTATATATGTTTAAAAATTAAATTCTGGGGAAAATTACACTGAAGTAAACATACATTTAATTTTTTTTTATCTATTTGTGCAGTTACAGATGTTTGTCCTCATTTCTTTTCTTGAAATATCCTGAGAGATAATGATTGTATGCATTAACTAACTGATTTTTGTCTTTTGCCAGACATGATTGAAAACTATTTTCTAATAAACTGAACAACCAAATCTTACAAAACAGAACAACGCAAATTATGATATTTTTATTATTTAATAATGTATATAATTTATAAAACATTTTTGTGTAAGCTATTAAATAATTTGTCCCCATACTGGCTAATAGTCAATTTTCATGACTTTATTTTAAAAAAATTACAATAAAGTATAAAATTTAATGCCTCACAAAATAAATAAAAGTGAAATAAAGGGTATTTTTTGAATGAAATTACCTCGTTATCACTGGTTTAATCTTCGACCAAAGTGCGCAGATTGGGTTTATGCTCATTAAAAAAGTCGCGGCACAGTCTTGGAACCAGACGAATGTCAGTTTAAGTGTACGTCATTTAATCGTATTTAAAATCACGTAATTGTTAGTCACTTCAAATCCATTTCATAATTAAAATAAAAATGTAATGTAAATAAACGTAAAAGTTTTATTAGGATATGTATAAATAATCATAGTAGAGAAAGAGAGTGTGTAATTTATAAAGGAGAGGCATTATATATAAAGAAAATTCTAAATTTATATTTTATTTTTTAAAAAAAATTACCTTAATTAAATGCCACTTTAAAAAATCGTCATTCTACACTTTTAAAAAGATTGCAAAAAACATAGACTCCTTTTTTTGCGTAAAAGTTATTCATTGTTTTTCGGAGGGAAGTTTTTACTATTCCTCTGGTGAATTCTGCAAATGATTTGACTGAATAAGTACCACAATCTCTTAAAGAGTAATAGGTAATCCTTTACCTATACAATTTTCATTATCTTTAATGTTTTGATTCAAGTGTCGTAAAAAAGTTATGTAGTTTTAAATAAAGTTCAAGGTTTCATTACTTCGTGAAAATTTATTACACAAGTCCATAAATAAAATATTAGCACAAATTTTTTCTAATTTAAAATTCTGAAGAAAGCATTTCTTTTACAATATTTTAAAGCATGAAATTTTCTTAGGACTAATTTCTTCGTAAATGTTCAAAATTAATATTTAACCCAATGTTTATTTTTCTTGTGCATTTGCTCTCTAAATGTTTTCATTCTAAAGTTATAACTGAGGCACAATATGTTTTGTTAAAGGAAAATAATTTTTAGGGTCCAAAAATATTTGACAAGTCGTTAAAACTTTTACGATGATTAGAAAAATCAAAGTATTGAAAATTGATTAATTAATGATTTATATAATGTTTTATGTTTCAAACATGAAAGCTGGTGTAAATCGAAAGAGAATATTAAAATTTCTTAGCATCTTGTTCATATTTATTACGATTTTCCAGATTAATTTTACTCTTTGAAATTATATTAAGTATACCTGTGAAATTTTTGAAGAATCGAATTCTTTAACTGCTATAACTCTTTGTAAATTAATTCGTTGATTATAAACAAACAATGTAAATAAATTATTCTTTCAGTTCTGTAAACGATTTTATTTGGAGTCTATAATAAGAACAAAATCATTTACTATTTTCGCGGTATGTCGTCAGAATTAATATTTATTTCTACACAATTTTTTTTCCATAGAATCTAGTGAAATCTTAAATCATTTTAAAATATTGAGTAATTGAAGAAATTATTTTTCAAAGATAAAATTTTCTAATGGTAGATTATGTTAGAACGGAAAATATAATTGTTACGCTATGAAATAGATCGCTTATGCCAGCTTTTTTTTATAACTTTGATTATCGATTGTTTAACTACAATCAATTTAATGTCATCACGCTGTAAATATACAACGAATGGATAAATGATGCAAGGAATTTGCCTAGAGAGATGTTTCGTATCTAAGTGACAGTACTAAACGTAATGTAGAAAAAATACAGAGCAGTGGCCCTAATACTCGCTGATGGCAACGCGTACCCGTTCAGAAATTGATGCGTTTTTCTGACTTTAAAATATGATCTTAATCTCATCCTGTATTTTCTGTAATAAGTGTATGCATCTGGATTCTCTCAACTTTGCGGACTGAAACCACTAAACACACATATCCACTTTGTAACTGAGATCAAATGATGAGACGGACACTTCATCTGGCTCACAAAATTCGATACCATGCTGGAGGAAAGATATCAGACCTTACTAATGTTTCACAATCGTCTGTCGTGAGTGTGGTTGGGTTATTTATTGAATCTCCTACTTTTCATACAAAAGTACAATATTTTTCCCGGTTCTGCTATTACATCTCCTAATGTGCTTGTAAAAATGTGTTCTTATATTAACACAACTTTACTCCTTGAGGTATGATTCCTTTTGTAATCAAGAGGATTTTGACAAAATTATAGTTTGAATGTGTTCGTAAGACAATAATAAACATTAAACATATCCAGAACCCGCTTTTAAGATTGTTTATTGAACTATAATATCTCGTGTTCCTTTGAAAGAAATGCGTGTAATTGTCTTTTTTTTTATATTTTTTAAATTTGAGGCAAAGAGAAAATAGATTAATTGTAAATAAATGAAAGTAAAAATTCACCATACTAGTTGTTTCTTTGTGGTGATGATAAAATTTAATAGGGTCATATGTATTCCGTAAAAGTAAAATTACAATTGAACCTAGTTTTGGAAACCACTTCTAGTTTTTAACTCTGTGGTAACGTGTAGCCTTACTACTGTGAAGACCGTTGTAAGACATTTGAACATCACCCTATATTGTCTTCTGCAGGATTTCTCAGCGATAGGGGTTCGTATACTATGAGGGGTACTGATTGTGTTATAATTATGTTTAAAATATTTTCTTTTCAAAGTTTAACTGATCTTCCCTCCTTTTTTTTCATTATAAGTAACTTTATGATTATTTTTCTTGTTTAAAATTCATTTGTTATAACTTGTTCTAAAGGGATTTTTATTTCTCTTGATACTGAATGTCACCTTTGAAAGTATGTTTCCAGTTCTATATAAAACTTTCCAATTATTTGAATAGCGAGGTAAAGCAATCAGTTATATTTATGTAGATCTGATTTTTCTTCACTCCATGTTAAAAGTCTTTGTGTGAATAAAAACAATATGCGTATTATATTAACTACCATTTTGTTTAACAAAACAGAAATTACTGGAAATTTGACGAAAGGAACAATTAATTATCCAACGTATAAAGATATTTTCCCAAATATTTGTATTATATGGAAAAAGTATTTGGAGTCTTCCAATTTTTTTACAATTAACTCTAGTAGATTTTTAAAATATATTCTTAATGCAAAATTAAAAATTAAGTTCACTCGTTTTATTAAGTAAAGTTGTAAAATAGCTAACTTTAATTATTTATAACTATTTTAAAAAGAATTCCGATAGTCATTAGAATATTATTTAAAAGGATGGAAATGACACAAGTCATTAAAATAAAACGAGAGAATTCTGAAGTATTAAATTAAATCCTAACTACGTAATAGAGCCGCAGATTATCTGGGAGAGCAAAATCTCAGTTGTGTTTTTCCATATTTATGATATTGCGTAATAGGCCAAACTAATAATCTGAAGCAGCTGCTGTGGGTTCTTGAGTTCAGTAATTTGTTCTAAGAAAAAATTTAATTGCTCATTTGCAGAAGATTCCGGATATTCATTGCAGAATCCGGGTCAAAGAGATAAAAGAATTTGGCGTTGTCTTATATGTGTTAATTCTCTAACAGAATAAAAGAACCTGTATGTTGAGGGCTATTACTTTCCTGTTAAAAAAAGGCATCACAAAATGTCGTTGCTTATATGGGTAAATTAAATGTATTTCCCATTGTATAGCAGCATTCTGAGTTGATAGCTGAAATGATTTTCAAGCTATTCGAGAATTCGATTCTCATCTCGATTATGTACACTTCGAATTATGTGTTTAACATTTACATAATACCAGGTTGAAGTAGCTTTCATGTACCAAAATTGACTTAAGAGAGTGATTAATCGATCATTATAATATCTAAGGCATGTCTCAGCATGCTAGTTGGTGTTTTACTTTAAGATCCTCTTACCATGCAAAATCTCTGCTTCCCACATATAAATTCATTTTCTTTGCGATTGAAGAAAATTATCTGTATTTTTGTCCTGCCTAAATCGAAATCGATTATCTTGAAAAAAATGCATTGCTGGTAGGTTTGACTTACAATTTATTCTATTCACTGCTTTATAAAATTTATAAAGCAGTGATTGAGAAGATGATCTTATATGCAGTACCAGCCTGGTATAAAAGCATAGTTAAAATAAACATGAAATTAAATCAAATCCAAAGAATTCCATTACTAAAAATCACCAAATGCTATAATACTGTATCAACAGAAGCACTCCAGATCTTGGCAGGATGCCCACCCATAGACTTACTGGCTCAATCCACTAAACAACAATATTTAATAATTAATCACAAGAAAAGTATAAAGATTGGAAACACAGAATTTAATAAAGAAAATACATGGACAAAATGCATACAACATGAACCATCGTGGGAATCGCAACTAATAAACTGGATAAACTCAATCAATACCGAAGAATATTTCGCTTTTACAGACGGTTCAAAAATAAATAACAAGGTTGGAGCAGCAACAATAATAGGACACAATAGAAATATAATAGATATCATCCGCATCAGACTAAATGACCAGGCGACAGTTTTCGAAGCAGAAGCAATAGCTATCCTCGCAGCAATAGAGTATTCAATCAAACATAATATACCCAACTGCCATATACACTCCGACTCTCGATCGGTACTAGATTCCTTAAAATATAATAACCGTACGAATAAAACAGTTGATAAAATATTCAAGCTCTTACAACATAATAACAATAGATTCACATTTCATTGGGTCAAAGCCCATAAAGGAATTGAGATGAACGAACTCGCAGATATACAGGCAAAAATTGCAACTAAAGAAAATACCATAACTCATACAGCTCTATGCTCAAAACAACAACTGAAAACAATAGCCCGGAAAAATATAATACAACAATGGCAGAATAGATGGACGAACTCAGATAAAGCCAGACATTTACATAATATCTATCCCACAGTTACCGAAAACAGAATTTCCGCAGACTTTTTACTAAACCAAATTAAAACAGGACATGGTGCGTTCGCATCCTACCAATACAGATTCTTTAATAAACCAGACAGATGCAATTATGATAACCAGAAAGAAGATATAAACCATATAGTTTACAACTGTGAACAATACAAACCAATCAGACAACTATACTTTCCCAAAAGCTACAAATCTCTGAATCTGGATCAAATGCTAAAAAGTAACAAAATTCAACAAGGAATAAAAGAAATTATGTATAAAGTCTTTATTAATTCTCTACCATTAGAATAATCTTATTTTGTTAATTTGTTTTGTATTTACTCTTAAACATATAAGTAATATGTAAAATATATATTTAGTTTGTTAATAAAGGCAAGTTGCCCTTTCTTCCGCCGGGGGCGAGACTGGGTCGACCGCAGGCTGGTGATTGCCGGTCTGCGGTCGACCCAGTCTGCGTGCAAGGCTCAGACCGTACCATGGTGTCATGGGCTTTTTGGTCACCACGGATATCGTTGCTGACTTGAGATTGGAAGCTGGACTACCGTCTACCGATCTGCCTTGAGCAGAGTGCTCTTCTGGGGGATTGCTGTCCTCTATCAGTTATTTCTCGCTGCCGTATGCCTTAGGGTGGGTCGGCCTACATAACATCTAGCGTTACAATTTATTCTCAAAAACATTTTGTCTTATCGCAAGAATCTAGCAGTGCGTAGAGAACAGAATGCCACATACTTTTTCCTATCTGTATCGTGATACTTTATTATAGAGAGCATCTATCATTCGATAGATTTGGGCGCAAACATAAAGGTGAATGGAACAAAAGTTGACTGATATCGTTTATTTTTTTAGTTTTGCCCAAAAATATTTGATTGGATTTTTTAATCATTCCCTTAAGCAGCTCTAGTGTGACTTAAGTATACAATCATGTTCAAAGTTTCTTAAGATATCGGGAAAGAAAAATATTTAATCTAAATTGATAATGAGTTAGTAATTTTTTTTCAAAAAACGGAGAAAAATGGTTGTTAAAAATAGTGTCCTCCCCCCACATTAAAAACTAATTTACCACAAATAATCATCCAGATTAATTTACCACAAATAATCATCCACTATCAATGTAGAAATATTTTATAATTTTCAGTTGCCCAGGATGTGTGTGTGTTTCTAATACTCTTATGACGGTAATTCATTACTTTACCTCATATTTCTTAAGGATAATACTCATCTATTGGTTTTAAGCTTTACTTTTACAGATTGATATCTGGGCCACCCAGTCGTCTTCATATTTCTCGTAATTTATTTGCCCATAGTACACATTTCACATTTTTGATTCATATTTATTTGATATATAGAAAATTTTCCATTTTTTTTTTTATCAAACACCTAAAATCATTTTCCCGTCCTTGAATAAAAAATATTTTATTTCTATGTGGGTACTAAATGTGTTTTTTGGTATGTGTGCTTTCTTAATATATTTTACTCGCTGGATTAAAAAAAAGCTCCCTGTATCTTGTATTATTTAGATTATTAACAATAAGGGTAATTTCAAAAGGTGTTATTTTCAAATGTCCTCCAACTAGTCCTATGCCGACTTGGGAGATCAATGGTCAGCTTGTGGCCTTCAGGCCAACAGTTCATAAATTCGATTTTCGCCTTGGTTTTAGTTGTTTGTAGTGATTCGGTATCTACTTTAAACTGAAAGTCGCGATCTAATTAATGCTCTTTTGCGAAAAACGATCATTGAGTGGCAAACAAACTAAACTGTCTACATTGAATAAGAAATGAAAATGTTCTCATCATGATTAATACTTCAGTTTAAAGTTATTTGCAGCTATCTTTATTCCATGAATAGTTTGATTTCGGGTTCAATTTACATAAACTTTTTTACAAAAAGTTTTCTTTTATTCCCTTTTGTGGTAGGTTTATTTAAAATTATTTTTTTATCTTCTGTGAAACTGGGAGTGGACATGTTTGCATAAAATAAAGTCTTTAAAATCAATTGAAATTTTAATAATTCTTGCTTTGAATACTCGATAACAGAAAATTTTTTAATGGAAAAATGTATTTTCCTTTATGGAACAGTAAATATTGTATTTATGTCTTCATATATACATTCTTCAACTATGAATTTATTTCGCAACTAATTCCAATGAAATTACTAAATAGTAAGTATGCATTTCTGTACCATGGGTTAATTTCCTTATTTTGAGTGCGCCTTCTTTTTTTTTTTATTTTTTTTTTTAATTATAATATTTTTCTGGAAGTGTTATTTGTGTTTTTCAAAAAATAATGTATAATAGCTTATGATAATAATGGTATTACTTAACTAGCAAATACTATAGTGGTTGGAAATTATAAAATCTAGACCATATAGTTATTACATAAAATGAACCAAATGTCAATTCTTAAATTTTCTTAAGTGATCTAGAGTAGTAAACCATCTTCTCAAAACAGTAATTTGATAGTTTAGAGATTAATTATTCTATTCAGTTGACAGAGCATTTGTTACCGTAAGCATCTTAACTCTTTAAACTATTAATTCAATTTTTCCGGAATTTGAAATCATTCTTCACTTATTACCGCAGTGTTTTGATTAACTATCACAGTAAAAATTTTTCTCTGAGGTCTTTTGTCATTATTCACAATATCTTTTTGAATAAGGAAATAATTCGCTTCAAATTGATAAACATTTATTATAAAAGGTCAAACTTTTACAGTGAATAATAAACCTAATCATTGTATACTTTTCTGGTGAAATTCATTTGTTATCACTCATTGGCCCGGCCGAATGAAAGATAAATTCTTTGTAATATTTACAACTCACTTTATCATTGTGTGTTTTTATCTCTTACTTTATTTCTGTAGCACACGGGCAAGATTCTAAATTCATTTAATTTTCTAGAAAATTTCTGTCATGTTTACAATCTTGTAATCAGTTTAAATTATTTAGAAGAAAATACCCAGAAATGAAATTAATCTGTTATTGAAAAGGAAACAATTTTCTTAATCGCAGAGGAATTAGAATCTTAGATTGCTTGTTTCATAAGCATCTCTTTGGAAATTTTTAAACAATGAAAACCAGAGTACTAAAAAAATTCTTCAAGTCGAATGAATATTTAGTAATGACTATAAGTCAAATGCTTTTGTACTGTTTATATTCTTTAAAAACAATAAATGTGGAAAGTCACTTTTGAGCTCATCAAATGTTTATTATATAGTATGTAAATTTTTTTTATAAGCAAATGTTATAAGTGGTTTATTATGTGAGACACATGCTTTCCATCACTGCATTTCATCCAATGTTTATTTTTTTGCATTTAAGTTTTGAATACTCGTGACTCTCAATTATTTATTAGTCCAAAATTACTTTTTTGTTTGAATAATTTGAATTTTTATTGAATAATTGAAAATTTTCTGATTCGTCTAATAATTAATGGGTAAAATTTTTATTGAAATGTGAAAGATATTTGCAAAATTTCATTTAAACTTTCTCAAGTAAATTAACGTTTCCCTAAAGCAACTTCCTGGAGTTGGCAACTGAATAACTTATCCTTCTGCCTCCAGTACGACGCTTTCAAATCCTACCTTGTGTCTAATTAGCCCTCGTGCGCATAAAATGATCGTTAAAAGACAATCGAACCAAACTTGGATTCGGCTCCCACTTCAAGCTTGATTGAATTCGTGTACAAGAAGTGACCATAGAACTTTCACCAAGCGGGATTGTTTTTAACACACAGTTCGGATGTTTATAGTATATGTAAATTGTATATCCTTCTCTAAATCATCCCTGCAAGTAAAATAAAAAAGCTGAAATTTTTTTTTTTATATTTCTACATTTCTTATATCTAGTTGATTAATTAGTAGAATATCCAGTTAATATTGGATATTTTGCTAATTATTCTACTAAATTTCTTTCTCACTATTTTGACTCGCATTAAATATTACATAGTTACGTCCATTTTGGAAATAAAGTGTATCGCGCGAAATATTTTAGCGACTTTTTTTATCCTATTTCTAAATTTGTTCCTTTAGTATAACATAATATTTTTTTATTAGTAATTCATTTATATTTCTACCTTTCATAAGTATATAATATTCTGTAATTAAACTTGCAAGGATAATTGCTGGCGGGCATTATAGTCGTACAGTCCGACTTTGAAATTTCAAATAAAATTCTATCTAAAACAAAAAGTGTTAATTTCGTTTTGAATGTTCATTTGATACTGACAAGTGATTTTAATAAAAGAGAAATGGGTAAAAAAAGGGTTAATATGTTTATTAATGAAAACAAAAAATCCAGAGCAAGTTGTCTAGGTAAAAATGAGATCTTCCTATTTAAGATATATATACATACATATATATTCCTCACTGTTCAGTACCCTTTTGTGGCTTTAGGAAGTCGAGTGTGACTGAAAAGGTTGAGGACCTTTTGAATGCTGTTAGTTTTCATCTAGGAGGATTTCCAGTTTTCTCTTTTGCTGCATAGTCTTTCCCGCGAATCAGCTTATAAATCTCAAAGGCAATAATCTTAAATGGTTTTTCAGAAATTCAAGCTTTTCTTTTATAGCTAAGATTGTCTTTCAGTAAAGTGTACTCACATCAGGAAACTCGTTTTTTTTTTTTTTTTTTGAACAATGAGTGCGAATGGAAAATGAAATATTCGTATAATGACAAGTATATACTTTATTACCTATCTAGTACGTAGTTTTCATATAGTGACAATCATACATTTCTTTATTTCCTACATTATCAGATTGTTACGAGAGTAGTATTTATTGAAAGTTTTAATAATAATTTTATTTGAAGATTAATGCTTATTGAAAAGATTCAGTTAAATTTAACTGAAATGTATATTTAGAAGTTTCTTTTGTTGAGGAAACAATTTCTCCTGCTGAGCAATTTTAATGGAAAATTTAATTCGAAGGAATACTTATCCTCACGCCCTACAGTTTTAAGCGCGAAATTAAAGTGTTTATACTATTAAATATAGTTTTTGTTAGTCATAAAAAGAGGGTGTTTTATTTTCTCAAAAAGTATAAATATTAAGGAATTTAAATAAATATGAAAGTTTGGAAGTGTTTCTGAATTAGATTAAAGGGATAAAGTGTTCTTTTAAAAATTTACTTAAAACCTTTTTTACTTTGTTTTTTCAGTTTTAAACGGAATATAACATTAAGGACAAAGATGTATATATCTTATAAACCAATTATTTTTTGTTTTATTTTATAAATATACTTTTAACCATCTTACACATTAGGTTAACTTTATATATATTGTGTATACTTTTGTTCTTTTGTTTTGCGTTTCACGTCTCTTTGTATACATATTCCTTCTAATTTGGCGATAAAAATAATTTTTTTTGTTATGTATTTGTTGCATACATATTCTAAAGCTTATTCTGCCGTCCCCATTATGTTTTCATATTTGACCTCCGTTTTTTAAATTATATTTACTTTCACACATATTATTTTTATTTCAAACATTTTACTCATATTATACTACAGTTCTGCATTAACTGATTCATTTTAACGAAAAAATTTCAATCCCAAATTATCTTATTTGTGAGGATGTAATTTACTTCGATACAACACTCAATATTTTTTTTATTTTACTACTAGTTCATTTGTTTTAATATTTATCATATTATATTTTTAAAATTTTATATTCATTTTATGATTATTTTATGTCACTAAATATAAAAAAAAATACAATTAATTGAAAAAGTTTCTAAATTAATTTTTATTTTAAAATATTGATTTTTTTTTTAAAACAGATAGACATTGAAAAGTTAAACGAAGGTAAAAATTTGGGGAAACCTAAATTAAGTAATAACCAAGGTAAATTCAGTTAAAATATTTCTAATAAACGAAAAAATCAACGAAAAATGCACAAACAAAAATTTTTGTTAAAAAAATTTCTAAGTTTTCAATAAAAACAATATAAATTATTTTGAAGGTAAAGGAAAATATTGAGGTATAAAAATAAAATATACATTAAAAAGAGGAAAAAATATAGAGAAAAAAATAGGAATAAAAACTATATTAGTCCCATTTTATCAAAGGAAAGCAGGTTTGAATTCCTTTGTATAAAATAAAAAGCAGACAAAAAGTACATAATTGAACTGTTGTCGACAACACTCATACTGGTAATGTTTACTTATGATGATACAGGTTGTGTTATTATAAAACTGAAACCAAATTGTAGAAAATTATTTATTTATATTCCTTTATTTTCTATTTAATAAGACGTAGCTATGCTTTTCACATTTTGGAATTATTTAAGCGGATAGATGTGTGGTGACTCCAAATGTGAATAATTCGTGTACTTATTAGTTAACTAGTTTCTTCCAATTTTTAGTTTTATATTGAGATGTTAAATCTATTACTCATGGATAAATGTTTCTGAATTCTCCATACATTTAATTCAATGAATATGCGTACTTTTCATGAAATTTTATTGATAAAAAAAGTTTAAGCGAATTTTTTTAAAGAGAAATTGCATGAAACTTTTTATCATTTGCTTGTGTTTTATATAATAATCTAGTGAATTATGAAAATATTTACCTTTTTCGCAGTGGTGATCAATGAATCATTTAGTTTTCTAAAAAGAATGGTTTAAACTGTGTTACAGAATTTAATCAGTTCCATATTTTCCAGTGTTGCGAAATGTTTTTCCATAAAAATTGTAATGAATTCCTTTTGACACAAATTTTAACTGTAGTTGATTTAAAAATCAATATGCTGTTCGTATATTGGTCAGTTGTACTTTGAAATGGAGAAATCGGTTTCTTTATTAATCGTATTAATTAAAATTTGCATGATATCTACGATTTTTAAAATTTAGAAATTTTAAAAATCGTGGATATTATACAAATTTTATAATCATAATCGAAGTGACCCACAAGTAGATTATTTATGCTATCTTTTGTTGTCCTATTTATTTCCTTCATTAGTTAGCTAGTCTCTGAATTTATTTTACAATAACAATAACAAAAAATTACTTTTCTCTAGTCTTCAAAATTATTTACATGAAAAGTATTTATTTGTATAATATTGTATTATATAATTTTTTTTTACAACATTCGCTATCAAAACGGCAAGATTATCGCTAAGTTAGAACTGTTTACATTAAATTTTGTAGTTTTCACGTATCCTCAATAACTAATGATACGGCATCAAAAGAATTATTTTATTGGATTTTTTTTTTCACCACATAAATTCCCCGAGATGTGTAACAAAGAAAACTTCATTTGAAATAAATCTCTCACGTTAACACCTCTACGTATCATTTTATTTCGTGTCCATTTAATAGGTAATAAGGCTTTGTTTCATAAAAGAAAGTAAACTTAATAAATTAAATATATATTTTTTAAAACGAATTTTAGAGTAAAAAGGAAATACGCTTTCGTCAGATTCGGAAAATCGAAAGTGAAAATGTTTGATTATCTTTCGTTTTTACTTACTTTTAGCTGTTTTTTAAATATAATTTAGCGATTTATCGCCGCGGCTGTGGAAGTTAAATAGTACCTAAATTTGTTTTTGCTTCAAATTGAATGTAAATATCCATAGGAAACTAAATTTTGATGTTCAATTTATCGATATAATCAATGTGTAATTATATTATTCTTTATGCCTTATGTAATTGAAAAGATTAGTGTAGTCTCTTGATCAGAATTCTTATGAATTAAAAATATTTTGAAATCCTCACGGAAGCAAATTTTTCATTAAAAGGTGTGAAATGTGTGTGCAAGAATTTTTTTTTCAAAATTATATTATCTTTCTAAAAATATGAAACGGCTATTTTAACTGTACTTGTAATTTTTTGTAAAAACGCAAAAATCTCGTTGAAATTTTGAAAATTAAATTTTTATTCTTTTCATTTAATTGAAATCTATAATTATATTTTTATTCATCAAATTCCTTTTCCCAGTTTTCTCAGTGATCGTACATATTATAATTTTTATATGATCATAATCGGAAGTGTTAATTTTCCTTCAAAAATGGAATAATTGTAATTTAATTGCAGTCTAATTTAGGTTCTACTTCTCGAAATGAAAAAGCCTAGCTGCAGTTAGCGCGGTTGCCTTTGGTTCGGGAGTTCGAATCCCATGTTGAGTTTGGATGTAGTATGGAAATCAATTTAAACTGTAGGTCCTGGTGTAATTAGTCCTTGTGTGGAAAAAATACCATAGTGACAAAAAAAAAAAAAAAAAAAAAAAAAACAAATAGAAACGGAAAATGCGAGGTATTTTAATGTGTGTCCAAAAATAGATTGATAAATACATTTTCTTGTCATATATCTGTTCTCTAATCTAAACTATCGACACTGATCTGCAGACAGTTAAACAGCTTTAAACTGTTGTAAGAATTTTTTGAATAGTGCCTTCCGAGATAATTTTTCTTCAATTATTATCATATTCACGTGTCTTGAAAGAAAAAACGTCACACCTAGAATACTCCCAAGCAGCCACCTCTGCACATGTTCATGCAAAATGTAGAACCACTAAATCTACTACCCATGGCTCAACTGTGGACGCTTTGACTTATGTGAGGTTTTTTATTGCTAACATTAGGCCTCGATGAATCTTGGGTTTACAGTATTTAAGTCAGTATATTAGTATCTTGGGTTTACAACAGTTGTGCTAGAATTTTCCACGTAATATAGAAAACTAAGAATACTTTAAGTTTGCTCTATTTTCATTAATATTTTCTGTCACTATGATGATTATGATATATTTGATTTTATTGCAGCTAGCAGTTATTTAGTGTTAGATATTTCATTATATGTTAGTAATTTTTAAAGATTTCAGACTGATTATTTGAAATATTAAAGGATGACCATTGGTACCGCGCTTGTTGAAATTAATTGACTACAATGCTATTGCTATTTAATGCATGTTAGTAAAGAGCTGCTATATAAATTAATTAAAAAAAATGGGTTTATATGAAAAAAGTTTTGATTTCCATCGAAAGTAACTTTGGTCTCGACTGTTTTTATAGTTAAATCTAATTTTTATGTTTATTTAACAAGAGAGAAATGATTAAATTTTCGGGGTATGCTTAAAGAATCACAAAACCAAAATGCAGTCTAGTGGATATTTTTTTCCTGATGCGCGCAAGTAGGTAGTAATTTCACTGGTAAATTATGTTCTTGGGTTGCTTGTCAACACCATGAGCGTGTATTTTCCCCAATTGTAATAATCCTGAATCTTTCTTTCCTCTAAGAACACTCTAAAATAGTCCTTTATGTTTTGTGTATAAAATTAATAAAATATTTCATTGTGTAATTACTATGAAAAATAATAATAACATACAAAAATTTTAAGCGTTCCAAATCCGTATAAAAGTTTATTTATATGGGGATAGTTGTAACTGTCGGTAGTATTATTTTTTCTATTACTTTTAAGCAGGAATTTTGAAAGGCAACTTTTTAATTTTCATTTATAATGAGATTCATTCTTCCTTGATTTTGCATATTAAATCCATTAACTATTGCTTGATGACAATATTTATTGTAACTGTACTGTCAATAACGCACGCTGTAAAATAGCGTTTCTCAACTGGAGTTTCTCCAAGGACCAGTAAAATATTTCGTTTTCTCGTACCGTTAAGTTTAATAACTCGACCCATTGGAACATTTTTTTCACAATAATAAATCATGGAAACAAAAATAATTTTTAAAGAATAATTAGAATTAGAATCAAAATAATTGTATAAATTATTATGATAGATATTCAGCATTCAAGTATCAGCGATACTCAAGGCAAACAGGGGCCCAGTAACTACTGTATTAATTGTATGGTATGGCATGGCATGGCATTTAATGAAAGGCGATTAAGAGCATAGTTGCCAGTTTATTATATTTTCAGTCATCGATCATATTATTTTTTAAAGTAATAAATTATTGTTATTGTAATGTAGGTGCTGCTTTAATATCGGTTGTCGGCCGGTGACTCTTTGTAATTTGGACAGATAGCTGGATATTTCGCGGACCAGCAAATATTTCCTGCGAACCAGTGGTTGAAAAACTAAGATATAAAGCATGTCTTTGTCATTAACAGTATTAAACTGCCCTTATTTATCTTTTATTTCAAAACTGCTTATAACTTTAGCTGCAATAGCCCTATTTTGTAAAGATTATTACTGTGAAATAACTGAAAAAAATCATCAATTCAAGCTAAGACTATTGGTTCATAGACGTATGGACTTTCTATAATGAATTAGAGACATCAGTTCAGATATCGATAACGTCATTTGATTAATTTAAAATCATAATGACATCTTTGATGCTTGAAATAAAAATTTTCGTTAGAAATCAGTCACTTTTGTTAATAATGTCTGGTATAAATTTACGAGAGTAATTTCATTTCTGTATGTGTGAGGAATGATATAATTTATTATATTATAAAAGGTCATTTTTAAAACATCTTGCTCTAAAATTTATACTGACAATAAAATTGTAAAATATTTACATTTGGGTGAGAAGTATTTATTTGGAAAAAATTTTCAGTTTTGTGAGCTTATATGATATGTAAATTAATAATTGAAATAACTTATGATACAGATTTAAAAAAACTTATGTCTCAGATTTCAAAAAACTTATGTTTCGTTCTACACTATTGAAGTCTCTTCTGAAGTATACTGAAACTCTTTGGTGGGATCCAATTCTCTCTCTTTCCCTCACTAATCATATTCACTTGAGGCAATCAAAACCATTTTCTAGAAACAAGGAAAAAATCTGTATGCTGAACATATTACAAATTAAAATACTCATATGAAATTTTTATGATGCATAATTTCAATTCACAAAATTTTTAGAAGTTTAATATATTTGTTTCTTATTCTAATAGTTTTTTGATATCAAATTTACAATGAGATCATTTAAGTTTATTCTACATCTCTTTTTAAAAAAGTTGATTTAAAAAAAGCTTATTTTTTTAAGAAGTGAAAATTCTGTCCGAATAATATTTTTTTTATACATATTGGAGTTAATTGTTTTCTCAAGTTTAAAACCGTTATGGGTTCAAAAGTTTTCTTTCTCAGAAATGCTGTAAAGTGCTTAAAATGAATCTATTAAAATATATCCCACTATTTATGTAAAACATTTCAAGTGTATTTTATATGATGTTTTTATCTTTTACCCATTAATATATTTCATTCATTACTGAATTACATTTTTATTTGGCTTTCCAAACATTTGAAATCTTACAATTTTATAAAAATTCAAGTGTCTGTTTTGTATTGTATTTTTAATATTTTTTGTTTATGAATTTTGTTTAAAAAAATTTTATTTTTATTTATAAATATCTAAATGAAACTATTAATTAAATAGTATTTCGTGGTATCGAAAAATATTAAATCATGTACATAGCAGAAATTTTGCAAGTGCATCCATCTTTATTTTCCAGATGGATTTTGAAACATACATACTCCTCTTTCTCTTTCTTTCTTTACTTATTATTACCAATATTTACATGGTTTATTGAATAAATTGTGTTTCCATTATTTCTTTTAAAAGTGAAAAATATATTATATGGAATCGTGTACCATGTAATTTAGCATCCATTGACTTAGAATGCTTTTGTGCACAATCTTCATGTATATTTTAAGTAACGAAAGTAACGTAAGTCCTAAAAATTTGTATCAACTAAATACTTAACTTGATTCCTTTTTTTCTCTCGCTCCTCCCCTTTGTATTATTTTTTGAATATTGCTTTTCAAAATTTCGTTATTTTGAATGATATTTTTTGGATAATTTTAAGAAATGTCTTACATTTTTTTAGTCATTAATTTATTTCATTGCTTTTGAAGTTTTGCGTATACCTGAATTATGGCTTACATTGTACAGCATTTTGTGCAATCTGATTTATACACCTTCGTCATTTCTTTTTGGTGTAATTTTTGCATGAAAATGGTCACTAAGATGAATTTATGTTTACATTAAGACTTCTATGTCCAAAGACCAAATCGTAAGTGGAATGCTTCTTTGTTTCATTTTTAGAATAAAAAAAAAAAAAAAAAAAAAAAAAAAAAAATGCAGAGCTGTTAGAATTCTATCTGTTGGTTCAACTATTTGTGGTTTTGAATCCTACTTTGGGCTTGAATGTATGCAGTAGTTTTGAATCCACTTTAAAATTTTGGTCCCTGTCTAATTAGCTCTTGTGTGCAAGAAATAACCATTGAGCAACAAACAAAGCAAAATAAAATAAATAAGGTTAACATTTTTAACTGTTTATGATACAGACTAGAAGAAAGAGTTTTAATCATATTTACGTCAGGACCAACTAAAGGAAGACACCAAGTGACATAAGCGTCCTCACTCAATGTTCCTTTATTACTGGCTTATATAGGAATTGCTTTTGTTTTCAATATGTAAACTTGAATCGTCTATAAAGTTGGGAGTAATTGCCCTTTCAACTAAACTCTAATGTACAATGCTCTTATGTATCATTAACTAAAGAAATATATTTGACTGGCTTAAAAATTTTTTTACTATTAGGAGGGTTATCTTTTTCTTACTTGCATATTAAATTGCTATCGTTAAGTAATGTAAATGCAACTACACTAAATCTAATATTTATCATTTATTTCTTCTGTGACCAACCTCCCAGTTATTTTTTAGTTTTTTTTATATTGTACAGTGATCATACATTTGCATAAGGCATTTGTTGTTGTGCAATATTTTTCCAAAGTCTTAATATTCGTAGTAAAATTAATTTTCTTCATCGACTTATGTATCCAATCATTATTTTTATTTTCATAGCTTTCAAGTCACTTTGACACCAAATATCAGACCATCTAAAGGTTGAAAGCTATTGTATAACATTTAATTTTCACCACATATGCCTTCCTGGTGGACTCTGAGTCCACCAGGAAGGGTGGCCGTATTCACGTGTTGCAAGAAGAAAACCCTTAAAACTACCAAACACCCCTACAGACATACTTGCAGAAGACGGAAGTACAATGTCTATCTCTCATTGTTCAACAGTGGCTGGAATTGAACTTTGAACCTTATGTGCTCCGAAGGACCCTTGGTCACATTGAATCTTTATAGCTTTCATTTAAAATGTTGTGCAAAATGTTTTCTTAGGCTTGATTTCTGTCGCATCCATTCCAAGATCATCAATAGTAATGATTTATTTGAAGGTTAGGCTGGAATCTTGTGAATGTTCATTCTATCCTTCCCAAGATTATAGCAATTATTTTTCATCGTGCATTTCAAAAATCAGAAATTATGTTTCTCATGTTTCATTTTGCTTAACTTTTTAATTTATACATTTCTAGCTTTTATTGTAAAAAAAATTTTTTATACACTTATGTCTACTAAAATTTTTCGATTTTAAAAATGAACAACATACAAACTTGATGAATATGTAGAGAAACGAATAAATGAACTATGAATATTATCCATTTTGAATGTATAATGAAACAGTGTTGGAAAATTTGGTGCAAAAAAGAATTGAAAAGTGATTACAAAAGTGACGGCTATGAACTCAATTACTTTATTCGTTTATGAATAAATGAAATTGATGTCTGAAAAAATTGTTTTTATCTGAGTTCATTTACTAATTATACTGAATTTTCTACTCTATGAAGTTTGATGGCTGTCCTGGAATTGTAACTGGGAACAAATCTAAATTAAAGGAGGGAGACATCAATAGATTTCGTTTGTCACATTTAATGGACTTCTTTTAGCTATAAAGTCCTAATTATTTTGGAAATAAGTATGCATTAAATTTTGGTGCCTTGAAATGATAGATGGTTTTTAGGTTTTGACATTCACCAAAATGAAAATTTGGTAGTTTAAAATTTTTCACTGCTTAGAAAATAAAAGTACTTTTTGTAGTAATATCTTGCTTTAGGAAGTTTGATTTTTCATAGATTTTCCGTCTTAAAATAATTATTTTTATTTTTAATTTTCGAGTTTCCTAAATTCTCAAGCCCTATCAGTGAAGATTGTTATCGAAGATTTAGATGGTTGAGACATAAATATAAAAAGCGAAATCATAAAGTACCTTGTTTACTTAGATTGTCTGGGCAGTAAACGTTTTCGTGAAAGGAAAACTTTTATGAAAATAAATTATGTGGTATTAATCATCTTAAAATTAATTTTTTCTAAGTATTTCATCTTTTGTGAAGATCTCTCGTTCTCAGCTCTTGATAGAAAGATCAGTAAACGTCTGCATGCAGAAAATTTCCTTCCAAGTTTTTTTTTATTTATTTATTATTATTAATTCTTATTCATAAAATATATTTTTATTACATAAAGTAATATTTTGCTACATTTCTTAAATATGAATAATGGATCTGAAGAAAGAGAGATAAGGGATCATCTCACAGTACAAGTTATAACTTCCTTTTTGTTATAGTAATAATCTAGACCTTTCCACTTTTAAATATTATTAAAAAAAACTTATTTACTAGAAACCCTGTTCATTCTGGTTAATTTTGCCACATTTTATTTTAAATTTTAAAATTTCTATCTCTGAAATTTACGAAGTTACACTAATTATTTACATACTCTTGCCTTTAGTTTCTTTAAAATTTCAAAGTTATAGGTCAAATAATACTCTTAAAATAAGTTTTATTTTGTGAGTTTATTTTACTCAAGATTTAAAAATGCACATGTTAAATAATGATTTTATGTGTCAGTGGAAACTCGAATATCCTTAATTTTGGATTATTTCGAATTAACATAGTGATATATTATTATTATAATACTACATTATGCTTTTAATAGTAATAATAATCTCATATTGTCTAATCTTTGGAAAAGCTGTAAGTAAATTCAGAATTTGTGATATCAAAAGATATTTTTAAAAGTACTGTGCTCCAGTTTTATGAAAATAAATACATCATTATTTACATTCATAATTAAAATATTCTTCTTATGAATTGATTTTAATATTTTACTTATGTGTTAGAGATCATTTATTTGCTTATGCTTGCTAAGTGAATGGTAAAAAATAACCAAAAGTGTGCAGATATAATACATGAATTACAGACATAATGCAGCTCTTCAAATCTTCATTAAACAAAGAAGGCCCTTTCGTGGAAAATCATTGGAGGCCTTTGAATTAAATAATAAATTTAAAAGTATAAAATTTTTACGATGCTTCTCAAACAGTTATTAGTGTCAGATAAATCGGGAATGAAAACTTTTTTAAACATTAACTATAAGAATGATGAAATATCTTGAATGTATCTTCATTGAATGACTTCATAAAATATTTACCTATGTCTCTGTATCTAAAAACTTAGTGGAGTAAGAATAAGACAGACGACTAGTTTTTCTAGATTTCTTATGGTATTGTGAGAGCAGAGAAATCTCATTAACTGTAAATATTTCATGCTTTAATGTAAAATCTAAACATTTTGGTGAATTTCCTAATGTTCTTTCAACTTTAAAAGAAAGAGGAAATTTTATTTTCTGCTGGTTTTCTAATATATTTGTTCAAAATTTTAAACCAAGACAAATTATGTTGTAAAAGATGGTTGTGTTTAAGTTTTTTAAATATTAAGTGATTAAATAGTACCAGCCGTTTTCATATATTTTAAGTTAAATGATTGTTTGCATGATTTGCTAAGCTTACTTCTGAATGGATATCTCTCTGACCTTCAGTTCACAAGTTCTTGGCTTCAATTGTCAGTGGTTGGCTCAGTGTACAGTTTAAATTATAGATCCAACTTGAATCAGCCTTATTGTGCATTAGATCGTTGAGCAACAAACAGACCAAATCATTATTTTTCAAAAGAATCCTTCTGAATTGTTGCGCTGGCTTTAGGAAAATCATGTGGAAATTTTCTGAATCAAGAGCGTTTGTTGACATATTGGGTGTATATTTTGTCTATTGCAGTGAACAAGAAGGAACTAATTGTAGTCCTGGGATGTATTTATCTGGCTGAAGCTTCAAATATGCGTTGCTACACAAAGGCAGCTGTTAAGATTCTTAATAAAATGTACTGATTGTAATTTAAATTGCTTACAATATCCTAAAGGTTATGAAATTAATTTGGGAAAAGAATTGCTCTATGAAGTATTTATATTTTTTGGGTTTATTGGACAGTCGTACGGAAATGTCGTACTGAATTTTTAATCTGTCACGAAAATATTTTGCTTGGTAATAAGATCATCAAAAATGAAACTCAAAATGAAAATGAATCTTTTGGGTATATAATTTAAAGAGAAAAGAATTTTTTTGAATTTATAATTCATGAAAAAGATATTAACATTGATTAAATTAATATGTTTCAGCCACCATCTTGTCATTTGCATCAAATGAAGAGGTCAACACCTGTGCTAGAAATCAACTTTCCTCTCCACATTAGATCATAGAACTAAATGGAAGGTTTAAAATTCTTAAATTTATAAAGTTTGAAGGCCTTAGTTTGGGTTGGTTATCGAGCTGACTGCTTTACAAGTACGAAGCGATGTTAGCTAATTAGCATTTGTGTTTTGCTTGAAATATTGAAATTCTTTAAAAAACTGAAGAAATTAAAGTTCATGTTTAGTTGGTATTGCTTATTTTAATGGTTTAAAAATAATGATATCCAATATTATAAAATTAAATTTTTTGTTCTTAGGAAAATTAATAGCTTTGTCAATAGAAAATAGCAAAAATTAATGGAATAGAAAAATTGTTAAATGATACTTAATTTCGGATTGTACTCTCAGAATCGAAAACACCAAATTCTACAAAATACATTTGAATCTGCTGTAGACCACTATAATAGTTGTATTTTTCTAAATGAAGAGATTGTTTTTAATCTTTTATTCTGTCGATACATATAATTATAATTTAAAATGTATTTGGAATCGTATCATTAGAAGATTATATTGGTATTTGGAAATTATGTCAATTTTACTTAATTATTATGATGCATACTTTCAATTGTCTTCAATTGGACTCTTTTCACGCAATTGGCTGTGATCAGTGAAACGAGTTGAGATAGATATGATTGTTGATGCTGTTAAATATGTCACCAACACAATAATCCCAGCTGTGGGTGTTGCTATCCCTAAAAATTGATCATGATCCACTCATCCTTGTACTCGATCCTTTTGAAAAATACAAGAAATTGGACACAAATCCTGCTATTTTTCAACAGCTATATTTATTTCATCGCTGTCAATATACTATGTACGCTACCGTGTTTATGAATGGATCGAGAACTGTGCAGGATCTGTTGGCTGTGGAGTTTATCTTGATGAAACCTCCTACATTTATAGCCTTCACAAATCCTACTCCATTTTCACTACTGAGGCTACGGCTA
This sequence comes from Latrodectus elegans, assembly GCA_030067965.1. Classification (NCBI taxonomy): domain Eukaryota; kingdom Metazoa; phylum Arthropoda; class Arachnida; order Araneae; family Theridiidae; genus Latrodectus; species Latrodectus elegans. The sequence goes on along the minus strand of CM057817.1, from coordinate 107,388,924 downwards.
TATACTGAGCACTTCAACTGGTGAGAACTAAAAATGAACATAATTCTGTGTTTACACTAACAGTAAGAGTGTATTAGAAGCTTTGAAGAATAATGACTTTAAATGCCATCCAGTTGTGTCTAAGAGTTTCAAATTGATGGATTCTGTTACTAACAAAGGATTTGAAATATGGTTTTGCTGGATACCAAGCCACTTAGGAATAGATGGCAATGAGAAGGCTGATGTGGCCGCTAAGTTTGCATCTACTTCCATTTTGTCTTTAGTACCCATCAATGGACATAAGAAAAAGGATTCAAGCATTTCATATATTCTCTTTGGTAGGAATCCTGAAACTTGCAAGTCAGCAACATACTCCATTCCATCTTTTTGTATATCATTCCATTATTCTTTTTATCTCCACGAAGCACGGATTGACTCCCTTTTGAATTGGTCACACTCGTTTCACTCACAAACATTAGATCTTATGTGATCTCCTACCATGGTGTGAAAAGTATGATGAACCATTCACTGTATATCATATTTTAGTTGTGTGTCCAGATTTTAACCATCATCATTTTAGATATTTTAATAGTAATATTTTAACATTAGAAGACCTGCTTGGGGAACCACCCCATTGCAATCTCTTTGCGTTTTTAAAAGACATAGGATTTACGAATTTTATCTGATTTATAAATATTTTATTTAAATTTCAAATTTTTAATTTTATACATGTGTATATTATTTGTATAGACTTCTAATTACATATCATTTAAATTATACTTCTATTTTATATTTTTAATTGGTTGAAAGAAACAAACATATCTAATATCTCGTGGTTGGCGCAGCTTGTGCTTATTTGGACCTTGCGCCATTAAGCCAAACCAAGTGTCTATATAACTTATCAGGAGCCATGTATTCAAGATTTTATCCATTTTTACTTATACTTAAATTACAGTGATATCAATTTATTACCCGATTATTAATTAATTGATACAATTTAAGCCAGTATTTTAATGTGAAGCATACATATTGAGTAAAATACCTTAAGCCTTTGATGTTTAGATAAAGAAAAATTTCTTTATTTTTCAGATGAATCAACAAAAGCTTACATAAGAGCAAGTCACAATTAAATCAGTCTTATTACAAACTTTTTTCCAAAGGATAAATAATGCTTCAAAATTTTGTTTTGATTTGTAACAAAAAAATACACAAGGAAAAAGAAAATGTTGATATTTTATTTCTAATATCGCATATTATTATCGTAATATATAATGTGAGAAAATTCATTTAGTAACTGCAAAGTTTTTAAAAAATGTCTGCTACACCAAAGAATATTTAATGCAAGATCGTATGTATGTATATTCAAATATCAATGAAAATATTACTAACCCAAAATTCTTTCCATTTTTTTTTTTAAATTTTGAGTCTAAATTTCGAACTCAATTTATTACAGTAAATTTTCTTTTAATTCTTGATGAATTTCGCAGTCATGAAACATTAATATATATACCCTGTCTGACATTGACATTGAAAATGAAACACCAAAAGTAGTTGCCAAAAAGTGACAAAACTTGGCAAATAGAAACAGCAACGAGCAGTAAGTGATCTGTGTTCCGAAATGATATGCGTAATACACAGCGAGAACAGGATCGGTTCCATAGAGCCGATCCTGTTCTCGCTCTGTATTACTATACAGCTTTCAATTCCTTATACAGATGTGAGAAAGGATGCAAAAAAGTATATTTATTCTTTATGCCAGGAGTTATGGAACTTGCAGGTCACCAGTAAATTATGTGTCATATTTCCATCTCTCATCATACTGTTTTACCGCTACGAAGTGCTGATGTCCATTTGACACACCTTTGTATCAGACACACCCGTTTTACTCATAGACATTTGTTTTTGAATGAATCAAATCATTGGTGTGAAATGTGTGATGAAGGATTTACTGTTCATATTTTAATTTCATGCCGAGATTTTAGCTATCATCGTTATACATTTTTAAGACAGATATTTTAACATTGTTTGATTTAGTGGGGGAACCTCCACACAAAAACCTTTTCGCATTTTTAAAGGCAATCGGTTTTATACAATTTATTTAATTTTATGATTTATATTTTAAAAATTTGTACTACAGTTTGTATTTCTTCTGTTTTAATTTCATATTTTAAATTTATTGTAAACATTTATTATTTTTTTATCAAGATTTTAATGTTGATTGGGTTTTTCACAATTATATGGGGAGAAAAACCCTAGATTTGTTGCAGCATGTTCTTTTTAGGACTTTGCGCCAGAAAAAATCAACCAACCAACTTGCTGATAAAGGGTATTAGGCACCCTCTGAATGTAGGGGAGTATCACTGGCTTCAGCCCATTATCCACATAAAGTTGGCCTGTCACAGTTCAATAGCTCAGTGAATATGAGCTAGAAGTGACCAGGAGTTGTACTCAAACCATGATGGCATGTTTTTGCTTGGTGGGGCATTCCGCAATTTCTGCAGGATTGGATCTGTCCTCACGTCAATGCCACATTCGTACGCTGTGATTATCACTAAAGAAACAGAAGCATGAATCATTTTAGAAGACGATCTTGTTCCACTCTTCGGCCACATTGTTCTAATCCAGCACCATTCCAAATGTTGGCATCTTTGCTGTAGGGTCAGTGGCGGTGTTCTTAATGGATGCCATGAGCACAGGCCACTGGCAATTAATTGGCAGAAAATGGCTCTTCTTGATATGAGAACATCTAGGATGTCTTGCACGTGCTGTAGAATTTTAGTAGACGTGATTTGTGGGGCCGTCTTCCATTAGGCGCGTCGATCCACGCGTGCTGATGTCACCCTGGCTGCACCAGCACCCCACAAACATTTCACAGTTCCTTGTTCCAACCATCTTTGCCACAGCCAGTGAACTGTGGAAGTGTTCAGGTATCTGTCAGCTGTGATTTGATGTAAAGACGAACCTTCCTTGTCAGTCTGATCACCATGCCCCTTGTGAACTTGTTTGTCTTCTGAAACTGATTCTGTTAAGGATAGCCTGGCATTCTCTACAATTACAAGCTTCCTTTGCACCAGTAAAATCTAATTAAATCGTTAGATATATCTTTATGTGTATTAATTACTTCAAGATGTATCAAGAGCATCGTATTATTTTTCACTAAATATGCTGCAATTTAATGTCTTAAATTTCCATTATTTTACTTTGAAAGAAACTGTTTGGAAATGTAAATTATAGATTATTAAAATATACAAGTCTTAAGGGGAAACAAATATTTTACTAAGCATTACTTGACTTACACTAATGTTTTGAGTTTCTGATACAATATTTCATTACAAATCTATTTCTAGTTTTTGTTGGTACATTCACTGAAAATTGCTTCCATTTTTCTTTTTGCAAACAGAGGAGAGGAAGTGACAAGCTCTGAATTCAGTCTTGTTGAAGGAGCACTTAAATATCTATCGTAACTTCTGAAACATTTATCTAATGAAAGCTTATCACAATATTTCTAACTAATTGATCATTTTATAGTTAAAAAAAACTCTGGTAATGAAATATTTAAAAATACAAAATAAATAAAATATTGTATCCCAGCACACTGTTTAAGGTGAATTCTTATAAAATGATAGTCTGGAAAGTATATTGTTAGGCCAAAAATTTGTAAAACTTTAATTGATCTCTAAGATACTATAAAGGGAAAATTCTAAAAACGTTTAATTGACTTTAAAAATTAGAACCTATATAAATAAAAATATATTTTCTATCATAATTAATATAGAAATGTATTTTGGTCTTGCGAAATGAGTTCTCTTTAACTACAGAATAGATGTAAGTGCAAGTAGATAGCTGTTTAAATGTAATATAGCCTTCGACATTATAAATAATAAGCGTTTGGGGCTTCTCTTCATATTAATGCTGTTCATTCTCCCCCATCTCCATTTCAGTTAAATAGATCAGTTCATAATGCTGTAAGGAAAATGTGCATATTTTATTAAATAATTTGAGCTGTTATATATTGTGTCAATCTATCATAAAAACTACTTTTCTGCTATTTTAGTCCAAAATGTTAACCAAAAATGCTTAACTAGTAGACTTCGGGTTTTCACAGAAACTTCTCAAGGGTAACATTGTGTTCTTACTTTCGATTTTGAGTGATGAATAAGAATCTTATTTAATAAACCCAAATGCCCTGCTAACTGCCTTTCAATCTTGCATATCATTTTAAATTGTCGTAGTAAATTGTTTGTTGAAATAAATTTTTTTTTCGTTTCTGATTGAAATTAGTACATTTTGCATTCAATTTGCATTTATTATAATTTATATGATATGAGCATGATTATCATTCTGTGATATTTCCTCTTTTCAATGCAAAATTTAATTAGTAAAATGTGCTAGAGTATTTAACAAAATTATTTTAGACTACTAATTTGTCCTTTTATAGGAAATTCTACTTCTAAGAATCCTTTATAACTAATAGTGCTTAATTTGTATTATAAATATGAAATTATTTTTATAAAATTATTTGAATTATGAAACAGGGTTTGCACAACTCCTGGAAACTCCTTAAATTCCAAAGAAAGGGTTTCAGGGCCCTTGAAACTCCTGGAATTTCGACATGACTTCTTGAAAATCGTGAATTACTCCTGGAATTTTTTTTTACCTTGATGCATTTATTTTTTTCTACAAAGTATTGTAATTTTTTGAATTTTTTTCTTTTAATGTTTTAAAATTTTCAATAAAATTGTAGAAAAACTGAATTTAGTATTAATTTTAAATATTGCCACTAGTTGGTGGCACGATCGGTATTAAATTTTTTGTATTTTTAACTGTTGACTTGTATAAACGTTGTCAGGGTCTAGTTCAGCTACAATAATTTCATCATAACTCGGTATAATAGTATTCAGATTTATGTAAAGTAGAGTGAAGTGAAACATTATGTAAAGTGAAGTGAAGTAATTACCAAACAAAAATTAATTTGTTGCGTAATTTAGACTGGCGTTTTCAATTGATTCTTTTTCTATTTGCTGCTGTTTTCTTTTTATTGTATAAAATTCTTTGAATATTTATATGTAAGTAAAAAATTTTTGAGTTACAACGTTTCCCTTGATGAAAATTACGTAATAATTCAATTGAATCAGGAATAAATAATTTATTACTAAAATTGAAATAAAATTTATTGGATCAGATTTACTGTACAGTCACCCTTAACTCGTTTTTTGGGCCCCAAAGTTGAACAATTTTACTGGAAACCTGGCAAACTAGTATTTTGGCAACCCTATTTGTCATTAATTTCTCATGAATATTTACCGATTTAAGTTCATTAATATAAAATTTAATCAAAAACTTTTATGGATAATTTAACATATCAACTTTATTATTTTATCATTGATGTTTCAGATCTATAAATCTCTGTTTTTTTAATTTTGTAAAATTGGTTGAGCATATTGTTAAATACCAAAAATGTATAAAATATTTGTCACTATTTCAGCCATTTTCCTCTCGCTGTTTTCCCCCATTAGAAATTCGCCATCACCCTTGTTGACGTTTCTTAAAATTTTGCCAAGTGTGATTATACGGTAAATTTTTACCAAATTATTTAATATGCCTGGTGGAAAATGTCGTTTCAATGACCAATGGCTTCTTGAAACTGTAATAGTTGTATTAGTTTTGAGTAAGTGTATTTATATTTGAAAAGAAATTCTCATACACATCTTGAAATACTCTATAAATTAATTGACGGAAATCTATTGGAAAATGTCAAAAAAACTCTAACTCATTATTTTATACAATGTATTATCCAGTATTACATTGAATGTAGATTATTGAAACAAAACTTTGCTGTGTTGTAGCTGTAAATTCATTGAAGGCTTTTGAAATAATCATTAATAATTTTAAGTTAAATAAAGAATAATTTCATGAATGTTTGCAATTATTTATTTTTATTATTTACAGAAATAAATGAAAATATTGCATGTACATCATTATATGCATATTTGGTTAAGAATAATTTTTAAAATATAATAAAACATGTTATTTAACGTGAATGTCAATACCTCTTGGAAATTTTTGTTTTGACTCTTGGGAAACTCCTGTAATTTGATTCTTGGAAATCTATGAACCCTGATGAAAATCTAAAATTATTTTTTCAGGCAATATGAGATTTTTGCTCCATATGTATTGAAAATTTAGATTTTGATTGGAAAAGCAACTTTGTTTTAAATTTTGATTTGAGGTTTTTAAATTAGATTATTAATATGTTTTAAACAAAGTTTTCTCACTGTACAATTATTTTAATTTTTTCTTTGAAATGGGACACAAAATATATTTTAATCATTTTATATTGATTTGACTGTTTATTTGTGTAGAGTTATTTTTTCAAATTTAATTTGAAACAATAGAAATTTTAATGATTTTCATTAGAAGTCTATGAAAAGTTTAAAACTATATTTATAAAATTTCCTTTGATATGTACTTAAAAAATGTAATGTTGGTAATATGATCTGCTGTTCCTCTTTTGCTTGGAGCCTACCACATCTTATGTTTGGAGCCGAGCTGGTAGCTGAATGGTTAGAGCTCTTGCCTTCGGTTCAATAGTTCGTGTGTTCGAATCCCACCTTGGGCATCGATGTTTGTAGTGGTTCGGAATCCACTTTAAGCCGTAGGTCCCTGTCTAATTAGCCCTCGTGTGCAAAAAATGGCCGTTGAGCGACAAACAAAACAAAACAATCTTTTATTTGGAGCCTAACATTCTTCTAAAAATAGTGGTATTTTTTATGTGCTACTTATTATAAGATATATCGTATGAAAATCGTTAAAAATAATTTTTTTTTACTGTGAAGAACATACTGCTAATAGTAAAAAAATTAACAAAAAAAATTTTTTTTGTAAAATGTTTTTATTAATGCTAATTAAATATACATCATTTAAAAACTAAAAAGTAAGGGTCATGGTCATTAAAATTATGAGATCAAGAAAGTATGATCTGTTGAATGTCAAAATTACATAAATGAAAGGAGATGGAATATAAATACAGTATTTCAGAGCATTTGGACAACTCAGGATTGGCAAACAACATCTAAAGCATGGTATACAAGAACTTGTACAGAGGGTTTCTCATTCAGAAATCGCATTGTAAGATCTAAATTTTCTCAGAATATTGTGTTATGGCTCTCGAATAAGAAAAAATGCTTGCCAGAATAAGATCTTTGCCTGTTGCGAACGTTTAATTTTTCTGTTATATTTCCTTTCGCATTAGTGGTAATCAGACCAGTGTCATACGAATATGGAATTCATGGATTGCTAAGTGTCATTGGAATTGCATGCAGGATCTCAACATTCTCCCATAACTCTAACTTCTAAGATAACAGAATATTATGAAGTCAGGCTTGCAAAACCTTACTTCATCAGAGACCATTAGTCAGGAAATGGGCTTCATTTCAATTGTTTCAGTATTTACCGACTAAAGGGACAGAAAGGAATTAGTTTAATCCAAGGGTGAGCAAACATCTCAGGGTGCTCACATTAATTTCTAGTATTTTATGTCTAGTGATGACCTTCAAAAAAGATTGGGAGTTGAACAAGTATATTTTTAGGTAAGCGAATTATAAATATTAGCATGAGTAATCATCCCATAATGTCTTGAACCATCGGTTGTTTGTGATCTCTTTATTGCCTACACCTGCTTTAGAAAATTGTTTTGACATATCAGTGCATATTTCTATGTCAAAGACTGAATTGGGGTATTCATTTGTGTCTTTAGATCTAACTAGGACCATTTTTAGTTTTTGAAATGACTCTGAAATCACTGATGTAGACAATTGCATTCCATTAAAATACTGTTTTAATTTAATTTATGTAAATAATATTTCTCATGTTTTGGGGCCTCCAGTATTTAATTTCCATTAGTTTCTTTTTTTATTGTGATACATATTGTCATTTGCTAATTTATTAATTTCAAACTCATTGGTTTTGATTTTTATTTCTTTAGTGATATAAGAGAAACAAATAATTTTACAGTACAGTCAGATATTACAACCACAATATTGTCTCTTACCCCATTGATCATGAGAGGTATTTTTCATTAAAACTGCTTATTTGTATTCAGCAAAGATGTCACAGGAATTTTTTTAACATGCTGAAATCATTCAGTGACCTAGCACTCTTCTTCTTCTCTGATTAACCTTCCTTAAAGTATTTAAGGAATTACCGGGAAGACTAAATTGGACATTCTACATTTTTACTCATTTATAAGCTCCTTGGCATTGCAATTAGGAATACTTCCAAGATTTCAGTGAAGCCTGTTTGTAACCATTGAAGTAAATAATTCTTGTTTCATTCACTGAATATTCAATGATTATAAATTTATAAGCTGTTTCATCTTTGAATTTTACATTAAAATATTCTTTTGTTTCAAAGTTTCAGTCATAACTTTTAATATCAGTGTTACAAACATATTTGAATTTTATTTGGTTTTTCTTGTACCTTCTGGCATACATTTTTCTATATTTTTGCTAATGTTATTTTTTATTTAGGTCTTAATTCATTTTTTCAGGTTCAGGTGGAATGCAAGACATGGAAGAAATGCCACCTGGTATTGGTCAGTATGATGATTTTCATACTATTGACTGGCAAAGGGATATTGCAAGAGATAGAATGAGGCATCGGTATATTGTGAAGAAAAGAGGTGATTCAATCTGTGATTTAATACGTGGTTTTCATGATGCCTGGTCAGGGTGGCTCTGTGTTCTTCTTGCTGGCTTAGCTGCTGGTTTGTATAAGATTTTTTAATAAATATTTGATTAGTTCTGATGCTTTATACAGTAGATGCTTGCTTTTTGATCTCATAGGGACCAGTAAAACATTTCATAAAGACAAAAATTTGTAAAGTAGCAAAATTAATATATTAGATTATCAAAATCTGATTATTTTTACCAAACTACTTTGTCTTTATGAATAAAATACTATTCGAAAGAATTCTTAGAATGCCCTATAAAAAACACGTGCAAAATAAATTTCGTACTTAAAAACACTTTCTTTTATTTTATTGATTCACCAGACAATTTTTTAAAGCTTAAATCCTGTTTTGCTTTAAATTAGCAACTGCTTGATGCTTTGAAAATCTTTTAATATTCAGGTTCATAATAAAGCAATTGGATTTCACTTTAATGACATAACCATCAACAAGAATGCTCATTCCTCTCATTTTTCTCAGCAAAGCAAGCAAAATATTTTCCTGTTCAGATTGTTTTACTTCTCTACAATATTTTCTAAAGGTAGGTTACTGTTTCCTTTTGCTGATATTGTTTCTTTTTTCTGAGTCTTTAAAATTATTGAACTCAATAATTGTGTTTGAGAATTTTGTCTTTTTTATTATTTTTTCATCTACTTTTTAAAGATTTCCTTTTCTTCCTCAACTGATAAACATATTTGTTTGTTGAACTGCATTAAATCCTCAATAAAATCTATTCAATCTATCTTAACAAAAGAAGCTTCATAAATTGAGTTATTTAAATGAAACAAAATAAAATACCGAATGGAAAGATAAAACTTTTAAAGAGTGTTTATCTTTTCTATGCTCTAATGTACTGGGAGGAGAAACGAATTGTTTTCCCTTTTCTGTAGTTTTGTTTGGGAAACACAGAAGTTGGATTTGGCATCACAGTTCTTTCCCATCAAATGTCTGATATCCATTCTTTCATATTGTTCCCACAATATCTAAAATGCTTGGAATGTATCTCTTCATAGTCAAAAACCAGTTCTGTTCGCAGGCATTGTATAAAAAGTGATCAAATAAAGAAATTGAAAAACTATCAGATCATAAAAAATAGAAAGTAAACTATTTTTCAGAATCACAAGTTTCCTAAAAAGAGATTTTTCAAAAATTTAGTTTGTAAGTGGGAGTTAAAATATTGCATTTATGATATCAGGGTAGAGACTAGCCACTAGTTCATAAAACCAGGAAAGCTGTTGTAAATTATAGTTTCATAAAAACAAGCGTCTACTGTATAGTAAATACATAAATAATGTAAATTTTAAATTATCAAAATTTTAAAGGGCTTTAGTATTTCTCTTGCCAAGTTAATTGCTAAATGCTTCAGTGCTCTGCTTTCTGCTCGTCATTTGTTAAATTCAACTTCTACTTTAGACAGGGATTCATACTACTCATGTTGCATAGTAATGTAGGAATTTTCATTTTTACAGTCTGATTTTGCTTATAAAGAAGTTTCCTTAACTTTTATCAATCAAAGTATAATTTTTCAGGCTTTTTTTTTTTATTCTGTATTAGATTTTATTTTAGTCCTTTTTTTTTCAGGAAAATCCTTTGTCACTGTAATGTTATTAAAACAATATTAAAATCAATATGAATTGAATTACTGTTTCTAATTCATCTATTATTCTGAAGTTCATTGGATAAGATAAAATGAAAGTCGTGTAATAAAACATTTTGTTATGTACTTCAGTGTGGTTAAATGTATTTAAAATTAAATCCTGATGAGTTTAATTTACTTTAATTGAAAATTAGAGAATCACATTCTTGCATAATTTTAAAACATTTATTTTAGGTGTGGTATCTGGTATTATTGACATTGGTGCTGGTTGGATGAAAGATCTGAAAGAAGGAATATGTCCACAAGCATTTTGGCTGAATAGGGAACAATGTTGTTGGTCCAGTAATGATACATTCTATGAAGGGGATAAATGTGCTCAGGTAATTATAAAGATTTAATAAAGAATATTGAAAAAATATCTATTTTGAAATTCCAAAATAATTTTCACATTTTGTTATATACAATGCAACCTAAAGATGCATACAATTTTTTATTACACTTGAATAATTTTATCATAAATAATTTATTTATTATTGTTAAATAAATTACTTATTTCTGATAAAATTATCAAAATTTTTGAATAAAGTAATCTTAAATTCACTTTTTCATTAATTCCGTCTTTATAATAAAAGCCTTATTTACACACACAATGAAACAATTCGACTAGTTATTCACAATAATTATTTTAACATCATTCACTATTTAATTTTTATTAGGGAATAGTTAAAGCGAATATGATAAAATATTTTATTGACTTAGTTTCTTATAATTTATTGGCAGTATTTATAAATATTTTACTCTAAGTTATAAAGATATCACCTATATAGTTTTTGCTTTTAATTTTGAACGCTGGTTAAATTTAGAAAGACAATATGTAAGTATTTTGTGATTGGCGATGCATGTACATTGTAAAATCACACATATTTTTCTAATGGAGATGAATACTATTGATGATAATACATTGATTAAAAAATAATTTCAAAATTAATTTTCTTTACTTTATTAATAATTTTTAATTTGAAAATTAATGGAAACTGAAAACTTATATTTGTATCCATTATATTTATATTTGTGTATATATTCAGAAATATATATATTTGTAAAGAACTTGTGTTTTTTTTTTTTTTTTTGTATCAACAATAAGAATGAGCTTTCAACTTAACTTTTCAAAAGTGATAGATTTTAATCACAAAATTGCTACAATATATGTAAGTATTTGAAATATCCTTATTTTCATTTTCTGTTGCTCTTCATGTAGATAATATAAAATTCTTCTTAGATATTTTATAATTGTCAAAACTAGTATGTAAAAAAGAGTAAAATATAGTAAAAATCTTTATATTGAGTTTCTTTTTTAACTTAAAATCAATCAGTATAATACAACTGTATTTTAATAAAAATAATATATATAATAGCTTTCATTTCTTTCTGTAATGTCATACTTAAAATAATATATATGCTGTGAATTCTCCACAAAACCACATTTCTTACATAAAATAACAAATTTATAATTACCGTATTTACACAAATCTAATGTTCATGGTTTTTGTCCAAATGTTGTATAGAAAATTGTGGTGCATATTAGATTCGAGTACAAGGTCAGCAGTTTGCCGATGACATCAACCAAATTTAAATCGTTACAATGGATTACTGTATTTCTCGACTACATTTATCGTTGACACATTATTGCATAGAGCATACAAACTACAGAGTACCTAGTCACGAAATGGAGGGCAAGCAAAGAAGAATGTCATATAATGCTATTTTCAAATGTAAATTGATTCTTTTTGCTGAAAAAATTGGCAATAGAAAGGCAGGTAGAGAGTTCAACTTAGCAATATTTGTTTGTGGCGGCAACAGAAATTGGCAATGTTTGCAACTAAAGCTAGTAGAAAGAAATTTACTGGCCCTCACGAAGGAAAACACCCTAAAATTGTAGAAAAAGTATTGGAATTTGTACGTGAAAGGAGGAAGAAAACAACCTGTGACTAGTGACACTATAAGAAATAAAGCAAAAGAGGAGGCTTAAGTTCTTACTATACCGAAACGAGAATTTAATGCTAGTCATGGATGAGTTGATCACTTTATGAAGCGGATTGACTTATCTCTAAGACACTGAACAACAATATGCCAAAGCTGATGAGATGCCAATTTGGTTTGATGTGTCTTGTAACTACACCATTATGGAGAATGGGACTAAGGAAGTTATCATCAAAACTTCGGGACGTGAAAAACAACGCATAACACTGATTCTGGCAATAACAGCAGACGGGCTCAAACTTACGCCTTTCTTAATCTGCAAACGGAAAACATCCCCTAAAACCCCTAAGAGTGAAAAGCTGTTTCCAGATGATGTCCTGATTTGAAACCAAGAGAAGGGGTGGATGACGGAATCATTAATGCATGATTAGCTCCAAAATGTATGGGAACACCAACCCCACAGGGTTGGCGTTCCCATACATTTTCAATGCTTTCCAATCCACCATCAATGCTTTATACTTATTTTGTGGTCATCTCACCGATGGCGTAAAAAATAACATGCACAGCCTAGGCAGTGATCTTGTTAGCATTCCTGGAGGGATGATGCCTGTGTTATAACCCCTGGACATTAGTATAAAGAAACCTTTTAAGGGGTACGCTCAGGCGAAGTACAAAAAACGGTTTTGTGAGCCAAACCGTGAATTTACTCTGACAGGAAAAATTAAGTGTGCTGCACTGCACATTGTTGCACATTGGGTTTCTGCTGCCTGGAAAAGCATCAAAGACCAATGATTGTGAAATCTTTCAATGAATGCTGCATTTCAAATTCATTGAATAGCAGTGAAGATGATGTGCTCTGGAACAATGAGGATGACGATGATGATGAGGAAAGAAGAAATGAATCTGCTTCTGGCGAAGAGAGCTGGGAGGAATCCAGTGATGAAAATGTTAGTGAATAAAGATGTTTACTATTAATCACTGATTGTAGAAACTTTTAGCTAGATAGAAATGTTACGATTTATTTCATGTTCATATTTTACGATAGGTACCATATATACGGTAGTGGTAATTAACAATGTTGTTTCACATAACAATAGCCATCTAATAGGTTAATTCTATATTCTGCTACTTTATGTATAAATCCATTGTTATATAAAATATGGTATCTAAATTTAATTAAATTATCATACCATTAATTGATAGTTTATATAAAAACCCATTGTTGTATAAAATAAGATTCAATAAATTCCTCATACCATTGATGCACATTACATTAACCGACAAACAATTCTTTTATTATTTGAAATTTTAAAATGGGGATGTTCATTAGATTCGCATAAATACGGTACTTTTTTTTTTTTTTGAAATTGCAATCATTAAATCTCAGATTTGTTGCTTCTTTATTTTGTAATATTATGTCACATATTTACTTAAAGTTATTTGCTCTTCAGTGATCATATTGTCATGATAAAACACAATAAAGAGGCAAATAGATAAGGAACACAGGTTTATTAAGCATACTTTGTAGTAGAACAACAACAGACTGAGAGGAAATTAGATTTTGTAGTCAATTGGAACATTCTTGAAATGCCTTCTGGAATAACTAAAGAATGTTTCTGTAAACTTCCAGAACATTAAAACAATCAAATAATTATTTAACATAAATTTTTGGGTGCAACCTGCACCTTAAATAATTTATTTGAATCGCCTGGGTTCAAACCGATGTCCTTTCGGTTCCAAGCAGAAGACGCTACCTCTGAGCCACAAAAGTCACTTTCGTGATGAAATTACTCCCTCCTTAAAAGTACAGCACTTCACTGTTCTAGACCTTGTCACAGTATCAGAGTATGATTGTGGAACGAGACTAGGAGTTGACGCTTGAGTGGTTTCTTTGTTTTCTGCTTAACCAACAGTGGAGTCTTGAGCATCAGAATCATGCTTCATAGGTAGGACGTGAACAATGTCTTTGCACTTGCATCTTATTGAAGATGGGTCAAAATCCTCTACTTTGAATGTCACATCATATAACTGACGTAAGACATCATATGGCCTAAAGTATCCTTTTAACAAATTTTCTGACAGGAATAAAAATCCAAACAAGATCCCCAGGTTTGTAGTGTACCATTTGATATTTAGCGTCATAACCATTTTTATCTTTCTGTTGCACCTGTAATGCATGCAGACAAACTGTCTTGCCTCTTCAACTTTTGTTACAAGATAGCCCACATAATTATCTGTGTCATTGGGCTGGAAGGGTAACATGGTATCCAATGTTGTCTCATCTTCGTGTCCTTGGAGCAGGGAAAAAGGTAAAAAGCCTGTTGTCTCTTGCATAGAAATGTTATACACAAAGATAATGAATGGCAGTACTTCATCCCAGTTTTTCTATTCGACATCGGCATAGATGGGTAGCATGTCGGCTAGAGTCTTATAAAAACGCTCGCTAAGTCCATTTGTCTGAGGATGGTATGCCATAGTCATCCTATGTATTATATGGCACAATCTTATAATTTCAGACACTATTTTTCTCTGAAAAGCCGAAGTTTTTCAGAGCAAAATATGCGGTTACTAATGATAACTGTTGGTGCTCCTTGTTTCAAAATTACTTCTTGTAACATGAAACTGGCTACCTTGGTTTCTCCTGCATTCAGTATGGCTCTTGTAGTGAAAAAGCATGTTAAGTAGTCTGTGCAAATGATAATCCTACTTGTTCCCTCGGTTAGATATTAGGAATCGTCCGTGCAAATTTATTCGCATTCACTGGAAAGGTGTTTCGGCTGAGGGTATTGGCATCAAACACCTCACTGGCTGCTGCGGAATAGATTTTCTTTGTTGACATTCTCGGCAGTGAGCAACATACCATTACACACTTTTGTATAGTCCTGACCAATTGAACCTTTTTCAAATTCGGTCATGCGTCTTTAGAAATCCAAGATGTCTAGTAGTCGGAGCGTCATAGAAGTGCTCAAGAATTTCTCGACAGAGATGTTTTGGGATGACTGGCAACCATTTCTTCCCTAGAGGATCATAGTTTCTCTTGCACAGAATACCATCTACTAATTGGCATCAGTTTTCTTCTAAACTCTTTGCAGAATTCATCCGGCATTCCCTATTTTTAGAGTCATAAGGCCCATCTTGCAAGTCTTCTGGAGAGGTCTTAAAGACCCGCATGCCAACATAATGTATGGTTATCCATCACTATAGTGAATGCTATTCTGAAGAGGTATGGTCGAAATTTGTTAATGGCCCACACAGTTGCGAGACATTCCCGCTCTGTAGTCGAATAATTTCTTTCGGTTTTTGTCAAGGCTGGATGCGTAGGCAATGACTTTTTCTTCACCATCTTGTACTTGGACGAGGATGGCTCTAATCCCATAACCACTCGCATAAGTATGTAACTCAGTGGGACAGGTTGCGTCAACAAGTCCAAGCACCGTATCAGATGTTAAAACCTCTTAGGTCTTCAAAAGATTGTTTCTGCTCGGGACTCCTGGAAAACTTTGTATCTCCCTTCCAAAGGGTTTGGAGGATTTGAGCTCTGTGACAAAAATCCTTGATTAATCTACGATAGTTTGAACACAATCCCAGGAAACTTCTAACCTTGTGTATGTTCTTTGTTGTGGAAAAATGCTTGACAGCTTCTACCTTATCCAGGTCAGGTCGAACTCCTCGGTGGGATACATGATGTCCTAATATCTTGATTTCTCGGGCAGCAAAGAGGCATTTCTTAGGATTCAGAATAAGCCCCGCATTTTGTATACACTCAAGAATGGTATGCAATCTTTCAAGGTGTTCTTTGAAAGTCTGCGAAAACACAACTATGCTGTCTAAGTAGCAAAGGCATACTGTCCACTTATAATGGCGTACTAAACTATCCATCATTCGCTCAAACATCGCTGGTACATTACAAAGCATGAATGGCATTACTTTAAACTTATACAATCCTTCAGGCATTATGAAGGCTGTCTTTTCTCGATCCGTCTCATCCACTTCAACTTCCCAGTAACCCGAATACAGATCAATGGACGAAAAGTATTTGGCACCTTTTATATTAGGTATCGTCAAGTTACTTCTTCACTGCAATATAGCTATTCCTAAACTATATATCTTATCTAAATGAAACTTGTGTATATTTTTATGCATATATTTTAAAAGTAAAATCTGTATTTCTGGTCCTTCCTTTCAGTCTAATTTACTTACACTACTAATTTTTTTTTATTTATTTTCAAACTTATAAAAGTGTTCAAATATTTTCCAATATAGGCTGCTAACTTCTTTAAAATAATTATGTATTGCATTAACACACCATTGAGAGAGTTTTATGTGTCCGGGAAAGTCATGTTGAATTTAAGTTACTAATCAATGATACCTAACATTTATTAGTGTCTATCATTGGAAAAGTAGTCAAGTATCTATTTTTCTTTAATCTATGCTTTCTGGTAAAATACTTATTTGCATACATTTATTATCCATTATTATAGTAATCTACTGCTGGAACAAAATGTATTCTATTAAAGTATCTGAAATCGACATCACCAGCTGGCCTTAGAATAATTAGCTCTCTGACCTTTAATTCAACTGCTTTGGATTCTCATCTCATCTCTGGCTTGGATATTTAAAGTGGCCTGAAATCCCACTTAAACTGTAAATTCTGGTCTAATTAGTCTTTACAAAATAAAAATAAAAAAAAAAATAATAATAATAATAATAATAACAATAAAAACTGCTGAACAACAAATAAGTGAAACCTGTAGTAGACACTTGAGTGGAGTTATAAGACAATGAATTCAAGGCACATATATATTTCCAATAACATTTACGTAAACAAAAGATAAAAAGATAAAACAAAATTATCCATCTTTAGATGTGACCCTCATCCTTGTTAGCAGACATCTATGTACTGTTTCCTACTGAAACAAGCTTATATAAGGGATACTACGGGGTTGTGTTAAATGTGTAAGAAAAATCTTAGGAACTTGCTGACACCTGTGTTTTAAGATTTTAGTGTATGGGTAAGATGAAGTAACATTCATAAATTTACAATTGTATTAAATTGGTTACATGTGCGTTATCAAAAAAACCTTATTCTATTACTTTAATGTAGCTTAAATTTAATCGAACACATTTGTATACCAAAAATATTATATTTTATGCAATACAGAATTTTTTTTATACTTTGGGCCATTTTCAATGCCAAGAGTAAAATCGGAGTACACAAGACTGTTAATAATTCTGTGGATTGTTTGGTAAAATTTCATAAACACAATAAATGCTTGTTTTCATAAATTATAAAAATAAGCATTAGACTTTAAAAACATTTTTTTTACCTAATTGCATTCTTTCTTTTTTTTTATAAAAAGTATTTTAAGAAATTATTTAATATGCATTATATAATAGTGTACATATGTAAAATAAAATTCACATACTTAAAAAATTTCTTTGTTTTACTAATGAAAATCAGACATTTTAATCACTTACTTAGTTTTGAAGCATCATTTTTCAAAACACATTTTTATATGTTATCAATGTAGGAAAGTATTTTACTGCTGCTTTCCTCGAAAAAGTACCTGTATCTTGTTAGCTATTTATGTGTTAGTTTTGCAAGTGGTTGAAACATAGTCATTTTCTTGTTTGATATCTAATATTTTTCATTATCATTAATTGTTTTTTTAATCATTACATCATCCAATATTTTTGTGTTAAAAATATATCTAAGACCTTATTGAATCATAAAATGAAATTCCGAGCAGCAGTGGATTTTTTTGTCAGAGTTCATGGAGAATAACATCTTCACTCAAGTCATCAACTAAATAATCTTGGCTTTCTTCTGGAACTATAGTTTCTTTTATGAGCTTGCCTATCAAAATTACCTAAATAAGAATTTTCTGTGGTACCATAAAGCATAGATTGACTAGTTGTGGCTTATTCCTCAAGGTTTAATTGCAAGCTAGACCATGTCCATGAGTTTGTGAATCCTCAAAAAGTCAACACAACAAGAGGTGACGTAATAATGCTTGGGCTGTAATATGGGAATTTCATTAAGTGAGAAAAACTGTATGCAAACTATTTAAGGAATTCAGGGTTTCAGTATAAGCAGTGCAATTAATTATTGACAATTTGATTCATGTTTCTCAAATAAAAACGTCGATCTAAATTTCTTAACCTTAAATTAAATGAATTTGATGATAAAAAATAAACACAAACTGGAGCTGCCTAAAAATTAATTCGCAAAAAAGAGGTATTTAAATTTTTATTTTCTTTATAAGAAATAAAATTATGATCTAGTTTATGAGATCATATTTGATACCAGGCACTAGTTCACAAATGAAAGCTTCTTAAGAATAAGCCTCTATTGTATTTGTTCCTACTCTTTCCTTTGTTCTTAATTAAGTACCCACTTCTCTATAAATTATTAATGTTATTCTATTTAAAAATGTTTCTATTGTTCAAAATGAGATACCAATAGTTTATTGTGGTTGATGTTATTTAATTTTAGCCATACTAAAATAAATTTACAATGTAGTCTCCAAAATTAATATTGTAATCGTAACTATCAGTCTTTAAAATGAACAGAGAGTATTAATTTCAAAGTAAGCATTTTTATAAATCTCAACAAAGAGAATTCATAAAATTTGAAAATAAATGAATATGTCTCCAAGAGTAGAATACTGTTGCTAACAACTTTAGCTTATCAAATTGATATGGTATTAGCTTATCAAAAACCAATGGATATCTTTTGTGGATGCATATTACAATATTTTATTTGTATCAGGCTGCTTACTGTCCAAGTAAGTTTTCAGAAAATGAAGCTTATTTTAAATGAGTATGTGAAAAATGCTGACATATAGTACATTTTTATTCAACATTAAAAACATTTACACTTGATAATTGCTGAAAATGAGTTTTTAATACAGTTCTACCTTAAAAATCGATATTATAATAAAGGCTATGTAAATGATTATATTATATTAAAGATAAATTAAACTACAATTACTTTATAAATTAATAATTTTTGCAACTTTTAAACATTTTTAATCATTCAATTATAATTGAATTTTTCTTAAAAATTAATATTATTTTAATTTAATTTTATTAGTGCTTTTTTGTATTTTTACAATTCACAAGCTTCTTTTTTTTAGTGGCATACTTGGCCAGAAGAATTTGGATACTACAATGTTAATTTTGGATCAGTAGTGATTGAATTTATTATGTACATTTTGTGGAGTCTTCTGTTTGCTGCACTTGCTGTTTTATTAGTCAAAACTTTTGCTCCATATGCCTGTGGATCAGGAATTCCTGAGGTTTGAAGTATATTTAAAATGTTTGATAAAATATCTTTTTTATATATTATACTTATTTTAAGAATGTGATATCAAAGTATTTGCAACTGATATGTTTCATATATCTTTGCTTAACAGTTTTCCCAAATGTGGTAGCTATAATAATATTTTAATCCTTGTAAATTCATTTTTAAAAATTTTAGTTTTGTATCTTGGGGGCGGAATATCAGCATGTATATAAAACAATTGTTGTTTATTATTAATAGAAGTTTGATATGTTATTTGTTTAATATATTTATAGGAATTGAGAATATTTTACCTACAATCATGTAATGATAATTATGATTTATGTCTGATTAAGTTTTATTTCATTATTTTATCACACATTTTTTAAAATTTTATTAAGAAGATAATGTTATGAAAAAATATCTGGTTAATATGTTGGGGCTCCATAATCAATTTTTATAAATTCTTTAAGTGAAATGAATTCAGAAATTACAGGAAAAAAAAATTATACCTTTTGCTATTACAAATCATTTTACAAAGATATTGTAAAAATGATGTGCACCTAGACATTTCTTTTAATAGGATTCAACAGTTACGTGAACATATTACATGTAATTGGGTAAGAAATGATCAAATGGAATATTACTTCATTAAAATAGATAATGTGAATATGATGGATTTATTATACATGGCTTTCTTTTTAAAAAAAAATTAGAGAAATATGATAATTATGTTGAAACCATTCTTTTGTTAGAAATAATACTATTCCTATTAGATTTTTCTGTGTAAAATTGTGGAATAATAGAACACCTGACCTAAGAGGTCTTTTTTTAATCGACAAAAATATTTATCAGATAATAGTATCTTTAAGGTTTGTTGCATACATTATCTTATTATTTTTGATACTGTGAGTGTATGTTGGTGTATATATACACAGCCAGTAAAAATCTTTACATTCATCAAAGAGCAGGAAAATTATAATTCATGAATTTTATAGTAAAAAGTATTTTATACAATTTATACTTTGTCAGTTCCCCTTTTACTTTATTACCATCTTTTTGATATCAGAATAAGGATTCAGCAACATTGGTGAATTGGATTTTGTCAGTTTCCCTGAATTCTCTTCAATGCATTCTTTATATCTTTAATGTTGCTGGGTTGTGTATCTTCAGTCTAATTCATCATGCAAATCCAGACACTATTGGTGGGTTAGTAACCAGCAAAATATACCACTTCGATATATTAATGGTATGGTTCTTGAGAAACTTTTCTCTCTTCCTTCATTCTTTGGACACATTCCATCATGCTCAAAATAACTGTGATGAATTTCCTGAAAAGTTAATAAAAGCTCTATCAAAGCATTAATTTAATTGCTTTTTTCATTGTTAAACTTTTTAGAAGGAAGTGCAAATCTTGACTAGCCTGGTTTTCACTGACTCAGCGTACTGTCAATGTCTTTACTGCAAATTTTGGGCTGTACCATACTATAGTGCTCAAGCAGTATTCAGTCTCTGAAGTTCCCCAAATGACCTGGAAAGGGATCTCATCATTATTTTTCCTTTCCCAAATGTCCAATCATATTTCTTA
This sequence comes from Latrodectus elegans, assembly GCA_030067965.1. NCBI lineage: Eukaryota > Metazoa > Arthropoda > Arachnida > Araneae > Theridiidae > Latrodectus > Latrodectus elegans. The sequence continues at coordinate 107,367,767 of CM057817.1, read as the reverse complement.
TAAAAGTCAATCTGTTTTCATCATTACTGCTGTAATCATAGGATTTTCTGTGATACATTCACTTGTTAAACTCAGGTTCTTCAGAAAGTGAGGGATTATGATGATTGCAACATTCTGGAGAGCACGTTTCTCATATTTTTAATTTAACAGCAATAGTAGTATGGTGTAAATGATGGTTAGAGTCTTATCAAAAGGCATTTAATGAATAGTAAATTACATTTATTATAGGACACTCAAGCTATATGGAAACAAAAGAAATTTAAGTACTAAGACCACACATCCTCTTCAGAATTAAATTAACACTGAGAGAATGCATGAGGTGTGCCTACCAAGAATAGTGTGATTGGCTGAGTACATTTTATAAATTTAATGTAAATGGTAAAGTAAAAATAGATTGACAATTTTTTAGTTGACTTCACAATTTAAATTTTTTATTTCACTTTGTGCAGTTTTAAGTGCTGCCTAGAAAATAACGAGTCAACATAGTAGCAAGATTTGTTATTTATTTGCACATCAGAAACTTATTCTTAGTATAGTTTTTATAAGTGCACCAGACCTCAATTTTCTCTACAATATCATCCTGGCTGGCAATTATGCTTCTTTAATTAATTGCCTCCCTTGATATCACCAGGTCTCTGGCTACAGCTGTCATTGGTTCAACTCTCTCTGATAGAGTCAATACTAGTGCCTTCTCTTCCTTTTTAAGGTTCTTCTAACCCACTATCCATTGTGGGAGTAAAACTTTCAGATCTCAAAATTTATTCAAAGCTGGCTACTCAGAGCAATTTACAATTAACCTCATTATTTGAGCCATCAGGCACATTTTATGTTGACTACATAAAGTGTGTCTGTATGTGACTTTCTAATGGTCCATATCATCAGTAAGCTCCTCCCATATGTGGTGGAAGGTATTGCAAGTGATATTATGACATGATATTTTCATATACTTGTTATAGATATTTTTGCTGCCAATGTGTATGTGTATTCTTGTGTAATAAAATTTAATGCATTCTTTGCAGTTTTATTTTCATGGTCTTATTAAAAAATATTTTGTTAACAGATTAAGACAATATTAAGTGGCTTCATCATCCGTGGTTATCTTGGAAAATGGACATTAACAATCAAATCAGTTTGTATGATGCTTGCTGTAGCTGCTGGTCTCAGTTTAGGCAAGGAAGGTCCTCTTGTTCATGTTGCATGCTGTATTGGAAATATTTTTTCTTATCTTTTTACGAAGTATGGGAAAAATGAAGCAAAGAAGCGAGAGGTAAACTTTCCATTGTATTTCAAAATTATCCTTGCATAAAATAGTGGTATCTCATTTTGACTTTATTCATCATTTTAATAAGATTCTGCAATTTTATAGTCTTATAATAAATGTTATTTTCCCCTCCTTCAGAAATAAATTGTAGAAAATGTTTTTCCTGTTGTATATTATTTTTCCCATGTACTTATTACTTTTACCATTAAGTACTAGTTACTGTAATTTTCAGAAGTAAAGAGACATTATAAATAACACATTTGTAGAAAATGGCTTAAAATATTTAAAATTTCACAGAAACAGCACCCTAACAGTAGTAATGTTTATGTTATTGTTTAATCAGTTATTATGTTTATCATCAAAGGCAGAATATTATCTGTGTCTTATATGATATAACAGATAAAAAAAATGTATGAAATGAAAATAATTTGAAAACAAATTATCGTGATATTCTGAAAATATACTTATTTTCAAGAATATATTTTTATTTACCAAATGAATGAAGTTTCTGTACTAAATATTCTTCCTTATTGTGAAGATTGTTATAACAGTGTTTAATGCTAATATTTGGAAAAAAAATATTTAATTTGGTGGACAATAAAAATTGCAGTAAATTGTGATTCTATTCTATCTGAATTAAGAAAAGAATTCAGCAAATGCAGTGGTAAATATTTTTACATTAAAAATTGATGCTAAATTTCAGAATTTTTCATAAAGAAACATTCAAATTCATTAAAAAATATATACATCATATTTCAAATTTTGTTATCTTGTGTTACTTTAATAATGCATATTTCTGCCTAGGACATAAACTGTTATATCTTAATAATATTGTTCAATGGCAAGGGATTTGATAACATTATTTTACTTGTATGTAATCATAACATTTTCCAAAATATTTTACTTTACATATATAATCCTGTATGTGAGAGAAAGATAATTACTCTTGTATTTTTAAATATTTTAAGAACAGAAAATATCTAAAGTAATTCTTGTATGCTGTTTAGTTAATAATTATTAATTATATTACTCAGAAATAATGTTTTTAGTGTTATTTTGCATTGAAATTACAAGTGGTAAAAAATATATAGACATTTTAATTTAATAAGCAACCATTACATTTATTGTAATTTGATCTTTTCATATTTGTTTTAAAATTTTTACCTTTTTAATGTACAATTTCTTCTACTCCTTGTTTAATGAGCTAAATCAATTGATAAGAAATTTATATTTAAAGTTTTCATATTTTGATTTTAAATGTTAAAAACACTTTTAATTGTTAGTCATTGGAATTATGCTTTAAAGAAATAAGAAGTGGAGGCTAATGTTGTATTGAATTCATATTATCTAAAGAATATATATCTCAAATAACCAAAATATTAGTCAACTGTATCTAAATTTAGGTAAATAGTTATTACTGAAATTGTTTGGCACATATTGCTGATACGTAATAAACTAAAAATTTAACCAAATTAATCTAACTTCTGAGAGAGTTTAAAATATAAATAATAAAATACATCTACCATGTTATTTATGAAAGGGGAATTTTCTAGTAACTGCATTTGTTAATTAAATGCTCGACTAATTGGTTAATATTTACAAATTTAGATAAAATTTCTAAAGTAAGCAAATTTCAAGCACTCATCAAATAGAGAAAGATTTTACCTTGTTAACCGTGTATTCATGAAACGCATTAATGTATTACAAAAAATTTACATTTAAGAAATATTCTTCGTTTTCATGCTCATGCTTTACATCTAGTGTGAAAGCAGCTTTTGTTTGGTTTTCATACTGCCAAACAGTCTGCTATTATATTTTATCAAAAAGAAATTTGAATAATGTATATTTATGGTACTCAGAATGTTAATATCCATTATCCTTATGACTAATGATTTCTTATTTTTGGAATGGAATTCTAAGATTAGAAATTTTTGGGGGAAACTAAAGTATTGAACCTACTGAAATTCATTGAATGCTTTTCCATATTTTCTCAATGTAATATTTCTCAATTTTCAATGTGAATATTTGTGGTAAATTTTTAAGGCTTGAGTTGTAATTTACATCAGCTATCACTTTTGTTTATTTCACTTATGAATTGTTTGTGTATGTCTGAATATGTTTTAAAAATTTGTTGACAAAACAGATAAGAAAATGTCAGTGAAAATCATAAAAAAGTAATAGAAAAAAATTTAAATGAGAAAAATGTGAGACAGGAGAGAACTTAAGGAAATAAAGGGATAAAATACAAAGGACTTTTACAGATATTTAAATGAGTGATTAAATGTATAAGGTAAATAAGCTAATATTATTTAATTTACTAATTTCTTTAATTTATCAAGAAATATTGCTTTTATTTATAATTCTTATTTGATTACTTGTCATTTTCAAAATTTTGTTTCCATGAAAAACAGTCCTGAAATTAGAGTAATTTATGGATACACATTAAGAAATATACACATTAATAAACTATCCACTATTGTTATCTGATATTCTGTACTTATCTTTAAGGTTTTTGATATTGTTTTTTTAAAAAGATTTTTTTTCATTCTTTTGTGATAAAATTACTACAAATTACTCATTCCTATAATCATCCATAGAGTTTTACAACACCTGTTGATTAGGAATATTTACTTTTTCACTACTAGAAGGGGTTGAAATGATTTCATCTTAATATAGTATTGCACCCAGTTGGCATCCCATCATGGCACTGCAAGTTAGTGGGTCCTCATAATTTAGATGCAGATACCAAAGAGAAAACTCTCAGATGTATAATTTCATTTAGAATACATTGCAACACACTTTATTTTATATGTCTAGAAGACATTAGTAAACACATCAGATCTTTGGTTTAGTCAGTAATCAAACTCAATACCTTATGATAATGTGAATGATGTCCTAAGCAAAGGCCATAAGTTACCTTTATCTAAACATATTAAATCAGTTTTGTCTTGTGTGTTTACAATGTACTTAAATTTTGAAAGAAAAAAAAAATTGCATTGAGTTGTATACTGAAGATTTTTTTCAAACTATCATTCATATGTGACCAATTTCTAGCTTAATTTGATATTCCATGAGTTTTTCTAAATGGTTTATCTGAATTCTGAGATGAAAAATTTTGTAGTTTCTCATAAATTTTAATGATAACTTTCCCCTCTACACTTATTAAAATTTTAAGAAAGGATAATATGCATAATTACATCAATGCATCAGTAGATATTACTAGAGCAATTCTGTTATTGGGTGTTTGCAATCATGGCCATGCTAAACTATTTATTTGAAAAAGTAAATATTCTTTAAAATGGTAAGACTTCAATTTTTTTTACATACCATTGGTAATGCATACCTAGTAATAATTCACCACTTGAACTTGACCTAAAAGATAGAAATGTGGAATTCTTTCACTAAAGTATCAAAATTTTAGTAATAGAATAAGAAATAAAAGAAGTTTACAGGCTATTGACAAATTTTCCTTTCAAGGAATAATGATAAAATTGTACACATTAAGGCCGTGATTTTGGCACTTGAAGTAATTTGACTTGATATCAAATGAAGATGACACCAACCAACAAACACAATGTGTTATATATTTTAAATTTATTGATCTGATTCATTCATTACATGTCATGAATTTGATTTCTCAATAGAATTTTGTTTTATATTTTACACTATTTAGATACTGTCAGCTGCGTCAGCTGCTGGTGTATCCGTTGCATTTGGAGCCCCAATTGGTGGTGTCCTTTTCAGCTTAGAAGAAGTAAGGACATTCCTTAAGTATGCCTTGTACAGGAAATTATTTTATTATTTTATGATTAGTATAACACTATAGGACACCATTGCAAGGAATTAATATCTGTATTTTTATGTAAGCAAACCATCAGTATTGTATAAATTCCTATTCTTATGTTAATTTAAGTTTCTTATAAAATGAAAACAAAATTGGTATTTTCAAAAATAAAGGAATTTTTTTTTATTAAAAAAATCGTTTCATTAAATTTAAAACTATCTGTTCTCTAAATTCATCCTAAATATATATCTTTATATCTTGAAACAAACATCTGAAAGTAAATACCACAGAGTTCGCACAACCCCTGGAAACTCCTTAAATTCTAAAATAATTTTTAAGGGCCCTTGAAACCTCCTGGGATTTTGACTTGACTCATTGAAAATTATGAATTACTCCTGGAATTTTCTCTTACCTTTATACATTTATTTTTTTTTAGAAAATATTATAATTGTTTGAATTTTTTGTATTAATATTTTAAAATTTTAAATAAAATTGTCAAAAAACTTAATTTAGTATTAGTTTTCAATATTGTCAGTAGATGGATATTAAATTTTGTATTTTTAATTATTGATTTGTGTTGTATTAACGATTTCAAGATCTAGTTCAGCTACAATAATTTCATAATTTGGTTTAGTAGTATTAAGATTTATGTGAAGTGAAGCAAAGCATTATGTAAAGTGAAGTAATCACTAAACAAAATCAATATGTTGTGCAATTCACATTGGAAATTTTAATTGATTCTTTTTCTATTTACTGCCGTTTTCCTTATGTTATATAAAATTCTTTGAATATTAATATTTAAATGAAATTTTTGAGTTAAATCATCCTTTCCATGTCTCCCTTAATGAAAATTGCTTATAATTTAATTGAATCGGGATAAATTTGTTCACTAATGAAATAAAGACTGAAATAAATTATTTAATATGTAGAGTGGAATGTGTCTTTTCTATGACAAGTAGACTCTGGAAAAGCCATACAAGTGCCTGTTGCATGGTTTAGAAATAACACATGCCCATTGTCTGTTTTGCAAGAAAGACTTCTGTATTTCAAATATGAGCTAATCTGCAATTAAATTCCATATGATAGGGAAAAAGCACTTACATTTATTAGAAAAGCTATATCTGCTAAAAAATTTTCTCATTTATAAGATTTTTTCACTTCTGTTGATCCTGTTAAAGAATGTGAACCCAAAGCAGACTCTGAAATTTTTTATTCATCTGTTTCTTAAAACGTTTTAAAGTCGAAAATTTTATGGGCCTTTAAAGTTTTAAACAGTGGATTCAGCTACAGTTCTTTTAGCAATTAAAATTAACCCTTTCAAACAATGTTTCCAGACAGTGCTATTGCAAAGCAATTCAGTTGTACTGAAATAAAGTGTGCTTATTTAAGTTTTTGGAATTGCACCTTAATTTTCCAACTAATTGAAAAAGTTAAGAATGTTTCTAATTATGTGCTTCTCTTTGAAAGCTTAAATAATCTGCAGACAAAACAATTGGACTGCCATGTAAGATTTTAGGATAATGATACAGCTAAAACACAGTATTACTCATCCAATTTTTTTGGTCATTCAAGTGGAGATATTTTGTTTGAAAAAGTGAATGAGAAGTGCTTAGAATCAGGAACAAGTGGATTACTCCAGTTGTCAATGGATGGGCTAAATATAAACCGGTCTGTTTTGACTGAAATGGCCAATTTTTTAAAAAATGAACATCATTCAAATATTGTAAATGTCGGAAGCTGCAGCCTACACATTCCACACAACGTTTACGGCATGGATGTTCGTCATTTCCGGAAGTTGAGGTAACATCAAGTGCAATTTACATATTATTTAAGGACTCACCCGCTCATGGGAAAGACTTTGATGGCCTTGTCCCAGGTGTAAAATTTCTTTTAAAGTTTTGCAAACATCGATGGTTAGAAAATATAAGTCTTTTCAACAGATTGCTTGAAATGTTACCAAATCTTAAAACACGTGTCTTTTGTTAAAAACAAAAAATTTCTTATTCCTGGTACCAAAACTTTTGATATTGTGTTGAAGTGTACAAAAGATGTACTTTTTTCTGCCAAATGCAATTTTTTATATGTATTGCTCAGGAAGTAGAACCTTTTCTGACACTTTATCAAATTGATAAATCAATGTTGCTATTTATTTCTGGGATTTTCAAGCTTTATTGAAAAATCTAATGCAGAAGTTTTTAAAAGAATCTTTGCTACCTGAATTTATTGGAAATGTCTAAAATCTCTAAAATTACTCATTATTTTATACAATGTATAATCCAGTATTATATAGAATATTGATTATTTAAATACAAAATTTGCTGTTATAGCTGTGAATTCATTGAAAACTTTTAAAATAATCTTCAATAATTTTAACCCAAATAAGAATACTCTCATTAATGTCTGATTTCTTTATTTTTATAATTAACAGAATTGATTGAAAAACATTGCATGTACATAATTATATGCATATTCAGTTAAGAGCAATTTTTAAAATAAAATTTAAAAAAACTTTAACGTGAATGTCGATACTTCCTGGAAATTTCTGATTTTACTTCTGGAAAACTCCTTAAAACTCCTGGAATTTGTTTCTTGGAAATATGTACAAACCCTGATACCATATGATAAATTAAAACCACGTGCAATTTTGCTGGAAAATTTATGTAAAATAACTTTTTATTTAAAGTAAATTTAGCTCTTGTATTACTATGATATGTAAGCACTCTTATTTCATTTTTGGATTAACCATTCATTTTGTGAATAACTTATTGTACTTACATATAAAAAAATTGTCACTGTGTATTTTTATCCTGAAATTGTTAAGGTTAATGTTTTTATTTTTATAAAAGCATTAACCTTAAAATATTAAGCAAATTCCATTGTGCATACATATAAAATACTCATTTCATAAATTATAAATAACCAATTATGTTTTTATGTCATTTAATATGTTATTCTACTTTTAGGTCAGCTATTACTTCCCTCTAAAAACATTATGGCGTTCCTTCTTCTGTGCACTTGTTGCTGCATTTGTTTTGAGATCTATAAATCCGTTTGGAAATGATCACTTAGTTATGTTTTATGTTGAGAAAACCAGACCTTGGATCTTCTTTGAACTTATTCCTTTTGTGCTGCTTGGGATTTTAGGAGTATGACTTTTATTTCATCTTTTTATCTTACTATCTGCGAATATTCTACTATATTAATATATTTGAATAATGTATTTCTCTAAATAAATTTTAATGTACATCTAGAAGTTTCCAATTATATTCAGAAATCAATTATTTTCTACATAAATTTGTACAAGGAAAAAGGCATGAGTTGTTTTTGTTATATTGTAAAATATAACTTGCATAGATTTAAATGTAAATATTCTTGACAGCTTGAAAAAATATGTGGTATATATGAAGTTATCAGACTTATTTTAGCTATACAGTCTTTAAATTAATAAAAAAAAAATGTATATGTTTAATGTATAATATCCACAAGTTTTTAGAATAAATAAATTCTGTTTTGTAATGCATTAATCTATTTTATTGCATGTATGCTTGCTTATATTATATACACTGTTATTAATCCTAGGGTTTAAAAATAATTTACTATTTTCAAAATGAAGCTATTCAATTTTAATCTCATAATTTAAGGTATTAAAATTAAAAATTATGTTTATATATTTGTACAAACTCGAACTTTAGTAGTTTAAAAAAACTGATATTATGTATCAATACATAGATATTTCTTCAAATATATCTGTTAAAAATTATATTGAAATGTAAAACAAATCTTTATCTGGGACCTGTATAGCACGTTATTAAAATTCGATGTGATATTGGTATAATGGAATTGTTTGTTTTTATTTGAAATTATATTTGTATTAAAGATTTTATTAAAATGTAAAACAAATTTTTATCCAGAACCTGTATTACGCGCTGTTAATATTCCATGTGAAATCCATTAAACAAGATAATTTGTTTATTTTAAATTATGATAAATCCGTATTGGGAAGAAAAGAAACTGTATTCTGTTATTTGATCCAATATAATGAACAACAATTTATTAAAAATGCTACCATACATTTACTTCTATTAAAACAAAAAAGATTGAAAAAATTATGTATGCTAGATGGTAGACTAGAAATGAGAATTACCGCACCTGAAATGAAATAATCAGAATAATTCAACAAATCGTTTTATTAAAAAATTTTCCTTTTATATGTTTTATTGTTAAATTCTTCTAGTTTAATAGTAATTCAGAAATAATATTTCTACACATTTGCTTTTACTTAGTTTTTTGCTTATTGATTATCCGAAGTTTTTATTTTAAGTGAAATGTCAGAAGTATGTTTTTGCTAAAATTTAATTTATATTTTTAATTAAATATCTAATTAAGTATAATGCTATTTAATTTGCATCTTTTTTATATAAGAAAAGTTTCTTTCATATTTTTTGTTTCGTAAATTCAATCATTCACTAAATAGTTCTATAGTGAAATGTCAAGTACAAGTCTTTAGGATTACTTTTCACTGAATATTCATCCTCTATTAAATGATTTCATAATTAACACCTGCCTGTCTGCAACAGTGTTTACATATATCAAGTTATGGCTGAGCTACCTGACAAATAGCTAAAACTCTGAACTTTGTTTCCAGTATTTTGTGAGTTTTAATACCATTGGCCTGGATACTTATGGTGGTTCAGAGTTCTTTTTAACAGTCTAACTGCTCTCTTGTGCAAATATGATTGCTGAGCATCAAAGAAAGCATACCATATTTTCAAATTTATGTGTAATCAGGTGATGACCACAAATTTTGTTATTTGATCCTGTGCATCACTTCAGAAAATAATTAATATCCAAAGATACATTATTCTATCCAGAAATTTATATTGCAACTTGTGTGATTAATTAATCAAGAATTTGTTTCTTGGGTTCATTCAAAAATTTTAAATGTTCTTATTTCTGCTTCTGGTTTTGTACTTTTACTTTCTTCCTTCTTGTTTTAATCTTTTTGTTTTAATGTTGGACTGCATTATAAGTGCTTCTCTACTTGCTAATATGAAACAATCAATCGTATATTAATTAATTTGTCAATATGTAATATGAACTATCAGTATGTCAGTAATTTTTACTTCATTATATTACTTTTTATTTGTGACCTTAACTATGTTAACACTTTTGTTATAATTGTGAAAAACTCCTGATGTTTGTAATGCCTGACAAACATTGCAGCAAAGGATATCCAGTAGATACTTGGCTGTTATTACATCTGATAGATATCTTTTGTTCATTTTAAAAATATCTTGAAGGTCTCTTAGATATGCTAGTTATCTATGGGATGTTCTGATGTCATGAGATATTCAAATCAAATCTTATTGAATATGCTTTAGATATCTTAATAACTTGAGTTAATATTATTTACTTTAATAGGATACATTATGCAGAAATAATTAAAACTGATTCCAATTATATAAAGAAATATTAAATTTTAGAATATGCATGATTTAATATACTGAGTATAAAACAACTTTGCACTTTGAACATAAAATTGACAAAATCCTAATTTTATATAATAACAAGTATGTATCATGAGAGTCAATAAAGATAAACCGACTGTCAGAAAGCAATGCTTATTAAGAAAAATTGTTTTTATTTAAACATCTGTGAATGTTACTAAGAAAGTGACAGAAAAAATATGCCTTCTATACCAATTAAGAATTCACTTCTTTGATGCTTCATCTCTAGCTTAAGAAAGAAAAAACAAATAATGAAACATTAACACTAGTAAAAATTGTAAACTGTTATATTTTGCTATTTTTTAATAAAATAACACACAATATGATGATGTTAGAGATCACTTTATAAAAATTGACAATAGTCATTGATTAATAAAACACTTGTTAGTTAAAATGATATTTACATGCAAAATATGTCTCTGGTAATTGAATAAGAAGAAATTGTGTGAACTCGCATTAACAATGCATTATTAGGCAATAAATTTAATAGGTCTTCACAAAACAACTATTGCAAAATTCATAATATTGTCAATCTTAACTGACTTAAATTATTTTAAATTTTCACATAATTAATGGCTAGTATTTTATTAACTAACTGTATAAAAATGGCATAAATAAACACATATCAAAATTAATCAAAAATTTTCAGATGTTACCTGAAAAATAATAAATTCTAAATAATAACCATAGAATCCTTATAGAAAATTATATAGTTGTCTGTCAACAAACACTTTGATTACAAAAGAAACAAATATTAAAAGTTTGCAATGCTGGGAAAATAATATAACTGAATTTATATGTAGTGTTTTTTACTTTTACCTGTTGAATAGTTATTTATGTGTAATACACATATGTCATTTATATTGTAAAAGCATGATGCATATCCAATGAAAATCATAACATTTAAGACTGAAAATTAATATTTAAATAAACATACCTTATTTTTTAATGTAAGTGACAAATATTTTCAAAATTATAATTTTCTTGTTTTGTAACTATAACAATTGAAGTCTTTTCTTCTGATAACTATTGTGTTGTTAAAAATGGGTTGCTGTTTATTCCCCCCAAAAAATTACTAGTTTTACAAAATGTGCTAAAGGGTTTAAAAAAGCAATATTTACTATAAAAAAAAACTCTTTTTTATTTTTTGAAAATCTATTTCAACAAATTATTATAGGATTAGATATTAAAATGTTTAACCAGAAATTGTCTTAAAACAAATTTATTATTTAATATATACATCTCCAACATTACAAAATGAAAATATATAAATAACTAGTGTAATTTTAATTTGTTCACAAACAATGGAAAAAGGAATTTACTCGAAAATTACAGCTATATAACTAGAAAAATGTTTTAATTCATGAAGAAAATCTATAACTTAAAACTAAAGACTTCTGTTTAATGAAATAAATTCATATGAAGAATCACCAAGTTTCTAGAATGTAACTGAATCCAGTAAAATGAACCAAAATTTTGAAACTTGAGTTTTCCTCACACAGTTTATTTCATTCTTTCTTCAGTAGTTAACATTATTGACCGATTATCAAATGGCAAAATATAAAGTTCAATGTATAGTTTATTGAAATTATAAAAGAACGATTTTCAATGAGCTAAGTTTCTATTAATATGTTGTTTTACCAGTATGTTAAAAAAGTTTCTTATTTTATTTAGGGCATTGTTGGATCAATATTTATAAAATCCAATATAAGATGGTGTAAATTTCGTAAAGATTCAAAACTTGGTCAATATCCTATTTCAGAAGTAAGTATTTTTGAATGAAATACTTTTAACAACTGATTTTTTTTTTTTTTTATATCGAGCTACATATAACTTTTTATTTGTAGCTGTTAAAATTTCAATATTAACTTTTGAAATTGTTTTTGGTTAAGTAAATTTTTAAAAATTCTTGAAGTTATATGATAATTTTTTCTTAAGGAACTCTTCTGTTATATTCACTTAAATTTCAAGGCAATTTAAATAAATATGTATGTGATTCTACATATATAAATACATTGGATGTTAATGATTACCATATCTTAGTTTAAATAACTTCAAGATAACTTAGTTTAACTTCAAATAACTTAGCTTAAATAACTTATTTATTCTTATTTATTGAATTAGTTTAAAACTACTTACAAATGAAATCGATCATCTGAAGTCATAAAAAAATGGAAAAATGTACTTAAGGCTAAAAATTTTCAGTTTAAAAAATTAGTTAAATTTTCTATAAACCACACCATGTATCAATTACACACTTAATCAAATCTTTACAAATTTTGAAATTTTTTAAAAAATATTTTACAACTTTTTGAAAACTTGTAATGTATTTTTATTATTACTGTTGAATTTATTTTTCATAAAGATTTTTATTTTCAACTACCTTCAGAAATGACAAGCTGACTCATTTCACAATTGATTGAAGCATGAGTTAAGAAATATGATAACATGTATTCCTTAAAATGATATCTTTAAGCTCTGGCAAAAGCTTTAAATTATCTTAATGTTTTAGATGTTTCATACGCCTTTCAAACAAGAAATCATTGAAAGTGAAAAGATTGGGAAGACTAAACCTTATAAAAGAGTCTGCTGATGACATGCTTTAAAATATATTTCTAAGAACATTCTGAACACAATTTGTAATAAGTGGAGCTTTTTCATCTTATATCATTCTCTAATTCAGATTGCTACCTAATGTGGTTCATTGTACCAATAAACCTTTGGTCCATTAATTCAACTCTTTCTCAAGGTCTGAACCAAGAATAATTAATTTTCCATACCCTTAATTTCTTTTAATGTAAAGTATTTTTAGAAAAAGTGTAGATTTGTCTCTCTAAAAAGGTTCACTGCCCCATTTAAATTAGAATGTATGCGAATATAACTGGAACACATTCATAGTTTCAATAGATTATTAAACAATTTCTTTTGTTTAGAAGGAAATAGTACAATTATAATAAGTCTAAAAGAATGAAATTAATATTTTCGTACTTTAAAATAACTAACAAAATGTATATTCATGAATAGTTTAAGTTTTGCTACCTATTTATTCAAACTTAATTTCATTCTCAGATACGTTTTGCATTCACGTTGAATAGGAAATCAAAATCTGTCTCATGCTAATGTTAATTATGTCAAGCAAGTTAAATTATTTACAATAATTATCACAGTTATATATTCACAAAAGTTGATATTTGTAAATAATTTTTGTTGCGACAAATTTTTATCCCCTCATTAGTTCCTGCATAAAATTTCATTTATTTTTTATCTTATTTATTGATAACTCTCAAAGAGGGTACTAAAATTCTGGATTTCTTAATTCTGTTATATATATAATATTGGTTTATATTTATGGAAATTGTAACATCAAAGAAATGTTAGCAAAACATGTCCAAAGATGCCTGTATTGATGCTGTTATGTATAAGATTAAATATTTCAAATCAACAGAACGTTTTCATACTGAAAAAATTTGCAAATTATGGGCTTAAAATTTTACTGTTTCCTTATAAATAATGTTTATTGTAATCTTGTGACATTTCCTGACCGCAGACAAAATGTAAATAGCTCCTTAAATTAGTCAAAGTTTTAGCATAATTAAGTAGTCACCAAAATATCTTAAATGTTTAGTTAAAGCAAATTTCATGAACAATGCTGGTTATCGAAGGATCTCACTTAAGTATTGCCTTGTTGAAAGTAGCTCTTGAAAATTTACTGAAGGCATCACAAGTGATCCCAGATTGATTTAGTAATAGCATTAGGCTAATCCTCCTTTTGTCACTGTTAACAAGTTTTTCCCATTATTTAGCATGCCAAAAAAGTCTCAATATTGCACAAATAATTGAATCTAAGTATTTTCTAATGTTGCATAAGACAAGATAAATCAATTTTAAATAGCAAATTTTAACTTTCTAAAATTATATAAGATGTAACAACACAGCTTTAAATAAAAAAGATTGTTATTTCAATATATATTTTTGTGCAAATATATATTGAAATAACTTGTTTTTTTAGTATGAAAATTGAAATTAAAATCTTATGCTGCATCATTAAAATTGCATGAAATGTTAGCTAACCTATAAGTTTCACCATGTTTTCTCTGGTATTGACTTCTATGATTAGATTAATATTGATTCATGAGTATCTAATATTGATTGACTTGAGTAAGGAGGATCAAATTTAAAAGACTGGTACTCTGCTTAATTACTTTACATAATGAGATTCTACATCACACTATATAAAAGATAATGCAGAAATGCTTGTAGCAAGAACTTTAATAAAGAATATAGTTATGGTTGCAATTCTAATTAAGTTCAGATTTATCATTATAAGCAATCAAATTGTTTCCAAATTTGATAATCATTTTGACTCCATTTGAGAAATCTGCAATCAGTCTTTCTATCGTGTTTCTTAGAAGACTTGTTACTGATTCCGTTAATAGGGTATTGGTCTGGAAGACCATACTTTTCTGTTCTCCTTCGTTTCTAACACTGATGTCAGAAAAAAATATTGCTTACTTAAAATTAATATGTCCTGTTGCCTCTCATACCATATTTCCAACAATGCGTTCTTCATGCATATCTAAAAAGGATCATAGAAATCCTTTTGACAAGTTAAGATCTTTTTATGATCATGGCAGGTTTAGTCTTCATTAGGTATATAAAGCACTTCCCTGGACTCTAAGCTGGATATCATAAATTAGTTGCTTTGCAGATTTCTAAAGAGATGATTTGCTTGGCTGATAATCAGAAATTATTCTAAATAAGAATTCAAATAAGATTTCATGTGTCACATGTAATGTTATGGTGTTTTTTGATCCAGTGTTTGCATTACTGAAAATGTGATAGTTCTTGAATAAATATTTAACTTATAAGTTAATTTTTCAAGAATCTTGGACCTGTATCAATAATCAGTTGATAAAATTGTTTATATTGATTGTATTAAGATACAAAAATCTTTGATTAATCTGAGAATAAGCAACTCCATTTCAGCAGTACAGTTTCATTCTTGAGGATGCATAAATATGAAGTAAATATCTGTCATCCACTAATAATTATAAAAGTGTTTTAGAAATCCCCAATTATTTTGGTGTATGCTATTTAAAAATGCCAAATATGTTTGATTGTTTGAAGCATTCAGAATTTGTTTCCAATTTAAAAATATTAGTTTCCAAGTTTTATACTTGAGCAAAATCATACAGTATTTCATGTAAATCAGTAGAATCATTGGTTAAAGCATGGAATTGTCCATCACTAGACATTGGCAAATTTTTTTCTTAAGTTATACTCTTATTGTATAACCTGTTTGATATCATTCCTGTTGGTTTATTTATGCAATACACTGTTTAAAAAATTATTAGTTGCTAATGAAACTTTATTGTCAAAGTAGCCATAAATTCTTCAATTTCCCATCGAATATTTTCAGTAGCTAAAGGCAGGAATGGGAAGTGTTCTATGATAAATAACAGTTCTGTTAAAAGGAATTTATGCTTTTAAAATGATGCATCTTTACAGCTTCATCCAGTCTAAGTATATAAAGCTTCACAAATAGTAATTAATCACAGCTGTAGTTGTAAAACTGAAGCTGAGCAAGGTTATGGAAGAATTAAAGTGTATTTAAAGTATTTTGGATTTAGAACATTTCCATTTAAACATAATAGAAGTTTTTAAGTATAAAGGATTCAAAACATGAATTAAGTTCATTTGGAAGCTCAATTTTTTAAAAATATTACAAATAAAAGGAATTAGTGAAATATTTAAAATTATTCCTATAATTTAAACTTAAGTGATCAAAATTTGTAGCATTAAAATAAGAGTGCATTGAATTAATATGTCTTAAATTCTTACCTGTCAATGGATTATGTCTTCAAAACAATCTATGTACAGTAAGTTTGCTATTCACATTACTGACTTTCTACAGAGAATGTAATAAAATTCAAAAATAAATTGTAAGATAAAATTGTTCAAGTAAGTTTTTGAGATCTCTGTTCAAGCAAGTTTCTTATTTATACTTAACACTTTCATTGTTCAAAATTCTTCATTTCCAATTATTTTTGCTGTGCATGCAAATTTAGATAAACTGATATAGGGTTATAGTCCTCCTAACTTGATTGTGCCGAGCTGGCAGCCAAATGGTTAGTGCTCTTGCCTGCGGTTCAACAGTTTGTGGGTTCGAATCCCACCTTGGGCATGGATGTTTGTAGGGGTTCGGATTCCACTTTAAACTGTAGGTCCCGGTCCGATTAACCCTCATGTGCAAAAAATGACCGGTGAGCGACAAATAAACCAAACCAACCTAACTTGATTGTAACTTGGGTAAAGTAATCGCTTTACCTGTTATGTTTTTATGATAAAAACTTTTTTCTTGAACAAATTCATTAAAATATGTAAAATTGCAACCTGCAAAATTTTTTTGATTTAGCTACGTATTTAATATAAAGAATATTTAATGAATCTTTAAATTATTACCATTTCTGTAATTAATTTCAATATTGGGTAGAAATTCATTTTTAAAAAAAAAGGAATTAGCTTTAAATTAAAGTTACTTAAATTGTATTTCTTAATATCATTTCTACTTAACATTTTTTTCTTAATTCCTCAAATGTTTAAACAATTTTTAAAGTTTTGGTCTGTGCTTCTTGGGTTGTGATTAGTTTTATGATTGAATTATTACTTTCTCTAATTTTCCAATACTTTTTGTTTTATGTCCTTTTAAATTTAAGTATCTGAAACCAATTTTTATCTTTAGTCTTTCTCATTATAATGAAATGCAGATTGTAATTATTATTCAAAAATTTATTTGCTGTAAATTGAGTAATAATTTTTTACTTAGTAATTTTGTGTTACTTCTTTTTTGCTTAAAGGTTAAAACTTTTTCAGGTTCTTGTCATAACTTTGATAAGTGCTGTTATAAATTTTCCTAATATTTACACACGTATGAATACAAGTGATTTGATTAAGTTGCTGTTTAGTCAGTGTGGCATAGCCAATGTTTCTCCATTGTGGTAAGCATTAATGAATTGTTAATTCTAAAAAGTAATGCATTTGTTTCTTCACTTTATTTTTCTCTGTTAATTTTATTGCTTAATAATTAATGTTATAAAAATTAATCATTAATTTATTTCATTTTAAATTAATGCTATTACATTATATGACTAAGTTAACAAAACAGAAAAATAAATATTTTTAATATTTCATTAATATGGGAGTAATATACTTCTAGATTTAATGCACTGAATGCAAAATTGAAATGTTTACTTTCTTGAATAAGAAAAAGCATAGTTTCTTTATATATATAACTAGCGTTCGTTGTAAGTTTAAACAAGAAATATCATGGGAATGGTAATTCATAAAAATTGGAAAATATCTCGCCATTATTGTGTAAATAATTGTTTCTATATTTATTGAATACCAAGCAATTTCTAGTTTACTATAAAGTATGCCAATTACTTTTTTCTTATAAAACTGTCCACAGAAATGACAATTTAATTTCTAAATTATACAAATAAAGTCTCTCATTCGATCTCATTTCACTTAATCACTAAACTTACTCCCATAGTTCTTGAATGTTCAAATTTAACTATCAGTTTGATTAGTTGAATGTAAATCAAATTGCTGCGGTTATAAAAATTGACCACAACAATTTGATTTACTGTAGTGTTCAAAGCATGTTTTTGAAATAAGGTTCTGTGCTAAAATAAAATTGATAACTAAAATATAATTAAATTAATTTTTATAAGCTGAAAATATTTAACAAAATGTGTGTATCTTATTGAATTTCTATATATTTCAAATGCACATCTTTCTCATACAAATTAGGTGCCTGTTATTGAAACAGAGAAAAGCCTATTTTTATAATTTTTAAGTTAGTTCCACTTTATCGTACTCTGAATGAAAGTTATATTTGATGATAAATGTAATTTTATCATATTTTGTCTTATCCATTTAACATTCATCCATCAAATTTTTTTCATATAAAAACTATTTTAATATTCTTATTTAATATAAATTTAAAATTTTGAAATATTTCTTACTTATATTTATAAATATTTAATGTAACATATTAAACCAATGTATCCCTAATGCTATATATGTGTCAATGCGTAGTAAATTATCTTAATTTTTTAACTATCATAAAGAATAAATACAAGGTAAAAAAAGAAAGTTCTTGCCATTTTTGCATTGCTGTTGAATGAAGTAATAAATAAAAATGCAAATTAGTGCATGATGTGGTTGAGACACCAGTCATTTGAGAATAGGAATATCACTCATTATAAAAGCAAGTCCATGGCGCATATTCATTAACCATAACTCGTACAGTAGCCAAACAAAATGGACGTGTTAAAGAATTTTGTTCGCTGTTATTTTCTTTGATTTCAAAATAGCTTTATCAGGTGCTGCATCATATTGCTGAATATGTCAACCACTAGCATTGTGAATGAACTTACGGCAGGCCATTGGTTTTGCAAATTCATGTCAGAAAATCCTTTCTTCTGTGACAAAGCTTGCAGTGGACAATCATAGGCCTTGGATGATGAACGCCTGTAGGTAGCTATTGAGGATGACAATAGTCAAATGTGTGGGGAGCTTGTCAGACAATTTAACATTTCAGATGAAACGGTTAGGTAAAACCTGTACCCCTTAGGTTGAGCTAGGGGGGTTCCTCACACTCTGTTGGAAGTCCATTAGCAACAATGAGTGGCAGTGTGTTTATCGTTGCTTTTGCACCACCTATGATGCATTTAATAGATTACTGACCAATGGCAAAAAGTTGATACTGTATTGCACTCTGAAGTGATCCAAATATTGTCACCCCAGGATACTGTCCTGCATAGCGCAAGATCACCTACACATGTATATAAGATTAGGCTTTGTGTCTGGTGGACTAGATATGAATTGGTTCACAATGAGTTCATTGGCTTACTGAAGGGGAGAAAGGGTGTCTATCATACACCTGGCACCTTGGAGAGGGGTGCTAAATAATAGCTTAGACAAAAAAAAAATTCCCAGAAAATTTCCATTTTATTTTGATTGAAATTTTATTTGAAAAAATTTATTTTTGGTTTAATATTTATTGTGTTTTGTTGAAAAATCACACTAAATGTCGCATGATAATAAATTCTCTTTAAAATGATATATACAAGTTTGCATTTTGCGAAACGTAACGTTTTCTATAAGCGTACAAAGTTCAAAAACAGAAATAAAAATTTCCAGAAGTGTTCACAATTTTGGTCACCACTGTATATATATATTTCTGTGTGTGTGCTTATTTAATAATCAGTATTTCATGTATTCCATTCTTTAATAAATAACATTTATAATTACTCTTATATTATAAATGTATAAGTTGTCATATTTTACTCACTGCGATTTCTATTAGAGAACATAGAAGTAGGAAATTGTAATTTTAATATTGTGTACTTCGTCATATTAATAAGCTGTATCTCGGGATTCAATCACTTAAGAAAAATCTAAACTATTAGCTTCTTGAGCTGCCATATAGTACATGTTCAATACCATCATAGAAAAAAATTAATATATAAGGATACAAGTACTATTTAAATTTATAATTCATTTGATTGATAGAACTTAAACAATTTGAATCTAAATTATTAGGAATTAAAACTTAAAAAAATCTTCATTTTAAGAAAAAAAAATTATTCATATTGTTCTAATGATTTTCATTTTATATTTTTTCTTTGCTGATTAACTTAATTATGCTTCAATTCCTTTCTTACTATGCAATGAAAGAAACCGGAAAAAAATAGCCTTTTTAGCTGAAAAGGAAAAAATGGCGAAACTGTTCAAATAACTTAAAAGCATCAGTCTTCGTGTCAGTTTCATTTGCTAAAAAAAGATTGATTTCATATCATCAGCAAAGTCGTAGATTCATTTCTAATATCAGGCAGGGTAATAGAACCATCAGTTGTTATAAAACTAAGAAAACATCTCCGAAGTTATTGTGCATTTATAATCACAATAAAAAATGCTCTGCGTTTTTATCTAAAGCCTTGCTGCTGCCCTGTAGTTTGGAGTAGCATTATACTCATGAGAAAATTCCCACTTAATTGTTTCTTATTAATGGCACCTTTTGTTTGCAAACTGGCTGCCAAGGGGAGGAATTCTCAAAACAGTTCTACAACTTCCAGGGAAAAGAATGTTTCTGGAACTAAGATGGATTTCTAAAGTTACTTCCTCTGAATTCTAGGAAATTGCTTAAATTAAGTTTTCTTTTTTCTTATTACATTTATGTGGTTAGTATACCAATGCTTCCCAAATATCGCTAGTTTATCCCACTCAAATTTTCGTTATTAAGCTAATAACAGTGTTTGCATAACTCCTGGAAACTCCTTAAATTCCAAAAAAATTTTAATGGCCCTTGAAACTCCTGGAATTTTGACTTGATTCTTGAGAATTGTGAGTTATTCCTGGAATTTTTTTCTTACCTTGATGCATTTATTTTTTTATACAAAATTTTATAATTTTTTTAATTTTTTGTTTTATTTTAAAATTTTCAATAAAATAGTCAGAAAACTTAATTCAGTATTAATTTTAAATATCGCCACTAGATGGCGAAACGATCGTTATTGAACTTTTTGTTTTTTAACTGTTGCTTGCATAAACGTTTTCATGATCTTAGTTCATCTACAATGATTTCATGATAACTCGATTTAATAGTATTAGATTTATGTAAAATGAAATGAAGTGAAGTAATTACCAAACCAAAATAAATGTGTTGGGCAGTTAAGACTGGCGATTTTAATTGATTCTTTTTTATTTGCTACTGTTTTCCTTGTATAAAATTCTTTGAATATTAATATATAAGTATACAATTTTTGGGTGAAAACATATTTTCTATGTTTCCTTTGATGAAAATTACTTATAATTCAATTGGTGAAAACTTAATGTATGGTCACCCTTGGCGAAATTTTTAAAAAGTCTCCAAGGGTGACTGTATGTGAGATTTGTGATCGGGAAAATTGCTGAAATAGTAATAAATATTTCATACATTGTTGATATCTAACAATATGCTCAACTAATTTTACAAAATTAACAAAAAACTGCTGATTTATAGATTTCAAACATCACTGGCAAAATAATAAAAATAGTATGTTGAATTATCCATAAAATGTTTTGATTAAATTTTATATTAATGAATTTATATCAGTAAATATTCATGAAAAATTAATGACAAATAGAGTTGCCAAAATACTAGTTATCTAAGTTTCCAGTAAAATTGTTCGCCAAATTTTACACCTAAAAAACGCACCAAGGGTGACCATACAGTAAATATGATCCATTCAATTGAATAGGGAGGAATTTGTTTATTAATGAAATAAGAGTGAGATAAAAATGATTTAATATGCCTGGTGGAAAGTGTCTTTTCAATGACCAATGGTTTCTTGAAACTATATCTAATAGTTGTATTTGTTTTGAGTAAGTGTATTTATATTTGAAAAATTCTCATACTCTTCTTTAAATACTCATTTAATTAATAGACAGGAATCTATTGGAAATGTCTAAAAACTCTATAATAACTCATTATTTTATACAATGTATAATCCAGTATTATATTTAATGTGGGTTATTGAAACAAAACTTTGGTGTGTTGTAGCTGTAAATTCATTGAAGGCTTTTGAAATAATCATTAATAATTTTAACTTAAATTACATTAATAGTCTCATTGATGTTTGCAATTATTTATTTTTATTACTAACGCAAATGAATGAAAAATATTGCATGTGCATAATTATGCATATTTGGTTAAGAACAATTTTTAAAGTGAAATAAAAAATTATTTAACGTGAATGTCGATACCTCCTGGAAATTTTTGATTTGACTCCTGGAAAACTCCTGGAATTTGATTCTGGGAAATCTGTTCGAACCCTGTAAATACTTCTAATAAAATTCTATAACTTTTCATTTATTGAGTTTTGACAAAAATATTATCGAATTTTTTTTTGTAGACAAAATTCAATGTTTATTTTCTTTTACCATGTAAATTCTCTCTACCATGTATTCTTTACACTTACTTATTTGATACCGATTTTTAGCCAGTATAGATATCTGTTAACAAAACTGACAATTTTGAAATTTAAATTCAAATTGCTTATTATTAAACTTAAAAATTTAAAGGGCAAGCGTTTTCCAAAATAATTTTTATTTCATTTGTAGCTGTATATAGAGCATTTTATGTTGAAAAATTCTTTTTGGAACATTAAAAGATTAATTTAATACTTTCCTTTTAATTAATTAATTTTGAGTAAAGTGCTCTTTTAATGTTGTTTGATTATGTATAAAAGCTTATTATAATTTAAAAGAAATAATTATAGAGAAATATAATTTAATCATTACTCTGCACTGTAAAATATTAAAAAATAAAAATTGTTTTTAATGTAATAAAATTATTGACTGAAAAAGCGCACCATTGTGTAAATGTTTGTCACTTGGCAGTCATTTCATGAGGGCTTATTAGGCTGGAACCTAATGTTTAAAGTGGATTCATAATCACTACCTAAATACAAACCTGAGGTGGGTTTCATACCCATTAAATAACAACTGAACATCGCTAACTATCTATCTGCCATTGGGTAAAACAATATGTAAATTATACAGAATAAACAAAAGTTCCAAGTTTATTTAGAAATATTTAAATATTTTAAAAACTAGTCTTCTTTAACATTAAAAGTAGTGGAAATTTTACATTTAACCGATTTTACTTAGAGAAGTTTTCTCAGTTGGTAATAAAATAACCAACTGAGAAAACTTCTCTTAGTAAAATTATGAGATAAAAATCTTAAAATTTCCTAACTGAATACCAGTAATTTCTGATTTTTGTTTTTGTCGCTCAATGCTTATTTTATGCACATGTGTACTAATTGGATAGGGACCAAGAATTTAGCCTATATTCGTGGTAATAATTTAAATCATTGATAAACTTGAAGCTATATTCAGTGTATCACTTTTGGAAAAACACCTCGAGAGGCTTACCTTCTTTAGATAATAATGGGTGTCACAATCCCGAGATACCGCTGTGATCTGTCCTCTTATTTTCTTCTCTCCTTTACTCTTTTGCTTTTTCTTCCTCTTCACCTTCAGTGTGGTTGCCTCATTAGAGATTAAGGGCTCACCTTGAGTAGCTTTTGCCGTTCTGTTACTATTAGCTCTTGTGGACTAAATCACCCATGTCTTTACCGTGCATCAAGACCCTTGTCCCTGGAAAGGTAAATCCTAGTGGCTTTGTGAATCAAGCAGTCGGTACATCTACTGGGTGACTCATTAAGGGTGGTGGCCACCTCAGGAATATACTGTGAGTGCATAGGACCTGGCTAGCACTGGTGCAGCTAGTCCTCATCCTCTTATTGGATTCGGTTCTGGGTGGTGAGGTCAGGTCCCGAAATATTAAACACCATTTATGAAAAATAAAAATATATCTTTTCTTCCACAGGAGCAGCTAGTAACAAATTTTGTCTTAACAAAAGAAAAGAGGAAACATTTGAAATGTACCCCCTTTTCTTATTCAAAAGGGAATATTGGGAATTGTTGGGGAGGTGAAAACTATTTGTGTGTGTGGAAAATTCGCTCTGCTGACTTACTTGTGGAAATACTTAATTCACAAGTGCTCACAATTAGCAGCATGTGGATGCTGGCTAACTTAGAGGTAAGAGTTGTGCCCCACAATTACCTCAATTTATCATGTATTGTCATTTGCACTAGGGATTTGCAAAATTTGGCGACGGAGGAAATTTTAGGAAATCTGCAAAATCAACAGGTCTGTGAAGTTGAATGCATTGGATTCAGAAGAGTTGGAAAGTACATTGATACTAAGCATATTTCATTCTGACCTTTAGGTCCCCACACCTTCTGCAGAATATAAAAGCTGCTTATTTGAATCTACCCATCAAGCCATATATGCCTAATCCTTTGCAATGTTTCAAGTGTCAACGTTTTGGACATTTGCAGAATACTTGCAGGTTCAAACTGACTTGCGCACATTGCGCAGCAGTTGGTCACGATAACTCGAATTGTACACAGCAAAGGGGAGATGTGTCAACTGTCAGGGCGACCATCCCTGCTATTCTTGAAATTGTCATCAATTGGTACTTGAAAAAGAAATCACCAGTATTAAAGTAACAACTAATTGTTCACTCCCTGAGACTAAGCGGCAAGTTACCTCTTGATATTCTAAATCTAGGATTAGCTACACAGCCTCAGCAAAGAAAGTTATCAGAACAATAAGTACTCAAACTCAAAATATTTCACTTCCTTTAACTAGATTAACCATATTGTCAACATCAAAAGAAAAATCTGTATCTACTTCATTAACAAAAAAAAAAAAAAAAAAAAAAGAGCACATTCAGCTAAATCAAAAGCCTTCAAGGCTAATATGTTAAAATCTTCCAGGGAGGGCTCTTCTAGACCCTCCACCATATCCACTTGTAAGGCCTTGTTCCTGGAGGCTGACACTCTTCATCTACACCCTTCGGACAAAGACTTATTGCTCGAGGAGATGTCAGATGACACGCTTTCCAACTCCGGGAAAGGAACTTTACAAAATGAACAATAATTTCCTTTTTTCTTGGAACTGCCATGGTTTGCGTTCTTATCATGATGACATCAAGTCTGTAATTTCATCCTACGATCCCACAAGTGTTTGCGCATCTGGAAACATTCCTGAAAACCAGAAATAACTTTTTCCTGTGTGGCTTTAAAAGCTTTAGAAAAGTCTGGTGAGGATGGTGCAGTGTCTGGAGGTGTTTGTTTATTAACAGCTAAAATCTATGTATCTTGGTATGATCCACAAATTAAAATGAACCCTTTTGCTCATTATAGAAAATCAGACAACAACTGTTTTCCAGCCGCTATATTCCTGACATTGCTGTCAGTATGCCATGTACATACTGGTTTTCATTGATAGATCAAAATTGGCAAGACACGTTGGTTGTACTGTAGTTATTGAAAATAAAACTTTTATCTACAGCCTCCACATGTTCTGTTCCATTCTCTCTGCTAAAGCAGCCATTTACCAAGCTATTTAGCAGATGAAGACAAGTGATATTTTCAACTATTGTGTGTACACTGACAGTTTGAGTGTGTTTGAAGATTTGCAAAACAGTAGTTTTGACTGCTGTCCCGTTGTGTCTAGAATTTTCTGAGCATTAGATTCCCTTTCTGGCAAAGGATATGATATTTTGTTGGATCCCAAGTCATGTATGTCTCCATGGTGATGAGAAGGCTGATGCAGCCCATCTCTTCCATCCATTACTTTGTTGGATGTGAGAAGGTGTGTTAAAAAATTCATTCAAGATCTTTGGCAGGAGTCATGGAACCTGCAGGTCACCAATAAATTGCATTTCATATTTCCATACATCACCTAATTAACAGTTTCACCGTTACAAAGTTTTGATGTTTGTCTAAATCGCCTTCGTATCGGACACACACGTTTCACACTCAAACATTTGTTCCTAAACGAATTAAATACATGGTGTGAAACATGTGAAGAACCTTATACTGTATATCATATTTTAATTACATGTCATGATCTTAACCATTTACATTTACACTTTTTTAAAACAGATATTTTAACATTGTTTGATTTACTGGGAGAATCTCCTAATAGAAATCTATTTGCATTTTTGAGAGCAATAGGTTTTCTCCATTTTATTTAAATTTTGTACTATATATTTTAAATTTATATTTCATTAAGCAATTTTTTTTTAAATCTGAATTTTAAGTTAATTATATACACTGTTTTTTGTATTTTAATTTGATTTCAATGCTGCTTGGGTTTTCTTTATTTTAATTAATAAAAAAATTTGTGCAGTTTGTTCTTTTTGGACCTTGCACCAGAAAACCCAACCAACTACTTTTGGAAAAAATAATATAGCTGAAAATTTCTGATTTATATATATATATATATATATATATATATATATATATCATTATATATATATATATATATATATATAATTATATATATATATATATATATATATATATATATATATATATATATATATATATATATATATATATATATATATATATATATATATATATATATATATATATATATATATATATATATATATATATATATATATATATATATATATATATATATATATATATATATATATATATATATATATATATATATATATATATATATATATATATATATATATATATATATATATATATATATATATATATAATATATATATATATATATTATATATATATATATATATATATATATATATATATATATATATATATATATTATATATATATATATATATATATATATATATATATATATATATATATATATAGTTTAAAGAAATTAAACTTTTAAGCTATTTATTTTCATAGTATCATATGGTGAAGATGATTTTAGAAATACAAGAATTACACACATTTCATATTATCCTCCTTCAATATCAATTGTAAGCTACTTATGAACCATTGTTCAATAAATTAATTACGACATATTTAGTTTCAACCATGACATAAGATCATCTAAATAACAAACATTATTAAATATATGTCAAGAAAAATTGGAAATGGTTGACACTGATTAAGTAATGAATCCCCCCCCCTCATAAAAGCCATTGCTCCAAAAAAGGCAAGGGAAATGTATGCAATATAATTAATATATTAGAATATCATATTGCTGTTAATACATTTACTGATATATATATATATATATATATATATATATATATATAATTTAAAAATTTGTTTTAAAATAATTATGTTAACATGTAAAATAATCTTTTTAACTAATTCTAAATTTCCACAAGTATGATTATTTTATTGAAGCATTTCAGAGTCTCAGTTTTTGATTTCAGTTTTTCAAAATTCAGTTCAATATTTTTTAACTAGAATTTTTTCTTAAATTTAAAAGTATAATCCTTAGTCATTAAAACTGTCTAAAAGGTTTAGATTATTTTAAAGTAGGTACTTCATTGTGTTATTTATTTGTATTATAGTCTTATGAATTTTTTCTGTCTGCTTATGCTATTTTTGTGGAGGATGTCAAAACGGCTATTGTTCACGGGTGCCAATTATGCTCACTATGGCACTGTCTGACTTACTACCAATGGGCAAACTGTCACTGTAGATCTCTGTTTCCAGCAATAAGAGGTTGCTGTTCTTGGCTGATAGTGTGAGGGTCCATTTCCCTTGAGTGGTCAGAAGTATCTTACAGTGAATTGGCTGGAAGACCTTTTTGTCATCCTTCTTACTTACCTGACTTTGTGCCATGAGACTACAACCTCTTCCATTCCTTGAAGAATCTTCATAGAATATCTTTCACCAATAAAGCAGCACTACAAAATTCTTTGTGTCCAAAACCGATGAGTTTTGCCGCAAGGTGAGTGCACAGCTGGAGTCAAATTTGCAGAAGGTGTTGCATGTTGATAATGATTACTTCAAGGATTAACAATAGGCTACATTTTCTGTAGGTCATGCTCTTTTGGCTCATTTAAAATGGCAAAAACTTTCTTGTTTGCCTTGTTTTTATGAATCTTAAATGTGATGTATAATCTCATGTATCACTTCTTGTATTTACTACATTTATTCATATTAAATAATTTAAATAGCTGAAGGAATATCCTATTATGTTACACTTATTTATATCATATATTATAAAAATGTATTATAATATATTATAAAAATGTATTGCTTTTTATATACTTCATATTATACATGTACACATGAGTTTTTATGCTATTTTATTATTTTTCCACTTTTTTTATTTGGTGAATTCTTTTACTTACTCACATTCTTTTATTTGATGAATTGTTTGTGTTGACAGAGAGATTCATGCTAAATGTACATTATATTGTCCTTTTTTTCATGTATTTTTCTTTTATTTTGTAAATTAAGGATTTTGCCCTTATATGCACAATTTTCTTTAGTAGATATATCTTATTTATGTGAAGAAAAACACTTTTTATATAAATAATTATATTTAAAAAATATTAATTATAGTATTTTACCATAAATGATTTTGATATTCAAATACTATCTGAGAATGTGAATATTAACAACTTATCATTTAGTTATTTAAAATTGTAAAATAATCATAATTATACATTATAATAATTGAAAATTTTCAGATTTGTTAAATTAATATGCTCCTGTATTTATTATCTGAGGATTAAATGTCTATGCATTTTCAAGTCTTAATCAATTATTATTATTGTAATTTTTGATTTATATATAAAGCTTGTTCTTTTTCTTTTTTTAAATTCCTTTTACTTTCATAATTCTAATTCGCAATTTTCATAAAAATTAATTTATGCTGTTTTCTTTTCAAGTGATTATAACCGTAATTTTACAAAAGTCAACAGTCCTGTTGAAATGGCTGAAGCTAACAAAGGAGTATATGAAAGTTTAACTAAGTTGTCTTTAGCACTTATATCAAAGCTTGTTATCACAATCTTCACATTTGGAATAAAGGTGAATTTATATCAAGATATTCAAATGCATTTAATTAATGGACAATAAATTTTAAGTTCCTTTTCATGTTTCTATGTAAATTTAAACTCCAGCTGATAACAGTAATATCTATATTAAATGATTATTCATAGGTTCCAGCAGGATTATTTATTCCTAGTATGGCAATGGGTGCCATTATGGGACGCATGGTTGGTATTGGCATGGAGCAGATTGCTATGTAAGTACCTTTGAAATTATTTTATGAACTGAATTTCACATGATGAAATATATGTTCTATGTTTAAAATCAGCATTTTGAAAGTACTATTAAAAGTCAATGTGTTATTGAATGTAAATAAAATTGCATAGCTTCAAAAGTTATCTTCATATTTTTGTCAATTATAGAGTAATTAACTTTACAATTTTAAAGGGGTTCTTGTTAAACTAGCTTCAACATTTTTTTTTCATCATTAAAAAATATGTATCAGTTAATTTCTCTAACTTTACAGGAAAATACGATAACTTTGGAAAGAATCAAGCATAAACTATATCTTTATAGCAAAGTTCAAATTCAAAAAATTTGAATTTTTTTTTTTTTTTTTTTAAATTAAGAAAATAATTGCTCCATAAAAATGTATCATTTCTATAAAAGCTTTCAGTTAAATTATATAAAGTTGCCTTTTAGTTTTAATAACTTCTAACCATTTCTGATTGCTTTCAATCTTGAATATTTTTGAAATGTGTAAATTTTTGCTGGAAGGTGACTTTTGTATAATCAAATAAAAACTTATTTTTCCTTGTATTTTAATAATAAGTCTCGAGCCTGAACATGTGTATATCACAAATTTTATCTTATAATAGGGGCGATCCAATTGTTGAAATGTTAAACCTAATGATAAGTCTATTACATGTATATATATTAAGTGTAAGATTAAATAGAATCAATTTTTTAGTAAGGCATTATTTAAATTTTCTTACTTTCATGATATTCTAGAAATCCACTAAAGCATATTTACCTTATCTTTGGGAAATAGTAGATAATATTATGCTATAAAATATTTAAATATAACTATATTCTTAGTATTTTTATGTATAAAATAATGTAAATGTAGCAGTATATTGCCTTAACTTAAAATACATCTTCTTGGGAAATAAACACATATTTTCTCAAAATTTTTATTTTGCTTGCTTTCTGAAGTATGAAGCGATTCATAGAAGGATGCAGTGTGGTATAAAAATGTTTGACTACTTAATTGTAAGATATCTGGAATATCAAGTTCTGTTTCATATTGTTATAAATTTATAAATAATTATTGTATTTGTCTTAAAATATCTCAGGTAGATCGGAAATACTTACATTTTGGGCAAAAATTGTGGTATTTAGAAGAGTTTCACATTAGAAGCGGGTTTTCCATTGATTTGGTGACTTGACGATGTTTTGGCGAGAAAACTTGGTGACTTGGCGAGAAATAGATATTGCTGGAAACATCTATCGCCTAAGCTCGAGGACCAATATTTACCGAGATAGCCTAGAAGCTTCCAGAACCTTGGCGAAATTGGTATATTTCCCCGCAAAGTCAGGTATAAATACCGCAGCCCGACATAGAAGGAGTTTAGTTTTGTGAAACAGTCAGTGAGTGAAGTCGATTAGTCGTGACTGCTAGTCTAGAGAATCTGTTCTCTGTCTGATGTATTTGAGACCTGTGATTAGAAGCTGTTACTTATTGTATCTGACGAACTCTAGGTGTATAATTGTGATTGTTACAGCTGGAATATATACTGGAATATTTTACGAATAAAAGTCTTGTGTTCATTGAGTGGTTCTTTATTCAACTCTCAATCTACACGAACCCAGAAGCTCGGTACAATATTCACAGGTTTTCAAAAGATAGGTACATTATCAGGTATCAATTACCATCTTACTTTGCATTGGAATCTTTATGAACTGGAATAGAGTTTACTCTTACTTGTGATGTTTTTATAATTATCTGTGTATTAACTTGCAATGAATTTCATGTTAAAGAATATTTTTTCCATTAATAATTAGATTGATAACTAATGTAAAATAAAATCAGTCTCCATTTTTCTTTTGTAGAATCTTTCAGTTTTTATATACGCTGATATTACATATCACAAAAAATACCTCAGATTTCTTTCATGTCTCTAACAGAAATTGTTAGTTTTGTTTATTTAACTGGATTCATAGTGTATATCAGCACAATGCCTACCATTTTAAAAATTTTGTTATCTTTTATTTATTATTTTTTTAAATGCTAGAATTTGAGTCAGGAAGTCAGCAGCACTATTTTGAAAAATATGTTAATTATATGCAAGTACTAGGAATTTTTAATTGATATAGATACTTTCATTTTATGCTCTCATGTATGTACTTTCTTTTTGAAGTAATAAATTACGATTATATTTGTATGCAAGTTGCTGACTTTGAAGAAATTTTCCTTCTATCCAAAAATCAACTATCCTGAATATAATTTGTTCAGAACCAAGTATTTTAGAAACTAAGTTAATATTTTAATAAAATGAATATGATCATTTTAATGGCTGTAATTTCATTTTAATGACTGTAAACAAGAATTTTGTACTTGCCTGTTTACCTGGATAAAGAAATGCTTTATTCAGATAAACAGGCTAATTTTAAATATTTTAGAGGATTGTAATAAGTGTTCAAGTATACAAGCTTGCAAAATAATTCTATTTTTAATTGTAAAGTTTTATTTTCCTTGCTAGATGTTAAATTTAAATTCTTTTGATATGTGGGTATCTCAATTTAAAATATGTAAAGTCTTACTATTAAAGGTCCTAGGAAAATTTTATTCTTTAAGATTAGTCTCAACATTTTTAATATTCTAAAATAACCAAGTTAAAATTGAGCTTTAGAAAAAATCAATGCAAGAATAATTTAAGCATTTTTAATTTATATTCATGGTATTTTCCCCTTGCATTTGGTTGACTATTATTGAAAAATATTACAAGTTTTGTGTACATCATCTGAAATTAAATCAATGTTATATACCCAAATTACATTGTTGTCATGGAAATATATTTATTTTACATATTTTAATTCCATCACTTCATGTAATTTTATCAAGTCCATTAACTCTATTTAAAAAATTAATTAAATGAAAATGTTTCTATTCACATAATTGGCTTTTACTACTTCATACCACTGTTAACATAAGAAATGTACACGATATTTGCAATTATTAAACCATACCCACAAACAACAGAAAATATTTGGTTAATCTTTCATGCTTGGAAAATTAAATATTATTTGTTATAGGTCTTACAGCCATTTAAGAATATTTCAGAAAGCTTGCCCTGAAGGGGAGAGCTGTATGACTCCAGGATTGTATGCTATGGTTGGCGCAGCTGCTTGTTTAGCTGGTGTAACTAGAATGACAGGTAAAGTGTAATATCACACTAATGTTTAAAAATTGCAATACTTTGACTCAGTTGAGAAAATACCTCAAAATAATATCATGTATTTAAAATACTAAAACAGAGCTCCTACAACTCCTGGGACCTCTGAAACATTTGGAACTTTGACTCTTGTAAAATTGTGAATTACTCCAGATATTTTTACTAATCTTCATGCATTTATTTTTTATTAGAAAATATTATAATATTCCAGTCTTTTTGTTTTTGCTTTAATATTTTAAAACTTTCAATGAAATTATCTGAAAACCAAAATGACTACGAGCTTTTAATGTTACCACAAAATGGTGGATTAAACGATATTAAATTGTTGCATTTATAACTGCTATCTGAAATAACGGTGCAGTTCTGTATCAAAAACTTTGTGATTATCTAATTTTGTGAGCACCAGATGTAGTATTTAGATTTATGTGTTCAAATTGAAATGAAATGTAATCCCCAATAAGATTGCCAAGTGGTACAGTCAGAGGGGTGATTTTAATTAATTCTTTTTGTTTCTTTCATATTGTATAAAATTCAATGAATGTTAATATTTAAATATAAAGTTTATTAATTAAAATATGCTTTCCAAATCTTCCTGGGTGAAAATTGCGTATAATTTCAGTTAATCAGCAGGAATTTGTTTATCAATGAAATAAAAGTTGAAATATGTTCTACCTGGCATATTGAATAACTTATCTTTTCACTGATCAATGGACTCTGGAAAAAACATGCAAACATTGTCTTTTGCATTATTCAGAAAAAAAGAATACATTTTTTGTTTAAGAGTTTAAATAATTACAACCAATTTTAACATTTCAAGATTGTATTAATGTGAAATTTGATCGTATTAAGGATAGAATTGGTATTTTTTTTTATTTTACCTACTCTCAAATAGACAAAATTATTCTCACAGATGGAAAGTTAATTTGCTCTTTATACACTCTCGTGGTCAAGCATCTGTTGAACATGAGTTTCTGTGTGCAAAATATTAATGGTAAAAAATTCATTTGTAGCTAAGTGTATTATTGATGATCGTATCCAAAACATGAGAGGTGTCAATAAATTTGCAAAGACATATTTAGTTTTGCTGTTTGTGCCAAACAAAAGTACGAATCATATTTTGTTGAATTAAAAAGCAAAAAAAGAGTTGATAATAAAAGAAAATGAAAGCAGAAAGCTCTTTTTAAAGAAATTGATGATCAAAGAGAAGCATTTGGGAAAGAATGTATGTCAACTTCAAAAATTTACAATAGAGTAAAGTTGCTGAAGGAACAGATAAATTAACATTAATAGCAGTAAAAATAGGAGGGAGACAGCGTTCTAGCTTACTTAGGATGATGCAATCACCCTCTGTCAAGAATAATGGTGCAAAAAGACACCATAATCTATTGACCCCCTTTTAAAAATAATGGTTTAAAATAGCCATAAAATACATGCTCTTTTTTTTTTTTAATATTTGTGTTATACCCACTCTTTGAAAGACAACACAAGTTTCATAAAATAATGCTAATGAAACTCCTATAAAAATCTAAATTATGTTCAAAAAGTAATGGCTCTGTTTCATCCACCCAAACTTTGTAAAATAATGGTAATGAGATCCCCCATCAAAATTAAACCTACTTTTAAAAATGGCTTTTATTTATCTATATAAACTTTGTAAAGCAATGAAGTCGAAACCCCCCATAAAAACTACAATTCTTTCATCAAAAGCAATAGTTATTTTTTTAATCTGTAATATTTTTCTGCCCTTTTTGACCAATGGCATTACAATACTCTATAATTAATCAGCTCCCTTTAAAAAAAAAAAAAAAAAAACTAAAAAACTTTTGAAACTTAATCTTCAAAGTGGATATAATTATAGATACTACAGTAATATATTTTAAGTATTTAAAGAAAACAAATATGTAAACAAACAAATGGAAAGAATTGAAGAAAACCCTGAATGTTTGGTGAATGTGTGCACTCAAATTTCATTATTTTATTGCTTTTGAGCAGAATTACAGGAGCTCCAGTCAATGATACTTACATCAATAATCCCATCTGAAAGTGTTAAATTCATCAAACAGTAAGGAAATTTAAAAGAAAATTTTAAAAATTATCAAGTTTTGATGAAAGTATTTAAAGAGATGTTGAGCCATTATTTAATGGTAAACACATTAAAATTTTTATTATATTTTAATAGTTTTTGAACTATTGAAAGATACGTTTCTGTTTCCCCCCTTACAGTTCTTTGAAAAGGTTTATATATATATATATATATATATATATATATATATATATATATATATATATATATACTTCTGGATTATATATTGTGAATAGTAATATGCAAGCTTTTTTTTTTTTTTTTTTTTTTTTGTAATGAAGGGAGGAAAATTGAGCTGATAAAATATGTAATTTATATTTTAAATTGTAACACCAGTTTATCTCATTCTAGAATTGCATACTGAAATTGTCATGAAAAGATTAATCGAACCTTATGTTTCTCACCATATTTTAACTGAATTTATGAAAAGTAGATACTAATTTCATACCTAATTTTGAGATATAGAAATGTTTATATCTAATAATTGAGATATTGAAAAATTATTTTAAGTCATTAAACATATGAATAACTATTTAAAATAGTAACAAAAATTATTTCAGATGTTATAATTTTATTTATTTACATGATTTGGTAGCTACTACTTGGCAAATATGCAATTTATTTACAGTTTGAATAGTGTCACCATCTGTTGATACTTAAGGACACAGCAAACAAAAAAATTCAGGGTATCCATCAGACTGCTGTGTCAGCCATCTTCACTAGCAATGGCCTGCTGCTGGGCTGTTAGTATGGTCCGCTGTTGGCCCATGTAATTGTCGATACATGCGAATATAAAGCTATAAATGAGCCATTGCCATTGGGCCGGTGGTAGCTGCTTTTACTAATGTACTGCTCATTATAGTTTATTTATACACATAAAATATAATTTATTTTTATGTGTTAATAATTTTTATATTGTTCTAGTTAATATAGAAGTATTGAAAATTTATTAAATGAATACTGAATCTATTTTGATTATTTTAAAATATCACAAGGATATCTCCATGTTATTATCAATGAAATAACGTTAAGTGCATTTGTAGGTCTTAATTATGTAGAAAGGTTTTTAAAAAGGAATTCTACATTTTACTGTTCATTTTCATTTTTATATTCTGTGTTAATTTTTAAAATAATCTTTATATTTCCAAATTTTATTATTAAAAAATTTGTTTTTTAAATTCTTTATTTATATAACTTATTATTATCCCTTATTTATATAACTTATTATTAAAATTTAAGTCTGTAAATCAAATTTTATTCTTCATTTAAATTCAAATCATTGAAGACAGTAAAATCAAAAATAATTAAAAATAAAATTCAAGATAAAATATTTAGGACAACATTGTCATCATAATCCTTGTAATCTTTCTAAGCATCTAAAATAGAAAACAATTTTTTCTTTAAATATATATGTGTGTGTGTGTGTTTGGGGGAGGGGTTGTTCAAGCTTAAATTTTATATTTACCCATTATCCTGTTGACCATTTACATTACTATAAAAGTATTTAGTGCCAAATGTTCGAAATTTTGATCACTTCTCAAAGATGTGAAGGTAAAAATGCTCAAGTTAGATTTTCATTGAAATAAATTGATTAAAATTTTTGTTAATTCATGTTTCAATTTTTCAGTCATAAATAAAAACATAAAATGTGAGTTTAAATATTATAAAATATGTCAGATATGTCAAGCCACTATACTGCAACAATTGATGACATTCTTTACGCAGAAAAATTCAACATATTACACAAGTGTTTTAAATTATAAACAGAAATGTTCCATATAAATATTTTTTCAGATACTTTCATATTGTTACAATCTTCAAGTTTAAAATACAAAATTTTTATTAAGAAATGCACAATGATTTTAAAGAAGAACAAGGTTTTAAATGATTGTATGCATATATATATGCATGCTGAAGATTAAATATATTATTTACCCATTATCCTGTTGACCATTTACGTTACTATAAAGGAATTTAGTGTCAAATGTTTGAAATTTTGATCACTTTTTCCAAGATGTGATGGGAAAACCACTAGTTAACTTAATTGTACATTAATACCATTTTTTATAAATGCATAAAATATTTTGTAATGTTTTTCATTAGTTAACAGATGTTTGAGAAGTATAAAAAATTTAAAACAATAAACTTTGATAAAACAAAATATGTGTTAGCTATTTATTCCAGTTAAAATAATTGTAAATAAGAAACCATTTTATAAACAAATGAATTAAAGTTTATATGGAATTCACCGACAATTTTATGATCATAAATAAATGTTACAAGATCCTATATTAAGTTTAATAAGAATATACATTTAAGCTCTTTCAAATGGAATATTTTCAGATTGTCATTCACTTCATAAACTTGTTTCGTAACAAACAAAAAAATATAATAAGTTTGACTTTGACTACTGAATTCTATTAGAAAGAAAAATAAGCATTGGAAAATTTAATTTTTGGTTACATTAATTTAATATTACTCATAAATGTAATGAAAAATAGCTTTTGTGCTCGATGTTTTTTTATATTTATATGACGGCAATGGAACAATTCTACAACGTAAAATGATTAAAATGTTTTTGAATGTCGTTATCTTGTTGTCATGTCACCAAAAGTGTAGGAAGTTTTCATAACAAGAAATTAAATTATATTTCAACATACAAAAATTATATCATTCTTGCACTATTTATAACTTTCCTCTCCTGATATTAACAACAATAATTAATGCTTACTTATCTTGTATTTCTGTTGGCTCTCTGAGGCAATATTAAAGTCTCTTCCATTTTACATTAATGACTGACACAAACATTTTGCAGTTTTTGGCTTCATACTGTCATGCAGTAGGAATAATAAACAATAAAAAATCTTTCTTGCTGTAAAATAGTTTTTATGGTTAAAAAACATATGAAGTTATCTAAAAAATTTATTAACATCACAGTAGAAAACTGTTTGATGAAAAAATAGTTTTTTTGTATAAAAATAATAGTATTTAAACTAATTGTCTTGATTTTGCTGGCCAACAGCTTCAGGGCCAACAATGGCCAAAATCTACTGGCCCACTACTTAACCAGCTCTGGCCTATTTTATTTTAATCAGTACTCACCCTTGTTTGTAATACCCTTGGCCAGGCGTACAGGCAATCATAAGTGGCCAACAAAAAACAGGCTTGGCCAGCAGCGGCCCAGATTTTTGCTGAGAGTTTGTTTGCTGGGAAACACCCTCAAATATATGTATTGATATTTGGATTGAACTAGCCAATTACATAAACATTCTGTGTTATGAATACTGAAATGTGTATGGTGCTTTTCAGATTAATAAATGACTTACAATGAAATTTTGAAATCAAAAGTATTGCACTTACTAATTAATGAATTTATTATTTTACCCATGTCTATTAAAACTGCCAAACATTTGCAATGTTTTGTATAGCCTGAGAAAAAAGGTTTTGAGTTTGCAATGAAATATATTGATACTGCATTATTAATGTTTGCATATTATAGTGTCATATGATGTGTGTTTAACAGTATATTTACTCTTAAAATACATGGCCTTAAGACTTAAATATGGAAAAATAACTCTGAATCCACAATTATTTTAATGCATTTTTTGTCTTTGAAAATTTCTGCATTTAAGTGCAAAACTAAGATAGTGCGATAATTGCTATATAATATTTTCTTTCCATGAAACTACAAATTTTCATCTAATATTACACAAGATTGATGAATATATTGAAGGTATTTATCTTTTTAATACCAGGTGTGTATTCTGCTATTGATAAAGATCTGTCATAATAGTACATAATTATAAAATATTTGCTAAAATTTTTTACTAGTTATGTTTGTGGCTTCATTATTTCTGAAATTGTGTTTTATTGGAAAATATGGCTTTGTTTCATTGATATTTCAGAAAGAAATCAACTCTTTTGTTAGTACAATAAATATTCATAATTCTTATGTTTTAGATAATTTTCTTTGTTGTTTTATATGAATCATTCCACATAAGATGGTGTGCAGTAGAGTTTATTTGATGAAGCATTTTCAGTAACAGATTTGTAATATTATAGCTTTCATTGCAAGTTTTGGCTTGTCCTATTTTTCTCACTTCATATCAAGTAACTCATTGAATATTTAACTTGAATACGCATTTGTTAAAAATATAAATTTTAACTTGATTCCTATTTTCAATAATTTTGATATAATATTTCCTCTTTGACTCAATTCTGTTCAATTGCTTATTGTGTTCTTTGCTTAATTCTATTCAGCCAAACAGAAGTATATGAATTGTTACTCCTGCAGTAAATATATTCTGGATTTTAGTAAACCTTACTTTTCAGATTTGATAACATATTAATTACCATCTGAAGCTGCAGGAATGGAATTTGTTGCATTATCTGAGTAACCAATAAGAATTTTGATTATCACCATTTTGAAGAAACATTAGAACCAGTAGCCAAATATGTGTTGATTAATTTTATCTTGAGATATTTATTTAATGTTTTAATTTATATACTTATGTAAATTTAATGTCCTTAGAGAATTTATTTTTGTACTGTATTAATTTTTAATGTTTCAGTTTACAAAAAAAAGGATTACTTTTATGCAAAACTTGTAAGTTACGTCCAACAGATTTTAAAACTAATGACTAATTAATGGAACTAATGATGCCATTTGTATTTTAATTTTCTTATATAATTTCACATTCTTTCTTGACAATAATGCTGCTTACCTCCTGAGCATTCTGGATTTTGAAAGAGATATTGACCTTTAAACGAGCATTTGCTGTTGGCGGATAGGAATATTTAATGTCCATGAATCTTTTCTTACTTTTGTTATTGCCTAGCTGGTATATGAATGGCTAGATTTCTGGTCTTCAGTTCAGCAGTTCACTGGTAAGATTTGCACCATGAGCGTTGTTTATATAATTGCCAATACTACTAATTCTCACTCTAATTATCTCCTATGTGTGGAAGAGACATTTGACGTTCAAAGAAATAAACTAGTATTTGTATTCTTTGTACATGTACACATTTAAACATGCTGCTTTCTATTTTTCTATATTAACATCTTTAATTGTTGTTATTTTCTTGTTGTATTTTGCTTTGTATTTTCAGTAAACTTATATTAATGTGCATAATTTTAATATTTAAAAGAATATTTATTTAAACACTAAAAAGTGCAATTATTTTTTAATGTATTAAGATTATTTATGAATAAAAGATAAAATACATTTAAGATTTTTCTTTATGTATTGAATTAACCATTTCATTTAACATTCAAGGATATGCTTAATCTTAATTATATAATCTTTAATAAAAGTATACTCTTTGTAACTTCAAAGAAGAAAAAAAAAATGCATATAATTATGTTACTTTCGTTTTCAGTTTCATTAGTGGTCATCATGTTTGAGCTCACTGGATCTGTCAGTTACATCGTTCCTCTCATGGCTGCTGTTATGGCTAGTAAATGGGTAGGAGATGCTCTGGGTAAAGAAGGAATGTATCCTTTTTAGCAATATTATTTGATATTTTGCATATTAGAAAGAAATGTTTTCTTTATGATTAACTAATAAAAATTTATAATTACTGAATTTTCTCATAAAAATATTTCACCTTTACTTAGTTCTTATATGATATTTTGTGATACTACATATAATAATTTAATATAAACATACCAATATATTTTCTGATTTGCATAAACAATTATGCTTGTCTGTTATCAAAAAAGGAATAATAAAATTCTTTCTAAACCGTATTAAATTTACTGAAGTCCTATTGCAGAATAAGAAGTCATTATTGCAATTGTAAAGTACTGTAAATAGATATAATAATGTGACTGTTCATTATTCTGCGAACATTATAATTCCTATATTGAGAGTGAATATATTTTGACTGAACTACTTCATAATTAAAGTAAAACTGAATTTTCAGGTAATTGGTTATCGCTCTGGCTTTTGGTCCAATAGTTCTTGGGTTCGAATCCCTCCTTGAGCTTAAATGTTAGTGATTCAGAATCCACCTAAAACTGTAACTCCCTGTTTAATTTGTCTGTATGTGCAGTGAATTTTGAACATCAAACAAATCAAAACCAACCAACTGAAGTTAAAAGTATGGCATTCCTTTTTAGAAATAATATTAAACTATTACCATAAATAAACAGTTGTCTTAATTGGAGGAATATTAGCCATAAGTAAAGATAAGGAACGCACATGTTGTGTACTACATTGATTTTGCATGCTAAATAAATAACTTTTTTCTCACTAATTATGATATGAGAATTTCATTAAGCTCCATTTTTTAAATTTATCATTAAATTTATTCTATTTTATAAATGTTTTTCAGGTGTAGTCATTAAGTTTTTTTTCTTGCCTATAATAGTTTATCAAATTTTAAATTTGGGTATTGACTAATGATATAAATTGCTGATAAAAAGGGAATACTTTATACCAATTTTTTTTCTAGACAGCATTTTTACACTTATCACTGCAATTTTATTAAAAAACTAAGGTTTAAAAAAATTTTCTAGTCTTTAATTTTGCAAATTAGGATATATGAATGGCTCTTCTTAAGGAGCAATTATGAAATTACTTCTTTCTTACATAATTTTTTACTTAATAATGATAAGTTATGATGCTCATATCCATTTAAATGGGTATCCATTTTTGGATAGTAAAGAGGAATTTACTCATACAACATTAGCTGCTGATGTGATGAGACCAAAGTAAGAACTTATGCTGTTGCTGTCTATATATGTAATTTTTTTATACTTTTATTTTTAGTCTAATTCTTTAGTAGGAGCTACTGCATTGAATCCTCGACCATATTTACGATGAATTAATCCAAAATATATTCTTTTAATAATTTAATCAAATAAAATGAAAATACATGATTGTTTCATTGATGCTTAAATAAAAGAAAGAACTTTATTTCCAATAGCGCATTGTTGGATACATCTTTTATCTTCATATTGAGCTTGTTTTTCACTTAATTTACATTAGTGCATTTGCCATCATTGTCATACGCAGAACTCCACATTAATATCGTCAATACTTAGGCACAATGTCTTAATGAGGTTATTTCCATCTTGCTACTCATTCATCAAAAAAATTTGTTTCCCTTGGTATGCTTAAAAGGAAAAAATGCTATTTTTAAATGAATGAATTCTAAATTTGCTAAGGAGTGTTTGCTAATTTCCTGCTTAAAATCGGTGAAAATGACGCGATAAATAAATGTGTACGCATACGCATAAACATTGACAAATTCTATGTCATAAGTAGTGTGCTGTATTAAAAATAGAATTCTTTGTTTGTAAAGGTAGATAATGGAATCAGTTGATAAAGCTAAGCTTAAATTTGGTGATGTTATACTTTCATGACCAGTGTGTACCAGTTTGAAGGAGACCTAAAAAGAGGATAGGAAAATTATTTTCCTTTTTATTATAGCAGGGAGAATAAAAGTAGTTGAAAAATGTATTCCACTAGCAGAAAAATTTATAGCTAAAAAATTATGTAAACTTTATTGATTTTTACATAAATAAAATTATAAATCAAGTAAATTTATATAAAAAAATATTTTGATTTAAACTTATAAAAAAATTTTCCTTAAAGTAATAATTAAAATGTAAAAAAAATCTGGAACTTCAGGATTTATTTTGAAGAATAGGGACATTTCAGAACGTTTTATTAAAAATTCAGGAACATCGGACAACTCTGAACCTTTGAAATTATTACACTTATTTATTTATAATTATTTTTTCTGTTGCCAAGGGGTGAGATGAAATAGAATTTACCTAAGTTCCAGATAATTATAGGTATACTGTTTAAAATAAAAAAGTACTTCCTTGAATGATCACTAAATTTATATAAAACATTCAAAATAGGATTCATCTGATTTGGTAATGAATAATCATTGTTGGAGAGAATGAGTCATTTTCATTTACAAAATAGCATTTTCGAAATGTGTTTTTTATTGTATCTTCCATGCTATTATTCCATGCTCTCCAGACCAAGTTGGAGACGTTTTCAAATGATGTACAATTTAGTTTTCCAATTCTTTTTTTTTTTTTTTTTTTTTTTTTTTTTTTTGAAGATCCAGAGCTCATGTAATTTTCTTAACTTTTGATTTATTAATTTTGGCTTTTAAAGGTTGTGGTATTTTTGTGAGTCCTCCAAGAATAATAGCAATTTTCACAGATGCAGAATTTAAGGCACGTTTAACATATTCATTTAGTTTATAATTAAAAATGCTTTTGTATAAAAAAATTAATTTTTTTATCCATCCAACCTTTCTCATTCACCCTAATTTCTATGCCTTTAGAAAAATTTTCTTTC
This sequence comes from Latrodectus elegans, assembly GCA_030067965.1. NCBI lineage: Eukaryota > Metazoa > Arthropoda > Arachnida > Araneae > Theridiidae > Latrodectus > Latrodectus elegans. Next base: position 107,324,927 of record CM057817.1, on the reverse strand, counting down.
TGAAGCTTCTTTCTTTAAAATATCATCATCAGTGATGGTAATTTTAAACCATATAGTCACAGCATAGAACTACTGTAAATGAAGTCCTTTCATTCCCCATAGTATTTATAGGAATGCTGCTTGTTTCCTGAACATCAACAGTCCTTAGTGGTATATCAAAAGATAAATCTAACATCATCCATATTAAAAATTAAATCTAATGTAAAAAATATTTTCTCAAATGTCTTTTTTACAAAATGTCATAAAATAATTTCTTTTGACAACCTTCAGGTAATATTTGACCCACTAGCAATTAGGTACAGCAAAGTTGTTCCTTTTCATAAACCGGTAGCACCACATAGGCCCACCAGAGAAATCGTAAACAATTTTTCATAAAAAAAAAATTGAGCTTCATTCTGATATTTATGTTGAGACTTTCTTTCCCATTTATTCTTTCACTCAATATCTATTTATGTATTCTTCCTCCATCTCAGGACAGTGAGACTTTCCACATCGATTAACTACTTTGGTCTCAGTTTTCAAAGTTGGACTTTTTCTACAATTGAGTGTTTGATTTGTCAGTGCCAAAGCATTTTATAGCTTCCCTATTTCCTACTTCAGTTGCGTTGCCTATAGCTTTTAGTTTAAACTCTGCCATGTAAATAGAATGTTTTTCCCTAAGCATGACGATGTATGAATATTTTCAAGATAAAAATGCTCAGATCGTGAGTAAATGTGTATAAATAAATTTAAATTTATTCAGGAATGATTTTCAAAGAATCGAATTTCTTCTATTCTGGAGAGAACTTCCAATTATTTTCAAGTATGAATTTATCCTTGAACATAATTTGACAAAACTAAATATAGCTGAACTGTATAAACTAAGTCATGAAAATTTTCATTGCCATCTGTTATCAATTTTATAAAACATGAATGACATTGTTCAAAATTTTAATTTAAGTTTTTCAGTTGGAGACCATTTTTTATCAAATTATCTGTGAGAGTATATAATATACACAGCAAAATATGAAACTTTTTTTAACCTATAATCCCTGGATTATATACAAGAAAATATAGTAATTATTTGTTTTTATTGATTTTTATACTTTGTACTTCAACAAATTCAATTTAATTATATTATTTTGGAAAATTTGTACGTGTGTTTTTTTTGAGTTTTCATCAAATCAAATTTTAATTATTGAAGTATACATTACTTGTATCTATGTCAAATAAAAAATTAATTTTAATATTTATAAATATAGTTGCTTATTATAATACTATTTTCAGAAGAAATGAAGGACCTCTATGTATAATAACTCAAGATAGTATGACAGTTGAAAATATTGGTATGATGCATTCTTTTATATTTAACAATTTTTAATCACTTGCATCTTTTTAAATTTGGAACTTGTCTTCGGTACTTAAATTGTCAACTTATTTTACCTATATATACTTGTGCTTATATATATTTTATTTTCTGTTGTTATATATTATTTAATTTCACAAAAATTTCCATTGCATAACTTGGGAATTATGCAACACTATTTAACACCACTGATAAATTCAATTTTGCTTTTATTATGCAATGATACTATTATTTGTCAAAAGAAATCCATTTCTGTGATAACATAAAAACCTTTATTAAAAATTACTATTTAATATAGTTATGATTCATTGAATGTAATCAATTTTAAATCAAATTTAAACATGTTTTTATATGAGTAACTATAGTTAAATCTATTTATAATTAAGTGCCACATATATTGCTCAAAAGGTGTAATATGATACACTAAAAAAGTAGCCTGTTTTGAAATAACTGCTACATGTTATGTTTCAATATTTCTGAAATAATCAGAAAAAACTATATTTGAATTTTTAATTAAATTGTACATTTTAATCTACAATTTAAGTACTTGATGAAATTAAAATTAACAACTTTGAAGAAATAATTGCAAATCTTGTGAATGTGTAACAAAACTTGTATTTTTACCAATGAAAAATATGTTGTTATAAATTTGACCTTATTTTCTAGAAAATTTGTTGAATACCACCGATCATAATGGGTTTCCTGTTGTGGTTTCAGCTGAGTCGCAATATTTAGTTGGCTTTGTTCCTCGTAGAGATTTGAGTTTAGCAATTGGTAAATTTTCAAATATTTTTATTTGTAGCATTGTATGTTTTAAAATTGATGTTAAGAGAATAGCTGCCAAATGTCTGAATTACTTATTCCAATTCTAAAAACAAAAGAAACTCGTAAGTATTTTGATAAATATATTTACCAAAAATAAATGCTATTTTTTTCTTTTATAAAATAAAGCCTTTCTAAAATTGAAAACAATATTTTAAAAATTATTAAAATTCCATACTATTCTGAATTTGAGACATTATAGTTACAAAATCCTTAAACTTATCTAATATCTGCTAAAATGCAGAAAAACTAGATTAAGAGATGTAGCAAATATTTAAAATGAAATATATGTTGTAGTTGACAGAATTGTTTTAAGTTTTCTGATAACCGGAATTCCATCAATAATAAAATTTTCTAAATTCAACTCCTTTGTTTCCATTATATGTTTTTCTGTTTTTCTATTGAAAAAGTAAAATTTTTTATAGTAAATATCAACTATCCTTGGTTATTCAAATTCTGAATAAAAGTAAATGCTTCACATGATGCTGACTCCCTTAAATATGGTAAATGGAAATTCATATATCGATTAGTGACATTGCAAAATAGCTACTAAATACATATTGTTATTCTTAATGTAATTCTTAACTTTTTTCACTTAACATGAGAAGTTTCAAAATAAATTTTTTGGTTTCTCATAATTTTCCTTCTGATAAGTCTAATATTTATAAGTAATTTGTAGCAAAGGGAATTTTTTTATTTTTATGTTAGTTTTCATTAAAACTTGTATGTTTATTATATAAAATGCTTTTAAATTTGTATAAAATTTAGAATTTTTTAATGCGCCCTTCATTTCAAAGCATTAATGTGAAGCTCAAGGACTTTTTTCATTATTTAATTTCAGATACAGGTATATATCATTTCCCATCTTTCATGTTACCATGTGTATTAAAATTTGAAAATTGAAATATTTTAATATTGATTTTGGAATTTCAGGTTGTGTTTAAGAATAGAAGAAACAGTTCAAGTGTAGGAATTATTCCAAAATTATAGTGGGCTAAATTTTTTATGCTTCTTCAGTGATTAAAGAATGCTTATCATTATCACTGTAAAGATGTTTCTCAGTTTCCTTAAATTGCTCATTTTCCTTGTCTTTGAATTCCCTTGATTTTTTTTAACTGCATATTCCCCATAAAAATCAAGTTTCTCCAGACAATTAAAAAGTCATAAAGATTACACATTGTTTATATTGTTTTCTCTTATAATAGTTTATTTTTTACTTTTTAAAAACTTATGACTTATCACCATATTAATAATAGGGGAAAATTACTTAAACATTCCTTTTTCTGGTGAACACAAGTTTAAAATTGAGTAAATTCAGAAGTTTTTCCTCCACTTGGTAAGGTAAAAGACTGGATTGTTTGACAGTAATGTCGTTAGCCCTTGCTCAAAGATTACGTTTTGCTTATCTAGAATTCAAATGATGTCAGATCTAGAATTCAAATAATTACAGTTAGATTCAAAATTATGAAATTCCATTGCACAAAGAACGAAAGCTTTTTGACTTATTTTAAAACTGAAGAAGTGACGACTTAAGAATTTAATAAGTTCCAGTCATCATGCCTTTATAAGGAATTAGATTTCTGAAGAATCAGTAAAAAAATGATATGTTCATTTACCTCAAATGTTTATACTTCAGATTTCATATTCTGTGTAGAATTCAACATTTTCAGTAGTATATATTTTCAAATAATATAAGTAATATTTGTAAAAAAAAAATATAAGTAAAAAGTTGATAGGCTAACATGATAGGGTACATATTTTTAGAAGAAAAACAGTAAAATATTTTTCGACATTAAAAAATGGGAAAATGTAGTTTTTAAACTGAAAAAGATAAGTGATTATTTTTCTTGATTTTTCATCAATTAAAGAAAAATAAGTATTGTTAAGCAGGGATCTTATTTTGCATATGTTTCTGATATAGTGCATTCTAAATAAGATTTCTTATGGTACATTTTTTATAAAGAAAGCAGTTTGGTAGCAAAAATTAAATCTAAATTTAGTACTTATTTTTCTATTTTATGAAATTTCTGTTTTATTAACTGTTTTACTGGCCCCTATGAGTTCATAATAACAAGTGTCTACTGTATGTAGCTGCTTTATTATTCTTATATTATTTTCGAAATTCCTGAATTTGCTTTCTAAATTTTATTTCAGTACTGAACTTTTTACGTTTAATAACATTAGGTTTTATTTATTTATTAAAAATATCTTTCAGTATACATGTGTTTACCCTTTTTATTTTCTGTGGTGAAGACAATAAAAGATAAATAAAATTTTACAGATAAGTGAATATTAAACGTTGTTAAAAATTATTTTAAAAATCTGTTGATGTGCAGTGTTCTTGTTTAATTGTTATTCAAATGATATCGTTTTATTTCAATGTTTTTAGATACTCAATTCATTTCATTTAGATTGTTTATTATATATTAAAGTGTTTTGAATAAGTTTGAATAAAATGTAAGAAACAAAGTAATATAAAATAAAATTTTTGAGTTGAAACATATTTTCCATGTTTCCCTTAATGAAAGTTATGTAGAATTTAATTGAATTGGCATAAATTTGTTTACTAATGAAAATGAAATAAAGGCTGAAATAAAAATTATTTAAAATGCCTTTTCAATGACCAATGGGCTCTTGAAACTATATCTAATAGTTGTATTTGTTTTGAGTAAGTGTATTTATATTTGAAAAGAAATTGTCATACACATTTTGTAGTACTCAATAAATTAATAGACTGGAATCTATTGAAAATGCCTAAAAACTTTAAAGCAACTCATTATTTTATACAATGTATAATCCAGTATTATATAGAATGTGGATTATTTAAATAAAAAATTAGCAGTTATACTGTAAATTCATTGAAGGCTTATAAAATAATCATTAATAATTTTAACTTAAATAAAAAAATAGTCTCAATAATGTTTGCAATTATTTACTTTTATTACTTACAGAAATGAATGAAAAATATTGCATGTACATGATTATATGCATATTTAGTTAAGAACAACTTTTAAAATAAAATTAAAATATTTAACATGAATGTTGATAATTCCTGGAATTTTTTTATTCGATTTTTGTGAAAATATGTACGAATTCTGTTATAGGTGATGGTAAACCAGAATAAATATTCACTGAAATTAATTTTTATAAAATGAATTTAAAAAACTTAAACAAATTATATAAAAGTCATTTATTTATAAAGATACTCATTGACACCGGTCCATCAATGTTAAAATTTTATTCGAATCAATTTGGACAACTTAATGCCAGTGTTGTGTTTGACAGTGAGTCTTTGTTCTGCTTGGGTAATTATAAATTTTTAAGCTTGAAGATGGGGGTGCCCTTAGAAGATAGGTCCTATTTAACTGCTACTATTGAATATTATCACTTTTTTGTATAGCAAAATCATTTAACTCTTTGACGGTTAGTGAAAGGAGCAGTTTTCGCTTACTTAATTCGCGCTGTATTGTGAGTAAACAGTAGTCAAAATTCGCAACTGTTCCCCGCCGTTCTTCAGAAAATGTCACCTTTCTCTGGCGATACCGTAGATAGCTCACCTCTCGCGTTTTATAAAATTCTTACTTTTAATACATAAATAACATTTATTAAGTATTTTAAAATAATTAATAAATGATAATTAGCAAATAGTAAATTATAAATGATTACAACCAATTATATGAATAATAATCATTTATTATTATAACTGTAAGACAAATATTAAATTTTAAAGTCTAAGTAAATGCAACTAATGTAAAACTTTATCAAGCATTTAAATGCAGTTATTTCCTAAAAAAATTTTTCAGTCTGATATACTTTAAAATATGGAATACTACACATAATGGTGTATTACGGTCTTGGCAATATGTATGTGTTTCACTGTGAATTCTTTTTTCATTGCATCAATTTTGTCTCAACATACCACACATTGTCTAGTAGGTTCCTTCTTTTTTCAGTAAGTGGAATATAATCAGGAAAATCGCGAGCTGGCAATCTTAAAGTATTCGAAACTGTTTCAGTAGGTTTTGATTTCAAATGTCTGCGAGTGTGATATTTTTTAACAATTCTTTCAGCTAGTTCAATTTTGAATTCCAAATTTGATTTTTTATTCTCTCTTTTTTTTTTTTTTTTTTTTTTTTTTTTCCACAGCTGGAAAGCATTAAAAATTGTTATGCCCAATAAATAACTAAATATTTTCTTAAAATATTTCCTTTGACGAGACCGATTAACGTCATAGTATCCAATTTGCTGATCCATGCAATCTACACCACCCATAGTATTATTGTAATCTAAAACAATCTTAGGCTTCTCTATTTCCACATTTTTCAATTTATTTGGGACTTTTATGATTTCAGGATTATGAATTGAGCTTATAAAATTAATATACTTTTTATTTCTCCATCGCATGATGATCATCATCTTACCTCTTTGATAGGCAAGTAAGTCTCCCTTTTTAAGCTTTTCTGTTTTTAGTTCCTTCGGTAGATCTTTTCTTTTAGGTCTTAATGTTCCAAAAAATGAGTTTTAGCTTTCAATAATGTTTCCCCTAATTCGGGAGAGTTGTAGTTACTATCCATAGTAAGGCAGTATACTTTGTTTAATAGCAGCTTAGATAATGTCAAAACTACCTGTGTAGAAAACGAACATTTTTTATTTTCTTCAGTTATATGTGTGCCTTTACGAACATAAATTTTAATAGACCACATATATTCAGTATGAGATTCACATAACATAAACATTTTGATACCGAATCTGGCCCTTTTAAGTGGTAAGTATTGGTGTCCAAGTAAGTCTGTACAGCAATAGACTTTCATCAATACTGTTACAAATTTATAAGTAATTATTGTATTTGTCTTAAAATATCTCAGACAGATCGGAAATACTCACATTTTGGGCAAAAATTGCGGTATTTAGACTTGTTATACACTAAAAGCGGGATTTCTAATGATTTGGTGACTTGGCGATGTTTTGGCGAGAAATAGATATTTCTGGAAACATCCATCACCTAAGCTCTAGGACCAAGATTTTGCGAGATAGCCTAGAAGCTTCCAGAATCTTGGCGAAACAGGTAGATTTCTCCTATAAGTCAGGTATAAATACTGCAGCCCGACATAGAAGGAAGCAGTTTTGTATAGACAGTGAGTGAAGACGATTAGTCATGACTGCTAATCTAGAGAAGCTGTTCTCTGTCTGAGGTATTTGAGACCTGTGATTGGAAGCTGTTACTTATTGTATCTGATGAATTGTAGCTGTATAATTGTGATTGTTACAGCTGGTATGTCTAGTGGAATTTTTACGAATAAAAGTCTTGTGTTCATTAAGTGGCTGTTTTATTCAACTCTCAATCGACATGAACCCCGAAGCGCAGCACAACTGGTGTCGGAAGCGGGATTGAAGAGTTGATGTAGTGTGTCACAAGAAAAATTTATATGGATTTAATAAAAAGTCTTCTCGATAAATTAACGGAGCAGATGGCTGAGATGAACGCTGGACTAAAAAAGATGAAAGCTGGACAAGAAGAGATGAAAGCTCGACAAGAAGAGATGAAAGCTCGACAAGAAGAGATGAAAGCTCGACAAGAAGAGATGAAAGCTCGACAAGAAGAGATGAAAGCTCGACAAGAAGAGATGAAAGCTCGACAAGAAGAGATGAAAGCTCGACAAGAAGAGATGAAAGCTCGACAAGAAGAGATGAAAGCTCGACAAGAAGAGATGAAATCTAGACAAGAAGAGATGAAAGCTGGACAAGAAGAGATGAAAGCTGGACAAGAAGAGATGAAAGCTGGACAAGAAGAGATGAAAGCTGGACAAGAAGAGATGAAAGCTGGACAAGAAGAGAGGAAAGCTGGACAAGAAGAGAGGAAAGCTGGACAAGAAGAGATTAAAACCGAGATGACGAAAGAGATAAAATCTGGACAGGAAGAGCTTAAAAAGGAACTTAGGAAGGACATTGTAAGTGTTAAAGAAGAATTCTCCAACATCATTTAAGGAAAGATGAATGCAATGGAAGTTAAGGTGACTTCAGTTGAAACTAAGGTTTTGAAGATTGAAGAAAACGTTGAAGAAGCATTAGACAAATTGAATAAGGAGATTGAATGCTTGAAGAAACGAATGTCAAACAGACATGACGAGCCCAACGTGGCATTTATGCCTTCCCTAGCTACGATTAAACTCTAAACATTCGATGGGAAATCATCCTGGTAAGTATACAAGACCCAGTTTATGATGGTATCGGAAGCTAATGGATGGAATCCCCGAGCCCAAACTTTTCATCTGGCGATTTTTTTAAGAGGGGACGCGGCCGACATCCTCGAGAGAGAAGAGCAGATGTAGATTTCCAAGCCTTATCAAGTGCGCTTGAGCTGCGATTTGGAGACAAGAGCACGAAAGAATATAGCAGACTACAGTTAAAATCCTGCTATCAAAAAGCGGGTGAAAGCTTGCAAAAATTGGCTGCCGATATTCAGCGACTTTCCCGTTTAGCAATTTCGGACTGCCCAGCTGAGACACGTCAAGAACTGGCTCTCCATTACTTCATCGATAGTGTGCGGGATCCGGAGATACAGAAAACACTTAAATTCGCCGATGTCAAACATATGTGCGTAGACTAGGGCAGATCCGATAAGATTCAGGCTGCCCAGCAGTTGAGATCTGCGGCGAAAATTCCGTAGCTTAGAGTTGAGTAAAGGTGGCAGAAACACGAAAATTCAGTGTTGGACGCGGTGCAGTTAGACACGCCTAAAGAGACTGCCCAAAACCAAAAGATGGTGGAAATAATCTTCCACCACAGTAGGGAAGGATTCAATGAATTCAGGAGTTTGAAATACGTCATCACAAAGCAACTCTTCATGGAAATGCTGATGCAGTATCAAGAAAACCGTGTAATGGAAGCTGCCGTAATTGTTCTAGAGTAGAGAAGAATTATTAATTAGTAAATCCTTCAGTACGCCAAGTTACTGTTTTACCGCCATCAAAACCAGACCCATGGAGTGATGGAGGACTTAGAAAAGCCCAAAAAGAAGACCCAGATATAAAACCAATTTTTGAATTAAAAGAATCTTCTAGTATGAGACCAAGTTGGTAGGTCATCTCCACCTACAGTCCTGCTACTAAGCAATATTGGTCTCTTTGGGACTCACTCCATATTAGAAATTGCTTGTTATACAGAAAATGGGAGTCAAATGATGGACGTAATTTCAAATGGCAACTTGTTCTTCCAAAATCAAGAATTTCAGATGTTTTGAAAGCATTGCATAGTAGCTCAAATGAAAGCCACTTCGGAGTAATGAAGACTCTACAGAAAGTTGGAGAACGCTTCTATTGGAGCAAAACTAGACAACATGTAGAGAAATGGTGCCAATGTTCTGATGACTGTGCGGCACGTAAGGGACCAAAGAAACGTAACGTAGCCGAGGAAGGTTGCGGCGATACAACGTAGGAGCACCTTTTGAGCGGATAGCATTGGAAATTTTGGATTCTTTACCACGATCTTCAAGTGGCAACAAATACATCCTAGTTGTCATGGACTACTCTACTAAGTGGCCTGAAACGTTTTCAATCCCCGATCAAGAAGCGACTACAATAGCTGAGGTTCTAGTGCAGCAGTGGGTTTCCATATTCAGCGCACCCTTACAAATTTATTCAGATCAAGGGACACATTTCATCTCTGCTGTGTTTAAAGGAATGTGTCAAATTCTCGGAATAGACAAGACGCAGAACACGCCATTACACCCACTATCGGATAGCATGGTAGAGAGGTTTAACCGAACCATCTTGAATAATCACTCAGTTATGGTTTCCAGAAATCAGGAAGATTGGGATTTGAAGCTACCGCTGTTTCAGCTTGCATATCGCAGTGCTGTCCATGAGACTACCGGATATACTCATTCACAAATGCTCTTTGGTTGCGAACTTCGTCTCTCTTGTGATCTTCAGTTTGGTCGTCCACCGGATACATCTTCATCGCCAGAAGAATACCTTCGAGACCTTCAGGCACGTTTTGAAGATGTCCATAACTTCGTTCGAGACCAAATCAATCTGACGACCCAAAGAATAAAGACAAGGTATGACACGAGCGACATGACATGAATATCAGGAAGGTGACAAAGTTTGGTTATGGAACCCGATTCGACGTAAAGGACTTTCTCCAAAGTTGCAAGCCAACTGGGAAGGTCCCTACACTGTCCTAAAAAGAGTGAATATTGTCGTGGCTCGTATAAGGAAATCATCTTCTTCAAAACCAAAGGTAGTACATTATGATAGATTAGCTCCTTATCGTAACGTAAAAATTAGTGTGCCATAGTCTCTTTGTAAATAGTATAGATAATTTTAATATTTTCTATTTTTTGTATTTGTATTTCTAGTTGTTTGTGTATGCAATGTGATCTGTATCCTCTTTAAATGTTAATTCTTTATGTTATATTTCGCCTCCTATTAGGGGATTGTACTGCCCTAAACGTGCAGTCCTTGAGAGGGGGGCAATGTTACAAATTTATAAGTAATTATTGTATTTGCCTTAAAATATCTCAGACAGATTGGAAATACTCATATTTTGGGCAAAAATTGAGGTATGTAGAAGTGTTATACTTTAAAAGCGTGATTTCTAATCATTTGGTGACTAAGCGATGTTTTGGCGAGAAAACTTGACGACCATTGGCAAGATTTTTGTTGACTTGGCGAGAAATAGATACTTCTGGAAACATCCATCACCTAAACTCTAGGACCAATATTTACCGAGGTAGCCTAGAAGCTTCCAGAACCTTGGCGAAACTGGTATATTTCTCCGCCAAGTCAGGTATAAATACTGCAGCCCGACATAGAAGGAAGCAGTTTTGTATAGACAGTGAGTGAAGACGATTAGTCATGACTGCTAGTCTAGAGAAGCTGTTCTCTGTCTGAGGTATTTGAGACCTGTGATTGGAAGCTGTTACTTATTGTATCTGATGAATTGTAGCTGTATAATTGTGATTGTTACAGCTGGTATATCTAGTGGAATTTTTATGAATAAAAGTCTTGTGTTCATTAAGTGGCTGTTTTATTCAACTCTCAATCGACACGAACCCCAAAGCGCTGTACAATACATGTCTTGCTCGGGTGTGTAAATTTCCAAAAAAATTTTCTGTAAGTAATTTAAAACGATCCTTGTAGTTTTGGCTGAGGATAAGAATCAGTGCTTCCATTCCTATCAAAATGAAGAAATTGCATAATAAGGTCAAACCTTCTTGAACTATTGAGATTAGAAAACTTGGGAATTTCAATTAACTTTCTTTTTGACCAATACATTCTTACATTTGTTTTCGTAATTATTCCTTGCAAAATTAATGCTGCAAAAAATACCCTCGATTCATTCGCATTAGTTTCACTCCAATGATCAGTTCGGGAATGTTCGTTGCACTTAAATTTATTTAAATTTTCAGCAGCAAAAATGTTTTTTTCAGTAACAATATAATTTACAATCTCATCAGTAAGAAACAGCTCGAAGTACTTATGTGGATCCGAAATAATTGTCAGTCAAGCTTTCATTCCCACATCACCGGTAAAACTAAATCGGCTAGGAGCGGGAAAACTTGAATCAATTTTACACCAGTGTCTTATACTGAAAAAATCTTCCTTATCACTTGAATCGTCTTCCAAGCTTGATATACTATGAACAAAGTCTTCATCAGACTCAAAACTTGATAAGCTTTCTGTATCACAATCATAATCAATATCATTTAACTTTTGCTTTTCACCCATTTTACTTTACAAACACCCAAAATAACGCGCCAAAATGGCTATAAAGAGAACAATTAAAATTGGCAAACATCCTCATTCATTATGAAAAGAAATTCATGAAACTCGCACTGCCATCTGTAGACAGTAAAACTTACTAAATTCGCGAGTAGGATTCGTTTGTGGCATCAATGCAGAATAATATTGGCAAATGAGCTCAGCTTGTCAGCACGCATTGGGGAAAAATTTAACTGCGCGAGTAGTATTTGTTTTTAACCTTTTGGTTTAACACGTTTTCGCGCATTATGAAGCAAGATTCGATTACGAGCTCAGCTCATTCGTAACCACCAGACATGTTAGTGGGTTATTCCTTACACCAGTTACATTTGATCAAATACCACTGTTTTCATAAAGGTTTACATCCTTTTATACTATTGAACATTCAGTGGCTACAAAAGAAAATATTTTTGCAGATTTGCTAATCTACCCATCATTAATAGATAAGCTCTTGCAAAAATTTTGAAATTTTTCACAGGATGTGTCTTTCTGAAGTGAATATTTTTGTTTAATTCACATAATAATTCTTTCAATATAGCTAAACAAAATTGGTATTAAATAGGATTTTAAAAAAGAAAGAAAAATCCATAATTTAAGTGCAAAACTAGTAATGTAAAGATTGCTGTAAGTAATTTTTAACTGAATTTCCGAGGTTTTATAAAATGATTTTTAATAGTAAATACAATCCAACAATTTTTTTTCTTCACAATCCAACAATTTTTTTCCTTTAAAATGCAGTAATTTCAAAAATAATTTATAATAATCGTACTTTGGGGTGTAAACTTTTAACATTTAATATTTTTTTTAATTTTGCTCATGCTAGAGCCATATACGGTATTTAGATTTATTTTCATTATTTACCATTACTTTCTTTAATATAAATATTTTTATTTGATTTATGTTGATGGAAAAATTTTAAATTGCTTTTGAATGTTATATTTGTAATAAAGTATTTTTGAATAATGTATTATGTGAACATATTTCTAATAAATGTATGTGAATGATATTTTAGCAAATGCCAAAAGGACTCAGGAAGGTGTGGTCAGAAACTCAATAGTATTATTTACCACTCATATCCCAACACCTTGGAATGGACCTCCACCTGTTAAACTGCGTAAAATTTTAGATTTGGTATGAAAATTTTTCCTTTTTTATAATTTTTTACTACATCCAGTGGCATAGTGGTAGTGCTTTGCACTCCCATAGCACAGGTCTGAGGTTCGATCCTTGGGCTGGGCAAGGTCAATTCAGCCTTTCATCCCTTTCTTGAATTTTTTATATGTTGTTAAATTTTAGTCTAATTTTATTTGTACTATTCTATCAGAATAAATTTTAGATTTAAAATATAAAGCATTTTGTACCTTGCTTTCAAATGTCTCAAACTTTGAAATATTAAGCTACAAATTTTGAATGAACTAAAAATTGATTGAAATTTTGAGGATTTCTAAATTATACCTCTTACAAAAAAAATTCACTAAATAAAAATAATTGTAATAAATTGTAAAATTTATGTTGGGTAAAGACACTGGTTCCAATAATATACTATAATATCAGAATATATACTTATACACTTAATAGCATCTACAACAGACTTCCAGTTTATAACTATATCTGTAAATTCTTAACTGTTGAAAAATGCAGATTTTTTAATGCATTTTTATATTGTATCAAAGCTGATAAATTTAATAAACAACTAATAAAAATAATCTTCAAAATAATTTTTAGCAGAAGTAATAATTATGGATTGAGAAATGATAATGATCTGATGAAAAGTACAAAAAGAGTGCACCTTACACAATCACTATTTTGATGTCAATATAAAGTTCTTTTTTGGATTAGTTTTTAAAATAAAATTTTTCAAGCTATAAAAACATAAAGAAAAAACTAGTTCTAACATACTCTGATCTAGCTACTCAATCAGCATATTGTTACATATGGAATCAGTATCTATCAAAGTACTTCTCTTGGAATTTATTCTCAATATTTTTCTTCAAAAAACATGTAATTAGTTTGATGCACATCACTACTTAATGGATGTAATTAAGTAATGTAGGGCATTTAATGAATGATATATTTTAATTAATATATTAAATAAATAAAATATTATTTAAAAGTGAATAAAAATTAATGTAACTAATTGCATGATACTATATTAATTTATAACTTAATGCATAAAATAACTTCAAATATGTAGTTTTGTTGCTTTATCACTTATAAATTGGTTAATTATTTTGCTAATATCAATTTGGTTAGATACTGTTTATTCAATTGATGTAATAGCAAAAGAACAGAAATTATTGTGTAACATGTTTCTTCTAAAATGAGGTCTAAGTACAGTTTCCCTACAACTCCTGGAATTTTGACTTCATTCCTTGAAACTCGTGAAGAGTTGTTAAAAGTTATATTTAAATTAATGATATTTTAAATTATATGTATATTTAAAAATAAATATTTTAAAATTTTCAATGAAATTTTGTTTAAAAACTAAAATTAATATTTATTCTTAAAGTTAGCATTAAATAATTGCACAATCGATATTAAATTGCATTTTATTTTATATAAAATTCACTGAATATTAATAATTAAATATAAAGTTTTTGATATATACTTTCTGTATCCTCTTCGGTGAAAATTGCACATAATTTCAGTTAATCGGGATGAATTAATTTATCAATAAAATAAAAGATGAAATACGTTATTCACTATACCTGGTGGAACATATCCTATCAATAATCAGTGAACTCTGGAAAAGCTATACTATGATTGGACTATTGAGTTTTTCAGAAAAAAAAAATGTATAATTTTTTAGTAGAGTTTAAATCATTATTATCGACTGTAAGATTTCAAGATTGTATTAATATGAAATTTGATCTTATTAAAGATAGAATTGGTATTTTTTACTTTACTTACTCTCAAATAGACAAAATTATTCTCACTTATGGAAAGTAGATAATTTCCTTTTAATACTATCTCTTAATCAAGCATCTATTGAATATGAAATTCTGTGAACAAATTTTTAATGGTAGACAAATTTCATTGTGGCTAAGTATATTATTGAGGATCACATCCAAAACATATAAGACGTGACAGCAATATAATAATTAGTGAAGACCTGTTTAGTTTTGCTGCTTGTGCCAGGCAAAAGTATGAATCATATTTAGATGAATTAAAGCAGCAAAAAAAGCAGTTGATAATTTCATGAAAGGAAAATGGAAAGCTCTTCTTGAAGAAATTAATGATCATCTAAAAGAATGATTTTGAAAATGGTATATATCAACTTGAAAAATTTACAAAAGTATATACTAAGGTATCTGAAAGAACTGATAAATTAGCATTAATAGTAGTAAAAATATGAGCAAGCTGGCCCACTAGCTAATTTAGAGTAGCATAACTACCCTCTTTTAGGAATAATTGTGTGAAAAGACACCATAATTTATTAACCCTTTTTAAAAATAATGGTTAATAATCATAAAATGCATACTTTTTTTTATAAAATAAATGTTGCACCCAATTTTAGAAAAACAACATGAAATTCATGAAATAATGGTAATGAAACTCCCATAAAAATGTAATCAACCTTTAGAAAGTTATGGCTCTGTTTCACCCACCCAAATATTGTACAATAATGGTAATGAAATCCCCCATAAAAATTGAACCCACTTTTAAAAATGAAATGGCTCTGTTTTATCCATATAAACTTTGTAAAATAATATCACCCCCCCCACACACACACACATAAACAACTGCAACCCCTTCATCAAAAGCAATAGTTATTTTTTAATCCATAATATTTTTATGCCCCTTTTGAACAATGATATTATAATACACTATAATTAATCAGCTCCCTTTCAAAAACAAACTAAAATACTTTTGAAACTTTATCTTCAAAGCAGATATAATTATAGATATTAGTGAGGTTTAAGTATTTAAAGAAAGCAAATATGTAAACAAACAAATGGAAAGAATAAAAGAAAACCTTGAATATTTAGTTAATGTGTGCACTCGAATTTCATTAATTTAATGCTTTTGAACAGAGTTACAGGAGCTCCAATCAATGATACTTACATTTATAACCCCTTAAAAGGGTTAAATTCATCAAATACTTCAGAAATTTAGAAGAAAAGTTTAAAAAAATCATTGAGTTTTGATGAAAGTTTAGAGAAATGTCAAGCTGCTGTCTTACTATGGTTGTAAATACGACAAAAATTTTATTATTTTTTAATAGTTTTCAAACTATTAAAAGAATATGTTTCTATAATTTCCCATTATGTCTCATTGAAAGGATTTATATGTATAAATACTTCTTAATTACATATTTCGACCAGTAATATGCAAACTATTTTTCTATAATGAAGACAGAAAAATTTATCTGATAAAGTATGTAGTTTATATTTAAAAATGTAAAATAAATCTACCTCATTCAGGAATTCCATAGCAAAAGCTTCATTAAAACATCAGTATTGTGTAATGTTTTTCAAATAGATAAAATTTTCACATAATGAAAGTAATTTGCTCTTATTACCTTCAAGCGTCTGTTGAATATGGTTTTTCTGTGAACAAGAATTAATGGTAAAGCATTTTAACAAGCAATCAAATGTGGCTAAGTGCATCATTGATGATGACATCCGAAATATAGGATGTGTCAACGAAGTAATAATTAGCAAAGACCTATTTAGATTTGCTGCTTGTGCTATCAAATATAAATTATATTTAGATTAATTTAAACAGCAAAAAAAAAAGCAAAAGGACTTCTTGAAAAAATTGATGAACTCAAAATCTTCTTTTTTTCCAATGGCAGATTGTAGACAGTTACAACTGCAACAGAGTCAATTAATCAATTGTTCCTTGATACCCAAGGAACCGGCCAGAAGCAGCGACCTCTTAGCCGCCGAGGCGTTGCCTCGGGTGTACCACAGGGGATGGGCCTCCATCGCACCCTCATACATGCCATAGGGACCTGTTTATAGGGTAGGCATCATTCATACTTCATTCACACACACAAGGAAAGGACAAAGACAGGATAGAGAGAGAGAAAGTTTATTCATGCCTGAATCGGGATTCGAACCCAGGACCCCCCTATCTGTAGTCAGGCATGCTGACCACTAGACAAGTTGGTTGGCTGAACTCAAAATCAAGATGAAGTGTTTGAAAGTTGACATGTATGACCTTAAAAAGTCTACAACAGAAATTGCTGAGAAAGCTAAAAGAGCTGGTAAATTAACATTAAATGTAAAATAAACATGCATTGCTGTGGTGCTTTATAAGTAACAGTTATTACTTTGTATTAGTAATGGATTAAAAGTGAAAACTTTAGAGGTGGAAAATTAGCATTTTCTTAATCAATATTGTGCATTTATAAATAAGCAAGAAATGTGAAAGTCTGTTGAATGAATAAAGAAATAGAAAAGAGAGAGATATGAAGTAGACAGAAGAAAATTTTAAAATTGCTTTTACTAAATAATTGCTAGAAAAGTCACATCCTGTGGACTTTATTTAATACTTGTATTTATTTTATTTTGAATAAGTTTATTTATTTAAAAAGAGATTGTTATGCATGTCTTAAAATACTCAAAAAATTAATGAATATAAATCTAATGAAAAACTTCTGTTAAAATTATATATTCATTATAGACTTTTGAAATAATTAAATAAATCTTAAGAGAAATATTGTTATTAATTTTTGCGTTTTATTTCTGTTATTTATACACTTAATTGAAAAATGTTTCATATATTGGGATATTTGTGGTTAAGAAAACTTTTTAAAATAAAATATTTAATATGATGCCAATACCTGTGGGAAAATTTTGATTGACTCTTGGAAAATTCGTTTAAACTCTTAAAGTTTGATTCTTGAAAATCTCTACTATCCCTGTAATTAAAGTTTTTTAAAAAATTTTTGTTCTGCTATCACCAATGAAGATTTAAAAAGTATCTGAGAAACAACTTTTTGCTTTAATAATGGATTAAAAGTATCCATTATTAAAGCAAAAAGTTGATGATTATTTAATTGATCTTAATATGTTACAATTTTGAAACCTGATGTTAGAAATGATTGAAAGAGTATAAAATTTTATGTCATAAGTGATTGAGTAATTAGTGATGAAATAATTAACTATACAAATTATATATTTCAAATATAATTTGTATAGTTAAAAGTATAAGTTTCAAATATAAGTTGTATAATAAGTTCATAAAACACACCATATAAAAAACAAACAGGGAAAAATATAATTTATACAAATTATATTTTTCCCTGTTTGTTTTTTATATGGTGTGTTTTAAATCCATTATACTCAATATTTTTATTAAATTACCTAGATTTTATTATAAAATTATTTTAGTGATATTTAAAGTCATTAACCATATTGGCATACAAAATAATTCCATTTAACAGAATATAAAATCATTTTAAATTGATGCTGATGAAATCCTAATATTGTCTTTATTGTTATATGTAACCATCTCATCTTCTACAAATTTAGCAGTGACCAAATATTAGCTTTGTTTATTGAGCACTGTTGCTTTATCAAAATTATTAACTAGATGAATCTTTTGCTAATTTAAAAAATAAATTATATAGAAAAAGCAAGAACTATTAACTCATCTCAGAAATTGGTCATTTTAGTCAGTGAAGCATGCTTTCTAATGCTGCCCAAAAGTATTAAAATATGACTTTTGTGGAAAATGGTTATTCTGTACAAGCCACAGAACTGCTATGTATATATTTTTATATTCTTATTTCTATATGCATGAATTTAAATGTTATCCAATGTTACTGCTTAAAATTAAACCCAGTGTGTGTTTATTTCAGGCTCCTATTACTATTACTGACCAAACACCAATGGAAACTGTGATTGATATGTTTCGCAAACTTGGATTACGGCAAACACTTGTTATACACAATGGGTTAGTATATTAAATTATATTCTGTATACATTTGTACTTATTTTCCCTCAAAAAATAACTTGATTATATAATGAAATGCATAAAAAATGTGCACTTAGGAAACTATAAACCTTTTATTATAATTTTTCACAAACTCCTTTGTTATTGCACCTAAATTGTTAGTGCTCTGACTTTCAATTTAATATTTCAGATTTGTTTCCTAGGTATTTGTTTTAAAACATGAACGTTTATAATGTTTTAGACTGTTTTACTTGCATAAAATTCTCAGAAGAAGAAAATTACTTTTATATAAGCAATATGAGTAAAATGTATAAGGAATGGTTTTTCAATGCAATAACACTGTGTCACAATATTTGTAATGCTAATAAAAAATTTTAATTATTTGAGAAAGAATTGTTTCTAATTTAGTTGATTATAGAATTTTCCTATAATGATTATTTAATTGATCTTAATAAAAATGTTACAATTTTGAAACCTGATGTTAGAAATGATTGAAAGAATATAAAATTTTAGCTCATTAGTGATGAAACTCTTAACTGTATACAAATTATATTTTTCCCAGTTTGCTTTTATATGGTGTGTTTTAAATCCATTATACTGAATATTTTTATTAAATTACCTAGATTTTATTATAAAATTATATTACTTGATATAATTTCATAGAAGAATTTTATATACTTTGAATTAAAAACAAATGGAAGTGTATTTCAATTAATAAAGATTTGTTGTATTAAGGAGTTATGAAACAAAATATGTGTGTGTGTTTGTTTGTCCTTTGCACTATCAACGTTACCAGGGTGACCTCTAAATTTCTTGTTTATTTTAATATTTTTTGTAGATAATTTCCAAAGCAAAAAACAAAACTTTTTCAATTATTTCCACATGGTTTTTTATCTTGAATTTTTTTATAAGTTATCCTATGAATGTGAAAGTAACAGGGTTTGTAAAAGATTAAATCATGAATGTTTCTCCTTTTATTTTTTGCTCCTAATTGTGAAATTCTATTATCTGGACTTTGTTGTATACTTTATACATAAATTCTTCTGACTTTTCAAATGATAGTGTAGTTCCGTGGAATTATTTTATGAAGGTCATGATAATTGATTGCAATTCAAAAATTTTATATTTCTGTATTTTTCAATCTGAATAATTAATAGATGCTTCTAATTGTTACAACAGATGCTTTGTAAATACAGAAATATTTTTATAGCACAAAAAAAACATATTTTTCATATTATTTTCATATATCCTAAATGTTTCCCCAATATGTTTGATAATTAAAGTATTAATTTCTACACATATTTCACTCTCAAAACAATATATTGAGGATATACATAACATGTCATCTTATTATTTTTTATTTTAATTTATAGAATAATTTTTATTGTGTATTTTAGTTACTTATTAAATTTAAATCTTTCTTTCCTTTTAGACGTCTTCTCGGAATCATCACAAAGAAAGATGTGCTTAGACACATTAAGCAACTAGCTAATCAAGATCCAGAATCTGTTTTATTTAATTGAAGTATAACTTAAACCAATGCTGTATTTTATTGTACAAATCATGTTTTGTTTTATCCTCAACTCTTCAAATATACTTTATTTGTATGATGTTGAAAACGAACGTGATTGCTTAACTGCTGGATATCATCAGAACTTTTAATATGTACACTGAAGTGAAATTTCATTATTTCAGAACTTTACTTAAGTTTGATTGGCCAGTAAAAATTCCCAATAATTCTATAAACCCAAGAAGTCAATTTTTTAAATACATGGCAATAGTTATAGGTGTGTTTGCTCAATTTGTAGATATAAGTTATACCATTCATCTGCTAGTCTAATGATCATGTATAAAAGCGACTTTGCTGTGAGGCTTGATTTATTTATTGCTGTTCAACTTATGTGGTTCGTTAGTTGCCCAATGTATCTTGTAATTGCTGATATTTATGTCAGTTGTAAAGAGCATTTTGTTTATGTATATAAGGAATCTTTAAAGGTCTATGTGGCATTTATTTATTTCTTGTAGATCATGTCATGTATAATACAGTTTTCATTGAACACTTGCTTGTAAAACATTATATGAAATATATATTATATACATAAACTTTATATCACTGAGATAAGTGTTTTATTTAATGTTAGTGGACACTGTTTCAAAATAATTTCATCATGAAACTAATGTCATGCCACTTTGGAAAACCAATTGTCTTGTTTGTCATTGAGAAACTATTTGTGTGTGACTAATTATCTGGATTGTAAACACATTTTAAAAATACTAAAAATAAAATCCTTGCATTTTTTTTACAAAGTAACAATAACCTATTGTTATAATGTATAATATAAAGCCATTTAAACATTTTATAATATTCAATGTAAAATTTCTATGCAAAGAATTTCTGCATTACAATAAATTTAAGTTGGATGCATTATGCAATTTATCATGTAAATCTAAATTATGCAAAACATGAATTAGCAATATTAAAAAATTGTGAATCAATAAAAATATTGTTTTACTCTCTAAAAATTGTTTTTGACTTTTTTGCTTATTGTTCTGCAATTATTTATAATTACTAATTGTGCTATTTTCATGCAATATTTAAATTTAAACAGATGTATGCAATAATTATTATTTATTACACAATAACAAAAAATTAACATTTTAATTGAAACATTTAACTATTTTCTCCATTTAATTTGAGCAGTTATTTAATGTTACTGCTATTTGTATATAAATTAGAAAAATATTTTTTATGTAATCAAAAAGATCAAAATTTTAGTTTATTGTAGGATTTCAAAAACCTTATTCACATGCTAAAAAAAATAATAATTCTATCGAATACAAAAAACATTAAAAATCTATTATTATTTTGTTAAGTAATTCCTTGTGTTCAAAACCGTGTTTGTTCCTTCACAAATCAATAGCTTTACAAGTACAGGGGAAATTAAAAGATATTTTTCAGATTATCAGTCTTAAATTTTTTTCCATGCTCACTGATTCCATATTGAAGCAAAATGAAGCTTGTCTGGAAAATATTGTATAATTTGTTTGAACTGTGTAGTAAAATTCCTTAAAGTTCTTAAAAATCAATTTCATTTCCCGTATAATATAAATATTTCAAAAATTGTGAAAAGGTTCTCTGTTTGAAAAAATTAAGAAAAAAATATATATTGTTTTGAACTTGTGTTATAAAAACCTCATACTGTATGTCTCTTTAAAATGAACAATTTTGTATTAAAATTCTTTTCCTAATCATTATATAAATGTTAAGAAAGTACAAAGATCAAGTATTGCAAAATTTGTATTAAATATTGGCCATTATACAATTGAGTAGCTGATAAAATTTTTGTTTAGAGAAAGTAAAATTACAAGTATAATTTTTAAAATTACAATTTACATACCTATCCATTTTTGGATAAATATATATTCTACTTATAAATTATTCCAAATATTCTCAAATTTTTTTGAAGTAAAAAAAGATGAAAAAGTCTATATTGTTTTTATTGTTCTTTTAAATTTAATTAAATTGTTGATGTGTGAATTTAAATTAATTTCGTCTGAATTTCTTTTATTTTTGATACAGGAATTGCTTTTAAAATATTTATATAAGAATGCTTAAAACTTAAAATTACAATGCAAATTTGAAAGCTTGTTGATTCAATTTTCAGTTAGTTTTTTAACCAACAATGTATCTTGAATAGCTTTACTAAAAGCAATAATTTCTGCTTCTGTAGAAAATAAAGCAATACAGTTTTGTTTTTGAAAAATCAAAGATTTTTTACAGTTATTTTACTTCAGGTGGATTTTCTGTCATTTGAGTTTGCATCCCAGTTAACATCAGGATAGACATTTAAGCCTGGACTTTTATCCAAATGCTTTTTATATTTCAGTTTTAAAGTACCTTTCAGATATATCAAAAAAAATTTCAAAGCACATGAAGCACTATCAATAGAGTGTTCTTTAATGTGACTCAAACAGATTACAGCAAAGAGGATATTGGGACTACATGTATATGCTTAATAAATTAAAGAACCTGTTAATTTCCAGTATAGTCCCTGAAAAATCCTTTTCTCAGTCAGCTGATATTTCTGCTACCATGGTTGCAGAGACTATCTTAGCATCAAACATTTTAAATCTGCTTATTAAATCCAGATAACAGTCCATCAGGTGTAAGTGCTATTTTAATTACTTAAAATACAGAAACCCTCATGGATTTAGACATTAGATAATCAATTATTTTGATTTCACTATCATCAGTGTCCAAAACTAATAAATCGTCCATATAAGCTTTATAACTGACGCTTCCTGCCTCTATTATCGTATCCTTCTAATTAATCCGTGCAAGTTATTTCTTTTAATTCACAGAGAAATGCAGTTTTAACATCCAATGAACAAATTAAAATTTTTATGAAGAATAATACTAACTTGATAATGCAGGAATATTGATAACTGTTCCCACATTTCCAAAGTTGTAATTCTTCAAGACGCATCAAACTTCTTCTTTTCCATAGACTACATTTCTTCATTCATTGCTTTCTTCCAAAACTTCTGTTAATCTTCTGGCTATAAAAATAAATCTTAAAATTACAATAAATATTCAAAAACTGTCATAGTTTCATAAATTTCTTGTTCATGATATTTAACTGGTGGTTTCTTTTACCTTTCATTCTTTTCAAATTTCCTACTGTGAAAATTACTTCAGTAATACTTTCTTCATCACTAAGTTCTTCAGTATCGTCTTCTTTTTCCAAAATAATGGAATTCTCATTCAGAATCTTTATCTTCTGAATTCACTTTTCTTTCTTCATTAAATATAACATTTGTTGATATCACTATTTGCTTCTTGTCTGGATCCATAAACCCCACACACCCACAAATATCTATGAGATATCCAAATCAATCTAATTGATATCCAGATATCTATTATATCTACAATATATATACATACATATCCAAAATTAAAATGTCCATGGATATCCAAAATTTGGATATTGCAGAGATCTTACTCTTGCAAAGTGGATATCCAAATTTTGTAAGAGCTAGATATCTGATAGACATTGTGAATCTGAATATCTTTACGTATCTACCCTTTTGATATTTGTCAGATATCAAGCACTGTGCATTTATAGAAAGCAGTACTTTCACACACACATATATGTATATATATATAAACAAAGTTAATGTGAATTCTGAAAGCAGTATTAATACAAATTCTATGATTATTTTAAACTGGCAACAATCTTCTTAGTTAATTAGTCTATTATAATAGATTACAAACAAAGTAAGTGTGGATTTTAAATTTTTTTGGAAGTATTTGTTGTGTTTTACAGTATTTTAATACTTTACTTCATTTTGCTTTGAATGTTATAATTTCTGAATAAATTGTTTTCTTTTCTTCCATATTTGTTATTAAGAACAAAATATTAATTGAAAAACATTGTATAATATGATTTATGAGATATGTACTTTCCTTACATATTGCTTCACTATTAAAGCTAAAATGAGTATTATATAAATGTTAAAATAGATATTTAATTAGAAAAATTTTATCACAGAATTAGTACTTTTGTACTAATTTTTAGTGTTTTAATAAAAACAGTTATATATTATTACAAGCTAGTGTATACTTCTTCAATTATGTTTATGTTTGCTCATTTTTTATTTGTTTATTAGCTGTCATTAAATAAAATTGTTCGAAAATATTTTAAGGCATTCGTAAATTAAATTGTTTTAAATGATAAATTCTGTATACTAGTTATTATAGTGAAATATTCTTAAACATCTTTGTGTATATTTAATTTCTTTATAAGTTCATGTAGTTGTGTATATTTAATTTCTTTATAAGTTTACATTCAAAATTTATAATTATGATTTCTTTGGCAAACGAATTATATCATTGTCAATGAGGAAAATAATTTTTAGTTTGTTATCAAGCTTTAAAATCAATATCTAAATATTTAATAAAATAAAGTGAATTATAGGTGTAAAAATCTTTAAAAAAAAATTATTTTTAAAACTTGTGTGAAAAATTTAAAATCAAATTCATTGCTATTAATATTCTCTATCACTGTTTCCATAATAATAATAATAATACAGGTTGAAAAATTGAATTACCATAAATATAATAATGTTCCATAATAATATTATTGAATTGGATCTATTCATATGTGTTTTAAGCCTACACGTATGTTCATATGTGTTTAAGTACACATTCATCTCCATAGCAGATGTCTTAAATTTGTATTATTATGTGGTGTGTAAGCCAAAAAGTAACTATTAGAACTGAATTCTAATGAAACAGGGATCTTTCTTCAAAGTAACATCCATGTATCAGATATAGTTTTACATTGTTGACCAAACCTCGTGCTTAGTGTCATGTATTCTTGGTCGCCAGGATTTTGCATAAGTACCATATTCTGTTATTTTTATTAAATTCTCTTAGTTCAGGGTAAATTCTTTGCTCACATTTCTAGATTTCAATGCTTCAAATACAGTAAATAGAAATCAGTAGTAAATGTTAAAGTTATATTGAGTGTCATTCATCAAAAATACTGCCAGAGAAGTCACAATGTTTTGCAACCTTCTTTCTTATAATGTTGAAGTTCTATTTGAAATAAAAATTTACTAATAATCATTATTTATCAAATATCTCCAAAGAGTTCAGGTTTTATCACATTCTTGTGTTGCTAACTAAATGGTTTCTAAAACGAGGTTTTACTTATTATTGTAATACCTTCTTCCATTCAAGCATTAAAATTGTTTCCATATGATAATCACAAATTTTATCATTCTTATAGTTGAGTTTTTACTTGTCTGATGAAAACTTAAGCTATAAATTTTTACTCACTTAACTAGATTGAGTTATACTCTAAAAACTTGGTGAAGTTATACTCTAAAACTTTTTTAAATAAATTTACTGCATTAAAAGGAATAATCTAGTTTTGAATTAAAGATTTTCATGGATTAAAACTTTTCTTTTCTAATTATCTATCTTTATTTCCTGATTAAAGTGCATTCTTTATTATATGTGTACAAATTAATATCACACCATTTGTTTATACATTTTTACTTCATAATGTTGAAGTGCATGCATTAAGTAATAAAAGAATTAAGAAAATATTATTTTGACTAATAAAAATTTATATCAAATCCTTTGCAATTTGCTTACAATGATGTAGGCAAAAGCTGAAAAAAAAATTTCTGTGATTATTGCTTAATTTTTATAACTGGTTAGTGTATTTTGTAAAGCAAGTTACTTTTTGAAGAACCAACATTAATGCATTTTTAAATGCACCACTGTTAACAAAGGAAAAATTTTAATTTTCATAGTTTTAAAAACAAAAAAAAGGATGTATACATTTGGAAATATATTTGTCACTTATATTAAAAAATAATGTATGTGTAGTGATCCCTTTCTCACGTCCTTAATTAGTAACGGAAATGGCATTTCCCTTTCTCAGTCCATCTGGAAAGGGGTGAAATAACCCATCCAACCAATAATATCTAAGAGATATCCAAATCAAGTCAAATTCATATCCAGATATCTATTACATCTACAATAGGGATGGGACCTTGTTATTTTTCCTATATTTAGTACGTACTGACTACACTTTTAAAGTAACAAGTATTTTACCGATTACATTTGGTACTTATTACAATTTCTTTTGTACTGCCATCTATCAAATTAAAATATAATGGCAAAATTTTTAAAATTTTATAAATAAATTAAATAAAAACTAAATTAATTAAAACTAAATATGTAGATCAAAAATATTATATATTACTTAATAAAATTAATTAATATAACTAATGTTAATATAAATTATCATTTATAAATAAGCATTCACTTAAATATTAATAAAAAGATCTATAATTATTATTTATGCAACATTTTATTAATTGCAAGTTTTTGTTTTTCCTGTAATGCTTTAATTTCTAGTATGAGGCAAAGAAATATGTTATTTATCTACAAACCGTTTTTTTTTTTTTTTTTTTTTTTTTTAAAAATTGTAAATTTCTAAGTTTTCTTAAAAATATTTCACTCAATATAAAAATCATGACATTTTATTATTATTTACATTGCTTTCAGAATTTATATCTGTTCTAAATAAATTTTCCAATTACTTAATAGTAATTTTCGAAGACTTCCAATGTTAATTAAAATATAAAATTAGAAGAGATAATATAATTTCAATTTTTCAACCTAATCAACTTAATATTTTATTAGAATTTAGTAAGTTATTTCCAATTATATACATGAATTTTTATAATTAACTGTTAAATATTTTGCAAAGAATTGTAATGTGGGAGGTTTAATCAATTACTAAGAGGTTTTATTTTACGTTTATTTACAAAAATACCGCAATTAATAAAAAAAATCTACTTAAATTAAAGTTTCTTTATTTTTCAATAATTACACATTAACGAGACAAACATTGTAGTAAAAACATTTTATGTATTATAGATAGCAATTTTTATTATAAAAGACGTTTATTTGTTTATATTTTTAAGTAGTAGACAAACCAGTTTTTTCTAAAATAAAAATTGCATTAACTCACATATCTTATTTCAGTTTCCTGAAAGTTAATCAATTTATGATTAAAGTACCTTTGCAATTAAAACTATTAATAATATTTAAGTAAACATAAACATTTTATATTAGATATTGCTGCATAAAATTTCAATAACTATAAAAAAATATAAAACAGTTTTACCAACAATTTAAATGTTACTATGTTTTAAGGTAAAATAATATTGAGAAATAATATTTAATACAAAATGAAGGAACAGAAATACATATATTTTATTTACATCAATCCATAATTTAAGAAATAAACATGACGGTAACACATGATGGTATAAATAAAGATAAAATTTAACTTAATTAAAGCTTTTTTTAATTTCGAAACTTTAAAATGAATAAACTACCTTTATTAGGTTTAATCAACATTCTCATTATCTGAATAAAAATAAATCGTATAGTAAAAAATATAACGATACATTTTTTCTAAAAGTTTAAATTCTATATATTTACAGTAAAATATAGTGAAACTAAAACATGGGGTTGAATAAAAAATAAACATATTTATATCGAATTATAATAAAAAATGTGCATAGTTAAAATAACAATGGAAGTATGTAATTTAATTTAAATATTTTTTTTTAATTTTAAGAAATCTGACATAATTTAAGGTTCTAATAAATATGTTATATATATTCCTAAAATAAAATTAAGTTTAAAAAATAACAAAAATAAAAGTTAATATAAATTGCTAAATAAGAATATCATGTTTTTCTTATATTTAAAAAACATGATATCACATGATATATTTGAAAAAGAACGATAATCACTAAAGAGAATGCCACGATTATTGGTTTTCTCAACTCATTTATTTTATTAACCGAAACGAAACAAATGTACATGCGTATTTTATTTCGCAATATAAATTCATAATGTCTCCTTCTCCAAACCAAAGAGAGCTTTCAATTCCCAAGTATCCCTCTTCTATTTTCCAATTAATGTTTTCCAATAACGGTCATTTTCCCTTCTCCCACCCAGCCTCCCTACCATAAGAAGCGACCACAATCTCATAATTCATCCGTCTGTATCGATGACATTGTTACTTGTACTCGCTCTGTCATTGGCTCTTCTGTACTTGTTACATTCTGCCAAGTACACTGTAATTACACTCATTACTTTGTAACAACCATGTACTCACGTACTCGCTGATTATTTTGTAACAACCACGTACTCGCTGATTACTTACGCTGACTTTGTAACAGGCACGTACTCACGTACTCGGTCTGTCTTTGAAACTGGTCGAGTATATTGTACCTGCAACTGTCTGAGAATACTCGAACTTGCACTGACTTTGTTACTGGAAGTACTGAGTACTTGGAAAAAAAGTCTGATTACAGGTTGTTACATTCAAATACTGGTTACAGGTATTTCTTCCCATCCCTAATCTACAATACATCCATGAGATATCCAAAATTCAAATGTCCATGGAAATCCTAAACTTTGATGTCCGTTAGATATCGTAAAATAATATCATTTAGACATTAACATTTGGATATTGCAGAGATATCTCATGGATATCTTAAATTCTTGAAAATTGGATATCCAAATTTTGGAAGGGCTAGATATCTGACAGACATCAGAAATCTAGATATCGTAAGATATCTAAACTTTGGATATTTGTCAAGCAATCAAAGTCAACTGTACATTCATAGAAAGCTGTTCTGTCATAAACAAGGTTAATGAATTCTAAAACCCCAGTATTAATACAAATTATATGATTCATTTAAATTAAAATAAATTGACAACAATCATTCTAGTCGATTACTCTCTATTTGATTGTTTATTACGACATTTTACAAACGAGGTAAGTATATTTAAGAACTTGTTTGAAAATATTTGCTGAGTTTTCCAGTATTTTAATACTTTATTCTATTTTAAATGTTATTTTTACTGATTAAAAAGATTATTTTCTTTCTCTTCAATATGATTGTTTATTAAGAACGAAATATATTAATTGAAAAACATTGTAAAATAAAAGCTATAAGATCGGTATTATTCTTTAAAAATTTCCTTCATTATTAAAGCTAAAGTAAATACTATGTAAATTTTAAATTAGGCTTTTAATAAGAAAAATCTATTTTCGGTACTTACGTATTATCACAACCATGCCAAAATCCGGGATAACTTACCAAATTGGCAACCTCAATGTCGCACGTATCTAAAGAGCTGAATTGGCAACCATTTACTTCCTTTCAAATTTTCCCGCCTGCCTCTTTTCTCAGCCTATCCGTTCGTTGAATGGCAAGCCCGAATTCTAAAATGCGAATCTGGGAATTATCGAATTCTGTAAAATATGTTACATTTTTATAGAAATATAACATTTTACTAGACGTTAGGAAATGTACAAATGTTTATTTATTATTTTCTTTCATACCCGATGAAGCTTTATTTTGGAAAATAGATTTTTTGGAAGTGCAACGTTACAACCTGTAATCAACACGCGGTAATAAGAAGTGGTAATTGGTTTGAAAGAAACCGTATCCCGTTATTAACAGTAGTAAGACTCATGTATTGCGACACCATCTTGAGTCTTATACTTGGTAAAATTCAGATGGCGACAAGACCAAGAAAACGATGAAAAATTTATTTCATTTTAAAAACCATTTCGTAATATTTTCCACCAAAACGTAATTAATATATCGTTAAATAAAGGTATAAGAATTATACAGATAAAAATTACTTAATATTTTTCTTCATATATTATTTATTATTTTCTTTCATACTGTTTCTATCACATTGTAGAATTGGCTCGGTCTTCGCCAATATGATTGCGATAATACGTAAGTACCCTATTTTCTCTAATTCTTCACGAAAATGTTCTAATTCTTTCGCAGAAAAGTATCAGTTTTTATCGTTTGTTTTAATAGAAACAATTATATACTGTTGCAAACTAGTGTTTACTTTTTTCAATTGTGTTTATGTTTGGACATTGTTTATTTGGTTTCATTGAATAAAAATGTTGGAAAATTTTTTAAGGCACTTATAAGTTTAATTGTTTTAGATTACAAATTCTCTCTCTCTCTCTCTGTATACTAATAATTATAGAGAAATATTCTTAAAATGTTTGTGGATATTTAATTTTTTTATAAATTAAAGTGTACACACACACACACACAATCAATAATTTATCATTATACTCGCTTAGTTACCTTAAATGATGAGATGGTTTGAGAACAGTATTAATTAGGACATAGTTACCGGACCTGGTACACACACACACACACACACACTGGGTGTGTTACTATAATAATCCTAATAACAATTTCGCCGAGTACTTTAATCCTTTAGGAGAACATGTTTACAAAATTCTTGCCAGTATAAAGAAATATCTACAAAGTTCTGGGAAAAAATTGGATATAACTCAAGTTTTTTACAGCACCCAGACTCTGTCAAGTATGGTAACTTTTGTATGAAATATATTAGTGAAAGAAACAAAGGCAAATCTGTTTAACATGTCATATTCCTTTACCAAAAAACCTAGTGTCTTTAATGAAAAAAATATTCTCTATAAATAAATGGTGTTATTAATTTTGGGTTCGAAAATCTCTGAAAAGAGTAGGAAGAATTTACAATTGAATATTCCAGACCATTTAGGTATAGACAGATCGCTCTTCAGTTTTTCAATGTATGTTTTTTGGGATAGTATCAGAGATGAGAAGTTTTCATATAATGATGCTCATCAGTGGTTAGATCTGGCGCTCCCAGATAGAAATTACACTGTTAAAGGGTTGAATCGTTACATGCCGAATTTTTTTGGAAACGATCCGCCAATTTTATTTAGTATTGTTGAGTAACTGCAAAGAATTGTCATCAAGTTGAAAGATATGTATAAGATTAATTTAACGAAATGCAACAACCTGCATAAACTCTTAGGATTCGAAACCGAAATATATGAAAAGTCTGAACATATAGGTAAGTATATTGCTGACTTATTCGGTGGCAATGATAACATTTATATACATTGCGATGTCGCAGAGGGAGCCTACATCAACGGCTTTCACTCCTCAAACGTAATTTATTCCTTTACGAGTGTTAATCATCCAAGCAGTCAAATCATAGAATCATTTGAAAAACCTCTATTCTTTCCTCTTCGGATGGAGAGTGTTCACAGAATCAGAATGAGAATAAGGAACCAAAAAGGTGATTTAATTCCCCTCAATAAGCAAGAAGTGCAATACAATTTTATTGCCCTCTAAATAAAGAAATGAATAAACATAGACTTCAAAGGAAGAGTAAGAAGATACAAGGAAGACGATTCTTTTCAGATGCCCTTACGTTAATGCAGCCAAGTGTATTAGAAGCGAAAAAGTTTGTCCACGATAAGTTGAACGAAATATTTTCAAAGAAGAAAAAACATTGAGCTGGACTGAAGTTCCTTTAAATTTGATTTAATCGCAATATAGCTATTAAATTAAGAAGATTAAAAAAATTATTTCTATAATAAATGAATAAAATATTTGATTTGAACAACACCGATTATTAGTACGATGATGACATTGAAAATCTGGAGTATAGGGAAGTGAAGCATGAAAATAGGGATAATTCTAGTGAATGCCACTTATCATTTCTTTATACAAAACACTAACTTCAATATCTTTTATTCTAATGGATATTTACATCAAAAGCTAAAAAATTTTAACAGTAATGGAACTGTGATAGTGAATGATAATATAGTTCTCGTGAATGGAGGTGGTTTAATAAACGCCAGTAGTTTTATATTTGGCAACATTGAAATCGAAACCAACATTAATTATTCTGCTCTCGTGTGACATTTGTTAGGTCTAATTCATTTCACACAAGACTAATCCACTTCTGAAGTTACTAATATGCTCTTCTATGTAGATACATTAGACACAGCTGATAAGAAACCCTTGAAATATGATAGGACTAAAATAACTGAATTTTTCGAAAAATTAGGAACTAATGATGAGTATAATCAAGGATTCAAAGAGAGATGCAAACTTACTCTAAATAGCAAAACTGTCACTATATGGATCCCATTAAAATATGTATTTGATTTCGTCAAAGAATATAAAAAGGTTATAACAAGGTTCCAACTTAAGTTTGAGTTTCAGAGAAATCACAATAAGAACATGTCATACACAGGTTAGCAAAATAGGGATTACAAAGCTGTTGTGGAAGATTTACCACTTTGGCTTCCTTATGTTAGATTTAAGAATGTTGCAGTGGCCAAAATTTAATGAGGTAAGATTATCGGATAAGCCCGTGAAGATAAATTGGAACCAACATGGCATTGTGTGTGTGTAAAGTCGAATATTTTCTTAAAGAATTCAAACGGGTCTCATTCCATAAATGCTACTTAATAAGAAATATTGTTCTTTTACGTTATACCACAACGCACTGAAAGATATGAAAATGCAAAACAGAACATGTTATTCGACAACTTAGATATGATGGAATGTTGACTGATGGTTAATAATGTAAGGGTTTTGACTGTTAGTTACATGACGGATTTTGAGAAAGGTGATTACAATAGGCTATACCCAGCTCTTTTGAAATCTGGACACAATACCATTTCTCCAGAAAAGGGTGCATGGTTAACTATTCCAATTTCGGTAAATTATATCCAATCATTTGTTTCAACCTACCTCACCATGAAAATTATATAAACATGAAAAACCTGACTATAGAGTTCAACTGGAGATTATGAAACACCACCACCAAGAATTAAGTCGTCTATTTTATCTTACGAGAGCGCAAGAAATGTTACTTAATCACAGAAAATCAAGACATTGCCATGATCAAAACATTAAGGCTATAAATGGTATTGAATTTTAATTTTAATAGTCAGAAGACTATTGAAATTATTCATATTAAAATAAATAAATGACAGCTTATTATCCACTTTTTGAAGAAAAACTGAAAGAAAGACTACCTGGTATTCCAGGAATAGGTTTTAACTGGTAATTATGATATGGAAGAAAAATATTTAGGAATGCTAGGAGAATCTTTGGAAAATAATGACGTAACTACAAAAATTTACGTAAGCAGATGTAGGAAGAATGTGAAGTCACTCATTATACTTTTGCCAAGAAAAGTTTAGTTCCTTCAGAAAATGACCAGTAGTATGACGCAAAAGGGAAAAGAATTTCGATCTTTTAAATCCAGTTTACAAGTCAGATTCTGCAATTAGAGATTATGTAGATACAGTGGTTGATCTGTTACTAAGTAAAAGTTTACTGCACTCATATCAAGGAAATTTTGATGAGAAAGGTAAAACGATAAACAATGTAAGGGATCCAGAATCTGAGAAAAATGTCGTGAATAGACGATATTTTGAAAATATTGCTTTAGTAATCCAAGAAATTGTTTATAATACTAAACAGACAAATTTGAAATCTTGCGGATCCAGTTGGTGGGCATGATGGTGTCAATAACAGTTAAGTCGATTCCAATTGCTTAACTAAAACGAATGGAATTTATGATTTAAAAAATATTAAAATTACAAATGTTCCACTTCCTCAACGTATGGAGGATGTGGTCAGTAAAAATTATGTAAATAAAAGATTAAAAACAAATGATAAAAAAGCAGATAATATTTTAATTATGTATGATGATGGTCTTTATGTACCATCTTTATTGAAGCGGGGAATTTATAATTTTGGGGAAAAAAGACTCAGTAATGTTTCTGGTCCATTTACACCAACAGATGTTGCAATAAAAAATAATGAGGACAGTCAAGATTTCTTTGTTATATTATTAGGTCAAGAAGTTTTTTAATGTTCTCCGAATGAATTTAAAGAACTCCAGTTCAATAGAATGAGTTCCAAAATACTAAAGGAAAATTTAACATTGTCAGCTAATATGCTAATGAAAATTACAGTACATATAATACCTCGATCATCTCCCATGCTTCCGATTACAGTACGTTCAAAAATCAACGGTGAAATTCTTTTTCTAGTCGATTTAGAAACAGATAAACTTCAATCTTACATTGAATTCAGTTTTAAGAATGATGTTATTAAATTGTTTAGATCATGTAAGGAGAAAAGTATAGTGACCCCACATATTTAAATATCAAAAAATTCAATTTATTTAACTCTATAAATAAATGGAGAAACTCAATTCTTTATATATTAGAACCTATAAAGAATTGGATCAAGCATATCTGATTTCTGATATTGCAGTCCATATTGATAATATTTTAATTCGCTTGGAGAATGGTTCCCTTATTTACATATCTCTTGGTATATTAAATATGGAGGAGATAGAATCATTAAAAGAGAAACAAATCAAAGTTGTGAGAGGGGGTATGCAGAGGCGTAGCGACGGGGGGGGGGCAAGAGGGGTTATCATGCCCGGGGCGCAGCTTGCAGAGGGACGCCAAATCATTCATTTCGAAGCTAAACAAAATTTTTCAAAAAATTTCAATGTTTTATAATAATATTAATTTTATTCCGATTAATAAACTTTGCATTTTATAATTATTGTGTCATGTCCAGGGAAAAATGAAAAAGCTCCAGGAAGGAATCAGATTTGGAAAAGAAAAGAGGTTGTTGATGAAAAATGAGGAAAGCTGCAGGAGCTTACCATAAACGAAACTCTTACTATTATATTTCCTTATTAATAATAATTTTGCATGGTTTAGCTCCTTTTAAAAATTGTGATCTTTTAACCATGCTCTCGATTTTCATTTCTTAATTAGTTAGATTATCGATTTTCATTCTTTTAATCTTTTCCTTTTTAAGTTTCATACTTTACTGAAAGTTTGTGATACTATCATTTTGTACTACCAATCTTGTAAATGTGTAAATAACGAAGAAATCTTAATTTTTTTTTTCGTATAAAATTCCTGGAATATTATAGATTGGTCAGTTCCATTTTAATGCATATGAGAGGTTTTCATTTTAATATAAAATTATTTACCCATGAGATTACAAAAGAGTAAGCTCATGAAAGACACCTATTTAGTTTCGTGAATACGGTAAGATTATCCGTGCCTTTTGACTCATTTGTCATCCAGGTTATCTTAGTCAAATTATATTTTAAAAAAAGTCTTAACAATAATATTAACAAAACAAATAATTTTGTTTTACTCAATAAAAAAATAAAAACGTTCAATGAATATTATTTTCTCTGGGCACTTCTAGATGTGATAATTATTCAAAAATTCAAAATTTTTAAAAGTTTTTTAGTGCAATTTCAGTGTTTTGAAATATTTCTCGTGATATTTTTAATTTCTCATAACAGATTAAGTCATTTTAATTAACAAGCAGTACTTCACTAATAATTTTGATATCCTTTTATGATAAAAATGTGAAAATTTTATTTTATTTTGACTATAATAGCGTAATAAATAATATAGCGCAAAAAAGAAAATTTCATATCAATGAAATATTTTTAATGGAAACTTGTAAGACTGTAAATGTACTAATAATAACAGAAAAGTCAAATTTTACTTAAGTTACCAAGAAGCGATGTAAAAAGATCAGTTTCAGTAGTTATTGAGACTTAGTGAAATTGCATTATTCATTGTCCCAAAATAAAAAAAATAAAATCCTTGTATATTTTTTATCTCAGGATTTTACTGTTGTAGAATTTCAGGTCGCCTTACACTCGTGAGAAAATTCCAGCTGAAACGTGTTTCATATTAGCGGTTCCCTTTGTCAAAAATATTGTGCCCGGCACCAGACTGACTTTCAAAGAAAGGGGGGAAATTTTTCATGAAATAGCACTACAGTATGCCGCGTAGGGAATTGTGTTCTTGGAATAGAAATGGAAGGGATAGAGAACTAATTACCTCCAAATTCTAGGAAAACACATAAACTTTGCTTCCTTTTTATTGTTCACATGGTAATTATTTCGTTTCTTCCCAAACGTCGTTTCATTGGAAACAAAAATGTAAACTTTTGAAAATCTGGAGTTTTGACATTTAAAATACTATTCCCGTAAGTTATATTTTCTGTCTACTATGAATTCTTTCAATTTGAATATTTATTTCATACTTTTGCTGCTATAAATATTTACTGACATATGTTTGCAGAGTTTTGAAAATTAAATATAAAATTACTTATATTAGTTAAAACTATTCACTTAAAAGTAATTTATTTAATGTTTAAATGTTTTTATTTGGGGAAATAATTTTTATTTTGTTCATAGCTTTGTTGGCTTTACATTAGCATCTTATATTGAAAAATTCTTTTTTCAAATGGTAGAAATAAAAAATCTATGAATGTTTTTTTTATTTTCTGTGTGCTTAAACATACAGAATCTTTTTTAATAGCGTAGCAACCTATTACAGTTCTTAGCTGCCTCTATAGCACACCCCTTAAACATACAGAATATATTTCTTAATTAATTAGTTGAATTTACATATAAAACAAATCTTTTAACTTGAAAAATTCGTTCAAGAAATTTACAAAGAAATCGTACATATTTCTCATTCTACATTGTAAAATTTTACAAATAAAATCGTCTTTAATTGATTGAAATTTATTGAAAGAGAAAATATCATGCCATTGCATGAACAGCACTTTCAAAATGATTTTTAATAGAAATAAATTTTTATAAAAATTAATCCTTATTTTAATAATAAAATATATTTTCATATCTTAAAAAAAATCAGTTTTATTAAATGCCTTAAAAATACGAAAAAAATATTCACTACTATGATAACTGATTGAGAAAATTACTTTAAGTAAAATTAAGCGATATAACAGTAAAAATCTATTTTTTATCTCAGCAATTGTAATTCTCGATAATATTTTGAATCAATGAAAAACGTGAAAGAACAATATAGAGTGATTCAGTTTTTAGAAAAAAATTATTTTTAATAATATAATATATGTATTGTTTGGATGAAAATTTCTGATTATATTAAACATACATAATTTTACTTGAAT
Organism: Latrodectus elegans; assembly: GCA_030067965.1. NCBI lineage: Eukaryota > Metazoa > Arthropoda > Arachnida > Araneae > Theridiidae > Latrodectus > Latrodectus elegans. The sequence continues at coordinate 107,287,649 of CM057817.1, read as the reverse complement.
TTATGTGTGTCTTGATTTTTGATTTTAGAAATTTGCAAAATGTTTTTGTTATCTGTATTATCGTTCCGTTGCTCATCAGATATTTGCATTGATAATGCTATGGCATAATTTAGTTATCTAAACTAAAATTAGGTGAAGAGAGAGAGAGACTTATTAACAAAGGTGTTCTGATTTTGGAATCAGAAAAATTGGTTTTATGGTATAGAAATGAAACATTATGTGTGCCAACTAGGCTGGCAAATTGGGGTGCGCTGCTCCACTTTTCCAACTGAACCATATTTGGTATGGAGTCCGACTTCTTCGGTACACACACATGCCATAGGAACCCGTTTATTGGAAAGGCAACCATTTACACAAGGAAAGGACAAAGACAGGACAGAGAGAGAAATTACATCCATGCCTGAACCGGGATTCAAACACAAGATCTCCCTATTCGTAGTCAGGCACACTGACCACTAGACAAGTTGGCAGGCAATAAAATATTATAAACTATGATTATTACGTTTTTTGATTTAAAATTTTTACAATATAATTTTGGTTTACATTAATAGTCTTAATGATATAATTTAAAATGCTATTTTAAATGCGAAATTTCCTATAAATTTAAAATTGTTTTTTACAGGAATTTTTCTAAAATTAAACGGAAAATTTTATTTCATTTTTTTGTATCTGTGGCAAATGAAATATTTAAAAAGATATCATAGTGAAAAATCAGGTGAGTTGATTCTAAATTAGGAGTGTAAAGTCTCATCCAATTATTATTTTTCAATAAATAGCTAAAGTTTGTGAAGTTAGTATTATTATAGAATTTTTGAAAGTTTGTTAGAATAAATTATAGCATATGTTCAACACCTAATGATCAACAATTTGTAGAATCTCTCATAAATAAGATAATGCAAAATCAATAGGGAGAAAAAATTTTTAATTGCTTCAATTGGTTAACAATCTAGAAAAAATACATTTAAAAATTTTTAAGACATTGTTATGTACATATTAAATCATTAAAATCAATTTTCTTAAACGTTAAAAATTAGTTGATAAATAAACAAACATCCCGACTTCAAAACTGTAATATCCGGATCAAGGCCTACAATGTCCATATCTGTTTTCCTAACCGAAAGACCTGGGGTGCGAAGCATATATCCCAGTTAGGTGGTCAGCCCAAAGATAAATCCCTAGTGTTTAGTTGCCAAGCATGATTGGTATTCAGTTAATCGATGAAAGGTTGAATTGACCAAGCCTTAGAATCGGATCTGTACCTCGGGAGCGCTAAGTCCTCGTGCTTAACAAATGTAAAAGTTTGGGTGGATTTTGTCATACAGATTTCCATGGAACAGAAGTCTGTAGAGAAATGTGGGAATGAAAGATGTTACTCAGCAGTAGAAAAGAAAAATTAAACCAAAAACTCTATTAGAACTTCTAAAATCTCTTATATCAAACGGTGAAGATAGAAAGAAGAAGAGGTTGCCATTCAAATACTTTTTACTATTTCTGCATCAATTACAAGCTGTGAACGTTCATTCAGCAAAATAAAATTAATTTTGACTTATTTATGATTCACCATGATTCAAAACCGTCTAAGTGATTTAACAATTTTAAGTATATGAAAAGAAAAATTTGAAATGATCAATTTTAATAAAGTAATTGATCAATTCACTTCACTAAAGGTAAGAAAAATGTGAATAATGTAGTATATATTAGATTGCGAATAATTATATACATCTGCTTATATCAATGATGTGTAACGAATTATTTCCCGTTTAAAAATTTTTAATTGTATTAGTATATAAAATCAATTATGTCTTTTTATAACTAATTCTAAATTACATAAGTCCGCTTAATCTAATGACACTTTTTCGAATTCAATATAAGTGTTGTTTTTTAATTAGAATTGAATTTTGCTTAAATTTAAAGCTAAGCTGGATATTTTAAATGAATATATTTTCGAATATTTTATAGTAGGTACAACATTCTGTTATTATTTATACTTAAAAAACGCAATTATTCTTTTTTGGTAAACAAAAACTTCTGTTGCCATATTAAGAAAACTAAAAAGTACAGAAATTAAAAGTAAGCGGAAGTGGGAACATAGAGGTCGCTACTTTCTCCCTTCCCAGTGAAAAACGATTATGAGACATAATTGTTTAAATGATGTTTAAACTTGACAGTCCTTCCATTGCGTGTGGTATGGTTGCGATTGACCGGTGACGAAATTTTCTCCCGAGGTTTGTTCAGATCTGGATAATTCGTGTCTCTGTAAGTTTCAAGAGTCTGTTTCACATTATCTTTAAAGGTGAAACACGGTTTCAGTCTATCAACTGAAATTCTTTTAAGAGAGTTCTAGTAATTTCAATATCAAAATACTTTGGTGCTCTGTTCTTGACAACATAAGGCCAAAGATAAATTGGCTGCAAAGATGATGTGCCTGCGTTATTGTAGACAAAGATATGTGAGCAATTCAAAAGGAGTTTTGAAACGAATATGGTTGTATTGCCGTGGGTAGTCGCTGCAACAGGTTTTATGTTACGGATAATATTTTGCAGCTTTTGCACGAAATATGAGTGCGTGACTTTAAGAATCGTAGTGACGAATTCTCCGGTTAAACAGAGAGGACTTCCATAAAAAAGCTCGGCTCAAGAATATCCAATATCTTCTTTCAGTGCAGAGCGTAGTTCAAGAAGAACTAAAGGTAAGGCGTCTACCCAAGACTTGCTTTGTTATAAATAACATTTCAAGCTTGCCTTTATAATCCTGTGTCGTCATTCAATCAATCCATTCGATTGTGGATCGTTCTATATTTTTGAAAACCGAAGTATTTGCTCAAATATGAGAAGAGTTGACCTTCAAATTGACGCCCTTGGTCAGACGCAATACGCTGTGGTATTCTGAAACGAGAAATTCAGGTTGATATCATCAAAGCCTCCTAGAAAGAGGTAGAACAAGCCACAATGCTCATTTCGTGACGTCACGAGTGGGGTGCACTTCGAAACCACTGGAGCTGATGTAGAAACAGCGAAAACATAAGTGGTGGCGAAATTTTAAGAGATAAATTAACTTTAGAGATGTAATTTTTGTGTGAATGCCTATTAATAATTACTTTTTTAAAAAAATCATTAAAAAATGTTTTTAAAATATTATATACGAATTAGATTAAGATATTTGTTTGTCGGAATTAATGATACAAACTTCTTGATTAATATGTTTAACTAATATTTTAAAAGAAAAACGTCATACAGATATTATAAAAACAAAAATTTAAGAAAATAAAAATTAGATATCCCGAAGCTAAATGTGTTTGAAAATTGTAAATTTCCTGCATTAAGATTATTCATGTTGGATGTGAATACTCTAAAAAATCGCTGAATTTGTATTTTTAAAATACTTTATATTCTGGTAAAAAAGTATAGCATTTCCAATTGCTTTTTTTATATTTAAAATGCCAAAATATTGCATGTATATTTTATAAAAATTAAAATTTTTTAAACAGAAGCCTTGAAAATATTGTTTATATTGCATTGATTTTATTATGATAGATGAATTAATAAATCTATAAATTATAATCCATTTTCATTTACAAATTTAAAATACATAATTTATAGCTTGTAATAAAATGTAAATTTAATGCTTACATTATCCACCCATGAAATTTTATGTATCATATTTTAGAATCATGTTAATTAAGTACAACTTAATTGTCTTTTAAAAATATGCTTTAGAAAACATAATAAAATGGAGGAATATTAAGGTAAATAATTATAAATAAATACAAATTTACATAAATTTAGGAAATGTAATTTTTAAATGTTACAGATTTAATTGAAAAAATATTTTCATTTTTATTAGAAAACATTTAATGTATTTAAATGTGTGTATTTAATATCAAATATAAAAATAAGTTAACAAAATAATCCAAAGACAGAAAAAATATCTTTATTTCAAGAAAAATATAAAATCAAAATAGCAAAGATAACATTTTTAGAATCAAAACAGTTATGCATATTCGACATACTTCTTAAAAACTAAACAAATTGAGAAATTGAACAAATATAACTTGCATTTAAATATAAAATTTGAAACAATCATTGTTTTTGGATAAAATGCACACTTCTTTGTATTCTTGATTATGATATTAGAACACACAACTCAATAATAGTTTAAAATAAAAAGTTAGAAAAACCTTTAAATTAGATGTCTCTAACATACGTAAATTATTAACATATTAGTTTATCAAAATTTGTAGTTTTTAAAACAAATTAGATTTATATATATATATATATATATATATATATATATATATATATATATATATATATATATATATATATATATATATATATATATATATATATATATATATATATATATATATATATATATATATATATATATATATATATATATATATATATATATATATATATATATGTATATATATATATATATATATATATATATATATATATATATATATATATATATATATATATATATATATATATATATATATATATATATATATATATATATATATATATATATATATATATATATATATATATATATATATATATATATATATATATATATATATATATATATATATATATATATATATATATATATATATATATATATATATATATATATATATATATATATATATATATATATATATATATATATATATATATATATATATATATATATATATATATATATATATATATATATATATATATATATATAGATATATATATATATATATATATATGTATATATATATATATATATATATATATATATATATATATATATATATATATATATATATATATATATATATATATATATATATATATTAATATTAATTACACAATTTCTTTTATTTACAAAATTTTTATGAAATTACAAAGATGGATTTTGTAGAATAAAAATGTTACATTTTACTTTTTAATTGTATTTAATTTTCTCTTAGATACTTTCTTAAGTTGTAATTTATCATTTCTAACTTTTGTGTAGTAATAACATTGCTCATAACTTTTATACACGATGTTATTAAATTTCTTACCGCATGCACAAACACCTCCAAAATCTACATTATCATCCTGAAGTTTTTCTTCTATTAGTAAACGGAGTAAATACCGTTGATTAGACACTTTTAAAAATTCATTTTCATAAGTATTATTAATGCATGTTTGAAAAATTTTGATATCGTGGAGTATTCATTAAGCAAAGTTCAAGTTGCAGTATTAAAAATGTCAATTTTTGATTGAGTGAATCATTATTAGATTCTTCAACAATTTCTTTTAACAATTCAATACTACTCTCAAACTCTATGTTCACAAGAAGAAGTATCCAATGAATTTATATATAAATGGCTCAGTAAACATTCAAATATAGACCATCGAGTACATTTACTTGGTACTCCTAAAAGCCATTTCAGTTTTGAAGATGGAATCAAAATATTTTTGTGCCAAACAGTTACTAGAAATTCTGGTGATATTCTGACACTAATGCTGAAAGTTGGGAAACTTGCCACATCTGGTTTTCCTAAGTAGATATTATTTTTGGTTGAAATTACAATCCAGTTTTCTAATAGTTTGTCATTAAGGTTTAATTTAAAGCTCTCAAAGTCCTTTATTTCATCTTTTTTAGACCACTCCTGGAAAATTTTCTCATCTCTGTGTTCTAAAGATTTAGTTCTTTCTTCCGGAGATTTTCTTTTGGCAGGCAATTTTACAGTCATGTACGATGGTTGCTCTGGAAATATAGATGGATAAGCAGCGGTTTTCAGAACAGGTTTTTTCCTAGGAATAGAAAGAACTGTTCCATCTGGTCGAGTAGCTTCATTGTTTCGTTCAATGAACTGCTCTTCGAAATGTTTTATGCATATAACTGAAGAGTCTGTAACTGTAAAATTTTCTCTGTGAATCAGCCGCTCCCATTTTTTCCTTGCAGCAGTATCTTTGGGGAAGCTGAATACATTAACATATTTTTCCCCTTTATAATTAGATCTGCAACCAGGTACGCAACATGTACGAGGCATCTATAAATAAAAATGAATATTTTAATATAATGCAAATATATGTTATGCAATATACCTGGTACATTTCTGTTAATTGTGGTGTACTATTTTGTTTGTGTTATTATCTTATGAGAATTTACTGTATGTTTATATTTCGATATTTTTAATTAGCTTGGTTAAATAAATTGATAATAAAATTATATTAATAGATAATATTAAAATAAACACATTGCAGAAGAATATTCTGAATACTACATCACAATATTTGATAATATTTTCTTGCATTAAGTATTTTAAACACCTAATAAAACTGAGAATACATAAGCAAAGTAATAACAGTGACACTAAATTATATAAAAATATGAAAGCAGTGATAAATTTAGATTTATACTCTTAACACAGAAGCATTAAGTAATCCCATTTTGATAAATATTCAATAGAATGGATTAAATTTCAGTTTTAGCTATTTTAAAATATATGATTAAAATCAAATATTTTACAGTATAACATATCTTTTTCACACCATATTTTTGAAAATATTTTTAAATTCATTTTTATAGATACCATATCTCTGATACATAAAGAAGTTAAAACATTATCTTGAATGAATAATAGAAGAGTTACTTATTGACAGTCCTAAAAGTTAGGAATGAAATAATAGACTAATATATAAAGACATTTCCAGCTTTTACTATAAATGCACAAAATACTTCAATAATTTAATCAATAAATTGTAAAGGTTTGGTTTTTAAAATTTTCTATAAATTGCTAAAAATTTTATACACTTAATATTAAGTTCATAATAACTATTTCATTTAAAAAGTTCCCAGTTGATAAAAAAATTCTGTTACAAATAATTTGGTTTCAGTAGTGGCATTAATATGTGTAAGCACAACACGAATTGTATGCAAGAATGTATAATTTATTTACTGTCAATTGATTCAGAAGAAGTTGTTTGATAATTATTGTGTAATAACAAATTTTAATTAATTCCATTTGTACAATGTTCAAAATATGAACTACCTGTATAAAAATAGATTATAATTAGTTACATATAATAGGGCAAATTTAAATTTGTCAAAATAAAAAATAAAATGGTAATTTTAGCATAAGCAAAATCTGTAAGCAAAGATTATCTTTTGACACACACGTATCTTTAAGAACTTATTAACAGATATGCACATGGAATATATATGTAGATGTTTTTATCGATAATAATACAATATAATATTGTAAAACATAATTTGGTAACTTACCTTTAAGTATTTCTATCAGCGAAGTCAAATGTCACAAAAATGGTACTTCTATTTAAATAAAAAGAAGTAAACACTAGTAGTTAGCTTTTTCAGACACAGCAACAACACAGCAACTGAAGCATTCAAATATGGCGATGGACGAAAAGCTTAACCCCCGTCGTGTGACGTCACACGCGAGACTCGGAAGTATATTCAGGCTTCCTTCTCTTTCTAGGAGGCTTTGATATCATGCCCTTTGCAACTGTTTCTTGCTAATTCGTCCGCCATAGGAAGGGCTTCTACTCATCTGGAAAACGATCAATCATCGTTAGTAAATATATGAAATCTTGACCTGAAGGCAAAGGTCCAACAATATCTATGTAAACTAGTTGAAAACATTCAGGTGTAACATTAAAGTTCATAAAAGCTGACTTGGTAGGCCTTGGAACTTTAGATTGTTGCCATTCCATGCTTTCGCAGCACCATAATGGACAATCTTTATTCATTTGTGGCCTTATGAATCTTTTAGAGATTAACTTTGTTGTACTTCTGATACCTGTATGTAATAGATTATGAATAGAAGAAAAAATCTGTTTGCAAAATTTTAAGGATATGTATGGACAACTATTGATAATGGAGAAATCACAATAAATTGATTTGTCAGTGTCGAGAATGGGAATCTTAACAATTTTTAGGCTTGAGTTGTTTTTCAAAATTGTTAAATCTTCTTGAGATTCTCTAATAGTTTCGTAATCAATTGGAGGTGGTATGGATATGGTATTAATTCTGGAAAGAACATCTGCAACAACGTTTTCGTCTCCCTTGACGAAATGTATATTCATTAAAAATTCAGCAATATAACTCAACAGTCTTGCTTGTCTGGCAGAGATTTTGTCTAAATTTTGTAGAAAAGCAAAGGTAATAGGTTTGTGGTCCGTATAGATGTTGAAAGACTTTCCTTCTAATATGTACCTAAAATATTTTATTGCAGTGGAGATGGATAAGAGCTCTCGATCATTTGCCCTGTACTTTCTGAGTGTGTCAGTCAACGAATGTGAGAAGAAACTTAATGGACGCATCTTTCCCTGTTCAATTTGATGAATGACGGCTCTGATAGCTGTATCCGAAGTATCGCATGTGAGAGATATAGTAGCATCAGTTAAGGGATGGACCAACATAGTAACATGAAAAAGTGCATATTTAAGATATTTGAATGCAGTACGAGAATCTTCAGTCCATGTTAACGTTTTACTATTTTTGCATTTTCCACTGAGTGGTGAGATTAATGGTTTGTTGAAGCTTATCACAATTTGAGATGAAACTGTGAAAAAAATTAATCGAATTTCCATTTATCATTCCCAGAAACCTGCGCAAGCTAGATAATAAAGAGGGTTTAGCTTTTGTTTTGCATGGCATCAATTTTCGTTGGAAGTGGTTGGAAGGATAATTACATTTGTAAGCTTTATTGCCAAATCTTGAGTGATAATAACATATATTTTTATCTCTGCTACTACGTCTATTAACAGAATTACTTCTAAAGCGGGGTCTGAATTCTTGAAGTCTAGAATGTCTTTTATTCATTTCGTTTACTTTTAGAGACAACTCTGTTATCTGTTCTTGCAATTTAACTAAAACGTTATCATTACTAGAGCAAGTTACGGCAGAATTCTGATATGAGGTGGAATTTATTTCTCACATTTTATCGGCCATTGTTGCCAGTTTGATTAAATCATCGCCACTGATAGATAAAATACTAGAAATTGCTGTTGGCAATCTTTGAATCCAGAGAGTTTTAAGAAAAGTTTCACTTACTTTATCTGATGCTAAATTCTTCATTTCACATAACAACTAGAAGGTGTTCTATCGCCCAATTCTACTTCAGTTAATAATTTTTTAGTCTTTTGTGCTTCGGTTTCGGCGAAGATTGAAATTAGTCTATCCTTAATAGCCCTGTATTTATCGTCATTTGGGGGGTTGATTAGAATGTCCGACACTTGAGATAATATTTCAGAATCAATGGAGCTAACAACATAATCGTATTTTTTTTTATCTGTCTTAGTTGGAGCATTTCGAGATTGAGCTTTCAACTGCAACAACCATATCTTTGGATCCGGTTTCCAAAACACAGGGACTTTAACACTAACTCTAGAAATCGATGATGAAACATCGCTGTTGCTTTCCATTTTCGATTTTCGAATATTTGTCCGGTAGTCACCAATGAAGTGGTTTTCTTTAATACAAATCTTTAATCCACGACGAACATTTATCTCTAAATGAATAGAACTTAGATAGAAAGAAATCGACTTGCAAAAAAGGAACAGAACTCGTTTATTATTTTATTGATATCAATCTGTCATTGCTATGTAAAGAACACAATAATAATTCTTTTTTGGTAAACAAAAGTTTTTGTTGCCATATTAAAAAAACTAAAAAGTACAGAAATTAAAAAATACGATGAAGAGGGAACATAGATGTCCCTAAACAGATAACAACTAAGATATGGCAATAGGATATTTGTAAAATTGCTTGATTATTTTGTATCTTTATTACAAAGATGTGATAAAATGGCGTCAGATTATTTAAAACTCAATGATTTAAAATCTCTTTTCTTTGCGTATTTGGGATGTAAAGATGTCGAAAAGTCTCAACAAGCACAAATGCTTCAATTCGAACAGTAATATTAGATTATAATGGCTTTTTACAATCATTGAATCAAATCAGTTTAAAGAAGTTAGTTCAGTTTAGATAAAATATCGTATCCCATTTTCCGAATATTTTTATTCTTCTCTTCATGCAACATTTGATGCATATGAGTAATATATTTTAAAATTAAGGAATAAATTCCTTGATATTTATCAGCATCTTCTTCAATACATAATCATCTGGTATAACCGTCTCGCCCTAAGGCATTCATAGATTTTGGCTCATTCTTCAATACATAAGATTAACCTTTTAGATACTCATAGGAAGACTAGTCATTCTACAGTTCATACTCCCGTAGAGTGCTATCCTGTCACCGCATAAGTCATATATATTTTCCATTTCTGTTTATTATTGTTCACATTTCTTTAAATGAATAAAAAGAGGAAGCGGTTCGTAAAGCTGTGACATTGAGAAAGAACGCTCGAAAGAGAAACGGGTTTTCTTTTCTTTTTCCTGGCACGTCAATAGCTAAACATCAACTGCTAATGACGTAAGATATTTTTATTCTAACTATCACTGAATGGCAGCATGAACTGGACTCGGAATCTGGTATAGAAATTTTTTTGTTTCAATTTCTGAAATATTTTGACTAATTTTCAATCAGATTGTAGTGTTTAATATTTTAAAGATTTTTCACACTCTGAGAGAGAAATGACTTGTTTAAAGTTGTATTTTAACCTCTTTTTGTCTTTAGTGTCATGTACATATTAATTCTACGTTCTCTTTCTATCGGGTACTCATAAGCTCTGTGGCAAAATCTAAGCTTAGCAACCTTAAGTTCACGGTTTCGATCCCCAACTTCGGCTAGGTAGCAGCTTTCGTAAATATTGTAATGCTATTTGCGTTAAACTTATTTATGGATCAATCACGGAGTGAAGCATGAGTGGTGGATGAGACTCGTGGTCTGTATGTCCATTTAGATCTTATGTTTGTGTAGTCCTTTATGTATTCTCATATATGCAGCACCGTTGCCGCGTCAGTGATTCCGGAATTCCGGTTCTAGAATTCGTAAACAGCTGTTGGAACTGGACTTTTGGTATCACTGACTTGATGGGCCGTTTTGATTTTTTTTTTCAAAAAAATTTAGACTTTTAATTTTTTAAATCCAACGCAGCAAAGAGGGTGCGTTTCTAATGCAATAAATAAAAATAATTCCGTTACTATTCTGGATATAATTTTAATGCCATAATTTTTTGAAGAGGTTTTTTCACACCATTTTTCTTGAGATGGTGTGGATGCGTAGCCCTTGAGATGGGAGTTAGTGCACCAGCTCTCTCACATTTCCACTACTATTAGGTATTCTGTGATTTCAGTTTGGTGTGTTGGTACTGGCTTACTTTCAATTCAGCTGTTTGAGCTTGTTAGTCATTAATTTGTTTTATAAACATGCACTGCATTTCTGAGTTTTTTCTGTGTCATGTTTAATTAATGATTTTAGTTCCCTTATCTCATTTGAGTCACAGCTTGAGTTGTTTCAAGCTGTGTAGTCACTGGTCTATTTAAAGAAATGTATTTCTCTAAGAGAATGACTTGTTTCTTAAATTCACTTTAGTCCGTGAGAGCTAAGGGCGCTATTCCCCTTAAAAGTTCATGCTTATGGCCATATTTTGCCGCGGACAATAATAAATTTAATCTATATTGCTCGAATTCAGGACTTCGTTCATTAGGAACGCATTTATACGATAAAACTCGATTCAAGAAAAATATCTTCGTGCTGATTCTGACGGTAACTGATAAATAGTAGTTAAAATCTGTTGTCGTAGAGTGAAAGAAACTAAACCTATCATGAAGTTCCTCGCAAACGTTTACTTATGAACCGTTCTTCTTAAAGATCACCTTAACTTGAAAAAATTTCCTCCGCCTCTCCAGAAATTCTTAATTTTAAAGCTAATAATTTATCTACTGATCGCCATGAACAATAGTCGCCAATTTCACCTATTCTATCCAAAAATTGGATAATAAAACATCTTTACAACTACCATCAAACACAGGAATATTATTTAGAATTTCGCCAAAATTAGGAGTGTCTAATGACACAACACATGCAACGGTTTAAGTCTCACTATTCTTAATTACATTAATTATAAATATTCCCCTTCAAAAAATAATTTACCTTAGCAAATATTAATTTAAATACATGAAAACTTCATATATGATTATTTAAATAATTTTCCCAACAGTTACAACGTTTCACTTAATATAAACACTATAAGATTACAGTAAATAATTAACTAAAGAGAAGTCCGGCGTGCAAAACTTTAATAGCCATGTTTAAAAACAAGCCAGAATCTTATTCCAGTTTCGGTTTCAAAATACACTTTAAACGGCACCATTTTGTTGTGTATTAACTTTCCGTTATCACATAGTGTTTACAAGTAATATTTTTAATTTAAATAATGAATTATTTGTTACATTGCATTATCTATTTGTTAACTAAATGGGTTTTTTCTAATTAAAATCTATTTTTAATTTAACAATAAAATTACAAAATTAAAAGAAATTCATACAAAATTTAAATACTAATGTTATTTGGAATCAGAGCAGTGGCTCAGCAGATTCACGCCGCTTCCCGTAAAAATCATCAAGCATCATTTGCCGCCGACAGTGATTGGGAGGGTGAATACGCCATACTCCTCTCCCTTACTCAGTAGCTTGAGCTCCGGGCGTACGGAACGTTTTTACGCTTATACATTATCAAAAGTCCTTCCACTGGTGTGATCTGGTTGAGGAGAGGAAGGTGCGCACACTTGAGCGTGGTTCAAAATTACGAGCTACTTGGTGATCGGTGAGTATTCCAAACCCGTTAACTTAAAGGTCCCCGGGACTCGCCTGCACTGCTATATATATATGTGTGTTATTTGAAATTTACAAGCTTAACCGCGCATGCGAGACACATTGTTAAGGCTCCACTAAGCAGTGGCGTAGTGAGGATAATTGGTGCCCGGGTACGATACCTTTTTTGGCACCCTCTTGAAAATAAAATAATAATAATGCAATATAAATATGGGAATAAAACATATTAAGTAAAGAAGGATATATAATAATATAACGATATATAATGCATTATAATAAATAGAGTATGATTGTAAGAATACAATATAAATAATAACAGAATGTTGTACCTACTATAAAATATTCGAAAATATATTCATTTAAAGTATCAAGCTCAGCTTTAAATTTAAGCAAATTCAATTCTAATTAAAAAAAACAACACTTATATAGAATTCGGAAAAGTGTCATTAGATTAAGTGGACTTTGTAATTTAGAATTAGTTATAAAAAGATATAATTGATATTATATACTAATACAATTATTTTAAAAAACATAAAAAATTTTTAAACGGGAAATAATTTGTTGCATATCATTGATATAAGCAGATGTAATTATTTGCACTCTAATATATAAACTACATTATTCACATTTTTCTTGCCTTCGCTGAAGTGAATTGATCAATTACTTTATCAAAATTGATCATTACAAATTTTTCTTTTCATATACTTAAAATTGTTAAATCACTTAGACGGTTTTGAATCATGGTGAATCATAAATAAGTCAAAATTAATTTTATTTTGCTGAATGAACGTTCACAGCTTGTAATTAATGCAGAAATAGTAAAAAGTATTTGAATGGCAACCTCTTCTTCTTCCTATCTTCACCGTTTGATATAAGAGATGTTAGAAGTTCTAATAGAGTTTTTGGTTTAATTTCTTTTCTACTGCTGAGTAACATCTTTCATTCCCACATTTCTCTATAGACTTCTGTTCCATGGAAATCTGTATGACAAAATCCACCCAAACTTTTACATTTGTTAAGCACGATGACTTAGCGCTCCCGAGGTACAGGTCGGAGGTCAGATTCTGAAGCTTGGTCAACTCAGCCTTTCATCCTTTCACCCCCGTATTCAGCATTACCCTTGACCAGGAGGTTAACCGTGAGTTCAAGTACCATAAGGAGTTCAAGTACCATACATGAACCGAAGAATTAGGAAGTGGTATTCACCGTCAACCTGATAGCGATAGTAGTTGAACAACTGGTTGTTCAACCCATGAGCCAAATGTGATCGCTCATTGGTCAAATTTGTCAAGTGATTAAATACTTACGAAAATGTCATGCAGAATAGTACCAAATTACCTTCGTAATTCGGTAAACATTTTCACGAAATCATCTATATTTCGAAATTTTTTCTCTTTAAATATTTATTTCACTTATTAATATAGACATTATTACAGAGTTAGAAAATTTATTACTCTTTTTTTAACCTATTTTTTATTTTAAATCTCTTAACACTATTATAATTTTGGATAGATATATTTTATAGCGCACAAACTTTGATATACTTTTCTAACTATTATTCTCAACAAGAACTAATTATTCCAATACAATTAAATTCTATATATATTTTTCTGTTAAAATAATTCTTATGTGTTATTTTACTATATTTTTATACCCATTAAATTTTTTTACAGGAAATAATTTTGCATACCAAATACTTTGTATTATTATCTCTTGTTTAAATAAACATTAAAATACAGTATCCTTTAAAACTACATGTAGGAATTATTTCAAATATGGTGATGTAACTTAAGAATAGTTTGTAATGCAATAAATCAAATTCAATAAACACTACTTTTTCCAAAAATCAAGAATTCAAAATTTGCATATATTATAAACATAAAATTCAATTAAAACTTTTTTTTTAAAGCTTTCAATATAGTACAAAAAGTCAAACATATTTTTAAAAGGCAAAACTTGTAATTTAAATTAATCTTTGCTCCATTTTTTATGAATAACAAAGCCAAATACCTTATTTCACAGAATTACTTTAAAAATGTATAACAGCAACTCAAGCAAAATAGGACATTTAGTTAAATGAGAAGCTGTCTCTGATATATCTAATAAAACTCTTAAAATATTCGCTATTATATTATGTATTTATATCTGCTAATATTAATAAATATAGAAAAGGAATAATTTCATTATTTGTTTAGTATGATATATGTAATAGCACGAGTACAATATACACAAAATAGAAAAAATATATATATAAGTAGATATTAAATTCACAATTCAAAATTAAATCTCACAAGATAAAAACACGGAAATAAAAAATTTAATTCTTAAAATGGTCAAGAATAGTTTTGTGTTGTTAAAATAACGTAATAATTATAGAGGTGAATAATAAAATAGCATATTAATTAGTATATGTTAAATAAATGTATCCACTGATATCTACAAAAATGAAATACATTACATGTTCCTAAACTCAGAGCACTTTTACAGAGAAAAATTAGAATTATTGAAAGATTAGTTTTCTTAATAAATGTATGATGAAAGCATTTTTAAAACTTTTGCGATGTTATATGTTCAAAAGTAAAAATTTTGGCAACCCCTTCAAATAAAGAAAACTGCATTTAAGTAATCAAATAAAAAATAAAATTTTTTAAATATGTATAATTCTAAAAATATCGTAAAACACATGAACAGTTTATAATAATTAAATCGCTAGCCTTTTTTTTTTTTTTAAAAAAAAAAGAGTACCAATTAATTAACAAAAGATAATTTTTATATTTTGTTTATGCATAGACAAAATTTTTTATTTTAACACATAACAAGAAATGCAAATATCAGAATTTTTTAAGCAAAGCTTCATTTCCATCTCAACTTAGCAATAACATAAATATGTCTGTGAGTAGAAAAAATACTGATTTGATATGAAAACTGGCCCTCACGAGCAGTTCACAACAAATGTTTCATCAAAAGAAAAAAAAATATAATTTAATGTGAATCATATTTGAACACATATTTGACACATCACAATAAAGTACTATAATTTAGTGTAAGACTTAGAATGTCTTAGATTTATAATTCCAATTTTCAATTCTAAATTTGTGGTTAGTGTATGAAATTCATTTTTTAATATTTGATTAAATTGTACATTATTACACATTGGAATTGTGATAAAATCAAAAAAACATGGTAAATAATTTTATTTGGTTATATTTTGTTACAACTGCTCATTTAAAAATATTGCTAAATTTTTTAACATTTGTGTACCTGTTTTCCATACCTGTGGAAAAAATATATGTCGTTTAATGATGCAATTTAGTAACATATAAATTGCAAATAAAATTTTTATCTATTTGTTAAAATGAAAATTTTAGTAAGATATTTGGCATTTCCTTCAAATTTTGAAAAAATTATATAAAAATTTGTAAAATTCTTTGACATACTTTTATGAGTGAAAAAAGTATACAGGATAATATGTGAGTACCCATTTTTAATGTTTGTTATCATTCAGAGAAAGAAGCAATTAACACTGGTTCAGTATAGGATAAATATTTTCCGAATGAAACTTTTCTTTTAGAAAATCATCAATTTCATTTCCTAGTGTTGTTCTCCTCGTGTGAATTCAATTTAGGACATATAATCTCTCTTTATATTTTTTATAGCGTATAAACACTATAAAACACACAAAATCCAAGATTTTGCCAAAATCCATAAGGAAATTAATCTTTTTTCTTCCTGATGACATTCTTAGGGATATTTACAGCACTTTTCCCAAACTAAGAAGTGAGCAGTAAAAATTTATATCAAAAAGAAGAAAACAGAGATGTAAAATGTTTTTAGAGTGTGCAGATAATAAAGAAAAATATTCTTAATATATCGAAAATATGTAGATTGTTGTTTTTACAAAAAATGAAATAAATTAAATTAAAAATGATATTCATCTATATAGATCATATTTTTTTTCATTGGGAAGCAAACAGTTTCTTTCGAAACTTTGATAGTATTTTCCCATTATTAAATATTTTCCTTTCTTAAATTGAAATATTTAAAATTAATATATTTTTTATTAGATATATTTTGATAAACTCTTTTATTCTGTTCAATTTATTCAATTGAATGAAATTTCTGTTGTTTTTTATGATTATAAAATACAAAACTCAAATTTTCTTTTTATAGTAGCTCCTATAAATTCCGTTCATTGCTGCATCCACATCTTTTTTTATTCGCCAAAGAACGTTACAATTTTCTTTTAAATCAGTAATGTTAATATTATTAGTCAATACTTCCAAGTATCAGTCAATGATGATATATTGTAAAGTACCAATATTTTCGGTCCAGTTTTGTCTTCAATATAATAGAACAATTAATCAATTTTTCGGAATTACTTTAACGTTCTTGATCCAATTTAGTATACGCATGATGAAATGTCCCCTATTTTTTATGTTAATGCCTGAAACTTTCCAAAATGTTTTGCAAGTGACAGTAATATAATTACTTATTTAACTTATTCTTATTTTCTACATTTCGGTGACTGTAGTATGTGCTTATTATGCTATTCTGAAGTGGAAAACGTCATCCAGCAAATGCTTTCAATAAGTCTTATTATCATGGACCTAATTTTAATCAAACGTTATCCCCTTCTTAGGACTTTTTTTTACACTTTCAAGTAATATTTATAGGAAATAAAATATTTTGGCTCTTTCTTAAGTAATTGCGCCAATGAATTAAAGTTATTAAGAACAATGATAATAAAAATATTTTCATTTATACATGAGGGAACAGAAATGATTAGACGATTCATAACTTGAAAGTGAATACTTTCATTGTAAACATAGGAATTGTTAACACTCTTATGATGAAGAAGGGCAAATTATTAATACTCTCTCAACTTTCGTTTTAAAAATAACATCTCCCTGCTATCCCTAATACGTCAACTCTCATATTAGATAGATTGTAAAGTATTTCTGGCTTATGAATGTATGATTACGTTTTTGATTATTTACAGGAGAAAGTTTCTGGTTACGTACATTCACGTATACAAGCGCATACAAGAATATTACCATATTTCGGATTAAAACCGCGCCGTGCACCATGGCACAGTGGATACAGGCAACGGTCGTCGGTTTGAGCCTGTGCGAGGCTGAGGATGTTTTTTCGTCCCTTTTATGTTCGTTTTCTTAAATATTTGAGAAAACTGTAAAATATGCAAATTTCTGTATTATTTTAATACTCCTAGAATGTTCTCTAAATATTTAAAAGCTTGTATTGGAATTATGAGAGACAGTTCTTGATTGTAAGCCTTACAGCTGGTTAGTCCTGGCTTATAAACGTTATTGCTTGTTATGAAACTTCTTTACAGTGTTCGAACAGCAATTTGAATTAACGTGACATTTTGGTGAAAGTGTCAGGTAACGTTTCCCCGTGTTGCATTCAATCTGGAAGAAACTGAATTTTGTCAAAGCTGTGTATTTCAGAACCTTCCCCCGGAGCACGGACTTTACGAAGGCAAATTAAGGCAACTAAAGTCGAGGAAAATGACGGAGTCAGATGTGAAGCCACGATCTATCGTCTTCGTTTCGACTCTAATTAAGGAGCCAAGAAACATTACTATTTTTAAAGGCTAGCTCGAACAGAATCCAACAGAGTTCTTGAAGGTATCAAAATTCAATCAGCGAAACGATACTCTCAATTTAGCAAATCGCGAAATAGTGAAATTTAGTGGCTTATGTAATGAATATTTGAACGGATGATATATAATTTACTGTGCCATCTCAAGTGGACTATGTGCATTTGTTACCTCGATGACATAATGTTGTATTTTACGAAACTTTCGAAGAACATCAATCTCATCTGAGAGTCATTTTATGGTGTTTACGTGGCGTATGTCTCAAATTGAACCCAAAAAATGCCTGTTTGGCGCTAAATAGATATAGATTCTTGGACACCTAATAGCGGAAGATGGAGTGCGACTTGATCCTCATAAATTACAAGCAATTACTGACTTTCCAACTCAATGTACACGACATAAGAAGCTTCCTAGTTCTGTGTTCCTACGATTGTGGCTTTATTAAAATTTTCTTCTTTCTAGCCCGGCTATAACAGAAGTTGCTAAAGAAAAACTCAATGTTCACTTATAATCACACTTACTATTTTGCCAACTTAAAGGAAGCGCTTACATCAGACCTTGTACTAGGATTGTACGATGAAAATGCCTCAACAGAACTCCACTCTGATGCTAGTGGTTATGGAAGTGGAGCTATCTTGGTCCAAATTCAAGGAGGAACAGTAATAACTTACTCATCATGAACGCTCATTAAATCGAAGAAAAATTATTCAACCATGGGAAGAGAATGTTTTGGAGTTCACTTTGATGATTCTCTTCGATTCTCTAAAAGAGGTTACATGGGGAATCCACAAATTTCATCCTTATTTATTCGGCAGACCATTTGTTGTAGTAACTGATCACCATGCATTGTGCTTGTTAGCAGGGCCGAAAGATCCATCGAGATGACTTCCGAAGTGGGCATTCAGCCTGCAAGAAGCAAGAATATGACGTCTGCATATCCTATAAAAGTGGTAGAAAACATAAAAACGGAGAATGTCTTTCGAGATATCCTATAGATTCTGATCCTCTCAGAGGAGGCCGGAATAATTGTTGCATTTACGGATATCGCTGCCGATCAAAGGGATGATCCGAAGTTAGCAGAATTAATTCACTCCCAAGAGAAGTCTCAGCAAATCAAGGGTGAACTTGATCTCATAAATAGTGTCCTTTGTAAGAGAAGCTGTGATCCATCTGAGAAAAAGTGGTTACTTGTAATCCCTAGACATTTGAGTCTGGATGTCCTTCGACATTTCCACTACGTACCTTCTGCGGGTCACTTAGAATTCAGTAAAACTTACGACAGAATCAGAAAATGACTCTTTGGACCTACACTGTGTATATCGTTATCTAATTGACTATTTTTCTCATTATCGAGAATGTCAAAGGAGAAAACATGTACCTTGGAAACCACCCGGCCGTCTTATCTCTATGCTTCCAGCTGTAGTCCCTTTTCACCGAATTGGTATAAACTTGATTGCTCCATTTCATAAATGTCACAAGCGAAAATAAATGGATTGCTGTCTGTACTGATTATTTAACGAGGTATGCTATAACTAAAGTTCTACCGACAGCCTACGAACATTAATAGCACAGCAGAAGGATAAAGGACATTACGACGCCACGATTATCCTCTCATACTAGATCCCCGGGTTAATTGTATCCTATCAACCAGGTTATCTAATATAGATTTTTACACCTGTACGTAATGTTGGTCATTCCGAAAAACTCCTAAAGCATTATTTCGGTCCGTATAAGGTTCTCAAACGACTATCTGATATAAAATACGAAGTAGAAGATTTTGATCCTATGTCGAAGCGTAGAAAGGGTAAAGATACCGTTCAAGTCCTAAGGATGAAACCTTATTGTGATCCCAACAAACAAGACGTTAACACTATCTCCATCAATGATCCTCATCGACCAGACACCGAACCTTCCGAATTAATGATACCCGAATGAGATACATTGAAATCATCAAAACCAACACATACTGGACATTTATCTCGGTCTACAACTAAGGCCAGAACAAACACTTGAAGGACAGCGGGGAACTGTCTTCTAAAGGAGGAATAAAATGCCGCAGGGCGTATTAAATACCGTGCGCCATGGCACAGTGGATAAAGTCCATGGCTTCAACCTGAAGGTCATCGGTTTGAGGCTAAATATGTTTTTCATCTCTTTTATGTTCACTTTCTTAAATATTTGAGAAATCTATAGAATATGCACATTTCTGTATTTTATTGAATGCTTCTAGATTGTTCTCTAACCATTTAAGAACTTGTGTTGGAACTGCGAGAGACAGTTACTGCCTGAAGGTCTTAGAGCTAGCTAGTGCTAATAAACGTTACAGCTTGTTATCAAGAGCTCTTTTCTGTATTCAAACAGTAATTTGAATTATATAACATGGCAATTTATTTATAAGAATCAACAGATATAATCCGAGCAGAACCTCATGTAATTGCAATTGGTTGACTTATTAAATTCCTAGAATACGTAAAGCAACCTGCAGATTTGTGTATTGTAACCTATGGGGATATTTTTGCACCTAGGTGGTATGTATGTATGTGTATATATATATAATGTAATGAGGGAGTGTAGAGATTAAGTAGAAATCAAAGCAGAATAATTTAATATATTTAGCTTACTGAATTTAATTAATAGTGGAAAATAGAAAAACTACTTACAAATTAAAGTTAAATGTGAAATTAACAAAATTGAGAAAACAACAATTAGACATCTTTAATAATCGTCTTCTATCAACGTGTTCGTCTTTTGTCTCCAATCTCCTTCTCGCTCAAACGGCGAGGTCCCGCTTGGCCAAAGCTTAGCGCGCTCTTACGTCATGTTCCATCCGACTTCTTATTGGTGGAAGAGTTATGAGAAAACACCGGCGCTGGATATAGCTTTCCTCTACACCGTTTCCGATCACACTCAGGCATCCTGATGGCTTTGGACCTCCAAAGCTTGCACAAATAAATAAAAAAAATATCTATAAAAAATTAAAAAAGAATAAAATTATTCACAAGTACCGTCTTTAATTGCCTATTTCTTGTTGCCATTCGTCTTCTTTATAAGCAAGTTTCATATTTCTTTTGTGTCATCTTGATAATGAAAACCTTCTAAAGAAAAGAAAAGAAGCAATTAAAATATTTAAAAGAAAATTTGGTAAGAGCATCTGTTTATCATAAGTCCGTTTTCCAGAAAAAGGGTGTTAAACTGAGACTAAAATCGTCGTTGTCCACTTAGTTCCAGAATTTCATATTTTCAACGGCAGTTGATGTGTTATTGGGCCTTCATGATTTCCGATTTTCACATCGTCATAATGATATCGTTCTTTAACTGAAGTTATTTTATACTGGCCGAAAAATTTTGGACCTAGTTTTAATCCTGTACCGAACTGGATTCTGCAACTAAATCTCCGACTTTATATGTCCAAGTTGACTTCCGTTTCCGATTGAATTGGCGTAGTTTTGTTGTTGTAGTTTCAGGATATTCTTTTTAGCTTCTTCTCGAAGTTCCTCTTTGATTTTTTTTATCGTGGTTGCTTGGTACTCTCCCATGAGTAGTTTCTTTATTCGACAATCCTCTTTATTTTTGATTTTCACTCCAATCATGAGTTCGAAGGGGGAATATTTTGTACTGGTAGTTGTAACACTGTTCAGAATTCGTTGGACAACTGGGACATATTTAAACCATTTTTTGGGATCATCTGAGAAAGCTTGGCAAGGATAGGAATAATGATTACATGGATGCGTTCTACTTGTCCTTTACCTCGTGCAAGACCAGTAGTTATAGTTACATGCTCAATTCCTTGCTCGGAACAATAATCGGCAAAACCTTTAGAAGTAAATGCGGAGTCTTTGTCAGAAATTATTCTAGATGGATTCCCAAAAGTTGTTCGAAGAATTTTTAATTTTTCTATTGCATCATTTTCTGCTGTTGATTTTATTGAATAAAACCATGTAAACTTTGTGAATGTATAAACTACAATAAATATGTATTGATACTTTTTATTTGAAGAGGGAAGTGTACCAAGAAAGTCTATGTGAAAAGTATCTAAAGAAACGTTACCTTTAAGTATTGGGAGAAGATAACCTTCATCGTTTCCTCGTTTCTTATTATATAAAATAAAGTTTACACAATTAGCTAGTATATTTTAAATTTTAGGTCGCACATTAGAAATATAAAAATCACGTTGTAAAATTGACTGTTTTTGCGCAGGAGAAAAGTGCCCATTGTTATAAGAATGCTTAATAATATCATTTTCCATAGCTTGGGGAACAACAAAAATCTCGTTGCCTGTTTCATATTTCTATAGAATGTTATTTTTGATAATGAAGTCATTCGTATTATTTGTTTGGCATAAAGTTTTAAATGTTTAAGTGTTATCATTTGTAGATTGGGCTCGTTCAATTTTTAATGTAATTTCTGCTTGAGGTGTAATAAAATATACTGTGTCACGATTGAGGGCATCAGCATAAGGCATTTACTTACCAGATCTATGAATTATTTCGTAATCAAAATCTTCAGGGATCATTGCTCATCTGGCAATTATTGGAGTTAAAATATTTCTTTTCAACAGTCTGTTTAAACGCAGAACAATCTGTAAAAATTTTAAATTTATTACCTAGTAAGTAAACACGGAATTTTTTCATGTCTGCTGTAATCGCAAGGACTTCTTGTTCGTAGCTGGAATATTTGGATTGCTGAGGAGAATTCTTTCGGTTCATATAGTAAATGGGGTGAAATTTTTCATCACTTCCTTTTTGAAGTAGCACTGTTCCGAAACTTTGTGAGCTGCCATCAGTATGTAATTCTAACTGTGAACCTGGTCGATAGATGTGTAAGACTGGTTTTTGAGGGAGAATGTTTTTCAATTCTTGGTATGCATATATTTGTTCGGTATCAAACTTATACTCTTGGTTGTTGCGAAGGAGGTCAGTTAAGGGTTTAGCAATGCGTGAATAATTAGGAATGAATTTTCAAAAATATCCAGTTAATCCTAAGAAACTCTGAATCTGTTTTAAATTAGTAGGTTTAGGGAAATTTTGAACGGTAAGGGATTTTAATGGAGAAGGTTGAATAGTTCCATTCTGAATAACGCAACCAAGAAATACAATTTTGCGTAGAAGCAAATTGCATTTATCAAAATTAAGCTCCAAACCATACTCTGAAGCAACTTTAAGAACTCGATCTAATTTCTTAATACCTTTGGCTTCATCTCGAGATGGTATTATAACATCATCTAGGTATACTATTATTGTGCAACCTTTCAATAATTCCCGAAATACATTATTAATAAATCATTGGAAAACCGAAGGACTGTTACACAATCCAAAAGGCATTTTAAGAAATTCAAACTGTCCATCATGCTTAACAAAACCAGTGTATTTGCTACTAACAGGATCTACGGGAACATGAAAAAAGCCATTTTTTAAATCTAATAATGTAAAAACTTGAGATTGTTCTAAGCGATCAATACATCTTCAATAAGGGGCAGGGGGAATCTATCCCGAATTAATTTTTTGTTTAATTGTCTTTAATCGGTACATAATCTATGATTACCGTTTTTCTTTTTGCACAGAAACGCTGGAGCTGCATAATCGGAAGTACTATCTTTAATAATACCATCTTTTAACCATTGTTCTGTTTGTTCGTGGATGACTTTTTGTTCTGCATAGGGTAATCGGCGTGGACACTGATTTACCGGTATTGAATCACAAAGAATTAGATTCATTGAAACATCTGCAGTCTTAGTTTTGTTTGGTTTATAGTTGTTCATTATTTTCTTAATTTGTTCTCGATAAGTTGAGTTTTTAATATGTAAAATTTCGATTGTGTCCATCTCATCAAAAACATTAATTATGTTAACAAGAAAGTTTTGATTATAGTTAACCAAATGAATACCATTTTAACCTATGCAAAATTCGCCTTGGTTGATGCAATCTGTTCCAATAATTGCATTTACAGAAATACAATCATCTGGAATCACGTGAATCTTTATAGAGAATGGGGAATCCTCTATTTGAATTAAATCTGTAAAATATCAAATTGATTTAATTTTAATATTTCCTATTCCAGTAAAAACAAGAGGGGAAGAATTGAGAAGAGGGGAACCAATTTGTTAGTGTATTGAGTATTTTATCATAGAAGCTTCATTACCCGTATCAAATAGTGTATTTATTTTGATACTGAATAAAGTAATTGGAATGTGCATTGGTTTTATTTGAGGTTTCACATCATAATATGTCTGAATATGCTGAACAGAATTTTTGGGTACTTTTGTGGTAGTTAACTGAGTATTAGGACAGTCCATGGCTTTATGACTAAAATTATTACTCTGGAAGCATTTAAATCCTTTCTCTTTATGTAAACACTGTGAAGACTTATGACCTTTTTTGCCACAACTAAAACAAATCATTTGAGATACATTCGACATATCTTGATTATTATGGGTAATTTTAATATTGCCTTTATTTAAATCACGATTGCTGTGATTGTAATTTTTTCGATCATAAAATTTAGTGGAAATATCGGAAAATATATGTTTTTTAGAAATATAAATTTTTAATTTTTCTTTAAAATCAGAAATATTTTTAGTACCATATAACAAAATTTTGTTACTTGAGTTATCAGGTATACCATTTATTATGTATTCAATTAAAGATGGATGCTTCATGTATTGTACCTTGAGAAGCAATATCGCGCATGCATACAAAATATTCGAAAAGAGATTCACCTTTTCGTGAAGAACGTTCTTGAAGCATAGTGTGAATTTGTTTACTGTTAACTTTCGATTTAAATTCTAACAATAGAGTTTCTTTTAAATTTTTCCATGTAAACAAACCGTGTATACTCTGAACAAGATTTTTTGCAGTACCCGTTAAAGATTTTTTTGCAAAAATTATTTTTTGTTGATCACTTGTAATATTAAATAAACAAAAATTATCTTCTAAATCTTGTATACAATGTTCGACTGAATAATTGTCTGTACCATTAAAGGAGCATAAAGTGTCAGTTAGATCTTCTATAGAAAAAAATCCTCCCAAACTGGTGAAAAATGTTTAGAAGTAAATGCTGAACCTTTGTCAGAAATTATTCTAGATGGATTCCCAAAAGTTGTTTGAAGTATTTTAAATTTTTTTGTTGCATCATTTGCTGTTGTTGATTTTACGGGATAAAACCATGTAAACTTTGTGAACGCATCAACTACAAAAAATATGTATTCATACATTTTTTTTGAAGAGGGAAGTGTACCAAGAAAGTCTATGTAAAGTGTCTAAAGGAAAGTTACCTTTAGGTATTGGGTGAAGATCACCTCGTTTCTTATTATATAAAATACCGTGTACATAAATTGGCTATTATATTTTCAATTTTAGGTCGCACATTAGAAATATAAAAATCACGTTGTAAAATTGACTGTGTTTGTGCAGGAGAAAAGTGTCCATTGTTATGAGCGTGTTTAATAATATCCTTTTCCATAGCTTGGGGAATAACTAAAAGCTCGTTGCCTTTTTCATATTTCTATAGGATGTTATTTTTGATAAAGTAGTCATTCGTATTATTTGTTTGGCTTAATGTTTTAAATGTTTGAATGTTATCTGCAGATTGGGCTCGTTCAATATTTAATGTCATTTCTGCTTGAGATGTAATAAAATATACTGTGTTACGACTGAGAGCATCAACATGAGGCATTTGCTTACCACATCTATGAATTATTCGTTGAACCAGATCTATGAATTATTTAAGCTTAGCGTGCTGTTACGTGTTATGTTCCATCCGACTTCTTTTAGGTAGAAGATTTAGGAGAAAACACCAGCGCTGGATATAGCTCTCCTCTACACCGTTTCCGATCACTCACTCACTCACTCTCACACACAAACACACACACATTAGTTATTCAAAAAAGCTGCCATAGCTAGGCTGCAGTGAACCTTCAGAATGAATTGTTGAGAATTTCAAATAACACGTTAGATGCCTTTGTAAAATATATTTGAATGGCGGAGTTTCTGGAATTACATAAAATGAATTGGTGGTTTTGATTAAAAAAATATTTAATCTCATAATTTCGTAACATAACCAGTAGAAATGTTGAAATGCAATCAAATTTCCTTCTAGAAAAATAAAATACAATGAAATAAGGAACATTTTTCATGGTCTCAGAGGAATTCTGCGGACACAGTGACTTAACAATTCACTAAAGACGATTTTTTTTCTCAATCTATTTGAGAAAAAAATCGTTATTTTCAAGCCAATAATTTTTAAATTAAAAAGAAACTTTTCATCTTAAAAGAAAAAAACAAAGTTTTCACTTAAAAATAATATAAATAAAAAATAAAATTAAATTTAAAAAAACTTAATTTTATGACTTTCAATACTATATATATTCTCAAATCTTCTAAATCGAGAATTTTTAGATAGTTCTCTGGGACGAATATGGTGAAGAAAACTACATACCCCAATGTTTATATGGTATCTCACTTTTTGTGCATTTTTTCGTTATATATGCGTGACAAGCTGCAAAATGTTCATAACAATTTGCAGCCTGTCACGCATACATTGAGATTAGATTTTTTTTCTCATAAAAGTATAATTTTTTATATTTTGGTCATTTTAAAAAGAGTTATTTATCTGTTAAAATTTTTCTCACACATTTTTTATTCGAAACAATAAAAATCTTTCTCTCTCACTCACATACGCACATTTTTTCCCAGACTTGTATTAGTTTTATTTATAGATTTATAAAAATAAATATAATTTTTTATATTAAACGCGATATATTTTTATTCCCTAAAATATCTTGCGAAAACAACAATGACACATCCTTTCAGCGAAAAAAATATGTTTTCAAGAAATATAAACAAGGAAAAAAATTCTAGAACAAATTTATTGAATAAATAATTTGAATTCATTAAAAGTAAATGCTCTATTAATTTTTATTGTTAGTAATACAAGATTTTTATTTAAAGTGATAAGAGAGATAAGCATTTGTTGATAGTATTTCAGATCTTCATTCTCTCCAATTCATGAAAGGAACACAAATCTTCTATTGCTAAATATCAGTACATTAAGAGTCGTATATTAGTGTAAATATATATACATGTATACATTTACATTAATATATGACTCTTAATGTATATAAATGTATTGAAACAAAGAAAATATACTCTTTAATGTAAAAAATGCAAGAAAAAATGTAAAAATGAATTTTATGCAATTCGTTTCTTTATTTTAAGCAAAAACTGGTATTTATTCCTTCCTAAACTAACAAAAATCTATTTTTGGAGAGACGAACCTTGTAAAAACCTACCTTCCGAAAATATATTGCATAAATTATTTTTATAATATAAATTTATATATATTTTTGTTTGATATTTATTTAAATTGTACATGAAATGTCATATACACTATTAACATAAGTAAGAATCGCATACTTTATTGGTTATTTAGAAAATTCGTCTCTTTATTAAATGCAGCCAGCTACTGTGTGATTATTTTTTGGCGAGGCATTTAAAAAAATGGCGTGTCCTCCTACATTTATTTTGAAGAAATTGACGTAATGCTTCCAAATATCTATCACGCAGTTTTTGTTGGTTGCTTCATGTTAGAAATGGAGGTTTTCGTCAGCTTAATTTCCTTACATATCAACTTCTTGCAAAGGCCAGATTCAAGTGATTGATATTTTATAGTAAACAACACTGACCTTTAAACATGTTATTTGACATGGAGTTTTTTTATTTCTTGCAACGTTTTGTAACACAGGAAAATGTATACACCGGAGTAGATCCTAAATGTGTGTTTCAGGGGAAAATACAAAAATTTTTCTTTAGCATACTCTATTCATTATTCTTGATAAAATTTGTTACTTTCATCCTTTATTAGTTATTTGTGACTAGATAGATAAGTTATATATATTATATCGAAATCGAGATGTAAGTATTAACAATATTCCGATTTTTGTTGGTCACTGCGTTTATTACATTGTTGCTGCTAAGCTGCCGAAACACTGGTCTTTGGCTCAGTAGTTCATGGGTTCAATTCCCTCATGGGCAAAAATTTGATGTTTAGTGACAAACAAACCACTTTTATTTGCTCTCTTGGGAGAACTTCATTGATAATAGGCCGTGATGCCAAGTCCTAACTATCCACTTCGGCAGATATACAAATACAACACCCATCTCCTGTTGCTCAACAGGTGATGGTATCGAACATGTAACCTTTCCTTACAAAGAGCGAGTCTCACGGAAATTAATAATGAGGCATTTTTTTACCTGTCAATGTATTAATCATACACATTATTTTATTCTCTCTCAATATCATACTAGATTGAAATAAATAAATAGGTTATTAAATTTCCCATATTTTTCTCCTGTTCCACAAAGTTCAGACTTAATCAAGCAAAAATAATTTTTATTATGTGACAATTTTTGCTAAGAAAAACTTCTTTATTCGATTATCACAGTAACTCGGAAAAAATGGCATGGAAAAAATGGCGTTTGAATGGTTTTCTGAAGAATCAATTTTGCGTGTAAAGGAGAATAAAAAATGCTTCGTATTACTTATTATTAATGCTTTTCAATTTCTGAAATTATTTTTTTAAATTACAGTGATAATACTTAATTAACTCTGGAAACATCAACGTTTTCCGAAATTTTTCTATGAGGATATATGTTTGCATGTTACGAAAATGCATCATTCTCAAGTTTCGAAGAACGCACGTTTGATACATGGTTAAATCAAAGTGAATACTCGTATAATATTTGTAAGATCTTATATTCTACTGTTATTGTACGGTAAAGATGGGACAGATGGATATCAGTGAAGACCTCAACTTCAACCTCATTCTATTACATATGAATAGATGTAGATTACTCGGTAGGGGCCATAAAGTAAACACCAGCAGAGGTCTCTGCACTTAATCCTGAAAGGGTTTTACCAGATTTGATCGACCCGCTGGAGAGAAAAAGAAAACGGAACACAGTACATACAAGGCACTACAATTATACTTGCAATCATATGGAGGCACTGGAAATTATGACTTTTGCACAGAATAAAGAGGTTTTGTTAAGTATACTATTCAACACAAATTGTATTGCAATTGAGAGTTAACATGTGGACTTGTAAGAAGTATTCAAAATAATTATCAGACAAAATACATGGCAGGATGTGGTAAGACCTCAGCAATATAATCATATAAAATACATATCAAATTGCATGCATACAAGAAATAATGAAAATAAATGGAAATACAAAAGGGAATGAAAAATGATGACTACTGTAAATTAATAAGTAATAATGATTATATATAATGAATAATTAATGCATTTAGTATGAATTTGAAAGTTGGGTGAATTGGCTCAAAGTAAGTTAAGTCATATGAAATTCTAAGCTATATATACTAAACGTTTAGATAGGTTATACATAATGCTTTAAAATAGGTCAATACAACATGATGACAATATTTATGATTAAGTAATCAAGTAAGACTGCTGGAATGTGATGGTGAGAAAATAGCAGATAAATAATAATGAACTATATACAGGGAGGTGAAAAACAGGAGAAATGTTACAGGTAGAGAGGAAAATGCCTAAATGTAGACGATGAGAGAGATAGAGTATGCGGATTTTACGGCTCATCTTCTTCCAGGTGAAGTCTATCACCGTCACAGGAATCATTATCCTCCTATTCCTCTGGAATTATTAAGTCCCTATATTCAAGGAGAAAGTTTATAAGGTTATTGACTTTTTTAGCTTTGCTGCCTTGTTAATGGTGATGTTTTTGAGCCAGACATTTTTCAGATTGTCACTTGGGGTAATAAAGTGCCAGGAACTGGTGATGGGGCATGTTGTAGCGCAATTAATTGGCGTTCCTACTTCTCCACATGCACAGCTATCAGTGGGTAGTACTCCTATTATATGCAGGTAACTTGGAAATGGGCCATGTCCTGTTAAAAAAATTGTTGTTTGCCAGCACTGTTGGTTCGAATTTACTTTTGGAAAGATGGAGTGTACTGGACGTCCGGAGGTATTCTGATCCCACAGACTTTGCCAATCCTGAATCAATGCAATATTCCTGATTCTCTTAAAGTGAGACCGAGGAAAAAGAAGATAAATTCCCGGTTCATCTGAAGCAGCAGCAGTTTTTGCTAGGCGGTCTGCCATTTCTTTCCTTTCAAATCCTACATGAGCCTTTATCCAACAGAGGGAGATGTTTTGTTGATTGTTAAGTTCCTCTTGAATTTGCCTGGCTAAGGGACTTATGGCTTTCGGATTGCAAAGCGCATAAAAATTTGCTTTACTATCTGACCAGACGAGGCAATTCTGTTCTTGGTTTCTGGCCCCCTCAATAGTTTGCTTAATTGCGAACAGTTCAGTCTAGAAGACTGAGCAATTGGCATTCAGTCTCTAACTTTCATTGTGATATCCTCCAGTGTTGTGACACACGTAGCTCCTACTCCTCCATCCAACAGTGAAAATGTGGCAGACCTGCTTCGTCAGGGTAGGGTCGTAATGCAACTCTCCTGATCCTCCATGTTAGGGTGAGAATCGTATCAACTCTGAATATTCCTGTATGGATTGAAAGTGTAGCTACTCTTGCCTCCATAATGTTACTGCTTGTGGTCCTAATTTCTTGTTTTATTTGTGCCTCAGTATTGATGGTGAGATGAATGGGGGGTATGCCAGTAATGACTTGTAAAGCTGCTATATATAAGTTACATTAAGCAGAAACTTTATCTGTATTTTGTCTAGTAGCTGATTTTTGACCCGAAGTTTGGCTCTCCAAAGTGCTGCACCGCGTGCTAGAATTCTTTCTGCCACTGTTTTGTACAGTACAATACGCTGTTTTTAGGATAATTCCTATGTTTAGTCAACTATTCTAAGTAATTTCTAGTGAATGTGAAAGGCTTTGTCACCTTGCTCTATGGTATGTGCTTACCAATTCAATTTTTCATCCAGGAGTATACCCAGAAGTTTAATACTCTTGAAGTTTAATATTCTTTACAATATAGAAGTTTGATATTCTTAAGTTATTTAAAAATATTTGCAGTCTACATTTCAGTCTCATGAATAGGAGGTAATTTGATTTTTCAATTGAAATTTCAAGGTTATGTTTATGGGTCCAATTGCTAAAAATTTTAAAGGCTTCTGTCGCGACGCGTCCAAGCTTCCTTTCACTTTCAGCTGACACAACGAAGGTGAAGTCATCAGCAAAGTTCTGGAGAGCAACTGTTGCTTTAGGATCATTATCCTTACCAACTGTGATCCAGTCAAATTGTAGCGGCTCATCAGCAAGCAGATTCCATGGGATGGGTCCGCTGCAGGAGCCTTGTGGACATCCAATGGCTTGCGTTTTCTTCGCAATGCTCATATTAGTATTGAGGGCAACCTCTCGATTTTCTAGGCTGTTGATGAAAATGTTTTTGATGGTTTATGGGCATCCTTTACTTTCGAGTACTTGCTTGATAGATGGATGTGGTGCAAAGTCAAGAGCTCCTTTAATATCCAGAAAAATTATTGCGTAATGTTTTGCTGAGGCTTTTGCAATCTCAATTTGTCGTTTCATGTGTAGGAGAGCATCGTCCACTGACCTTCCTTGAAGAAAACCAAATTGATTTTAGTAAAGAAGACCATGACTCTCTAAGAAGAAAGTCAATCTTGTAGTCACAGTTTTCTCCAGTAATTTCCTATCGTTGGTAAGAGGGTGATTGATCTAGATGTTTGTCTTTTCTTTCCTAATTGAAGAAGATAATGATTAAGCCAATTTTTAAGCACTTTGGGAAGTAGCATAGATTCCAGCATTATTTGATTAGGGTTCTAAGAAACTCTGGATAGTGACGGTCCGTTTTTTTAAGTATAATGTGATCAATTCTGTCAACCCCTGGAGCTTTTCCATTGAGGAGTGAGGCGATAGCTCTGTCTATCTCTCCCCCGTTGGGTTCTGAATTATAAATGTCATTGATGTGAGATCACTGAAACAGAGTGGTGGGTTGTGTAGGAAACAGCTTTCCCAAGATTCTGCTGGCGATGCTAATAGCGTTTACTTCTTGTAAATTCG
Source organism: Latrodectus elegans (assembly GCA_030067965.1). NCBI lineage: Eukaryota > Metazoa > Arthropoda > Arachnida > Araneae > Theridiidae > Latrodectus > Latrodectus elegans. The sequence continues at coordinate 107,255,242 of CM057817.1, read as the reverse complement.
TGCAGAATAGGGCTGATGGTGGAGAGGATTTCCTAAAGGTGGCTTTATAAATTTTTCCATAAGGATTTGTTGCTGAAGTACACAGTTCTCGGAAGCATGTGCTCTCTGCTCTTCGTATATCTTTAATATATGCCACCTTCATCTCTTTATTATCAATTTTGAGTTTAGTTTTGTCTGGAGTTTTTAAATTTTGTACTAATTGAATTTTGCATTTTTCGCCTTTGGGCATTTCTTTTTTCCAGAGATCTAAAGACTGAGTCCACCAGTTTGGCATTAGATTATTGCGTGGCTTCGTTTTCTTATAGGAAAGTCAACAACACTTAATCAGTTGTCTTTGCATGATTGCGGCTGCATTGTCAAGTTGATTAATTGTTTGACTATCCTCTAACAGTTGTAGTATATTGCTAACGTGAGGATGTAGATTTTTGATGAACTTTTGATAGTTTCTATATTTAGTCTTGAATCTTGTAATTTGTGTCTTATCTGGTGGTACTGCCAGTGTGATCTGGATATATTTATGATCACTGAGTATTTCAGTGTCCAGGACCTCTCATAAACTTTTTATTGCAATGTCAACATTAGGAGTTAAAGTCACATCCGGCCATCCTTCATTGGTTGAGGAGTTAAAAGTTGGAAGAGCACCCATGGTGTTTAGAAGATGTATAAATTATTACCTATCAGGTAATCCAAGAGTGCTTCGCCTCGTTGCTCATTGTCTTTATATTCCCACATAATGTGATGGCCGTTAAGGTCTGCACCGATAATGATCTTTTCGTTTCCTAAATTTTGTAGGAAGCTATCAATATCCTGCAGTGCTTCACTGATTCTTGCTTGACCAGACTCGCTTATAGTATGCCTGTGATTTGGTGGGACGCTATATGAAGATATTATTGTTAGTTGGCCAACATTAATTACAATTTTAACTGCTACCGTATTTTCTTTAAGTCCAACTAGGATTGGGATTAAATCAAGTGTGGTGGTTACTTCAGCCTTTCCATTACCTGAGAGACAGCATTTCCAGTTGCTTGGAATTCCCAGTATCTGATTGTCTTTGTTTATATGTGGTTCTTGTACCCAAAAACTTGCACATTCAGATTGCAGGCAATCATTTGCAATAAGTCAGTTGGGGCACTTGAGCTCATAGAGTTTGTTTGGATTATCTTTGTGTGCATGTTGCTGCTCTCTTGTGGTTGAAGAATAGGTGTTTGTGGGACATTGTTGCAGGTTGAGTAAATGTTGCTTGGCATATTTAGTTGTTTTTCGAATTAAGCAGAGACTTGTAGATGGGACAAATTGCAGAGTAAGCTTCATGGTTTGAGGGGTAATTCGCTCCTTTTTTGTTGGCAATGTGGCAGTTGATGCAATTTTAAAATTGAGCCTAGCAGTCATTTTATGAGTGTCCACATCCACATCTACCACAAACTTTTTGAGATTAACAGTCCCTGCTAAAGTGTCCAAAATCTTGCTAATTGTAACATCGGATTATGGATTTATGGTTGCGTATGCATGTAGTTTGAAAACCAATGTGTATCTGCCTCCGTACAACGAGTATCTTAACTTCTATGCAGTTCGCTTCTGTTACTATATGTTGTAGGTTTTCATTGTACCGATGTGACTTAATTTCTGTTATTTTAATATACGTGTCTCTGTCCATTTCTGGAAAGTTATACAATATTATTTGGGTTATGTTGTCATCATTAATTGTAGCTGGCATATTTAAAAATATTGCTTTTCTAACTAATTGTGAGGGTTCTAAATATTAAAGCGTTTCTCCTCTAGCTGTTTTTTCAGCTTTTCTTTTGTTGCAATTGAACAGCACTTTACCTTAGCCACGTGTTTCCTCCATGTTACTTTTTTGGAGCAGACATCACTATTTATTTTTAGGAGATTTGATTTTAGGGTCGTAAGGTTTTCTTTTTCAGCAGGTTTGATGAGGATTGATGTTTTTATGTCAGCCTCTGTTCTTTTCTTTAATATGTCACTATAGTTGGGTTTAGGTTGAAAAATTTGTTTCTTGGATGCAGATAGAAGTGATTTGGTTTCTTCTTGAAGCTCTTTGATTTTCTGAATGTTGTTGTTAAGTTGATCTATTTGCTATTTTAGAGATGATCCATCGTCATGTTTGGAAGCGGTGGATGATTGAGGGAGTAGTGTTTTCAGTTTATCAAGCAGTTCCATCGCTTGGTTTCTTTTGGACCCTAGTAAATGGTGCTTCCCTCTGGTCTTTAACAGAATAATTCATTGGATATCTTCAATTAGGTGGAGTGGAGAGGGTTCTGTATTTCTGGAGTCTTCTGAGTGTTGATTCAATGGAGGTAATCTCGCTTGCTTCCATTGTAGTTGAGCTATTGCTTAAGCTATCGTGTGGTGTATCATCTTCCTTTTCCATTGTTCCAAAGTTTAGATGATTTGTAGGTACACTTTGTGTTTTTAAGATTGACAAGCGAGATTGAGATTTCTTGAGTTGTTTTTTCCCATTGTTTGGGAGTTTGGTGTCCAAAAGAGTGAATGGAATGGTTTGTTATATGGGAGTGAAATGCAAAATTTAAGAAATGCTATTGCTGGAAACAATAGGGGGAAATGTAAATTCAGAAGTTTACTTATTATTGTTAAGGTTTGGAATTTAATTCATAAGTTAATAGAAATGACCCAGAGGCCATCACCATCCCGCCCCGCGCAACAATCGCAGCATTCACTGCATAGATCGGGGCAGATTTTAGATAAATATAAATACACATATATACATTCTCATAAAGAGACATTGTCCAAATAACTAGTTGTATAGAGAAACTGGAAAGTTTAATAGATTATTATTTATTTAATGTAATATGGTCGTATGGTTATACATCCTCCCCCCATGCTATGCATTTTAACCGCAATATTATGCTTTGCATTGGGAATTAGATTAATTAAAATGTAATTGGAGTTATACATTAAAGTGTGTAAAATGTTAGATTATGCATTAAAATAAAATTTAAATGGATAATTTATTTATATTATTGTCCATATAGTTTAGATTTTGACTTTAGAAGACTTTAAAGATTTAGGTAAGGACGCTGTAAATTTAAAATTAAGCTAGAAAAATAATAAAAGAACTTAAAATTAAGAGTTTTTAGAATAAAATATAGAATAACTGGGACAAATTTTTTTCTTTTCTTTTTTTAAAGTCCCCAAATTTTGGCTTAGATATTATAGCCGAAAGGTTAAAGTCCGAGAGAGAATGATGGAAAAGGTTTAAGTCCTGGATTTAATCTTAGCTAACGTGGCAAAAAAATAGTAAAAATATATACTTTCTAAGCGGGCTCATTGAAAACGCATTTAAAAAAGAGGAATTTAGAAAGTAGGCCCAGGTCGCTGAGACAATTGGGATCCGAGGAAAACGCTGATTAATATTCAAATAATTAAGTTAATTAGGCGCGGGATATTGTTGCTCAAAGAGCTAAGACGAAATTGAACAGGGGGACATGGCGGGCAGCAAGAAATGGGACTTAGAAAATATTCAGAGTCAATGCATATACATAAGGGAGGAACGAAGAGCCATTGGGAGAAAAATAAAAAAATATTCAATTTTCAATCATACTAATTGAACCATACCTCGTTAACTAATGATTATTTTTTTAACTGTAGTACAAATTTTAAGTCACAAGAATCTGTTCCGAGTAAACATAGAAATATTGGAGTGGATTGATTAAAAATTAAAATGTTATGGTAACATATAAGTAAAAGTGACCAATAAAATTTATAAAATAACACGGAAATTTAACAACAAAAGTAATATTTAAAAATATATGGAAAATTAACTATTATTCAAAGAGTAATAATACAAACATTTCCAGAAACGTTAAAATGTCCACTCTAATTTAAAATTAGTTTAATGATGATAAGACAATTAGGGCCGAAGTTATAAGTGAATAATTATTGAGGTAAAAAAAAAAAATTGCGAAAAACTGGCAAAAACATGAATTTTTTTATTCATTAAAATGTTTAGAACTTCTGGCCCAATTATCCTATCTACATAATCTATGCATCAAAATACGCAGAACTATCACGCGGAACGAAACAGCATAACAGCTGGGCACTTACCTAATTAGCCACTCATGATGTTGTTAATGTGTATCCCGTAAAGAAAATGCTTGAAAAACAATCAGAAGTTCTGGGTTAAGATATTGTCAGGGAATGAAGATAAATTATCCAAGTTGCACACAAATTTACACCTAGGTAGTTCAGAGGGTTTTTGAAAGGCCTGCAGAGCTAAAATTTAATATAGAAAGAAATAGCTGCCGAAATAATGAAGAGTGAACAATAATCACTTCCTCCGTTGCTGGGGGTATACCTTTGATTGCTATGCCCTGTTTTGTTACGATGGGGGAATCACCATATTGGAAATTTTTTTGTGAAATATTTACAATAATGCTTATATCTTCGCTGTTTTGGCATATATTGATACCAAATTTTTTGACAAGATGAAAAAAGCCTTAGCACACAACACAATTATAAAAATTCGAATTAGATTGACGTTTAAATGCGATATTAAATTGGAATTAGAACCACAGTCAGAGAACCACAGATGTCTCCCATCATCCAGAAATTCTCGGCTTTAACCCTTGGCAGGGACCGTAGTAGCCTAATGGTTAGGACATCGGCCTTCCGTCCGGTAGTGTGGGGTCCAATTCCCAGTGCCGCTGAAGGCCTATCGAATACATGCGATACATGTGCTCTATATATATGTGGGATAGAAATTCCTGTGGTCGGTCGTTGAACAGTTTCCATAGGTGTAATGTTCTTGAGAAATTTTTCTACCCATCCAAATCGATGTCAAAATTGAGGGAGTGGATCTTCTGGTGGTGCCATCTATCAGAAAGGTACTTAGAGCGAAGTCGTACTTTCACCCTCGTGGTGCTCTGGTTAAATGAAAAACACGCCCTATTTTCTTAAATTCGCAGAGCCGTCTGCAGAGAGAGCCTGGCTTGTCCACGTGTCATAAGGAATAACAACAACAGACTACTCAGCGGTGGCCTGTGCTAAAAATAAAGTGCTCCAATACAAATTCAGTGATGCTACGATTGTACAGATGCCTTTCTTCTGCAGAACTAGAGAAAACAATGAAAATAAGAGATCCTTTTACGGTTTTCCAAGGAATTTCTAAAAATTTGAGTTTAGATTTATGACATGATGCTTAGAGATATCACAATTATCAATTTTTGATTTTGCTAGAAAATTAAATATAATTCAAGTGATATTTTTTACATATTAAATCTATGTGGAAATTCCGATTCTCTAAATTTACATTTGTAAACTGAAAAATATTCGCTGTGTGATATAAAGTCAAAAACATTATACTTAATTTATAATTGCCCCATTTTAGGAATAATTAAAAAATTTTCATGGAAAGTTTAGAAATTTTCAAAACATATATAACTTGATAAGAATCATTCGTGTGATAAACATATTGTTTTATATTTTATAACCATATTTTTTGAATGAAGCTCGGTGGTTTATCAAGGCATAGGTTCGAGGCTTGATCCTCAAGCTGCGCAAGGTCGACTCAGTCTTTCATCCATTCAGTGGGTCGATAAACAGAATATCAAGCATACTTGAGAACTAAGAACTGGGGATTTCGCGTTGGGCTGACCACCTGATCAGGACACAGGCTTCGCATCCCAGGGCTTATCGGTCAGGAAAACAGAGTTAGGCACTGTTAGCCTTGGCCTATATGGACTGTCGTGAGACAGAGTTTAGTTTTAGTTTAGTTTTTCACATGAGAATATATTTAGGAGAATATATTTAGGAATGTTTATTAAATTTGAAAGTTTCTGTAACAACAATAATAATTAAGTTACTGTTATATTGCAGTGTGGATAATACTTTTTAGTGATATGTTTTAACTTCCTACTTTGTGTCAAGAAGTATCAATCAGGCACGTTATGACAAAATAAAAATGTTATTTGTGTAACTTGAGAACTTGCATTGACAAGGATACATGGGTATTTGGTGGGGAAAGCTTTAGAAGGTAGTGCGTTGCGATGGGTGCAACAAGCAAAAAGCGTCGTCTCTTTCATTGTTTTTGAAGTCTAAGCATATTAAAATATGTAATGTGCCTTCATGGGGTTGCTTAATAAATTTGAAAAAGGCAGCTTTAAATTATGTTTTTAATCTCTTTCACTGGTTGTATTTCAAATAACGAGACATACAAAATAGATTTAACTATTTTAATTGTCGTAAATGGGAAGTTTGAAACGTAATGGAAATAATCTTACGAATATAAAAATAGGTTTGTATATATATATATATATATATATATATATATATATATATATATATATATATATACATATATATATCTATATCTATATATATATATATATATATATATATATATATATATATATATATATATATATATATATATACATATATATATCTATATATATATATATATATATATATATATATATATATATATATATATATATATATATATATATATATATATATATATAACATTTAATTCAATATATATAATCCTTCTTCTTGATCGATTGCTTTAACTCCACTTTAAATTAAACTTCTGCACACACACACAATAACTAATTATTGAATTAATCCTTATATTAAAGTGGTCTAGTATTGACTGCTATCACTTCCAGTAATAACTGTTATATTTACAGCAGTAACTGTTATTCTGTTACATCGAGTGAATAAGCAAACTAAATATTATTCGCAACTTAAAGTGCTCCAGTAAGGTGTATGTGTGTGTGTTAAATGATTTTAAATTACAATGCTTGCGATTGTACCTGATTGCATTTGATATCGTCCTTGGAACTCTTCAACTGGTGTGATATTATTGGTACATGACATTCACATCTCTAATAAAGATTGATGATAATATCAACTGTGATCGATACATTTCTAGTATCTTAAAGTCAGCGAAACTTGATCTTTCACCGCTTCTTAGTGATGGGACAGCGCTCTTCAGAACGAAAGATTTTGGGCTTGATCTCAACCACTGTTTAACAATGAGAGGTGAATGTCGCGATTCTATTTTTTGCATGAATGTTTGTCGGGGTGGGTGCTTTCTCCATTTCCTCCTCTGCGACTCTTAAATACTATAAAAAATCTATAAAATGCTCAATATCTATAAAATGTTCTGACAAAAAGCAATTAAGTAGTGAAAATCAGAATTCTTTACAACAGCTTTAAATACAACAAGCTGACAACAGTTAAGCGGTCTGCAATGCATTGTCAAAGATCACAAGTTCACTTGTTCTGACATTTCTCGATGCAAAGGTATTCGTTTGTTATTTTGGTCTGAATGTTATATAAACCTCTCACCAAATAGAAAATATATGATCACGGAATGCTGGGAAACTTGTCATTCTCTAGTTGATGTTATCTACTCAAAGCAGCTTGAAATGAGTTGAAAAATTCTGTCATCCAAGCCCAGCTCGACACAGTATCAGACAGGCGAGGGGCGTTTGAGCTGACTGGAGTCTTTTCTACAAACTCCACACACCTGTAAATCCCCAAACTGCTTGTAACTTTAATAATCTCATCTTCATAACGTATCCCGGTGAGAAATATAAAGGTGTTATTTATATATAATAAATAACCTTTATTATTTGCTTTCCTTCATGATGTTGAAATTTCAATGCCCAACAGAGAGAGAGAGAGAGAGAGAAAATTTTGATTTCTTCTCATTTTATCAAAATCTTTCATTATGAAAATATAATATAAACTCAAATTGGAGCTTATGTTGTATTTTCAAAACTACTTTACTTTTTCTTTTGGAATGTCTATAGTCTAGAACTATGTTCGGTAAAGTGGAAGTTCCCATATTCAATTCTAAACAGTGTGAGGGTAAAACATGGATGTTACGATATAATTTTATAGTATTTTAATTTTAAACAACAGATGTCCTATTCATTAAATGAAGTACATTGCCCCAACAATTCAGAATTTTTCTTAATAACAAGAACATTGAACAGTTTCCGTGATTGCAAGATGTAACCACTTCAACTAGTGGTATTGTTGTATGGATTTTACCTGTAGTAAATATGTTTATAAGGTAAATAAATATGTTGTATTTTGTTAATGTACCTATAATAGGAAAAAATTGTGGCTTATAGTTTTTCTATGATTAGAAAATTTTATTTTATGTTTTAAAAGTTTGTCTTTTAATCATTTGCATATTTTAAGCAATATGTCATTTTTTTCTTTTTCATAGTGGAGGCATATTGGCATATTGTTTTTCAAATTTAATTTCGCTTCAAAGCTTTATATTTTAATGTTTGAAAAATATGTAACTTCTTGCATTTTTTTAATTTTGAATGTATTTCATATCTTATCCTTTTAAGCAATTGAATAAATTCAAAATTCATAGCTATATATATATATATATATATATATATATATATATATATATATATATATATATATATATATATATATATATATATATATATATATATATATATATATTGTCAACATTTATTTCTTATTAATTGAATATTCCTTGTAATAAATTAAAACCATGTTGCTATTAATTAATTACCAATTCAATTGTAAGATTTAAAAAATTAAATTAAAATTTTTAAAGGTACCCGATAGTTTAAAGAAATTTTCAAAGAAACTCATAATCATAATGGAGAATTTAAATTTAATTTTTCAATGATCTTTTTTCTTCAAATATAATTTTAAAAAAAATATCATTGAAAAATTAAATTAGGTCTTAGCTATTTCAATACTAATTTAATGTATTATATATATAACACAAACTCTATATTCTCAATATTTATAAACTCTTTAAATGTCTCCTATTGAATCTTCTGTAAACACATATTTATATTTCATGCATTAAATTTATTGCTCACAACAGAAAGTGCATTACCGATCAATCTCTCAGCCAATAACTTTTATAAATCGATGACTGGTAAATACTGTTTTAAAATACATGCTATCTGTTGAATATAATGTAAGGAATAATTATTTTATTATTAAAATCAATAAGTTTTATTAAATAGACGAATTGCGTGTGTGTTGTTTCTGATAGATGAAAGGGTGCGTGTTTGGAAAATAAAACGAAAGAATAGATAGTTCGACATATTTTTATTACTTTAGGTTTGTATTCATTCACACATTTCTGTTTAAAAACCAGCTCCATTAAATACCTTCTTGCTGAATGGTTAAAATAGTAAGAAATACTTCTAATATTATTAAATTCCCTTTGAAAATATATAAGAAATTAATATTAAATAAAAAGGGAAATTTTTACATCATATGAATGCTGTTTCAAAGCAACAATAATATTGTTTAACTCTTTTCAGAAAATGTCTAAATTATGTAGATTTAAAAAAATATATAGATCTTAACCAGATCCAAAAATGTCATTGTGTAAATAACTATGATTAACAAATTGGCTAAGATGATCATCTGAGGGACATTTTTATTAACATTCTCCTTTCTTGACATTGAAAATATGCATTAACAAAGAATATATGCAAATTCCTCTTTCTGTAATTTTTTAAAATATATTTCTTCCGGTGCTACTTTATTTACATTTTTTCATATATGCGCTCACGAAGACCTTCCTTGTGAGGGATAGTCCTAAGGAACAATTTCATGAAAATCCTGCATGAGAAAACAAACAACCAACATAAAATATGTAAACTCGTGTTTTTTGCAATTCAGCATCATGAAATAGTTACGTGATTTTAAGCAGAACAACCTTTTCTGAAATACCAATGGGTTCATACAAATGGAGGGTTGTACAAGGTGCTTAAAATTAATTTTGATTATTTGCTAGAAGAAACGTCATACGAGGTGAAGAATGACAACTGTTCAACAAAATATGAAATTTGAGCGGGGGACATATTATTTTTCCCCGTTTTCAAGATGTATTTTTCTCAATACATCGAATGTAATATGAATGTTTGACCGTTGGTAATCACGTGACTACACATTTACACAAAAGGCGAAAGACTCCTTCTCTGTTTTCGTCAGCTTACAAAGATATCGGTATTAGATGGACTAAATAAAATTGTTTTATTAAATGTTATTCTAAATAATGCTATTATTCATTAATATTATATTTGATTTCATATAATTCTTCTCCAAAAGTAAAATATAAAAAAATTCAGTCAATAAACCTGTAAAAATGTTTTTGGCCGTAAAAATATTGTATTTCTGTGAACGTAGATAAAAATTATATTAGATAAAGCCTTAAGAAACACATAATAAAGCTAATTTATTAATATTTTAGTGATTTTTGGCTAAGAATTTACACGTGAACAAGAAATAACAATGTATGGTCGAAGAAGTGAAACTTTAAAGACGTACGTTTGAATGTTTAACAAATTGAACTGCAATCTTAAATAGGATTCTCCAATTCATTTGACAGCATGTCATAAAAACGTAGTTTACAAAAGTATTGCATGGTACACCATACTTCCCATGGCTTTTATTTTCAATGGTAATCCTACTATAGCATTACGGTCATATTAACAATTGCACAACGCAAACGCTCACAAACAACGACGTTTTTGAATTACTGTTGTCTTAGGAGTGTGATTACTACAGATAATCTCATTTCTGAAGTCAGATTAATCTCGTATTTTACCTATCAGAACTTCACGGTAATAAACTGAATGCGTTTGGAACATGATTTTAGAATCACGGTTTGAATCCCAACTTCTGATGGACGATAACATATGAATGTTATGCGTCTACTCTCCCTATGCATATATGTTAAGACTGAGTACTTGAAAATTTTCCGGGTCTCCTCCTTTGTTACATTTGAATATGCCCCACTATCTGTGCAAAATTCTCTCTGAAAGCAAACACGAGTGAATGTTAAAATGTCTCACAATAAGTTTTGGCTGAGAAGCTGTTTGCTAGGCGTTGTGAAATAGCTAAATATGATGGAAAATAATGTCTAGAGCTCTCCCTTTATAACTTGCAATAACTTTGTATTATCATGAAATCATGAATCACTGTTCAATTTCAACAATAATCATAAAAACAAACGATTAAAATTTTAGAATAAAGGAATAATTTATTTCAGAGTTTGATCGTTACAAATAGAGGAAACCAGAAAGACACTTTTGGCTTCGATGTATGCTTCCACCAGATGAATTTTATATTGTTCTTCATAATAGATATATAAGAAATCATAATAGATATATAAGAAAATATTAAGATTCTGGAATAACTGCAATCAATTTCCCATAGCGCCTCTGGTGAGATTATAAAGAGAGCATTATACAATGAAAATATTTATTGATTGATCAATCTTATAATCAACCCAATGTTTCATTCACTTTTGTTTTGTTGGTCTTGATGAATCGACAAAAATATAAATGAAGTAACGTGGTCGAGAGATCTGAGTTAGCCCAATGTCTTCAACAAATTTCCACTGACAGAGAAATTTAATTCAAATTCAAAATTTTAATGCGACAAGAATTTTGCAGCAAAATAAACTTTACACATGAACGTTTTTCCCCCGCATTAAACTATATATATATATATATATATTATATATATATATATATCGAACGATTTACTCCATTATTTAATTTATAAAACCTCTAACTCAAATAAAATTTAGCGAATAAATTACATAAATATAGCTATTATTTTAGAGATTTCTCAATTTAAATTTTTATTAAATGTTTATAGATCGTGGTTTTATTATTTAATTTTTATTTTTGTGAAATATAAAATTAAATATTGCATTTTCTGTTTGTTTACTCTTACTAGAAATAATATCTCAATCAATTTACTGTACAAACAAAAATCAACAAAGTATTTTTTGGCATAATTGGAAACGCTTTGTGCTTTAAAACATTTGCATTAGGAAATTATTAAACTGTTATGTCGTTAAAAAATAATGTCACGAACTTCGGTGAAATAAATATCTGGTAAGAGAAAGTTCACGAAAAAAACAATATTTACTCGTTGTGACATGGTCAGCGTGACGGGGAATCCATTAATACTTAACTTGGATTTAACAAAAGGTGTGTATTTTTGTTTCCCATTAGGACATAAGTTCGCTTTTATCGCACAATCTAAATATAAAAAAGCTTAAGAGAGCTTGGTTAGACTTAAGTAGAAAAGCTCTTTCATGTAGGAGCTATAAATTAAAGATAGCGTGGGAGTTAAGAAATCATTTTATTTAGGGGCTGATAACAAAAAATTATAGAAAAATATGTACTTTATTTTTTTACGTTTGAAATCTTGGCTAGAAGCTTAGAATGTTTTTAGTTTTATTTATAATTCAAATTTTGTAGTTTATAAAAAATTATACTTTTCAAAAGTTTTTTAAAATGTTAATTTAAATCATAGGAAGTTTCTGACCTCTTTGAACAATATTAATTTTTCTAATTCTTAAAACCTCGTTTTTAAAATGAGAAATAATTAGAAAACAAAATATAAGCAATAAATCTTTTAAAAATTAAAAATCTTACTTAACTGAAAAACGCAAATATTTATTTTTATTCGCATACAAGTTTTAAGAGTAAGTATAAAACGCATAACTATTAATTACACGTTTTCTAAATTAACAAAAAAGCAAAAAAATTTTAATTGCTTCAAAATTGAAAATAATAGCATTTTGCTTTACAGCTTGAACTCATTGGAATTATTTTTCATTAGTTAAAACATTTAAATTTATTTTAAGTTGAAACATTTTTTAATTATTCAAACAATTTAAAATATTTTGATAGCTTTTGTAAATTTTACAGATTTTGGTGAAATTCAGAAAATATTTAGTTATTTTAACAACACTCCATACTTTACAAAAATCTATTAGAATTTTAACTGAATTGAATAAACTAAATTATTTCAATTTAAAATGAATTTAAATGCTTAACAAGCGAAATAATCCTGATTTGTAAATTTTAAATCAAGATGCAGTTATATTTTCAATTATTTCAAAATTTGACAATTTCAAGTTCGGCAATTTTTTTTTTTTTTTTTTTTTTTTTTTTTTTCCAAAAAATGATCAATTATGCCTCGTAGAAAACAGCCATCATTTTTTGATCAAGTATCTGAGTTCGACAGAGGATGGATAGTGGCCCACAGAGATTGTGGATTATCTTTTATGGAAATCGATAGAAGGTTTGGACGAAACCAAACTACCGTAATGCGGATATGTGATCGTTGGATGTAGGAGGGTACGACTGACCGACGTGTTGGATCGCATCCACCTCAGTGCACCACACCATGACAGGCAAATTGTGCGCATGACAGTGACGGATCGCTCAGCCACATCACGAACCATAGCACAGCACATTCAGTCTGCAACGCATCATCCAGTGATGGCGCGTGCCATTCGAAGACGTTTACTTGGTCTTACACAAAATGTTCATTGCTTCGTCTGCTCTTGACGCAGAATCATAGCGTCTACGCCACCAATGGTGTGATGAAAGAAGGATGTGGATGGCAGAATGGAATGAAATTGTCTTGACTGACGAGTCACGCTTCTTTCTGCAACACCACGATGGTCGTATTCGAATCTGGAGACCCGTGGAGAAAGGATGCTGAACAGCTACGTTATGTAACACCACACTGGTCCTGCACCAGTTACTATGATATGAAGTGATAGTGGATATTATTCTCGCACTCCTCTAGTACGTATTGCTGGTACTTTAAGCATCCAGTGCTACCTCTGCGACGTGTTGGAACCAGTTGTCCTTCATTACCTCCAGGGCTTGCCCACAGCCTTTTTCAGCAGGATATTGTGTGACCACACGTAGCACGCATTGTCCAAGTGATGTTCTTCAATCGCCAGACTGAATTGCTTTCCTGGCCGGATCACTCCATATCTTTCTCTTTAAAAAAAATGTGGTCCATGGTCGCTCAACAATTGACCCAGATTACATCTCCATCTGCTAAACCGGATCATCTTTGGCAACGTGTGGAAGCTGCTTTGTCTGCAGTACTCCAAAAACATACAAAGTCTTTTTAAAGCAATATCGAGGTGTGTAGCAGCAGTGATCTAAAACACTGGTGGCTACATTTTCAGCTGATTTTGGCAGGAACTACACACTTCTCAGAAGTCTATAAATTTAATAATTTCCATACTTAGTCAAGATGCTATTTACAAAATAAGTTTTGTGTATATATATATATATATATATATATATATATATATATATATAAGTATAATTGGAACTGCTTTTCTTTAATCTTAGTCATAGTTAGTGGTCTTCTCTGCATTAATTGAAGAAATTCCACTTATCTAGATCATGCTACGTTGTTATTCAAAGTACAGAAAAGGTCTCAGAAATAAGCTGACACTTGACTTTTTGGGTCATCTATTGACTTCCACGTATGGGAGAAATGAGGGATATTCATAAATTTAGACTTGTTTTAAATAACATTCATTTAACAAAGGACTTATTCGATTGTATTAATTTAGTTTAAATTTAACATTAAAAATTCCCAAAAAATAAGTGGAAAATGCTAAAGAGAGGGGCACATATTAAACGAAATATAAGAAAATGAAAAATTAACAATACACAAGAATACAAAACTATTAGATAAAATGTGTAACAAATAAAGGATTAAAATTCACTGTTTATGTAAAGCTAACATCTAGAAAAAAGAACCAATCAGGTTTACATTCATCCTTCATAATCTTTCCTATACATACCAAATAAAAAATTGAAAGTAATATTTAAAAATATACAAGAAATTCAAATAATATGAGAAAAATTATCAGTTTTTTCTGAAAACAATAAAATGTTTATGTAGGCAAATTCGAACATCAAGTTACTTAAATTATAGTTTAAAAATGTAACTCTCTATATTTAAATCCTCAGTTTACATTCAATTATTGGCACTTGTACATAATATGATATAAAATGTTCAGGACTAAAAAATAATGATATATATAGCCAACCGTAAAATTAATTGTAGCTTAAGAGTATTAAAGTGTACAGAAAACAGTATGTCATAATATACACAGTCACATAAACAGCAGTCATATACACAGTCATTTATGCAGCCATCATATACACAGCCAAAAACAACGTCACATGAATGTGACCACCACGTACTTTCGACGTCAATGTTAAATAATCAGTCATAGAAGGCAGTCTGTAATTGCACCAGCATGTTTCCCTGTACCTAGCCCTGAGTTGGGGTTTAACAGTTAGATAGAAATAACTGGGTAGAGTGACTTTGAAGCAGGTACCAAGCAGAAGATCCCGAGCACTTGGCCTGCCACCCCCAGAGGTATCATTTCACTTGGAGGACATTGCAACTGCGCTCAGATTTAACTTTCTCCAGTTGCTATTAACAAATACTATGGATCTTCAATTGGGCCAGGTTTTGAAATCACTATTTTTCGACAGGAGAATGAACACCAAAATTAACGCAAGTTAATATAATACTACATATAACGACATTGCTAATACTTGTATTAATTCTTAATGTAAGATCAACAAAAACACAGACGTTATATTAGACTGATAGAGAGTAATGAATTTTTATTAACGTTATACAATCAATTATTAACATTATAAAATTATGCAAACACAACTAACAATAATTAACTAATTTGACATGTAATTATTTGATCTTTTAAAGAATAATATTTATCAAAATAATTATATAATGTCAATTTTACTGAAAGAACAGGAATATGTTCCCTTATTTTAATAATGTAATTTAATTTTCCGGTGAAATAACAAAAATATTTTGCTAGTTGTAATATAATAAATTTTATATTACAATGTGTACTTTATATTACACAATCCAGTCACATTAATGTGACCACCACGTACTTTCGAGTCAACGTTAAATAATCAATCATAGAAGGCACGTGGCAGCACAGTGCAGTAAAGTGTATATAAAGGATGTATGAGGACTTCGAAAAGCAATGCAGTCGTGGGCGTAAAGTAGAAACGATCTATACAAAATCCAAAAGGGTATAATTATTGGCTTTCGGGCCAAGGGTGGAAGCATTTCAGAAACGGCTAACTTTGTGAACTGTTCGTGGGTCTGTCTCCGTGGTAAAAATATACCGTGCATGGCAAAGTGGGACTGTCCAAAGTCAGCAACGTGGCAAACATGGTGCACCACGTGCAATAGATGACAGTGGTGAGCTACGGCAGCACAGAGGTGAGTTTGAGCAAATAGACGCACTACCGTTGAGCAACTGATCACCCACATGAACCAAAGAGCTACTAATAGTGTCTCTCAAGCTACTGTTCAAAGAACATTGCTGTGTCTGAGTCTCCGAAGCAGACGTTTCTTTCGGCTGCGCATCAGCGACGAAGCCTGGAATTTGCCCGTGGGTACTGTAACTAGATGTCCATTGAGTGGGGAATTGAGTGAAAATGCTACCTATCCCCATAGGTAACATTTTCCGATAAATCCCGTTTTACACTCTATCAGACAGATGGATGATGGCAGATACGTCGTTAAACCTCTAACAGTAAACACCCTGCAACCATTGCCTGAACTTTCTAGACTGGAGGTGAAAGCATTATGTTCTTGAGAATGTTTTCCTATCATTCTCTGGCCTCACTTTTTATTGTGGAAGGCAGGAGGGATCAATACAAGTAGGCATCAATCCTTGCTGATCAAGTTCACCTCTAATATTCCCACTGGATTTTTTTCATTTTGATGGCGTTTACCAGCAGGGCAGTGCGAGGCGTCATAGCAATGTGTGTCTGGCAGTGTGCTTGCGTAGTCCAAAAAAACACTAGGATGAGTTTACCATTCTCGCTGAGCTACATGGTCGACATATTCGAGAAATGAAATAACTTGAATCTTCAGCTGCAAGGAGCAAATACGCAAATATTGGATATGAGTGATAAAGTTAATGCCTTTTGTAGGAAATTGGAATTGTGAAGCAGAAATTTAAAGCAAGAAAACTTCACAATGTTTGCAAATTTGAATGATTGTACTAAAACTTACAAGGCTGAAGAACAACATGTAAAAGTTGTTTTTGTAACCATTGAAAATCATTTAGCAATGCTAAAAAAGAATTTTAAAAAGTACTTTCTTGCTGACGACAAACTGACATCAAGTTACAAGTGGGTGAGGGATCCATTTCAAAATATTCCCGAAGGACTCTCAATTGAAGAGGAAGAAACCTTCATAGACTTCCCGGCAAGTGGCGATACTAAAAGACAATTGAGTAATAAATCACTCTTTGAATTTTGAGTAAGAGTGGATGATGAGTTTTCTGCACTAAAAACAAGGGCATTTCGCATTCTACTGCCATTTTCAACATCTTACCTTTGTGAAATAGGATTTTCTGCGGTGGCTTTTTTGAAAATAAAATTTAGATCTCAGCTAAATATAGAAAAAGAACTGAGAGTGTCTATTTCTAATATTAAACCCTCCTTCGAGAAACTTTGCTCTGAAAGACAGGCCCTCACTAATAATTATTAAATTTGTTTTTAACTTAGTTAGTTGCTTTAATTTAATAAGCTAATTATTAAATATGTCGAAATGTATTTTGTTTTGTATGTGTGTTTTTTCCTTTCAGTCACTTAATAAATTTTTAAACAACATTTACTCTTGCATATGCTTGCGCTTCCCCATTAGTGTGCCCCACAGGTTGAGAATCACTGGTTTAAAGTATTGATAAGTTTTTCATTCTGGTAACTTTTCACAAACTAAGTTGATAATGTAAAAATTAATATGCTTATAAATCGACTTAAATATTAGTAAAATTTAAGGCGATACTCATACATTATTACGAAACTATTTCATAGTATTATTATAATAATTGAAATTTATCAGAACTAAACATCAATAATAGTTTATTACATACAGAAAGTAATTGAAAGCCAATAAACTGAAAGTATTCAAAATTAATAGAATTTATACTGAGAAAAATAAAATTTAAATTGAGACAAAACTAATTCAATCAGTATAATACTTATTTAAAGAGATTCATTAATAATGAATTTTGTTGCTTTTATAATATATAATAATAAGAACAGTTTTATCATATGTTATCAATATAATTAGAAAAGATTTATCAATATATTTTTATATATTATTTTTATTTTAATATACTCAAAATTTTAAAAATTGAATATCAGAATTATAAGCAATTTCAGAATTTAAGTTATTAAGTATATATATGCATACACACACACACACACACACACACACACACATATATATATATATATATATATATATATATATATATATATATATATATATATATATATACATATATATATATATATATATCAAAAACACAATACCTGTAACAATTCTGATTTTTAATTCCATAAATATAAAAAACGGAAATTGAATATTACCTCTTAATATAAATATACTAGGCTTGTATATATTTCATTATTGTTTAAAATTTTTGAAAAAATTCTTTACGAAATTAAATTTATTACAGATCTAGCATAAAAGAAAGAAAAAAAAAAAAAAAAAAAAAAAAAAAAAAAACCGGGAAATTTTTTAAATAATTAATTTTTGCAAAAATGTTAAAATTGAATCTTGATTCCTAATTAATTACATGTTGGAAAACATTCTTGACATTAAAAGCGACTCTAGTGAATGATCCCTTTCTTGAGTACGATTCTAAGAATCAGCAAATGTGATTGGATGCTGTATTGATGATGGCGAAGATTTCCGGCATTACCACGCTCTTTTCTAACCCAGGTGGAAAGCTCATCTCTCTGCTCAGGAACGTGTTCATAAATTGATCCAAAGACGAACTGGATAGACAAAATTTTGTAACAATTCGGTTCCAGTTTAATATTGCTTTATTATTGCTATATTGAGAAGTAGTTGAGAAGATTCCTTTCTAAAAGACACTGCATTGAATAAGTAAATTTATTTTTCATGTTATTGTTTGATTTAATCCAAAAAGTTTCCAAATTATCTATCTGCGTTTCTATAAAATGAAATAAGCGTTCTTCCCCTACTAAAATATATTTCAAAACAAGCAGATAAATTTTTCAATGATATTGCAAACCACAAAAACCCATTAGTTAAAAGCATCCCAAATTATGATTTTAAAGATGAAATAAATAAACGCCGACCTAGAGCAATCCTAAATAATTGTTAAACAAAAACTACCAAAAAATATATTTATATATAATAATAATAATAAATTAATACACAAATTATACATCTACCAAAAGAGAATGGAAAGATAAATAAGAAGGAACCTTTACGCCCTCCCCTGATTGGAGGACACAGAGAAATCGTTGGGAAGGCGAACGCGCGCATCCCCTACGGAGATTTGCCGTGCAATGAACCTTTTCGCTCTCACTGGGTCTGGGAATCCGAAATTTAGGATAGAAAAAATTACGATTGATTATAAAAAATTTGGAACAATATGTATTGCTCTTTTTCACTTTCTTACATTTTAATTTATATATTTTATGATAATTAGAATAAGTAAATAAATATAAAATAAAATAAAAAAGAATTTTATTTATTTATTTGTTATTTTTTTTTATTATGTCATAAATCCACTTTAAAATCCTTTTTAAACTTCACTTGCAAATTTTTATATAAAAGGGAAAGCAACTGTTTAATTGTAAATAAATCTCTTTGTAAATAAATTCTCATCTTTTATTTCTTTTTCTTTTCTCTCGATCCTTAATAACAGGAGCAAAACAATATGAATTGCACCAAAATGTTGTTCCACTTTATCTTATAAATCATCATACTGGAGGTATGAGCTCAGCTCCAGGAACTCCGAAAAACAATACAACAGCTTCCCAGCTTATTGAAAAGGCCTTACAAAGGGTTGCTCCAAATATTGAAAAAGTCCTAGGAATTCACAGAACTTTTATTTATTAAGTCAGCAATTGATTTCAGCATAGGAATAAAATGCGGGTATATATATATATATATATATATATATATATATATATATATATATATAATTTAAGTAAATTTTTATTAAATTCAAACAGTTGTATTTTATAAAATGATATAAAAGCTTCTTATAGTTCATTAAAAAATCTTCTCTGATGTGGGCATTTCGAATTACTTTTTTATTTATTCTGTTGAAAATTTCGAACAGAATTCACATTGTTGACTGCTTGTTTGACTTATTTTTTAACATTACATAAATTAAAAATGAGAGGGTCAGTCATATTTACCTGTACCATTTGCAAATGTATATACCTAGACAATATTAAGACTTCCTCCTTTAAACTGAAATCTTCATTAGAATTTTTTATTTCAGATATCTTCGATAAAAATTATATCAAATCTCTTCTACAACCTCAAACTTTCTCTTTTATACTCTACTTGGCAATTTATGTTTCAAAATAGTAAAATAACTTCTCTAATGAGACAAATTTATTAATGTCAATGCAATATTATTGTTGGATAATGATGAAACTAATCATTTTTAAAAAATTCAACCAAATTTAATTAATATATGTTTAGGTATTATAAAAGACGATTTTAATATTCTTAACTAATTAAACACTAAATTTATTATAAGTTTTTTATAGAGATTCCTGTAAGCTGCGATTATTATATCTCTTATTTAAATTTGTTAGCAACCCCTGTTCAAAGTAATGTTCACTGTTTTATATTACTTTAGACAAAAAAGATGAATCAAAATTAAAAAAAGAGGAATATTAGTTGTTCAATAAACTGACATGATCTTACACTGTTATAAGGAAAAAAAATAGCACTTAAACCGAAAACTAATTCCCTTTCTTCTATGACTCACAGTTGCTTAACAAATCAATATCCATATCAAGCTATGGATCTTGTAAAGATATCGATATTTGTTATTCCTCTGTTAGAGAGTGAAGAAAATTTCTCTTATGGGGAATAAATGTTCCATTTTTTGTTATTCTCATTAATAAATGAAGAAACACGAAGGAGAAGTGAAATGAAATGTTTGATTTCCAAATACGTAAACTGGCGAAAAGTCTCGTTGGGAAACAAAGAAACTCCCAATGAAATTATGGATGCGAATAAAATGCAAACACTTATGAAAACTGTTACTTTCCTTTTTTCATTAAGTGGTATCGATTTGATTAAACAAAATGACAAGTCATTTTACACAGTGATTTCAGCAATATTTTTTCACACCATGTGCACAGGAATTATTATTTTCAAAATAATGTGCTTGATCGATCATTTCACCTGGAATTTATTGGTGACTTTGTTCACGAAATTAACTGCTTTAGTGGTGTGGTGGATTGTTTGGTTGAGAAAAGAAAACTTCAACTCCTTGTTAGAAAAGCTTGAAATTCTTAAAGGAGAGCTGGATGATAAAGAATACCAAAGATTAAGGAAAATTTCAAAAATCATCACAGCTGTTACTATTATTGTGATATGTTTATTATCCATTCTGATTAGTTTACGTTACTTCCTTCGTCAAGATGATCTTTCAACCTGCTCTTTTGTAATGGTTTCTGCCGGTGGAAAAATAATAAGATTCTTCAGCATTTTATTACATGAATTTGCAAGTATTTATGTCAACGTAAGTATTACATATGCTGTCGCAATTTGCTACAGCATGTACTGTTACATATTTTCTAATTGCCTCCTCAAGAAGCCTCGCTCCAAATCTCAAACGCATCTGATATTCGAAGAAACGTTGCAAATTTTCAAAAGAATCGAAGATGTCTTATCTTTCGTCATACTAATGGTATTCACTCACTTCCAAGTCAGTCTTTTTAAAGATCTTGTTATGCTAATCCAAATTTTTAGAAGCAATACAAGTTATATGATATATGCTTACGTAGTAGATTTTATCTTGAATTCTTTTGGTTTCATAGGAATAGTGCTATCAGCAGATTTTCTTCAACAAAGAGCAAATGAATTGAGAGAATCGTTATATAGATTTCCTGAAAAATTTTCAACTTATTCACAAAATGGTTATTACTTTAAAATATTTGAAAGCAGTAGAAAGTTCAAATTAACTGGATGGGGCTTATTTTCTATAAAAAAATCTCTACTTCTTACTATAACAGGATGGCTTTTTACATATGCAGTTATAATACTTCAGTTTTCTTCTTCATAACTTTCAAAATTTATGTAGGTAAAAAGAATTTTTATGAAACTGATTTCGTTAAAATAGAAAAATCTCTTTTTCAAGGTGGAAGTCTGAAAGTAATATTTCAAAATTACTTAGATTATAAATCCTAAAATCTGGCTTTTTAATCTACATTAGGAGTTTTTTGCTTTTCACTTTTTTGTACATTCACAGAATACTTTCTATAAATAATAATCAAACATGAAAGTTTTCATAAAAAAATAAATAAATAAATAAATAAAATTATGCAAGAAAATTCCAAAAAACATTTTTGAAAGTACACATTTACTTATAGAAGAAATCCAGTATAATTTATATGAAGCGCATCCAGGTATGATTTCATAAATTTGAGATTTTTGCTAGAAATAAGACATACATACACAATTTTCTACGTTTCAACACAATCTCGATAACTGACAATTGACCATTTATTTAAGATTTTAAGAATATTTAATAACATTTTTTAAAACATTATCGCAGAATTATTTAATAATGGTAAATAATATTGCAACGCTAAATATAGATAAGCTGTTTAATTGATTTATTTTTAAATATACTCAATTAGTAAATTAATGCTACGAAAAATAAAATATCTTATTATTGTAAATTTATGTTTCAAAGAGTAAGATATGCCTCTATTGTTTATAGCTATTGTTATGCTACATTTTATTTGAAGCTAGGCATCATTTTTTTTTCTTATTCGGAGTTTTATAACAGAAAGAAGCCGAATAACTAATGTAATTTGTAAAATAATTGAATTCTTAAATTCTTTAAAATTACATGTGAAAAATTGTTAAAATCTATTCCAAGGGCTATAAAAAATGGAAAATCTCTGATATGATGTACTAAAAAGATGATGTACTAATAAAATGTACTAAAAGAGAGAGGAATATTTGAGGTTCTAATTTTTTTTCTTCTTGACGTTTTATAATCGTTTTAATTTGTTATAAGAACCGAATAAAAGCAAGCGCCCTTTTAGTTATAAAAGGCATACGAGAAAGGATAATTTGTGACATCACTATTTAATTTTAAAAATGTTATTTAAATGGTTTGATAAAATTTGTTTATGCACTATGATATATTTTTGTAATTTATATAAAATCCTTTTTATTTTTAATGTAAAATTTCTTACAAATGTTTTTGGAAAAATAATTATTTTTTGACTATAAAATAAAACCTGTCTAAAAAATAACATTTCTGCAGCACAAATAACAAAAATAACAGTACACAAATAACCATAAAATTTATATTTATAGATTTAAACCATGAGATAATTTGAATTTTTATGATACAAGGTAAACAAGAAAGTTCTTGTCGTTTTTAATGATCCAAAGGAGCAGAACCCACAGAAAATGTAGCTTATTATTCGTCCTCAAAGTAATCCCCATCTGCATCCAGCACCTTTTGCCAATGTGTCTCGAATTGTGTAATCCCCTTGCCTTAAAGCTAAGAGATTTTTGGATGCAAGGAAGTCCGTTAGTGCTTGCCGCAAGTCTGCTACATTGGTGAAGGATTTTCCACGAAGATGATTGTCCAGAGAATGAAAAAGGTGCGTAATCTGATGGTGCAGGGTCAGGAGAAGAAGGAAGATGGCACAAAGTTTCCTAACCAAGTAGCTGTATGGTGTTCCTGATCACCCGCGTGATATGTAGCCTCGTGACCTTATCGGCCTAGAACAGTACACCTTTGCGATTAACCAGTGCTGGCTCCTGTTGCACTGTTCAATTACTGTGAATACAGGTCTGTTGTGATCGTTTGGACAATTGATAGCAACTCGTAGTGAACCACTTGACGACTAGTCCACCAGACACATGCTTCACCACAGAAGGACAAATCTCCCGACCTGAATTTTTGAAACCAGTGTATTACTGTACGTTCAATCACAGCACTATTCTCAACGGCGACTGATGCAGTTGCTGATAAGCCCACTTTGAAATCATAAAGCAAACAACACCGAACGAGCTTCTTCAATATGTACATTTTTCTTTGCTACAGTACGAGTTATGATTGAAGAATTTGCACGGTGGATGATCTTATAAATGATAGTATGTTAACTTCATAAATTGAAAAGTGTGAGTCTGCTGCTTACAAAAATATAAAATGGTTTCGCTTTAATAACTGCATTTTACTTCTGAATATTCTATATTACTCAGATCACAAAAAAAAAAAAAAAAAAAAAAAAAAAAAAAAAACTGTCTTGGTGTTTATTTACTTCTGTTAATGTCATGCTAAAAAATATCTGCAACATAGCAAATATTAAATTTTTTAATCATGTAAAATCTAAATTAAAATTTTATCAGAAAATACTTTAAAATAATTGTGTCTTTGTCATGCAAAAATATGGATGAATTGAGGACGTGCAACAGAATTCTAAAATCTTACTTCAATCTGTGTTCCTAAAACTTCATCATTTTAGTGAAGAAAATACCTTAATGGAATCTAGAAAATGTAAAACATAAATGCAGTGTAACAGTTAACTACTTTACAAATACAGTTAACAGCAATTCAAATGGTAGTATTTTTTTTTTTTAATTTCAGTACCAAAAATAATAGTACATCCATTTTCTTTCTCTATGAAGGTAGGACACTTATTTGATGGAATTATTCAAGCATATATGATACAAGAGAAAAAATGCGAAATAACTTTTGGGAATTTTCATAATCATTTAGAAATTAACGCATATTTTCTAACAATTTCCTGATGTTTGAAATGAATCATTCTTTCTCATCTATATGATTTTTGTAAATTAACTAACCAAACGTTTTTAATAAAACAAGCGTAGAGTTTAGATCGATTTTATTGAAAAATCACCTTGAAATTTTATATGTGAATAAAAAAAGGATTAACAAATGATAAAAATAAACAAGCATGTAATATAAATTATATTATACCAATAGCTATAAAAATGATCCAGATTTCATGGCAGAGAACTTATTACATTCAGGGACCGGGTACAATTTTAAATGTAATTGCAACACATCCAACTTCAGTATTTGTATTTTTGTCGATGAATGTCATATTACCTTCATAACGGCCCTGAAATTAAATACAAAACTAATTAAAAAATGAAATTTTACTTTCATACTATGCGCTGACATGACAAAATGTGGTTGGAGTAAGATTAGACCCCTAACAATACACGTTCTATACTTTCAAATTGAAACAAAGCATGTGCGTGTATATTTATATGTATAGTGATTATTAATATCCACGATTATAAATACAGGCTTGCATAATTTCTTTCAATAAATTATTAAAAAAAAAAAAAAAAAAAAAAAAAAAAACGGATTCCTTAAATGAAAGAAAATTATTTAATTTAAATCAAAAATAGCTATATAAATATTCATTGGATATTTTTTATAAATTTTATAACGTATTTTCGAATCAGCCATCGAAGAGTAAACAAAGCTATAATACAAGCAATGGTTTAAAATATGACTTAATATTTCTTAATAAAGTGGTTATGATATAATATTTAGATCTTCACAAAATTCGGCACATATAGAAGCTACATAAGGAATGTATTATTCAAAATACCATTTCTAAGAGAACAGTGTCATAAATAATTTTCTTTTTGTGTCATAAATATTCTTCATGAGACATAATCGATTTTACTGGCAAAAATATTTATATTGTAAATATCGTTTATCTTATGATAAGAAACAAATACAATACACTTGATACGAAAAACAATTTTTCCCATACGCGAAGAGAAAAGCAATCTAAACTTATTATGTATAAGATTGAAAATTTACTGAGAATAGTAAAGCTGGGCAGAGGAAAAAGGAGGGGATTGTGCATACCAAATTAAAATAAAAATATTTCTTAAGTTTAAGTCACAAAATTAAGATTTTATTCTTTCCTTTAATTAAAATTTTAATAAGATTCGTGATAATATTTAATGATTCTTTTCTGAATATTATCATAAATGAATGGTGTATTATTGAAGAAGAATACTTATTAAAGAGTTGCCAAACTGAAGTGATTTAACAATGGCGTGGAGAGGGTTTCCCATGCAAACAAAAATTGATCTTGTTTTCTGGACTCCCCTATGATATTCAAAGATTAAATCTCTGTACTTAAAAAAAACATTAAATGAAAGCTTCGAGGGTTAATTAGTGAAAGGTTATTTTTCAGCATTAATTGATACCTGAAATGTGTTCTGGATACTAATTTTATACAGAAGCTAAGCAATTTTTTTATTCGCGATACAGGAAGAGAGCAACGTTTTTTCTTGCTCTCTTCATAGTTCTCTTAATAAAATCATTTGATTGATTGTTATTTTCCTCTTAATAAAATCATAGCATGTAATTACTTACTATATTATTTACAATTTTTATATTTGTAATTATTTAATCTAAAAAATATAATTTATACCAAATCCCTCATTTAAGTTCAAAGCATATAGAAAGTTCACATTGTATAAAATTTAATAGTTAAAATTATTTTAATTATTATTTGTGTTTTTAATATATTTTAGTAAACGTAATTATATTTCCGTATATTAATTTCCTTTTTAAGTTTACAGCATGTTATTATTTTTTTATGAATTTTGCCATAATTTATAATAAGCATATCACAATGATAAAATGTTTGTTTTAAAATACATATTTTTTCCTTGAAACTTTGAAAATACTTCATAAGCTTATAAGTTTTTCAATAATCTATATACATAATTATTAGTTATTAAGTTATACTTAATAAAATCATTTTGCAAGAAGTTATTGCTAGTTCTAAGAAAATAAGAAGTTAGTTTTAGAAGCCAAACTATTTTTAACAGTTCAAAATTCTCAGGAAGACAAAGTCGGAGATCCCTGTTTTTCTTTTATGAGCTCAAGGAGGTAATGTATAGTGTCTCTTGGCTTAAATCATCTCATTACCAACTAAATTAAAACCGAGACTTTATAGGAGAGGCTCTGCTAGTTTTTTGCTTCATATTGTGAAATCAACTTTTTTATATACTACCTTATAAAAAAACTTACTTCCTTATAAGAAAGTTAAAAATTATGTTACAATTGCAAACGGAATTTGAAAATGCTTTCTAAAAATTCACTTCTTTTTTGGACTTTAGTTAGATGGTTAAGAAAATTGTTAAAGTGATTTAAAATGAGTGAACTTGTGCTGAAAAAATCTGAAAATGCATATAAGAATTGAAATAAATTATTATTTCAAAGAGAAAAAAATTAGTAAAAAATCAAAAAGAAAAGTTAAATGCTAAACACACACCTAAAATGATTTAACATTACACAATAATGAAAGGTTAAGAGAGAAAAAGTAATTAGAAAGCGCGTATAAATGAGGAAAAAATATATGTGAGAAAAACATAAAAAGGAGAGAGAATTGAATGTATAAACATAACACTCATAAATATTCTATCAAATTAACATTATCTCAAACACGAATCCTTTAAAAATTCATTATTTACATTACTCTTTCCTTGAGAACTATATTTCAACTAATACAAAAATAATTTATTTCCTTGAAAATAAATGTATACACATTATGTGAAAAAGTAATAAATTCACGAAGCATTTCAATTTCTATGACCTTTGCGAGCAAAAATTAGTTGAAAAACTGCATCACGTTATTTAAACATTTACCTAAACATTTTCTCAACATTAATCTTATTGGAATCACAAAATACAATTTTATAAGAAATAAAAAGCTTATTTTTTCATTTATTTCAGAATGATGAGAATAATATACAATATAGTATTTCTCTTGTACATTTCTAAAATTTAACATAAAAACAAAACTATAAATTTTATTATCATAAAAATTTCATAAAAATCTGTTTTCTTGTACCTTACCTGAATTACCTATTCCTCAGTCTTTAAACACAATTCTTTAAATATGCAGCAAAATATAAAAAATATGCAATATTTGTTTAGAATTTATTAATATTACATTAAATAAACTGCTGGGATACAAAAACGTAAGTTTTTTAACATTAATTTTTATTTTCAAATTGATGTTTAATAAAAATGTTTATTAAAAAGACGTATATTAATTTGCTCAACGTAAAATTCATTGAATCAAAGTAATTTTTAATAATATTCTGGAATTAAAACTCTTTTGGAAAGAAATTAATCTCTTAATAATTGATTCTTTAATAAACATAAATGAATACTGTGAGAGAATGCTACAAAGAGAAAAATAAAATATGCACGCCTAAAGCCTAGGTTCAACGCATTCACTGCCAACCAAAATACTAAAGACTACTTCATCAATCTGTTACTTTCATCGTATTAGGCAGTTTAACAATTCTAAACAATTGAAAATCTTTTGAAAAGTCTGAAGTAATTTCTTCCGTAAGTTTAATTAGTTTCCTGTAAGTTTTTGTATGTTAAGTAAATTTTCCATAGACAGTATATTGAGATCATGAGATCGCGCAAGAAATAATCCCGAAAAACATTTCACGACAGAGGCGCGCTCAAACAGCAGAAACGCCGTATATTCCTTCCCTTAACATTTGACTCAAGACTGCTATTTTTCACACCTTAAGAAATTGCTATTCTCTCTCTTAGTCTCAGTGAACCCTATCATTATTATAATTGTTAGGCTCCTACCAGAATAAAATTTAGAATTAAAGTGCTTACCATAAGAGCTATCTATTACTATTTTTGGTTGAGGTAGTGAACTAAATTTCTTAATTGCTAGAATTTTGCTTGCATTTTTATTTATTTATTGGTTCAAATATTATTTATTTATTGGATCAAAGCATTCCACTTCTAAGGGAAATCTTTTTTTTTTTTTTTTTTTTTTGGTCTTGCCCCTCAACATTGTCATAGGTGC
Organism: Latrodectus elegans; assembly: GCA_030067965.1. Classification (NCBI taxonomy): domain Eukaryota; kingdom Metazoa; phylum Arthropoda; class Arachnida; order Araneae; family Theridiidae; genus Latrodectus; species Latrodectus elegans. Next base: position 107,226,443 of record CM057817.1, on the reverse strand, counting down.
TTGGTTCTACATCCAGCATTTCAAACTCTTACCTGATCAAGTTTCGGAATTAAAGGGTTACCCATCAATATCTTCAGCTGAGATGGGGAATTAAATTTCTTATATTGCTTTACTTTGTGTGTTTGTTTAAAAGGGGCTTTATACTGTTCTTCTTAATTTACAATTTTTACTTAAGCTATTTTTTTAATAGAATAAAAAATTTTACTCCATAAATTAATCTACTGGTGTGTCATAGGTATGGGGAACAATGCAAACTGCTAACTTTTTATATTTATTAAGTAACATCTATGCAACACAGAGAAATCACACACATAGCACAAAGCGAAAACATTAGAACATTAAAACAAAAAAATTCTGACAGTCATGTTCAAGCAGCAGCAGTCTCTCGGGTTAGAGCTTATATGATTCTGTCAATTCGTTTATGATTGTTAGAGAGTGTTGTTCTGTCGCAGACTCCCTCTCTAGCTCTGAAATCTTCTCGATAATGAGCCAGAGTTTGATTGTCAGATTTTTGGTGGTCTCCCTCATTTTCTTAAAGGAGCAACTGGATCTTTGTCTTTCGAAGACGGTAGCTGGTATGGCCTTATCACATTCGTGTGATATGTACCTAACATTTGATCAGGTGGAGCAGGATCTGCAATATCATATGTCATTGGAGACCTGTTTGTAAGTATGTGATATGGTTCTTCACGTCTTGGCATAAATTATTTTACTTTTCTTGTTCCTGGAATCACACTTATTTGATGCAAAGTAATTCACACTTTGTTACCTGGCTTATAATAAGCCTGTCTCTGTTTTTTGTGAAAATACACCTTTCTTCTATTCTGTTTTTGTTCTTCTTGCTCCCTGATTAGAAGAGTTAGAATAGCAAACCATTTCAAATAAGGCGTTATTTCAGGAACAAAGTTATCATTGTTAATAATTGATCTCATGTCGTGACGAACATCATTCGTCGTCCTAAGCTCTCTGCCGAATTGCAGATAAGCAAAAGAGTGACCAGTGGTGTCACATCTAGCTGTATTCATGGCGAAACAAATCATAGGAAGATGTTCTGCCCAGGTATCATGTGCATCGTCTACTACGATGGCTAATATAGGTTTCATATCACGGTTCTTTCGTTCGGAGGGATTCGCTTGAGGATAATAAACACGGATGAGTCTTGTTTGATAGTTAACAGATGATACGTTTGCTGCATGACGGTACTAACAAATTGAGATCCGTTGTCACTGATTAATCTTCAAGGAAGTCCTTAGCGTAGATAAACTTCCTCAAGTAACGTTTTGACGCAGTTTGTCGCTGTGTCTTTATTAAGTGCAAATAACTCAACCCATTTGAAACTTGTGTTTTCCACAATAAATATCCATTTCTTTCCTGTTAGGGTTTCTGGAAGAGGACCAAATAAATCAATAGTAAGAGTTTCGATTCTTTGCTCATAAATAGGTGTTCTAAGCAGACAAGCACATTTCTGATTTTTTGGCTTATACCGATTACATTCTGCACATGTTTTGACATAATCAGATATGTACTTCCTCATGCCTGGGAAATAATATCTGGAAACTATTTTATTGTAGGTACCTTCCACATCAAAACGACCAGCTCTAGAAGCATCATGGTGTTCTTGCAGAATTCTTTGTCATAACTAATTGAGAATCGTCTGAATCCGTTTCCGGCGAATAATGATGCAAAATACCTTCGTTCATAATATATCCTCGATTGACATAGTTAGCAAAGTTTTCATCCTTATCATTGCTTTTTAGACAACTGATAATTAACTTCAGATCTGGATCTGCCAACTGTTCTTTACGGATATCACTTGATTTCCAAGTTGGCATTTCGACACAGATTGTATGTATTTCACAATTTGGATCATCATGAAAGTAGGTTGATTAGGACAACATATCGGTCACAACATTTTCTTTTCCAAGTGTATATTCTGTTCTGTGCTCAATGAAAAGATTGGGTTCTCCCCTAGATTCAAATCAATGTTTGTAACTTTGAAGCAAGCAATTTAGTTTTTCTCGCTGCGTCTCTGTTAGATGTCTCCCTTCGTCTCTTCTCAAGTAAACTACAGTTGTAGTTTCAGGAACTATTAAAGTTTTAAAAGAGTTTGAAGCTTCCCTTGCTTTAGTAGGTTTTACGCAGAACAAATACTGCCTCTGTAGATTTTCGCAAAAGTGCCAGGTCCCATTTTGAACATCAAGAATAATACCAGCTGCATGGAGAAAATCTCTTCCTAAGAGTGTACTGTTATCCTTGGCTTCTGGTAGAACGAGAAGTTCTGTTGACACACATTTACCTTCTATACACAGATTGACAATAGTTTTAAGGGCAACAATGAACGGAAGTTTTCCATCAGCTAGAGTGATAGACATTTTCTTGTTTTCAAAAGTAACTCCATTATCTCGTAAAAAGTTATATAACTTTTCTTCTGCAATGGAATATGAAGCACCAGTATCTGCACAAACTGCAATATTTTTACCAAACAATTCAAAAACAGTCATACTTGACAGGTTTGTAATTATATTATTAGAGAATAAGTTCATGCAATTTACACTTGTATCTTCATATTTAGAACCTGTGCAAGTTGGACATTTTGATCTGATTATTCCAGATGAATGGATGATCTTCCATCTAATCTATAAGTGGAGGAACGAGTTATTGAAACTTTTGAATATCAATTTTCAGCGTGTTCTGGAGCATTGACCACACAACGAAATTTTCTATCTGGGATAGTTTTTCTGTTTTCATTCCTTAAATATGTTTTCCTTTGAAAATGGTTCAATTGTTTCTTTGTTCCCTGCCGGAATTTCTCATAAGCATCCAGTTTTTCAGCTAAATCTAGGGGATTAAACCAGTTTGTAAAAGAGCCAAGAAAATGATCCTTGACAACTGGTGGAGCTCTTTTCTTAATCTGATCAGCGATTATTAAGTTTTTGAGTTGATCAAAAGTTATAACATCCATTTGTTTTATCCATCCTTCAAAATAAGAAGCTAATTTAAAGTAAAAGTCTCGCTATGTTGTTTCAGAATTTTTCCTGTGTTGAATGAATAACTGTCGAAATTTATCAGTAGTAATTCTAACACTTTTAAGGAGTATTTCTTTCACCGTTTGGTAATTTTGAGCCTCTTGTTCATTTTTTCAAGCAAGTAGTTGGGCTATTTCAGCTTGTAAAAAGCCAATTAAATATGGTATCTAAGAAGACTCAGGAAGATTTATAAATTTTAACTGTCTCTCGAATATCATCAAAAATAGTCCAATTTCATCTTCTCTTAGATTAAATTTAGATTTAGATTAAGGTTGAATTTTGGTCATTCAGAATCAGAAGTCCCTACACTTAAGGTATTTTTGAGCTTCGATCTGTAGCCTAAGCTTTTCCAATGCATAACGGTATTCATTTTCTATACGCAATTGTTCTTCAGCTTGTAACTTACGTAATCTTTCTTCTTCACAATTCCTTTTCTTTTTCTAATATCCCATATTCTACTACTTTTTCTGCTTTTAAGCGATCTTCTAGTATAATACTAAGCATGTTTTTCACAAGTTCTTCATCATAATTACCAGTTTTTGTTATAAGTTCTCGAAGGTCAATTATTTTTATCACAGCTGATACAGCCAAACCAAGCTCTGTATCAAGAGTTTGGAGGTCTTGTTTTTTAGGTATGCCAAGAAATGATATTTTTACCAAAGTCTTTCAATATTAGTGAATTATGTAAAAAGTGCTTAAAGTTCAAAAACTCTTAAATTCAATACTTTAACTAAGATCTAAATATTTAGAAAATCAAATAATACCAAAAGAAAATTCTTAAATATAAAAATTACTTAAATACCAGGAACATCAAATCAAAACACATTTACCATTATCTCAGTATAATCAATTTAAAAGAAGATTATGTATTTCAATAATTGGAATAACAACGAAATAATAATACTTTTGCAGTAAATAATTAAATTAATACTAGAAACTTGTCAGTATAATTACTAAAAATATTTAAAATATAGCAAACACTGTAAAAATTTTACTCTCCACCTACTATTTAATAAGAAAGTAATAATCTTGCGAATTAAAAAGCAACAAATAATTATCACTTAAATTATAAAACAATATTTGAATATATAGAAAACAATTATACAGTTAAGTTCAGAAATACTTAATTAAAATAATTATCCATAGAGTATGTAATGTTTTCTTATTAGTGCATAAAAAATATTAAGAATATTCAGAAATTCTTTCAAATAGATTATCAGATGGTTTCTGTAGACCATAAACGTAAATTGTATATGCAGTAACAGACTATTTCATTATGACAGATACTCAAAAATACGAATCATTAGGTAATGTAACAAATATTAAAAAATACACATTTTCTACAGCGATAAGATCAATACAAGAATCAAAAATAAATGTTCAAATAACTTTATTTTAAATAATACACAGCAATATTTTGCTTTAATAATTCACACACAATACTTTTGTTTTCGATTTGAAACAATACGTATATAAAAGATTACTTTTTTTATATATAAAATTGATAAAATTCTCTTTCGCTATTCCAAAAATCATTTAAATTCAATTAAATAATTAAATAAATGCATATGCAAAAAATATTATATATCATATAATAACATTTGACTTTATTTATTGAATAAGTTTTAATTTCAATAAATCTTATACTTATTTTCTGTAAAATAAAATATAAATTCATAGAGAAATAAGATTCTCTTTTAAGAATTATTAAGTTAGAAGAAAAAAAGAGCCCTTCCTTATTTTCGATAAAGCTCTTGAAAAGTAATGTCTGTTGCGAGAACAGAATCGCATTCCTGAAAGAAAAGAAAACAAAATACGCTCGTGACTTCTCGGTGACGATTATCTGGGAAGACTAACATATTTTCGAATAATTTTGCAAATTTCGTTTTTAAAGTAATCTGATTTCAGCGTTATTATTCAGAATAAATGATTAAATTACATAACTATTTAAGCACATTAAAATAGCATTAACCATTTCACACATTACTAAAAAGCAGAAACAAAATAATCATAAAATAGAAACGAATAACAAAGGGACATGCAAACGGATCTGCTGCTCGAAATAATTTTTTTTAAGCTTGGGTAAGCCAAAATTAATATATAATTGTTTGGTTAAACTACATGAATTTAGATTCTATAAGTTTGGGAAAACGTATCAATTCAGACGATTTAACGAAATGTAAATCTTAACAAAAGAATATTTATTGTTTCGAATTCGGACGCACGTTTTGGGCGTCAAATTTCTCTGTGTCATAGGTATGGAGAATAATTCAAAAGGCTATAGCTTTATTTTATATTTATTAAACATCTATGCAACACAGAAAAAATTACACTCACAACGCAAAGCGAAAACATTAGAACATTGAAACAAAAATATTGGAACAGTCATATTCGAGCAGCTGCAGTCTCTGCTTATCTGACTCTGTGTAACTATTTCGTTTATGACCGTTAGGGGCATTGCTCTGTTACATTACTAATTTTAATACTGTTATAGAAATTTTAGTCTGATTTATAAATTACTCCGAAATATTCAAAATAACTACCAAATATCTGAAGCTATATTTATAAGTAATTTTTAATTATTAGTTCTATTGAAAAATCATAAACAAATATTAGAATAGTTAGGCTTTGGCTTCAAATTTCTGATGAAAATGTAAAACAGTGTAAATTATTCCTTTCCAAGCAGTATCAAATGTTTCTGATATGGCATGAATCTCTGTATTCTTTGCCTAAAAGTATATATCAATTATGTAATTTACTTATTATGATTAATTATGACTAATGGTAATTTTGTATTTCTCCAATAACATATCATAAAGTTATTTCCCATTGAAAGTTGTTTATGTGAAAAAATTGCACGTTTTTATTTTATATTTAATTACACAATAAAAGAATATTAGCAGATAAATAAGTACAATACAAATTTTGATACTTTTCTGTTAAATGTATAGGAATTCGTTATAAGTTAGAAATATAAAACAATTTTTTTTCTTCATTAGAAACATAGGTAGAAATATTTTAAGTGTATAAATTTTCAGTTTAGTTTCTTGTAGAAAACAAATTTTACGTTTTAATTTAATTGAAATTTATTTAAAAGAAAAAAAAACATTTATATTTAGTAAAATAAAAAATAGTGTAAAATATAAAAATGTGGATTATACAAAAAAATCGATAGAGTTAATGAGTGTTCAACAATACAGAAACGTGATTCTCTTTTAACTTGAAACAAATCAAATTAATATATTGCTAACATGATTATTTAAAATATTGCATACACGATAATTAGATTTATATGCTAAATCGTTCATATATTCACAATTGGTAGCTAGTAAATATTTACTTGATTTTTACTTCATTCCTCTTTTTTTTAATGTTAATTTCAACATATTCTGATTTTCTTCATATAATTTGTAAATTTTAGATATTGTTTAAAAGATATTGGCTAAATTACTTTGATATTGTTTAAAAGAATGACAAATTTGGCACTTGAGTTAATTTTAAAAGTGGAATGAAAAATAATACATTTTAAGCATGATAATTATTTTACTCATGTAAGATGCAACAATACAGATTAAAATGAAAAAATTCGCACTTTTATTGTAATAATTTAAAATAGCTTCCTTTTAATTTAATAATTCAAAATAAAATTTGTTATTATTATTATTACGAGCTACATATAATGTAGACAAACTTATAAGCCAAGATAGGTCCTATCTTGGCAACTTAAATTGAACCAATTTCGTCGGCAGCCAAGCTTGGTCCTATCTTGGTCAACCAGATTAGTTCAATGTAGGTTGCCAAGCTTCGCCCTTATTATTAAACAACATCTACGCAACACAGAGAAATCACATACACAATACAAAACAGAAACATTAGAACATTAAAACAAAAAGAAAATTATGACTGTCAAATTCGAACGTCTCTAGGATTAGAGCTTACCTGATTCTGTCAGTTCGTTTATGACCATTAGGGAGCATTACTCTGTTACACCGCGGTCATTTTTATAAAAGAATTTGTTTGGGATTTCTATGTAAAATGTAGCGTCACCTGATACCAAGCTTATACTAATTTGCTTTCAATTGCGCATTCTGATGGAGTTTTTTTATTCAAAAGTTTTTTTTCTACTGATATAGTTGTGGCAACAGAAAGTTGGTTTACAACGGGATTTGTGAATTTTTGGCAGTCTGGTATGGAATTCAACAATGCGCGATGTTGAACTTTTTCTTGTCCAGGCTATTTTTCTAAAACCGAACTCTCTCTCTTTTGGCGATATCTTCGCATCGGTAATTTATTTCCTTTTTTTTTTATTCTTCCTTGTTATTATGTCTGTTTTCTTTCAGAGATTTCTAAGTTTGTAACAAAAAAAAAGGGTAAATTGTCTACATGGCCGTTTTGAAATCGAGAAAAATGGTGATGTAAAATTATGGTATCGCTTGAAACTGATCAAGTAAATATCTTATTCTACCATTCATGAGAGTCTTCATTGAAGAGGGGTGAGTCAATGTTTTTCTTTTACTGGTTTCAGATGAAATCTTAGCGATCTTTTATAGTTAAAATACTGGGTACTCCATTGTTCGATCACGACCTAGGACAAGCGTTATTTCTTTTTCTGAAACGCGGTTTCCCCACGCGACAGAAACAAATTAAGATTTTACATCTTCTATTAACATAAGAGAATATGAGTAAAAAACTTTGCTACTTTCTTGATTACAGAGGTAATATACTTTTCTCGTTAATGTCGAATTACTGAAGAGTTGGTATAATTTTAGTTCCTTAGAACTGTGAACGAGAAATTGAATTCCGTTTACAAGACTAACTTGGGATACTTACAAATAAATTATTGTAAAACAATTCCGCAAAAAATTACCATAGACTTAAAAGCGGTCTAAAGTCAAAGATAATTCAAATTATTAAAATAAAATGCAGTGGTATACAAAAATTGTAAAAAGAATTTACGGCAACTTCTTACCTAACCTAACATTTTAACAACAATGCTCACGTAACTACCAAGAGAAAATAAAGCCTTTTGAGCAATGCCAGTATATATATATTACTATATAATATAAAAAGGTATTTATATAATTTTTTATATAAAAATTATTTTATTTGTCTAAAATTTCATAACACTTCCCTTTATTATTCAAGAAATTATTTAACTCATTCTACACAAAAAGAGCAATATATATATATTTTAATTCCATGAATTAATTTTTCATTACGTTTAAATATTGCATTGTTACTGAATATTCTTACTTGAAGAATTTTGACAAAAATCTCTCCAAAATCTGGAATTGATACTTCAGCATTTCTAAAAAAGTAGGAAGCCTTTTTCATAGGACAGGCGCATTTAGCTCCTGGTGGAAAAGAAGGACACAGTTGATCTTTGTGCGATTCTAATAACGCACAGATGTCATATTCACTGGAAAATAAAATAAATATTTTTAAAGGCTATATATTCTGCTTTTATAAGACTTCTCACATATATAATATTTAGATAATTAAAAAATTTTAACACTATTTGAAGAATAATTTATATTTCTTCCATATGTTTTTTAAATTATTATTGCTTGACACATATATAAATACACTGTAATACAATGTGGTCATTTCTATATCTTCTTCCCTTCGGCAATCATGAAATAGACTCTATTTCTTTCAGGCACATTAATTAAACTAATATGCATTTATCAAGAACATGTAATAAGCAACAACACATAATTACACTATCTACAAGTATGTAATACCCTATCGAAAAGAGCAGCAGTTAGCTCTCCGTTGTCTGATCCTCATCATCTCCCCCCAAAGTGCAAACAAGCACCGTCCCCGAATAGGCCGTTGGCTCAACACTCTTATCTTTTGCATGTTTACTCCCTCAACTTGGGGGCAATGTAATTCCATTTGCATTTTATTATTCATTGTCAAATATTACTATTTACATAAAGTTTTGTGCTCGTAGAGAGCATATTGCTTTGAGAATTTTAAAAAATTGTGGAACTACTTCCATACAAAAATTTTGTTCATCCGCAAATTAAGCAAATCAAATTTCTACTACCATGTTCCTCACTCCAGAGTTATCCTATGAGAAACGCAGTTACAAAAATACACATGCTTCTGATTGTAAACAAACAAGTTAGTATGTTGTGTTGACAATTAACGCTCAAATTAATATTTGAATTTTAACGATGACTTCAATTTTTAATTTTTGTTTGCATTGTGGGAAGGAAAATCTTTGAATTGTCTCTCCTTTTTCTGAAAAAGTTGAAGGAAAGTAAAGGATTGCGTTCACAAATGGATATTACTCGATTGTTATGAGCGTACAATTTCTGATAACTTATGCTTCGAGAAGAAGACGAATGTTTCGGTTTACGTACTTAGAAAACGCTTGGATATCATTTTCGTACAACTGTTTACCGATAAGACTAGAATTAACGCTGCTGAAAAACATGCCTAAACGTGTAACACAAAGCAAAAGTAATCCTGCTTTTCAAAGTCAATCTCATATATTTCCAGAAATATGTTTTATATGTCAAGGAGAAAAATTTGTGAAAGAGAAACATACCGGGAAAAGGAAGAGAGAAAATCTAAGTAAATGTGAAACAAATGTAAATAACTTGTTATCTGCAGCAACTGAAAAAATTGACGAAAATTTATTTCATCATTTAAGAAATCTGGGTATTGTGGTCATAGAAGTTAGATGCCATCGTTCATGTTACAAACATTATACAAAGTTTGTAACTGTAAAACCATGTGAATCTGAAACTTCTGAAATTCTCTATAAAAAGTCTTTTAAAACTTTTTGCAAGGAAATTATAGAAGATAAAATTATAAATCTGCATGTGATTTATGAAATGACTAAACTTACAGATTTATTTGTAAAAATTGTTCTTAGGGAGGAAGAAGAAATGAAAGGATATAGATAAATGATATATTGAAATATAGAATACAAAATGTATTCACAAATTGCTTAGTTTAGCATGGACGTTATTGACGTCACCTCATCAATTCCCAAATTTTCGCTTCAAATAACTCCCAAGCTCAACAGTATAAAATTTCCCATTATTTGTAATTATATAAATGCATAAAAGCAATTTTATTTTTCCTGTTTCGAAGTCAATTTCTTCAAAAAACGTCATTATTTTAGGAATTTAGTTGTCAAAATATCAGCCAAATACCTGTCTGAACTTGTTGTTTGTCCCTTAATATCAAATAATGTTATTGAATTGAATAGTCATAGCTCTACTGACAGAGAAGATAATGAATTTTCTTTATTTGAAAATCAATCATCTTCATCGAATACTTTGCATGATTTGTTTACAGCAGCAAGTGTTATGAAAAACATTGTTAATAATGCATCGAATGTATCCTGTGAATCACCACCAAAAGGAAAACATTTGACAATTGAAGCATCATGTAACAGTGTTCCAATACAACTATTTAACTTCTTAGTTAGGTGCATTGGTGCTTCAAATGATGTCACTCCTGATTATTTTGTAGAAGTAACTCAAGATACGAAACTTAAAATTTTGTCTATTTTTCAAGATATTCTATATTTAGCATCAAATGGTAGGAGACAAACACCAAAACATTAAGCTTTAGCCGTGACCATTCCTTATTTAACTGGTTCTGCCAAATTAGTGGGATTACGAAATGGATTTGGCCATAGTATATCTCATAGTTATGTTTTAGAATATGACACTGCTTCAGCATATCAACAGCAAAAAAGCAATACTTTACAACAGCAATAAAGCAATTGCTAGACGGTTTCCAAAAAGGAATTTTTACTACTTTAATGTGGGATAATAATGATTTTGAAAAGGAAACTCTTTAACAAGTTCAGGTACAACCCATAATACTAATGGCATTATTTCACAATGGGAAGATATGCCGAAGAAAAGAGTTACACTGCCTGAAACTAACATATCCGACTTTCGGAAAAAGTTTAAGAAACGTACCTTAAACCCACCTGCAGTAAAGTTGGAATAATTTACTGGTAAAAAAAATATGGTCCATCTATGTATAAAACACTACCTTTAGTTACAGAAGAAGAAAATAGAACTCAACAGAATCCTTCCTAGATTATTGATGACATTTTTTATTTGTCTAAAACCTTATCAAAGGATGTACTTCCAGGTTGGACAGGTTTTAATGTTACTTTTTTTAATTCTGCTGAAATGCCATGTAAAAATAAAATTTGTTATTTGGTAATCTTAGATGCAAATCCAACACAAATATCAACTGTGAACACCATTTCGCATCGTAGTTTTGCAAATAGCTGATGAATTAAGTATTGAAAATTTAGTTTTAGTCATGGATCAAGATATATATTCTAAAGCACAACAAATTAGAAGACAAAATGACCAATTCAAAAAAAAAAAAAAAAAAGGTTAGTAATTCGCATGGGTGAATTTCATACAACAGTTATATTCTTAGCTGTCATTAGGAAACGTTTTTGTGATTCTGGCTTCCAAGACTTACTAATTGAATCTCTAGTATTGTGGCCCAAAATTCAATTAATGGAGTTTTAAATGGACATTATTTTAACAGAAGCATACGTGCCCATAAACTACTGTGTGAAGCTTTACAAAGACTGCGCTTTAAAGTTTTTCTAGAAGACCATGATAATTCCTTAAAAGCTAAAGAAGTTATTGGAAATTTCTGCTCGTCATTTTCAACAGCATCTGTAACTGAAGTTATTGCAAATGAGCTTATCCAGAAACTTTTAAAAATGTACCATGAATATGTCACAGTAAGAAATTCTTCTTGTTTAACGTTTGAGTTATGGAGTTCATATATGGAAATGGTAGAGATACAATTATTATTTATTCGAGCAACTAGAGAAGGAAATTGGGAACTTCATTTATCTGCTATAAGATCAATGCTACTATGGTTTTTTGCTTACTATCGAATTAATTATTCTCGTTACTTGTCCATATATTGGTGCGAGATGATAAATCTAAAAGACACTCATCCTGATATACATGCTGAATTTATGATGGGCAAATTTTCAGTTCAGTAACAAGATCATTATAGTTTTTCCATAACTGCATGTGGTCAAGTTATTGAGCAAATTTGTAAGAGAGATACAAAAACAAAAAGTGGATTAACAGGAATAACTGTTAATAAAGGTGCAGGTCCTCGATGGATACTTTCCCATCACTTGAGGGCAGGTATTTCTGTTGCACGTAAAAATATGTCCGGAAAACATATTACCAATCATAATATAAAGGAATTGGATTCTTCTTGCATAAAACAGGATGAGTTGCATGTTCTTGCTATCTGCGAAACTATTAGTTCCATGAACAATCCATTTAAAAGTGACAATGACAGAATTTTCTATGGGACATAGTTTCTGGTAATATTGCTCCGGAAAACGTGACAATGCTAATGAGGAAAGCTTTCGAGATTGGAAATAGGACTTTTATGACATTTCTCAAAGGTAGATTATGTGAAAATAGCAGTAATGATTTTTTTCTCCCATTGAGTGTTCGAAACTTAAAACTTTTACCAATACAGAAAAAACTGTTCCGTTATAAACTGAAAATGAAAGCATTGCTCTAAGAAAGAATCAGTATTTGTTTAAACGAATCTTAATGATTTCTAAAATGCAAAATTTAAATTTGCAGGATTTAAGGAAATATTCTCTAAATTTTGTTCATATACCACTGGCCAATCATGATAGAACCAAAATGAGAACCAATAAAGCAACTTTAATGCATTATTTGGAGAAAGGTTCTGAAACTGATTTAAGAAACTTAAATGTAATTGCATCTGAATCAGCTTTAATTGTAGATGCCACGGCTTTAATTCAGCAGCTGCAGCACATTCCTAATTTATTTGAAGATTATGTATCATACACATTAAAATTTCTCATCAATCTTGTAAAAACTTTCAAATGTAATCGTGTAAATTTTGTATCTGACCAGTATCCTGTCTTCAGTAGTAAATCTCCCGAGCATGATCGTAGGTCATTATCTGGTACACAAATTGTTAAAACTGGCTATGATACTCAAAAACTTCCTAATCACATGAAAACATTTTTAGCTTCTGGGGTCAATAAAGAAGGATTGGTTGAATTTCTTTTTCAGTTTCGGAAAACCAAAATCCAAATTTATTTGAGGACATTATAATTTTTGTCACACAACGTGACAATTGTCATAAAATGTTTAATGATGCTGTGACAAAAGTTGTAGAAAGTGTTCCAAAATTAGAATGTGGCCACGAAGAAGCTGATACACGTTTTTACATGCTGCTCATGCTGCAGCCTCACTTAAAAATATCATTATTAAAAGTTCTGATAATGATGTATTCATATTAGGTATTTCCTTGGCTCGAAACATAACTTCCAAATTGGTTTATTGCCTCAGGAACAAAATCTGAATTGAAAATTTTAAATATAAATTTAATTAGTGAAAATTTAGGAACTAATGTTTCTGATGCTTTGATAGCTTTACATGTATTTACCGGTTGTGATTCTGTAACTTCATTTCGTGGAAAAAGTAAAGTAAAGGCATTGAAAAACATGATGAAATCAGAAGACTATACATTTGCTTTTCAAAATCTTGGTAAGTCATGGAATCTAAAAACTGATATTATTGAAAAATTGGAAGGATTTACATGTGAAATCTATGGGCAAGCTACATGCAGCAACATTGATAAATGCAGATATGATTGGTTGCGATTAGGGTATACAACAGATAGCATGCTACCACCAAATAAGGATTATCTAATAAAGCATGCTTTACGTAGAAACTATCAAACTGCTATATTTCGCAGAAGTCTTTTTGTAAAAATCAACAAGCCGTCTCCAACTGGGTGGAATATACGAGACAATGTATTATACATTGATTGGATGTCATTAGAAGCTGTTCCCTCCAGTATCATAGAGTACGTATTCTGTAAATGTAAAAAGACTGCTTGCTTTGTAGCATTATGTTCACGCTACCGTTCTAAAGTTAAATAATCTGAAATTTGTGCTTGTTATGGATGTAAAAATTGTCAACTAGAACATTATATGGATTTTGAGGGTGATGAATCTTGATCAAAATTATGTTTTACCACTGAGATTTTTTTTTCTTTTTATTCAAGAAATTATAAGAATAATTTCTGTAAGTACGAAAAATTTCAGTATTTTAATCAATGATTTTCAAATGATGTACATTTATTTGTTTAATAGTAAATTACTTTTTGGAGTAAAAATGCATGTTGAAGTAATTTATAATTTAAAATAATGTGTTATGCATATAAATGTAATTGTGTTAGCCAAAATTATCATTATTTTAGAAAGTTGAATATTATATTGAAGTAAACTTGCATGATTTTAGGATAAATATTGTGCCTGTATTTCAATACTGTATATTTTCTCTCTCTCTCTCTCTCCTTCACTTAAAAATATTTATAAAATTATTTATCTAACGTTTAATCAGTTATTAAATTATTGATTACTTATTTATATTCTATTGTACAGTGTCAAACATATTGATATATAAATTAAGTGTAAAAAATATATTTCTTGATTTAGATTATTAAATCCATTATATTCTATATTTTACTGAACTGTATTAACTCAATCTTTTATTATTTTTGAGATTAACATTGAAATGTGAAAGTCTTTTTCTGTCAACATCCTTATTACTATAAAGATTATTTGTATGAATTTGTCCTATCTTATTATAACATATGTAGCTATTAGAATAGAACACAGTAACAATGAAGTTTGATCATTATGCATTATTTAATGAAACTTCAATTACAATGTAATTTATCAATTTATATTTTATAGTATTAAATGTCATTGTGAATATTAGTTAAAATAATCATGTGATAAATTCTATTTTTCTCATAAATATTTAATTTAAAAGTATGATTCTAAAGGTACAATTTATTTTTTATATATCATTTTATCTACTTATGAATATTTGATTACGTATTTATTGCAGTGTAAACTCAAAAAAAAAAAAAAAAAAATCAAAATAACAGTGGTGGATTTTATTGCATTTATTGGACTAAAATGTCAAACTACATGTAATCAAAATCCATGTTTTTAAATGAAATGTAAAAATTGGTTTGTGTTTGTTTTTAGTTTTGTTTTGGGCTAAAATGTACACTTTATTTATCCAGAACTTAATTCTAAGTTTATATTTTTATTATGATTTGTATTGGAATAATATATAGTTCTAATATATATGATTATAGAAAAATTTATTATTATTCTATTACATAATGTGTTACGGTGTAAATCCTTTTTCCACCGAGAAGAAAATAATCAAGAGCGAAATACTCGCATGTGATTGGCTGAATGAGTATGTAACAATGCGCGTGTGTTTAAAGGCACAGTTAAAACAGTGCTTTGAATTTTTGTTATTTATAAAAAAAGGAGCAACTATTTCTTTCAGAACTTTTTGCATTTATGTTTTCCACATATAAATCGAGCATAATTTTATGTTTTTAAATTCCCCCCAAAGAAGTGGTATAAAACTCAATTTTTAAGCCCTTTACTGGTTTCAGCCCATGGTGGGGCTGAAACCAGTAAAGGGCTTAAAAATGAGTGGGGAAGGAGGATGACGTCAAACAGGCATCACATCCCCCACTAAATACTGGAAGTAGAGTGCATCTTTTAATCTGAAATTTTGTCTGATGTGACTCATAAAACACAACTTACCTTGTAACAACAATATAATAAAAGTCCAAAATAATACAAAAATTATACCTGTATAACTTAACAAGAGAAACACTTAAACAGCTTTCACAATATTAACATTCATACACTTCTAACTGTAATATACAAATAAAGAAAAAGTTAATTATTTGAGTAACATCAATTTTAAATAGTAATTTCTCGCATAAGTTAATTGAATAACATCAATTATTGTAATAACATCAAAATTATTTGAGAATAAAGTAACAAATTATACAAACATCATAGTAAAAATAAGTTAAAATTCACTAAGAGAAAAAAAATTTGTTAACAGTTTTTCAAGTCATTGCTGTCTTCAACCGCGACAACGCATCGGCATTTGTCAGTCTGGAGCCTGGACAGTGAGAAATGGATCAATCATATTTCTGCAACGCCAATCTCGGAAGTTTCGATGACAGTGGTGCTTTCTTCGAGATAAAAAAATCAATGGATTATGATCTCTAACATATTATATTGGTGATCAGAAGATCCACGTTTCGAACTTTTTCAAACTCCAGATGATTGCATATGCTTCTCTTTCAATAGTTGGCCAGGACTGATGAGATTTGGTCACTATCTGGCTTGCATAGCTGACTGAAAAGACACGGTTGTCTTTTCGTTGAGACAAACATTCTCTAATACCTCTTGAAGATGCATCACACGTTACTATGAAAGGCAATTTAACCACTGATGTATTGAGGCTGGGTGCTTCAACTAGACATCTTCCTAATTCGTTGAATGCTCTGTTGTGTTCTGCCAACCAACATGACTCTTTAGAGACTCTTCTTTCTCGTAAGTTTGGTAAGAGGATACGCCTTCACCGCATAATTAGGAATATAATCATGATAATAGTTGCTCAGTCCTAGCAAACTTTTCAGCTGTTTCTTGGTTTGAGTCCTTGCTAACCTTCCAATAGTCTCAACATTGTTTGGATAAGTCCGATGATTGCCGGATCCAATAATGTGTCCCAAATATTTGATATGCGATTTTGCGAAAGCGCATTTTTTAGATTCACCAAAAGTTAAAATTTAGCAGTTCTGAAAAGATAGAGTCAAGATGAGATAAATGTTCATCTCATGTTTTCGAATACACTGCGATGTCATCCAAGTAGGTGAAGGAAACGTCCTGATATTTAGTAAGAGATTTTTTCATCGCCCATTGAAATGCAGCTGCTGCATTATGTAAACCAAAGGGCACGACCTGAAATTTGTATTGTGCTTTATGTGTGTGTGTTTTAAAACACAAACCAAATCTTGGCTTTCCTTCTCCATTCGTATTAACAGTTAGACTTTCACTAAATCAATCGTAGAGATAATGTTTGAATGAATGTGGAATAAAAGTTATGTGTGGCTCTGCATAGGAAAATAATCACTTTTCATAACTGTATTTAGTTCCTTAAAGTCAACACATAACCTAAACGCCCCATCCTATTTCATTACACAGACTACTGGATATGCGATTTTTGCATCGTTTTAATCTATCAATGTCAACGAATTTAATTCTCCAACTTGTTTATCTACCTCCGATTTTAATGTTTCCGATATTTGATATATGTCGGGCTTTTTTCTGTTATGTTTAACCTAATCTTATATACACCTATTTTGACTATTATTCGTAAGCAGTTCTTTACATTTTGACAACAAACTCAAAATTCCTTTACTTCTAACATCTTCCAAATGATTCAAATTCATTTGTTCTAAACTAAAATTATTCGATTCATTTCTCACACCTAGAAATGAATGGAATTCTCCTAACTCTTCATCTTTAAAAAATTCTCTTGAAGATTCGCAACTCCTTTGCTGATTCTTGAATAACGTGATCTCTGAAATTTGACCCTTTCCATCTGTGCTGAGTATTCGCAAAGTAAAGGCGAATACTTAATTCTCTTCCCCATCCTGTTTCACCTATATCCATAAATTTTCGCTGAACACTTCTTAAATCTTTTCCGACTTTTCTAACACTTTCTACTCTTCCTGCAAAAAAGGAAAACCCCGCCACTGGTCAGCACCTGAAAAACATCTGTTGAAACTTTGCTCTTCATTTCTACCTCTTCTATTTCAACGCAGTTGCTTATAGCTTTTAACATATCTGAAATGGAAGGCATAATAATGCAATTCTCAACTAACTTATCTGTGTGTGTGTGAATGCTAATCATACATCTATATTAATAAATAAACAGTTAGAATCCTCTGGTGTTAATGAAATTTGTGAAGTTTTTAGATCAGCAGTAATTTTTCTCCCAAAACAGATATGAGTTGAGTTTTTGAATTCTTATTATTTTTGAAGGAATATGGTATTAAATTTGCGTGAATCACACTGATTTCAGCACCGCTATCAAAGACAGATTTAATTTCTTTTGATCTAACAAAATATTAACATGCTGTAAAGTTTGCATATTAATTGGCGTTTTCTCTTAACAGCAGTTTCGATTCGAGCTACTAGTCTGTCATCTTTCTTTTTATCAATGAATGAATCTCGTTTAATTACGTTTCAAGAATTTCCAAATTAATTTCTATTGGGATAAAAACGTAAATGTACTGTTTGTTTACACAACTTACACGATTCATTCATATTTCTATCACTGCGATTATTTCTTAAGTGAGGTATAATATTTTTCTAATAACTCTCTTATTGCTAATCATGTTTATCAATTCATCTTCATAATAACAAATTCAAATTCTAAATACGCTTACCTTGAGAAGGTTTTTAATTTCTTTATTTAACACAGGATATACTTAAACAGGACAAGACATGGAACAAAAAACATCTACATCGCTCCGTGCAGAATATTATTCTGTTTGTAAACAAAGGTATTCGTATAGTGCGCCATCTATAGACATACAGTTGCAACATCCTCCCCCCCCCCTGATGAACTTCAAAAGTTCATCAAGAGTACAGTTTAAATTAATAATAAGTTATTCACAGATTTTCAAAACAATGAAATCAATTCTTAGTAATAATCACATAATAATACAATGTTCTAGTGATAATAACGTATACCTTTGTAACAACATAATAATCTAAAATTATTATGTGTATATATATATATATATATATATATATATATATATATATATATATATATATATATATATATATATATATATATATATATATATATATATATATATATATATATATATATATATATATATATATAACCTTTACATATTAATTTCAAAAGTTAATTTCAACATCATAAAAAATCAAACCTAAATAATTATACATACTACATACATATACTTCTTACAGTAACTATAAAGGTACTCATTATTTTAGCAGCAATTCTACAACAATTCTGTAAATATATATATATATATAAAGTTAAAAAATATTACTAATATATCATAAAGTTCGATTGGATACAGCAATTGAACTGGACGTTTCAAATGAGCCCCAGACGGAAGTCTCACTGTACAGGATCGTGTCTTTCCATCTCGGCCAATATGAAGGTCTGTGAGGATACCACACTTCCACATAAGCTTTGGCACTTTATCCTCCTGAGTTAGAACAATAAAGTCTTTCTTTATTAAGACAGAATTTTTATTTCTCAAAGTGGATTGATGAGCAGACTTTAGTCCCAAAAGATAGGATTTCTTCCATCTATTCCAAAAGGTAGTCAATATTTTTTGTTGACGCTTATATCTCCTAGTCAGGACATCTTTCATTGAAAGAGGTAGTATGGATTGTCCAGGAAGAGACAATTTTCGTCTACCTATCAGGAAGTGAGCAGGCCGGAGAATCACTGACTCATTTTCTTTATCTATATAAGGTAGTGGTCTAGAGTTCAAAATGGCTTTAACTTCTACGGCCGTAGTTTCAAGCTCCAAATAATTTAGAGATGTTTTTCCTAAAATTTTCTTGAGGGTGGTCTTCACAGAGCGAACAAATCTCTCCCAAAATCCTCCCCCTCAAGCTGCCTTTTCTACGATGTTTTTCCAAGTTATTCTTCGTTCACTAAAATAATTTCGGCATTCTTCTTTGTTTAAATTTCATTTAAAAGATTAAAATCTCTTTTTACTTTAATGAAAGTTTTTGCATTATCTGAATATATTGTTTTACATAGTCCTCGACGGGATATAAATTTTTTGAATACTGTTAAAAATGATGGTACTAACAATGATTGTTACTGCGCAAGTAAATAGTAAAATATATGATTTCTACGTTTCTGAATTTTCGAATATGTACAGAGCACCTAAATAATCTAACCCAGTTATTTCGAATAGAAATGCTTCTCTCACACGATCTGGGGGTAAACAAGACATCTCTTCGGAAGCAGGCTTCGCTCTGAATTTCCTACATAAATTGCAATTGAATATTAAAGATTTTACTCTTTGCCTACCTTTAGGGGTGAAAACCCTTTCTCTCAAATCTGATAGTGTCTCTGATAACCTAGCGTGTCCAGTGTTTTCGTGACATTTGCGAATAATTAACTCAGTGAACCCGCCCTTACCAGGCAGCAACAAAGGATGTTTCTCTTCATAACTCAAGTCTGTAAATTGTAATAGTTCATCTATTTTTATGAGTCCATTATTATCAAGAAATGGTTTGTACAAGGCTATTTTTGAAAAAACTGGTAATTTTTGGTTAAAATTTAAACTTTTTATTTCAGTAGATTTTTTTTCATTCTTTTAATCCAGTAAACTTTGGAATCAATCAACTCTTCAGCTGTCAGGGGTCCTTTTTTATTCTCTTTATTTCTCAAGTTAAAAATAAATCTTTTTATCCACACAGTAACTCTAAGTAATTTTGTAAAATTATTAATTTTACAAATCTCCAATAATTCCTTAGTATTTAACTCAATACAAATACCTTGTAAAATTTTGCATTTCTTCTTATTCTTCTTTTCTTCTTCAGCTGCCTTCATTTCTGGGTCTGGATACGCTGTAGGCCAATGTAACCATCGGCCTACAGCGGAAAGAATAGTACTCAGAAAGCCATAAGGTCCATTGAACCACACTCGATTTTCTTTCAACCTAAAAGAATTTTCACCTCTCGTTAAAACATCAGCAGGATTTTCTTCCCATGGACATCCATGATGAGGGATCAGCGATGCCTTGAATTTCAATTATTCGTTAAATTAATGATTTCCATCTTTTAGAATCTCCTATCACGCAATGAATTATTATTGTAGAATCAGTCCAATATATATATATATATATATTTATAAAAGCAGTTATTTACTTCCAAATTATATTTATACAAGATATATTTCGTTAACCTACAACCTGTTACAGCTCCCATTAATTCTAAACGTGAAAAAGTAATTTTTTTCAAAGGAACAACTCTAGATTTTGATGAAACAAATGTAGTTTTTATTTCATTATTCTCAATAAACCTAACATAAACGGAAGTACCATAAGGTTTACTATTACTATCCCTGAAACAATGCAGTTGAATATCAGATATCCCCTGAATGCTGCGACCTTTAAAGTAATGTCTTTTGATATTTGAATTTCCTTTAAATTTATTAAATCCTCTCACTACCATTTAAATCTTTTTTGAATGTCTGACGGTAATGGTTTATCCCAGTAATCCAGCATTCCTGCATAAGGATTTCACACGTAACAGTAAATTGATTAATAAATCCTATGGGATCAGAGAGTTTACTAATTATTTTTAACATAAATCTCTTTGTAATTTCGTCATCTGGATTCAGTATGGTAACTTCTGGTACTGGAATATTTAAGGTATCTTTCCTACTATCCCCATAATATCCTAAGACTTTGCCACAATCTGCTAATGGCACCAGAAGAATTTTCTTCTTCGTCCCATTTCTGCTGAAAGGAAGCATAGTTTGTTTTCCATTTTCTCATGTTGAAAACTAGCCTTTTGCAAACCCTTTTTAATGTCTTGTTGCATTTCTGTGGCTTCTTTTTCACTGTTTGTGCCATTTATTAAATCATCAACATACATACAATTTTCAATTAAATCACTAACAACTGGATAATTATGTCTGAAACTTTCAGCATGATACTGAAGTGTAGCTGCTAACAAAAATGGGCTACAAGTTACTCCAAAAATAACTCGAGTCATTCTGAGACTTTAAATTCTTTTTTTAATTCCTCATTTAACTAAAGAAATCGAACTGCACCTCAATCTTCAGGTGAAAGTAAGATCTGCACACACGCTTCTTCGATGTCTGCTGTAAATGCAATTCTATGTTGTCGAAAGTTAATTAATATTCCTAATAATTCTGGGTTAAGATTTGGCCCAGTATCTAAGCATTCATTTAATGAAAAGGAATCTGTGGCATGAGCGAAGGCATCAAATACCATGCGTAGTTTTGTTGTAACCTTATCTAAGTACTCTTTGATGTGGCTTGGTAGGGTTTTACGCCGCAAGGTCCAAATATGGACATTCTGCGCCAAGAATGAAGTTTTGGAAGAATAATATATTTTATTTTATTTACTTATTTGTTTTTATTATATATATATATATATATATATATATTTATTTATTTATATATATATATATATATATATATATATATTTATTTATTTATTTATTTATTTTTTTTTTTTTTTTGAAAACCCAAGCAACATTAAAATTTTAAACAAAAATTAGTGTATATATTATTTCAAAATCTATATATAATGACAGAATATAAAATAAAATAAATCAAATAAATCAAATATATATAAAATTTTAAAATGTATAAATATAAATTATATAAAATTTAAAAAACCTATTTCTCTCAAATAAGCAAATAGGTTTCTGTGGGGTGGTTCCCGCACCAAATCAAACATAGTTTTAAGTCCTTGATGTGGGAGGTAAAATGATATTTTTTCAGGATTATCAGAAACTTCTTCCTCTATTCCTTTTTCAAGGTAACCATCGATAATTCTTTGGTATCTTTTGAAGAATTCTGGATTTTTCTTAAATATCCTAGCTAAACTATTTAGTCTGTTAAAGGCTATTTCATAGATGACTTTCAATTCTTCCACTTTTTTATTAAAGGGAAGTTTAACTTGGTAACGGTTATCTTTTAGACTAGCGGATTTTTTAAACTGGTTTATAAAATTTCGTTTTCTTTATCACTATTATTACTTTCGTTTTTAATTCCAGTTGGTTCAATCTCTCAAAATTTACGCAATATCATGTTAGATTCGACACCTAGATTGCTTTCTACTGTATGAACAGCTACTTTCATAACGTTCGCAGACTGCTGTGTGATCATCCTATTTGATGTAGCAACTGAACAATCGTCCAGCCGAATATCGTTTCACACACAACTAAAGCTCCTGACAATCTACGAACTTTACCAGTCACAGTTTTCCAGTAATAGAGTCACTGCCTATTAACAAAGAAAGCTGTAAATGCCGTTCATTGATGCTTTGGCCCGCTATTTTTATTCTGTTTTTCTTACACTGTATAATAATATCTTTTGCGGGTGCACTTACATAAGCATTATTAATATTCGGTGTTACTAAAGCTTCAATAACTACATGTTTTTGCATAAAGGGACAATTTATTTCAATTCTCACTTTATTTCTTTTTTCTATAATTGGTTCAGTAGAGAGAGAGAGAACCAAACGTATAAACTTTCAACTCTTCTTGCCCCATTATTTCTAAATTTAATTCTTTAGAAACCCGCTCAAGGATAAAAGATCGGCAACTACCATTATCTATTAAACATCGAAATATTTCTTTTTTCTATTATTTCTTACAATATTTATTACAGTTTGCGGTTTGCAAATAAATATTATTAGTTTTGTCCTCTTCTGAAACAGAAATGACAGCAGTATCAATTTTATTTATGTTTTCATGTAATAAACTATCCCCTTACAACTATCACTCACGCTGTGTGGTTTCTTTTAAAACATATCCCCTTCTGTCGTTTTTCCTCTCTTGAAGAGACTTAGCGCATTTTTTACTACTATGTTTATTCGGGAAGCCACTTGAACTCTCAATCCCCCTCCGTTTCTGCTGCTCCAACATTTAATGCCAGCGTAGTCGGATTTTGTTGTTTATGGTTTTGGGTGGGGTGAAAAGAATTATGACTTTTCGCAGCGAAATACTTCGGGTATCCCTTTGAATGCGACTCGTCTTTCACTTTTTTCGTATCGTGAAATAAAATAGTTTTTTCTCTGTTTTCGGTTTCATTTCTTAAAAATTGTAAAAGTTTCCAGCAATCACAATCATTATTTTTATTATATCTATTGTATTCTAAAACAATATTTTCTGGCAACAACTTTAATAAGATAGGAAATAACAAGTTACCATCATTATTTAATTGTATTCCAGCGGCTTCAAGCGAGCGAACTTGAATATAACATGTATCGCACAACTGGCGCCATTCTTTTAACTGCCCGCATGATTTTACGGGACGCATATTTAATAATACATTTATATAAGCTCTAACAATGCTATCTTTTTGCCTATATATTTTCTTTAGTAACTCTCTCTACAGTAGTATAATAATTATTTTCTGTTAAAGTCAAGCCCTGAATTGAAACCAAAGCTTAACCTTTTATGTTTTACGGATACATTAACTACTTCTAATAATTTTGGTTCCGATTTTAAATAAGTATTTATTTTTGATTTAGCAGAATCACTCTTTTCTCTAATTTCCTGACTCGAAATTATTTCCGCTTCTAGCTGATCTATATATAAATCATTGATATAATTTTCTATTTTCGCATCTAATTCATAAATTATATAGCTCTGATTTTTCGCATAATTGCTGTAAAAGTTCGTTCAGAATAGTTTTATTAATAATTTCTAATTCGAGCTGCTCTGTTTAATCTTATTTATTATTCTTGTTAGCAAACCTGTAATTGTTGAGCGTTTTCTTTTCAATTTATCAAGATTCAAAGCAACAGCTGTTTCGTTTGATTCGACAGACATATTTAATTTCAAAGATATTGTACAAACAATAAAATAAATAAATATATTCTCATCCAAGACAAAAACAAATAATGAAATCAAATACTGTTGTATTTTGTTACTTATTTACATTAAATATAAAATAAAATTCCTTATCTAAATACTAATAACTGTTTTCCCGCGTTTCGGCACCATGTAATATTTTTCTAATAACTCGCTTATTGCTAATCATGTTCATCAAATCATCTTCATAATAACAAATTCAAATTCTAAATAAGCTTACCTTGAGAAGGTTTTTAATTTTTTTATTTAACATAGGACATATTTAAAAAGGACAAGACATGGAACAAAAACACCTACATCACTCCGTGAAGAATATTATTCTGTTTGTAAACAAAGGTATTCTTACAGTGCGTCCTTTATAGACATACAGTTGCAACATGAGGGATACATAGTTTTCGTTAACTTGTTTCGATAATGTATCATTATGTTTACGGTGATTCGTTGGTTTATCATAAACTTTAGAAAACCTTTTGAAGTAAGCCAATTCAGCTATCTGTTTTAATAATCTGTCACTATTAATTCCTTCAGTGTTTCCAAATCTCACACATTCCTCAATTGACAATAAAAATCTCAATTCGCACTTAGTCTGCTCACAAATTGCATACGATTTTTATTTTTGTTTCTTCTCGTGAAACTTCTGGTGCTGTGGCTAGAATTCTTTTAAAATTAAAGCTTTGATTTTACGATAATCTTTAATTTCTTTCGTGGTTGTATAAACTACTAAATATACCGCCCTTTCATCTAACAAATTAAATAAAATTTCAACTTAAATTCCTCTGCTACATTTTTTATTTCGAAAGCTTTTACGAGAGCAGCAAAATATAAATTCCACGATTAGTGTTAACTAGGAACTGGTATAGTTAAGGTTTCAACACTTTTTATTCAATTTTCTAAAGTGTTCTTTAGATTTTGTTCATTCCCTTCTGTGTTTAAAGTATTATTCTCTGCCTGAATTCTCATAATTTCTAATTGTGTTTTAACCAACTCAAGCTTAATCTTTCTAATTCCAGTGCTGATTTCTGACGTTCAGTCAATATAATGCAGATTCACTTCTTTTTCTTTGCTTTAAGTAACAGTTGTTCTCAAAAAAGTTTTAACGAAATTGAAGTCATTCTCAAAATATTCAGTTTTTTCAATTAAGTATTTCAAATCTACACACAATTCTATATTCTGATTCTACATTCATATTTAATTCCTTAGCCACCACTACTAAATCTTCCTTTTTTAATCCTTTTATATTAAACATGATTGCATCTTCAATATAATACTTAAATAACATTAGTTTCTCAAATTATTCTACCCTTATTAAACCTAATACAATTATTCATACATAATTATTTTTCCTCATTCTGCAAACTAAAGTACATAAATAATTATCCTTTCTTAAATTATTCTTAACAAAACTTCCTCATACAACTATTCTACCAATATTTTTCTTAATTCAACACAAATTAAACTATATCTTTTTCACATGCGGAATAATTAAATATTCCTACCTCGATTATCGTTTGTATCACGAAATTGTGCGTGTGATGCAGTTGGTCCATCCTATATTCTTTTCCCCTCTGCTCCCTCATCGGAAATCATGAAAAAGGCTTTTTCAGGCACATTTATTACGCTAATATATATATAACGAGCACATATAATAAACAACTAAATATATACATATATTACACTATCTACTAACCTATCGTAAGGAGCAACAGTTTGCAACCTCTCTTTCTTGGAGTACACTTTACTCTAACCAATTTATGATTATAATTTACATATTCACTGTTCCACATTTTATATCAATCTACATTCCCGACATCGCTTCCAGAAGATTATGCAAATCTGTGAATAGATTTTACTCACTCAGTTATAAATAAACTTGAAATTCAAATTTTTCAATAAATTCAAATGAAATGATTACACAATTACACACTAAATACATATCTTCACTTATTGTTAAACAATTTAAGTGGTCACTTAGCATTTTTAATATATATATATATATATATATATATATATATATATATATATATATATATATATATATATATATATATATATATCAAAGAATATTCCCTGTCAATACCAAATGACATAACAGTTGTGTACACATTATAACTATTTATACGGTATACGGTAAATAAAAGTGGTCACATAAAGGATAACGTCACAACCATCAACAAATACGAAAATATGCGAGAAAGAAAAATGAAATAAAACTAATACAAATGATAATAGATTGATAAGAATATGCCTGATATCAGAAGCTGCAATTAACAAAAGATGGCCGTGCAAAAACAAATGCACAGAATAAAATCCCTAATCGTGATAATTAGGTTCGGTGAAAAGATATTCTTTTATTCATTATGAGACCATTTCATTACATAAGCTTCATTAGAGATTTCGGTTTTATCAGGAACCATTTATTTATGCCTTGCAAAATAAAATAGGAATCTAGTTCATCAATACTTAGAAAGAACCAACTTTTCAGTTAGTATGTAATGTTGCGATTTGGATTCCCATTTTCATTGCTTTTTACTTTCGTTTCCCATGCTTCATTGTTTGTATTTTAAGCAAAACATCGAAGAAAAAACTTTGATCCTTATTTCCTGTAGTAAAAGAGTACTTTCTAATAACAAAGAATCAAGCATAACTTAAGAACTCTTGAGTATCCCAGAAATGCAAAAATCTCTCTTTTATTTTCTGTTTCACAAAAATCTTATAATGCATGTTTCTAAGTTACGGCTTCACTTCCTTCGCAAACTGTGAATATCTTTATAGCATTTTACGTAAAATCTGTTTTCTTATAAAAGTTTTAAAAATTTATTGTATCTTATTCATTTTATTTTACGTTTATATGTACTTTCTGATTTTATATGAAAATAGTTTAAAAAAAAAAAAAATGTTTTTTTTTTTTTTTTTTTTTTTTTTTTTTTTTTTTTTTTTTTTAAGTATTTCTTGGTAGAAAAAAAATTTCAATGTAGGACGCAATTTTTGAGGTTATTTTGAGCTCCGATCCCCCGCCTTTCTCTCTCTAATTAGACTTACTATTTTATTAAGTCTAATTATAAGAGGACTGGATTTTGTTTTTCACAGCTTTCCATTTTTGCATTTTCGTCTCTACGCACGAGGTTAAATAAAAACATCTA
Organism: Latrodectus elegans; assembly: GCA_030067965.1. Classification (NCBI taxonomy): domain Eukaryota; kingdom Metazoa; phylum Arthropoda; class Arachnida; order Araneae; family Theridiidae; genus Latrodectus; species Latrodectus elegans. Next base: position 107,198,712 of record CM057817.1, on the reverse strand, counting down.
TGTATACTCCATATAAAACCAATAGAAATAACTTTGATAATTCCCTTTTTTGTCTTGATTGAACTGATTCTACAATGTTTATCCATCACTTTAAATTTTTCGAACAATGTTTCAAATGTATTATGTAAACATTTTGGTTCACTCATTTTCTTTAAAACTCGCATCACAGCCTATCATATCATATTATTTTATGAAATATAAGTCAAATACTAACAAAAAAAAAAGAATTGTATTTTAAAATAATCCATAAAAATACCAGTTAATATCCTGGAAGCAATTTCATAAAAATCTTGTTTTAAATTCCCTTATTGAATAAAATGTTAGGATTAAAATAATTTGTATGTCAATGTTTTTACATTTCTGTACTTACGAAATTACATGATTAATGTGAAAGAAATATTTAAATAATAAAAATAATTGCAGCGATTAAATTTATTTATTTTTCTGACACTTAGAAAACCAATCTTTCACGGAAGGACTTCGAAATTTTGTGAATACATCGCCAATGTCTAAGCGAAACTACGGAATGTTACATATGAAAATATAAAGAGTTCAAGATTATAAAATATCTTTCCAATCTTACGCAAATAAAACAAAGAAATATCAAGAGACACGAAATTAACCCAATCTAGATTTTCTCTTTAAAAAAAAATTACATTCTCTCTCAATTTAAGCTATAATAAATTATATTTCACAAGTCACACATACACATATAAAATGGATATATCATACTCAGCAGAAAGTAGTTGGTATAAATCTATATATAAATTTTTTCATACTATGTACGTATTAAAGCTTATTCTTTTCCTATACAACTTAAATGTCTTTTAATACTCTGTCAGGTGACGAGGTTACACCTAAGCTGGCACTCTCCTTTCAACATCCAGCGGAAGGACGTCATATATTAACATGGACACGTTCCCAACGCTCAAGCTCCAGCAATCCAGTGATGGTGAGAATGCGTTTTATTCTCAGCCAAGGCAAAACCATGAAGGGTAATTTGACGCCTGGTAGTAGATTGCTTAACTATAGTAGGGCAGTGAAACGCATTTTTATATCAACTGCGCAAATTATCTTCTGGGAGGACTTTTCATAGGCAGTGAGCCGTTAGGGAGGAAACCCACAAAACTCCCAAATACTAACCACGACAAAACGCTCATATATAAAGCAGAAGCGTAAAATCCATCTATCTTCATTTACAGTTGCTAGTGTCGAACCCGGGAACTTATGCTCCGAAGAACACAGTCCTATTACTAAACAACGAAACTGTACTGTCATTTTCAAAGCCTAGATCAAAATCTTATCTTTGGGTTCTATAGGATTTTGGACTAGAAAGCCGATTAAATAGCCAGTTAAGTCGACCTGCCAGCACTCACTTCAAGTGTGATGGACGACTGGAAGTCAATTCTTTTGTCCATCTGTCAAAATCTGATGGAAAGCCTTCGCAGATGTGAACAGACGGCCATCGGAGCAAAAGAAGTACGAATTTCCTATTAATTTTTGCCTTAGAACTGTCTGAGTCCGTGCTACTGAACTTTCGAATATTTTTGGAAAAATTCTGTACATTAAAAGCAGAAATGTACTGCCAAAAATTCAATAAATGTAAAAATAAATTACGCTGTGAATCAAATAATCGTTCAATACAATTTATGTGAGTGGTCAGTTTTTAAAAGGTTTTGGCTTTTCTGACATGATCTCATTTCACTCCCAATAATATATGACACAGTTTACCCGTAGAGGGTAACCTACTCCGTAGAAAGTTTGCTGAAGAAAGTAGCCAACCTTGTAGAAAGTCCGCGTTTTATTCATTATTATACCATTTAACATCTAACCCTTTTATTAAGTTGAATAAAATAAAAACATAATTTGTAACATATAAATTGAATTGAACGTAATTAATGTATCCATAAGGTATTAAAGAATATTACCAAGATCCAAAATTATCCAAGCAAGGGACAGGCATAGTTCTCGGATCTAATTTCGTTAGGTGAAGTTGTAGTGCAAAATTGGAGGCTGGAAGATCATCAAGAACCTCTAGATCAGCTGTTACACTGATATTTCCAGGGTACTGAATGGGATCTGGGATCACAGATCCATTTTTAATAGTCAGCTTCTTACTTTCTCCACCTGAGGATAAAATACTAAACATATTAAGAAGAATATGAAAAATACTTTTTTTTAAAGTTGAATTCTTATTAACATACACTATTTTTATCAGTTATGATAAATATGTAGAAGAAAGTAATAAACTGCATACTGCAACCTTACTGCTGTAATGTATATTAAAATGATATTCTCAAATAAGAAAATTTGATGTCTGTTTTTCTGATGAATACAAAAATTATTTATTGCGAAAAGCTATAGTCAATAGTTATTGAAGAAAGAGAACTAAAAATTAAAAAAGATTTGAGACAAGATATTTATAAGAAATTGTCTCAAGAACTGTTTAAACACGAAAATTACGTGTTTAGAAATACCATACAAACTATACCAATAGTCTCAAGGGTAACAGAAAAATAACAATGTTCATTAGCATGAAGCACTCGGATATAATCATGGTGATTTTAGCAGACTTCTGTTTCTTCTTTTTTTTTTTAATTGGTATTTAATGTATCATTGCAACCGCTAAGTGGAAAATATCTATTTTATTATATTCTATCTTAGTTTATTATTTATGGAAAATATCTATTTTCCAGTTTAAGGGTGATAATGATTGCACTTCTTTCAACAAGTGCAATCGTACGCTTTAGGTTATCAGTATATAATTTACACTCTATGATTCAATACTTGCACATCCGTGGCTTGATTATGCTTATATTTGCTAATTTCTTAAAACGGTGTTCTGAAGTTTTATAAAATATCAGGAAAACATAGCTTTTTGAATAAAGGTCCTTGCTTAATAACGAATGTCTCCAAGGAAGAGAGTTAATAGAAAATACAATATCTAGTATAGGTTATGGAAAGTTCAAAGTTTTTATAGATAATTCAAATTGATGTTTATTAAATGCTTACTTTAAAGAATCGTATTTTAATTTTTTACAATTTATCGAGAGGAAGATATGCAGAGCAATTAGGATTAAAAAATTCCTAACCCTAAACATATTGTGCCATTACTATAACACAGCAGCTTTCCAGAAATATTAATAGGTTGCATCTTGTGCCTTTTTGCATACCTTAGGCTATTATCAATCCCTTCATTCATTGAAGGTTCAATTTATGTTTTCTGATACAAAGAAATTAATTATTTTTTCTATAAATGCTTAAGAGATATACATGAAATGAGTAATTCTTCTTAAATTTCTTGGTTGTCCAAACATCTATCATCACTGCAGATAATTCCATTGCTTCAGAATAATCCGCTACAAGTTGGATACTAATGCCTCCTATTTTACATGAAAAAGTAACACAACACTCCTCAGATACTGTTAAAATATTTTGTCAATTTGGATTTGTCTCCTAGAAGCGGATTTTTTTAAAATTTTGAACCAATATTAACGGTTCATACATCATTATTTCATGTAACTTGTTTTGGATCAGTCCTTTTTTATAAATATATATTGTTTGCAATATTAATGAATCAAGTAAACAGATGGAAATATTATAAGCCAGAGGTGTTAAATTCAATTTTGCAGAGGGCCAAATATTAAATTTAGAATGTGTAATAAAAAATTCAAATAAAAAATGTACTGTATTACTATAACATTTTATTTAATTATATATAGTATATAATATACTGTTGTTAAAAATCATATCAAAGTTATAAAATAGGGTAATTATTTTGAGTTCAAGGATCCAGATGCCTGATTTCTTTTGTTTTTAACAAGCTCATTGATGTCAGGTATCACATTCATTGTAGTTATTTTAAGAATTGATTGGAGATGTTCATTCGTAAGTCTTGTATGTGATGTTTATTCTTATTTATTTTCATGACGGAAGACATCTGCTCACATAAATAGATGCTACCAAACATGCACAGAAAGCGTGCAGCATGTTTTTTTTTTAATTCCGGGTATTCATCCAAACTTTTGAAATATTGTGTAAATAAAACGTAAGAGCGTTTATCTCCTTAAATTTTTCTTTCAAAATACTGTCCGATTGAAGATCTATCAACTCCATTTGCAAATGAACTGGTGTCTGATAAGCTTCGAAATTGAATGGATTGTTGAAAATTGGGAATTCCATTTCAATCATTTTGTTGAAGTCTTCAAAATGATTGTTGAATTCCGTGATCATATTTTTCAGAAGTTGAGAATTTTGATCCATTTTTTTTTCGTTTATTGTGCCAAATGATTCAAATGAAGGAAATTGATACGACCCGGGGGCCGGATGCGGCCCATGGGCCGTATCTTTGATATGACTGTTATAAGCGATATCTTAATAAAATAAGCTCAAAATCAATTAATATTTGTTTACACTGAAGCGCAAATAAGCTAGGAATAGTTGGTTTTGTTCAAATTTCGAGCTATGCAAAAATATGAGAATAACTTGCAAATGATTTAATCAGCGATTTCATAGAATGTTGTGCCAGTAGTAGTCAAAAACAAAATTAATATGGATCTAAACGCATTTGATCATATCCAAATCGTCGGATCCCTACAAATGAATCACTGCTTTTAGAAGTATTACTAAAACTCCAATTTCCATGCATCATTGTGTTAAATGCATATTTCGTTAAATTGTCGTGAACAACAGTGTGTTTGAATGATCGAAGTCATTGGCCCATAATGTTACAGCGAATAAATGGACCACAATGCAACCGATCACTTTTGAAACCGCGTTCTGAACTGCCTAACAAGCTAAGATATTTAACACTGACAACATAATCGCCCTCAGAGAGGACTTTTCATAAATAGTGGGAAGTATTCGCGTGCCTTTTAGGAGAAATCTCAAAAAACACCCAAGGAACTCTCCAACAGGCAGCCATGCAGAAGTTAGAAGTGCATCATATATCTCCGGTCGTTCAACAGTACCTGGGATCGAACTTAAGACATTTTTCTCTGAAGTGCAATGTCCTAGCAGGTACTGAACTAAGTAATACAGAAACGTGCAATGTCACATATCTTATCGTATCTTTTTTGAGCAAAATAATATTTTTAGCAATTTATAACTAATCATTATATCCAATTATTTAATTAACACCTACAAACTATATAGATATAGATTAATTTACTTCGATGAGAGTATTTCCTAGAAAACAGTAATTTTATTTCAAAACGTGCTTCTACTTTTAGTCAAGCTAAGTATGAGAAACAGCTATTTTATAATTTTTACTTTTTGCAATAATAAACAATCTCGAGAGAAATCATTACTACGCACACACCAAGTCACATCCATTTAAGAGTGAAGATGGCTCTTCTACAATGAAGTTATAGTGCAAATTTGATAATTGTTCAAAGGACTAAACAGTTGTTACGTTCTTGCAGCTGAAATATGACCAGCCATATTTCTGCTACAAGCAAAAATAAAATCTACTACAATTATTGAATGAAACTCACAATATTATCTTCCTTTCACTTTGACCTATCATCCTACTAAAATATATTTCCATAATTACGGCAGAATATTTATTAGTTATGTAACCGTAAATTAGACAGAATTATTAGTGATACAACAATGAAATCAAATAAAGTAAGTAATGTTATAAAGTTTTAAAAATCCGCATTTATTATTCATGATGTGTGTGTGTGTTTTGTTAATTTTATTAATTTGAAATATCAGACATCACGTTAGAAGTTTAAAGGAAAGAATATAATAATTTAATATTGAAATTTATTAGCTTTACCTTTGAAAATATTGTATATAATACCTTTATTTATATATATATATATATATATATATATATATATATATATATAATATAAAGAATTATATATATATATATATATATATATATATATATATATATAATATAAAGAATTATATATATATAGAAAGAATTTTTAATAATAAAATTTTTTCTATTAACAATTTTTATCGATTTACAATTTTATTATTTATTTCTCATAAAACAATTGCAGAATTAGGACGATCCAGCTCTACTACACTGTCGACAGAAGTTACAGGGCAGCTGCCACAACAACGAAATATCATTTATCAAAGTATATAATATATCGTCGTAGTAACTTTAAATGTTTTTCAGCTGCTCATTTTCCATATTTATCTTTTAAACAAAATTACCAGAACCAGAGTTTTCCTGTTCCGCGATTATCATTACGAAAGTTAACATCTTATGACTGCAGCTGGAAAAATAACTATGTTTAATATATATATATAAGCATTCCTTTTTGGTATATTTTTAATCATTTCTAGATGTAGTACCTGATACAATAAGCACATCCAGTAAAGGGCATTCTAGATTATCAAATTTCTGGTTTATTTTTTTGTCTTACGAAATAAGTGAGCAAGTGAATACTCAAGATGAAGAAACATCTTATCTCTAGTGTTTACAAGAGGTACGCGATAAGTTATTTGTTGAATCAAGTAATTTTTTTCAGTTATATAATGTTCCACAATTATTTGGAATATAACTTGTATCATATTGAGCCTAACCATCCTTCCTTAAAATCTTCTGTTAAGCTTCTTAGTCATGTCTTTAAGCAAATACTGGAAAAATATTATACAAAATAACATTCATGTTTACTTCAGAGTTTTGCAAACATTTAAATTAATATTACTCAAACAAATTTTAAATCTATTAGCTTAAATGGTTGTTACATTATTTGTATGAATAAAATGGATAACTCTCCTTTAATTTTGTTACAGTTTTAATGAAATAAAATTTTTAAGGAGAGTTGTTTAGGAGAGTTCGTTTTACATATGAATAAATTTTCACTGAAATAAATTAACTTGAATTAAATCAGAGCATTAGTCATCAGCAGGGGCGTGAGGTAGGTTTCATGCAGGGTGTGCAGAGAACAACAATATTAATAAGACCATAAAAATATACATTAAACGCTTCTTTAACTTTTTATTATTCCTTTGTACACAAAATAAATACGTCTATCCGTAATACTAACAAAATCATCAATTACATGATCAAAAAATTCTTTTGACTTTAGTAAGTGTAATATATCTTTTTCTATTGTTATTAGAGGTGAGTTGTTTAATCTATCCTGGCTCACTGTATTGCGTGCATAGCTTTTTACTCTTTGCAATGTTGAAAATAATCTTTCCAAGGAAGCAGTTGAAAATGGAATTGTACAAATTAAATGTGCCAATTTATTTACTTTTATTAGGGCATCTATCAAATAATTTAGTATTATATGCTGAATAAATTTCGATTAATTCATTTCGTTGTATGACTCACTACGATAAAGAACGCATAGGTTACCTTTACAAAATCGAAATGCTTTGCATAAGCGTTCTTTAACGAATGAAGGCAATCATCCGGAAATTTACTTTAATATTTCTTTAAAAAAAAGTCAATAGCTCAAAAAATTTGAGCGAATTTAATGTTTTAAAACGGATACCTAACTGCCTATAAATAGTGTCCATTATTTCATAATATAAATTTTTAAAATGTCGGTCAGCACTTGAGTTTTGTAAATTTACACGACGTTTTTTTTAAATTTGGGGGACCCACTACAGAAATAGAATCCTCATAAACTTCATCAAATGCAACAAAAGTTCGCATATTATGAATTGCATCTTTTACTTTCTCTACTTTTTGACTAGAATATCCTATATCTAAGCTGGTTTTTTGCAAAACATCAAATAGAACATCAGTACAACTAAACACTTTGGCAAAAATATTTAGGAGAAAATTACCGTTAAATTCTTCAAAAAACATGTGATAACTCTTTTCAGTATTAGTTGTATCGTTATCTCAGCCTTCTGGATTCTCAATAATATTTTCAAATAAATCAGATAGGCTTTACCTTTTGCTTTTTATGGTATTTACAAAACGAGATGAATAATTCTAACGTGTTGTAGCTAATTTTGGAAATTTTCTTTTAATTATTTCATTTAAAACATGATTTCTTTTTGGAGACACCGAAAAAAATGAGGCTATGCCAGAAATTGTTGCAAAAAATAATTTACAATCTTTTAAAAACAATACAGACGACAGAACTAAATTAAGACCATGTGCACAATAATGCACAAACATAGCTTCTGGGCAAATATCTTACTTTTTTCTGCGTCCCCTTCAACACTCCTGCCATGACTGCAGCCTAATATAGGACTGATTGCTCAAACACCGTCGTACGCTTGAGCAATCAGTTTGTTCTCACACCCTCAACTCAAAATCGTTTCTTGCACAATATTACATAAAGCTTCCACAGAACGATCACCACTAACATCTTTAAAAACAAAAATCTTTCCACTGGTGCTCTATACTTATCAACATATCCTAGCATAACCGACAATAGCGATTTGTGAGATATGTTAGATGTTTCATCCAGCATAATAGTTACGAATGGCGCTTTTTTTTTTTTTTTTTTTACCTCATTTCTAATTTCTGAAATTACAATATTATTATTGATGCAATAATATCATTTTGTGTTCTATTAGAGGTTCAAGAATATAGAGTTGCAGTTCTTAGATGGCTTGCTAAAAGGCCATCATATTTACTAATTAAAATTATTAACTCTACATAATTTCCTCGATTAAGGGAATTTATATTCTCATTATGCCCACGAAATGCATCTTTTTTTTCTTTTTGCTTAGTAACAAACTACACCTATTAATCTCGTGAGGATATTTCTAAATCTTGTCACTTTTCCATCTTGTTGAACAATCAATGAAAACTTTTGTTGATCTAACATTAAAGCTCCATCTTGATGGTACCAAATAATTTCAATAGTTTTACGACATTTATACGAGACTGTGTTTTTTATGTTTCTTTGCAGCTTGCAGCTTCGTGGAGATGATTTAAATCACTGTAGCCTTGTTTTATCCAAATAGTCTTATCCTTTACAAATGCAATAAAAAGTAAACAAGACCAACAGTGCAACTTATTCAATTCACTACAACCAGTTAACTATTTAAATTTTTCATACACAAATTTTTGAAAATGTCGTACTGTTGTCCTTTAATCGTAACGTTTTGCGATAGAATAATATCCTGCATTGGTCTACTTAATTTAACTACTTCATTTTTTGTAGTAACGTCTCGTCTCGAAAAAGGATTTTCCAATAAATTATAAATTATTGAGACATCTGAGTTCTCCATTCAAAAATGGGTTATTTATTGCGACTATAAATTTAAAGAATATAATAAATAAAATATTCACCGAGGTATAACAATAGAAACTGCTAAAGTTATGAGAATTCTACTAGCACTGAAGCAAAAATTATGTCTTGTGACGACGAAAAAGCAACGCTTCGGGCTTCCCCCAAAAATATATTTTCAGCAAACGTAGTACCACACGGTGCCCGACACTGCGGTGCCTCATCAGGATGCTGATTGGTACTGAGAAACCGAACGTGTATTCCACGTCCAGAGGATTTCACTGCACACTGGCACAATAGAACGAACTGTTTCTTGTTCGGTCAGTGGATTAAATTATTTTTTTATTAAATTAATAAATAAAATTTAACCCACACTGGTTTATCCACAATTAATAATATTAATTATTTTAACATTTGGAAATCATATATTCTGTGAAAAACATCTTGACAATTTTCAAAAACAAAACCAGGAATATAATTTACATACCGTCTGTAAGACACAATGAAGGGCAAAATTTATTCTGTTCTGTTAAAATTCGTTTCTTTTTTGTCTAACAAAACAAAATTATTTTTCAGCAAATTATTTCTGTAAATATGAAACGTCACCGAAATTACTTTACCACACTAAAGCATTTCCCTTTATATTGATGAAATACTTCTTTTATATTTACATGAAAACAAAACCTTACAATACATAAATTTAAACATTAACCGTCTGTAAAAGCGTATGGCCAGATAGTTGAAAAACTAAAAGTGCTTCAACACTAAGTCCCTCTATAATACAACGCTTAATAATAAATCGTACCTTCGGATGATTCTGAATGATAAGTGCAGGAAAAATAGCTGCACTTGCTTCAGTGCTATAGTATGCTCTGCTTCTCCTGCAGCCCATATATATATAAAGCGTGATTTTTTATTAGTGCGCAGTGCGTACACATCAAAACTTCCTAGGTTCGTTTGCTTTTGAATGTACTACGTAGCGCTGAGAAAAAAAAAGCCAACAAAAACCAAATCGGTTCCGGCGAAGACACTGCGTAAATACTCTAAATAAATACACAATTCAAAATGTAACGAATACTTAATAACATAAAAGAAATAACAAATACTTTTGGCCGATTCAATTGACACGAGCTGAGAAACATAGTTTTCCTGCAATAGTGAGCAAAAACAAAGTAACTAAAAACTATATTAGAAATATAAGTTGCAATGAACGTCTTCTAGCGCTCAGGCAGAATCAAGTGGATTACTGCGAATTGATATTTTCCACAGGTGCAGCACCTAGTATCGCACTCACTGTGGGAATACAAGCAAGCAAATCTCTCTCTCTCTCTCTCTCTCTCCTCATAATATTTGAATATATTATAAATAATATTTATTATATACCATATAAAGATAGGTAGACATTGGTGCAGAAATTTACAGTCGCTCATAATTTTGCCAAGGTGTGCAGTGCTTACCCTGCACATATGGACCGCTGGTAATCAAATTTATCAATAAAGAGATGATCAATTTATTATTTTATGCGTATAGTTCATTCCCAACGAGTTTGAAAATAACTTAGTTTTTTTCATACACTTTTATTTGATCTGTAACATCTCAAGGTAGTTAACAAATATGGAAGGCATTACAATTTTTAATTTTATACAATATTCTTAACATTTCACATATTAAACGCAAATAAAATTACATTTTTTGAAAAAGAAATTACCGAAATAAATGAAGTGTCGAACACAAGTTAAATTATTACGTACACAAATTTAAGAAAATGTTTCCATACAGAAATTTAATCTAAAAGAAAACTGGCAATATTGTTGAGTTTAATTTGTTTTAAGCCCTCCCTTACAAAATACAGTTAAAGATCCATTGTTTTGTATTTATTGATTGTTCATACAGAAAATTATTTATAAACGTACCATAAAAATATATTATTTAATAATACGGAATTATTAGTATGATTGTACCACATCTCGGTGAAAATATATTTGCTTAGTACCAAAAGTAGTAATTTCCGTGTTCAAAGTACGGCTAATAAAATTTTGATAGTTCGATACTCATTTGATATATATATATATATATATATAGATAGATAGATAAATGATCTTTATTTTTTAGTTATGCTATTTTAAAAATATTAAACAATTAAATATACGACATATAATATCTATTATTGATTAAAAATAAAGTTAAATTTTGAAGATTTAACAACGATGATATGATAAAACTATCATTATTTTAGAGCAAGCAATATAAAATTTTATATCAAAATAGGAAGTATATATACATTTTCTTTTTAATTAAATTTACACCAAAGTACATTTATTAATATGAGGAATATTGAATATTTATTCAAAATCCAAAAGCACTTACCTCAGTCTGAAAATGATACTTTTCTAGATATTTTTACACTAAACATTACATTATTTTTTCTTTTTAAACCTTGCATATATTTTATAATATAAGCTCATTTATATTAAGGAATCTAGAATATAAGTGATAGTGTATATCAAAACACACTTACCGCAGTCTGAAAATGTTACTTTTCCGCGTACATGGCCAACAGATAAAAATGCAAGACACATACAAATAAAAATAAGTGCCATTTTTTAATAATGTCTAGAGAAATAAATTGTTTGCTCAAATAATTCTTCGTCAGCTAAATACTGATTCTGTAGGTCTTGTAATCTCAACTTTCCGAACTAGAAAGAAGGTTTTTTTAATCATCTTATTTATCGATATAAAAATTCATATATTGTGACAATGACATCATGGATGGTTTTAATCTGATAACTCTCCCATTATCGTTCTGATAATGGAATGTAAATTATAGGTAACAGTAACCTATTTATAAGAAAAAAATTAAAAACATTTGTCAATTTATCATTACTATCAACAATCAGAGGGCAAAAAATGGTTGTTTATAAACAATTTTTGCAATGTATAGACATTCAAAGTAATGATTTATTTTTGATAAATATATCAATGTAACATATTTTATTTTGCTTTCTTTTATTAAATTTGTTTTTCTTCTACTTCATATCAATTATTCTTACAAACAAAAAAATTAAAAAGTGAAATTGGAAGATTAAAAGGATTTTTTTTAAAAAAATGAATATTAATCTTCATAATAGTGAATTTTTCCATTTATAATTATTTACTTTCCTTGCACAAGTCTCTGAAATAAATTCAGATTATTGATCAATTTATAATAACCTTGAGAAGATATTGTTATATAGTTTTCTGTTTTGTAAAAAGAAATGTCAGCTTTCCTTGAATTTATAGTTCTTGAAATTCATAGAATGTATTTTCTAATTTGTTTTTACTAACACATTAAGTAATTTCAAAATCTTATAGTATTTAGCTTCCACAGAAAATCATGATCTGTTTCTAGTCAACTTATCGAGTAACATAGTTTGTCTTTCCTTGTCTGACTGTAGGGATTTATATAGCGAAATAAAACACAAGCAATGATCAAATTAACAATTTTTTCTATTTTTAAAATATATCTAAGTTTAAACTGCGTATCATGTACTCAATGATAAGATAATTATAAACTTAATAGAATAGGATAAACTGAAAGCATCAGGAACTGGAATACCATACCTATAGGTGCAGTCCAAATGTCAACCTATTATACAGACTGATGGAAATAAGGAGAAAGATAAATGGTCGTGGATTTAAGGAATGTAATCATTAAAAGTAAATTGCCCAATTTTTATGAAATTAAAGACCACTGCATATTTGGGTGGAAGTAGATAGGTTTATATATTGATGAAAAATTTTAATGAATGCTTGTATGATGTGGAGACCAATCTGTGATAACATAGAATCACAATTATTATTGTAAAATCACAATAAAATTGAAAATTTTATATAGAACGATTTCAAGAATTCATATCAAGTGTATCGATTTTACAGAAAAAGATGTCCCATATTGTCAAGTAACACACAAATGTTGTATTCACTGGCAGGATATTTTTTGTAAATTAACGAAATTTTCCATTTTTTTTCTGGATGGAAGCCCCTTTTTATGTAATTCAATAACCCATAAGAGTATATCGCATATAATTCCCCATTCCTTCCCTTTTCCCTAAGTGGGGTGCCCTAGCGTAGGACTAGTGTCTCGACATGAGCCTCGATCGTCGGCTCCAGAAGATTTTCGGTGAATTGGCGATTGGCGATGCGATAAATTTATATATATATATATATATATATATATATATATATATATATATATATATATATATATATATATATATATATATATATATATATATATATATATATATATATATATATATATCTTGTTAGCAAATTTATCTTATTGAATATTTTTACTCACATTTTTTAAAACTTACATTTCTAAAACTTAGCATATTTTTCTCGTATCAAATGCTAAGTTTCTTCTAAAATCTTTTGTACATATAACTGAGAAAATTTATTAAATTTTGCATTATTTATAATTTTTTCATTTAACAAAATTAAATCTTATTTTTTCAAATAAATGAATTATATTTTGAATCAAATTAGAGATATTTATTGTATTGGCAGCTTGCTATTTATCTTAGTAAACTTTAATTTAAAAGATAAAAATTCGACACACTAAATAAAAAATATTTTAAGTCTGCAGTTTTTTAATTGAAGTTTGTTAAAATAACTCATGAATGCAAACTCATAAATTAAAAAAAACAACTTGAGTTAATAAATTTGTAATTAAACCAAAGATAAAATAAAGTTATATGATTTGAGCATGATAAACTATAAAATAGAAAAGAAAAACTAACTGAAATAAAATGAATTTATAATGAAATCAAGCATTTGTCATGTAAGCATGATAAAGTGATAATTCATATTTTTTTTGGTTTATTTAGTGAAAAAAATTAATTTAATTTCACCGTCAATTTTTTTACATATATGGTATTTTATTCCCATTTATGTTTACAATATCTTTATTAAAACACTGAAATCAGAAGGAAATGTGATATTGAGTGTCTTTAAATCTTTAATGCATAGAAGTGAAGAAACTTATTAATTATTTATAAATTTTCTCATTTTTAAAAATCAAAAACTTATTTTTTTCAAATAAATGAATTGTACTAAACTATAGATGTTCAATATTTTCAACTTGTGATTTATCTTATAAAGACACAAGCTAAATATATTTAGAATATTAAATTTGAAAAATAGACAATGCACACACTAAATGAGAAAATTTTGAAATTCTGCACTTTATTTTAATTGAAATTTATAATATATCCAAAGCTTATAAAAACATTTCATGTATACAAAAAAATTTTCGTTTTGCCTTTGGGAAAAAACAATTTAAGATATTAATTTAGACATACATACATAAATATGTGTGTGTTATATATATATATATGTGTGTGTGTGTGTGTTATATATATATAAGAAGCTGGCCCAATTCTTTGTAGATGTTGTAGAAGATAGTCATGGCCTGTCAATAACCGGAAGCAGGCAACACCAAATCCTCAGGGCAATCCGGAGGAAGTTTGTTTTTATGCTGTAACAGGCACTCCCAACTTTTACCAGCAGCCAAATTAACATAGTGTAGCTCCCTAGATGTCATGAGCTCCGGTGCCACCAAAGACTTGAAGTTACGAATTGGAATATTAGAACGACACTGGGGCAAACCCAGTGCAAATTTTGCCAAAGAGTCAGTCTTCTCATTACCTGGGATTCCAACATGATTTGGGAGCCACTGAAGTACAATTTTATTACCATTTTCAATAAGATTACTTAGGGTACTTTTACACCTAACTTCTTCAGATGAGGCAGAAACACCTCTATTTACCAAGGCCTGTATTGCAGCCTCGAGTCAACGAGAAAAACACTTTAGCCAGTTCAGCAAAACCTCTGCTGCAAAAAGCACGGTCGAGGTCTCGCCATCAAAATTATCTCGAAAGGCCCCCCACAGGTTTACTGAGTTGAAAAAGCTGACAGGAAACACCAGCAATCTTCAGGACAGGATCAGCGGATCCATCAGTATATACATGAAGCCAATCTGGCAGAGGATACCTCTCATAGATGGTCATCAAGGCAAAGACATTCAGTTCAGGTTCAGAAAAGTGCCCTTACTACAGGGAAAGTCAATTTCAAAATTTATCTCAGCTGTTTTAAGGTAACCAGTTGCAAAATTATCAATAAAGGGTTGATCATCAATAACAAGCAAGTCAAAAGAATCACCAATTTCCTCAATATGGTCAAAAAAGGTTGATTTAGATTTAAGTCTTCTTACAATAGGTCTGCATTTACTCCAATAATGACTATTATTTCCAATCAGTTTTTTTACTAAGAATCAGAGCTAGTTTGTTATGACGATCAGATAAATGCTCAATGCCAGTCTGGAGTTAACCAAAGCGCACAATTCTGAACAATGTCTAGCTACGTGCTTTGAGTGCACACTATTAGAGCTGGTAATCAACAATTTTAAACCATAGTCAAAAGTAGGCCTAACATAGGATTTGTAAGCATTAGTGAGGTCACCTTGAGACGCACCCCAAGTAATGCCAGAAGGTCGCTTCAAAAGCTTCATTCTATTTAAGGCCTTGTCACAGATCAGTTTTATATGTTTATTTCAAGAAAGCTTGGAATCCAGTAATACCAAGGTAAAAAGTATAAACAGTTCTTAAAAGTGGTATATCCCTAAGTTTCAGACAAATGGAATAACTTTTTGAGCTCAAAATGAAAAGTTGATAGGTAGTCTTATCAATGTTGATTAGCATTTCATTATCATCAGCCCAATCAGCAAGTCTAGATAGTGCCTCATTAAGAAAAACCTCAAGAGTTTGTATATTAGAACCAGTTGAACAAATAACAAAGTCATCTGCATACAGCTATTTCTGAATACTATCAAGTGCCTTCAGAACGTCACTGATCATGATATTATATAAATATGGACTCAAAACAGAGCCTTGAGGGAAGCCATTCTTTGTTTGCCTAAAGCCTGATTTCTCAGTACAATAGCAAACTCTGACAAAAAGTTTACCAAGAAAGGCCTTGATCCAATTGAATATACGGCAAGTAACACCCAACTTTAAAAGCTTTCTAAGCAATAGGAATCTCCAAACTCTGTCAAAGGCAGATTTAAAACCAACAAATACGGCTAGTGTACTTTGCCTCAAATGAAAACCATTTTTTACTTCCTGAGGAAAATGAATAACTTGTTCAGTAGTACTCCTACTTCTCGTAAAACCAACCTGTCTTTCAGAATAAGAATAATAAATAAAATCATTAGTCTCCAAATAAAAATTTCGTCTATTCACCATCATTCTCTCCATAATTTTACAAAAATCCGAAGCAAGTGAAATAGGCCTGAAACTATCAACATGCTAAGGGTCTTAGACACGTTTTAGCAAAAGAACAATATCCGCCTTTCTCCAGATACTAGGGAAATGACCTTCCAATGACATATTTATTAGATGCAAAAAATAGCTATCCCTACCTTTAGGGCCAAGAAAGATAAAAAAATTCTGGTAAAAGTTCGTCATGACCAGCACATTTCCCTTCTTTAAACGATTAAAAGCATTCTCCAATTTAGAAATAGTAAAAGGTGAGTTAAAAAGTTGGTCTAAATCCTGAGAATGGCAGGTAGGAGTTATAAAGTTAAACAGAAGGAATGTGCCTCCGATGGTTAAAATTTGAAACATTACGATAGTGTTTATTAAAAGCAGTAGCATTGTTCCAATGGCAGGAAAGAATTTTTCCCCTAAAAACAAATGACTGATTCTGAAGAATCTTCCGCTCTTTTACCTTAGATAAGAATGCATGGGTCCTTATACCATCACGTCTAAAGTCAAGTTCTGCCAGAAAGTTCGAGAAGGCAGTATGTTTAGAAATCAATACTTCTCTCTTAAGTATGGCATGCTTTTTGCAAACATCAATACAATCCTCCAGAGTACCAAAGGCGAAAGCTCGTCTTCTGGTATCATCCCAATACAACTTGTGTTCTTGCAGCCTATAATTCCAGAAAGGTTTATATTTATTATTCTTAATTTGATCCCTCGGAATACATAATACATAAAGTGGTGGCCAAAATTCTGGACACTTTTGGAAATATTTAGGTTTTTGAAATTTGTATGCTTATAGAAAATGTTACTTTTCGTAAAATGCAAATTTGTATATATCATTTTAACGAGAATTCATTACTGAATTCAATACAAAACACGAAATTCAATTATTTGCAATACAAATAAGTTATATGTACTTTAATATAAATGAAAAACACACTTATGAAGTGGTTTGTAATGTCTAGCTTTCCTGGCCAATCACTGTTCTTGTTCTGAGAGCCAAACAAATGTTAGTAATTGCCAGTAGAAGCTGACATTATGTTTACACATGAAACAATTCATTGTTTTGATTTGTTCTGTAGAAGGAGGACCTGTTTCTTATACACTGCTATTACAAGTAGGAATTTTTGTAAAATTTGTTTATATTTAGTCAAGAAGCAATGAGATCAAATAAAAGAGTAGATTGGACACTTAGAGAGAGATACAATATTATTGTGTTACGAGAAAGGGGTCTTTCCTATGCTGAAATTGCAGGACAGGTGGGTGGTTCAGTGACTACATCTGGAGTCCGAAAGTTTTGTTTACATCAGGAGACAAATTCAATAAAAAGCAAAGTAGGAAAGGGCCTAAAAAGGTATACCACATCTATTGATGACAGAAGAATAAAAAGACTATGTCTCCAAGATAGAAAAATCTCATCAGTGGCCATCAGAAGTGATCTGAATGAAGCTGGTGTTTCTGTCAGTTCAAGAACAATCAGGAGAAGATTAACAGATGTTGGACTGAGAGGTAGAATTCCACGAAAAATGCCTTATCTTAATTTTCAGCAACGAAAAAAAAGACTTTAGAGGGCAAAGGAACACATTAATTTGACAGCTAATCAGTGGTCAGAAATTATATGGAGTGATGAAACTAAGCTATCGTTATTCGGTAGTGATGGGCGAAAAAATGTAAGACGTAGAATAGGAGAAGAGCTACATCCTGACTATATTCAAGCAACTGTGAAGAACCCAGTTATTGAAATGCATGACCTGAACTGACATGCATGACCAAATCATAATATTATTATATATTATGATTTGGTCATGCATGTCAGCAGATGGTATTGGTCGCCTTCATGCCATCGATGGGACACTGAATGCCAGAAAATACATTGACACTATTCTAGAACCAAAACTTCTACCTTCCATCAGAGATCTCTTTCCCAACAATGCTTCGTTTATTTTTCATTAGGATTCTGCTCCTTGCCACACGGCCAAAATATCGAAATAGTGGTTTCTTACAAAGAGCATTACACTGTTGTCATGGCCAGGAAAGTCCTGTCCTCAATCGTATCGAAAATTTGTGGCACCGTTTGAAAACTCTTGTCCGAATGAGACGCCTATCAAATAAAAGTAAACTAATTGAGGCTGTAATTGTTTCCTGACATCACGTAATAACGAAAGAAGAGCTTAAAATTCTTGTCAGCTCAATGAATCGTCATTGTGAAGCTGTAATCAAAAATAAAGGGTACTGTATTAAGTATTGATAACTCACTGCAATCATCACTATCTAATGTATATCGATAACTATTATCGTCTAACTTTTTTGTATTGCAAAAATAATTGAATTTTGTGATTTGTATTAAATTTAGTAATAAATTCTCTTTAAAATGATATATACAAGTTTGCATTTTGTGAAACGTAACACTTTCTATAAGCATACAAAGTTCACAAACATAAAAATTTCCAAATTAAAAAATATATAAAAATTTCGAGGATCGTTAAGTGAATTTCTCGATCGCTTAGATGACGCAGCGTATCAGTGGTCGTGGAGCTTACATTTAACATTCTATGCTCTTAAGGACCGACTTTACGACGAGGCTACTGATTATTTTGTTGAATTTAAAGAAAAAATTAAAAATTATGAGGATTTAAAAGAACTGTTAATAAAAAAATTTCGGCAATAGAATTTCTCCAAACGAAGCATTAGTTGACTTTGTCATTCCGACAGCCGGAAGACATGTCGGTTGAACGTTACATTGCTAGGACTACTCAGAAAAGTAGGTTGTTGGAATTTGGTGTATCGAATCCTGAAGTCACTCTGAAGCCCAAAGGAAAAATATGTTACTTAATATGTTGATGACAAATCTTCACCCAGAAATTTTACGAGGAGAGTGATAGCGAAATCACTCCATACTGTAGAAGAGCTTAGTGATCTTGTGAAGAAATAGTGTGGTAAGCTTGTAGGTATGAGTCGAACACGCGTGCTCATGAGCAACATGATTCCGAGCAAGTTTTTCAAGTAAAAGCTAATAACTCGAATGCGGCTAGTATGCAGCTTATGGAAATGTGTTCGAAATTAACGGAACGAGTACAAATTCTAGCAAGAAAAATTATCGCGTTAGAGGAGAAGGATAAATCCCAAAGTGAAATTAGTTGGAAAAAAAACAAAAAAAAAATCAAATGCTACAGATGTGGAAAGGTAGGGCATTTTAAAAGAGATTGCCGAGTCAATTTGAGAAAGAAGAAGTCAGGTCAAAATTTAAACTAAATAAGGGAACTTGGGCAGCAAGATCACAGGAGACAGAACACCAAGTGCAATTAAATGAAATTTTTGTACATGAAACAGGAAGTACTCTGCCCATAATAAAAGTAAAAGTTTGCGAGAGGAAAATTTTTGCGTTATGTGATCATGAGCATCTTTAAATTTAATAGAAGAGTCTAGCATCCCATACAATATAAAGACCCAGGTATGTTCCATTCACATTAAAAACAATTTCCCATCAGATAGTAGAGGTAACCAAAAGAATAAGCTTAGATTTAGAATTATCAGGGAGAATAATAAAAACACAGTTTATTGTAACACCGATACTAATATCTAACAATTTTCAGATAATTCTGGGTCATAAGTTTCTTGAAGCTCAAAAATGCATCATAAACTATGTTGAAAAGCAAGTCACGTTTGACAATAATTCTGTTGGTTGGCTAAATAGAAGCAAAAACAGAGAAAGAGTATTTTCAATTCAAACTGCAGGCAAAATTAACTTCTAATAACCATATACAGGTTTATTAGAAGAAAATAAACCTGTATATGGTTATCTTAATAGAAAAACTGTTCTTAATCCATTTTCGCCATCGATGGTACAAGTTGACGTGAGAGGCAAAATTGACTCAAAAAGTTTTGTAACTATGGAAAAGATTATTTTATTGCCCACGCGGTGCACAATAATAACGATAATAATATAATGCCTGTCCTTTTGTTAAATTCCACTAGTGAATTTATTCATTTGAATAAATCAACAAAATTGATATCATGTGAAGAAGTCATATCAAGTTCAGAAACTGAAGAGGATGTTAATTTTGTAGAGTTGGAGGAAAAGTGGGGGAATGCTGTGAGGCGAACTTAGAATTGGATAAATCGTTTGAATTTGATCATCTCAAGGGGGAAGCTAAGGAAAAATTAAAGAATTTTTTAGAGAAAAATTAAGATGTTTTTGCAAGTTCTCTCAGTTAAAGACCTTCCGGAATGTGATACAATCCTCCATAAAGTACATTTGACGGATTCCGTAAAGAAAAGGCAGTATAGAGTACGCTATAATTTATGTAAGGAAATGGATACGCAGATAAATATTTTATTGGAGTCTAACATGTTAGAACCATCGGTTTCTGCTTACTCTGCACCCGTTTTATTAGTTAAAAAGAGTTCGGGGGAATATAGACTTGTGACTGATTTTAGGGCGTTAAATGCCAAGGTAGTACCGGATTCGTACCCACTGCCAAACATTAAAGAAGCAATTGATAGATTAGCTGTAGGAAAAATCTTTTCAACACTCGATTTAACAAGCGGATTTTTTCAGCTGGTAATTAACATTGACATAAATTGGCAATAACATCTCATAAGTGCTTATTCCAATTTACTCGTACGCCTTTTGGATTGAGAACCAGTGCGAACTCGTTTCAGCGTTTGATGAATGTTGTTTTATCAGGTTTAGAGCCACTTAATATAGGTATTTACATTGATGATATAATCATTGCTAGTAGAACCATTGAGGAACATTTTCTTAAATTACAAGCAGTTTTTGATCGATTACGTGAGGATAAATTAAAATTAAAGCCAAAAAAATGTAAATTCTTAACTGACAATTAATTCTTATTATATATATATATATATATATAAAATTCTTATTATATATATATAAAATTTTTATTATATATATATATATGTTACGGTGAAACACTGAAATATGGAGAATGTCGACATTCACATAGTCGATTGGTGTATGTCCGAAATATTTGTTAAATACCCTTAATTCGGACTTTTATCGGTGAATGTCGACATTTACTATGCACTAATGGTGAATGTTGAACATGTCCGAGATTCATATTTTTTTTTCTCCATAATTCAGTCGCAATAAATTTTTCGCCTCTCTTTCTGAGAGGAATAACTAAGAACTTAAAACACACTGTACTTTCAAAATGAGAAAGGAAAATTATAGAAGTTAAAAACTTATTTAATTACACGGTACATTCAAAATGAGAATTTTTTTAAGGGCTACAGGTGGGGAGAAATCATAGAGACATTCGTGTTTGAACTGTGTTTCAATCCCTCTCCAGCACTGTGAGATTCAAAATGAGAAAGGAAAATAGAATTAAAAAACTTACTTAATTATACAATACGTTCTAAATGAGAAAATAAAATAATAGTCATAAAAACTTACTAAATTATGCGAATCAAATCTTATTTATTGCAACAACTTAAACTATAATGACACTTTGAATAGCACAAGAGGCCCTTGCTTTTACAACTGTATTTATTTGTGGAACACTTCCTTTTGTAATGAGAGCGTGTACAGCCTTGCCCACCGCTTCTCTCAGCGGAATTTCTTGAAAAGAATTCTTACCTTTGGAGCTTTTCTTTACAAATTTCGAACTGATTACTTGTGTGAAGCTGTTTGAGAGTACCATTTCCATTCGCAAGTTTATAGAAATCGGAGTTTTCTATTCTAAGAACAACCGCTAAATCATTTCGGTTATCTGTACGACTACTATTGACATCATGGATTTGCATTCGTATAATATTACGAATTTGAGTTGGAGGAAATTGATTTTGTGAGGTTCGCAGCATTTTTATTGCTTGCAGTAGAAGATTGTTTTTCGTGACCGCTCTATTTATAGAAATTAACTCGTATTTTTTATTCAGAACTTGATGTGAAGACGTGGTAGATTACAAATTCTCTTCAATATTTTTCTTTGGAATTTGGTTTTCTGTTTGACAAACGCTCACATTTTTTTCAGAAGTATTACCAGTTTCTTCAAGCTGTTCCTCAGTTTCGATACTTGCGATTTGTTCGCTAGTCAAAAAAGACGATGCTATGCCTCTTTTCTCTTTAATGCCAAACATGGCTTCATAAGGACTTTGGCATATTTCTTCGTGGTATGTACTATTCTTGGCAAATTGAACATTCTGACCACTTATTTGTATTGTTATCGTTCATCAATGCAGATAGCATATTCTATATATCCTGATTCGCCCTTTCAACGGAGCCTTGTGTTTGACTGTGACGAGGCTTTCCATGATCTTAACATCTTTCCACATATCTCATATTTCGGATATGACTTAATTACTGAATTCTCTACCATTTCTGATTGCAATATTGCTGGAGCACCAAATGTTAAAAATATTGTAAGAACATGATATGCTACTTCTTCAGCCCTCTTTGTTTTCAAAGGTCGTAGCTGGACAAACTTAGTTAAATGTGTGTCTGATCTTGATACACAATTATGAACTTATATTCACCATCTGAGTTTGACTGCAGATCTATCAGATCAACTTGACACCTTGAGTTTAACTCAGAACTGATTATTGGTTACACAACAATACCTTTCTTAGGTGCACAATGTTTCATTTGACACTGTTTGCATAGAATTAAATAGATTACAATATATTCATAGATTTAAATACATTACTTCATATGTAATATTTCTATATTTATTTTGCAACTCTAAGCATACATGTTCTTCCTCCATGGCCTATCCTGGTGTGAGTTTCATATAGTATACTGAACAAATTCTCATAGGTAACATAATACTGTGTATTCGTTTATCCTGGTTTTATGATACAATTAACTTCTCTTCATCATTAATTTTTAAGAAGTCAAAACATTTTAATCGTCTGTAATCCAAAGGTATGTAGCACTTAGTTTTAGCAGAAATCACTTCAGAAAGTATTTTAGAGTGCTTTTCTCGAGAAAATTAAAGCAATTGTCTTCTCGTTTACCCGCAATTAATACATTTAACTTTTTAAGAAAAATATCACGATTCACTGCAACGTCCATTCTGTATAAATCAGGAAATCAGAAAAAAAATTTAGAAAACTTTGCTCTCACCATCGAACTTTGCATATGCATAAGACTGACAAAGCTGACTGATCCCACCAGCGCAAAGGAATTTGGCGAGAAACAGCCAGTCGGTTCCTCTCTTTTCGACATCCACCACAACATATCTGTGATTATCGAAATACACCGGTGAGGGCCAGAATCTACAAGAATGTAATGAAATATTCGATCTTTCAGCCACGTATTTGGTGTTTATTGACATTCACCAGTGAATGTCGAAATTCTCTGATTTCGGTCTTTCACAGTAACATATATACATGTGATCAGAAACGGTGTAGAGGCGTGAACTTCGATAATAAGTCTCGAAGGTCACGGTAGAGGAGAGCTTTATCCATCGCCGGTGTGTTTTCCCCTAACTCTTCCACCAATAAGAAGTCGGAGGGAACATGACGTAACAGCGCTAAGCTTTGGCCAAGCGGGACCTCGCAGAGAGAGAGGAGTTTGGTAACAAAAAGATGAAGACATTGTCTTATATCAATTATATAAGATGTCTAATTGTTATTTTGTCTATTTCGCATTTAACTTTAATTCGTAAATAATTTTTCTATTTTTCACGATTAATTAAATTCAGTAAGCTAAATATTAAATTATTCTGTTTTGATTTCTACTTAATCTCTATACTCCCTAATTACATGGGAGCCCGGCCGATTACGAGAATTTCTTCTACCTCAAACATTATACCATAGACAGAGGCGTAGTGACGGGGGTCCAAAGGGGGCTATCATCCCCCGGGCGCAGCTTGCAGAGGGGCCGAGCGACGCTATGCATGGTGCAATTTTATCATGAATCAGATACAGGTCCAGCCAACATTCTAGGCAGATATAATGTGGACGGATGAGGCATGCTTTTCACGGAATGGTATGCACAATAGGTAAAACACCCATTACTGGGCCCTGAAAAATCCTAAATATTTCGTCGACGTTCAACATCAAATGCAGTATGCTATTAACGTTTGGCGTACAATTTACAATAACAAGCTGATCGGCCCAATATTCTACAAGGGCACGCTAACGGGTGCACAATATTTACGATTGCTACAGAATGTATTACTCGATTTTGTGGAGAACCTGACGTTGTTTAATCTTAAAAATCTATGGTTTCAACATGACAGACATGACGGCGCGTCTGCTCACAAGACATCTCCAGGGGTAGGAGTACAGAATTTTTTTTTCAGGACACAATTTTCAAGAAATATCAGGGCATATTTCAATAATTAAACAAAACCAATGTTATTTTTACAGATTAATTTCTGTTTTATGCATAAAACACATTTTAGAAAGGAATAAACTATTTAATAAATTCTGAGTTTTTTTAATTTTTAATACAACAATATGAAAAATGGTACAGAAATTTAAACTTTCTACACTGAACATTTTTTTAAAATTAATAAGTTACATGATAAATGCTTTAAATTAACAGTTAATTTATGTATAATTGAATAATGTTCATTTTGAACTGGATGCATTAGCATTTAATTCCAATAATTTAAAACGGCACTTTTTTGACTTATCATTCACAGATGCAATCTCTGCATTAGCAGCAGACAGCATCATTTGTCCAACTTTCACATTACTCATATTATCATCACTGATAGCACATGCTATTTTTTCAGTTGCATCATCCAAAAGTTTTTGAGCTACACACTGATTATCAAGCAAATTTTTCTTTTCTTTCTTAAGTTCATTAATTTTTTCTAATAGGTGCGATTGTTTAAACTTTTTTCACAAGTAGCTTCTACATCAACTTTTTCTCACAAGTAGCTTTTACATCTTCCTCATCCTTTCTTTTCTTCTCTAACTGTGTTACATCTTTTGATTTTTCCATATATGATGCATATTCTGCATGAGATCTCTGAATATAATGCATAATTCCTTTGGTATATGGAACGGAGGAAACAGAATTGCCATGCATTCTAATAACATGACAAATCCGTAAACTTTGAACTGTTATTTCCGATAAAGAAGCTCTCTTCTTTGTCACAACAGAACTGTTAGTTGAAAACCCTCATTCTGTTTGGGAATTTACATTCAATAACGACAGACATGCTTTAACCACTCTAGAAAGAGTAGTATATTTTATATAACCACCAGCATCTTTTATATTGAAAACCGCATTCCAGTATTTACAGATATTTTGATCATTATCATAATCATTCACAATCAAAGTCACATCTTCACCCATGTAAAAAATTCACTCTTCATTCATCTCATCAAAATCTGAAGAAGTTTTATTCACATGAGGAATATGTTGAATTAATTTGTTAAATGAACTCCTAGACTCTTCCTTTTTTCTATTATAAGGAGACAAACACTGGAGATCTTTGAGTAAAGAATTTATTATAGGAAGTTATTGAAACAAATGCTTTGAAGTTGCTATGTAGCAGCTTCTGATACTTTGTAGAAACGTTTTATCAGTAAGCTCTTCCAGTATTGCTGTCAATTCAATCAAGTATTTTATAATTTTATTGGCTTCAGCATGCCCTAAAAAATGTGATTCGAGGTAAAAAACGACATTTTACCTTGCTTGTCAGACCAATATGAGATGTAAATATCCAACTGTTTCTTTATTTGTTTTGTAGTAATATCATCGAAAAGTAAAACAAAATATGAAGTGCCAATATCCCGAAACAAAAGAGTTTTGAAATACGGATCTAATCCAAAAATAATCATATATCCGACTTTTTGTCAGATAATTTGAGATTTTTTGCTATGGAAGAATCATCAAAAATTTCTCCGTAAATGTTAGCTAAATAATTCAAAGATGAAAAAGAATAATTATTCTTTATTGCCACCAAAACTAAAATGGTTTCAGCTTTAATGGTTTTCTCTGATGTCGTTTTGGAAAGCCATGATTTCTTGTTCACTACTACAGTCGATGTCGAGGATTCAAATGAAGTTGATGACTTGATAGTAAATAGTGTTTGATTCTTGTAACAGTTCACAGCTTTTTTGTGTCTTAATCCATCTGCAGGAGCAAGCACTTGTCTAAAACCCATATTTGAAACAATGAATTTGCTTTTGCATACGAAGCACTCCGTAGAATGAACATCGTCAACACTTCGGCACCACGTCTTGATGAGACATTTAATCCCATCTTGCAGTTCCAACCATTTTTCGGAAAATTTCGTTTTCCTTGGCATATTTTTAAAAGAAAATTGTTTTCCAAAAATGAAATTCTGAGCTTGCCAATAAACATTCGTCAAAATACCCATAAAAATCTTTCAAAATGGCGCTATAAGAATTTCACGCATGCGCATAAACGTAGGCGAATAATTCTCACAATTTCGCCATCATTGTAAATAGTTGTGCACTACTAAAACCAGAATCTTTGTCTGTAAAGGCAGAAAACAGAATTTAATGGTAAACCCAACTTAATTTTTTTTGACGTAAGACATTCGTGAGCAATGGTTGAAAACGAGACGGAGACGAATGTATGCCAACCCTATTTCCGGTTTGAAACAGAACAAAAAAGGGGGAAGTTTTTCTCTTTCTTCTTGCATAGAAAGCAGTTGAAAATAAAATATATTCCACTGGAAGAAAAATTTACTACTGAAAAATATAAAATTAATTAAAATTAAATTTTTAAGAAAATGTAATAAAAATATAAGGAATTCCTGGACTTATTTTGAAAAATAAAGACATTTTAGGATGTTTTTTTAAAAAATCAAGAATTTCAGGACAACTCCGAGCCCTGCATCTCCAGTGAAGCAGTACCTCATCAAGGAATTTGGCAACCAAATACTAGGATATGGCGGTTTCGAAGAATGGCCTCCACGCTCTCCTGATCTGAGTCCACTGGACTTTTTCCTGTGGGGATAGTTGAAACAGCAGGTGTATGCGACCCCTCCACAAAATTTGCAGGACCTTAAACGACGCATTACGGTCGCGTGTTCCAACGTAATCTGTAAGCGAGGATCCAAATGTGTATTGCAGCTGACGGTGAGAAGTTTGACCATCTTAAATAAAGTATATCGTTATAATTATTTCCTTTTTTTCTTTCTTAGATCGTTTTGTGACGTCACAACACGAAACAATAAATGCGTGTTTTAAGCGTTCTATTTTTCACATTAAAGGGACTCCTTCCGCGCCATATTGAAAACGAGCTCTAATGTTAAGTCTATGGAAAAACTTAAAAACATATTTCTCAAGTTCTATTATAACTAGACCTTCACTTTTTGTAGTTTTTTATAATGCACAAAAATATTAATTTATTCTGTTTTGAAATTTGTTTAAAATTATTTTAACCATTTTTAAATTGGTTCAATAATTTGATAATATGCTTAAAACATTAATAACTTAAAAAAGTTATAGAATTTAGAAATTTTAAAAACTGACTTAAGTTGAAAATATATTTATAAATGAGATCAAATTTTTATTTTTACTTTATAAATGATAGATTTTTTTTATTTGTATGCATAAAACTTAAAATTTTTCGCAAAAATTAGCAACGCACACATGGCGGATGAATACATGATTGTTTGAATAATCAAACCAATCAATTGCATGCTTTAGTCAGCAAACTCCTCCTTACACGCTAAAATTTGAAGTTTGGTTTTTCTTAGTTCAAGGAGGTAATTTGAGACTTCCCTTCACACATCCCCAGAAAATGATGCGGATGTTCCTGTAAAAATATGTTTCTAAATTGGCGCGAGAAAGGACATTTCTTTTCCCTTTACTATATAGGAGAGACTCTGAGGATTTCCTCTCGTATATAGTAAAGGGTGAAAAATGTCCCTTCTCTGAGGATATATATATATATATATATATATCCGAGCAGAGCTTTTTCTCTCTCATTGCTTGACTAAAAGCTCACAACGGATATTTCCGGTGTCAAATTTGAGAAGCATTTGAGGCAGCTCTACTTTTTCCTCACCCATGAAATTTACAGACATACAGTTCCCGGAAGGAATACCTCGATGTTGTAATGAGGGCAGTTGACAGGGGACAGTCTTCAAGACAAAGTGATCACATATGGGAAGAAAATCTGTATGGGAACATGCTGATGGAAATTAGAATGCGCGGGGGGGGGGGTTATATTGTTCACTTTACCCCTATTGCGGTTAAGTGGTCTACTCATTCCCCCGCATTGAGTTAGGAACTATTTTTTCTTTGTAAACGTGCTTTGGCGTGGTTTATGAGTTTTTATTCACCAATCAGTTCTTTCAGTCTTTGTAAGAGGGACTGTCTTCAAACAACTGGGCTAGATGGCGCTGAAGCTCATTTCTAAATTTATTTTGAGGAAGGATTCCCCTTAATGCCTACAATGTATCTTTTCGTACTAAATCGACGATGTTCTACAACTTTGTAAATCACTTTTTCTCTCTATCTCGTTCGTTTTCGAGATAGGAATGCTAACTCCGCTGTTTTCCACCAGGTGGCGCTGTAGTGTTTTATTTAGTAGCGCATGGCGTCTTTACTATACCTAGACACCACTTTTATGAATATAGCAGTAGCCGTTCCGAAGTTGAGAGGGTGGCAAGAGACTTTAGGTACACTCTGTATATTCAAATGAATATAAAATTTCTTTAACAAGGGATCAAACTTTAGAATTATTTGAGTTTTAATCCAATAATAAAATTTAATTAAATTGAATATTCAATATAATTTAATAATTAAAAGAATGTATCAAAGCAGAAATTTTTCTATTGCAGTAAAAATATTAGAATATAAAATCTAGACAACATCAAATTACAAAGAAAATAGCAAAACAAAATTTTATTGATTATAATACTAACTAAATAGGAACTACATTTTTCATACTTTACTTGAACTGGAATATTTTAGTTTGATACCGGAAGATTGTAATAAGCAATAGAACACGTGGCATATATTCGACTAAACTGACTTCAACAGATGTGAAATTTTAATATTTTGGATTCAACAACAAATCTACAGATTTCTTAAATTAATGTGGTATCAATAAAAAAATATTCAAGAAAAAATCAATTTTTCATAAAAAATGCATATAAGTACCAAGTAATAGTTCCCATTTCATCTTCAAAATCTAAGAAATTGTTAAATTAGTAGAAGCAGAATAAAATTCTACATATTTGATAAGATTAGAATATGGGCACGAACATGTGAAACATTTAATTGAAAAAGATGTGTAGACTCTTTCTTTTATAGTCAAAGAGTACACACACACAAATAATTACATCAATTCAAATAAAAACAGTAAAAGCATGTCGGCATAATATCGATGATAAAAATATTGGCTAATGCACAATATACATATTTTAATTAAAACATTAACAAGATTTTTTTCTTGAATAGTATAAATTAGTTTGTTTTATATTGTTTTGCATGCACTAATCTGTAAAATAGTAATTTGCGTAAGATAAATGTTTCCTAAATTTTTCTAAAAATATTATAAATAAGCTGAAATATTATCGGAACTTCTTTGTAAAAATTCTAAGCAAAATTAGAGTGACTGAATGGAAAGTGAAGAATTATGTGCTTATTCTAAATAAATTTTAGATTTATATAATAGCAAAAATAGAAGTACATCAATCCACTGGAATAATTTCAAAATCACAATAAACTTGTTATTGTAAGCAACCAAAAACCTGAAATTTAAATTTAAGGAATTCTAATGTGTAAAATGAAGAAAACTTAATTTTGCTTAGCATACTGAATGGTATTGCTAAAAGTTGCTTTATATTAAATTCTGAATTTTCATTTGATTTCTAACTTTTGCGTACAAAACTGGAAACCACACAATGCACATCTAATCTATAACAAAAATAATCTATAATAAAATAATTAATAAAAACTTAAAATAAAGAGTCAAACTTTAAACAAAATAATAAAATTTACTGTAAATATTATGAAAATTATTTCTGATACACAATATTCTGGAAGTGAGTATGTAATTGGAAATAAATATACTTACTATTTTATATTACATTATTTATTTGTTTTGCTCATATAATTAAATTTTGTACAGCTTATTTAATTTAAATTTATAACAATGATAATCAATACAAAGGAATTCAATAAATATTTAAGCTAACATGCTAATTTTTTTTACAATTTGATATGTAAAAAACTTAAAGCTCAATAATCCCAAAACTAATTTAGTAAAATGGTTGAATATTGTGATTGTATACATTATCTTTAAAAATACTCTTCAGATAATGTACAAAATTGTATCTACAATCCTCTAAATTTAACTTACAAATATTAAAATGAATGCAGTTTATCAACAAAATGAAATACTTATACAATTAGGAATCCATATAAAAAAGTACAATATTACACTTAATCATTTATGTGTGTGTGTGTGTGATAAATTTTATTTAAACAATTTAATTAGCAATATACCATTAACATTAAAAGCATACTGAAAACTTAATGCAATCATGATTAACTTATATTTTAATACAATATGATAAGCAATTATTATAAAAATTTAGAATAAACACATTAAAGATATACATAAAATTTTAGTTCATTTTAAGCATATTGTTTTAACTAAGATTAAACCATTAAATAGAAAATGTTCATGGAAATAAATGCCAAGTAACTGGACATTTATACTGAACATTTTAATATAAAAATTATTTTGAAAATTTAATATACTATAAATGAATATTTTAAGATTATCCTCATCTTGGTATCTTGCATAACAGGTATAACCTATAAAATGTAACTATATTTTACAGTTAATATATTATGCTATATCAACTATAAAAATATCTGTAAATTACAAGTAAATATAAGAGAAACATTGAACAAATTTAATATCTCGCAGACAGTTAAATTTAATTAAAAAGTAATCTTATAACATGTACTTGTTAATTTTTACAAAATTACACAAAAATTTAACGACTTAATATAATCAAAAATGTGTGCATATGCAAAGAAATAATTCTAAGTATTAGAAAATAATTAAAATAACTGACATACATAAACATCAATGAATAATAAAAATTATAATATTTGGCACGGTTAGGGAATGCAGGTCCTTAAACACTTGACATAAATTCTTGATGTGAAAAACTTGAACATTTTTACATATATATAAAATTCATTTTCCACTAACTAGTGATTTATTCAACAATTAGGAACAAACTTAAGACTATACATTGATAATAAAAAAGTCTGGTAATCATACTCTCTTACTATGCAACATAATTAAATGTTCAATAACCAACTAATAAAAGTTTCAATATACTTTTTAAAAGTTAACCAACTTTAACGCAAAATACCTTAACCAATAATTCAGAATGCATTGATAAGATATTTCCAGTCTCTTTATCTCACAAAATATGTCCAAATCCTTATAAATAAAATAAGCATGGATTAATTATTTTTATTTTTTGAACTTTAATTTTATTTGGAATATTATTCATTTATTTATTTTTAACAAGGTACTCTTGAAATTAGCTTATAATAAATAATTTGGTATGTCTAATAAATAAATGAATGTGAATATAAACTTTCCTCTATTACAAAATACAAAAACTAAATGGAAATACAAGTATACCATAGTGATTGGTTGGTTTGTCGCTCAATGGTCATTTTTTGCACACGAAGGCTAATTAGACTGTGACCTACAGCTTAAAGTGGATTCCGAACCACTACAAACATCCATGCCCAAGGTGGGATTAGAACCCAACTGTTGAACCGAAGGCAAGAGCGCTAACCATTCGGCTACCAGCTCGGCCAAGTATGCCATAAATATACATCACATTTAAGTATTTTCTTTAAAATTTTTGAAATCAAGAATATTCCTCAGAACTGTTGCTTTGTTGATTCAAAATGAAGATGCCACTTGTATCCAAGTATAAACATTGACGAGTTTTCATCTATTTCTTTTAATATTCGTAACATTTTTACTCTCAATCTATACATTTTTTTATCTCAAATGCTGCATTTTTTATAAGTTAAAGCAGCAATCTATACAAAATAACCAACACTTTTTAATGATTCAACCCTTTTCCAAAATCCACTGAAGAATCACGAGTTCTGAATTACATTTTTCTTAAGTGCTAGTCAAATTTGTGTATACTTATTTTGAAATTTAACTCTTTTTAGTTGAACCTAAAAATACATAAGAGAAAAATTTATCATATTCTGAAATATTAATAATATTTATAACTAATAAGTCAGATTTCACAATACTTGCTTTCTTTTTGCAGTCAATAATTTATATTAATGTGTTTTTCACCAGCAAATTAACAAAAATCTTCAAATAATTATGAAATCCCATCAAGTACAATTTAACTTCTCATTTAGATTTATAAACCACATAAGAGTAAAAACAAGGATACAAATTTGATTTTCATACTCCATGTATTGTGACTGCTTTATTTGCTTGCTATTCAACAGTAATTTTTCACACATGAAGGAAAAGTAGATTAAAGCTCAAAATTAAAAGTAGATTCCAAACCATGGTAAACATAAACCTGAGGTGGAAAACAAACCCTTGAATGGTTGAACCAAAAGCCAGAACATTAACCATAAGCACCAAGCTGTAGCTTGCATGAATCATTGTCATAACGCATGATTTTTTATATTTATTTTATGAAGCATTTTATACTTAGAGAGTAAAGCTTTAACAGTTACAAGAGTGACAAAATAATTTCTTCTTCCCAGACTTTGTTATAACAAGCATTAAATAATACAAAATTAGTAATGAGTATTTATAACATTTTTAAGAATATTTCTTTCAGAGTGATTTATTAAAATCTGCAGCAACAAAATGATCCATTATACAATACTTAATTACAACAAAAAATTATTTCGTATTTCAACAATTAAATACCCTACAACTAAAATAGAAGAACAGACTTAACAATTAATAAAATTGAAATACAAAGAACAAATTTTGACAAAATTAAATTTTCACAATTTTAGCAAATTAAACAAAGAATTATTTCAAAAAGTGATCACAAATGGAAATTAATTTGCTAAAATCAAATTTCATAAAAAATTAAAAATTTTTAGCTTCATCATATATGAGATGACATTTGCAACCTAAGACAAATAAAGGGTTCTAATACATAATATTTAAAAATTCAAATAGAAATAAAGTTGGAGTTAATGGATAAAAAATGAGCATCATAAAAATTTAATAAAATTATAACCGATATTGACAAAGCAAAACTGATCAATGGAAAAGTAGATCAGAAAAAAAACTAAAACACACATTAGAAATTAAAATTTAATTTACTTTTTCACATGTATAATGACACAATAAATCTTCATCATATTCTTAATAAAATAATATTCGCATAAAAATGTGTATTTTAGACAGTTTGTCATAACCTGATACATAATTACAGAAGAATACATATTTTCAAATTATATAATTCATTAATTGTTTTACTTTCATATTATTGGATTATAAATTTCAAATTTGTTATCAAAATTTCTTGATTATTTAAATCAACATGCCAATTTTAAATTCCTTCATACTAAAAGTAAACCCATTTAAAGAATTTATTAATATGAAAAGTCAACATTTTAGCATCGCCTACATATACACAATTTGCAATCCTTAAAATATACAAATAAAAAAATTATTCTTACCCATCATATATAATGATAGCATGTCCAGCATGCAGAAGTCCCATCATTAATCAAACAAAAATTATAGCTTACAATTCAAAAACAAATATTTTTTTTTTAGGCACTTACATACACACAGGAAATATTTCAATTAATTATAATTTCAAATATTTTAATAAAACAATGAGAAAATGTACTAAATGTAAAACACATGGGGAAGAAATCAGCAAAGTAGGGAAAATAATCATTGATACAATGGCGAAAAGAAAGTTTATTATTTCCCGATTTTGTTTTTAAGAAATTAAAGATAACAATTAGGGTATTTAATCAAATTATAACATTAAGAATAAAAATTGTTGCTATCATTCTTGCTATACAATTAATTTTTATACGATTGCTAATTTAATCAAAATCTTTTGGTTTAATGAGGATATCTAGTCATTAGAAATATGCAGCATGAAGTGGCAATATTAAAGACGCAAAAACACAAAAGTACTTATTAGTTACTATGCAAGTATTCATTGAATGATCATTAAAAAACAAATCTTTTTACAGCTCTTATATCAATTAAAAAAAAATTCAAGAGAATCTTAAAGTTAAATAACTTAATATTTATAATTTTCAATTTTTTTAATGTATACTTTATAAATATTTGCATAACTTACACTATTACATTTTTTTAAACAGTTTTACTTAACATTATAACTGTGAACAAAGCTATAAATTCATAAAACACCAAATGTTATTTCACTATTTCATGAAATGTTAATATAATACAACTAAAGATTTTAATTAGATAAACTAAAGATTATAAAAAGATATCCACCACTAAAATGGGCACAAAGCAGTATTTTTTAAAATATACATATATAATTTCTCATTCATGAATGCATTACTCAAATTTTCATGAAAATTTAAACTCTTTAGAATAGAAAATTTAAGCCAAGAAAATCTTGAATACTTAAATTTTTATAATATTATGAACAAATATAAAAAATTTATTTATAACTTAAAATGTAAAAATAAAGTTTCATTCAAAAAACTAATCAAAATTATGATTGTAGAGCTTTACATAAAGTTTTACTTTTAATATCAAATTAAGATTAATAAGTTTTCTTCCAGAAGTTGGAAAAACAAATTAAAAAAAAGAGATATATTTATATAATGCATTATATAAATATAAGAGACAAAATATATAGTTTGAAACATCACACAGAAAGCACTTTATCAGTCCTTTATGAATTTGATTAAATAGACAAAACTATTAATAATTGAGTCATAAATTAACATAAAACGTACAATGTAACAAATTCATTGAAGTACACAGCAGTAAAAATTAAAATTTCCTATTATAAATAATAACAGAGATTCAAAATTGTTCTCGGAACACAGCACTCACATGCTAATACAATTAATGATATAACCATAATAATATTTATATAAACAGATAGAAAATAAATTCATCTATTTATCCCATCATTTATAGTATCAAAATGTATTAATAAGTGCATAAGTTTACTTAAATTACAAAAAAAAAAAAAAAAAAAAAAATTAGCCAAGTTTTAAATTTTAACAGTATAATTTTATACAAAATATTGACAGTCACACATTTAAACACAATATAATTTCAACTAAATATAATTAACTATATAATGTATAAATATTTTCAATATGTTTAACAGACTCCTAAAAGTACAAAGCATTGGAATTCAAGAGATTACTATTTACTTCATTTTATTAATCTTTTAATCTAAATTGAAGATTATACAGTTAAAATATACTGTTTACAATTTACTTAAGAATTTAATTCAATAACTCAGATAAATACTTGAAAAATTGTGAACAAGCAATATTATTTTTCATTTAAATGGATGCACACATCCTACAAAATAAAGTTGAATTTAAAATTTTAAATAAAATGAAAACAATTGTAACTTTATAACCACAAGTAACATAAAATTTATCAAATAGTTTTTTAAGAAATGCCTTTTATTTATTAAGGGGAGATAAACCTTGTTTTTAACAATTAATTAGGGTAAACTTGGCTAAAATTAACAACCCAGTCATTGCACAATCAAATTCAATGAAAATGAAAGATAATTTAACTATTTTATTGACAATTTACTTAAAAATTTAAATTTCTGTAAGAAAGATCCAAGAAAACAATCAATGCAAATTTCCAATTTTATGTAAATAAAAATGAAGATTGAATTCTATTAATTACCCTAACAATTGGATAGCAAAATTTCATAACATTATTTTAAATCACAAGCTAACTTTCAAGAAATATTTTTATGTAAAATAATCTAAAATTAAAGAATGATATTCCTTAAAGAATGAGCAATATAAAGTTTATCCTAATTTAATATTGTATTTTTTTTTATCAAAAATATGAACTTTCATTATAATTAAAACTATATTCACACTGCAACAAAAATATTATATTACTCACAAGTCGTTAATAAATATATAAATTGCATATTTATATTAGAAATGGAACACACAAATCCTCAAAATAGAATTGAGATTCATGAAATATAATTTTCATGATATATTTATAAGCTTACAATAAAAATTAAGTTGTTTTAAAATCATGATTTGCATAATCATTTCAAGAATTCATCATAACATCACTACATCTATGATACAGGGTGCATTAGTATTTGTATTAATTTATTTATAAAGTTAAAATACATTTGCCAAAATTCTTAACACATGATCTCAAATTGCTCCTGTATTATTCACATTTACAATTTAATACTTTCATCAGTATTTTAATTGAAATTTAAAAACTTTATTTTTAAAAAATTCCAAAATAAACAATATATAACAAAATTTATAAATTATATTCTAAACATCTTTTGAATAATTTTACATAATTAGACAAAATACTTACAAAACTAAATGTTTTTTGAGTTCTGAATAATACTAGATATAATCTATAAATACCTTCAGCAGGAAAGTTTTTTAATACCTAATTATTTACATTACAAACCAAGAGATATTAGGGCAAAAATGATAGTATTTTTAATATAACTGTGGATATAATTGAGTTAATTTAAATAATGAGCATTGCATAAAATACAGTATTTGAATTATAGTTATTAGTAAGGTAGCAATGCTGTTTTGTCTCCTAAAATGTTGACTAATCTAAAGTTAAAAACTTACAATAGAAATGTTAACAAAAGGTCTAAAAATATTTTTAAGAACGAAATTCCTGGACTAATAAATACAAATGCCAACTTGTACATACATTTCGTTATAATGTTATTTTCCGACATGACAGAATTGCAATAGAAAAGCAGACCAATCTACAAATACAGAAATATATACCTGCCATCACAATCTAATTTCACAAATTACATTTTACAATAGTGAGAAATACTAAAGACAAATTTCAAAAGTTACATGCAACTTAACACATCTGTGGGTCTAATAACTTATTTAATTATGGATAACTTTTCCAGTGTTTAGCCA
This sequence comes from Latrodectus elegans, assembly GCA_030067965.1. Taxonomy (NCBI): domain Eukaryota; kingdom Metazoa; phylum Arthropoda; class Arachnida; order Araneae; family Theridiidae; genus Latrodectus; species Latrodectus elegans. The sequence goes on along the minus strand of CM057817.1, from coordinate 107,161,151 downwards.
TTCATTAGGTTTCCTACTGAATGGTACATTTTGTATCTGACTAGATGGAAAATTATTATAGTTAAATCTGTGTCAGTACCTGTTTTGCTACCTTTGCGAATTATACCAGTTAACACAATAAAGATCGCAAATTTTGAAATTATTAATAACATCCTGCATATAACAATGGCACAACATAATTCATTAAAAGTTTGTAGCCACACTAATCATAATATACATGCTAGACAATATATATAAATATAATGTATAAAAAAAAAACATTCCACAATTGAAACAAAAGGAAATGAAACTTAAAAAAAATTTTTTAAGTTCTTAGAGCAAAATAAATTTGTGCACTACTGTAGATTCTAATGTTCTTGAGCAGCTCCAAAAAAAAAAAAAATAATAATAATAATAATAATAATACAATGAAAATTTTTTATTTACAACTTCAATCAAACTATAGGTAAGTAAAAACATTTACATTTTGAAACAGAATTAGAAGAACAAAATTTATACAATATTTCAATGCTTAAAAATGCTGTAGTTGTAAAATATCACCAAATAAAAATGTGGGCTATTTACAAAAGATTTTATTTCAAAATTACTTTGAGACAATTGCTAAAAAGACTTGCCTAGATTTAGTGCAATGTCTGGAAACTATTATACATATGGCCAACAGTTTGTAAAGATTCTCTCATCACAGAGATTCATATGAATGATTGAAATGTCAATTACTTCAACATCTCACACATCCATATTTTTGCATAAAATAATGATTGAAACTGAAAACAAGCAAAATCTCAGCTGAAATCTGTTTGTACATTGACAATATAATGTCTATAAGGTAAACAACAAGTTGCACATACAAAAGCAAATAAAAAAAATAGTAAAAAAAAATGAACATACAAAAGCATCTTATGATAAAATCTTCAACATATAAAACACATTTAGTTAATAATTAATAAAAATGTTTAATTTACGCCTAAAAAATCAAAAACTTTCTAGAAAATAAGTAATTTAACTAGTGCAGAATTTATAAATTAAAAGTTAGAGATTTCAAAACTTTAAGCTTCAACAGCAATGAGCTTTAAGCTTAACACATACAGAATACAGATAGACTAACTAAACACACAGCAGATAATTTGATACAAGCAATTGTAAGAAATGTAAATACCTGTAGCATATTAATTTCTAAAAGTACTTTTCATAGATGATGGGCCACATCCATGTCGCAAGAAAGGAAATTAAAGAACTTAATGACTATTCCATTTTCAAACAGTTAAATTGGCTATACAAATTACTATTCATTTAAAAGACTAAAATTATATTCCATAAAAAATATTACAAGCACGCGTGTTAAGGAGCTAAACATGCCCAACAGGTAAGACTACTCTTCGGACTGAAAGGTTTTTGAACAAGTTTGCCATTGAACAATAAGCGATGTTACATTTATATTTTCTGCATACACATCTATTGAGGTTATCAAAATATTTCTGAAGATTTACTGGTGCATCTTTTTGTGTTGTGAAGAAATCAATCTTACCATAAATTTAAAAGACATTTTTACCAGGTTTGCAAATCTTTTTCATTAGGGTAGGATTTATTTAGAAAAAACTTAGCTTTATACATATATAAAATAATTTATTCCATCTTAAAATCACCACAAAGAGGGGAAAAAATATTGCAATTATTTGTGACCGCATAATCCCCTTTTACTGAACTCAATTTTCCTTTTTGCGAATCCACAGTTAGTGGCTTTTTGGTGGAAGTCCACAAAATTCCATTGTATAAATCTCATAAACCACATAGAAAGCTTTAAGAGAGTCTGGTCTTTTGGGAAATTTTGATTAATGAGTGAAAGTGGGTTCTTGACAACTTCAATTAAAACTAGAGTAAATCTTTAAGTTGAAGCGAAACAATATCTAATGTTAGAAAATATGACATTGCTCAAGCACAGTTAATACAAGCAATGCTATATCAGTTTTCGAACTTGAACATGAACTAAAGTTGTGAGTCACAACCTTACTAGTAAAAAAATAACTAGTGAATAAATCTTATAAGAATAATACATCTGAATGAATACACAAATATCCCTTAATAGGAAATATGAGAAACTAAATATGCTTCAAAAGCAGAAGAAAAGTTTAATTTCATTTTAAATGAGCCCAAAACAAAATTTATTAAATGAACAAAATATTCCAATGTTTTACATGCATTTACATTATATAATTTTAGAAAATAGAATTGAAATAGAGTTTCAAGAAAGTATCCAGTTTCACTTATCTTGGCTTAGTTATTAATGAATAATATTTTTGAAGGAATTAATTCCTGTATTTAAAGTGAAAATAAATACTATAATGTATGTAGAAACATATGGAATTATGTACAAACAAATGGTAATGAATCTTCATTTTGACAAAGTGATCAATACAATCTTTGAAAAAAAATTTTAGAGGAATTTTCAGACCAATACAAATAAATAATTCATAATGGAGAATCAGCAACAATGAACTTGATCTTAAAATTAAGCAAGAAAACATCATTCAATTTACTAAATCTCAGCATTTAATATGGTTGGCTCATATTGAAATAAAATTACAAAAAAAATGTAAACTGGGGACTTTTGAAAAAAAACCAGACTCAAGAAAGAAAAATATTAACAAATGAATGCAAACAAGATATTAATAAAAATGTTATAACATTTTTGAGATAATGTTTTACGAATCTGATTGTTATTATTTTAGCAATATTAATCAAAAAGAAAAGTTTTAATGATGGGTAAGCAAGATAATAGTCTTAAGAGTCAAAAGAGATTGTTTACAAACATTGCAATTATTAATTTAAAATTTTAATAATTAATGAAATTTTTAAAAATTTAAATTGTTCTGGCTGATTTAAACTAACCATAAAGTGTATGTTTTGTCTTCTTTTTCATTTGCTTTTTCTGTTGTTCTATTGTCCATGAGTTAATGGCTTGAATCCATGGAAAACAGCTTCTCAAATGATGCTTTGCTCTTGATATATATAAGAAAAAATTATTCTATTAACAAAATGAACTTTGATGTTATCCTTAGACATTCAATGGTGTAACTTTGCCTTATTTACTGCAGCTCAAGGAGTGGAATTTGAAGGCAGGCAGCAAATTTGTTGAAAAGTCATATTGACAATGTTGTCTCAATATGATGTGATACAGATGAAACATTATCTGACATCATGGATACTTTAAATTAATGAGAATTGTAATAAAGTGGCATACTCAGGATCTGAACTATAATAAAAGAAACAAACATATTAGGGTTAATAAATAAAATTAAATAAATAATAGTTTGATGATACAATTAAAGATCTAACTATTATGAAAATAAAGAACTAGCAATTGAAAGCCAAGAACAAACTGATATGAAGTGACATGCTTCAATATCAGGCTTGTAACAATGAAAAAATAATGCTTCATTAAAAAAAAAAAAAAATTGTAAGCTTTAGATATTGGCCTTCTCTACAAATTCAATATGATGTAAAAAATATTTGAGACTGAAAATATGTAATAAATGAAAACAAACTGATTTTGGACTTTCCAGGCGTTTAAAAAAAATAAGCAAGAAATGCAATTTATCAGTAGACTTACTAGTTACAACAAATGAAAAATGAGAAATATTTATGTACTGAAATAAACTTTTTATAAATTTTTAAATTAGATTGTAAATTTAAATTTTTGTTATTTAAAGAAATTTATACTAAGTCATTTTCTTCACTTTATCCTAATAACTTGTTATAAGAGACCCCCTAATATCTTACAAACTTAAAAATTTGAATGGATGTTCCCAGTATGATACTCTGAGAAGAACTGCTGTTAGAATTTTATAGAGAAGAAAACTTCTTGAATTATCAAATGGATGCATTACTTATGAAAATAAAATTTAAAAATATAGCTTTAACATAACTAAAGCATTTCCTAATACATATTTCTAGCAATTAAAGATGTTTCTTAAATTATTCATCGGAAAACAATTATTCTACATGGCGTTTATCATGCAAAAATTGAAGCTGGTTTAAAATTATAAATTTGTGATTTCTCAAATGAATTCAACTTCTAGCCTTCCCTTCTGGTTTTAAATAATAAATCTTTGTCCTAAAAATAAATCATTATCACATATGATCAATATACATGAATCTGTTTTGAATCCCTATGAGAATTGAAAACTGTCGAATCCAACATTAATTCAATATATAAACAAGGAGCCAGAATGAGATAATTTGATTTCTACCACCCACAAATGGGCCATTCAAGTTCAAGGTTGGTAATATATAAAACATTTGCTGACAAAACAAGAACACTTGTTATGTCGGCAAAAAATAAATAACAGTATGATATTTTACATAACACAATAGAAAGGAATATAACATTAATTACATTAAATTAAGTTATTGTGTCATAAACAACTGCTTAAAAATGTAGATTATTTTGAAATTTTGCTAGTAATAAGTGCATCAAAAATTTACTAACCATAGGCCAGTAACATAAATTATTATAAACAAATATTTTTCCATAAAAATTTATAATTAAAATTTTACCAAGCAAGAAAAATATATTAAGTAATAATTAACAAAAATATACAATTACATTTATATTTTCAAATTTAATTTTTTTAACTTAAAAAAATACTTGATTTGATTCATAATATAATGAATCAAATAAAGCTATATTGCTAAGCCTAAATTGAATGTATAAGAAGAATCAAATACATATTGTTTAAATTCATTCGCATTAAAGCAATTTTAATTTATATAATAATAGCAATTTGAATTTATATAATAATAATTTGAATTTATATAATAATATAAATTACATTTCATTGTAAAAAAATAATTTTAAAGATAATTTATATTGTCTTTAAAATAAATTTTTTCACCAAAAAGATAAGACTCTTCTCTTTTAAAGCTTATAAAAAGTATTTTATTCAAATTAAAAATATAACATATAAATTTTTGTTAAAAAATTTTAATAACGAGAATTGCACTATATTTGTTATTTCAAAAATACTTAAATGTAATTGAATTTTTACATTATCAGACATACTGCAACTTTTGACATTCAGCAAATATATTTACAATATATATTTAAAAACTATTTACATTTATAAATAGACAGTTTCAAAGTTGCAGCAATGAAATGAGGCATTCAAGAAACTATTTTTATTCCCTAGATCATGGTTAAATATAGCAAGTTGGCCATGTATAAAAAATTTAATTTGTGCTGTTATATCTTCAAAATTAATTTAAGCAATAATTGTTACAACAAGCAAATTAAGAAAAACTACAATTCAAGTGTTTACATTATTCACTTTTATATTATCCAATAAAGAAAACTGAGTTTTAATCAAATTTTAAGTTGCACTTACATATTCGTAATTAATACTAATCTTTAGATAATCAATATTGTAGTATATTAAATTTTAAAACCACTATTTCAGATAATATTGCCATTATCTTAAATTGTTTTCACTTTGTGATTTAATGCAATAATAAAGGAACATTTGCACCATAAAAATTAAAGTTCTTTAAGAACTTATATTAGTGTGATTATTTCTGAAAATAGAATACAAGAAAGAATGGTTATGTTCCAAGAAATATCAAAACTACAGAAAATATAATATAAATAGTGTTTAAAAAAGTTCTACAACAATTAACAGAAATTAATTATAAATACAATCATAGAAAAACAGCAAGTGTTGCATTACTGCATAACACAAATTTATCCCTATTTACAGATTTAAAATTAAAAAACAATTTTATTTAATTGCCAAAAAAATGAAAAAATATTTCATGAATTTCACATCAATTAAAATTGTAAATAATTCAAGTAAATGAAAGTATGGAAAAATAAAGAAATCCTTATCCAACTTGATGCATAACCATTATGCAAAAAGAAATACATACGGACTTAATTTTATCATTTTAATCACATTCATTCAATAATAAACACAAATGCTAATTTTTTTAAAAATCTTATTAATACGATTTCATTTTACCCTTTAAATCATAAGTAACAAAAATAAAGGAAATTACAATGCAATTTCACTAGGATCATGGATTTTTTTCATTGTAAGAAGTAGAAACCAAGTGTTGTTTATCATGAATTTGGAGACAAATGATCTTTGGAAGGCCATCTTGATCTTCAAGTGAAACAGTAAATTTAGAAAGTCCAGCATTGGGGCTTATACGAAGAGCTTGTTTACGACCACCTGGAACAGAGCATTCTAAATCTTCAACAAAATGGCGGAACAATTCTCGCAACCATCCTCCATGACTAACAACTAAAATGTTTGCCATTAGCGTTGGGCCGCTATCAGCATCATCACAAGAACTACACACAGAAAGTCTGCGTTCCTGTTGTAAATCATGGGCATTTTCTCGCACAGGATTATAAAAAACAGGTGATATGAAGTTTTGATCAACTAATGGTGAAAGAGAAACATTTGGGCACTCAATATTAGGAAGATCGCTATAACTAGACATAATTTGTGAGCGTATATCATCATCAGTGAACATGATGGAAAACTGTCCTTTTCCATTTTTACTGTGCTTAGAATCCACATTTTCAAATCCATTTTGTAAAGAAACTGCATCACATTTCAAATTGATTTGTATTTTTTCCTTTGATAAATCCAAAACATTACTAACATTACCATTAAAAGATTTTATGCAAGAGCTTGGTTCACCATTAGCAGATTCAGCAGAATTACTTGTGGTAGATTCTTTTACGCACACTTTGTTGAGACTTTTATTCTGACAATCATCATGTTGCATGGTATCGCCTTCACCATTTTCCCACTTCCGTTTATGTCCACTTGGCTTACCACTGTCAAGCTGAAGTGATCCATTTAAATTCATTTGACTTATAGCAGATTCATTTGATTGCTCAGGTTTACTACAAGATTTAACCATTTCACAAAGATCTTTGAAAAATGACACTGCTCTTTCATGAACCTGAAATATTTATTAAAAAATGAAACATCTATAAAAAAAAGAGAAGTATAAGAAAATATTTTAAATATCACATAATATAAAACTAACTTGTTGAATAGTTTCTCCTCCAGGTGGTGTATACTGGCCTGTATTTTGACTAGATTTTTCAGCAGCTTCTTTTAGAAACTTAAAGCTTTTGCCTTCTACATTACCAAATTTCTAAAATAAAGGGAAAAAGAGTGAAAAAAGTATAAAAATAGTTTTTTTCCTTTAAATATAATTTCAAGATTAAAAAAGAAACACCAGAGTGACAATCAAGCTAAAAAGAAAGGCCTGTGTGAAATAGCATGACAAATTCTGTGGTCATAATTGTTTAATATTTATATTTCATTTGCAGAATACATGGATCAAACAAATTCAAATATAGTCTATATATTGAGGCAGAATTTTAAAAAACAATTCTATCAGAATCCCTTTGTCTAAACAGAACACAAAATTTAAAACAAGCATCACACATTCTAATAATTTTGTTTTCCTTTTAATTTTAAATTAAATACAGAATAGAAAAACAATAAGAATTTATTTTAAATTTAACTTCTGCATATACAGTTCAGCACAATTTCAATGACTTTATCATTCCAGTTTAAATATATATATATTATGAAATTTTAAAAAAGACAGATGAAACATCTTTTTCAGATCGGAGTTTCAATAAGCTATGAACTTGTTCCTTACTCTCCTAGCAATTTAAAGGTAAGTTTTCAATCTTACAATAAATTACCAATAAAAAATACTTTTTCAATCCTATAGTCATGTAATTCAAACAGAACAGCATCATAAAATTGTTCTTATTACTTCATCGATCATGAATACTGATTGCAAAAAAATTGACAATTTTATGGTTATAGATAAAGAAAAATTTGTTATTTTCCTCGTAAATAATAATGGTAATAAAAAAAAAGAAAAAAAAGATAAAATTACAGAACTGAAAGAAAACATTACTTTTGAGATAGTTAACAGTTTGTAATAAACAATTTAAAGCCTGGACGCTGCCTTTACACGATATCCAAATAACAAAAATCTTGATCTCTTTCATACCTTGTTCCATTTTAATAATAAGCATAATTTTTTTTCGTAAATGAAATAAGGCAATTACAATCACAAAACTCTAAAATTATCTACTTTCATTATATTTAGTTAAAAAGACAAAAACAATGATAAATTTCAGAAAAATCAGAATTAGTTTCATTTTAAATTTTTTAAAAATGCTGTTTAAATTGAACACTATTAAACTATCTGTTATTCATGTATCTATACTACACTTAACAGAAATATATTTGGTAGTTTTGGTTTTTTGGTTTCGTCGCTCAACGGTAATTTTTTGTGCACGAGGGCTAATTATACCGGGACCTATGGTTTAAAGTGGATTCTGAACCACTACAAACATCCATGCCCAAGGTGGGATTCGAACTCACGAACTGTTGAACTGAAGGCAAAAGCGCTAAACACTCGCCATCAACTTGGTAGTGCATGAAAATCAAAATAACATTCCAATACCATCATAAGAAATGCTGGATTAAAAGGTGATAGATGGGTTGAAAAGTTTAAACAATTTTTTTTTAAATACTATCATTTAAAATTATTCACAGTAAAAAATTTCAATAATTTATGCTCTACATTACATATATCATTAGCTAAGCAATGAGAAAAAGATAATATCCATTAACATTTTTGTTTTAAATTACTTAAATTATATCATGACAGAAATTTAAGGAGAAAATTTAATATGTAAACATAATACATGAATGGAAAAAAAAAAGAAAAAAAAGACAAATTTGAAATTTTGATAAATTGAAAATAAAAAGCAGTGTACATTAAACTCATTGTAAAATAAAGCATATTTTTCTGCAAACATGTACTGGTTTGTAATTTTAAGTTTAAAACAAATAATTCTGATGAGTAAATTTGTTTGCAACACATTTCATAACAATCCTACATTGCTAAAGAACTCCGCTAAACTTCAGACAGAAAGAGAGGAATTTAAAAACATTCACCAATCTACATTTTACAATCTGAGTTGGAATAATAAACTACTAATTATTTTTCTTTCTTTTATTTGACTTATAAAAGAGCCAGTAATAAGACTATTTGAAAAATATATTTTAAAAATTTTAAGTTTCAGAAAAAATTAAGCAGGTAAAATATTGGTAATAGTGGAAAATAAACAAGAGAACTTTAACTTCATTCTTAAGAAAATAAATGTCAAATATATTCTTTAAAGAAACTAAATAGAAATTTCTAACTTAAAATTATGAAATTTTAAGAAATTAAAATTTTTAAAATGTGAGAAATAAATTTAAGTATCTTATTTTGGAAAAACCTTGTTAAATTTTAAAACTTATAAGAGATTTCACAACAGAAAGATAAATTTATGAAAACAATACGCAAATATTTTTTGTTTTACACAAATTTCCGGAATACCAGAAAGTTTCATAAATAAAATAGAAATTCGATTTTAAATATAAAATTTTCCTATTTTATTCACATTAAAAAATTTGTAACATTAATAAAATTCAAAATTTGATACATACTCTTTCTCTCAAACGACGATCATGAAGTAATGCAGCTTTGAAAGATTTATTCTGACGAATAATACTTTCTGCAGTCTAAAAATTAATGTATTATTACTTATTAAGATATGCAATTTAGTTTCATACAGCAAAAAATTACAGCAGTATTATGCCACAATATGTATTTCTAATATATAAGATGCAAATTATAAATTTATAAATTGATTAGATTTAAAAACTAATATATGCGCACTTGCCAACATTTAAAATTTTAAAACCATATAATTTTTGTGACTTTTTATACTATTGTACACAAAATATCCACAGTTATAGTAAAATTTTTGTTAGACTAAAATAACTTTGTCCCATTTTGATAATACACATTGCAGAAAATAATAACATATGCAAAAAATAATAAATATTTTTAACCATTTTTATTGAAACATATTTTTAACAAAATAACTAGAAAAATTGAATTGGTGATGAATGATGATTGATTGCCTTTATAACACTCATGAACACTTACACTTTTAAAAGGATACATTTATTTTAAACAATCCTTTATTGTATATAATCTTTATTTATGATGACTTAAATAATCAATTTAGTTTAAACACAAACTAAATTTAAAGTACCTAAAAATTCTTTTTAAAGTTAAAGAAATTGGCCATTTAAATCTAGACGGTAAACATTTTTCATAATTATATACATTAGACAAAATAAATAATGCTTCTCTCTTTCTTAGTTTTTTTTTTTTTTTTTTTTTTTTTTTAAATATACAACCAGCATATGTGTAATTGTAGAATATAAACAGAAATTAACACATTACAAATTGCCTTGGTTTTTATAAATTTTACTTATATATAAAAAAAATCTTAAATAATTTTAATTTTTCCTTATTGCATAAAAAGTAAACACATACTCATAATTCAATGATTTTGCTGAAGTTTATCCAGCTTGGAATTTTCAAATGCTGCTAAAAAAAGTTTTTGTTCTTTTTGCAAACAATACCCTCTACACAAGTTCAACACTACATTATAGTTGCTAAGCAAGCACATTCAAGAAACAAGAAAGGAATGTATATTCTAGATTAATTTGGCAATTGATACAATTTTAACCCAATACTGTAAAATTTTACAATTCATCAAAAACATTATACAGCTAAATAGTGCAAGTTAAAAGCTATGTATGTATAAATATATTTTATACAAATACATATTATATATTTTAAATATATTACATGATAATGATCAATATATAATTTTAATGAATTTTAAGTCATGAATATCAGTTACCAAGAGTTGTTAAAAGGGCAGTCGATAAATGAGTAAAGAATTTTAATATTAAGCAAAATATAATATTATACGATTCAGATTTCAGGATTTCATATTAAGATAAAATTTTATCGTTCTTGAAATTTTTACTAATTTTCAAGTTGAATAACTCATTAAATATTTTAAATATACTAAAATTTATCGAGTTAGTGTAAATAAAGTATTTAATGTCTATATATTAACTGTATTTAAAAGCATTAAATGCATTTGAAATTAGTGAATATATTTTTAAAATTTGAGATATTTAATAACTTGTTTCTAATTGTTTTGAAATATTTTAAAGCAATGAAAGTTCACAGTTAAAATTTATATCAGTTTGGTTTTCAAAATGAGTGATGAGAAAAATACTTTTAAAGTATGTTACTGATTTTCCATTTATTTGATTTTAAAAATAAAATTCCTATTCAGCTTTATATCATTTATTAAAAATTAAGCGAATAACTCTGCAGAATTATCTTCTTTGAAATTTACTTGCTCTACAAAAGTTAAATTTTTTCTACTTGGTGCTTCCCTTGATTCACAACTAGTATACTGTTAAAATCCTGGACTCATCTGTTTTGCAATGCCCCAGGCTTTTACAAATAAGTTTGGCAAAATTCAAAAGTGGTCATTTGAAATGCATGAAATTTTATATTGGAGAAAATATGTATGTCCTTGCTCTTGTTTCTTACCTACTAGCCTTGCTCACGCTTTCGATTGTTTTGACACCTCTTGTAGGTGTTGTTGGATGTGCAGATTTTTAAAGTTTTATCCAATGTGGTCTCTTCGATTTGGTGTAGGTTTTCCTGCACCAAGGAGATGAACAGCATTCTTTTCACAAAATTTCAAAAAGTGTTTAAAAAATTTCCAAAAATATTAAGTGAAATATAAAATAACTAAATATAAATAATTCACTTGTGTGCAACATCACGTGAAAGGCCACAAAGTTTATTCTCAGTGTCCAAAATGCAATACTGCTCAAGCTTCTATTGCCTACATTTTGGCATGCATTGGTTTAAATAAATGACAGTTATTCTTGAGCCCTAAGGCTGTGCTCCCTTGTTTGAAGGCATTCGGGCTCATGTACCTGGTTTGATGTTGCTGTCACACACAACCAGGAGGGATAAACCACATAACAAATATGAATAATATTTTTTATGTAAATAAATATTTAAAGCAATAATGAAAATTCTCTCTTCAAAAAATGTTCAACATAATAATCAAGAAATGCAGCAATATTCTTTCAGCGTATCAACTGAAAAATATATGTAAATTTAAATACAAAACAATGCAAAATTTCAATATTAAAAGCAGAAGATCACCATTGGAGCTTCAAAATAGAAGATATTAGTCTGTGAACAAAGAATTAGTTCACAGTTTGGTGAACTAATTTTGAGTTAAAATTATTAATAATTTTTCATCTAATGAATGTTTGATTTGGTTGTAATTCTACAAAAAACTAACTGGGAGACAATTCAATGCAGAAGAAACACAACATCGTTTACACAAGATAGTAAGGTAATAAAAAATTAATGCTAAGCACATAGTATAGAACAAATAGAATGTCTTTTTTGACAGAGTGGCAATGATTTAAAAAGTTTGTCCAGACAATAACAAATCAAAAATCTTCATTGAGGATTAAAAATTTCCCTAATTCAGGGTTCATACAGATTTCCAATAATCAAATTCCAGGAGTTTTCCAAGAGTTAAATAAAAAATTTCTAGGAGGTATCGACATTCATGTTAAATAATTTTTTATTTTATTTAAAAAACTGTTCTTAACCAAATATGCAGATAATTATGTACATGCGATATATTTTTTATTTGAGTTAAAATTACTAATGATTATTTCAAAAGCCTTAAATAAATTAACAGCTATAACAGAAAGTTTGTAATTTAAATAATCAACATTCTATATAATACTGGATTATACATTGTATGAAATAATAAGTACTTTTAGAGTTTTTAGACATTCCCAATAGATTCCGATAGCAAAGATTCTTTTAAAAACTTTTGCATTAAACTTTTCAATAATGCATGAAAATCTCCAGCAATAAATAGCAACATTGGTTTATCAGTTTGATAAAGTGTCAGAAAAGGTTTTACTTCCCGAGCAATAAGTATAAAAAAATTGAATTTAACAGAAAAAAGTACATCTTTTGTATACTTCTATACAATACTAAATGTTATGGCACCAGAATTAGAAAATTTTTTGTTTTGAACAAATGACATATGTTTTAAAATACAATAACATTTCAAGCAATCTGCTGAAAACACTGATACTTTCTAACCAGCGATATTTGCAGAACTTTAAAGGAAATTTTACGCTTGGGTAAAGGCTACAAAAGTCCTCCCTACATGCAGATGAATTCCTAAATAGTCTGTAAACTGCACTTTCTGCTACCTCAACTTCTGGAAATGAGGAGCATCCATGGCTGTAAGCATAGTGTAGAATGTGTAGGCTACAGATACCAACATTTACAATATTTGAATAATGTTCTCTTTAAAAAACCGACTATTTTAGTCAAAACAGATCAGTTTACATTTGGAGTAATCCACTTGTTCCTAATATTAAGCACTTCTCATTCACTTTTTCAAACAAAATAACTCCAGTTGAATGACCTAAAACTTGGATGAGTAATACCTTGTTTTAACTGTATCATTATCCAAAATCTTACATGGCAGTCCAATTGTTTTGTCTGCAGATGATTATTGAAGGTTTTATGAAAGAAAAGCACCTAAGTAGAAACATTCTTAACTTTTTCTTTTAATAAATTTGAAAAATACGTTGCAATTCCAAAAACTGTTAAATAAACACACTTTTTTTAATGTTTTATGCAATGTTTCCAGACAGTGCTATTACAAAGCAATTAATGAGTAATAGAATTGAATAATGTTCTCTTTAAATTGCGCAACATATTGACTTTGTTTGGTGATTACTTCACACTTCACTTTACATAAATATCAATATTTCTAAACCAAACTATCATGAAATTATGTAGTTGAACTAGATTTCAAAACTGTTCATAGAATTCAACAGTTAAGGCTCTTCCAGACCTACGTGAGAACTTCTGTTGTCTTATCGCCCATCTGGTGTTAGTTCTCAAAGCTTGTAGAGGGGAGTATCCCAAACATTATTATTGGTTGAAATTGCTTGTCAATCAATCTTTTGAAGTTAGCAAGTCTGCTAGATTTGGCGCGTTATATCATGAAAAATTAAAGTACTAACGCCATAAAAACAGCCAAAAAGAGAGTTTTAAATTTGCTCCTAACAGATGTTTACCTCAAATTACCCTCAGGGTTCTTAGAATAGGGGTGAGGGAAAGTGGGTCACTACAAATGCTCAACGAACTGACAATGGAATTACCTGTCGCTGTCTTATGGAAAATTAGCTGCCAGTGATTCCAAGGAAAATATTATTTATTTATATTTTAGAGTTCGGTTTTTTATTATTCGCACTAAAAAATATGAAGATAAATTGCAAATGTTGAGTGATTTTACAGTTACTAATTAAATGGTCAAAAATGATTATCAGAATTCAAATCAAACCTAAAATACTATATGAATGATTAAAAATATATTTTTTTAATTGCCTTGGTTCAATTTGATTTTATGACTTGATCCATTGACTTAAGATACTTTTGAATATGAATGCAACAAATAATTAAAAACTATTATTTTCAAAACTATCTCAATATAAAAATATTTAATTTTTTTCAAGTTTTTTTAAAACTTGAACTTGAATAACTTTATATATATACAAATTCTAATTATATAAAAATAGATGAAATGATTATTATATACAGTTACAATATATATTTTTATGAAAATTACGTTATGATTATCTATCTATCTATGCGTGCGTATATATATATATATATATATATATATATATATATCTATATATATATATATATATATATATATATATATATATATATATATATATATATAATCGTATCGTAATTTTCATAAAAATATTGTAACTGTAATTATTTATATAATAACCATTACATCTGTTTTATATAATTAGAATTACAGCTTGAAAGAGATTCATCTCTTATCTTTCCTCTCACAAGTCCCTAACTGTATTCCTCTATATAAATAAAATTAACTAAGTTATAATTAGAAGTACACGTTTTTTAAAAAGTTGATATTCTGGTGTAAAATGAGAAATATACTTTAATTCTGAAGATTTTAAAACTCTTCAGTTTTTTTATTAGATATTTTCCCCTGGCTTGATAAAGACAAAATTTGATTAGCACTAAATATGCCTTATAGAAACACACAGGTAAATTAGATTAAAATAAGTTTAGAGTAAAATTGTGAGAAATATAAATTAGGTTTATATCTGTCAACAAATAATCAAATGCAAATTATAGCATACGAGAAAAATTTAATTTCATAGTAATACGAGTAAAATATAATACAATTTCATTAAATTAGGTTTATTTGTCAACAAATAATCAAATGCAAATACAACTTATAGCATACGAGAAAAATGTAAATTCATATTAATACGAGTAAAATATAATACAATTTCATGAGCATATGGGAAATTTAGTTAATACCTTGAAATATATATGAGGTAAAATAGTAATTAAAATAATTCTGTTAATAAAGTAAAGAAATGCTTGAGCAATTCACATTTCATGAAGAAAAATAGAAACTATATATATATATATATATATATATATATATATATATATATATATATATATATATATATATATATATATATATATATATATATATATATATTTAGTTTCTATTTTTATATGCATACAAATTCGTATAGTTAAACTTTTATTTCTTTGGATTTTCATTTTCAGCTTTTTTTCTTTTTTTGCGATTGGAAAGGAAATCGCTTTTTCATCGATTTCCTTTTAGTGAAAAGATGAAGTTTTCTTATCGTATTGTAATCACTTTTTTCATGTTTAAAATACACTAATTTTACAGAGTTTAATTAATGAGAAAAAGATCCAAATACATTTAAAATGGTAAAAGTGTTGAAATGAATTTACGAGAAATTTGAATTTTCGGAAAACAGCATTCAACATCAATTGAGAAATGCGTCAAGGTGAATAATATGTTCAACAGAATCTTGCGGTTGAATAGTTTGGAATGGCTGTTTGGAGACAGTATTGTACTGCTTATCCCATCTTAGTGACAACAAGGTGATTTATGATTTAATTATTGTTGTAGCCATACAGAGAAAGAAAGTCGTTCAATCACACTATTTCTAGACTAGTCACTTTGAGCATATCTAATTGATTCTCAATTTCCTTCCTGATATTCTCTCTCAAGCATTTCTTCTTGAACATCAATACTATGACTTCAGTTACATATTTCATGTCGCCTTAAGTGCTACAGGATATTTATTCATTCTTTTGATATTTTATTACTTTTATTCCTTTTTTTGTCAAAAATAATGTCATTTGCGTTGCGCAGAACAATATTTTTCTCAAATAAATTTAATGAGCATAAAATCATTCCCCTAAGAGCATTGATGTCATCTGTATTGTAGTGTGTTTTAATATATTGTTATCATTCGTTTGGTTATTGAAATGCTTTTATGTTTTTCCGCTGAAGTTTCACTACAAACCCAATTTTTTTTTTCAAAGATATTTATAATTTTTCAAATTTAAAGTGTTTAATTACTTATCAGACGCAATATTTTAGTATGCTGGTATCGTATTAATCATACCTTATAGTGTATTTTTTTTTCCTGAAATAAGTTGAAAATAAAATGAATTGTCCAAATGTTTGTAGAGGTAAAAACTCAGTAATTTTGGAAAATGATTAAAAATCAAATTAAAATATTTGTCTCACTATTATTCTAATAAACTTATCGTTCTTATTATTAGATATTTTATTTTATAAGAAATATATATATATATATGTATACTTACATATATTTATGTATATATATACATACATATATATATACATACATATGTATACACACACATATATATATATGTATATATATACATACATATATATATATACATACATATACATATGTCTGTGTGTGTGTTTGTCTATTGTAAAATGCATTTTTTTATATTAAGTTCTTTAAATTTTTAATACATAGGTAGTTTTATTTCCAAATCGTAGTATATAATATAATTGAACAAGGTAACACAAAACAGTTTATAATGTTTCATTATTAAAATTTACTTAAATGATAATAATCAAAGTTGATTTAAAAGTACATATCATAGCTACTTTTCCAATGCTAATAAACAGAAATCTAACATGCATTATTTACAGATGCCTTTTGTATTTCACGAGTGAGAAAAGCTAATTCGTCTTGCTCAATTTGGAAGTGTTTGCCAACCACATGGTAAAACAGCGGGAATCATATGGGGAGAAGTTTTTCTCAGAAATTCATCCTGCTTTAGGTTACCGTAGTGAAATAGAAAAATCAGCCAAGTTTGGCATTAAAAATTTTCCAGTTTCATAGGTGGCGTTGTGTACAGAGGTGGATTTTCAGAAATAAGAATGAGTTTGATTTGTTATCAAAATTCGTATCGAAATATTAATGCAATCAAAAATATTTTTAGCTTAAAAAGAAAAAAAATGTTCATTTCTTAACTGTACGGATAAAAAAAGGAAATATCTTTAAACCTAATTTTGTACAACTTTAATGAAATTAGAATTTAGTTAAAATTTACTTGGATCGAGATATTTTGACATTTTAAAAATATTTGAAAAAATTTTAAACGCTAAAAATGGACGTCGAAGTGACAGTAGCTCTGTTTTTTGTAATTTGCAAAAGGCCGGAAGTTTCTATCATGAAAATAGCACTTGTGAAACATTAAAATATTATCCATAGGATTCGATTTTCCTCAACGAAGGTCTAGCAGGGCCTTAAGAACACAAAAATTGAATATTGATCATGCCGCCACTAAGTGGCAATATTAAAAACTAATACTGTTTTAAGTTTTTACACAATTTTCTTGAAAAATTTAAAATATTAAAACAAAAACAATACAAAAAACTAAGATATTCTAGAAAAAATAAATGCATTCCAGGTAAAAAACATTCCAGGATTAATTCACAATTTTCCAGGAGTCAAGTCAAAATTCCAGGAGTTTCAAGGGCCCTTAAAATATTTTTTGGAATTTAAGGAGTTTCCAGGAGTTGTGTGAACTCTGCTAAATGTCAGTAGTGTGAAATTTTCTGTTGATTATCAAATTACCAAATTATCAAATGGATCTCAATTTAGTAGCTCCATTTCTTTAAAGGGCCACACATTTATTTTATCTAGTGTGCACTGTAGAGTACAGTCACACCATCTTATTAATACTCCACACTTTTAACAAGATTTTGGATAGGAAGAGCATGCTGATCAAGTCATTTGATGAATACCTGCTTATTTTATAAGAGCTCAACGCGACAAGTTCTGTGTTGCTGTGCACTGTTATTCACAAATACAAAATCAGCATCAATGGCATATTAAAAAATTAAAAACAGGTAAGGATAACTTCATCAATAAGACAATTTTGATAAGATGTTTAATATGAGTTTTTTTCTCCAATTCAAAATATACTACAAAATGCTGTGAATCGTAGGCAACACCCAGAATGGTTTGTTTGTTGCTCAACGGTCATTTTTTGCAAACGAGGTCTAATTAGACAGGGACCTACGGTTTAAAGTGGATTCTGAACTACTACAAACATCCATCCCCAAGCTGGAATTTGAACCCATGAACTGTTGAACCAAAGGCAAGAGTGCTAACAAAATTTCAAAATTTTGAAATGAATTTATTTCAAAATTTTGAATGATAAATATCAATTGCATCTCTTTCCCAGAAAAAGCTTATCATTCTATCACCTGTAAGTTGTTCCGATATTTCTGCAGTCAAATCACAAAAATATGTAATTTTGTAATATGACTTCTGTTTTCACTAGGACAAGTATATCTGGAATATCCAATTAACTATACTCAATGTAATTTGAAATGATTGTCTTTTTCATGCTAGAGAACACTAAGGCCATGATGTTGATATTTGCACACATTTTTTACGTACTTAGCCAGAATTTAATTGTACAGATTACAAAAAGTTGAGTTGAAAGTATAAAAATGAATGTTGCTCAAACTTTGAATAATCTTTAATTTCCAGTAAATTAAATTTAAAATAAAAAGGATTTTAATAATTCATTTTTGTAAAATTTAAGCATTTAGAATGAGGTAAAAATATTTTTACGAGGAACAGGTTGAAAATTCCTAATCTACATAAAAATTAAGCTTTACAAACTAAATTCACAATTTGATATACACATTTCATAAACAAATCATTCAATATGGAACAGATAGAAAAATAATGGAAAATCAAAATCCAATGACCTTTTTGTTTTTGAGAAATTTTTAGATATAAAAGTAAACTTACTTGCTTAGCACGGGCAAGATCACTTGCATAGACATGACTATACTGCTGATACTGTAAATGAAATCCTAATAATTCTGCTTGACGAAGACCTGTTTGAGATAAGGGTACATCTAATTGTCCTATAAAAAAATTCAATAATTTCAAGCAAAATTTATTAACAGAAATAAACAAAATTCATAAATATTTAAAATGATAGAGAGAGAGAAAATACTTGAGAAACATGACAACACAGATGCTTACCCTCTTTTTATCAATTAAAAAAAACAACTTATAATAGCATTAATAGAGGGAAATTGTTTCAGATAATGTTGGTGTTGAGAATCTTTGAAAAATTAGTTAACCTCATAAGAATGACATTCAACAGAGTAAGATGTAAAACAAAGATGGAACCAGAATTGTCAGAAGTTTTCTAAACTTAAAAGGGACAGAATCAAGGAGATTCTTTAAATAAAGCTATTCAGCATTTTGCCAATTCTTTTTCTACCCACTGAAAAGTAATAGTTTCATCCTACTTACTTAAACAGTTTGGACTAGATGGAAGCATTTTTCTGCCAGCTGCAGTCATGTAAATTTTGCCATTTTCATCATTTTGTTTTGATGAATTTCTTTGTAATCGTATGAAAAATTTTTAAAGTAAGTTTAAATATTCTTTCAGAATTTATATTTCAGATATTCTATTAACAGACATCTTATAACTTTTTTAAAATTATTTTTACGTTATTAGTTTTAATTACAAATTTCAACTACTGTCCTAAAAATAGGACGCTGGAAGGATTCGTTAAATATTTTGTTATTTAGTCTATTTCAAAAGTGCTCAAGATGGCGTGTAAAAAAGTTTTTAAAACTGTCAAGGAAGTTGTAGAATATCTATTTTCTGAGGAATAAATGAGTCTAAAATGATTGCTTTGCCACCTGAAGTATATGAATTAACACTGAAACTCTCTTGACCCCTCTGTAAAGGACGTTGCAGATAGTATTGAAATTTCTGTACCTTATGGAAACCATAATGATCTTAGAGAGAAAAATTTATCAAGCTAAAGTAAAAAGCGAAGTTACTCGGAATCAGGATAAAATATATGTAAGGTAAGAGTTAATAGCAGATTGGAAAAAAAATTCCGCCAAATTATAATTTTTCTGATGAAAGTAATGCTTAAAAAATAAACTTTCATAAAGCTGTAAGCACTTTAGAGGGACTATCGCCCATAAAAGTTTGTCTCTGACATATTTGGAGCGTATTTTAACAGAAACAGAAAAATACGCCAAACAATGGAAAAATAAACCAAATTTTTCCTTAACAACTGAATTAAAAATATTTATCAGTTTTTTTTTTGATTTTCTCTGGATATCATATATTATCAAGTGAACGTGACAATTGGTTGGTATCTGTTGACCACGGTAATTAGTATTAGCACTTCCCCACAGAGCACTATGACCATTAAAATGATATATTAATACATAAGGAACAGGAAGTTGCTGTAATAGTTTATTTAAGTTGTTTTGGGAAATGGCATTACGTGGTGGTAAATAAATGTTACAGACAGTGATTCGGAAATTAATATATCTCAACTGCCACAGCTTTCAGCAAAGCACGTAAGAGAAATATTGTGTGAAGGTAATTATTCGAAGCAAGAATACATACCCCACCTGATACAATAGATGAGGGGGTGTCATTTGTTTGACAGGAGCATCTGTGCTAATGCACATATCTCCTGCGGATCATTCGTAAAAAATGTTCCTAATAATTGTTGGTCTTGATGAACTAAAAAAATATTGATCGAACACTAGAAAAAATGACAGGTTTTAATGGATGGGTGCTAGTGATCTAAGGTGTCGAACATGATGGAATCAAAAATTGGTATCCCCATCAATGGCAAACCGGTGGTTAGTACTGATATTTGAGAGAGGCAACACAATGTCAAAGGGGCAGAGCACAAATAGCTGGTGCTTTATTGAGAAAAACAAAAGGGCATTTTAGATTATTGGGCTGTTACACTCTAGGCTAAGGCCTATTTAATTATAACATAGTACTGGATATAATAATCTTCTGATAAATACATATTTTGATTGATACCTAATAGTTACAATTTGATAGTACATTTCTTGATTACAATAAAATTTCTTTGAACCGTATATTTCTTGATTACAATACAGTTCTTTTTACAGTATATTTCTTTACACAATTCAAATTAATTATACAATTTTTTCAAAATTTGTTAGTAAATGTTAGTATAAATAAGATATATACAAGTTTCAAGTCTACGGAGGAACAGTTCAATAAATCTGAGTGCATTATTTTGAAGTTACTGTTATTACTAAATAATATAAACATTAAATTATTGCATTGCTGAATATATTATAATTTTATGTATATATGCAAAGTAAATACGTGATAAGTTATTAATTAATATGATTCAATTTTTACTGTACTACAGTAATTACATTAATGTTAGAATTATAGACTCATTATTTATTGTAGATGCATCAATCATTAAGTAATATTTACATTTAATGGGGTTGTAGTTTAATATGATATATATTTTATGTTTTGCTGATGGAACTTCATTCGTAATTTAGTTAAATTTTCACACTATTTTCATTCACATCTATCAGCGATGCAAAAATGTGCGAATATATGTCTGTGGTTTATGTAAAATTAGTTTAGATTTTTTAAATATAATCACAAGAAATCTTTCATTCAGGATATACTAGTGCAATAAGCATTAGTTTCAGTTTTGATATTGGCTTGAACTTTTCCCAGCTATGTGCATGGGAAAGTCGCTGGCAGAGGAGCAAGTGTGTGGTAGAAGTGGAGGGGACTTGACATTGATGGATTGCTAATCGATTGTAAATTGCATTCTGGCGAGGGATCCATCATGTGTGACATATTGGGGTTGGGAACAATTATTTTTCGAGGCTTGGAGAAATGGCTAAATATTTTATTTTAAAGTTTTACGAAGCTTTTGCAGTAAAATGGAAATAAGAAATATTATGTGCTAGTTATCACACACCAATTATAATTCCAAAACATAGTTGATGACCACACATTTATTTATACACAATATTTTAACATTTTTACTTATTTATTATTTAGTTTATTTAATATATTTAATAAAGGGGTTATGCATGTTCCTAAGAACAGTTCTTAGTCTCCCGTTGCAAAGTTCATTGATCTTATAATCAGGCTGGTTATTGATAAGTGGCTTATTTATATTATTTAGGTTTTCATAGAATTTTTGAGACAGCCTAATAATAAAATCATTAATATTTTCTATATCAAATTTGCGGAAGATATTAGCATTTCTGAAATAGATTGCAGCATTAACTAGCATGTGAATTATCTTGTTTTCATAGGATTGAAGCCTTATGACATATTTGAAGGCTGCAACCCCAGACACGAGCTGCATAGGTTAATACTGCCCGAATGAGTGCTTTGTAAATTAGTAATTTATTATCAGTACTGATTATTGAGTTTCAAGAAATTAGCGGATAGAGCACTGTTTCTATCTGTCTACATTTTTTTCACTATTAAATTTATATGAGACAGCCATGTTAGTCTCCTGTCTAGGGTTACTCCCAGATATCTCAAATTTGTGGACCAAGAAATGCTAATATTAATGGTCAGTTGATGTGTATCTTTTCATTTATTACCAAATAAAATGTCCACACACTTATTTGGATTGATAGAAATTTTCCATTTATTTAGCCAGTTCTCCAATACAGAAATATAGTTTTGAATCGGAACCGAAAATTGAAGTTTAAAGATACTTGCAATGGCATTCACTTTTTCTATATCTGTGTAGTGAGTATGTTTCACCATTAATGAGAGGAATATTTGTCATTTTTTTTTCTTGTGAAAATTTATGGCCTTCCATAATGAGCCATCAGTTGGTTCTAAAGAGCTAAAAGGCTGTGTCCATTTGGTCTCTTTATATTTCCTAATTTCGGTTTTTAACTTGTTATTAAACTTATTATAATTTTTCTTATCCTCTGGTTTTTTAGTTGATTGCTATATTTTCCCGAGCCCATTACCAATTTTAATTTTCTTTTTAATATTACTAAGTAAATACGAGCAGTTTTTTTTTGTGGTTTTTTTTATGTTAATTCATAACAATTGTATATATTTTGAGATAGGTTTTGAATAGCAACCTCGATCTCTTCCTCTATGTTGATAGTAGCTTCATAATTTATTTTATTAATTAAAAGGTGTTTGAATTTTGTCCAATTGGGAATTAATGTTTGAGTAGAGGTGTCTATTTTGTTAAGTGTATGAAATGTGCACATTACTGGATTGTAGTCACTTTTCGCAGCTGTATGGGTGTTTGTACTGTGTGTGTAGGGAAAATTATTAATTACAAAGAAATCATTGACAGTGCCTTTTGCATGAATGTGGCCATCAATTCGTGTAGGTGTATCCAGGGCAGCTACAATCAAATTATTTTGTATAATAAATTGTTTGAGTGGGAGGCCAAATTTATTGTTTCTATGACAATGCCATGTTGTGTGATATGCATTAAAGTATTATTATGGGAGCATAATATGTGAATTGTTTTTGTTAAATAATTTATTTATGTCTTTTATTGGAAAATTACCGCATTGAGGATGATTTGGGAGGATTTTTAATGGTGGTATGTAAAGAGAGGTGATTAAAAGTGGAGGTAGGTTATTTAATTTCAATTTGTGTTGCCTCCACTGTCTTTAGGAATGGTGTCTTGATGTGTAGGTGAGAAATTGATCGGTTAACTAAAATTGCTGAAAGGCCCACTCGATACAGCATCATCAGGCATGTTCATTCAATAAGGCATGCAACCTTTTATTTTCCAAGTAATATAAGATTTCAAGTTTGTTTACTGGAGGACTAGACAAAAGAGAATGTGAATTTATTGTGTCTTTAATGTCAGATGTGCATGTGAAATTTACAGCAATAAATTGTGGCTATAAAGCCACATTCAAAGATAGACTTCTCTGAAGTAGGTTTGCTTTGTGTCTCAGGTTTCAAAATGGATATTGATAAAGTGTATGTTTGTACAGCAATTGATACTCTTTTTATCAGTACGTGAGCATATGGCTTCTTAAAACTATTTGTTTTATTTTGAAGTTGTTTTTTGGCTTCTTGATATGAGATTTTTGCATAGCTTTTATCCTTTAAATTTCTTTTTCATGTTGCCAGAGAGAGCAGGTTTTAGAAGATGCATTATGATTTCCTTTACAGTTTATACAAAACAGTTCAGATTTACAGTCTGATTCCTGGAGTTCTAGACTTGAGCATCAAATACATGTAGCTTTTGATCGGCAAAATATTTTAAAGTGTCCAAATCCATTACAATTAAGACATCGTTTGGAATTTCGGATATAAGGTCTGACAGGACAGTTCAGATAACCTGCTTTTATTGAATTGGGGAGATTAGGTCATTCAAAAGTTAATATCAAGTTTTTTTTGTGGGAAAAATTTCTTCACCATAATGGATGGTGATTCAACAGACATTGCAAACTCTTTGGTCTTTTACTTCTTCCAGAATCTCAGTTTCAGATACTGATAAAAGGTCTATCTCTGATATTGCACCACAATATTGATTAAGTGATTTATGACTAGAGGCTATGACAGGAATTTCTCCAAGAACTTTTACAGATGAAAGAGACTTTGATTGTTGAGCAGATGAACTCTCTATTAGTAAATTTCCAGATCTTAACTTTTTTATATTACAGGGTTCTCTTGCAAAAGCCTTAATCTGTTGAGAATTTTGAAAGGTGACATTTGTTTAAGCATGCCCCCATTGTTCTGTATTAATATGAACTTTGGGTAAACATTTCCAAATTTGTCAAACTTACTAGTTAATTGTGATGAGTTAAGGCCCTTGTCACGGCCTGAATTTTCTGGACCCATAAGAAGAAAAAATGTTCATCCCAGTGAGCCTCCACCCATCACAGAGCCCAACAAAGGAAGGCAGTAACCAGCTCAAGCAAAAGCCAGCCTTGTCACTTACCTCAGGGATATCACCAGGGTATAGTGCTACATGCTGGGACGATCTAGCAAACATGTCCGTACAACACAGAATGCAGGACTAGTCCTACAGCACTGCATGCAAGGGAAAAAATACTCCTAACATAGTACCAGCTAAATGACTGAGAGGGGGGTCACTACAACCACCTGTCTACAGAGAAACCAGGGCCAAAGGGAATGCTGAGGAACCTCAGGACACCAATTTCATCCTTACGGGACGACATACATAGCCAACATATGGGGTGCAAGACCAATGGAAAAATATAAAACTCGTTAAACAGCAAGATGCAACATAAGCAGGAAGTCTTGATCTCGATAACAACAAAGAATAGGGAAAAAAGACAATGAAAAGTAGAAGACAAGAGAAGGACAAATGGATAAAGATCACTAAGGCACCTCAAGATTGCAACACCCATATTTGCCTAAAGGTAACCCCCAGGGGGAGCAGAGGAGAGAAGAAAACAGATCACTGGGGTACTGCGGGATTGTGACACCCGTGTTTATCTAAAGAAGGTAAATCCCCTGAGGGAAATACCCAACTTTTACTGATATTAAAAAAATTTTCTTTTAAGCACCATTGAGTGATACAGAAGACACATAATGCCATTCACAAAATCAGCAGATTATTAAATATAATTATTTAAATAACTTTTCTAAGCCAAGTAGTTTTTTGTTTTTAATATGCTATAAATAAAAAAAAATTTAAACTGTCAAGATATTTTTTAATTTTACTTGCTAAATCTTTTGACAATTTATTAGTGTCCATCAACAGTTTATTCTTGATAATAGATCATTGTGCTCTTTGGATCATGAATTTTAAAACTGGTTGCTTTTGTAACATTGTGCTCCAAAACCAAATACATAATTAAGATTTTATAATAATGTTCTTGTTAAATAATTTGCATTAATTTAGCAACATTTTACTGTATGCTAAAATAGTAAAATAGCAGCATAAGATATATATATATATATTTCAGATTAAGTGCATTGAACCTTTAAAATTAAAAATAATTTTGCCTTAATTATCTTGAAAAATCTTTCCATGTTTAATGCAAGAATTTAAACAAAAAGTAAAAAATTAATTTATTTTTAATTTAAACTCTTTAAACTTATGAAGTTGCACAATTTGTTTTAACATTTAAACTTGAAGGCACTATATTCATAATTAAATAAAGAAATTTTTTCATATCACATTTATAATTAAAGTCACAGTAATGTAATCTTCCTATAATCTGTATATGTATATAGAATTTATGTGAAATATAAATAAATGAGTATTTATTTGTCACAAACTCTTTTCCACTTATTTTTAAAATTGTAATAAACATACACATGTATCTAACAAAAATTTATATTTTTAAAGGTCATAGAAATTTTACAAAAATAAGAGTTTAATTTTTAAATGAGGTAATACAAACCTTGAATGACATTATCTTTATTATGAGCAGTTTCCCCACTGTAAGGAAGAAAAAACAAATTTTTACAATAGAGGAAATACTCTTTATTTTTTAACAAAAAAAAATTATAAGCAAATTATAAATCTAAATTTTATACACAAAAAGACAGGTGAAGATTTTTATAAGAAACTCTTATATCAAACTTTAAAATTAATTTAAAATATTTATATCATATTTTTAAAAAATATTACAGTAAAATATTTACCAAAATTTTCAGAAGGAAACTACTAATTAATGTTATTAAATTACATTTTCAGCAATGCAATGGTTTTTTTTATCTTTTTTATTATTATTAGTAATGTTACACAGTCAGGCCACACACTGAGGGATTCCCACCTATCATTAACCTACAATACTGCTTGCTCGAAAAATGACTAAAAAAGTACCTCACACAAAAGCAACAAGCAAAATAATATCACGCACTAGCAGAACATCACAACAAGTATTTGCTTACATTTTCAATCCTGTCAAAACTTGTCTTTCAGATCATCAGAACAGTATATCAAAATATAATGATATACAAGAATATTATCAACGTTTTCATAGCAAAATAAAATAGTTGGAAATATAAAGAAAATCCTAAGCAACATTTAGATTTAAAACTATATCTGAGTAACTTAAGTTGCAATTTTTATTAAATTTTTCACTTTTATTAATAATTAGAATTTAAAAAGAAAATACTTTATCAAACCAGAAATTAGGTGGATTGAAAATTCATACTTATTGAATATACACATCAAGTAATTTTTAATTACATATCAAGTAATTTAACTAATGTAATTTAATATTAAAGAAATTTCAATAAAAATTTCAAATAGCTCAGAATTTTTAACTAATTTTACAGTTAGGAAATAGATACACTTTTAAACTTAAAACTAATTACTGCAAATAAAAAGTTCCAAATAGTTCCAAAAATCATATCCCAAAAGGTTAATATAAACAGAAAAAATAAATAATGGATTAAAAAATGTACTTTAAATATGTATCATTATCCTTATAAAAATGTTTATAAAAACTTTAAGTTAAGCATTTTTATACCTCTAAATCACAAATTTTTTTAAAAAGATTTAGTACAGAATAAATAATTGCGGTATTTTAGAGTTTGCTTGCTACTTTTAGCAATATACTCTCCATTTTGTTTCTATTCAAATAATTTGAACCTAACATATTATAAAATATTGCACAATTTTTAATAAAGATTAAGTAAATCATCTTTCATTAAAAAAATAATCCATCCACAATTTAAAAAAGTAGAGCAAAACAAAAACCTTTAATATCAATATATATATATATATAGATATATATATATATTAAAGGTTTTTGTTTTGCTCTACTTATAATATATATATATATATATATATATATATATATATATATATATATATATATATATATATATATATATACATACATATAAATTATATTTTATTTAATCTTTGGGTATTTACTACAACCCCAAAAGAAATTATAAAAGTGATTTTAAAAAATTTTACACTAAACATTTAATATATATCTAAGTATAATTAAAACTTCAAATCTCATAATTTTTTTACCTTTATTAATAATCAGATTAGAATTAAAACAATATAGCAGAAAAATAATTCATTAAATCAGAAAAACTGCTAATAAGTAATATAGATAGAAAATTTTATAATACATTATACTAATTACATTTTTAAGCAATATTATTTTATATTAAGGAAATTCCAAATTAAATCTTTTAGAAATTTTTAACTATTTTCACATAGTTAGCAAACACTTGTACTTTAAAAACAAAAATATGATGTCCTAATTAAAATTTAGATGTAACAAGATATATTGAAATGTAAATGAGATTGATCAAAAAAATACTGCAAGTAATTTTTATTTTTATTTCACATTCTCTAGTTATATATTTTTATAATTTCTATGCAAATAAAAAATTATAGGAAAGAAATTAAAATTTAGAATAAAAGAATCACATATTTCCTTCCAAACTTTGTTTGTTTCCCTTCAAAAATTTGGACTAAATGCATTATAGAATATATATATATATATATATATATATATATAATATATATATATATATATATATATAATATATATATAATATATATATATACATATACAAGAAAGCTTTTCACGTAACATATAATGCAGCAGCTATTAAATATATCATCCCTCAATTTAGAAAAATGGAAATCCATCCTCACTTGAAATTCAAATACAGAAAGAAAAGATGTGTAAGCAACAAAGGATAATAGAATAAGTTACAAATTGAAAAAAAATATCACTTTAGCATTGTTTGACTTTTGCAAATAAAATCTCTCGAATATGAGTTGGGTGTAGTTCTGAATATGACAGAAAGTTTTGTAATTTGACTGAAAGAATGTAGCAAAATTTTGAAAATATGACAGAAAATCAGTTTTTCTGCTTGATATTTGTCACTGTTCGACTATTCATGTTCACTGTCAGTTATCTCCTCAGCGTGTGGCTTCCCTTACAAAATTTTTAAAGGTACAAAAATATTCTGTTGCAGTTTAAGAAATGAGTAGGAGAAGTGCATTAAAGTCAGTGAAAATATCATTCATAATGTTTAGATTCAAAGATGTTAAAGTTATATACCTAAATAAAAAAAGTTGAATGCAAAAAGATAGACAATTTAGCAGAATTTGACTATTTAAATCATCTGCTAAATATTTTTCTTAATTTAGATAATGAAGAATTACATTTTTAAAACATCACATGCTGAACATTTTGATGTAACTTTTTATTGACAGTTTTTTATATAAATTTCCTTTCATTCAATTTAATGTTTCATTACTGTATATAAATTTCTTTTAGCAAGTAAATATATAAGTACATTTGTGAATACATTTTAAGCATTTTTCCACTATAATTTGTTATTTTTTAATTGATATGCATACATAAACATAGCTCAAGACTCAGTGTCTGATACTCATGGCAATACGACACACTAAGTAATCTAAACCTACTGCAGTGTTTAAACTGATATAGCATTACTATATGGCTTTAAATTTAAATCATTTTTCACAAGTGACATTCACACTCATATGGTCTTTCTTCTAAAAATTACTGCTTATACTATAAAATGTCAGTCAATTGAGGGAGATTAAATCCTAGGAGCCCATACAGTGCTAAATTAGCCGAACTATGGTTTACTGTGACTGAAAATATTCTTGCCATTTTATTATGTAACCTGATTGTGTAGATAAAAGTGTGCTGCAACAAAAAGGTTGAGAATCAAAGAAAACTCTAAGTTTAAAAGCTTCTTTATTTATCTATAATATACTGTCTAAAATAATAATTTTGAATGTAAATAAAATAACATATGTGCTACAAAAATAGTACATTTATCACTTTAATTGTAATATAAAAAAGCATGATAATTTTTACTATAAAACAAGTCTAAAATTTGGCAGTACATTTTAAGAATTTAACAGCACAGAAAAGTACTGCAGTACAATAGTTGTATATAACTGGGATAGCTGGAAAAAAATTTTTAAGTGTTCCTTGAAGCTTTTAATGTTTTCATTGGATTGAAATTTAAGCATATGGAGTTAAATTTTGAAAATTGGTATTTAAGTTTTATAAGTGAAACTTATTTTGAAAATTTATTTTAATTAAACAGCATTCTTTTAGGTTCTGTTGTATTATCAGACAGCTGGAAAGCATACAACTATTTTCCAGGTGTGGACTTCATTCATTTAACAATTAATCACAGTTTGTTTAAAGATCTAGAAACAGGTGCTTACACAAGTACCATCAAAGGTACCTGGTCAACAATTAAGAGAACTCTTCACAGTACAAATCATGTGTTGGGTCAATTTGTGTGATTTGTACCTCACAGAATTTCTATAAAGGCATAACCATTCCGATAACACTGGGGGAGAATGTAAATTGGAGGCCCTAAATTGTTTATTATCTGACTGGTGTGAAAAATTCTGCAAGAAGTAATGATTAGGCACATACTTTTAATTTATGTATTTGATTAATGTTACTGTTACATTAAGTTGTAACATTAAGTACTGCTAAGACACATTTGACCATACATGCATTTAGACTTACTGAAAATTGTCATGCTTGTCAATTTGAAACTCAAATTTCCATATATATGTATTATTCATGCAATTAATTTAGCTTTATTACTAAATTCTCTTTAGGGTATATTATGTTTACACTAACGTTTACAAGGTAGACAACGCAGCTCAATTATTTAAAATCAGATTTCTTAAAAATGTATGTTATTAACACTATTGATTTAGCTTTATTACCCAATTGTTTTCTGCTCTAGACTGCATAGTATTTAACTATTTTATATTTGTTTTGTAATATGTAATCTTAGAAATTAGTTTCTAGTCATCAGTTTTGTAATACTTCAATAATAATTATAACAAAATATTCGAAATCTAAAACAGCAGAAAATTATAATGTTCAACATTAGAGTTTGAGCACAATTGTGGTTTGGAAAACCATTTATTGTGCAGTAATTAGCATGTAAATCTGAAATCTCACCAAACCTTTAGCAGCTCATAGGATTTTACCAATACTACTTATATAGTGTAACATAAAGTATTAAGATGCATTATAATATACACGCGGAATTATTTATCTAGTACTCTGATTCTTAAAAAAATTATTAAAAATAAAATAGAGCTCTTAATAGGAATTTTTAAAGTGAATGCAAATTAGAAAACTTTTTATTATATCTATCAAGTGAAACTTCTATTTCTTTCTATATTATGTATAAAAATTATAGAAAATTAATGACTTCAACATTAAGTTACAGTGGCTTTTTCATTTATCATAAAACCAAATATTATCCTTCTATAAGTAACTGACATCTTTTACTGAGAAAATAATGATGAGCTCTTTATAACATAATGTGAATAATACTTAAACACTTTAAATGGCATCTTACAAATCAGAAATTTTGAATAAATACAGAAAAAGAGCTGGACACAAATCAATGAATAACAATATCAAATAAATCAAGTAAGGCAGCAGTCTTGAAGTCACACAAAAAAAAGAGTGTTCCATAATACCATTCAAAACTATAATGGCTGGTTTGCTGCTTTAAATGGCACAAGACCCAAATAAGAATAAGCTGCACTTATAGTAAAATATAATTTGATCCCTTTTTAACCAAATAAAAGTTTAAATAGTAAACAAAATTTAAGTATAAGTAGTAAAAGTAAAGTCTACATAATATAATTAGTTTAAAATAAAAGTTTGAAAGTTTAATCAAATGCACAAAAACAATGGCTCATGAATAATAGACACAATAAGGTGGCTCTTGAAATTAATCAAGTGTTAAAAGTATGCTTTTAAAATATTATGCAATAAAGTTTAAAATATGGTCACAAATTTACCATGATTAATTATGTATAGTTTATCACATATTTTACACCATGGATTAATGTGGCTTAAAATTAATTTATTTTTCTAATACGCCTAACATTGTCTTCTCAGACATAAGGAGTCTTGAAAAGTTCAGTACAACAAAGAGAAAACTCTATGAATAGTGGAACTCCAATGAATAGCACAAAAAACATTAAGCAGAGAAAATTAAATATTGCTATGAGTTCTTTGTTCTACTGCATTCAATTTCTTCAACTTCTGGGCCAGTTTCTTTCCTTGAGAGCCAGGAAGTCAGTATCCACTAACTCTGTCCATTACATTTTGAATCTACCCCCTTTTTTGCTTGTTAGAGGTTTATGTAACAGAATTTTTAATGTGGAATTATCATCCATTCTAAATATTTGAGTTGCCCAGTTCATTTATTTTCATAAACTTTACAATATTGAAAAGTAAGGTCATGCATGTAGTATTTTCCCCATCAGAGTAGAAATATGGCAATTAAATTATAAAGGTCATTTAATTGACACATTATGTAGAAAATTAAATTTTTATTTCTAATGACAGATTAGAAGACAATCGTGGTCAGAATAACAAATGTTTTAACTAGAACAAACAACAAAAGTAATATGATTTCAGATAATAAAACAGAAACCACAGTAAGTCTATATATATAGTTCATTTTGTACCTAGCTTTTGAGTATCCCCAATTCAATGCTAGGCAATAATTCAAATGGTTCACCTACATTTTCTGAGGATCTTCAGGTATTCAAAGTTGCTCCAAATCCCACATTCTATTGTCTTTTTTGCCAAATCCAGGTGATTAGTCCGAGCATGGTGAATCAGCTAACTGGACAGGTCATCATTGTGCTGAGTGACTATGAATTGTAGGCAGAGCCATTGATGTCAGGAGTAAATGATTGGATATCATATAGGTAGAGTTATGAACATCATGATAAAATGTGATTGGAGATAGTATATTCAGCAGTGTTTTTCTGTGAGTTTTAATATATTTCTTTCAGTTATTCAAAATTTTTTCTGATGTTTTTATAGAGCAATTTTGTTCCTATAAAATTATCAGGAAAAATCTTAAATAAATGCATCCTTTATTTATGAATTTGTAGTTTGTGACTTTATATCTTATAGTCGGAATTGTAAATAAAGTTAAGCAGTTGATGGAAGATTTAGGTATTTTACCTAAGAGGATTGATGTTACTCTTAAATGCCCAATATGTGGATCAAACTTGCAAGCCACAGTCTCTTCATCTCACATAACTGGATTTAGATAGGTAAGCAAAAAAAGAAATACACAAAAATGTTATAGTTATGCTAATCTAGAAGAGAATACTTGTTTTCAGTGCGAAGTTAACATGCCCGGATATTCTGTTTATTATTTATTTTGTTTGAAAGAAAAAACTAAGCGAGTATATTGGCCATTTGAATAAGTTAAGACAATATAGAGATCAACCTAGCATCTCACCAGAAACTGTGCATGACTGGTATGGCTTTTCAGGAGAAGTGGCAGAAATACATGATAGTCATAATTTTTGGCTACGTGGTGGTACTTTACCAGCACCACTAACATTCTATTTATATATAAAAATTACTAATAAGCTTTGTAATTCTTTATTTTTTTATATTTAACTCATTTAATAAAATCTCAAAAATTAACTGTCAAAAGCTAGTTATATTATTATACATAAATATTTTGTATAATATTCAAAATTGTTCCACATAAAACAATCAATTGATGAGACTTTCCTTACAAAAAGAAATATAATACAGACAAAATTACTTCTAATAAAACAGTATTTGGTAAGGATAGATTCCTAGATTTATTTATTGTAAATAATATATGAATATGTAATTATTTCTGAAATGAACAAAGCTTATTCCTATTTCCATTCTTCATCATAAAAATATTAAAAGTAAAGTAATTTCTTTTACAAATGCATTGTCATGAAGGATTTTTTTTTTGTCACTGGGCATAAAAGCAAGGATTTGTGGTATCTTGTTAAAAAGTATATCACCTTTATAAAATTTTATTCCGTAATTAACATGCAATTCAAATACATTATAAGTTATTTGTGATAAAATATAAAGTATAATATTTTTCAAGCTTAGATACAGTCATCCTGATGCATCAATTATAAACAGTGAGGAGGTGATGCAATAGAAGGGGATAGCAACCTTTTTTAATAATGCTATACACAAGTGCACAAATACTCAAAAGGTGAATTTGTAGGTGATCCACAAAATACTATAAATCCACTGGGAAATGAGAACCAGCATTTAAACAATGCATTGAAAAGCCAAAGAAGTATGCAAAATTAATTATGTTGATATGTACTTTTCTTAAAACTTAACACTAACTTTTATTTTTAGAAGATTTGATAAATCAATATATAGCTTTATATTTTTATTGATAGGCAAGACTTGATAAGTTATGATAAACAGGTTCAACAGTTTTCAGAAGACATTATTGCTGTTTATCTTGGAAAAAGTTTTGTTAATTTAATAATATTAATGCAACTTCTGTTGATTATCATGTTATTTTTTAATATAAAAATGGCAAAAAAGGGATAAAAATGGTGGAATCGAAGATTTTGACTCCTGAATCTGAGGGTACTGAGCATCTGATGTCAAAGGACAAAAGAGATAAGGTAGATAGTGTTCAATCATCAGATAATGATAAGATCAGATTCATTGAATTGATTACCCTGAGTGGGAAATCAGTAGAGAATAGCCAGGAAATTGTTTTAAGTATAGCATGTCACTTTAAAAAAATATGCAGTGGAGTTCCCCACTTAAGAAAAGCAGGCACAACATGGTGAGGAGATCCATGTTACCCTGCACTGGAAACCTTTTACAAAGCTTACTGATGCTTCATTACAAAATGACAAAACCATACAATCAGAATAAATAAAATTTAATATCAGTCCTTCTATAATGTTTAAATATTAACATAAATACCTGAAAATATCAAATCAAAACAAGCAATTTAATAAGTTAATATATTGTTATTTAATCAGAAAATATTAAGATTGTTAAAAACAATTTTAGAAGCACAAATTAGATTTATGATTAAAGAAATTTCATAATGAATACATAGTAATAACTGTTAATAAAAATAAAATATTCATAATATTTAGATGAAGATTCAGAATATCTAAGATGATTATTACAATAACTGATAAATATTTATTTCTGAAACAAATGCTCAACATTTTACACTTCTAATATTTGCTTTGCTATTATCTTACTACATAAAAGAAAATTGGAAAAATAATTCATTGAATTTTTGCACTTTATAAACACATTCAAATGTTAAAAGAGTTTCATCAGCATTAATAAGCATTCATTTACAAATATAAAAATCAAAAACTTTTATTGTTAGTGAAAATAACTAACAATAACAATTTTTGATTTTTATATTTGTAAATTAAATAACAAGGATAACACAAGAAAAACATAGACACCTATATATCGTATCTTACATCTAAGTATGTATGCTCTCAAGATCTTAAATACTTTTCTAGTTAGTTTAACACCTTTTTAAAAAACAATGTTTTATTAAGGTAGATGATACCAGTGGCTATGATATTTCAATATTAATACTTAGCATCTTTAAAAAAAAAGTTAAATATAACTTGATCCATAGTAAAACTTCTCTAAATAAAATTATTCCATTAAAACTTGTGTGCTTTTAAAAGCAATGAAAAGAAAAATCACATTATTTAAATTGAAGTTTAAACGGTAGTTTAATTGCTTATTGGTGGTTTTTCACATTTTTTCTGCAATTAATTTTAAAATTATTTTTGCTATATTATATCCTTATTTGATATTATCATATAAATTACATGAATATAAATTAGTATATTTATATTTTATAACTTATCTGAAAGCATATAGTATATTACATAAGTATTATTGAATGAGAGTGAGAATTTTTTCTGAATGTCTATTTCATAAAATATATTTTTTTTCCCCTTTAACAGAAAAATTTAAAATAAAAATATTGTTTATTCAAAGTAAATTTTAATTTTCACATACCTGCCAACCTTGGAGAGAAAAAAATCAGTAGATTTTACTGATTTTAAAGGAAAAAATCAGTAGACACTACTAGTGACATTTTTGCTTGAAACAAATTGTTTAAAACATATAAGCAGGGAGATATTGGAAAACTATTTTCAGAAACTCAACTACTAAAACAACTCAATAAGCTATTCTTCTTGGCAAAATTTCAGCTGTTTTTAAATTTTTCACTGAAATTGTCAAAAATTAGTAGATTTTCATACATTATCGGGAAACTGGAAGAAATTATGAAAAATCAGGAGTTTCCCGATAAAATCAGTAGAGTTGGCAGCTGTTTTCAGATGTAAAAAAATTGCAATTAATCTTATAATTCTTTCTACAGATATAAATACCGTACACAAAAATAGTTACATTACTAACTATGGCTATCAGATCTGATTAAATTCATTCGAAATAACAGTACAATTATTTTTAATCAGACTAAGGACATCAACAGTTTAATAGTAGATCAAATTTAGACTTAAAAATTTGCCTAACTCTTGTAAAAATGTATGAGTAAAAGATACAAGATTAAAAACAAGGATGCATGAAACTACTATTTTCTAGAATGTTATCATTTTTGAAATTGATGGATTAATAAAGTAAAAATATTGTATTTATGTTCAATAAAATGTTGACTATCAAAAAGTAAATAAAATAACTTTCCATGTTTTATGTGAGTACAAATCTTTAAATATTTACTTCATTACATTGTTAATTCCACACTTTTTATTAGCTTGAAAAAAAATACTGAGTTAAAAAAATTTTGTATCAGTTGAAATTGATAAAATAAAAATAAATTAACATGATTTTAAATAAAGTAAATTTATGGAAGATTAAAAATATTATATCAGAAATAGTTAGACAAATAACCTATTTTAATTTTGGAATTTATTCTGTAAAATTTTTAAGCAATTAAAAATGATAAATTTTTCAATCATTCTGTCATAAAATATTGCATTTGTAAACTGCATGAACAATTTATTAATCAAACATATTAAAGCCTTTTTTTTAAAGAGAAAAATTTTAATATTTATCACTTATTATAGTAAGCAATTTTAAATATTATTGCATTAATTTGCTTTTGTATTCAAGTAATATTTGTTTGAGTTTTTCACATCTGTTTGCATCATCACACTTGCCCTATTATTAAACGTCACTGGTCACATCCTTTTTCAGACAAACCACTTTAGGTTTGCATTAAATATAAACCCTTGCCAAAATGGACCAAGTACGGTAACAGTTTACCGTGAAGCCACAACTTCAGTAAAACTATTTCCTCTAATATGTTGCACAGTTAACAAAGAGGGCTAGACAATATTTTTATACAATATAGATTGTTTAGAAAGACAATCATGGCTAGTAGCAAAGAAAAAAATGGCAACAGATCTGTCCCTTGCTTAAAGTAGTATATTTGTATTTCACCTATCCATTTAGTCTTTGCCTCTTATGCTTTTCCAAAAATCCTCAGTAAAAGATTTTTTAATTAAGTGTTTGGCAGTATAAATAGGAATTGGTTAATCAGTTACTTTACAATTTTGATTGCTTTCTTTGCTGTGTAAAATAACTCACTTTATATGTTTATTCTGACCATGTACTTTCTTCCTTCAGTTGGAAAATCTCATCAAGTCACGAAGTCCATCTTCTAATTCAGTCCTTGTTCTTTCATCTCAAAAACTTTCTGAAAGAAGTGATTTTGAGTTTTAATGTTCTGTTTAGATGACAACAAAGGACTACTCCACAGGGGAAAACAATAAGGCAATCTTACAATCTTTTCACAAAATAATAGTGTGCTCTCTTTTATAACTGATTTAATGCTCATAGTAGATATCAGAAGCCCATCCATCAAAGTTGTTTTAACAGCTCACATGATAAGTCAAAAGGCTTGGTTATTGAATTTTTTAAAGGTATCAATAACTTCTTTATTTGCAATCAATGGTTCAGAACAGTAAGTGATAAGTGACAAAATATAGAATTTATAAGTTAAGTATGGGGTTTATCCACAGGGTAGAGTTAGAGACAGCTTAACATTAAGTCTCTTGGTAGTTCATTCTATCTTAGTTTACGGTAAAAGATGACATCCAAAAAAGTTATTTATCTGAAGAACAGGAAGGTTTCAATAAAATAGCTCCACTTGATGAAAATTTGAAATATGGTTTTCTCTAACTAGCAGTAGGTGGCTAGTGGTTTTCACCTCAGGGTGCTGTCAGTGTCTAGCTGTTCTGCCAGTAGAGCAATTTTTGCAAATTTAAAATTATCCTACTTTTTTCTACATAATATGTTAAGAGGTTATCACTTTTTTAAAATAATGATATTTTGATATCATTTGTTTTGATAAGCAAAGAAATTGTACACAGAAATATACGTTTGTATGTTTCAGTGTATAAATTTCTTATGAAAAATACACAGAATACATGAAAAAACAAAACATGCATCAAACAAAAGGCAAAATATATTTTATGGAAATTTTTAATGTTTTATAAATACTGAATAAATTGTTTGCTAAACAGTAGAGAAGCGTACAGAGGGTAAAATGCGCCAAGAATGCGATAAAATGTGCTAGACTGGTTTATCGGTTCGCATTACGTAGGTATGACGTGTTTTCATTTTACATGCATGTTTTGTTAAGTTCAAACGCGATCGTTATTGGTTGACGGCTATCGCGCGTAGTGACGTAATTTAGGTTGGCGACAGAGCTGTAGAGTGCTTGGCATGAAAATTTGAAATCGCGTCAATCCCGTACGGGTCTGTCGTCATTCACCAAATGTTTAGTTTCATTGTTAAACAGGAATTATAGCTTCTAACACCAAAGATAACAAATATGATGTTGTCTAATGCGAGGGAATGAACTAATTGGTGTAAGTCTGATATCCCCCTAAGTGATTTCTCACTAAATCTAGCATCTTTTATTTTGATCAAAGTGTTGACAATTTGAGATTTTTTTTTTATTATAGTTTTGTCAAATTGAGTTTTTGCTACTTTTCATAATTTCTTGTTGCCAGAATTAGTTTTTCTCATGTTTTACATCATTTATAATCGTTTTCATTTTACTTCCAATTTGAACTTTTTGTTCGATGTTTGCTGTTGTATTTTGTTGCCGTCAGCATCCAAACATCATAAGCTGTTCTTTTTTCCAACTTCTTTTTATTTATATCTTTTTTAATTTGTTTATTTATTCTTATATATTTTTTAAATACATTATATCTTTCTTCTATATTTTCAACACCATAAACTGTACTTTTACACAAACTATTTTTTATTTATTATCTTTTTCGTATATATTTTTGTTAATTTATTATATATTTTTTCCCTATCGCAGAGTATTTTGTGAGCTTGATCAACTAACTTGTGAGTCATGTCAAGTTAGTCCATTTTTGTTATTTATTTATCTGTTTTACCGTTTGTTTTGAAGAGAAGCCAAACCCAACAAAAAAGTTTATCCATTTTACAGTAATACTATTTTGGATTTTTCATACTACAATATGATTTAAAATTTTATAAAATTTGTATTTTTTTAATTTTGGGGAAATCCTCACGTTAAAAAGAAGTGTTTAAGTTGGCGACAAGAAACAGTCGCAATGGTCGTCAATGATGGGGGGGGGGGAGATATCAAACTAGTTCCAACTAATTATATTAATATGCATCTAATTAAAAGAATTTCCTAAAATTAAATTTGCCCACTATCTTTTACTCTTAAAATTTTCTAAAAGTACTGTTGTCAAATCATTAATTGAAGAAAAAATTTTTTAAGTGATTTATAAATTTTAAGATATGGTAAAAACTTTCAATATTTTCTATTTATACAAATACATATGTTACAGAAAACAAATTTAATATTCATTTAATTTTTAAATAGATGGGAATACAGTAATACTTAATATAGGAAATAATAGATGAAAAGACTTAGACAAAAATTAGATGGTTATTTAGAATTTATCAAATTTAGGTACATATAGATATATAAATAAATATTTAACTAATAATATAGATTTATCATTTATAAATCATAAACCACTAAAAAATCTTCAAAACTCAATTATAAATTAAAAAAAGAAAATTTTTCAAAAAATAAAAATATTAATAAATTTTATTTGAAATTTATCTTTAATTCAACATCTAATTTTGTTTTACTTTACACTGCTTGAGTTATTTATAAATTTTGAAAAAATTAGAACACATTTTAATTTAATTAAGATATTAATGATGATTTGTTACACAGAACTGGGATGTTATCCAATATTTCCAATTTTATTAGATTAGGGTTGTAAGCATTTTGCAAAATCCATCTAGATAAACATTTCTAAAATTAACAAGATGATAGCCTGATGACAGCAAAGCACTCATTGATTTAAGAAATTATTTGCTGTAAAGTGGAAGATAAACAATAATTGGTAACAGTTTTGCATTTCAAGTTGAAAGGACCCTCTATATTGTAAGATTGCATTGTATTTCAACATTCATTATATGCATATAAGGGTTACTTCAACCAAGATATACATTTAAAATGGATTCTGAACCATTGCAAACAGTCACAACTATGATGATTTGGTTAGACACTTAAATGTCATATTTTTACACATGAGGGCTAATTATACCAAGACCTACTGTTTAAAATGGATTCCACGCCACTACAACATCCCTTACTAAGCTGGGATTTATAACCATGAACTGTTGAGTAGAAGGCAAAAGTACTAGCCATTTGGTTGCCAGCTCAGCCCACAGCCAAGATATGAGTCCCATCTATAAGCTGTTAAACCGAAGACCAGTATACTGATTAATTATTTAGCAGCTGGGCTCAATAAAGGTTTAACTCCCATTTTTTATATAAATATATAAATGAAATAATCATAAAAAGTGGAAATTGTCACAAAAATAAGAATTTTGATCATTAGTGACAGAAAAATTATTCATACTATTTTTTGGTATATGACATAACCCAATAGGGTGTTATAGATCAAATTAAAACTTTTCCAACTAAGTTACCCCCTTATTAAAGCTCTATATTGTATTTTTCTTATAATTTTATCAATTTTTTTAACAAAAGTAATCAATACATTTTAAAACAAACATGAATAAAGAATCTTAATCTATAAAAAAAGCCAAGACCATATATAAATTAAATAAATTTCTAGTTTGACTAATGGAGTATTTTGATAGTCAATAACAAATGATGTACAAAAATGCATAAGGTAAAAATTTGTCAGTAAAACATGTGTAAATTATAAGACCCCTCATAAAATAATTTTTAAATATATCTAGTATTATCACTTGAAAACCATTCCTCAATGTTACTTAATTGTTCATATTGCACAATATATAAACTAAGGAAAATACTAAAATAGTCCAAACCTTTAATACCT
Organism: Latrodectus elegans; assembly: GCA_030067965.1. Taxonomy (NCBI): domain Eukaryota; kingdom Metazoa; phylum Arthropoda; class Arachnida; order Araneae; family Theridiidae; genus Latrodectus; species Latrodectus elegans. The sequence goes on along the minus strand of CM057817.1, from coordinate 107,119,675 downwards.
TATGTATTTAAATGCATACTAATAATTTTCAACGGTTATTCTAAACAATATACCAAAAAATTCAGTTCATATGACAAATTACTCAATTTATATTTTGTAATTGAAAGTTCTATAGAATTGTATTAATAAAAAGCTGGTAAGTACTCTAATAAGACCCATACTTACAGTCATGTAACTACCTATAAATAATTTAAGATTGCCACAGTCAAGCCCTCTTAGTTATTATCTGGTAAAACAACCAATAAACAATTAAAGGGATATAAATTGAATATCTATTTTAATAGCTAAATTTATTGAAAGCATGAATTAAAATTTAATTAACATTAAAATTATTGATCTTTCATAATTTATAATAGAAAATAAGTGTGAAGCAAAAACCTCTTAGAAAATAAAACATCTTAGCGCCACAAAATATTTTATATACTTTTGGCAATTTATTTTTATACAAAAAATTTCACACCTAAAGTGTTTTCATTATAGTTTAAAAAATAAAGAAAAAAAAATCTACGAGCTATTTTGACGGATGAAACAGGCCTGCATAAGAAGTTTTGGGACACATTAAATAAAATAACGATGTTAAAATCAGAACTAATCATTGGAATCAAATTAAAAATCAATGAATAACAAACTTCAAAACTTAAATACCTTTCCTTACTTTTTGTACTGATACAAGATAAAAGAAAAAGCTTTTATTATATTTATGCATTCAATGAAAATCAGAATTTCAAATCGATAAATAATTATAGTATTGGACATTTAGAATAATAGTGCTTTTCTTTACTAGTATAAAGGCAAAAGCTTCGAATTGAGACAAAATTGATTTTTATTATTCTATGCATTAAATATTATATTATATACGAAGAAAAAGTATAAAGATGAAAATATAATAGAGATCGCCTCATATTTACTCCATTAACTCATAGATATATAACACAACCAATTATAATTAACTGTAACACAAAATCAATAACTTATCATTGTGAACACTTACTGCCGAATTAAAGTAAGAGCAAATACCACCATATTTCTACGCAACAAAATGTTGATATACAAAGACCAAATCAAATTCTTTCGAAACGACGACACTATTTAGTTTAAGTACATTAGTTTTAGGGATGGGAAGAAATACCTGTAACCAGTATTTTCAATCAGTATTTGAATGCTACAACCAGTAAGAAGTACTTTTTTTCCAAATACTGGGTACTTCTAGTAACAAAGTCAGGGCGAGTCCCAGTCATGGAGGAAGGAACATAAGTGGAGCTGGCCTATTGGTCATAGATTGACGTATGTGCCATATCCCCTCTGGCTTCCAAAACATTACATTAAAACCTGTTGCTCTCTTTTAAGCTTCTTGTTAAATTTGTTGTTATTTAGAATTTTCCAATTTTAAATAATTATGGCTGCTTGCTGTACTTATGGATGTACAAGTAGACCTTCAAAAAAATTCCTGGAGTAACTTTTTATAGGTAATTTCACTAATCTTTAAAACGTTTTGCTCACTAAAGTTAATGTTTCCAATCTTATTGCACGTGCATCATATTGTTCAATTTTATGTGCCTTAAAACAGCAGCTAAACAACTAAAATCTGATTTTATTGCGAAATATATTACTTAAAATCGGACACTGATGTTTTATTTACTTATTAACTTATTTTTGTATTATTAGGTTTCCCTTGGAAGAAGAAGAGATTTTAAATCCTTTTTAATTTGAAGGATATTACATGTTTTTAATATTTGTTAGAAAAATTTCTTTTTTATTTACTGGTCTTTCTAAACTTCCAGAACTTAAAAAATATTTGAAAGGAAATATACTTATTTAAACTCCATTGTTTAAGCAGAAATTAGTTACACGAATGTTTATTGAATAATCATTATAAAAGAAAAATTTCGTATTATATTATATTAAAAACTAATATGTAAAAAATTAATTCAAAGAAGATTATATAATTTCATAAGTTTAGGAATACATTTTGCTAGTGAATAATTAAAAAAATTTTTAAAACAAAAGTACTGAGTTTTTAACATTACATTAATTTTAAAATATTATACACTTCTTCAGAAGATATTTTTATTTTATATAAATCTCATTAAATATAATAAAATTAAGAGATTGATTGAAATTCAATTTTAGATAAAAAAAGAAATATTTTACTTAGTTTCTAGGTTTCTTGCAGTTGACTTTATATATATATATATATATATATATATATATATATATATATATATATATGTATATAATTTTTCATTATTCAACGAAATTCATTTACAAATTATTGATGATAAAAACTTATTATTTTCTAATATTGGACTAAAAACACACCAAAGGGAAAATACTTTTACTATATAGATATAAATAAATTTATATACAGAAGCATAATTCGTTCTTATGACGGGAAAAATTATAACCAAATAGCAGAATATTGCATGCATGGATAAAGTCACAGGGAATAATATAGGTAAGAAACTTTGCCACTGAATATCAATAAAGAAAAGAAGAATTGAAATTTTTCATGATTACATGTATAACAATATGATATTTAATTTAATTCATAATATCCAAGTGTTTATCTCAAAGTCAATAAGGTGAATAACCCCTAAAATGTCTTTATTGTAACACATAACTATAATTAGCAAAAATACAGATTAAACACTTAACTATCCAAAAAAAAACTTTTTTTTAAATATAAGTAATTTAGATCATTTTTATTTCGGTGTGTACAATTTGAATGAAAATAATGCCTCTGTCTATACTGTGTCCTCAATAAGAAAGGAACATTTCTCTTGAAAGACAAAGTGGGCGTGGTATCGTCTGCTACTACTTCACCGGCGCTCATGATATTTCACGCTTAGACCTTCTTCTCTTATATTCCTTCCTCTATGGTCACAGTATCCTCAGACATTTGCAGGTACAATGTACTTGACCTGTTTCAAAGTAATCAGTAACAGTTTCAAGTACAGAAGAGCCAATGGCAAAGTGAGTACGTGCATGTTTCAAAATAATCAGTGAGTTCATGTGTACGGGCCTGTTTCAAAGTAATCAGTGTAGTTACAATGTACAAGACTGAATGTAACAAGTACAGAAGAGCCAATGACAGAGGGAGTACAACTATACGAAACAATGTTATCGATACGTATGGATGAATTATGAGATTGTGGTTGGATTTATACAATGGCTTCTTATGGAGGATGGATGGGAGAAGGGAAATGACAGTTCGCTTAAATGGAAAATAAAATAGAGATACTTGGGGATTAGAAGATCTCTTTGGGTTGGAGAGGGAAACATAATGAATTTATATTGCGAAATAAGATGCACATTCGTTTCGGTTAATATAATAAATTAGTTGAGAAGGTCGATAATCGTGGCACATGTATTTAGTGATTATGGTTCTTTTTCAAATATATTACGTTTTTTTTTTTTAAATATAAGAAAAGTCTGATATTTTTGTTTTGTATTTAGCAATTTTATTGGCTTTTATTTTTGTTATTATTTCTTTTAAAATTTTAACTTTATTTTATAAGCATATATAACATATTTATTTTAACCTTAAAAATGTTTAAATTAAAACTGCTTATATATTTCCATTGCTATTTTTATTATTATGTATATTTTTTATTATGGTTCCGTATAAATATGTTTATTTTTTATTCAATCATGTTTTAGTTTCATTCTATATTTTACTATACAGTTTTATAGAATTTAAACTTATAGAAAAAATGTTCTTTTATATATTTTACCATACATTTATTTTTATTCATCTGATGAGAATGTTGATTTAAACCTAATAAAGATAGTTTATTCATTTTAGTTTCAAAATAAAAAATATTTTAATTAATTAATTTTTACTTTATCTTTATTTATACTATCATGTGTTACTGTCATGTTTATTTCTAAAATTATGGATTGATGTAAATAAAGATATGTATTTCTGTTCCTCCATTTTGTATTAAACATTACATTACTCAATATTTTACATTAAAACATTATAACATTTAGAAGGTTGGTAAAACTGTTTTATATTTTTAGATATGTAAAGAATTTTTATGCAACTATAAAAGTTACTCTAATATAAAATGATCATATTTACTTAAACATTATTAATGAAGTTTTAATAGCAAAGCTACTTTATTTATCCATAAATTGCTTAAGATTCAGGAAACTAAAACATGGTATGTGAGTTAATGAGATTTTTATTTAAAAAAAATCTGGTTAATCTACTGCATAAAAATATAAACAAGTAAACGTCTTTTATAAGAAAGATTACTATCTATTATAAATCAATAATTTTTTACTATGATTCTCTCATTGATGATCAATAATAGAAAAATAAAAGTAATTTAATTTAAGTTGAATTTTTTGATTAATTGCTGTATTTTTGTAAGCAAATTTAAAACAAAATCTCTTTGTAACTGATTAAACTTCCCATTTTACAATTCTTTGCAAACTATTTACCAGTTAATTATAAAAATTCAGTAATATAATTGGAAAATCTTACTAAATTCTAACAGAAAATTAAGTTGATTAGGTTGAAAAATTGAAATTATACTATCTCATCTAATTTTATATTTTAATTAACAATGTAAATCTTTAAAAATTACAATTGAATAGTTTGAAAATTTATTTAAAACAGATACAAATTCTGAAAAAAATGTAAATAACAAAGGTTTCTGATTTTTATATTGAATGAAATACGATTAAAAAAAATATTTCAATTTTTTACAGGAAAAAAAAAATTTAAAAAACGGTTTGTAGAGACATAACATATATTTCTTTGCCTCATATTAGAAATTAAAGCATTACAGGAAAAAACAAAAATTTGCAATTAATGACATGTTGCATAAATAATAAGAATTATTTTTTATGGATTATCACGCAAAAGCTCTTTTTATTCATATTTAAATAAACACTTATTTATAAACGATATATAATGATTTAAATTAACATTAATTTTATTAATTAAAATTTTATAGAATAATATAAAATATTATAGATCTAATTATATTGTTTTAATTAATTATTAATTTAGTTTTTATTCAATTTATTTATAAAATGTAGAAAACTTTGTCATTTTTTTATACGATAGAGAGCAGTACAAAAGAAATTGTAACTAGAACAAAATGTAATTGCGAAAAAACATGTTACTTTAAAAGTACCCAAGTACAGGAAAAGTAATAAGGTCCCATCCCTACTTTAATTTAAAGCTTAGAGTTGCCAAATATAAATGAATAAAAGCCTATCTATATTTAATTACATCAAAAAATTAAAATCTCTCTTATAAATAATAAAATATATATCTTGAAAAGAGTAATAGAAACCTCTTTACACAAATTTAATTTTAAAACTAAAATTGTTTCTTCCTTTTAAGGAAATATCCCAATTGTCACTATTATTATTTGAAGTCATGAACCTTAAATCACTGATGAGTAAAATTTGCCGCAAACGAGTAACAAATCGCTGTTCCATAACAAATACGAGTGAATTCTCTGGTAAAATTACAAAAACACAACTACGTCATTGCCGAATACATATGAAATATAAATTCCACAGCACGGAGCTGTTAAATCGGAGAAAGCTATATGCATATTATACTAAATTTTGATTCACAATTTTGTATATTTTCCAATTTCTTAGTGGCTTATTACACGATGCAGCTAATTTAATCGATGTAAAAGTCCTTTCTAGAAATATTTTAGCTTCAAAAATTGAGGCGTGTCTTGCTCCCATTTTATATTTATTTTTTTTTATTTATCAAAATTCATTCTATAGAAAGAATGATTCTCTTTGAAGCCGATACTTGATAAAAAAATTATGAAAAAAATGTCAATTGTAACATATTATCCCAAGTTACAAAATGATTATATTCTAGCAGTAGGGATAACACATGTTATTTCTTTATATTTCTAAAATGCAGTGTGAAGAGCAACTTTCAGCGTTGCTCTTCACTATAATCCCTTAAGCTGCTTCTTCACTATAATTGGTCAGGACTAGAGCAGGACCTATAAATTTTAACAATATAAAATTATTAGAAGAATGCTTCTTCACACATGCACATATTATATTTAAAAAGTAACCTTTCTAACTGAAAGTAATTTTTTAATAACAGAAAGTTTCAAGATTAAATTTGTTCGGTAAGATATCAACTATTGACTCTTTCAACTAGAAACATATTATCCTATTATAAACAGATATTAAATTATGCATTATTGTAACTGTTCGTTTCAATAGTATTTGTTAAAATAAAAATTATTATTGAAATGAATTGATGAAATAAAAATATTCCGTGATGAAGATTTTTGAACAATTATAGCACTTTTCTGCAAACGATCACAAATCAATGTTCAAATGCCTGGCGTGAATCACTGGAGAATTCGGTGCTCGGAGAAAGCTTCGTGAATTCACGGAGAGAAGAAATAATGACGTCATGAAATGTTACTATGTGACGTTGTTGTTCAACTGAACCAATAAAACTATTTGCATCATATTGAATTATTTAAATACGTATTGACTGGTGGGCAATATCAGTTTTGTGAAATTGTGACTGTTTATTTATCGAGACATATTATATATATATATATATATATATATATATATATATATATATATATATATATATATATATATATATATATATATATATATATATATATATATATATATATATATATATATATATATATATATATATATATTGAAATTCAGAATATGTTATTTCTTGAAATTTTTTTAATATTTAGATTATTTTTTGAAAATAGTGAAAATTATCGTTATTTAACAAAACCTGTATATATTTCATAACCTACATTTAATCAAACTCATTTAATTACATGATCGTTTTGAATATAATATAATCATATTTTTAAAATAAATATTTGAGATAATTTTTTATATATAAATATTTAAATAAAAATAACTATAAGTCTTTAAATAAATGTGGCAAGCAAATTATTAACATAATTCAAATAGTATTAAAATATTTTTCATGTAAATTAATCTTCATCATAAAAATAATGATAAAAGTTAATCGCAAACATTATTTCGAAGGAAGAAAAAAGAAAACAAAAGAAAAAGGTAAACAATTTGCTTCGTCGCCGGTACCCTGCCAGATATTTCAAACTATCTGGAAAACTTAAAAGTTTTCTCTAAACGTGTGACGTTTTCTGACGTCACTTGTTCTCCGAAGTTTGCCGGCATCAGTTTTCTGGTGAATTTCTTCCAAGTTTGCCTCTAGCCTTAGTATAAGAATTTTTTTAGAATTGTATTTTGACTTAAGAGTTGGCATAAATGTTGTGAGGGATCTAGATTAATGTTTTACAAACTTTGTAATGTGCAAATCTAGTATTCTTTCATTGTGTTATTAAACACAAAATTAAAACGTGCAATTTTTCATGTAAACAACTTTCAGTAGGATATAACTTTATGATATGTTATTAGAGAAATATAAATCTCCCATTAGTCCTACCTTTAAGTAATAATTAATCATAATATGTAAATTACATAACTGATATATTGATGTACTTTTAGGCTAAAACTACTGAATTTCATACCATATCAGAAACCTTGATACTGTTTGGAAAGCAATAATTTGCATTGTTTTACATTTTCAACAGAAATTTGAAGCCTTACTATTCTAATGATGCTTCAACACAACTAATAATTAAAAAGTATTGATAAATATAGCTTTAGATATTTGGTAGTTATTTTGAATGTTTCGAAGTAATTTATAAACCAGACAACAACTTCTATAGCAATACTAAAGTTAGTAACAGTTTGAATACTAAAAACGTTTTATTAATTTATTATTTATTATTAAATAGAAGTCAAGTAGAATTCAAAGTTCAGTCAGTACAAGATTAAAGTTAAAGAAAATAAATAAATAAAATTATGCGACTCACCTAAGAATTACTAATGTAGCTCGACTCTGGAAACAGTTATTAATTAATACCCAATATAAATGTCCGATTGATTATTATGAAATTATTTCTTAAATATTTCACTCTGATTGGGTTAAAAGTTGGTATAAATGGGGAAAATGATGTATCTAAACTGTATTCATGAGTTCTGTAATATGGAAGAGCAGAGTTCATTAAATGTGACACTAACTTAAATCAAAATAAACACTTTTACAGTTTTCAATTAGGATAAATAGGATGCTTTATCCTATATTATATGGGGAATACTACTCGCCTCCATGACATAGTTCACTAGTCGCTGAGTAACAAAAAATGAGTAACAATTTCCGGCCTTGTTGTGGCGAATGCTTAGTATCTCAAGTGTCTGCCGTTAATTAAAAAAAAATATTATTAAAGAAATGTAAAATTACCAATAATCAAACTTTATTAAATCCTTAGTTTTTAAACAAATTATATTAATGTAAATTTAGAGATATTGATACATGAAGCTTCAGAATTTTTTTACATAATTTAAAAAAGAATCACTTTTAAACAGTAAGTTTGATTTACTCATTTGATAATAAATTGTGAAATTAATTATATTATAAAATAAGAATTTAAATTTTTGTGTATTTTAAGTTATAAGTGATAATTTAGGACAAATATTTTAAAAAACTAAAGTATTCAGGTTTTTATGAATGAATTAGATATTTCTGTGATACTCAGAATTATGAAGTAACTAAATTCATTTATTTAGAAAATGCAGGCACAATATGAAAATTAAAATAAAAAAATGCAAAAAAAATAATAATAATAATAAATAAATAAATAAAAATAAAAAAATTTGAGTTTATGAACACCTTTTTTCATAGCAATGCTATAATCTAGATTTTTTTAAAATTTCATTTGCTATTTAGTTAAAAATTGGCATTATAAGTTATTCAAGCAATTTACTCAGTTACATGATTATTAGATTTTTAAAACATTACATTACTCATTTACATGATTTAAAAATTTATAAAGGGGCAAGAGGACCACTCTAAGGAGAAAAAGATACTACTTAATTTGCATAGCTCTGTAATAAAAATGAAGCCATCATTGTAACAAAATATAACTGATGATTTGTAGTTTCCAAAAATATGTACTTGTTTTTAATTTGGCTTCAAAAGCCCTAGTCATTGGATTTCCCCCACACGTATTCCATAAAATACAGCTCTATATAACGGCAAGCCATACTTTGAACATTTTTACTTACAATTTTTTACATTTTATCCATTCTAAAATTCAGTAACTTAGTAAGTTCTTGAAAATGCCTACCCTTTGAAAAAAATTTGGATTTTAATTAATTTGAAAAATAAGTAAATGAATGTATATTGAATTTAACAATAAATTTACAATTAAAGTAAACATGTTGAATAATCTATAGCACATCATTTTTAATTTATAAAATACAAAAATTAAAAAAACACAGGGTCAACAGACATAAGAAATCAGACATATATAAGAAATCAATTATTAAATTTTAACAAAAATTATTGTTTGTGGTTGTCAATATTGTTTAATAATTATTTGTATGTTTAAAAATACATAAAAAAATAATTATTTAACTGTATTAGAAAATATTGTTTTAGTTCTGCATGTAAAACAAGTGCCAACAATATTTATTTTACCAAATGGGAATTTTTATTTATTTTGAAAATTTAAAATATGATTCCAGGCAAATATAATTTTTAAAGAGTTACTATGTTCCATAAAATAATATATTGTCTTTACAATCTTACTCACTTTTAAATACAAAACATTAGTACTTGCTTATGAGGATATTCAAACCTAATTATATATATATATATATATATATATATAAGAGCCTAATTAATTAAAGAAAACATTGTATTTTTATCATACATAGGAATGCTCACTTATATGTAAGAAGTTGAGACAGTAGAATTAAGATATGTAAGTTTGCACTACTCATTTGATAAAAATTGTTTAAAATAAAGAAAAAAAATCATTTTAAAATAAGAATTCTAATTTTATGTTTTTTTTAGCTATAAGTGAAAAATATTTAGGTCCAATATTTTAAAAAATTGAAGTATTAAGGTTTTTAAAAATGTGTGAATAACACATATTATTTCTGGGGTATTCAGTATTAAGTAGTGACTCAATTCGTTTACTCATACAATATATGAACAACATGAATATTAAGATGAAAGATGCAAAAACAACTTATTTTATCAGCACCATTTTCATAACAAATCTATAACCTAGATAACTTTCTTTAGTTTCATATAATTTTGTGTGTTCAATGAAATGCTTTCTGATCTCAATATTATCTACAAATATTAATAAATTTATTTGCTATTCAGATGAAAATTAGCATTATCCTATTCAAGTAATTTACTTATTTAAATGATTATTACATTTTTAAAACACTAAAAATTGGCATGGACTGAGCATCAATAAATAATGAATTAAGAATTTATAAAGGCACTATAAATGAAAAAAAGCTACTACTTTATTTCCATGTGTGTGTGCTCCTAGAATAAAAATGAAACCATGATTGTAACCAAAATATAACTATTTACATATCATTTGTAGTTTCTTTAAATTTGCACTTGCTTTTAATTTTGCATCAAAAGTCCTAGTCTTTGGACTTTCACATGTATTCCCTAAGATACAATTCTATATGATGGCAAGCTATACTTTGAACATTTTTGTTTCAAATTTTTTCCATTTCATACATTTCAAAGTTCAGTAAAACTTGGTAAATTGCTGACAAATAAGCCTACCGTTTAAAAAAATTTAAGATGAAAATTAACTTGCGAATATTTTATTGAATGTATAATTTTTATAATTTAAGAATAATTTCACAGTTAATGTAAACATGTTGAATAATCTATTGCTCATAATGCTTAATAAATAAAATATGAAAGTTGGAAAAAATATGGTCTACAATATGAAAAGATACAAAGATCTATAACTTACTGGTGACACAAATGGTTTTAAAACTTTTTAACATTTTGTTTATACAGTGAGATTCTAAGAACATTATATAGATAAAATTTAGTAAGCTAATTATTAAATACACTACTGGCCATTAAAATTGCTACACCAAGAAGAAATGCAGGTAACAAAATTATATTTATTGGACAAATATACTAGAAATAACAAGTGATTAAATTTTCAAAAAATTTGGCTGGATAGATCATGAGAAATCAGTACCCAGAACAACCACCTCTGGCAGTAATAACAGCAGTTATACGCCTGGGCATTGAGTCAAACAGAGACTGGATTGCATGTATAGGTACAGATGCCCATGCAGCTTCAACACGATGCCACAGTTCATCAACCGTAGTGACTGGCGTTTGGTGACGAGCCAGTCGCTCGGCAACCATTGACCAGACGTTTTCTATTGGTGAAAGATCTGGAGAACGTGCTGGCCAGGGCAACAGCGAAACATGTTCCGAATCAAGGAAGGTCCGTACAATACCGGCAAAATGCGGTTAGGCATTATCCTGCTGAAACGTAGGGTTTCGCAGGGCTCGAATAAAGGGTAGAGCCACGGGTCGTAACACACCAGAAATGTAACGTGCACTGTTCAAAGCACCGTCAATGCGAACAAGAGGTGACCGAGACGTGTATCCAATGGCACCCCATACCATCACGCCAGGTGATGGGCCAGAATTACGATGACAAATGCACGCTGCCAGTGTGCGTTCACCACGATGCCGCCAAACACGGATGCGACCATCATGATGCTGTACACAGAGCCTGGATTCATCTGAAAAGATGACGTCTCACCATTCTTGCGCCCAGGTTCGTCGTTGATCACATCATTGAAGGCGCTCTTGACTATGACGCAGCGTCAAGAGAAGCCGCAGCCATGTTCTCCGAGTCCATGCTGCTGCAAACGTCGTCGAACTGTTCGTGCAGACACATGTTGTCTTCCAAACGACTCCGTTTCTTGACTCACGGCTCGTAACATGGTTGCATGATCCATTACAGCCATGCGGATAATATGCCTACCTTCTCGGCTGCCAGTGATAGGTGGCCGTTGAGATCCCGCATGGCGTTCCGTATTACCGTCCTGAACCCATCGATTCCATATTCTGCCAACAGTCATTGGATCTCGAACGACGCGAGCAGCAATACTGCGATAAGATAAACCGCAATCCCGGTATGCTACAATTCGACCTTTATGAAAGTCAGAAACGTGCTGGTACGCATTTCTCCTTCTTACATGAGGCATCACAACAACTTTTCACCAGGCAACAACGTTCAAATGCAATTTGTGTATGAGGAACCGGCTGAACAATTTCCTCATTTAAACACAATGTAGGCGTCGCTACTGGCGCCTGCTTTTTCTGAATGCGTTGAAAAGCTAATCATTTGCATATCACAGCACCTTCTTCGTTTCGTATAAACTTCACGTCTGTAGCGTGTTGCCTTCTTGGTGTAGCAATTTTAATGGCCAGTAGTGTATATTGTTTGATGATTACATTTCATTTAATTAATTAGTTGAATTTCCCTGCATAATGAAACAAGTTTGAAATTAAAGCTGTTTTTTAATATTTACAAGTAACAGATAATTGTTATCTATAGATCAAAAAATTTATCCATTGTATTGAAATATATATACTCTGGTGACTCATCACGACTTCTCTAAGAAATTGAGGTGACTCATCGCATCTTTTCTGAGAAACTCTTGACCTTTTACAAAACACTTAATTTTGCGAAGTAAAACTGAGAATTGCGAAGTGAAACTAAAAACTTATCTATTAAATTTCTGTGCCAATGGTATTAACTTCATGATATGTACCCAACCAGCACACTTTGTAGATGCGGTTTATACATTCTCTCAGTGATATCTGAACCGAACACAGAACACTTGCTCACTAAATCTCATGCTAAGAGGAAATGCTGTTTCAGTCCTCCTTAATTTCTTTGTTCCTATGTAAGTTGTGTTGTCTGCAATAAATGTTATATATTTTTAAAAAAACGATTTCTGAAAAAAGTTAAATATCAACTAACTTACACCATAATGGTGACCCGGATTCAACACAGCAATAAATAAAGTTCACGGAATGCTGCTAGGAGGCGAATCTCAGCGAGTGCTGACTCATATCTATTCCAGAGGAGTATTTACTTAATAAGAAGAAGGGGCGAAAAGAGCTGATATTCTCTATGGACCTGTTCCCCTTGCTCGTTGACCTACCATTGGCGTAAGAGGACCCAATTTCACTTACTACTCCGAGGGAGAATTTTTGTTTGCGCATATTTCCCGTTCTTCATTTGCTGATATAAAAAAAATGACGGGTAGCTGTTCCAGGAGTGACAGCGATAAAAATCCCTGTCTACAAACATGTAAATCCAGCTCTATGATTCAAAATGTGTGAATCAATATTCAAATTGAAATTCCAAAACCCATCACAAAGAGCAGGATGAAATCCAATTCCTGCGTTTCCCATCTCCCACCTGAGACGGCATCGCTGGTGAGAGATGTTCTCATGAATACAGACAAGGAGGATCCATATATACAATTTAAAAAGGAGTTGATAAAGAGCAGTGTAGAATCATCCCACCAGGAGAAACGGAAACTTCTACAAAGTGAACAGATCAGAGATAGAAAAACAAGAGAGCTTCTCCGTGTGCTCAAACGACAAGCTGAAAGTCAACCAAATGCCTGAGCAACTGATGCTGGAACTTTTCCTGCAGCACTTGCCAACTTCTTTGCAAACTATTCTCGAAGCTATAACCCACTGACTCTAAAAAAAGCAGCGGAAATTGCGGACCATATCACAGAAGTTACACCAATATCAGTGCTTCTTCTTTTAATTCAAACGAAGGAAATTCGTTGTCAGAAATAGAAAAATTGAATAATCGAATTGACAATATTTGCCGAAGTCAATCTAGGAACTGAACCACCGAAAATCGTCATCGCAGTAAATCTAAAAATTATGATTTTTGTTGGTACCATTTTAAATTTGGCAATAAAGCAGAAAAATGCGTTCAGCCTTGCAAATTTGAGACAAAAAACGAGAGCAATCAAGGGTAGAATTGACTACCACCTTGCCCACATCTTGCCGTCGCCTTTTTGTACATGATAATATTAAAGGAACAGTGTCCCACTTGAAGGTATACGGTGGAGGACGTCTTTGGATAGTACAGTCATAGAGGGAATAACAGGTGTTGGGTTGTCTAGGGGCTCCTTAAAGATGGTGGGAGGGGGCTAGACCACACTGAGAGTGAAGACACCCAGAGGGTAAAGGTCTTGAAAGAGACGTTCATTGGTACTCTGTCTGACTGGAAGACTTGGGGTCAAAAGCCTTTATTTAATACACAAGAGTACAGAGATATATATAATAAGATAGAAAATATAAATATATATATTATATAAAACGATGTGCAGTTCTAGCTAGACACCTGGAGATGCATTTTTGCCAGCAGGATCTCCTTGAGTCCGGATTTGAACCTTGAGGGTTCAGGAGTTGGAGGATATTGTCAGGTTCGGCTTGCTTCTGGAAGTATCTGCGTCGGATTTCCTGGTAGTGGCTGCAGTTGAACACCAAGTGCTCGGGATCTTATATCTCGTCATCATGTGAGCAGAGTTAGCTGTGATCATGAAACCTGTTACGATATGTTCCAAAGGAGCCATGTCCTGTCAGCAGCTGATTGATGAAGAAGTCTGCCATTACTCTTTTCTTGGAGACCTTGGGGAAGAGGAAATGTAATCTCCTGGATTTTGTGGAGAGCACCCAGTGCTGTTGCCATGTGCACATGACTTCATTTTCGGTGAAGGTGGCTAGTTGTTGTCTGCTGGGCCTGATGACAATGTCCACGTCATCTCTGATGGTTGTTTCATTGAGTTGTATTCCAATATGAGCTTTGACTCTATGGAAGGAGAAGATGCAGAGGAAGACGTGGAGGAGAGAAAGAGAGCTTGAATTTCCCTGACAGTGCCACTCTTGACATCCAGGATCAAAAGCGCCTTGAGGACAGATCGGGAGTCTGTGTGTATGTGGCAGCTGGGGAGATGATGCTGGATGACGAATTGCATAGTGAGCGGAATGGCCGTGGTTTCAGCCTCAAAGACAGTAGCGAAGTCGTTAAGTTTGGCGAGATGTCTGTGGATGAGGTCTCCGTCGGTGAAGATGAGGGTGGCACTTTCGGAATTGTTGTCTATTCGAGATCCATCGGTGTACGAAAAGCAGCCTTGGTGATGTTGATCAGTTGTCCAATTGAAGTAACGTCGTGTCCATGGGGGAACGTGGTTGAAGCTGTGAGTCTAGGCATAATGGTGGGTCCAGTCCTTGTCGTTGATGGTGACTCTGGTTCCGTAGTTCCAAAGTTGGAATCTCTTTTCGTAAGAGTGAGCAATGAGATAAATTTGAAGGCATCCTGCTGGGACTTGAAGAGCGTCTGTGGAGGTGGCCTTGTAGGACTTCGTGACCTTGAGCAGAGCGACTCTTTGAATCTGAGCGAGCTTGTTGTTGATCCTGTGGGAGTTGTTGCACCAAGCTTGACAGCCGTAGAGTATGATGCTATTTACGACGCTGGTGTAGAGGAGCTTCAGGATGGTTAGGCGTAGCCCCCAGGTGGCTCTGGTGATTCTAGCAAGTTTGTTCTGCACGTTTTCTATGGGGCTCTTGACATCGTTGAGGTGTGGTATCCAGTTGAGCTTGGGTTCCAAGATAATGCCAAGATATTTGATATCGACAGAGAAGTTGATACTATGTCCTAAGATGGAGATCGCAGGTCTCCTGGTGATATCTTTATGGAGGACGAAGATAGTGTATTGGCATTTACTGAGGCTAAAGGTCAGTCCGTACTGGTGTGTCCAAGATCCAACCAGTTTTAGAGGTTTGAGGATCAACTTGGAGAACATGTAGTAGGAGTTTAGAGTGCAGGAAGATGGCCACGTCAGTCGGTATTGCTTCCAAATTCCTGAATCAGGAGCTCGTTGGCTATGAGCAACCAGAGAAAGGGACCCAAACTGGAACTTTGAAGGACTCCAATGCTGTAGGGGTTTTCCTTGCCGTTGCTATCGATGTAGGCTCTGTTATGGAAGAAGGAGCGGACCAACCAGTAGAGGTTAGCTAGTGTCTTGTATTTCCGAAGAAGACACAAGATGTCCTTCCATCTGGCACTGTCAAAAGCTCCCTTTATATCCAGGGAGATGAGACAGGAGAAGTTTTTCTTTTCTTGGTGGTCCTGGATTCTCTTGACAAGCTCCTGGAGAGCGTCGGAAGTTCTTTTACCCTTTAGGAATTCAAACTGGTAGTTGTTGGACTGGAACTGATAGTACAAATGTCGCATGACGAGTTTGTCCAGGATTTTCCCTCAGATGGAGAGGAGGCAAATGTGCCGGTAAGAGTCTCTTAGGTTCTTATCTTTGCCGCTTTTGAGAATCAGAATAACTTTCTTGACTTTCCAGTGATCCGGTAATGATCCTTGTTCTAGGCAGGCGTTTAATATTTCAATGAACCAGCTCTTATTGGCTTTGAACAATTCGGCGTAGTTTTCCAGACAAATGTTGTTGTATCCTGGAGCTTTGCTTGGATCCATTTCCTTAATGGCAGCCTCAGTTTTAAAGCTGTTTAACAGAGAATCTTGAAGATCGAAATCATAGTCCTCAGGTTCTTGCGAGTCACCTTTGAAGGAAAAATGGTACTTCAAGATGGCGTTGGTTGATTCTGAAGCGTCTTTGGCAAGTTCACCATTGTCAAGAAGGATTAAATTGGTGACTTGTGGGCGAGTGCGCTTGTCTCTAACAATCTTGTAGTGCCTCCAAAGGTGGTGGTGGGGGTGATCGAGCTGAGATAGTTTCTAAAATGCTCACTGCTTATGTTCAAGAATGTTCTTCCTATACCTGGAGGCAGCTAGCTTGAATTCAATTTTCCGTTTCTTTCTAATGTCTGGATCATGCTCCTTTTGTAATCTGCGCCTGAGTGCTCAAATACGACTCCACTCGATGGTGAGCTACTGGGTCCAAGAAAATTAGTTCTTGCTAGGATTAGGGGACTTCCTTTTATGTGTTCGGCAAAGCTCCAAGAACTTAAGTTCAATTTTGTTGGTGAAGCTCCCAATATCCTAAAGCTTGTTAACTGGAAACTCCGCAGGAATGTTGGAGACGTCTATGGTGAAGTTGGTCCT
The DNA here is from genome assembly GCA_030067965.1 of Latrodectus elegans. Classification (NCBI taxonomy): domain Eukaryota; kingdom Metazoa; phylum Arthropoda; class Arachnida; order Araneae; family Theridiidae; genus Latrodectus; species Latrodectus elegans. The sequence continues at coordinate 107,102,636 of CM057817.1, read as the reverse complement.
GTCCAAAGTCTGGAAATTCCATCTCCATTGATGCTTTTTCGAGACTTTACCAAGTCCAAATTCTCTGGTCATTAAGTTGTGATCACTAGCCGTATAGTGATCATGGATTTTCCAGTTTCTAACTTCATCATCATGTAGATTTTTGTGAGCATTAAGTCTATCCAGCTATAACCAATGGTGCTAGAAAAGCTGGGTTTAATTTCCGCATCATTCTCAATTATGATGTTGTTCCTGGAGCAGAAATCCTGAAGAACCTGTCCTCTCTAGTCGCTGGGCTTCGCACTCCAAATTAATGATTTGGCGTTTAAATCCCCAAAAATTAGCCATTTCTCCGTGCTGTATTTAGCAATCAGAAGTTCAAGTGGATTGAAAGAATCCTGAAGTCTTTTTGAGGGAGGTCTGTAATTAGAGGAGACAAAGAGAAAGTGGTTTTTGCCTTGATTTTGATAATGACAAGTTCATTATCCAAAAAGACAGGGCTGACTAAAAGAGACTTGTTGGTGATAATAGCAACCTGGAGGTCAGGAGAGGAAGTGACACATAGGTCAATCGAGAAGCCAGTGATGAAACCATTATAGGAGTAAGGGTCGTTTATGGAAGCCACATCTATGTTGAGTTGTTTGATGTCCTGGGCATGTAGGATGTTAGCAACCCTACAGTAATGCAGATTTAGATGTGGGAACCTTAATGAATGATCTTGACGCTTAATATCCACAGTCGGTCTTGCTAATGATACTGTTTATCTCTCTTTCATATGCATGGCATGCCCTGCTTCTTGCATCATTGTTGATCTTTCTTTTGTGATTACCTTTCCTGCTGTACTCGGCACAATTGCAACACTTAAGTTCCTTCTGGCAATCCTTGCTAAGGTGGTTTTCACCGCATCTTTCGCAAGTTTCTTGTCCTCGGCAGTCGTTCGCATGGTGCCCAAAACTGAGGCACTTGAAACATTGAGTGACTCGAATGCATTCCTTGAAGTTGACACTGGTCCAACCCACGAAAAGCTTCTTCCGTTACTTCATAGTATTGAATCTATCTGCGTCTACTATCAGGATCCAATTGATTCCATGCTTACCTTGCAATTTGCAGATTGGTTTCAACTCAACGCTCTCGTCTAGCTGGTTCTGCTTCTGGATAAGAGTGGCAATCTCCTTCTTCTTCACTTCCTTGGCCACATTGAAGAGGATGATTCTGGGCTTTTTCATGAATGGCTTCTTGGCACATAGGACTCCTTTGGTGACATCGTTCTTCTGGACCTCTTCTATCAGTTTGTCGAAATCTTGGGAGCTTTGTGCTTCAATCAGCACTCCTCCCTTCCTGACAGGCCCTAATCTGGAGATGTTAAATCCTAGGCTGACTGGATTGATTTGCTTCTTGATGATGTCCCTAGTCTCTTCAGAAGCCTTGCCCTTATGGGGATAGAGAACCACCACATTGTTCTTTCTTTGTCTGGAAAGATCCCTTCTGTATCTGGACCGGCTGGCGTCTCTCTTATGCTTCTGCTTGACAGGCTTGTGAGCTGCAACCTTGGAGAATATCATGGGCTGCTGCTGGACCTGGTTGTGGGCTAAAGCTTTGGTCTCCCATTCTAGGAATGTATTCCTTTCTCTCTGCGAGAGAGAAATTTGAACGATGTCCGTGACTCCTTTCCTGATGCGTTACTGCGAGGCCAAGCTAATTTTGCTGTTTGCCAGGGTAACGAGTATGTCCTGTTCCATTTCAAGAAGCCTGGAAGTGGCAGATTTCTGTATTTCTGGCAAGCTACCTTGGTAGATGAGCAGCTCATCCCCTTGCGGGGAGCCACTAGCACCGTTCATGGTAAATTTTACCTAACAAAAGAAATTCAATACAGCTCAAATAGAAAAGTCCCAACCTCCTTGCGTTTGCCGTTAACAATGTCAACGTTTCCAGAAGACACTAATTGGAGGTGCAGGTTGGTATGAAAATGGAGCACAAAGAGTGAAAATAGTGGTATTCAAAGTAGCATTAAGACACAAGAGACTAGTACGCTTCCCTGGATAGAATCTGGGCCATTGTCCGGGTATTAATACTCAGTGCAATGAACAATTTATATTCACTTGGGACTGCCAATTTGTATATGATAAGCGTACAAACACACCTTTTTTTATTTGACACTGGTTCATATATTACTATTTACCCAGCAACACAATTACAAAAACGTAATCCTGTGCAAATGACCCCTTTTGCAGCTAATGGTTCGGCAATTCAAGTTTACTCAACTCAAACTCTAAACATGGATTTTGTATTGAGAAGAATATTCAAGTGGGCATTTTTGGTTGGAAATGTTTCTACTCCAACTATCGGTGCAGATTTTTTGTACAATCTTTTACCCGATTTAAATAGAAGGAAATTCATTGATTCCCAAACAAATTTAATTACTTTTTGTAAATTAAGTACAAGTTACATTCATTCAATTAAAACAATATCTGGTAACACCATATATCATAATCTTTTAAGGGAATTTAACGTAATTACTAACCCCCCTAGACCTGACAGAGAAATAAAACACTCCGTCTTACATTACATTCAAACAACCAGTCCTCCTGTTTGTGCGAAAACCAGGCGACTCGCGCCGGATAGATTGCGTGTTGCTCGAGAGAAATTTCAAAGCACGATTGAGCTCAGTCACACGTGTCCTTCCAAGAGTAATTACGCATCACCTTTACATATGGTCCCTGAAAAAGATTCTCTGAATGGCGTCCTTGAGGAGATTTGAGAAGCCTCAATGCTCAAACAATTAAAGATAATTACGGTATTCCAAATATTCTAGATTTAACTTCTGAGTTAAATGGAATGAAAATTTATTCATGTCTAGATTTAGTGAAAGCTTATCATCAAATTCCTATAAATTCTGATGGCATACATAAAACCGCAATAATTACCTCATTTGGATTATATGAAAGTACTAAAATGCAATTTGTACTTTGTAATGCTGCATCAACATTTCAAAGATTTATAGATGAAGTGATTCGTAATCTGCCATTTGTCTATGCCTTTGGGTATGATATTTTACTTTTTCCCACTCACCTGAAGAACACTTAGAACACTTAAAAATTTTATTTCAAAGTTTAGGTCATTATGGATTGACTATAAAAACTTTATGCATTTTTAGCGTTCCTACAACAGAAATTTTGGGATTTAATTATAAACAGAACGTTTCTGAATTAGGTATCAAACCTCTTTCCCACCACGTAGATTACATTTTAAAATTTCCAAAACCAACTACAATTACTCAACTGAGATATTTTCTAGGGTTAATTAATTTTTGTATACGTTTTATACCTAAAGCTGCTGACACTAACTGCTGACTTAACTCAATTAAAAACATTTCTTTAAGGTATTAAAAATAAAAAAAAAATCTAAATATCGTACACGAATAAAACTTGCGAAATTCATCAATGGAATGAAATAACGGAACGTGCATTTTCTGAGCCAAAAACGCTCTTTCAAAAGCAACTTTGCTTAGACACCCAATTTTATGAGCGAAAATATGTGTTTACGTTGATGCTAGTGACATTGCAGTTGGAGGTTCTGCCATGCAGGTAAGCAATAATACATGGGAACCAATCGCTTTTGTGTGAATGAAACTCAGTAAAAATAAAAAAATGGTCTACCTATGATCAAGAATTATTAGCAATTTACACAGAAATAAAAAAATTAGGCATTTACTTGAATGTCGTGACTTTACAATCTACTCAGATCAAAAGCCACATACTTACGTCTTCAAACAGAAACCCGATAAATGTTTCCCACGTCAGCTGAGACGCCTAGACCAGTGTTTCTAAACCTTTTAGTATTCACGGCCCAATTATCAATCATAATTTTCATCGCGCCCCCTTCCCACCGTATACCGTAAATATACAATAATAATGTATTTTGGCGCTAAATCTATACTACAACCTTAATTTTTAACTTTACAAATAACCAAGAATATGGAAATTTATTGACATTTTGCAACACCGATCCGCAGCATTGAAAAAACAAGAATCATATACCTTTTTATTGCTCTTACGTTCCGCCATGTCGAGGATTCTCACAGTTTCGAGGGAAATTTCGATTTGTCTGGTCAGCTTAAAAGTTAAGTATGGAGCGTGTGCAGATGAGAACAAATGTTTTCTCATAGGGAGAAGGAGAAAGTTCTATGACGCCAATTTCAATTCCAGACAACCTCATTCGAGTCAATCTTTCTATTGCTATTGAATCGATTCTGAATGTGTATATTATATATATATTTTCGTGTAATTGCAATTCTCCGTATTAAATATTCACGGCAGCAGACTTATGCAGAATCTTTGATAAATTTTTAAGTGGGCATAAGCGAGCATTAGACGATAGACAAGCATCGACAAGTTCAAGGACGAGCGTGGTTCCGAAAATAAAATTAAGAAAATATTCTCAAGAATATTTAAATTTTGGGTTCACTAGTACTAAAGTAAATGAAGCAGAAAGGCTCCTATGCTCAAAAATGTTGGCGGCAGACAGGATGAAACCTAATAAACTTAAACGACATTTGTTAACGTTTCATAGGGAGTACGTAAACAAACCTAGAGAATTCTTCGAATTAAAATTAAAAATCATATGAAAAGCAAAAATCATTGTTTAAAAAAAACTTTGTCTGTGAATGAAAAAGTTTTAATTTCCCCTTACAAAATTTCATATAAAATAGCCAGATGTAAAAAGCCTTACACACACATCATTGGTGAAAAGCTTATTTTGCCAGCCGCAAATGATATTGTAGAAATTATGTTTGGAGATAATTTTGCAAAACAACTGCAGTCTATACTTCTTTCACATGATACTGTTGCTCGTCAAATTGCTGATATAGTTGAAAATGTAGAGTGTCAGCTTTTGTCGAAGTTGCGTGATAAATTGTTTTCAAAACAAATCGATGAGGCAACAGATAGTAATAAATATGCTCATTTCATTGCCTATGTTAGATTTTGTGATGATTTGCCAGTGGTAGAAGAATTACTTGTCTTCAAACCAATAGAACTCAAAACAGCACTGGCATTATCTGCTATCTTAAATGATTTTATGAACGAGACAAACATAGAATGGAAAAATTGCATTGGAATATGCACCGATGGTGCTCGTTCTATGTCCGGAAGATTCCAAAGTAGTTCTGGACACATTGCATGATCAATAGAGAAGCTTTGGTTTCTAAAGAAATGAATTCTAGTTTGAATATTGTGTTAACTATGGTTGTGTATATTTAGTAATTATATTAAAATGACGCCCCTGAAATCAAGAATCTTTTCCGCACTTTGTAAAGATATGGGTGCAGTATATTCAGCGTTACTATTTTATTGTGGGGAAAGATGGTTATCACGAGGGAAATTTTTGCAACGTGTTAATGAATTAAGAGAAGAAATCGCCGTTTTCCTAGAAGAGGAAAACAGACCGGAAGCTGAGAATTTTTGCGATAGTTTATTTGTGATGAAATTGAGCTACATGGTCGACATATTAGAGAAATTAAGTAGCTTGTATCTTCTTTAACTGCAAGAAGCAAATACACATTAGATTGGATAAGAGTGACAAAGATAATGCTTTTTGTAGGAAATTGGAATTGTGGAGCAGAAATTTAAAGCAAGAAAATTTAACAATGTTTGCAAATTTGAATGATTGTATTAAAATTTACTAGACTGAAGAATAACATGTAAAAGTTGTTTTAGCTACCATCCAAAATCATTACCAATTCTAGCAAAGAATTTTAAAAATTACTTTTTACTGACGACAAACTGATGTCAAGTTACAAGTGGGTGAGGGATCCATTTCAAAATACTCTCGAAGGACTCTCAATTGAAGAGGAAGAAACCTTCATAGACTTTACGGCAAGCGGCGAAACCCAAAAGACAATTGAATAATAAGTCACTCTTTGAATTTTGAGCAGGAGTGGATGATGAGTTTTCTGCACTAAAACAAGGGCATTTCACATTCTACTACCATTTTCAACATCTTACCTTTGTGAAACTGAATTTTCTGTGGTGGCTTCTTTGAAGACAAAGTATAGATCTCAGCTAAATGTAAAAAAAGAACTGAGAGTGTATATTTCTAATATTAAACCCTCTTTCGAAAAACATTTCTCTGGAAGACAGTCTCAGGAAAGTCACTAATAATTATTAAATTTGTTTTTAATTTAGTTAGTTGTTTGAATTTAACTAGTTAATTATTAAAAATGTCGAAATGTATTTTGTTTTGTATGTGTGTTTTTTCCTTTCAGTCACTTAATCAATTTTTTTAAATAATTAATTTTTTTAAGTAATATTTTCTCCTGGATATGCTCGCGTCACCCTAGGGAGTGCGCCCGACAGGGTGAGAATCACTGACTAAGTCTATATTTCACAGTTTTCAACTGATATTCGTCACACCAAAGGAACAGACAATCTAGTGACAGACACACTACCCCGCATAGAAATAGACAATACCTCTTCTATTCCTTTAAATTTTGAAGAATTTATTCTCGCACAGGGAAATGATTCAGAATTACAATCACTTCTTCAAAATAAATCCACTTTTAAATTGGAGAAAACATTTATTCCTTTTTTAAATGTGCATTTATATTGTGATATGTCGACAGGCAAACCTTGACCATTTGTTCCAAATATATATCACCAAATTATTTTTAATCAACAACAAGGACTTTCTCATCTGCGAATATCCTCAAGTAAAAAGTTGATTAGTTCAAGATACGTTTGGCCCAACATGTATAAATACATATCAGAGCAAGTAAGATGTTGTGAACCCTGTCAACGTTCTAAAATTCACAAACACACAAAAACTCCATTAGATACATTTGCCTTACCAGATTCTTGATTTTCGCAAATTCATTTTGACCTAATAGGACCCCTACCTCCAAGTGATGGTAATTTATATTGACTCGCAATTATCGATCACTTCACCAGATGGCCCGAGGCTGTTCTTATTCCTGAAGCTAAAGCTTCAACCGCATGTAAAGCTCTTTTCAATGTGTGGATCTCGAGATTTGGATGTCCTTCCCAAATCACTACTGACCAAGGAAGACAATTGGAATCTGCACTTTTCCGTGGATAACTAATTCTAACTGTTACCAATCAGATAAGCACAACAGCATATAATCCTATATCAAATGGTATCATCGAATGGTTTCACCCCCATTTGAGAAGTTCTTTAAAGGCTTATGAAAATCCTGGATGGACAGACACATTACCCATCATTTTACTAGATATTAGAACTACCTTTAAGAAGGATATACAGACAACTAGTGCTGAGCTTATCTACGGAAAATCTTTTGTTTTGCCAGTGGATAGGTTCAATGAATTTGACAACAGACAATCCTTAGACAAGACATTTGCAACAAATATTAGGGAACAGATGAACAAGCTCAATCCCATTAGTATTTGTCAGAACGGACAAAATCCCATTTTTGTTCATCCAGATTTGCAACATTGCACTCATATTTTCCTTCGCGCTGACCATCAGCAACCTCCTTTATGTCAGTCATTCACCGGATCACACAAGGTACTTCAACGATCATCAAAAACAATCCACATCCAGCTGAAAGATCGTTCAAATACAGTTTCCTTAGATCGAGTAAAACAGGCAAATATTTTAACGGAATACAAACAAGATGACAGTGATTCAAATGGGAATAATAAAGCAAACAAGAATATCAATCAATCTATCACGACTAAAAGTGGTAGAAGAGAACATTTTCCTGATATATATATAGACTTGTATATTCTTAAATGTATTAATTAATTAATATAATCACATACTATTTTATTGCACACACGCATAGTGACAATTATAATATATCATATTAAATACTGTATTATACATTTGAATTTGAATACACTATTCATCATGCATAATTGGGAAATATTGTATTTTAATGAATAATGATCAATGATATATTATTTTAAGTATTGTATTTTATATTTAATAATTTTCACAACATATTATTCATCATGCACAATTTTGATATACATTTTATGGCATAATGACCAATGCTATATTGTATCAAGTATTGTATTTTGCATTTAATAGTTTTCACTATATTATTCTCATCATATGTAATCTTCAAGTTTATTATAATTATGGCATTATGAAAATTTTCTTATGATGATCTTGTACATATTATAACAAGTTTATATATATATATATATATATATATATATATATATATATATATATATATATATATATATATATATATATATATATATATATATATATATATATATATACATTTATACACATTTTGTATTCCTCAAATTTTGAATTTTTTGACGATGATGAAATGTTACGCGAATATATTATAATTGTGACGTAAAAAATTCGTTTTTGAAAAACTTTACATATCTAAATATTAAATTTAAACCTTATAAAAAAGAGCATAAATATATATATTTTTAAAAAATTATTTAGATTTATAAGAAATACCTACTAAGTATTATTATATACAATATAGTTTTAAAGTTTTATTCTTTTGGTTGGTTAGAAATAAAATATATATTATGATGAGACTGAGTACAAATAATATTTATTTACCATTAGTCCATCCAGATTGAATATGCACATATGAAATATGTTATCAGCATTGTTAAATTTGTATTTTTAAGTGTTATAAATACTTTACGAAAATAAAAGAATATTTCAATCAAAAATATTTATTAAGATAATACGGCATTTTTTAAATACACAATTCTAGCATAACCAAACTATTTGTTTATTTACATCTGTAAACAGTTAACGGTTCCAGTTAAGCTGTTTCTTTCTTCAATTATAACTTAAAATTAAGAAATAAAATGGAGTTACTTTTAAAATGCATTTATATAAAGCTTCTGAGCAACATTATTTAAAAATTATTTAATTAATGCAAGATTGTAATAAATCATGCATTTTTAAATGTATGCAATTAACATTTTAATTAGATGTTAAACGAGTATTCTTGTACACTTTTAACTGGAACCGACATCGGAACAATATTTGGGTTAAACTGTGGTTTGGATACCCCTTTCTCGCCAAATGGGCGATAGACGCGCAAAGCGTGGTAACCCTGACTATTTCATCCTGAATGCACTTCTTGTGGCAATCCTGTATTTTTTGTTATATTTTGCTATACAATTATGTGTGCATTTTTGTTATACAATTCGTAAAAAAACCATTGTTTTTGTTTTCGTTACCATACCAACGGTGAAATTCGTTAAAAACACGGATTTCGGTTTCGTCACCATAGAAACGCTGTTTTTGCGTAGTGTCTCTCGGAGCATTCAATTCTGAGAGACAACATGCAAAAATGTTCCAGTTGGCGACTTTTTGAAAATGCGTCAAGCAGGAGAACCAAAGCACATTTTCACCAATATTTGTAAACAAATTTTTCTTGATCAACTTAATTTCATGTAGTAGAATAGAGCTCTAAAAGTGTATTAAGGCATATCCTTCTATTTTATGTTATCAAAGCATTTATTTTTATTAATTCTCAACCAATTTAGCTGGGTAGTATTATTTAAAAAATGAGCGTAACGGCAAACCCCTCAATTTTATAGAAACAAAAATTTGTGTTAATAAATAAATTATCACAGAAATAATTCTTTAAATATTCTTGTTAGTCACATCTTAGCGTCAAAAAAATCGCTAAAGACTCAAGGGGTTTTTGAATGTAAAATTTTACCTGATTCCGATAGTATATAAGTTATGAAGATTATAGAAATAATAGTGGTTCTCCTATATACATGCAACATGAACAACAGATGCCATATTATCAAGGATACCCAATTCTGAGTTTGGTCATTTTTTAGCGAATTTTATCCATTTTTCTATTGAATTGTTATCTACCTGGCAACCTGGTTTTTTTTACTTTATTGATATGGTAACCTATAAGAATTATGCAGACAATTCTATTTTAGCAACACTAGTATTTATGTAATCACGCACTTCTTTATCATCAAAATCATCCTTGATTATACGACATCTGTGTCAGATTTTCATATTGTTCATTCATGATAATACATTAAATTCGATTATGTTTTTATTAACAATTGAACAATAGCATTTAAAAAATATTTTTCATTTAGCCAAACTTTATGCTCACATTTAGATTTTAGGGCTGGGAAGAATACTTCCCAAAGAATAATTCACTGTCATAAAGAAAACTATAATTAATGGTGATTATTTGCCATGAAAAGATAAGAAGCATTCAGTGTACCAACGAATATCACATTCTACACACATATAGCGGGTTCTCTTTTCTTTTCTGCTACATTTTCCACATCATTTACAGTAGGAAATTAACTTTGGCCAATGATTTTTCAAACTGGCTAAATGTGCATCATCAGGAAATACACACTTTGTTGTTTCGAAGCTAGTAGGACGTCCTTTCCTTTTCCTTGAGGATTACCCATCTATAAAGTTAATCATATCTAAGAAAACACGCTTATATTTCATTAGACAAATTATTACTGGATGCATGCTTTTTTTCAATTTCGATGACTGCAACGGAAGAGATCATGGTACAATGGGTGATGGAAAACAGGGTATTTTTGTGTTTAGTTATTTATTTTGTTCACACATACTATTTCTGGATGCATGTTTTTTTATTGCATTTACTCAGTAATGCCGGATCTAAAAAAAATGCATTATATTTCATTAGACACATTATTACTTGATACATGCTTTTTTTTAATTTTGATGACAGTAACATAGGATTTTTGTTTTGTATATTAACCTTGGAGATTTACTAAAAAATTAAAAATAATCTATATTTTTCTCAAGATGACATTTTACTTTTCTTAAATGGTTTAATCGCTTTTCTTAAAGTTGAATAAAATATTTGTCATTATTTTATCAATCTTTGTCATCATTGTTACTTTATTTTAGTACATGAAAAATATTCTATGATTTTACTTTACTGTGTAATATTAAAATATATTTTCTCACACTGTTTACTGCACATAACTGACAACTTTTATAATGAAATGACAATATTGCTAATGAATAGGCAAAATTAAATTTTATAACACATATTTTAATTTTTATTGCTCCATTTTTTATAAATAACAAAACCAAATACCTTACCTCACAGAATCACCTTAAAAATGTATAACAGCAACTCAAGCAAAATAAGGCATTTAGTTAAATGAGAAGCTATCTGTGATAAATATATATATATATATGTATCTGTGATACATATATATATATATATAATATTAAATTCTTAAAATATTCATTATTTTCACTATTGTAGTATGCATTTATCTCTGCTAATATTATTAAATATAGAAAGGGAATAATTTCATTATTTGTTTAGTATGTTATAAAAGTAGCAAGAATAATTTCAACAAAATAGAAAAACATATGTAGATGTTTAATTAACTATTCAAAATAAATCTCTCAGGAGATAAAAACACGAAAATAAAAAATGTAATTCTTAAAAAAGTTAAAAATAGTTTGGTGTAGTTAAAATTATGCAATAATTATAGAGATGAATACAATAGCATATATTAAATATGTGTATACTGTATCTACAAAAATGAAATACCTATTCCTAAATTCATAGCACTTTGGCAAAGAAAACCTGGAATTATTTAAGTATGTATTCTTAGAAAATGTATGAGATGAAAGCATTTTTAAAATATGTCTAAATTTTTACGATGTTATATGTTCAAAAGTAAAAATTTTGGCAACCCCTTCAAATAAAGAAATCAAATAAAGAGAACTACATTTAAGTAATCAAATAGAGAAATAAATTTTTTTATCTATAATACTAAAAATATTGAAAAACACAGTTTATAACTAAACCACTAGCTTTTTTAAATAAGAAGCCAATTAATTAACAAAAGATAATTTGTTTATTTTATTCAATGAATTGCTATCATTAAAGGGCATGTTTCATTTATTTTATTTATATAAAATATTTTATTACTGTGTTTCTTATTCCCATTCCCATGAAAATAACCAAATTGATGACATGACAGTAAAAATATTCATACATTTTACCCTTAACAATATTGGTACCACTATGTTTAACATAATCATAAGTACATTCATGCTCTATATTTTTTTTCCACTCTAAAAATTCTAAATTATAGTTTGAAATATCTAATTATATATATTATAAAAAAGAATAATATATAAATTTTCTTTTTGAATTATTATATCCTGTGCGTCACTTAGATACTCTTCGTAGCATTTTTTTAAACTAAATCAATTTTACAAATACCACACATAATTTTATATGATTGGGAGTTATGTATACATTGATTGAACCTATGTTAGTGAAATTTAAACACTCACCATCAAATTCAACATCAATTTTATCAGAAATATCAGTGGATACACTCTTAGAAAGATGTTTGAGTATCTGTTAATTCAACACACTAATATCTTTGCCATGAATTACTGTCATCATAGTAAGGCCTTTTGTATTTGTCAACTGGCAAGTTTTTATTTTGATAACAATAATAATAATAATAATAATCAACATCTAAATTATTTCTTCTCTTTGTCCCACACCTCTTAACAAACTTATAAATAACATTTTTAAAAGCAATGAACCCATCAATTGAATTGAAACGATAGAGTTTTTTTTTTCTAATTTCGCTGTCGTATACCTTCAGCAAATGTGTTTCATATACTACACATGAAACATTTTTTATCCCACATACTACAGACATGAATTCTGCTGCAGTTCTTCAGTTTAAGCATGAATTCTTTTCTTATGTCATTTTAAGAATGATTTATTTTAAAATACAGCATTACAAATATCACATTCAAATTATTTATTCGTATACTGATTGTTCAAATCTATTTTATTTTCAAAACAAAAAAAAAAGGCACAATTAAGATTAATTAAAATTGTGAACTTTCCATCGGATAAACTTTTCCACGCTTTGGAATGCTGTAAAATTTCCACCTTAATTCTATAAATTTTAAAACGATTATTTAGCTTAAGCATATAAAAATAATTATATTATATATATCATTGAATAATAATATATAAAACACTTAAAACTAAAAGACAACAAATGTGAATAATTGGCAAAAAGAATCAATGACAAATAAAAAATAATAACAATAATAATTTAAGTACTTCGCTAACAGGCACCAACAATAAATAACTTGAACTCAATAAATATTCGTGGAACCTTGACAATCAAACTTTAATCCTGAGGGCTTTCTACGCATGATGCCAATACAATTACAGTAACTAGATTTGCAATTAGGTATCTCCCAACAATGATCGTATTATAAACTTTGACATACATAGTTTTATAACGATGTTTATAAATAATAGTTCCATAACGGAGAAAAAAAGTCCTTTTAACAAAAGAAATGAGATATACATGGGAAAAGTATAAAATTAAAATACAGTATTTAAAAATAATATTTAATAAATAGCTGAAATCACAAATATTATCGCAAATAAATGATAAATCAAAAATAAATTATGCAAAAACTTACTTGATTATAAAAATCTCAAATTATCAGCATACAGTATCACACTGCAAACACAGCAACAGACGCTAATGACAAAGAAAAAAAATGGCTAATGCAAATGCATGTATGACGTTTAGGATTTAGGGGATGATACAAGTGAATTCAATAGCTGAGAATTGGAAACACTGGGGATGAAATTCTTTCGGATTTTCCGAATGCTTCCGAGGACTAGTTCTCTCTGGGAAAAGTTTACTTCCCTTACCTGGTAGTCTGTAGACTGTGAGACAAACGATAATTTAAAATTATGGAAGCAATAAACACAAATAATTACAATTGCAGTTAATTAAATACTTTTAATATATGTCAAGATAACATCCATTATGAATGTCTAAAGCACGTCCACCATAGACGTCCAAATGACATCTATCATGGACATATTTATGACGTCTATTACATATCCAAATGTTAATACTCCAAAACTCATTGATCTTGGATGCCAATCCAACGTTCATATGTTGTCAACAGAAGACCATCCAGTTCACATCTAACCATGGACGTCTTTATGACATCCAAAAGGTATCCAGGAAATCTTTTGTACTCTATGGATCTTTAAAAGACGTCTAATATAGACGTGTGTGGTTGCATGGGTTGGCATGCCCAATATTGGGGGAAATGTGGCTCTCATTATCGGTCCATTATTAAATTATCTTGGCATGCTGTATATTGGGGAAACTTTGACGCCCATCATTGATCCATTATTGGGGATCTAGGCAAGTTTGCCAATATTGGGTCAAGCTATTTTGATATTTGAGATATTGCTTATGGTAACTCAATCAGATCAAGTGATCTGATTGAGTGATCATCTGAGTTCAAATTGAAGCAACATTTGTCACTTAACAACAAAGATTTCAAATATGTCAAATTATTGTATTGAACTTGTATTTCTATTACTAATACTGTCAATGTTTCATTATTAAAGGCAATTAAAATTATTTTATGCATTTCTAATGATAAAGGTTGTTGAGAATTGGGATCTACTACTGGGATGTCAAATTCAATTCGAAAAATAAATAGTATTTTGAGCAAATGGAGATCCCATTTGTGTAATAAATATTTATATTCTTTTATACTGTCATACTAATCACTGTAAAGAGTTTGTGAACATTCAATTCTTCAGACTTCTAACACTATTGTCCTTGTTGCCCTATAATTGGTCATAAAGCGCTGTGAGTAAACATCTCAAATAACCGCTCCCTAAAAAAAATATGTAGTTAATGGCAAGAACTTTTTTCTCGGCCATTAGTAAACATCTTACTGGAGCAATACCGCATCTAGAATCGATCAACAATTATCCTATTTTTAAAGTCTCAACAACACACCATTATAATGGTATAAATGTGTATTATAATTTTATGTGTTTTTCTCTGATTCTTTTTATTTCAATACAAGATTATATTAAATATATATCACATGAAAAAAGTTATTTGACAAGATATTAAAGATTTCTTTACTGATATTTCTATAATATCAGATTTTTTTGTATCAACTGCACATCATGATTTGTAATTTCATGATATTATTCATACCATATTTTGTTTCATTGGAGGAAGTGTTATGCTATAAAGAAGTTTTTGTATTTGATTTTAATAAAAGTAGGCGTAAGTTCTGGCATCAAGTTACTGTTTGGTTAAATTTTATGTTTATACCGTTGTTAAATTTTATGACGACATTAGTCGTGACGTCATTCACTACTAAGTTTTTCCAAACAATCGTTGCTAATGTTGCCACAACATGGGAATTCCCGTAACCAGTATATTTTGGGAAAATCCCTAATAAACTTTCTGAAACTCGTTATCCTGAAATATTAAGTTTTAAATAAGAAATAGCAATTTAAATATCTATCACTCAAAGCAATGGCGATTCAACGATAATTGGCCCTTAATAACGACTGCTTAGAAACTGTTGCTACGTTTGACGTCACACTAAAACCCTTAACAACGACTGTTTAGAAACGATTGCTAAGTTTTGACGTCACACTAAAGTCATCCGTTTCGAATTTCGAGAGTGATGGCGGATTGTTCTAAATTGCAAAATACTCGAAGTGATTGCCGGCTGGCAGTTTTCAGAGGTCCCTGGATCTGGCGATCCTCTACCCTCATTACATAGCTGGTTCTTGGTTGGTGAGCTATAACTTGAGTCTGATTGGCTTAAAATGAGTTTGAAATTTTAATGGATGGGACTATGGTTATTTCATAAAATTTATTTCAGAATTTAAGAAGCAATTGTTGATTAATTTATTATTTATGAGAAATATATATTTCAATTAAATGAAACTAATAGAATAATAAAGAAAATAGTTAAAGAATAAATTGAAAGAAATAATAATATTTACATAAGAACAGACAAAGGTATTTACAAGAATTTATACACTGCTATAATATTTACAAGGTATAACTTGGTCTGTAATACAATATAACTATCTTAATCTTTTTTTATATTTTATGTATTTACATATATACATGTATATTTAAAAAAATCTGTTTTCATATACATTTAGTATGCACACTTATATATGCATTTTTCATCATCATTTTTATTTTAAATAGTTTTTTTCCACATATAGAATGAGATGTAACAAAAAAATCCTTTTATCTTTTAAGTAGTCTCTTTTTTCCATACAATGAAGTAGTTATCAAAGAAAATTTTTTTCTATTTACAGTTTATTTCATGGTGGTTGGTGAGGAAACTTTGGGCAATATCTGAGCAATGAGCGAGGACGCAATCTATTATGGGTACTTAGGTCATTATAGTAAGGAAAGCTAATTATTGTTTCGTTATTAGTTTTATCAATATTTTTAATCACGTTATACATTATTTTCGTGAAGAATTCTTTCAGGGTAGGGATTTTTAATTCTTGTCTGATTTTTTGGTTTCTAATGAACCAGGGGGCCTTAACTGCCCATCTGAGGGCTTTATTTTGGAGAGTTTTACCAGTTTTTTAAATTTTACTATCAGGATATAACCCCAGATAGGGCAGGCATAGGAAATAAGTTGTCGAAGATATGCTTTATAAATGAGCACTTTATTCTCAATGGAAAGTTTTGAATTCCAGTTGAAAAGTGGGTATAATGCAGATGTTTGCTGTTTAAGTTTGTTAATAATTTGAATTAGATGTGGGGGCCATGTTAATTTTACATTGATAAAAATTTTCCATTTAACGAACCAGAGCTCAATCTGTTCTAAATGTTTGTTACGCGATTCTGTGATATATGATGTTTTCCTACCTTGTGCTAGTATAAATGTGTCGTCTGCAAAAAGGTGTAGGGAAGTTAGTGTTGATGTTGGAATGTCGTTCACATAGATAAGGAAGAGTTTTGGTCCCAATTTGGACCCTTGTGGCACGCCAGCTAAGATTTGTCTATGTGTTGAGTATGTAGTACCAATGCGAACCTGGAACTTTCGTCCCAAAAGATATGAAATTAGTACTTTAATAAGTGGGTCGGGTAGACCAATATTAATGAGTTTGTGTACAAGTCCACCAATCCAAACTCGATCAAAAGCCTTGGCAATATCAAGAGAAACTGCTCCTGTACTTTTTTTTATGTTGAAATCCCTGGCTGATGATTTCCCCTACTCTCATAAGTTGATGCGTTGTTGAATGTGATTTTCTGAACCCGTGTTGTTCAGGGATAAGAATACTATTGTTTTCTAAAAATTCATCTAGTCTATTTAGAATAACTGCTTCGGTTATTTTTCTTAGAGACGGCAGTAGACTAATAGGTCTATAGCTTGAGGGAAGGTAGTTGTCTTGTTTTGGTTTTAATATTGGTACTATTACTGCAATTTTCCATTTTTGAGGAAAATACGTTTTTCTTAATATTTCGTTAATAAGCATCGTAACTTTGAATAATGTTTTGATGGGAATTTTCTTTAGCATTTTGTTTGATATTCCTTCAATTCCTAGGGATTTATTATCCTTTAATTTCTTGATTATTGCCATTACTTCCGAAGGGGTGGCGCTTTGTATGACTTGTGTGTGTGGTCTGGAGAGAAATTTGAGTATGTTGCTGGCAACCAGATCTTCGGTTCTGGTGTCGTGTAGGTCATTAGGAGGGAATTGTGTTTCAAAAACGTCAGCAATTGCTTCTGTTTTTTGTTTGTCTGTGTATGCAGTTGTATTTTGGATTTGAATGGGCGGAAAATACTGTGGTTTCTTCTTTAACATACTGACGGCCTTCCAAATGGATCGGTCGTGCGTATTTAATGATTCTAATTTTTCTCTCCATTTCTGTAAATTGTATGAACTTATCTTGGCTCTAAATTTGTTATTCGATTTATTATATTGATTTTTAATTCCGGGGTCTCTGCTAGCTTGATATAGTTTCCATAGTTTGTTTCTATTTGCTTTCAAAATTCTGAGGTAGCGGGATAGGAAGTGAGTGGGACGGGAGGAGTGAGGTTTTTCTGATTCACGGTGCGCTGCAAGCAGTTCCGCCTCCAAGCGAATCGTCTCGTTTTCAATTTCATCTCCTGTATTCGTATGAATTATATTAAACAGGTAATTATTTAAAATTTGGTTGTATTTGATCCAATCCGTGTTATAAAGTGTGGGAGTATTAATCAAACGAATATTAAAGTCAAGATCGACCATGACTGGATTGTGATCCGAACTGAGATCCATGATTGTATAAATTTTAGTGTTATAATTAATTCCTCTGATGAGTGCAATATCAATTGTTGTTGCTGAATTAGCACTAAAATGTGTGAGTGTGTCAGGTGCATGGATTTTTAGTTTGGCTATATCAGCGAATTTTTTAATTATTTGACCTGTTTTGTTGTGTGACCTACAGTTCCATGCAGTGTGCTTAGCATTAAGATCTCCAAATATTAAAATATCATAGTTTGTTGTAAGCATTACTTCAAGATCCATGTTTATGTATTGATATTGTGGTCTAGGTTTAATATACATGGAATCAGAATGTAATATGGGGTAGGGTTGGCAAGGTCAATGTGACCAAAGTTGCCGCGATTGTAATTAATTTGTGTGTTGTGTTTTGGTAGTGTGGGAAACTACTCTTGACAAAAATAACTGTCCCACCCCCTGCTAGTGTGGTACTTTTTGGGCGATCATTTCTATAGCATGCATATCCTAGGATGTGAATATTTACATCATTTGTTAGGAATGATTCCTGAATTAAGATTATATCTGGATTATACTCATTGACAAACTCACGAAATTCGACCATTTTGTTTCTAATACCACAGGAATCCCACGATAAAACTAGAAATTTCCGTTGTGTGTCACACATTTAGCGGTGTTATTAATTTGCTTTAACATGTCCATGAGGACAAACATTTTATCCATTGGGTCAGTTTTAGACTGAATTCGTTTGATGGCTTTGGGAATATTAATTCCATTAAATACTTCTCTTATTTCTCTTAAAAGAGTGAATAAATCATTAAAGTCGTTTTTATTTTGTCCATTGCTTGAAACAGTTGTATCGGTTGAGGGAGATGCGGGTTCGAGTGCCACGGTAGAGGAGGTTTCTTTATGACCAGCCACTATACTTGCGTATGAGATCTCCTCTCTTGTATGATTATTTTTAAATATTTTAGTTTTCGGTTTGGGTTTAGGGAATTTCTCACACCCCCGATAGCTTGCAGTATGGTTCCCATTACAGTTGCAGCAGACTGGGGATTCTAGTTTTTTGTCCTTGGGACATTCTTTTGTATTATGTGCTTCTGCACACTTTACGCAGCGGGGTGCCATATGGCAGAAATCGCTTGATTGGTGAAAACGTTGGCAATTAAAACACTGCATAACTGTTTTGTTTCCCCGATAATGTTCAATGGTAGGGTTTGAAATATGACACAAGCTTTTAATTTAAATATAGCACTTATTTCTGGGACATTGTAGAGTTGGACCAAAAATAGAGGTAGGGGTTTTCCATTTCTTTGGCTAGTCATCCTGTTTACTTTGTGGACATTATATCCTTGATTGGCTAAGTCAGAAACAATTTCCTCACTTTTTGTGGTCATGGAAAGTCCCCTGACTACAATTTTACGGGGTTTCTCATTTTTTTCTCTTAGGAAGATATATTCGTAGGTGTTATATTCAAGAAATTTTTTGTAATTTCCCTGTGGTGGTCTGCTGATTTGGGCAGGAATTTCAAATTTTCACCTGAAGCTTTCGCTTCAATATTTATTCTTAATTCATTTTTTAGTTTGGTCATGACTGAAACATAGCTTTCACCATACCTTACAATTATGGGTGGAATTTTAGGGGCTATTTCAGTCACTGGCTGGTCATCCATTTTTTCGTGGTTTTTTTCCTCTGCAGTTAGCCCACTGAACGCGTTACCCACAGCTATGGGGATCTTAGTAATACTCTCATTCACAGCTTTGGTTGTTTTTTTTGTTTTTTTTTTTGGGAAAATGAAAGTTTCCTCACCATCATTAGTTGGTTTTTTATTAAATTTATCATTTTGATTGGCAATATTAGTCACTTTTACTATTATGGAGGTAGCAGGGGGGTTGCCATATCAGAAACAAGATTATAGCTACCTGTGATTGCAGTCTTTAAAGTTTCTCTGCAGGTTTTAATGTTGATATCCAGCATGTCCAAGATGTTTTGTTGTGGATATACTTCAGTAATGCAGTCTCTGCTACCCAGTAGTGCAGTCTGGGTCTGGATTTCCAATAGTTGCTTCAAATGGAGTTCCGAGGAATTGTTGTATTTAGGATTCATAATGTCCGTCAGCTTGGGTGGTTGTATCATTCCTTTATTTGCAGCCATTCTCCCAGCCAGATCCAGTCAGAGGTCAAGAAAATCAATCAGCTTTAAAAAAGAAAAAAAGCAGCAGTTGATAGCACTAAAAAGTGCTGTTTTTGTTCGAACTGAATTCAAAAATTTATCTTCAGTGAAGTCGAAATAGTAATAGCTCTAGGTAGCTCAACACGCGGGGCGTAAAAAGGTGCGAAATACGCAAATTTTGAACTCTGATTATATATTTTGCCATTATTTAATGTTTTCTTTGACTCTTTTTCTCCTTTTTCGTGTTGAAATTATCGTCTGACTTTGGCTTAGTGTTTGATTGACTAAGATTGAGTATTTTTGTTCTTTTATTTTTACTATTTAAATTTTTTATTCATTCTTTTTTTTAAATTTTTTCATTTTTTTTTCACTATTATGGATTTAAAATGACTGAAGCAGAGACTGGAATGATTTACTCGGATTGCGATTTGAGCATTCCAGAAATAAACATTTCAAAATTATTGACTTTCAAAGGTTCAATTCCACAACTAATCCAGTTAGCTGCCGAAAATGGTATTGCTAAATTCTTCATTTTCCTGTCTCTCACTGATGGTACAGCATCTATTCCAAAGAAACCTTACAATTTAAAGCAAGAAATAATTCAACTTGTAAAGAATCACAAGAAAATAATACAAATTAAGCGCACCCGTCAAGGTAAGCTTCTATTCGAAACTAATTGCCCAGATACTGCTATAGAAATAAGCAAGATAAACAATATTCTTGGAGTACCTGTTAACTCCAGTTTTCAACCACCTGAATACATTTCCTTAAGATTTCTTATAAAAGATATAAATGTAGATTTACCTTTATATCTTGTTGCTGAAGAAATTGCACAAAATGGCTTAACGAAATTAATTTTACAAAGATTTACAGAAAAGAATTCTGAAGAACTGAGCGAAAATATTTTAGTGAGCGTCATTGGACATTATCAAACTATTAACTTATTCTCTTCCATAATTCCAATTTCTTCTTTTATTAATAACGTTCACCAATGCGGAAAATGCTATAAATACACTCACTCTATGAAAAAATGTCAATAAGAAGTCTTCCTATGTAAAAACTGTGGAATATTCCATAAGGACTCTCCCTGCGCCAATGAAACACCTAAATGTATAAACTGTCAGAGAAATCATGCAGCTAATGACATTTCCTGCCCTACGAGGATTGAAGAAAAAAATTCTTACATTTTAAAAGCATGAATCACCTTCCATATATGAAGGCGAGAAGACGTTATAATAAATATTTGAAAACCAGTTACTCCAGTGTAACCAAAAGTCATCTTCCTTTCGGGTCGAATCAAAATGAAATAACTGATATTGTTAAAAGAGCAGTGACAGAGATGGATTCTGTTTTTGAAGCGAAACTACTTGAGATACAGGCTAGACAAGATAAAATGCTCCAACAAATGTTCTCATTCAGGAAAGAATGTATGTGAACGTGTTTGAATACAGCTAGATCAGTTTCTAGATCTCCTCTTAGAAAGAATCGTGCAAGATCTATCCAGTCAAGAAAGATAAGTCCAAAACATTCAGCGAATCAGCAAATTATATCTCCCGAGCAACCTATTATGAAGTCTCCTCAACCAAATATTAAATATGCAGAACCTAATATTGAAAAAAGAATTGAGCCAGGAAGAAGGCGTAAAAAACATTCATAATTTTTTTTAAAAAATATTCTTTCATTACGAGCGCACTTTTTTTTTGATTTTTAATAACTGTTCGGGTATTTCGTTTTATTTAATGTTCAATTTAATTTCTTGGAATGCAAGAAGCGTTCTATCTAAACTCCTGTATGTAAAACTTCCGTACTTTCAATCTTCTGATGTCTCAGCAATTTAAGAAACGTTTCTTAAAAAATCCTACTTATTTCAAATTTGTAATAAAACAATAATTAGATTAGATAGGCAAGATGGCCGTGGTGGAGGACTTCTTTTTCTGTTGATGAATCTCTACCGGTGCAAGTTTCAAATATATCCCACTCAGAAGATAACGATACAGAAATATTAGCTATAAAAATTACTATATCCAAATCATCTCTTACTTTAGTAAATGTATACGTCCCACAAAGTAAATTTTCAAGTTCTTTGTTCCGTAGCATCTTATCAAATATTCATCCTCCCTTCATAATAATTGTTGACTTTAATATACGAAGTTCGGCGCTTGGTAGTTATTCAAACTCTCCCGAATCTTCAGAATTCCTCGATTGGATACTGGATAGCAACATTTGTCTTTTAAATACCTCTCAGCCAACTCATTTCGGACTCCACCAAAGACCATTCCATACAGATTATAACTTTGTATCTCCTGGTATTTTTCCTTCTTGTACTTTCTCAGTCAGTTCAGATAGTTATGGTAGTGCTCATGTCCCTGCTCCAACAAATGTCAAAATCTATAATAACGATTATTCGAAAGGTACTTCCTACAATAGAATTTTATGGACTGGATATTTCAATTCAATGAACACTCAAATTGCTAATAAAGGACTAGTTTCTGTAGACCAATTCCAAATTTTATGTAAAAACTATCTTGATAAATTCAGGAAAAAAACAAATCTTTCCGTTAAAATCATGTCCTCCATGGTGGACATCGGAATGTTGTTATCTTTTGGGTCAAAAAAGAAAACTTTGGAGGAAAGCGAAAAGTTCTCTTAATCAGACTCTACAAACGAATTTCTACAAAACTTCATCAGCTTCATCTAATCCTTTCCAGAAATTTCTGTGATAAAACTATAAATGCTGGTATATCTAAAGACATTTATTCTATTCTTAAAAGACTTAAAAAGTGATCTACTGACTCACCAACTCATCATCTACTAATTTCTAGCGAAACTTCAATTTATTTCGGATCCTGTTGTTCAGGCTAACTTATTTGCCAAATTTTATTCTCGTCAATCTGTAACTGAAGTACTACCTCTTGATTTAAGTTCAAACTTTGATTAAAATATAACTCTGCATTCACCCTCTCAGAGTTCCAATTGGTAATTTCTAAATGCAAAAATACTTCAACTGGTCCTGATTTAATATAAGTTATAATTTTGAAGGGTCTATCAAACATAGTTTTATGACCCCTTTTATCACTCATAAATAACTCTTGGTTAAGCGGTATTGTTCCTCCATCTTGGAAAAAATTCATCATAATTCCTATAATAAAACCTGGGA
The DNA here is from genome assembly GCA_030067965.1 of Latrodectus elegans. Taxonomy (NCBI): domain Eukaryota; kingdom Metazoa; phylum Arthropoda; class Arachnida; order Araneae; family Theridiidae; genus Latrodectus; species Latrodectus elegans. The sequence continues at coordinate 107,079,228 of CM057817.1, read as the reverse complement.
AAGATACTACTTCAGTAAATTTCTATCGCCCAATATCTCTTACAAGTGTTCTATGTAAGGTTATGGAAAGCATGATTTTAAATCGGCTAATAAATCATATCTCCCTTTCTTAATATTTTCTTCAAAATCATCATGGATTTATGCCTCATAGAGCTTGTGATTGTGTTCTTTCTATGCTTCATCATCATATTATTGCTTTACGATCACAGAGAAAATATGTCATATGCGCAACTGTAGACATATCTCAAGCTTACGATTCAGTGTGGCCAGACGGTCTTATTTATAAGCTCCTCCAATTTGATATCAGAGGAAATGCTGCTCATTGGATATTGGATTCTTTATCGGATAGAAGTTTTAAGGTGAAATGCCGTGGAACTTTATCTCAACCCACTTTCTCTAATAGAGGTCATCCTCAAGGCAGTGTTCTTTCTCCCTTTCTTTTCGTGATTTATAAGTCAGATATTTACGAAGCTCTCTCCCCTGACATTAAGTGTTTTATTTATGATGATGACATAATCCTTTTGGCTGCTCATTCATCACAAGAAAGACTACAGTAAAAAATGCAGACTGCAAACATAAAACTTGAACAATGGTGTCAATAATGGAAACTAAAAATTGATTCCTCAAAATGTTCAGAGATTAATTTCTCTTCCAAAAAATCTCCTGTAAATTTTGAACAAACTATCAACCAATTACCTATCTCTTGGTCTAAGCATATTAAAATTCTGGGCTTCTATTTTACTAATAACTTAACCTTCAAATATAATTTTCAAATGAAAAAAAAAATCCAACCAGAAGAAAATTAATGTTTTAAAAGCTATTGCAGGTAATAGATGGGAAGCAAAAATTAATCATTTACTTCAAATTGTTCAGTCCTTTATTACAAATAGCCTTGATTATGGATGCCATGTATTTACATCTGCGAGCTTATGAGACCGAAAAATCTTGGATCCGATATATCACTCAGTTCTTAGAATCGCTACAGGTCTTCCTCACTGGACACCAATTCCACTTTTTCTGAAAGAAGCAGGGGTCTTACCTCTTTCTGTAAGACAAAAATTTCTCTCTACAAGGATGTACATTAGAAACCTTGCACTTTCTATTAGATCTAAATGTGGTAGTTTGTGGGAATCAATGCCATACAGCCATATCTCTGGCGCTCTTCCTCTATCTTTGCGAGTGAAAAAATGGCTTGAAGAAAATGGAATTCAAAAATCACATATTTTAAGAGTTCCTACAAAACCTACATCTGTTAATATTAATTAAAAATATTTCTTAGAAAATATACTTTTCAGACTAAAATTTTCCTACAAATACTATCAATGATTTCTTTGAACTGCATAGTACTTATGAATGGTTCAATCACATATTATTATTTACTGATGCATCTAAAATAGAAAATAAACTTGGAATAGCTGTTTATAACAGCAGAAACAACGCCTTTGTTTCAGGTCAAATCAATAAAATTAATTCCATCTTTACAGCAAAGGCTTTGGCTTTATGTCTGGCGGTGACTAAATTGTGTATTTCTCCCTCCAACTATGTCATATTATCAGACTCCTCATCCTGTCTAAGTAGTTTGAAAACTTTCTCAACTTCTTCCCCAACCATCATTCAACACATCGGATCAGCTTTAGGAAATGCAACTAAGTTTTGCAAATCTATTCAATTAGTTTGGATTCAAGGTCATTCCTTAATTGTTGGGAACGAAAAAATAGATGATCTTTCAAAATCAGCCATTAAGAAAAGTTATATTCTGCACTCGATTTCATCTGAAGATCTTATCCATAATATAAGAAACATTTTATCAATTATAACAACGAATGGAATAATAGTAAATATGCCTCAAATTTTTCGCACATGTCTTCTATCACGAAAATTCACCGCAATTATACTAATTCTCGCCTTGAAGAAGTGTGGCTAGCTAGAGTTAGAACTAGATCTTTTCCGACAAATGCTAAATTACATAAATTCAGACTTTTTTCAACGGATAAATGCTCTTGTGGAGAAAGAGAAACCATGGATCACATAATGCTATCATGTATTCGATATGATCAAGCAAGAAATTCTTTAAGAGAAAAACTTGGTACCGGAGCTCTTTCGTTCTCTGGGATCTTAGGTTTGTCAACGAGTCCTAAAGAGAAAATTGAAGCAACAAGTTCTTTTTTAAAACAAATTACACTACTGGCCATTAAAATTGCTACACCAAGAAGGCGACATGCTACAGACGTGAAATTTATACGAAAGGAAGAAGGTGCTGTGATATGCAAATGATTAGCTTTTCAGCGCATTCAGACAAAGCAGGCGCCAGTAGCGACACCTACATTGTGTTTACATGAGGAAATTTTTCAGCCGGTTTCTCATACACAAATTGCATTTGAAAGTTGTTGTCTGGTGAAAAGTTGTTGTGATGCCTCGTGTAAGAAGGAGAAATACGTACCAGCACGTTTCTGACTTTGATAAAGGTCGAATTGTAGCGTCCCGGGATTGCGGATTATCTTATCGCAGTATTGCTGCTCGCGTCGGTTGAGATCAAATGACTGTTAGCAGAATATGGAATCGATGGGTTCAGGACGGTAATACGGAACGCCATGCGGGATCTCAACGACCACCTATCACTAGCAGCCGAGAAGACAGGCATATTATCCGCATGACCGTAATGGATCGTGCAACCACGTCACGAGCTGTGAGTCAAGAAACGGGGTCGTTTGGAAGACAACAAGTGTATGCACGGACAGTTCGACGACGTTTGCAGCAGCATGGACTCTCAGCTCGGAGACCATGGCTGCGGCTTCCCTTGACGCTGCGTCATAGACAAGAGCGCCTTCAATTGTGTGATCAATGACGAACCTGGGCTCACGAATGGCGAGACGTCATCTTTTCAGATGAATCTAGGTTCTGTGTACAGCATCATGATGGTCGCATCCGTGTTTGGCGGCATCGTGGTGAACGCACATTGGCAGCGTGCATTCGTCATCGTCATACTGGCCCATCACCTGGCGTGATGGCATGGGGTGCCATTGGATACACGTCTCGGTCACCTCTTGTTCGCATTGACGGTGCTTTGAACAGTGCACGTTACATTTCTGGTGTGTTACGACCCGTGGCTCTACCATTTATTCGAGCTCTACGAAACCCTACGTTACAACAGGATAATAACCGACCGCATGTTGCCGGTATTGTACGGACCTTCCTTGATACGGAACATGTTCCGCTGTTGCCCTGGCCAGCACGTTCTCCAGATCTTTCACCAATAGAAAACGTCTGGTTAATGGTTGTCGAGCGACTGGCTCGTCACCAAACGCCAGTCACTACGGTTGATGAACTGTGGCATCGTGTTGAAGCTGCATTTACATCTGTACCTTTACATGCAATCCAATCTCTGTTTGACTCAATGCCCAGGCGTATAACTGCTGTTATTACTGCCAGAGGTGGTTGTTCTGGGTACTGATTTCTCAGGATGTATCCAGTCGAATTTTTTGAATATTTAATCACTTGTTATTTCTAGTATAATATATTTGTTCAATAAATATCATTTTGTTATCTGCATTTCTTCCTGGTGTAGCAATTTTAATGGCCAGTAGTGTAATAGATTCTAATTTTTTTTTCGTCTTTTTATTTCAAGCGGCCTAATTTTCCCTCTCATTTGTCAATCAAACGTCGTACTTATCTTTTCGTTTTGACTGTCATTTTTTTATCAAAATCATCAATCAATCCATCAATTTTTATTTAGGTTTCTAATAAAAACTCTATCTAACTCAGTGCGAGATTCTTCTTTGAAGAAGGTGTTCTAAATTTTTGACGAGTTTTGTGAAAAAACTCAATCTTACTCAATGCGAGCCTACGAGGGTGATATTTCCGTAAGCAGAACTGTGGCACAAAATGCTTCACCAATATAAACTATTTGCATATTCACTACCGATACCTGTGTATAGTAAACCTAAGCTTATCTAACACCTCCTAGAGAAGGAGATGTTGGATAAGAACTCAAAGAGGCGTGGTCATATTTAACTGTTAAAAGTAGCCTTTCATCTTAACTGGTTTGTAAATGGTTTACGGGAATGGAAAGCGAAACTTAATGGAGAAAATTAAGAATTACTTTAAAGAAAAAAATGAAAACAAATTTATCTTTTTTAAATACTCACATATATAAATCTAATTTTTTATTTTAAATATTAGTTTATCTAATTTTTGTTAGATTGTTTTTTTTTTCTAAGTCTTCAAAGATTTTTAATATAACCAAAATATATATTAATTTTTTTGTATTCATGTAAAATAATTGTATACATTTTTATATTTTTTATATATCGAATAATTTCGTCATATGTAATATTAGTGATTTACGTAAGCTTAAAGGTTTATATAAATCACCACCATTATACATGACTAATTTTATTGGGAATTACTTTTAAAATAAGAGGATCAGAAATTATTTTTTCTGTTTCAGCAGTTAATAATCCATTATGCATAACATTTTGTCAGTGGAATATTTTTTTCGTTTTGCTACCTGTTTCAAGAAAATTAAATTCTTTTCCTGGAGATCATGGATATATTAATAAAAATATCTCTGAATTTTTTAAAATTAAATTCTAGCTTTATGCTTGCTGTTAAATAATTAAATTAATCAAGCTTAGATTTATTATTCAAATTATTTATAAAGATGTAAATTAATTTCATTTTAGAAAGATAGCAACGATAATCTAAACCACAACATTGTTAATGTTCAACACAATTAAAAAGTATTAAATGCGTAAGATAAAACATATACTTTATTTTGTCATAAAACCAGAAGTTACAATCAAATTTATTAGGAATCGCAAACATTATGTAGTTAATATTATCATTTACCACATCTCAAATATTGGTACTCATTATTTTTGTTTTTAAAGAAATTTAAATCCCTATCAGATGATTTTTCTAAGCAGTTGTCTTATAAGAAACATTTTACAGTGATTAAGAAATAGAATACTTATAACTTGATATTAAATGATGTAATCATAATGGAATGATATAAGATAAAAAGTTTAACAGTGGAACATCTCAATAATTAGTGAAAATAACAATAATTTTTAATGTTTTCTAATTCACTTACAAAGTATATGTAGACTACATATAAGATACGTACATATATGAATTAAATTTGTCAGTTAAAATCAAGAAAAATACAAATCCCATGTTTAAATTTCTCAGAAATTGTAGAAAATCTAAATTTTTAAACTTTTTATTATAGTTTATAGTATATGCAATAATTAAAATGTATATTGAAATATATTGTGATCACCATAAATAATAATAACTTCAGTATAAGATTATTTATGAACTGCTCATTTTTATTAATCCTTTCCTCCACATTATTTTAAAATACAGAAATAAATTTTACAAAAATAAAAATACTGAACAAAATTTCGTCAATCAACTTGATCGATTTAAGGAGTTTAAAGGACATGATGGGATATTATGACTATTATTCTTCACAATTCATGGGGAAGAGGACATTATTTGTAGGCAGTTGTGTTACTCCAAATATAAAAACTACTACTCATGAATATTTTAATCACATAATTTTTAATCATTTTCATTTGTAATCTCCAATGTAATAAAAATCTTATTACAGCTTAGACCATTAAAATAATTATATTGGAAATTTGAATTTCTGTGCGAATTAATTCTGTGCGAAAAAATTTCTGTAAAAATTAAAAATTAAAAATCATCAGTATAATGGCTTTTTTATTTTGTGAATTCATTTTATGTATTGTTTCTTTTTTTATTTTATCAAATATTTCACAAGCTTTATGCATGGATAGAATCTCAATTCTTCCTGCATACCTTAAGAAACGCGTCTCGTCCCTATTATTCAATATAAACATTTTTACATAACATTAATTACTCTTAAACAAAATAAAGTTGCAATTATTTACTCTTAAACAAAAGTTGCAATTATTTATTAAATTAGTATAACAATAACTATGGAGATTCAAGTATTCGCTTACTTTTGCTTTGTGGAGGGGAATGTAAAAAGTGATCGAAAATACTCTGTTATAATTAAAAGATCCCCGAATAAGTATTTGACAACATTTTAATATATTTTCAATAACAGCACGGTAGTGCATATTTTAAGCTAAATTAATTTTTTAATATGTAAAAACAAAAATTAGGTTAAACAGTCATACATAAGTGAAATGTTATGTAAAAAGTCGTGATGTTCTTATATAGAATGTAACTTAATTCACTATAATTTTTTGAAGCATTCTTGTACATATTCCTGCCAATCAGACAACGGCTTAGCAAAATCTGATGGTATCGTGTGCGGAACTTTATTCGACACTTCTAAATATCAGAAAAAATTTCATTTGACCGTTAGACATACATCCAAAGACTAAAAATAAGGCTTTAATTTTTTTTTTTTTTTTTTTTTGTTAAGAGTGAACGGATTGAGCCATAGACCTTCTGTTCCAAAAAACATGGTCTTGCCATTTATTTATCATTGAGAACCCTTTTCAAAGTACTTTGACATCGCATAGATAACCGCTGTTTAAAGGCTAGTCTAGGATACACTGCATATTCGGGCTATGTTATTGATATAAAAAATAAACTTAAATTCTTTTGACTGACCTTCATGATCACACTTTTCTATATAATTTTGATATGTCTAATTACAATCTTTTGTTTTCAAAACCGATTTTCACAAGCAATTCAATCTGATTTCGCATCGCCATTTATATGATACATGATTTATAAAACTCTTTGATTTCACTAATTTCACTATATTCCAATTTTAAATAACTTATCTTTTTTCCGGAATGAATGCGTATAAATGTTTGATATTCTTAAAATCCTTGAAAAACATACTCAAAAAAGGAAAAAGAATTCATTGACAAATCCAACTATTTTACGGAAATAAAAAAAAAAATATCTTTACGACGAATACTGTTGTATTCCTTGAAAAATAGGCATACCATTATCAAAATAATTTAAATTCATTCATAATTTAATTCATTTGTAATTAAAAGTAACTTATGCGAACAGCATTTTACTTGTACTTTTTGATAAAGACGATATTTTTAATTCTAAATGTAATAAGTTTATTTTTAAATGGAGATATTATGACCCCGATACATCTGATAAATTTTAATAATTTTATTGTTCCCTTTCAATTTTAATAATTTGTTGTCAAAACATGCATATTTCACTCATTGAATTTTCTGCTTCCAAACTGATTAAAGCATATTAAAGTGAACAATTTTTACATTATTATACTACTACAAATCCATTTTTTGATCACTTATTATTTATGTTTTAAAATCCGATTGATAAATATATCAAATTTCGTAATTTTTCGCTTTATGTTGCGGTTAACTGTAATGTTTCGATTTTCATCGAACTTTTATGACATAATATATACATATATGAATTAAATAAAGTAAATCTAAGTGAAACGTACATTGTACATCTAGAAGAAACGTACATTTATATATATATATATATTGGTGTGTGCGTGTGTGTTACTTAAAAAAAAAAAAGAGTAAAGATTTATTTAATTTATTTATTTCACCTTCATTAAAATTTGAAGTTACATTAATTTTCTTATGTCTACAGTTTCTAAAGAATTTGGAATTATCTTACTCTTAATTTCAAATACTGGCTGTTTAAAACGGTCATTGGATGCTTTTCTTAACATTTTAAAATGGACATTTGATTTCTTTCTTTTTTTTTTTTTTTTTTTTTTTTTTTTGTTTAGGAGAAATTAGGAAAAAAATTGCATTTAAAATGAACTTTAGCTCATTTTAAATGCAAGGAGCGCAGACCTCCTAGATTTCCCTGAATTCATTATTCTTCATTCTATTCTTTTAATTTCTTTAAAACTCCAATTTAAAATTATATGTTTCCTTTAAAAACAAAGCTGTCAAACGACGATTTTTTTTTAAAGTTATACATTGCTGCCCCCCCCCACACACAATGTTTACATAGTTATCTTTTCAATATCTAATTATTTATTATTTGTATAAATTTAGAGCACACCTTTGCAGCTATATCTAATGAAAGTTAAAAAATATGTTAACTAAAAATATTGTGAAATAACATTGCTAAGAGTTAGAATTTATATAAAAAAATTTTTTTAATAGTGATTAAATAATCCTTGTTAATGATTTAAAAGCTAAACTGAAAAATCATCTAATAGTTTTTTTTTATCTTAAAGCAATAAAATTAGAAATATTTAAGAAAGAATTATTTGTTTGATTTATTTTGAAATTTGTAAAGAAATACAAAGAGAACTCAACAAGCCCTTTCTTTTCTTTTCATGGTATTGAATTGAATGATACTGAAATTAAAATTTTTTTACTAAACGATTATATTATATATTGCATTTAGAATTTATTAATAGTAATATTAATTGCAAAAAAAGACAGTGTTCAATTTAGTTGATCGTTGTTTAATCTTGAATTGAATTTGAAAAAATAATAATTTGATTCTTTGTAAGTTTACTTTAAGGAATATCATAATAAGAGTAAGTTCGCCAAACTACCTATTGTTAGTGAAATCGAGTAACATGGCTATAGAAAACGATCTTGAAAAGTATGGAAAAGGTAAAAATCAACAGAAATATGCATTTGATCAATTAATGCACTCGACAACTTGAATAAACACCTTTATTCCTTGAGAAATATTAAAATTATTCCCAATTTTCAAATTTGTTCAAAATTTGCTTTTTCAAAAATCAGTCATAATTTTCTTTTTTAAGCATTGTAATATTTCTTTTCTATTAAAAACTAAATTTTTTTAACGTTTAGATATCTTGATAATCGGGAGTTTACTGCCTCAAATATTCATAACAAGCATATAACTTGGAATTAACAAGTATTGTGTGTGACCTAATTGATTAATTTAACCTAATTAATTACTTAAAATTTGAGTGCTAAATCTTCGAATTTAATTTTCTGAAGCATAAAATGTATTATTACAACAAATAAGAAACATATTTAAATAAGAAACAAAATTTCACTTGGCATATTTTGTAATATCTTTTCCTTTCCATTTATGAGAAATATATTTACTTCTTCTAAATTAAAAAACCTATACTAAATCTAGAACTTTTTATTTTGAAAATTAAATCATTGGAACAATGTTAGTCTTTTTATGCCCGCAATTTCTTGTTCGGAAAATGCTCCTACTCCCGCGTGAGAGAACACTACACACACACATTTCTACCCCACACCCCCTTTCCTCCTTACAGAAAGAGTGTCATTTGCTCCCTGCTCTACTGTTACTTGAAGGTTTTATCATGACGAATCTATATTTTTCGAGAATGAATTACCGCGCGAAGTCTGCCATAATTTTCTGGAACAAGTGTTTACCATAAAATATAAACTTTTCGATGAACATTTGATTTTTTTCATATGCATAATTTTGAAATATTATTAAAATTTGAAAGAAAATCTTTGCTACATATAATTTTTAACAATTAAATCTATCGAAAATTTATACGTTTCTCAGAAAACTTTTGTTTTTCTTCCATTATACTTTAAATAATTTCAAGAATATCATAATGATATTAGAAACATCATTAATAAACCTTATATTTATAGACACATTTTAGTCTACCAGCTCCATATATTTAAATCTTTTTGCTAAGATAAAAAATCTCATAACTTATTATATAAACTATTTTTTATTTCATGTTTGATTTGTAAGCTCATTTTGGTTTCGGAATAAATTTGAATTCATGGAATCTTGAAATGGCAAATTTATCCAAGAAAAATATCCTGAAATTAATTTTCAAGATAAATAAATGAAAGAATTATATGTGTGTGGTAAACTTCATTAGGGTAAGTTTAATCCTTAACCATCAACATGTTTTGAAAATGTAGGATACTTTTAAAATCAAGTAAATATAATTGGCTTTTAAGATACCTGATGTGCAATAAAATAGTTGATTGAGAACAATAATAGTTCGAAAAGCAACATATTCGATGTTAAAATCTAAATGAAAATAAGAATATTATGCAAGCAAGGAAATCTAAAATATCCAAATTTAGTAATTAAAACTTTTAAATTTTGAAATTTAGAAAAGATTGAAAATAATCGCATTTAAAAATAATGACGATTTAGTTTTTAATACTATAAATTCTATGTTCTATTACTTAAAGATACCACTTATTTTAAAGCTTGTTGACTTAGATTTATAAATCCAGTTTCACTTCGTGTGTTTCAGTGACTAATCAAGCAAAAAAAAAATTTTCGTCGACATGTTTGAAAAAAATGTTGCGAAATCAATCATAATTTGTGTTGTAGAGTAGAATTGCAAAATTGTGTTCCTTCTGGATCACTCGGTGATTTCTTATACTATTTATTCAAGATCTTTTTGTCTGAATACATTTCGAAATACACCTATAATCTATAATTATAATAGTTAAAAACATATATTCTAATGCAGTGTTTATTTCTTGAAAAAGGAAAAAATATTTTAAAAAATATAAATAAAATAAAAAAAAATTCTAAAATATTCTTTTAAATTTAAAATTGTAAAATTTTTGAAAAATAAAGATTTAATGAGCTAAATAGCGTAAAATCTCCAATATCAAAAACTTGTTTAAGTGAAATAAACATTTTGATATCGAGTAATAGGCAACTGTGAGTTTCAAAATCCATTGCCATTCCCTTCAGAACATATATATTTTCAATTTTATTTTCATTTAATTCTAGCAGAACATTTTTGTTGACATTGGATTAACGTAATTGCACATCATTTCATGAAAATATTTCACATTTTAAAGACAGTATAAACATAAATATTATCATAATCAGAAAAATCGAACAATATTCCTTAGAGGGAATTATAGATCATAGTAGATTCTCTATCATGATATTATTCGATATATTGATTTATAAAGAAATATGTTATGATGGTGAAATCGTATAATAATTAATAATGTCTCTTGGAAATTAATACAGAAAAAAATTGATCAAATGCACGATGTATTACTTTTTTTTTTTTTTTTTTTTTTTTTTTGGTTCTAGTATGTAATCAATGCAATGAAATTAAATGCAATGAAATTATAGTGTACTAAAAATTTTCTACGAAATAAAAATGCACACGGCGATAATCGCTGCATATATTTTTATTACAATAGAAATTAAACATTTTACATACATTACAAATGTGAAAGATTTATTCTCCTTTGCTTCTTCTTTTTTTAGGAATATTTCGCTTAAATATCATACTTCCAATGAATTATATCACTACATGAATAGCTAAATTCTACGGGAGGATTATAATTTTTCAAAGAAAACTTTAAAAATGACTTTTGAAAAATCAGATTTTTATCAATTCTTACATTTTTTCATATAATTCTAATAAAGATTTATCATATAGTCATGTTTGTAATATATTATCACACACATACCTAGTAATTTTTGATAAATTTATTTATCAAAAATTTAATAAAATCTGCCACTACAACATAATTTTTTTGCAAAACGGGAGATACCAAAATACTGTTATAATTCCAATCAATCAATACCAGTCCATTTTGATTTAGTTTTTTGTTTTATTATTTTTTTATTCTCGACCTAAATTTGAAGATTTGCAAGCCATTTCTGTTTCTTCAGCAAGCAAAGAAGTATACAAAAATATCCATAGATAAAAAAAATTAAACATTTTACTCAGTATTTTATTTATACTTCTATAGTTGAAGTTTTTAAATTTAAAATTAATATATTTGTTCTCTGCACTAGCATTATGGCCAAACAAAGTTAAGTAACTTTGATGAATTAACATATTTATTGTCATCAAAAAAGAATGATAATCCAAATTTGTCATAGGAATCACCAGTATTTTTATTAATAATTCAGATGTTTTCTGATTTTTTCAACTGTTAAATCCTCAAAATATGGAGTCATTAAATTTTTTTTCGCAAAGAAGTTAATATGAATATAATTTTAAAAAAAATCTGTTCGAAATAAAAGACTAATTTTAAAAAAAAAAAAAAAAAAAAAAAAGAAGAAGAAGAAGAAGAATTACTGTGCTCGGTTTTTCGCCAAAATTCTTCTCATTAGTTACTTTCAAATTTTACTACTTTCGGACCCCAATGTCCGGTTTCCTTCAACTCTGAGAAACGAAATCTGATCTGAAGAATGTGGAGGGCTAGAAAGAGGGATGAAATCCCTTGGTACAACTGCAGTCTCACAGCTGCGTTCTGAGAATTGACTTTCACAGGATGTTACTTTTACCGCCAGAAGAAAAAATATATCATTCCCATAAACCATCAATACATTTGGTATCTGTAAGCTGAAAATACTTTTTCAACATGCAAATTCAGGCAAAATTATCTATTTGTAAATAAAATTAAAAAAATCAGAAGTCATACAGAACGAATTTAAAATATAATTAACAGCAATTTTTTTGTCATTCTAATATAAATTTTTAAGTAATGCTAAATCATTACAATTTCTTAAATTTCTCATTAATTCAAAACCCCATCAAAAATTATTTAAAAGTTATATAAAAAAAGGAGATTTTCTCATTTTTAATAGTTTTAAATGTAATCACATATTATAAAACACATTTTAATCAGCTATTTTATCAACAAACACAAATGCGTTGAATTTTAAGTTTATGAAGTAAAAATAGTTTGCACATAAATTTTTTTTTATAATTCCAGCAACTGTTATAATTCATAATGATTGACTAAAATGACATAAAATAGTATTATCTTCTAAGATAAATTTGAAACTTTAGCAGTTAGCTAATAAGAGACAATTTTATTCAGTTTTAGGAAAGATTAATGTTACAATAAAAAACCTAGTTAGGCGTCGTGTCTAAAAATGACAATTGAGGGACACAAACATTTCATAAAAAGAAATATGAATGTTTATTTATATAAAAATAAGAGAATTTATGTAACTGTGAGATATTCTTATTTGCAAAAAATGTAAGTGTTGAAACACAACTATGTGGTGACAAAACAGAGGATTCCTATTACAGGATTATTTTATTAGAATTTCAAGCAAGTATAAATTAAGTTTTTATTTGAACATCTTCATTCATATGATTGAAATTTATCAAACTATATTTGTAATAAAAGTATGTCAAGCTTTAGGTTGAATTTTTATAAGGCGGAAATGTTAATCAATTGTATCATTCTGTTAAATATGTTAATATTTCTTAAGGTTGGTTTGTTTGTCGCTCAATGGTCATTTTTTGCGCACGAGGACTAATTAGACCGGGACCTACGGTTTAAAGTGTATTCCGAACTACTACAAACATCCATGCCCAAGGTGAGATTCGAACCCACGAACTGTTGAAACGAAGACAAGAGCGCTAACCATTCGGCTGCTAGCTCGGCTAATATTTCTTAAACTAAGTTTAAAAAAAAAAATGCTAACATATTGAATAATGACTAATTTACAACTAAATAACGCTCATCTTTTCTAAGAGAAAATATAAAATCAAATGTTTTAACTTTAATTTAACTTTATTTTGCTAGTAAATATAAATTTTAAAGTCAAATTTCTCTAAGAAATGTATCATGAATCACATGTATTATTTAAAATGTTGAATAAATAGTAAATATAATATTTTGTATTATATCTCAAAAACTTATTTAATTTTGTTACTTGAATTCATATAAGAAACTACGACTTTTTAAATTATTGATTTATTTTTTATTATTAAGGTAAGATTAGAGTACATTAAATTATGAACCAAATACACTATTTATTGAAGTTCACTCTCTCAAATATTTAAATTGAATAAGAAACTTTTCTAGGAAACAATAAACAAAACTTCAATTTTTATGATGAAAATTAAATAAGCTGTTATTAAATAATTTATTAATAACTTGTTGAAAAATATTTAATTTAAGAATTTAACTGTGAAACTTTTCACTAGTTTATAAATTACTGTTACTAATTTTAATTTGTAGTACATGAATAGTAATTTAGTTAAGTGTATTTAAATAACATAATGATTCCGATTTATTTATGATATGTATGTAGACAAGTATAACTCATTTATAGAAAACAAAGTACAAAAGTCTTATAATAAAATTACTTAAAAAAATAAAAATTTAAATTCTCAATATTTTATTGAAGTCTACATTATATGCAATAATGAAGATGCACACGAAGAAATATACATTAATTTTTAAACTCTCATTTGTGCAGAACTAACAGTCATTATATATGTAATAGATTCTACATACATTATATAACAGAAATAATAGTTATCAAAACTGGAAAGCTCTTTTCTTGGTTCCAATTACTTGTCATCTAATAAAAATAATCACGAAAAATTATAACAATTGAAATTAAAAAGACCTAAAATTCAGCAACTAAAATTTAAAAAAAAAAAAAAAAAAAAAAAAAACACTTTAAAAGCAAGCTTGAAGTCCAAAAAGTATTCTGTTATTTTATAAGAAATTCCCTTCCAAAACGTCATTAACTCCGCCTAGTTGTAAACACAACGTCATCTCTTTGCTTGACGACATCTGTAATCAATAAGCACAGCACCATAACAAGATTGCTATCACTCTCTTGGCATCCTATTTGGCTAGGAATTTAGCGTAGAATCGGAGCAGTTCTGCTTACAGAAATATCCGAGCATAAAGCTCCAAAACTATTTTCGTCATATTACTACTCAATGCGAGATATAAACCTATGAGCATAAAGCTCTAGAACAGTTTTTTGTCGTAATTTAACCTAACCGCAAATTTCGAAGAAGTGCATAAGTGTCAGTATTTAGCATGTGTTTTCTATAAGTTTAATTGTTCTGCATTACTTTTGCTATGTATTCAGGATACATTAGAAGTTTACTTTTCAAGCGATCGTTTTTGACTATATTGGAAAAGGATATTGTTACTAGAAGTATTTTTGGGGATAGTACCAATGGCCACAATGTTAAAAAATTTCGTCTTATTAAACGATTTGCATCTACTATATTATTTGGTGGAACATTTTTAACTGTCTTGTGGGCTAGAAAAAATAAACGTTCCACTCTTTTTAATGATACTAAGTTGGTGCCGAACTCTAATTTTTGCAATAATAATTTTAAACTATATGATTATAAAGGTTTTATATTGCCTGCATTTATAATGAAAAATATGAATAACATTCAAAATTTTTCGTGTCGAGAAGATGATATATTTGTTGTCACTTTTCCCAAAACAGGTATTTGATTATTGGTATTGAATTTAAATTAATCATAAGAAATTTGGCTCCAGTTGATTTGTAATCAAAAAGACAACAAAAAAAATTTTCCAGCAATTATTTTAATTATAAATTAATATATTGAATCACACTCATGAAAATGAGTAAAGATGTAAAATTCCAATATTCATAAAATTAAATTTAGATTATTCCCAAAAAGAAATTATCAAAATGTAATAAACAAACTGAATTTTTCAAAAACTTTTGCATGTTACTACTTTCTAACCTTTTTGAAAATAAAATTTTTTGCTTAGAAATAATTAATCTAAATTTTGTTCTTAACTATCACTTTTCTCATTAAAAAAAGGAAAAAATTTGAAAATAGGGCTGTGGGCTTTTTTTTTTTTTTTTCATAACAAAATTTGATTTTTAAAACAATTGTGGATATTTTTAGTGTAATGCACATTTCATCTCACTATCCTAATATATATTTTATATTTATTAGATTCCCAAGCTACCATTAAATACTCATGGTAGTTTTAATGCAATCTAAGAAATTGAAAATAATTCCTTATCGAAAAAGTACCAAATTTAATATTTCATCCCAATCTTAAATGTAATGAAATGATAAATTTATCTGCATCTAATATAAAAATTGAAATTATTATTTTGCAAATTATATTGACTTTATAAAAGTGCCAACTGAAAGAAATTACTACTATTTTTATAAATGAGTCAAAGCAAAGTTTCTAACATTTAAAGACTAAATATATATTTCAAAATATCTGCTTATAAATGTGTGTAATGTTTATCAAATCTCATGTCAGTGTTATACACTTTACATAAGAAGTTTAAATATATATAAGCTCAGAGGCGTAACCACCCCCATAAGTCCAAGACCTACAGTGCTCATGTCTGTTTTCTTGAGTGAGGGCCCTGATGTGCAGAGCATGTCTGGGGTGAGCAGTCAGCCTTACATTAAATCTCTAGTATTTAGTTCCAAGCCTCCTTAGTTCTCAGCTATATTAACCCACTGAAAGGGTGAAAAGCTGATATATATATATATATATATAATAGAATGAGTTATTATATATGAAATTGTGCTAAAATGAGGATACTTGATTTTTTCATGAAAGTTTTAGTTATTAAAAATATTAGCTTATACATATTTGAAAAATTTAAGTAAGAGAACATTTTCAGCATAAATTTTCCATATATATATATATGAATGTATAAATTATATGTATGTGAAAAATGTATCATATATAATCAAAATATAATTATATTTATAAAAAAAAAATAATTCAAATTTCAGAAAGGAAATAATTTTATGAATGCAATTGAGTCTTGATAACTACTTTACAAATGTACACACATTAAAAAATACTTCTTGCATAGTACGGCCAAGCTGTAGTTAATGAAATAATAAGGTATAAATTAATGTAAATAACATCAGTTTTTTTTTAATTAACTGAGCAGTGTCATGTACTTAAAAATTCCTTTGTATTGTTACTAGGCAGAACTCAATACTTGTGCAATAAAGCTAAATAAATATTGTGATGATAATATTGATTTTAAAAATAACTTGGTCTTTAATTTTAGCATGCAGTAGTGCACCCCTTAAAAATCCTTTGTACCACTGCCATGTAAAGATGAAAACCCATGTAATAAATCTAGATCAATGATTTGAATAGTATAACTTTTTTTTTAATAATTTTTAATTAATCAGCTGTGGTTTATACATTACCAATATCCTCTTTATTACTACCAGACTGGGATAAATATTCAAACAATAAAGCTTTATCAATACCTTTGACTCATACTGACACTCAAACTTTCATTAATTATTAGTTATAAAAATATAATCCAACAAAACAAGCATCAACATATAAGTAATAAGTTTTTAAAATATTTTACTTTTAATTAATCAAGCAGTTACATGTATATTAGAATGACATAATGTTTCTACAATTACAAAAATACAAAAGCAAATCTAAAGTTACCTAAAATAGTAGTATGCTATAATTTATAGTAATATGTTAGATAATCTAGTACATAAAATAGCACATTTGAATCAACTAATGCATAAATATTCTCACCAAATTGCCATTTGCTGAAATATTGTCAGCACTGTTGGATAGTAAACATTATTTTCAAACTCAATTTGAACTTCAATTTTTCAATAAACAATTATAACTCCCCCAAAAATACTTTTAAGCTTCAAACAAAATTAAAATTTTTAACTTTACAATTCACTTTTAACAATTTAAATTTTAACTTTACAATTCAAGCAAAATGAAAGCTTGAATTTAAAAGTTAAACACACTATATTTTCAGCCACAATTTTAAAATACCATTTCAAATTATTAAAATAAATTACATAATGTATTTTTACTAAAATTCAAATCAAATTCTATGCACATTGAAGCTTGTTACAGAATTGTAGACAGTTAATATTGAAATTAATCAAATGAAAGAATCCATTATGTTGCACACTAATGTACTAGTTTGACTCATTTGGTACTTGCACTAAGTGTTAAGATTTAATTGCTGGATTTGTTATATACACAGCAAATTAACTATCCAAATTCACAAAATTTTAATTTTAAAAAGTTAATACTTTTAGGCTTTTTAAGCCTATTTAGCTTACCTTATTCACTTAAAATTATCTGTATTGTTCCATTATTATGTACAAATATATTTTGATGTATCACTTCATTGTACAGTTATTGTTAATGATTTGTGCATACATGCTAAATAAACCGTTATATATTAACAGTAACAGAACAGTTAAATGTGCTTAATCTGTTTAATTGTTGTTTATTAACAGTAATCGTGCAATTTTAAAACTACTTAATTTTTTCTGTGAATATTTTTTCTTAAACATGGAATGTTTTCTATATTATAGAAAATATTCCATATTCATGGTGCCTGACATGTTCCCATAGACGCAGTAATAAATTTCATTGTCATTTAACTAGTAAAATTTTGAAAAACCTGTTTTGCAAATTCATTTTTACACATCTTCTGATCACAGCTAATTTTTTCAGCTATAGCTCCACAAGACCAAATCTTTATAAATTGAAAATACTTATGTAAACAGGTGATGCAAGTACTGATCCAGTCACCTGATTTATTGAAAGAAACATAACTATTTGTCATTTCTTTTCTTTGTGAAAAATGGCACAGCTACTGGAAAATAAAAATCTAGAATAAATGTATGAAGATGTCATGTTCTTTATTACTAAGAATAATTGGGAGGGCAATAAGCATTATGTTTGAAACTGAATTCTATGACTAAAATATTCTTACAAATAAAAAAAATATTTAATTATTTTTATATATTTTTTTATTTTTACCCTTCTATTCACATTTTGCTCGGGGTTACCTTTCTTCTCTTATCTTGGAGTTTTAGAATTGTACTAAGCATAGCTTAATAATATAAAAAATTTCAAATATTTCACTGAAGGAAACCATGTTAAACTAGGATAACCAAGAATCATAAAACATAGAGTCATTTAGTGATGTGTTATTAAAAACTTATTTTTCTTGTATAATATAAAGGGTGAAAAATTGGGATAAGTGGATTTGTTTCTCACTACAGTATACATTTACAATTTAAATCACTGTATTATCATATATTTAACTTAGTACTTGTTCCAGGGGACAGATAGTATACAGTAAAGTAAATTAATAACAAAGTATTATATAACACATTTAATTTCAGAAAACTGTTGAATGACCAAATTACCACAACATTTTACTAATGACTTCCTCACATTTAATTGCAATATTATAAATATTGTTCTATCATTTGAAGACAATTTCATGATAATTATGTGTATTTTTTATTGAATATGAAATTAGTTATAAGAGATTATGGTTACCTGCAAATATTACTGGTTCTCTTTATGAAATATCAGGCATAACTAAATAAGAAGCAACTATGTAATCAGTGGATACAAGAGGAAATGAAGGACTTACTGATTGATTGCAATTTTCTTGCTGCTACACTTGAGGACAGGTGTTATTGTACAAAAGAGAATAATTCAGTGTATGTCACAATTAGCATTCTTATTGAAACAATTGTAGTCTGTTACCACTATCAGTGTCACATCACTTATTTAACCATAACTATTATAGGGATTACCTTCAAGAAATCCATTTCAATGATTATCTTTTATTGAAAGGCCTCTGATGTGTGTATTTGAAATGATGCAATTAACAGCAAATGTAGACATGACATCTTTTTATTTCAGCCTATTTTTCCTTATCTTCAAACCTTTCATCTGCATTTTATCAGAATAATCCATATCCACGTGTTGGAAACATATTATCCAAGTTAACTTTTGGTTATCTTAATTGCTTATATATATAATTTTCTTGACATGCCTGTTCTATCAAATATCTGTAATTACTAGCTTGAAATATGTAGCTCAAAATTCACCTCTCATTGTTCAACAAATTAGAGGTACAAAAATGCTACAATAGGAGCTTTTAAATATCTACCACATTTTCTCTTGGGTGGAGGACTTTTCATATTTAATGATTTATATTCATGAGTAAAGTAAGAAACTCAGAAAGTTTCCAGGCACCCACTTTGAGAGATGTTCATGTAGAAATGTGAAACAACATCATTTATATTCCATTGTTAAAGAGCAGCTGGGAGAGATTATACTTATGACCTCACAGTCCAAAAAGCGTCATTTTAAATTCTCCAATGTTTATTATAGCAATAAAAAAACTTGTTCTTTATTTTTATTACTCCTTTTCATAAACTGCTTTTGACAGTTTCATTAGAAAATTTCTTGTAAAATTTTAATCTCGTAGTTCAGTATCATGTTATTTGAAAATATGTTTTCTCTTTTTAAGATACTCATTAGAAAATAGGGAAAATAATAAATCTTTCATTTAAAATTTCAGATTGTATCATGAGAGAACATAAATTCAAAATAAAATTACTCCATAGAAATATGAGTATAAGGTGTCATTATATACTTAATTTTCTGGTAAAAGTTGGAAAATACATTTACCAAAAATTAATTAAGTAAATGAAATTTTTAATAAAATAATTTAAATTGATCAACTGCTCTTTTATGTGTCATTTACATTGAAATAAAAATTCTATGATTATTATTTTTTTTCATTGCTTTATTCATTTACTTTTGCTTTTCTTAAATAATTAAAAAAATTTCATTGGAAATAATGAAATCTTTACTTTTAAAATATTTATCAATATTCCTTGGTGTCTGAAGTAAATGAATATATACTAAAAAGTTTCATTATTTATTCATAACAAATTTTCCACTGAGCAAAATTATTCACAATGCCTATTTTTAATTATAAAGAATGATATTAAACAGAATAAATTGTTTTTATAATATTATCACACACATTAAATAATATTGTAAAAACAACTTATTTTAATATATTAATTCTGTATATTAGGTTTGTATTTATCTTACAAAAAATTATATTTTAACTCTAAGATTATGTTAAATGAACATGTTACTTTAAAATGAAATTATTATGCACACAGTAAGTTTTACTTATCAATCAGTATTACTTATAACTTAATTCCAAAATTCAAATTTAATTTCTTGGTCTTGTAATTTTCAGGTACTACATGGCTTCAAGAAATTATTTATTGTATTTTGTATGGTATTGATAACTCATCACAAAAAAGTATTGAAGATAGATTTCCTTATTTAGAATTTGTATATCCAGGGTTAGCATCTATACAAAAAATTATTGGTCAAAGATTGATCAAAACTCATTTATCATATTCTCTTTTACCAAGTGATATTCATCTTAAAAAACCAAAGGTAACAGATGATTCCTATTGAATATGTGTCATTTATAATTTATGTATTATATATTTATAAAATATTTAGAATGATCATTTAAAATTTTATTATTTTATATTCTGATGATACTTTGATTAAAAGTTATTAAAATTATGGATAGACATTAATCTTTAGAATTTAATTCACAGAGATATGTATAACTACAAAGCAAATTTATATATTTCTAAGAAGTGAAAATATGTCACATATCTGCTGCGTTTCAAATAATGGATACCTTGGATATGAAGTATACTTTCATATCTTTGAAATCATGAATGTAAAACTTATATACAATCAACATCATATAGGTTTCATGATGCATTAAATTTAATTATGTTAAAATATTTTATAATTCATTAGTACATTGCTATTTCTTTTTTTAAAATTTCATTTATGAGTAATTATATGTAAATGTGGTAAAATTCTACAATTGTCAGTAGGGGTTTGCCATGATTTTATTTTTCCCACCAAGCACTGAACAGTTATCTCATCAACTTAAATTAATCATCTTGCACAATATACAGTTTTAAAAATCCTGATGACACTCAAACTTTAAACATTTGATCTCCCATTACTTTAAATTTTCAACAATCAAAATTAAAAATATTTCATTATAATTATGTTCTATAGAAATATTACATAACTAATAATTAGAAATTAATTTTACAAAACTAATATAAACTAAAAATCACACAATCTAGAGCAAGAGGCAATCGGGCAATAAAACTAAATCAATAATACAAATAACATATACATTTTTATGAAAACTTAGACCTTAAGAACACACAGTGTAAATGCAGTCTACCCCTGAGAGAATTAGTTTGTAATGCTAAATTAGTAGCATACATTTTTATGAAAACTCAGATTTTAATTAACGAAGTAGTGAACTCTATCTTAAAAAACATTATAAATGTTGTAATCATGCAATAAAGCTAAATCAATAACATACATCTTTATGAAAAAATTCAGTTTCTAATTAACATCCAGTATTTTCATAAAAATGTATATTTAACTTTTTAAGCATGCATTTTTGTGAAAACTCAAGTATTACAATTCATGGTAAACTTAAAAGCATGTATAAAATTTTTTTACAAAACTCAATAAATTGCATAAAATATTACATACAATAGCAGTTTTGATTGATTAACACATAAAGTAAAAGTATTTGCCAAATTATCACTTACAGAATTTAAAAAAAAACTCCAATTTATTACTAACCAAACCTCTTACTTCCTATATACTAATATTAAAATTCAAGTTTTTCAATATGATATACATTTCCAGAACAAATATAATTTCAAAAACTTAAATTTCAATTTGATGCACTTTCATTGAAAAATTCCTGAAAAGTTAATAAAACTCCAAGCAAATTTCACACATGACTACATCAAGTTATATCATAAAAATCACAGGCTATGTCATAGAAGTGCAATAATACATTCTCTCTGAGTAAACCACAGTTTGGTGCATTTATCACCATTCTGGCTTCTAGGATTAGTGGTAAGTGCTATAAAAATGAGTAAATTGCAAAATTATCTGCTGGATTAAGGTAAACCAACACCCTGAAGGAATGAAATGACTTTAAAATTAACAAATAAAAATGCATAGAGTACTTGTAAAACTTTAAAAAATAAATAAAACAAAAATCGATATTAGTATAGTAAATGTGTGATAAATAGAAGAATATTCTTTACGAAATTAGACTCTTTCTTTCAGACCATACATTTTAAAATAATTCAAGCTAATGATGATATTAATATTATGTCTACCGGAAAGTTCTGTCCGTTGATCAATACAATGTTGTTAAAACCATATTAGAGCAAGATCTGTATCTGACTACATTGGAGATTGCAGAAAGCTTAATCCAGCTCAGCAAACTATTTCTTGCCATTTTCAAAGATAAAATTCATGTGGAAATATTCAAAATGGGTGTCACATGAGAATTAAACCAGAAGAATTTTGATAATTGAATCACCATATGCTCATCTCTGCTTATTTAGAACAAAATTGAACCCTTCTTGAACTGGATGATAAATGAAGATTAAAAGTGGATTATCTGCAAAAACATAAGGAAAAGGGTACATTGTGCTGAAAACCTAGCCTTTCCAGCTCTAAAATAAATTTAACACTGACTAAGAAAATGTTATGTATAAGATGGGTCATTTGAGGACTAATGCATTATGAGCATAAAAAGATTGAACTAAGAGCTCAATTTTGAAAACTATTGCCAGCAGCTGGATAATTTAAAGGGAACAGTCAAAGAAAATAGGCCAGGAATGTTCCAAGAAAGAAGCCAAAAAAAAGTTCATAAAAAATTTCAGAACTTGGCTGGGAATTTTGTTCGTTCTGTCTCTGGACGTATCACTCTCTAGCTGTCACTTGTTTTAATCCTTACAGAATATTTTAAAGGGCAAAAAATTAAAAAATGGAGAAGATATCAATCAAGCACTGTTTCAGTTTTTTGCATGAAAAGAAACATTTTTCAAAAATGGGGTGTACAAATTGCCCTGATTCTGGCAATAAGACATAAATAATAATAATAATAATTATATATATATATATACACCAATCATATTATTCAATAAAGTTTATTGACATTATGAAAAATTTGTATTTTGTTTTATTCCAAAATTGGACAGAACTTTCTGGTAGACCTAATATGTTGATATGTCTTAAGAAATTGATTCCTTACTTAATATTATTGTTTATATACAAATGTTTTGATTTTAGGGTAAGGTAACATAGTAAAAACACTGACAAACATAATGGCTAAATATAAACATATTGGCTGGGACCTAGTGAAGATGCTGACAAACATTTATTTAATTAATATAGTTTTGTTTTTTGAACAATTTAACTATTTTTTTTATGTTTGTATTAACAAACAAAACCTTCAAATTTAGTTAGTTTTTACCAGTTTTTTGTGATAATGTATTTTCAAAAGTGTTTTATAGAAAAATATTATAAAATATGTTTTCATCGTAAATTTTATATTTTAAAATATATATTATTTCTTTTAAACATACTTTGCAATATTGTTGCAAACTTTTATAAATCTTTAATTTGTTGCTGTAAACTAGTAAAATATCTACTTTATATTACTCTCATTACTTTATTTACTTATCTATAAATAAATAAGGTAATGAAAATATATTTTTAACTCTTAAATTTCTGTTGCTATTCCAAATTATAATGTTGCTAGACTGGCAGTGAAGGGTTAACATTTTGGACTTCAGTTTAACAGTTTGTGGTTTCAACTTTTATCTATGATGGGTATATTTGTAGAGGTCTAAAACCCATTTTAAACTGATGTCCTGGGTTTATTTAGCCTTTTTATACAAAAAATGACTGTAGAACTATAAGTAAATCAAACCAAATTATTATCGTTGGTGTTTTCAGATTAATAAGTTTAAAAATATATAACTGTAAACTTCTACAAATAAAAAAGTATTGATTGCAAAACTTTTTATTACAGTTGCATAACTGAGTATTATAAAAATTTCAATTAAATATGGATATGTTGGTCTTAGGAAAATTTTTCTATGTCAGCTGGTGTTTTTTTCCTTACATTTTGTCAATTTTTGTTAAAAACGTTTGTTGTGTTTATTGCACTTGTGAAATTTACTGGGAATCACTCATGAATTTAATTAAAAGCATTATATTTAAATTAATTTTAACTTAATGTTCAAATTATAAATTGCTATTCTGATGTTATAGCTGTAGTGATAGTTATAAAAGAGAATTAAAATTTCCATGAGATTTTTAATGTAATTTTAAATTTGCACTTATTTATTTTGCAAGTTTTTTCTGGATCAATGATTGATTGCTTCATCTGCTATTTGAGTCAAAAGATGACTATTAACTTCATATAAATGGTTAATTATTGTAAGATAGCATATCAACCCATTTCTTTTGTGCTTTCTAGAAATCTTCCAAACATGTAGTAGATTGTTAGGTTTTCTGCACTGGGGTGGGACTTTGGTTTTTAAAGACAAGCAGAAAAAATTCTTGCATTGAATAAATATAACACTGATATTAAAATATTTTAATTAGAACAGTGCCTTACAAAATTAAAATGAGGTGAAAAATTAATTTTATTTTTTTATTTTAATTCAAAATATATGCAACATTGTTTTTAGGATTTGTATTCCATTTTTTCAATAAATTTTTAGGGATAAAAGGAATAAAATGAATTTTAATAAAATAATTAGTAAAAATTTGCCTGAAAAATAATAAAAGGCAATTTTTAGAACTTACTATCATAGAAAATATGAAATTTTATTGAAAATAATAAAACTGATAAACTTATTTTTGTTGAAAAATCAAACCATTAAATCTACTTAAAATGGATGAAAAAAACATACATACTTACTTTTTCTAGTTTTGATTCAAAATTAAAAAGAAGAAACATTGTAATATCTATTACGTATGTTAAACTTCAAACCCACTTGATGCATAATGTAATAAATTTATTAAACTGTCTGCATTTTTCATAAAACAATGAAAATAATATAATAAAAAATGGCTGTTATAAAAAAGTTTTGCCTTCGACGAAGTGCAAGTTTTTCATTGAAGAAATAAGTTTCTCATGTTTAAATAATAAAAAATATGTCAAGGATATGATTATAAGATTAAAAAAAAGATATATTATTAAATTAAGTATTATTTTGAATTTGGTATATTAAGAGTAAGTATGATATTCCAAATGCATATTAAATGTGGAAAATGTTACATGATTTTTTATTGAGCATTTTTAAGAGCAGATAATTTTTGTATTAAAACTTTTAGAAATCTGAAGTTTGTGATATTGTTAAGAAATCCTTTGATCCATATAATGAAAAGAAGGGTGGATAACAAAAGCTTATATATTTAAATTTTGGAATTGTTATCATTTGCTCTGAAAGGATATAAGTTTAATTAAATTTGACATTATTCATTAAGTATATAAAGCTACTGATAGGTATTTGATGTTTAGTAAAAAATATTCCATTGAGACCCCATTTATAATTTTTGTTATTATTTAACTACATTTTTTTCTGTTTTATGTTCCTTTTGAAGTTGAAGGCCTGAAATATGGTAATAATTTTGTTGCCTAGAAAAGTGGTGAACATGTTTAATATGCTCCAGGCTAATGTAGTGCTAATTCACATTTTAAAATTGTTAATATGATTTATATTCTTCTCTAATGCAGCTTTTTAAATCTCAATTGTGTTTTCATAAAGCTTACCTTGATATATCTGTAGGTACAAACTCTTTGAAATTTTTGGCCCTAAGTTTGAACATACTACTGTCAAACAAATGAAGATGGATACTGTATTTTTCCTTTTTGTGTGTACATTTTTTAGTGAGTACTAATGAGTTTGAGGAATTAATCCATTATATATGACAAGTCCGCCAAAAAAAGCAATGTGTAGTATATGTTTACAAAAATCTTACATTTTCTTTCAGCTTTTAATTTATCAACTGTGCAATGTCATTTGTTGAGTGAAGTATAATTATGGTTTCATTATAGATTCGTACAAGCATATTTAAAATTATGGTTAAGCTTATAATGAAGCACTTGTGTAAAATTATTTAAATTGATAAACTGACTTTAGAATCTTGAATTAAGTTTTATTTCAAATACTGCTGCATTCAGTAATAGAAATTATTTCTGCATTTGTTTCTGCCTACAACAAAATGTATTGCATTTTGAATGTTATTTGCTTCCCACTGTCGCATAGTTTCCTATTAATTTTTTTTAAATATTATTTACATAATCATTTAGTCCTTAAAATTTATATAAGTGTTTTATATAAATTTCAGTTCACATTATCAAGTTTATTATATATCAGTTCATTATAAATTCCATCTACATATGTATATATAAGTGTTTTATATAAATTATGCAAGAACATAATAAACGCAATACTTTTATGGTAGCCTAAAAGCGTTGCATTGTTATAAATGAAACTAGTAATTAATATAAATGTACTTGCATTTTTTTCCTTTCAACTCCATTTTTTTCAGGACTTCGTTTCTAACAAAATTTTAGTGCCATTTTTTCAATGATATAAATTAACTTATAATTTGTAAGAAAATTAGTTTTCTTAAATTTTTTCATTGAGCATAATCCCTTATTTCTTTAAATTTTATATATAATGTTAACAGTGTGAGCAATTTACATAATATTTATTCATTTATTTGTTTATTTATATTGTTAAAAGTAAATTGAAAATAGACTAAGTTTAGATTGCTTAATTCATATCACAAATGTTATTAATTAATGTATTCATTTAATTTTGTTTTTTAATTGAAATTTTTACCATGCTTACAATTATTTAAGTATGAGTAAGTTACTTTAATATTTATATAGTTAATATTTATATTGTTAAAAGTAAATTGAAAATAGACTAAGTTTAGATTGCTTAATTCATATCACAATTGTTATTAATTAATGTATTCATTTAATTTTGTTTTTTAATTGAAATTTTTATTATGCTTACAATTATTTAAGTATGAGTAAGTTACTTTAATATTTATATAGTTAATATTTATATTGTTAAAAGTAAATTGAAAATAGACTAAGTTTAGATTGCTTAATTCATATCACAAATGTTATTAATTAATGTATTCATTTAATTTTGTTTTTTAATTGAAATTTTTATTATGCTTACTATTTAAGTATGAGTAAGTTACTTTAATATTTATATTGTTAAAAGTAAATTGAAAATAGACTAAGTTTAGATTGCTTAATTCATATCACAAATGTTATTAATTAATGTATTAATTTAATTTTGTTTTTTAATTGAAATTTTTATCATGCTTACAATTATTTAAGTATAAGTAAGTTACTTTAATATTTATATAGTTAATATTTATATTGTTAAAAGTAAATTGAAAATAGACTAAGTTTGGATTGCTTAATTCATATCACAAATGTTATTAATTAATGTATTCATTTAATTTTGTTTTTTAATTGAAATTTTTATTATGCTTACTATTATTTAAGTATAAGTAAGTTGCTTTATCGTAATTTAATTTGTTTCAGATATTTTGCATTATGCGAGATCCAAAAGATGTTTGTGTTTCTTATTATCATTTTGTTCGAATGATGACTATCTCTAATTATAAAGGAAGTTTTTCTGATTTTTTCGAAGACTTCATTTCTAACAAAGGTGATATGATTTATATTAAAATTCATAAAAATAATACAGTATTTGTTAAAGAAATGTTGAATAAAAATTTTAATTAAAATTTTCTATTTAAAAACTTTTTTCTGTTAATTTTTGTAATTTTTATTTATGATTCTGAGACGGAAACAGTTATCTTAATTTTAATACTTATCATTTGAAAGTCCACTAACATTAAAAATTTTACTTCTGATTCAATTATCAATGTGTGCTTTTGCTTTCATTTGTTTCTAGAACATGGTTTTATAGGTACATTTGACATCTTTTTGACCATCCCTTCAAGATTATCAATTTATTTCACATTTCCCATCCAAGAATCCCACTTTTTGAATGAGGAGGAAAAATCGAAATATTATGTCTAAGAAATTGACAGGAACAATTTATATTATTTGTACTTCTGATTACTTTAACTCTATTGTTTGTTTCTTTTGATTATTTTGACTCGATTGTCAGTAGGATTCAAATACGTGTGAATAGAGGCTGGCCTCTCTAAATATAGAATCTCATTCTTCAACTCTTTGATGATTACAGCTCAGTAGATGCACATTAATTTATATAAAGGACCAACT
Source organism: Latrodectus elegans (assembly GCA_030067965.1). Lineage (NCBI taxonomy): Eukaryota > Metazoa > Arthropoda > Arachnida > Araneae > Theridiidae > Latrodectus > Latrodectus elegans. Next base: position 107,050,497 of record CM057817.1, on the reverse strand, counting down.
AGTACAACATACAATTTTACAAGGAAGAACTACATTCCAATATTATATTGCTATTTCAGAACCTTATCATTTGATATGTAAGTCCTTGTGCTAACCCAGCTTCATGATGCATCCATCTCAGCATGGGTGATATTCTGTGATGTTATGGGATAGATTACATATTCATTGTGCTCTTTTTTACTTGTTTATCATCAGATTGAAAGGCAAAGCTTGACTTATCCTAGAACATCACTTTGCCCTAATCAGCATAATTCATTTCATGAATTATGCTGATACCATTTTGTTCATGTTCCTATGAATTGGATGGATTGAAGAATACAGATTCCTGATACTCAGATATGCAGTCCAATAATGCTTGTATGCTCAACAGTTACAGATATAATTTTACAAATAGCTGCTTTAGTCATGCAAGTCAGATGTGGAAGTCTTTATAATAACTCTTCAATTCTTTATAATAACATTTTTTGGAGGAAAGCTGTTTCAATGACCAAACACAGGTCAACTGTTTTGCTGGTTTTGAAATGTTTCTTTCATCATAAAATGACAGAATGACAAATATTTAAGAGCTATTATTATCTTGCTTCAATGCCTCTAACTGCTTGCCATCATGTAGAATTTTTTAATAATTTTATGTGAGACATAGAAATATATTTGCCTTAAATATAAAAACCAAAAGTTTAGTACATCTTTATCCACATTTACATGTAATTCCTTTAATTTTCTTGTATCAGACGTCTTAAATGGCTATCTTTTTTGCATACTTTTCAGCACAAAACCTGATTGATTTACATGCTATATTCATATACTTTCATCCACCTTTGCAAAAATTTTGCAGTCTCTAATTCAGATTGGCTTTTGAAAATTATTATTTTCTTATCTTTTGAAAATGTGAAAATATTTTTTAAAATAATCTGATTTATTTATAAATGCTTTAGATAATAGTGTTTTTGTTTAATAGAAGGATATATTGAGCTTGTTACTAATTACATTAATACATGTATTTAATTAGTGGTAGTGAGTTTTTACTGAATTGTAAATGCAAATATGTACAAAGAAAAAGTAATGTTTAATCCATTTTAATGAAATTGTTACATTTCCATTTAATTAAAATATTTCTCTTTCATACTTATTTTGATGTTAAGTAAATATTAAAACATTAATGGACTTTTCCTATTGATCTTTTTAAAATTGTCATTTATTTAGAGTTGAAGAGTACTTATTTTTTTTTAATATCTTAGCTTTTCTATTGTTAATGAACTATGGAATTTGTTAAGAAGGAAATTTTGAATTTAGATAAAATGTATAGTTCAGCTTAAATTTTTTTACTTGGGAATGCTGAATTTTATTACCCTAAACTCATCAATATAACAACTTACCCTAACAATCTTACAACAAATAAATAAGAATGTTGTTACTTATCTCAAGTTGTCTAGCTTGTTATAGTATTTTGTATGGCACAGAATTCCTTTCTGAGAAAAAGACGGCAAATTACTTTCGTAATTCACAATTTCATTTGGATAACTATTATGTAACCCTGTGATGACTATAGCTGCACTGTGCTGCACCCTCTCAAACTTATCCAGACTGGTCTTGGAAGCACAGGAATAGATATTGAAACCATACTCTAGTATTGGTCTAACAATGGAGATGTATGTAGTTCAAAGGGTGCTAGCTTCTGCACCCCAATGATTTCCTATGACCCCTGTTTATCTGATATAAATTTGAGAATATTCAGCCTTTTCCTAGCCTTGAGATCTTGTCCTTCAGTATGTTTATTACTTGTAATTTCCTAATGTAGGATATTACCAAGGTATTTAGGATATTATAGTTCAATTGAGTTCCATTCATTAAGATTCAAGGACGATAATTGAAAAGATGTCCATTGGTTGTGAAAAAGGTAAAAACTGATATTAAAGTATTAAATATCAATTTGTGTTGTTCAGCAAAGGAGTAAGCCCCATCCATAGCATTATTGAGTTTAAGCTCAATGTCTTCAATATCTGAGCTTGACTTGTAGATGATGATATCATCCGCTAATATACCCACTAAACAATATTTGATAATTTCTTTTTCGATACCAGAGATATATAAAGAAAACAATACTGGACTCAAAACTGAGCGCTGAGGAACTCCTTGTTTTATTCCAAAAGGATCTGAGAGGGTGTTATTGTGCTTAACTCTAATTGGTCTATCCCAGAGAAAATCAAATATCCACAGGAGAATAAATAAATATTTTTGTCTCTTTTAGGTTAATTTTTGTTTATAGAAAACTACTGATAACATAGTGGGTAAGCAGAAAAATGAAAGATAAATTTTTTATTTATATTTTACTAATTAAAGTGTAAAAAAATTTATTTAAAAATTTTTCTACACTTAGGTTATAAGGACAAATTTGTATGTCTTGTCGTAATAATTATCGTATTTTACTGTATGTAATCCACATCTGCATATTATCCGCTTGACCTTTTCTTCGAGTAAAAGGAAGAAGCGTCACATAATCCGCGGCAAATTTTTTTGACGAATAGTCGAAAATATATACTGCTATAATGTTATGGTACCAAATAAAATAAAAAATAAACAAAATGATTAAAAATATTTTAAATTGTTTAGGGGTAAAATACATTTATAATAAATATCTGTTTGGATCCACCTCAACGCAAAGTGCGATAAACTGAAATGAAATAACATCAATCAAGATCCGAGAAGATTCTAGTAAAACTTATTGATTTTTAGTTTTTAATAACTTTTAAAATGAGGTTACACATATTATAAAAATAAAATATATTTATTCCTTTAATAAATAAAAAGAAAAAATGGATTATTTTCGAACTGCTGTTTGGATACAAATTTTTGTACCGCGCAATCTTTGTTTTTCATCTTACATTAACTAGTTTGTTGCCATTTTTTTTATTTGCCTCTATAGCTTTTAGTGTAAAATTTACTGTGTAACTTTATAGCATTCACTTCCACATGATAATACACGAATTTGAATGTTTTTTGAGCGAAATAGCTTAGGTCAAGACCGAATGTGAAATGACATTAGCCTGTTGCAACTGTAATATCTTCCTGAGGAACCAAATTCATTTTTGAACACAATTAGACAATGCTGATTATAGTTGACATAGCCGATTTGTGGCGCTATTTGTTACATATTTTATGAAACATACTGGCATTTCTTTTAAAACTTTATAGTAAATGTTTGTATTGTATCTTCTAATGAAGAATTTCTTTTATCAGATTATGCGCCGCAGCGTATAATATGCACAATGAAATTCGAAACTTTTTCAACACATAATTTACTGATTATATATAGGAAAGTACAGTATATAAAACTTTGCCTTAAATTAAACATGAATCAAAGAAAATAGATTTCTTGGTGACATATTATATTTAGTCAAATTGTGCTCTGTTTAGTTAAAATAGCTTTTTATTTTAATTGTTTGAACTCTTTGGTGCCTTATTTAATACAAATGCAGACTGCTTGGTGCCTTAGTTATCACAACCTAGATGATTCAAAATAAATACTTCACTTGATTACTTTCATTTGAAAAAGAGTAACAATTGTGTTTACCTTTTTTGTTTTCTAGTTTTCAATTATTCATCAACTTTGTAAAAAAGCATCAGAGTTAAAAGCCAGTGAAATAGTTTTCCTTAATTCATTCTATATATATATGCTATATTTCAATTTACAAAACAAACTAATATCTGTTTTAGAAAAACCATTGAGATTTTTTTCTAAACATGAGATATAAAAGGAAATAATATAAGCATTATGGAATCCCAGCAACAATGGAGAAATGTCTTCTATTAATATATTATTTAGTCAGAAAAATATTCATATATGCTACAACAGTAATGAGAGCTAAGAAACAAAGATGGTTTAGTAAATTTCAAGATTATTATGTGATAAATACAGTAAAATATATAAGTTAATTTCATTGATAAAATGAATCATATAGTATGATCAAAAGTAATATTCATTGGTTTTAAAATGTAATTATTTCCATATTTGGTGTCAAGGAATTACTGTTAAATTTTCAAATAATCATATTCTTTTTTAAAGCATCATAATTGAAAATATTAAAATATTTTTAAGTTAGGTAATATGTCTGACTATTTAAGAAATAGATAATTCCTGATTGTTTGATCATCCATTATGTAAATAATTAGAATTCCAGTAATAGAAATTATTTAATGTTTTTGATTTAAAAAAATCTACTTATTCTTATGCCAACAAAACTGCATACAGGGAAAACAGTTTTTCTATTTCAGTTTTAAAATATATACTTCTGTCTGAATTTTTATACACTTGTTCTTCTTTTAAGACATTAGAACTTGTTGCAGGACAAGGTCATCCCTAAAAGTCATTGCCAATTGGGAATGGCTGTTTGGGACAGCCTTGGCCTGGCTCCTCCAGTTTCCTATATTTATCAGATTAAAGTTCTTTTCTACTGAGTCTAGCCATCTGATTGGTGGTCTTGTTTTCTGTTTCTCATGGGGTCAGTAAGTGAGCCTTTTTACTGGGTTTGCATTGGTAGATTGGAACAAATGCCTGAACCATCTTAGTTTATTGCATTTTATGACTTAAAAAGTATTGGGTTGTTTGTATTTTTGATAGATTTCAGAATAAAACCAGTCTCTCCAGCTATTATTCTCATTGACTGCACCAAAAGTTTTTGTTATGATTTTACATTCAAAAGTTAATAATTTATTAATACTTTATTATTTTAAGTTAATGTGTTGGTCTTTATTGTGGGAAATCATTGGGAAAAAGTAGCAGTTATTAGGGAAGGTGCCTAGCTGATGTATTTTTTTAATTTCAAAATCATATTATACATCTTACAAACTCTATAACAAATTATTTATTTTTTAAGTTCTTTTTCCATCATGGTAAGGCATCTGACATTATGTATGAAGTATAAAAAATTAACTTAAATAATAATTTAAAGACATTCAAATAAAATTTTTGAAAGATTTTAAATGTATAAAAAAAGATAATAAACATAAAATATGAATAAATGAAACTTAATTCATAATAAGTTATTAAAATTTTTATTTTTATTAAAAAACATAAAAATTTCGAATTAATCATTAAATCCATTTGAAAATATATGTTAAAATGGATCCAAACAATAAAACTAATTTATTGTATTTTTGAAATTTATCATTGACTTTGTTTTATTAACAGAAAAACAACTTTATTTTTAGTGTTTAAATTGATAATTTTTTAATTATTCCCTAAATTATATGAGTCATCAGATAATGTTTACAGATAATTACATGTAGTAACTGAGTTTTTGATCTTATGTAAAAAATTGTATTGGAAAAAGAATTGCATATATAAGAAATTATAAGATTAATTCTATGTCATTTATCAGAATTACAGCTGTTTTAATTTTGTTCAAGCATCATATTAATTATTTAAATATAATTTATTTTTATGAAAATATGTTTGAATATAGGAGTGACAAAGATGATTTTTCAGTTATAGAAAATTAAGCACCAATTTAACAAAATCAATCTTAAATAGTGTCTTTGTAAACATAAAATACTTTGTTTTTAGATATACCCCAAAAGTTAATTTTCAGCAATTACTTTCTTAAGTTTGAGTGTAGAATTCCTAAGCTATTAAAATATGGAGTAACTAGAAAAGATTTATTGGTGTGTGACATAAAAATTTCAGATGCAGTATTGTTATGACAAAATAGACTGTTCATTGAAGCAAACTCTGTTATATATGACAACTTTCTCATAGCTTGATGCAAGCTCATGTATACTGTTTCAATAAAATGTTTTGTATTTCGAAAGAAAAAAAGGGGTACTTTGGCTTTGATCTTTTCAGCATTACAAAACCATCTCATTTGTCTGTGATTATCCAGCACACAAAGCAAGTGATAATCACTTGGAAAAATGCCTAGAAGGGAGGATGATTCCCTTTCTAAGGCAGTAATCACATTCAAAGTCACATTTGCAGTGTGCAATCTTCCATTGCCCTGCAACAACCAAATATCTTTCCTGTTATTCACAATGTTGGTTTTTCTGATTCATGGACTCTTGCACATGCTCCAGTTATTGCATATGGACAGAAAATTAATGCATGTGCATAGTAAGATTTGTAGTTTGCTATATCTAAAAGTGATGACCCTTTTTTGGTTATCTGATAATTCTACTGAAATATTTCTAGCAAACATCAATGCAATTAATTTTCTCTAGTATTAAATTTTATGATTGCTTGATTTTCAATCAAAAGTTTAAAAATTTGAATCATCAAATTTGGAATGATATTAAAAGTAATGAAAAATTCTAGGTTGCAAAAGTTCATTAAATATATTTATAAACAATATTTCAATTTTGGCTCAGTTCAGTTGTGAAATATTTTTAAAATGGCAATTCTTTCTGTTAGTTTTTCTGCATTAAAATTAAAATGTATTATTATATTTGTATACTATAGATGTTTTTATTAAAATATACATTGAATAATTTTTTGTAGTACCTTACAGTCCTATTTGGAAACATTATAAGGAAATTTGGGAACACAGAAATGATGAAAATGTTTTGATTTTAAGCTATGAAGATTTTCACAAAGTAACTGCTCTTTTTATAATTTTCCAGTGAAAATAGTGCATTAATTTTGATAAATGTGAATTATTTTGCATTGTTTAGTAAAGAAATGCATATTTCTGCTGATAGCTTCATTAATTTTATATACTCTATAAAATGAGGATCAACAAATAATGTTAGGAGATTTTCTAATTAGTATTGTTAAGAAGTGTCTATTTCCATACTATGTTTTAAATATTAATTATTGAAAAACTTATTATATAAGAGGCTTATAATTCTTATAGTTACTGAACAGTTTTGAAAAAAGTTATTTTAATTTTGTCATAATGTATCCTCTAAAATGAAGAAATAAGCATTAATTGTTATTAAATTGATAATACTTATTTATTTATTTTAGAATTTTTATGCAAATCTTTTTAGATTTTTTAATTTTTTAATAGAAACATATATTCCATACTTGAAAAAAATTGCCTAGTTATTATTATTTATGTATTCACCTATGCTTTATTGTAGACGTGATAATGACACCATCCTTCATAATAAAAAATGTCTACATTCCAAAGTTTTTGTGCTTAGTAAAGATTCGGAAACATAATCATGTTTTTTTCATTTCTGCAGGACATTCGAAGTAATATCAAAAAAATTGCTTTCTTTCTTGAAAAGGATGTAAATGAAACGGAAATTGATGCAATAGCTGAGCATTGTACTTTCCAAAATATGTCTCAAAATCCAAATGTAAATTATCAACATTGGGATGACCTAGGAATTCGAAACAAGGATGAGGCTAAATTTATGAGAAAAGGTTTACAGTTTTTTAAAAATGTTTTTATATAATTCTTATTTACTTTTAATTCTATATATATATATTGATTAACTTTATTTTTTATATAAAATTATGGTTGTTTAAGCGTCATTTATTTTCAACAAGTTATCATTTCTTTTTTACTTTTGGAGCTTTCAAAGTAAGTTTAAATAACCAAGTTCCTTAATAGTATTTAATTTATACTTGAGTGTTTGCAAATCAATAAACACACAAATGTATTATTTTCACATGTATCGCATTAAAGTTAAGAAACTGTATTTTCTTTGGGGAAGTGTAATATAATTTGTTTCTATTATCTATTTTTATGTATTGAGTTGTATTATTTACACTTATGATTGTATGAGGGTTAATCTGAAATTTTTTAGATAAAAATAATCGTTTAATTTTAAAATACAAAGTAATTTAACACAGAAAACGATTTTTTGCTGACTTACTTCAACTTGTTTAGCGTAGAATAAATTTTAAACAGAAGAGAAAATGGAGTTGACGCGAGAACGTTTTCGCGCTATGATTTTCTATGATTTTTAAAGCTGGATTAAGTCAAGAAGAATGCGTTCAACCCTTGCAATTAGTATTTGGTGATGAATCTCCAGCTTGTTCTACTGTATTCAGATGGTTTAGAAAACTTAGAAGAGGTTACAATTTTCTTCAGGATGAAGAACACGCAGTAATCCCAGATAATGTGTCTGCCATACGAAAATTTTAATGGATGATAATCGCTGTACCTATCAAATGATACAGAAGGAACTTAACATTGGATCCACAGCCATACACAAAATCATTCATGAAGAATGACATATGAAAAAAGTAGTTTGCCGTTGGGTTCCCCATAATCTAACTGAGCATCAAAAAGAGGAGTGCATCAGAATCAGTAAAGAAACTCTTAAATTGCTAAATGATGGTGGCCACCGCATCATTTCTAAAATTTTAACAGGTGATGAAACGTACATACCATTTTTTGACGTTCCAACACGTCAAGAAAACAAAGTATGGGTCTTTGAAGATGATCCCACGCCGACAAAACTGAAAAAAGTGATGTATGCCGTTTTCTTCCAAAGTACGGGATTGGTCAAAGCTATCAAGTTGGAAGGACAGAAGACAGTAACAGCAAACTAATATACCACTAAATGTCTTCCAAAAATTCTACAAGAACCGAATGTTAGGGGCTAATGCTTCACAATGACAATGCATCTTCACATACAGCCGGATTAACAGTTGAGTTTCTTAAACAAAAACAAATTAAAGTGATCGAACATCCGCCGTATTCACCTGATCCAGCTATGTGCGACTTTTGGTTATTCTTTAATCTAAAAAAGAACTTACGTGGACGTCGTTTTCATTCAGAAGAAGAGATTGATGTGTCTATAAATGCATTTTTTTCACCTATTCCATGAAATGAATGGCTTGAGGCATTTAATCTGTGGAAAATTCGTCTTCAAAAGTGCATTGATGCTGGAGGAGACTACTTTGAATACACCTAAAATTTTGTAAGTATAACTTTAAAAACCTAGCTGTATCTCAAAAATTTCAGAGTGACCCTCGTATTACTATTAACATTGGTTACATTGCAAATTTTGTGTTTGTAAATGTTTTAAAATATTTTAATTAAGGAAACTGAAAAGTTGGTTATTTCAGTTTTACATTCAGAAGCTCATTACTTCAGTTCAATGCTTTTGCATTTTGAATAATAAAATTATTAGACAGCATTTAATGATAATTTACTTAAACCACATATTTTGAAAAGAGTATTAAGTTAGTGTGATCTGTTTATACTCATAAAAAAGTATTATGTGGAAATAAAAAGCATTGAATGATTTTGCACTGAAAATGTTTCCAGATTAATTTTTTTCCCATTACTTAAAAAGCGTATGTTATATATCATATAGATAATATTGTAATATATTATCTATATGATATATAACATACGCTTTTTAAGTAATGGATAATCAAGTTAGAATCATATAGATAATATTGTAAATTTCACATATATATAGATATATAGATAATATATATATGAAAAATCATATAGATAATATTGTAAACTTCACAATTATCATATAGATAATATTGTAAACTTATTATATATATATATATCATATAGATAATATTGTATATAGATAATATCATATAGATATATCTATAGATAATATTGTCCGTAATATATATAATAAACCGTAGGCCCCGGTCTAATTAGCCCTCGTGTGCAAAAAAAATTACCGTTGAGTGACAAACAAACCAAACCAATCACAAGCGCTAGAAGTGGCAGCAATATTGTCCGGTCCTCTTTCGACAATCGCCGTGGCAACTGCTTCGATTGTATCCTGTGGTACAGGTTTTTGTCTTCTGCCTAACTGAACCTTCAGAGAACCTGTTTTCTGAAACGTCGCAACCGTTACTTTTAGCCCATTAACTGACACAGGACCGTTACCTTTACGCATTTTTTGTGTGTTCTAAAAGCACAAAGAGCGGCTGACGCGTTGCACTGGTTGAGGTAAAAGAATTAACCAGTAACGCACACTCGACTAAAGAAGGAGACACTGCACATAAACTTTCAATCCGATTGATTCGAAACGGAACACATTGCCTTTTAAAACCCAAGCAGCTGGCATTGTGCAAATGGATGTATCATGAAATTTGAATAAAGAACTTCTTCTGCTCAGCGTACGTGATATTGCAGATCATGAGACTTTATCGTATGTAGATTTTACGCTTTTTTAAAAATGTTGCCATATTGCACTTGAAATGCGTCAGAAAATGTACATAATAAAAGATAATTTTATTCCGTATTAATTTGCATTTGTTAATACTCTATTTTCTATTACACAGCCCCAAATATTCCCCTAGCGGTGACTTATGGAACTAATTTGTTTTTTCGCGGAATCTTTGACATTTAAACAAGACCCTCATCTTGTTTAATCTTGCTACAAAATGTGGCGTCATTCTCGCAAATAGATCTCGCTACAGAACACTGTCAGCACTATCAGTTTAATTGTGGCCACCTGGTACATTTAGTTTGAAACATTTTCTTTACTGAACAATTGAGAAAATATAATGATTCTCAACTTTTCTAGATCTCTGTATATGGGATTCTAATACATTATTATATTTTATTTTTTATATGCATGTATTGTTTTTATTTTATGTATTAATTTATATATTTAAAGGCATTTTAAATATTTCTATACCATAATTTATCTTTTTTTAGGAAAAATTGGAGATTGGCAGAATTATTTTACATCAGAAATGAAACAAAAAATGGATTTTTGGATTACTGAAAATTTTAATGATACAGTGATTACATCTCCACTTGAAAATGAAAGTTTTAAATAGAAAACTTTTTGAACCTAATTTTAGTTGTTAAAAACTTTATTGTAAAGCAACTCTTATTTTGTTTTGTCATTTTTGAAGAAAAAATATTAAAGGAAACAAAATTATGATTACTAACTTTGTGAATTATACACTGGAAAAGTTTTTTTTAACCAAAGATTTGGCTAATTGAAATTTAAATTTTTGTCTAATATACTTGTGCTATTTTACTATTTCTACTGTTAGTTACATATTTGTTTTTAGAAATAAGAGCAAAATATGTTGTTTCTACTATCAAGACTTTTTAACAGCCTAAATAATTAAATATAATTTATATGGTATTTTTAGTTATATTAAACATTATATAATTTTTAAGTGAAAATAGTGTAAAAAAATACATTGTTTTTCAGGAAACGTTCGAAATTGTTATTATTTACTATTAATAATATGTTATTTTTAATTAGTATTTTTAGATGATTGTTTCTTCATTGTGTTGTTGTTGTTTCCAATCCTTGCGATCAGCAAAGCTAGATCAGGTTCATGAGTCCATTTCACCCTAAAAAAAGTCAAGCACTAGAAGGGAATCTCGAATCAGGTCTTGCTTGGTAAGCTCCAAACAAGATAAAAAAATTTTGTGGTCGAGAAAGACCTGCACCGAAGAACACTTAGTATAGATCTCGAAATGGTTGTTACCACCTACGAAAGTTATGGAAAGCAGATTGGCCGCTAAGAAAACGTGCAAGTGCAGTTTGATCTCATCTAATTAATAAAAAAATTCTTCATTGTTGTGTTAATTAGTATTATTCTTTCTATTTACATATACATTAATATAAATAAGGGCTTTGAACCATAATTTTATTTGCTCTGGTTCAAGTAAAATAAAATATGAGTTCAGTTCTGGTTTTCGTTCTTCTAAAAATAACGATTTTAGGTTCAGTTCCACATGAATGATTTTATGTATATTCTTATTTATTCTAAAAATATCTTTCTATCATCAATAAAAATGTTATTTTATCAAAATTAGATCGAAACAAGATTTTATGCTCATTATGATGATATTAAGCTTGTATTTTGAGTAATTTAAAAATATTGCCATTGAGGAATTGTGTGATTCTTTGGTGGAGTAGCTTAAATTCTATTGCTAATTTAAACAAATATTATCGTAAATTACAACATTATTTATTCCAAGGTTTTTTGCACAACCAAGTAGATTAGTGGAGCGAATTAATCAACATATCTACTTTCTGAAAATATTTTTTTTTTTTTTTTTAAGATAGTGGTATATTATTTCTTAAGTGAAATACACACATAAATTTCACCCACATTATTTTAAAATGAGGATAAATAATACTCTCTGTTTTTTTTCATATAATACTCTCTTGGACATATTCAACTATTATTAATTCAGCGATCCAGTTATAACTATAGATACTTTTGATATGTATTTTACTTTTTAACGTCTTGACGATTCTATTTACGACTTACTCGATGATTCTGTAATTAAATGAATAATGTATGCCCGAATATTTTAGCAGTATTCAGTAAAATAATTAAAGAATGAACAATATTAGAATTTTATTACTGTATTATTTGCAATATGTTATAAGTCTTTTTTTTATATTTTATCAGCTGTTATTGTATTACTCAAATGTACTATCTTAAAAAATATAATTTTTATTCAGCCTATGTCTATACACGAAAAGAACCTATCGGTTTTCGAAATCTGAAAAGAAAGCTAGAACAGAAAAAAGAAGCTAAGAAGTGTAGAATGATGATAAAATATAATTTAATGAAATAATCGAAAATGTTTATGAATTAAGAGAAGAAATCGCCGATTTCCTAGAAAAGGAAAACAGACCGGAAGCTGAGAAATTTCGCGATAGTTTATTTGTGATGAAATTGAGCTACATGTGTGTGTGTGGTTGACATATTCAAGAAATTAAATAACTTGAATCTTCAACTGCAATGAGCAAATACACTTATATTGGATAGGAAAGTTAATGCTTTTTGTAGGAAAATAGAATTGTGGAGCAGAAATTTAAAGCAAGAAAACTTCACAATGTTTGTAAATTTGAATGACTGTATTAAAACCTACGAGGCTGAAGAACAACATGTAAAAGTTGTTTTTGTAACCATTGAAAATCATTCGGCAATGCTAGCAAAGAATTTTAAAAAGTACTTTTTTGCTGACGGCAAACTGATGTTAAGTTACAAGTGAGTGAGGGATCCATTTCAAAATACAACCGAAGGACTCTCAATTGAAGAGGAAGAAACCTTCACGGCAAGCGGCGAAACCAAAAGAAAATTGAGTGATAAATCACTCTTTGAATTTTGAGCAAGAGTGGATAAGTTTTCTGCACTAAAAACAAGGGCATTTCACATTTTACTACCATTTTCAACACCTTACCTTTGTGAAACTGGATTTTCTGCGGTGGCTTCTTTGAAGACAAAATATAGATCTCAGCTAAATATAGAAAAAGAACTGAGAGAGTCTATTTCTAATATTATACTCTTCGAAAAACTTTGCTCTGAAAGACAGGTCCAAGGAAGTCACTAATAATTATTAAATTTGTTTTTAATTTAGTTAGTTGTTTGAATTTAACTAGTTAATTATTAAATATGTCGAAATGTATTTTGTTTTGTATGTGTGTTTTTTCCTTTCAGTCACTTAATCAATTTTTTAAAATAATATTTTCTCTTTGATAAGCTCGCGCCCCCTAGGGGGACGCGCCATACAGGTTGAGAATCACTGATTTATAGGGCAATATCAGTACTGAAATCACAATTTTTAAGTCGCAAAAACTAGTAACGATAATTTTACTAGGGATATACTCTAAACTAACTTATATTTAATAATTAATCATTAATTATTTTTAATATAAATTTTCATTTAAATATCTTAAACATTTACTCGAATTTTTATTTTTATGTAAATTATCTTTGTAATGAAAGGAAAATTGAATGCATAAAAATTTCATATATTGTAAAATTATATATTTATAAGCAATTCTATAAAATAATATTTTGTATAAAAATAAAGAAATATGTGTATAAATCTTAATTTTTTGCACCCCCGAGAAACTATTCAAATTTATGAATTTGCCTTTCTGATTGATGAGTTACAGTATTTCCCTCTGCATACATGCCTTTATTGTATGTCAAATTTACCTTAAATATTTTTACTAGACTACATAACTCATCATGGAGAAGTAAAAATATGAGTGTTATGTGGTATTAATTAAATGAATTGAAAGTAATTAAACAGTATTTTTAAATAAAAATGTATATAAAATTGGTTTTTTAAAATAGATAAATCCATTACTACAATAAATAGTTCAGATGTAATTTTTATTATTGATACGATAAATAAGTTTACAATTTTTAAAACTGTTTGCATATAAAAATTTTTTTATCATAAATACAGGATTTTATATGCTGATAATTTTATTAATTTGTATTGTTTCGTCTGCAAGTGTCTTGGATATCCTAAGAATTTTAAAAATTAAATTAACATTTTTACTTCTCATATTCTAAACATGTTAAAAGCACACTTATTACTTTTCGTTGTTTATAATTGTTGGGGAATATAAACTCTGTGATACGATAGCCCATGCTACAGTGCCCATCATTGCTCTCTTGACCAAGAGGGCCTGTGTTGCGAAGCATATGTCCCAATTTAGCGGTCAAACTAATACGAAATTCCCAGTGTTTAGTTCCCAAACATGCTTGGTAATCAGTTTATCGACCCACTGAAGGGATGAAAGTCTAAATCAACCTCGCCCCACCCAAGAACCTAGTCTCGGACCTGTGCCTAGGGAGTGTGAAATGCTAGCACTAAGCAACTGAACACCTGTGGAGGAATATATGAAATTGAATTATATATATACATACACACATACATAGTCATTTACTTATAGTATTTCTAATTAAAGTAATTCTTAAGCGGCAAAATTGTAATTATTACACATTTGAAATTTTATTAGTGAAAAGTTATTTTAATATATAGATGTTTAAAGTAATATATTTTTAATAAATAAATTGGTTTAATAATAATTGATAATATTATATTACAATATTTTTTCTTTTTTTTTTTAATCCTATTAACAGCATAATTTAAAATTACAAACTGGCATTTCAAAATGTTTCTAGTATAAGGGGAATTAAATGTCAGATAATTTATTTTACAGATATTTATAAAATGAAATATCTAAAAAATATCAATGGATTTAATTCTATTCAAAGAATTGTTTTGAAATTAGAGATTGGAATAAAACTACAGCATAGGTCATTTTATTTTTGTGTCATAATTGCAAAAATATTGAACATAAGTTGAAAAATAAATGATGGAATCTGATTTTGCTGATAAAAAAACAAAAAGTATTCATTTTATAATTTTAATTTCAAAAATAAATAAATAAAAAATATAGTCACAAATTTATTATTATTAATTTTAAAAAATTTATTTCGTAACATTTATTATCAGACTTCTTAATAATTATCTTGATTGCTTAATAAGCCATTTAGTGATAATGAAAGGTAGAACAACAATAATTTTTCTGTCAACACAAGTATTATAAATGATTTTTGATTTTCAAGGAACAACGTAATTCAGCTATTTAAAATACATATTTGGGACTGTAAAATGATAACATTTTACAGATCCAAAGATGTATTAAATGCAAAAATTATTACATAATCAATTATTTTATTATTTATAAAACTATTTCATACATATTAATCATTTTAATATAATTATGATAATATTTTCCAACAAATAATATAAAAAGTAATGTCAAAAATATATTAAGATTCTATAAATTTTTAAAGTTTTATCGAATCGTATGTAAGTTTCTTTTAATTTTTCTTAATTTATAAATATAATTATTATTTTGCTCTCGAAATTTGACATTAAATTTAAAATATTTCACGCTTGCTTTGATTTTTGAGTATAGTTTTGAGTTTGTAATAAATATTTTAGCTTAATAAAAATTTCTGTAAAATGCATAGAAAAAATATAAAGATGAAGATAAATAAAATATCCCCAAAATACTGGCATAAAATGTATCTTTAAAAATACCACCATTCTTACAAATGCTTTCATCGTTTTTAGAATGAAATCTTTTTATCCACTTTCTGCTTTTCAAAAATTAGCTTTCGTTCGCAACTGTGGGGAACCAAAGAGGATGCACTCATTAACTGCTAAGCAACACAGCGGTTCAAGTGAAAACGTTTCTCAGTATTTCAGAAACTCAGTGTTAGAAATCAATACAACTATAACGTCTTTAAAGTTCCGAAATAACGCTACCTATTTTAAAGTTACGGAAGTTCCATAATAACGTAACGTAGAAATGTTCCACAATATACAGTGAAGTGGGTTTTTAATACAAATCTTCCCATAGAACCACACACGTCTATTAGACCTTTATTTAAGAGCCACAAAGTTCAAAAGACGTCATGTATACCTTTTGGACGTCATAAAGACGTCCACGGTAAGATGGGAACTGGATGGTCTTCTATCGACTACATATGGACGTAAGATTTACGTCCATGATGATTAAGTTTTGGAGTAATGATATATAGATCTGTTTGGATGTAATTTCTACATCCATCTTAGATGTAATTTGATATCAATAAAGACTTTAAAAATTTGATCAACCGTTGAGAATTCATTAACTGCAAGTGGATTTCTTAAGAACTCAAGAATAAAAGATTATTAGCCATTTATAAGCGTTAATTTTATTGTTTTTTTTTTTTTGGTTGAGTAAGTAATACACATTTATTTAAGTATAAGTGCCATTTTATTATTTTATAACGATTATAAGTTCTCAAATAACTAGGCATTTCAAACGGAAAATGAATGCACCATTAGATGTTGAAATGTCTTTAATTAGAGAATCCCCATCAAACAATGCCGTTTCAAGCATGGATACTTCGGTGAATAACCTAGATTCTTTTCGTAGTCAGCTGTCATCTAGATCTAGTCTTAGATCGTGCTGAAATTTCTTTTGAATCTACTTCATGTATAAAATCAACTTCTTTTGTTAAATCCATTTCTTGTATTGAACATACTTCATGTAATGAATCTGCTGCAGATTCTGATTCAGATCCGATTCTGGAGTCAAAATGCGAACTTCGTAGAAAACTGACCGATTTGGGCTGTACATAATTCCATTACCCAAAAATCACTTAAGGAATTATCAACTATTTTACGCAAACATACTTGTGCTTTGCTAATTTACCGAAAGATAGTCGAACAGTAATGGAAACTCCTCGTGTCACAGAAACTCGTGTTGTTTCTCCAGGTTTATATTACCATTATGGTTTAGCCGATCAGCTTACAATTATTTGTGCTGATGTTGTTAAATTTAGCTTTCCTAGATTCTTTAATTTACAAATTAATGTATATGGTCTTTCTATAGCCTAAAGCTCAAAGAGTCAATTTTGGCCTATTTTATGCTTAGTTGAAACTTATAAAATCGTTCAGTGTTCACACTTGGTGTTTACCATGGCAATGAAAAACCAAAGAGCGATAATAATTTTTTGCTTGATTTTGTTATAGAATTGAAAGTATTGCAGGTATCGGGATTTAAAATTAATGGTGAAAGATACTTTGTGAGAATGATTGGATTAATTTGTGATGCTCCAGCTAGATCATTTGTTTCATGTATTAAAGGTCACAATGGATATTTTGGGTGTGGTAAATGTGTTCAAGAGGGAAAGCATAATAACCATAGACTATATTTTCCGGAATGTAATGTTGTTTTAAGAACCGATAATTTTTTTAAAGCTCATGTGGATAAGTCTCACCATACAGGACATTCAATTTTGGAAACGATTTCATTATTTGGTATGGTTTTCAAGATACCATTTGAGTATATGCACTTGGTATGTTTAGGTGTTGTAAAAAGTTAATTTTATGATGGTTAAATGGCTCTCTGATTGTAAGATTATCTAATTCACAAGTTTTAACAATATCAAAACATTTGGAAAACTTATGACTCAATATAAGCAGTGAGTTTTCACGGAAGCCACGATCGTTAAAAGAATTTGATCGCTTCAAAGCCACTGAATTTCGGAAGTTTTTGTTATATGCTGCACCTCTTGTACTAAAATATGTACTTCATCTACATCTATTTGAACATTTGATGGTTCATATAAATGTAGATTATAATTTTATCTAAACCTGACTCACCAACTAACTTTGTTAATAAAGCTGAAGAGCTTTTATTACGTTTTGTGAATTACTTCAAAATTTACTTTGGAGAAGAATATACTTCGCTTAATGTGTGTGTACAAGGTCTAGTTCATTTGCTTAATTATATTAGAAAATTTGGGTCATTAGATTCATTTAGTGTTTTTCATTTGAAAATCCACTTGCATTCGATTAAGCGAGTCATTCGAAAGTTTGATAAGCCATTACAACAATTAAGTTAGCCGAAGCTCGTATGTTTGCTTTACATCAAAGAAATGCGGCAGATGTGGGTTTCAAGTCGGAACATTGCGATGGTCCTATTTCAAAATCGCTTTCTTTACCAATTTTACAATATAAAACTGCAATATTAAAAATTTTATATTAAAAACAACTCCACCTGATAATATTTGTGTTTTGAAAGATAGCAAAATAATGTGTTGATAATTTTATACTGCAAAATTCTGAATGTTTTTTTACTTGGTCGTAACTTTAGAAATGTATCAAATTTATATAATAAACACTGGGAGTTACATTTATTGGGTATATTAAAGGTTTCTAAGCTATCATCTTATGACATTTTTCCATTATATAATTTAAAAAGGAAGTGCTTAGCTAATCCTTTAGAAAATGAGTTTGAGTTTTCCCTATTTAGCACTGTTAGTTTGTGTGTGTGAATGCTAGTTTCAAGTAATATAATGTGTAAATAATTCTGTAAAATTAAGCAATTACTTATGAATGAATGTAACTAAAAAAATTTATTCACTGTTTATATATAATATTTCTTATATATTTTTAAACAAGATTTTTCATTTTTTATTCCAGTATAAAAATTCTTATAAATGTATTATAAATGAATGAATAATTATCCTTTTTCATAATAAGTTTGGCATTTATAATAAGGTTACCGTTTACCTATGTGTAGTATAAATATACTAAGTCTTTGATAATTAAAGTAAATCTCTCATATATTGGTTAAAGAAAAGAAACGTATTAGGAATTTTATTAATGTGACCTCCTGAAAAGTACACTGAAATAGCAATTTTGTATGTATACAAAAATCAAAGAATTTCTAAAAGTTATCACACAAATTATGAGTCAAATGTTATTCAGTATAAATATGTTCCGTTTGAGGTTCCAGTTATAACACAGCTTTATAGTAAAGATGCATTTCAGGTGTAACATAACGCGGCGTGGTTCTCGTTATGTTTTCGAGCTGCAACTTTGTACCATGAACATGTCGCCTTCAGGATATTTCACTGACACAAAATACCTGACAACACTTTTATTTGTTAATAACATAAGCAAACATTAATTACTAATACACAAACATAAATTATAGATACATGTATATTTTTAGATACATAGATCCGGGAGTGGGACTTTCGCTACCCCTCCTCCTACCAATTCACCGTTCCTTCTCCTCCTCGCCCACGCTTTCGCTTGTGTGACAGATTGACGTGCCCTCACACGCCGTCACCAAGAGTAAAAGTAACTTTTTCCAGAGGCTTGTTTTACTTGAACAGTCTTGAGATGGAATTATTTACTTGCAGGAACCCAGAGAGAAACAAAAAAAAAGTATATCATTAGTTAATCACAAATAAAAGCTGATATTAAGAAACAATCCACATGGGTTGATGTTTGCCAAAAGAAAAAAACTTACCGAATACGGAATAATTGGTGGGATCCAAAAAAAAAAAAATGACAACACATTCAACTCGCTGATAGTTGACATACATGTATTACACACTTTCAAACATATAAAAATAAAAATTGGAAAACACAATAAACATAAAAAATGACATAGAAGAAACTCATTCATCTTTCTCTAGCCTGGATAGAGCATCTGCCCCAAGATGGAAAATACCAGGTTGATGAATTATTTTATAGTTCCATCTTTGCAATGCTAATGCCCTCCTTGTTAATTTGGGACTCTTAGGAGTGGTTTCAATTAAAAATTTTAAAGGATTATGCTCGGTAATAATCTTGACCACGGTACCATGTTGCCATTTATCAAACTTTTTGAGACCGAACAAAACTGCATATTCTTCTTTTTCTACTGTCGGCCAATTTTTCTGCGTATTATTAAATTTTTGACTGACAAAGGATATTGGTTTACAGTTACACTTTTGTAAATCTAGACCTGTTAAATAATGAGCCATACCTGCAGTAAATATCATTTCCTACATATCTTTCATAGGGAAATTCGGAACCTTTGTCATAGTATTTAGAGCTCTATAGTCCCCACACATTTTGATTGATGGATCTTTCTTCACTACACATACAATTGGATAAGTTATTTCAGCTTCAGATGGCTCGATCAATTTTGAATCAAGATCTTGCACTTGCCTGCTTACCTCTGATCGATATGACATCGGAACACTATAAGAATGTGGTTTGTGTCGGGTGATATTGGATAAAAGATCTATCCTATGTTTACTAACATTCACTGGTTGCAAAGATCTTGTAAACAGTTTCTCATGATTTCTAAGAAGCTCTATCAATTGAATTTGTTGGTTATCTGTCAAATAAGACATGTTTAAGTCATATAGTTTTTCATGGAATAAACTTTCAGTGTGACTAGTTAGAATGGTTCGAACATCCCCAAACTCTTCTTCTCCCTCGAAGATAGAATTGATAGTGTTTGATTCAGCGATGAATTATCTAATCTTGTTTTGATGTACATGTTTAAAACTGTTATCCAGCATCTTAACAAGAAATGAATATTCGTTTTTCTTTTCCAAAATAGTCATTGGACCTTACCAGCGAGCTAACAACTTATTTTTAGAATCTGGAAGAAGGACAATAACTTTGTCACCTGGTTTAAATGTCTTTGAAAAAGATATCAAGTTGTAATAATGCGCCATCTTATCTTGTTCGATTTGAGAGGTTATTTTGGCTCTTAAAGCAGCATCTTAAAATTTTCCTTTGAGGTTTTCTATAAATACTGAAATTGGAGTTGTGCCGTGTTGAAGACCTTCAAATTCTCCGGTCCATGTATTCTTTAGAATTGAGAGTAGACCTTCAGGTTTGCGTCTATAAAACAGCTGGAATGGAGCAACTCCAGTGGTACTATTTGGCACTTCTCGGTGAGCCCAAATAATAAAAGGAATTTTGGTATCCCATGTTCGAGGTTCATCGAGAATGACATGATGCAGCATTTGTTTTAAAGTTTGGCTAAAACGCTCCACTAGTCTATTGAATTGAAGATACAAGGGTGTAGAAAATCTTGGACTTGAACCCATTTTCTTTTCAAACTCTTTCGTCAGCTCAGAGTTGAAATTAGTCCCATTGTCTAATACAATGATATTAGGTACTCCAGTTTTCATGAATATTGACAACAGAGCTTCACATGTTGCTTTGGCTCTAAGACTTGTTTTAATGGAACAACTTTAGCCCATCTTGTGTGCTGATCTACCAGGCACAGACGTATTTATGACCTTTTGAGCTAGGTGGCTCAATTGGTCCTATCACATCAACGTTTACCACTTGAAATGGCAATTCGGGTCTCGCTATAGGTTTTATGGGAGCTCTATCTTTAACTTTAATATTCCTTGTTAATTAGCAGTCTTTGCAAGCTTCACAAAATTTTTTTACATCTTTTGAAAGACCAGTCCAATAAAAGAAATATCTTATTTTCATAGCAGTCTTCTTGGCTCCCATGTGACTACCAAATACAGAGCAATGAGCCAGTTTTAAAGCTTCCTTTCTTCGGCATTTTGGTATAACCAATTGGTTTGTTGTTTCCCCCAGAATTTTTTCTTCATGGAACAAAAATTTGTCTTTGAAATAAAAATCCTCCTTTTTCTTCCTTTGCATTTTTCCTAGGTTTTGCTAGATCTTTAGAAGTTTCTTGCTCTTGGAGAAATTCTTCAGTTTTCGTACGTTTCACCGGAGTTTTTTCCACTTCTGTTACACAAACTTCGTTCTTTTTAAATTCGTCAGTAAGGATATCTTCCTTATCTTGTTTTTTACGTATATCATCAAACTCTTTACATTCAACATTGGTATTGTCTATTACGGATATTTTCGATTCAGAAACAATTGTTCCATTAGCACATTTTTGATTTCTGGCGGCAAGAAAACGTCTTCTACGAGGGAAGGAGCAACTGCACAGAGGACATCTTAATGCACGACGTCACCCGTACCCGTATATATAAACTCATTGGTATGTTTACTAAAGGACATTTCTCTGCCCGTCTGAAAATTCCTTTAATATAAATTGATGACTTGTTCTCTATAGGGAATTCTTCTACCATATTACTTCTAACCACCGTGATTTCAGTTCCTGAATCTACCAGAGAGGTTGCTCGTTTTCCATTAAGATTTATCTGGATTCTTACTAAATTACACAAATTTTCACCAATTATGTTTCGTTTGTGAGACATTACTTTGGCCACTGGAGCCGTTTCAGATTGCTTTGTTTCCTCCTTTTCTTCACAGATCTCCACTGCAGCTCTATTTACGTTGAACTTCTTTTTTACATCTAGTTCAGTTTTGTTTTATGAAAAATTTTGGGCAAAACTTCTTTACATGTCCGTTTATACCACAAAAATCGCATACATACTTAGGGTGAATTTTAGAAATTTCTTGTTGGGAATTAAAATTCAAATGTTTGTTTTCGGTACGAGGCGTTCCATGATTATCATATCTTCTGCTATCCCGGTGTAATGGATACTTGTTATAAGTTTGGGTCGGAACATTAGGCAGTGCACCTGTTTGCTTGTTGAAGGATTTGTGTGCAGTTTTATATTTGTCAATCTTGTCAGCCAAAAGTGATGGTTTGACTATCTTTCCCCATTCATCGACGAAATGGTCTCTTATTTCAATAGGAACTCTTTTCTTAACGGCCTTGTCTTCGGTGATTATAAGGCTCTTAAGTCCTTCAAAATCAGGTATTTCAAGTCCGTCGATCCAACCCTGGAAACAGTTTGTCACTTCGCAGACAAAATCTCGCCATGTCTTCTTGGGACATCGTTGGTGCTGAACGAAATTTTGCCGAAATCCTTCTGCATTCATTTTGAATTTCTTTAATAACACCTCTTTCTCGCATTCATAGTTTCCAAATTCTTCTTCTGGAATTCTGGCAATCAATTCCACAACGTCTGACGGCATAAGAGGTAACATATATGAAACCATATCGTTTTCCTCGATTTTTATCCTTTTGACCTGTCTTTCAAATAATGAAAGATATAACAGAATATCGCATTCCTTTGCATCGAAACGAGGCATCGACTTGATAAGTTCCATCTGTATATTATTCGGAACTAATCTTTCTGTTTTCGGCATACTTAGCCCTGTTTCTAATCCCAACTTCTCCAGTTCAAATTCGATTTACTGCTTTTTAGCTTCTGCTTCGGCTTTCAGCTTTTCCACCTCCACCTCCTTCTCTTTCCTAACAAATTCATTTGCTTCTAGCTCTTTTCTTTTCTGGTACTGATAATTGTATCTAACAACGTTTTAGTAAATTCTTCATCACATGAAATACTTCCAGTAATGAGCTCTCGAATTTTCAATATCGTGACATCAGGTTCCACCGCGATACTTAATGCCCATCAGGAAGTTTACCTTCTTTACCCTTCTTCTTTTTCTTCCTTTTCTCCCTCAGTGTGGATGCCTCGTAAGAACTTGAGGGCTTCCCTTGAGTAGCTTTCACCACTCTGTTGCTATCAGTTTCTCTTGGGGACTAAATCAGTCACGTGTTTGCCGTGCGGGGAGATCCGTGTTCCAGGAAGGGAGGGTGCTGGCAATTGATGCTCCCGGAGACCAACACATTACTTTGGCCTCTGTTTCAGGTAAACGGGAGGTATGTTGTGGTCCTTAACACATCAATCGGCTTAATGGATCAAGCGATCGGTACACATATTGAGTGATTCGTAAAGGGTGAAGGACACCTCAGGGATGTACTGTAAGCGTATAGGACCTGGCTAGCACTGATGCAGCTGGTCTGCATCCCCTTGTTGCACTCGGTGGTGGTGCGGTCAGGTCCCGAAATTTTGAAAATATTCTCGTGGAGAATAAAAACTTCACATTTCTCCTACGGGAGCAAAAATTTCAAAATTTAAAGCTAAAATATTTCGTAATTAAAAGGAAAGAGGGAAATTTTACAACTGTGTCTCCTATCCTTATATCTAAAGGAATATCGGATATTGTTGGGGAAGTTAAGAAAGTTCAGAAAATGTGCTCAGATGACTTGCTTGTTGAGGCAGCATCTGATTCACAAGCAGACATTCTGGCAATCATGAAATCTCTGGCTAAAATGGAAGTGGCTGTCTCACCTCACGTAAACCTTAATTTCTCTTGTGGTGTTATCTCTGCTAAGGATTTTCTATGCTCGTCGACGGAGGAGATTCTGGACAATTTACAAAATCAGAATGTCTGTGGCGTCAGACGCATAATAGTCAGACGGGATGGCAAAGTAATTGATACTAAGTACCTTGTTCTAACTTTTGCGACGCCAGACCTTCAACTGTATGTAAAAGCTGCATATATGAATTTGCCCGTTAGGTCAAACATCCCAAATCCCTTGTGATGTTTCAAGTGTCATAGCTTTGGACACTAGAGAAATGCTTGCAGAGGCAAAATCAACTGCGCACGCTGCGCGGTGGTTGGCCACGATACTACGAATTGCACAGGAGAGGTGTGTCAACTATCTTGGTGACCACCCCTTCTATTCTCGAAGTTGTCCTCAGTATTTACTGGAAAAAGAGATAACCATGATTAAGGTAAATAAAAGAGCCTCATATCCTGAGGCGAGGCGATTGGTCTCTTCCCGTACTCCACAACCAGGAGTTAGTTATGCCACTGTGGCCAGAAAAGTCACTAAATCGAGCAGCACTCACACTGAATCCTTTTCTATTTCTCCAGTAAGATTACCCCTAACATTTGAAAAGCCAAAGTTAAAAAACTCCTACATTTTCTATAAAACCCCCTTTGCAAAATCAAAAGCGGAGAAAGCTTTGAAATTAAAAAAAGCACAAACATCTTCAGTTTCCACCCATAATGCTTTCTCTTGCCTGGAGACTGACACGGTTTCTCCATTTCCCTCAGATGATGATGGATCATTCGAGGATATCACAGAAGACCTGCATTCCAGCTCCAGTAAAGGAGATTTTAAATATCAAAAATAACTTCCTTTACTTCTTGGAACTTCCATGGTTTGCGATCACACCTAGATGACATCAAGTCTCTAATATCAGCTTATACCCCTGCATGCGTAGTACTTCAGGAGATATTCCTGAAGTCTCACAGCAACATTACTATGCGAGGGTTCAAATGCTTAGGTGATGATCGTACAGTATCTGTATTTTAACATCAAATAATTTCCCCAACACTGTCCATCCATTGAATACTTCTCTACAGAGTGTAGCTGTGAAAATCCATACTTCATTCTTAATAACAGTCTGTAGTTTATATTTACCACCACACGATTTCATCCACCAAGTGGAACTCGATACATTAATAGATCAGCTGCAAACACCATTTCTACTGTTAGGTAACTTTAACGGTCATAGTTCTTTGTGGGGAAATGATGATACTAATTCTCAGGGTCGGCAGATAAAGCGGTTTATTTCAAACAACAATCTCTGTCTGCTTAATACTGACGAGAAGACATATTTCCATATACCCACAAGAACGTTTCCTTCTCACGATCTAGCAATCTATTCTCCATCTCCTTTACCATTGTTAAATCTAACAGTAGGAAATAATCTGCATAATAGCGATTATTTTCCTCTCGTCATCTCCCAGACTGGGGGTAGTAGTGTACGACAACGTCTACCTACATACGTGTAGAGTCGGGCAGATTGGATGCTATTTACACAATTGGCAGATATTGATAATGAAGTGGTTAGGATCGATGATATTGACAATGCCGTATATAAGGTCACCGAAGCAATATTGAATGCAGCTGATGCATCAATTCTTAAGAGTTCCTTTATAAAACAGAGGCATTGCAAACCTTGGTGGAACAAAGAATGCCAAGAGAGTTATAAAAATCAAAGGAAATTATGGGTGTTATTTAGGAGAAAACCTACAACGGAGAATCTTATCACTTTTAAGAGAGCAAAAGCTCTAACTCGCAGAGCTCGTCGTCGAAGTCAGAAGGAATCTTGGTCTCGCTATGTATCTTCAGTTACATCTTCCACATCCAGTAAGCAGTTGTGGAGAAAAATGAATATAGCTAATGGGATTTATAAGGACATTCCTATTTTAAAAACTGGAGCTGCTGTATACTCTTCTAAAGAAATTTCTAATACCCTTGGTGAAACTTTTTCTAGTGTCTCAAACAACGACTCTTAGAGTCCTTCGTTTTTAAAGACTAAGAGTCACGCTGAAATATATATATATTCTTCCAAAACTTTACTCTTGGCGCAGCATGCCCATTTTTGGACCTTGCGCCGTAAAACCCAACCATCTCCTTGATACCTAATTTTGAAGCCAAAATTAAGAGATATGACTTTATTCTTTCGCGAAGTAAGTCATATTTAATGCTAAATATTTTACCAGGCCTGAATCAATTTATTAAATTTAAATTTTGAAAAGAACAAATTCCAAAAAAGTTTTGTTTTTCTTTCAACCAAAATTAGATTTTCGAACTGAAAATCATATATTGAATTACTGCGGAAATGACTTATTAAAATGATAAATTAAGCATACAGTGAATTAAACCTAGTTATTTTCAAATTTCAAATAAAAAAACCAAAACATAACTTTGAAATGATAATTATAAGCAAAGACTTTGGATTTAAATTTATATCAATATATTCAACACATACACATTTATAATAATAACATTTCAATTGTAATGTAGACAGTGATCAATTTAGTTCCAAATGAACTCACAATTAGCATTAATTCATGCAGATCTTTCTATAATTATAATATACACATTCACATTATATAGAATTTGCAACAATATATTCAAAACATTAATTTCTTTTCAAATCTTTAACCAAAACACTTAAAAAAACATGCAAATCTATTAAGCTGTAATAATTATTAGCATAAACAAAACTCAAAATATGTTCTATAAATATGCCCTTTTTTTATTCAAACCAAACTTTCACCCGTTTCACTCAAATCAAAGTTCGAGATGATAAAAAAAATATTTATAAGAGTGCATAAAAAAACTCAAAAGAACAAGTTCAAAATATTGAATAATATTCTTTTTTTCACCTTATTTTCAGAAATCAAAAAGCAACAGAAAAAATGAGTAAGGATTTCGTAACCCGTGTGGTTCTTTTCTTTCTACCACCCACAGACTTCTCGACTCCAAATGACAATCGGAATCAAAACACTACGTATGATATAATTAACTATTACTCTACTTCAAATAAATCACTTTTTTTTTTTAAATGAGAGAACAAGAAGACATGCATTCATACAGTTTCTAAAAAAAATGCTTTTTCCAAGTAAATGAACAATAATAACAAACATTAAAATAATCATAAAATACACGATGATCATTACAATAAAATTTATTTCACTGACGTAAAAACAATTTTAAAAAGCAATACACTCTAAAATACAATATAACCATTTATTAACTTTGAATTTCAATTCAATACTGCTGACGCAGAAATTGATTTATTTTTACAGGCAAAAAAATTTAATTTCGCCTACTAATGCAAACAGTTTTATACCTCAAAATATTTATCACTGGTGTGATATATCACAATCATACTATTCAATTCAGTACTGATGATACAGAAATTTATACTCATTTGCTGTCGCAAACAGTTTTAGTACGTATCACGGACGTGGTACACAAAACTCTCTCTGTTCAAGAACAGAACCTTATTAAATTAATAATCATACTTAAAACTTAAGCATACTTTTTTTAAAAAAATATTTCTCATAATGAAATCTACAACGGATCTTAATAGAGGATCCCAATTAATAAAAAATAAATATTTGGCAAACATCACTCACCCGCTTCCTATGATGGACATCCCACCAGAAACATCGATGAAGTTCATCCTTTTAGCACTCGTTTTCCTTTTTGTGGCATGGCTCCGCTGTCACCATTGTAACATAACGCGGAGTGGTTCTCGTTATGTTTTCGAGCTACAACTTTGTACCATGAACATGTCGCCTTCAGGATATTTCACTGACACAAAATACCTGACAACACTTTTATTTGATAATAACATAAGAACAAACAAAATAATTATACTAATACAAACATAAATTATAGATACACATATATATTTTTGATACATATATCCGGGAGTGGGACTTTCGATACCCCTCCTCCTACTAATTCACCGTTCCTTCTCTTCCTCACCAACGCTTTCACTTGTGTGACAGACTGGTGCGTCCTCACATCAGGCATGGATTTTGCAATCATAGAATTCGTTGAAAGTCAAAAATAGAAAATGTTTCTTGTAAATGGATCAAAGAAAGACATTTTTTCTGGCTACCTTTTATTAAATCAAAAAGAAAAAAAATCGAACGCTTGTGGAGAAACGTGTGCTTTCTGATGAATCTTGAAGTGCCCATCAAAAATAATAGACTTATTTGGTAAGTATAACTTCTCTATATTTAATATTTGATTTTGGAACTTTATTTCTCTTTGCAAAACTCTATCTACGAAATAAAATATTGAAATTATTCTGAGTCACATCAAATGAAAATATGTTAATCAGAAAAATATTTTACCACACTTATATTTATGGATCAGAATTTATATTAAGTATTGTGTATGTAAAAAAATTATAATTCAGACAATGACTAAATTTTGTTTAATACTCAAAACAAAATGATTGCATTATAAACTTGTTTCCATATAAATAATTCTAAGTGTTTTGTGCCCAGCTTACAGAAAAGATGGGAATTTATTATATAATATATATATATATATATATATATATATATATATATATATATATATATATATATATATATATATATATTATAATTACTCCATATCTTTCTTAATGAATTATTGATCTAATATTTGGACTAATATCAGAATATCTTTCACTTTTAAATAAAGCTTTTTTCCTTGTTAAATAACTATAAAAGAAATGTATTTAACTATAATATTCATGTATTTTGAAGTCTTTTTCTTACTTGTGAAGCATTATATAAGTCAGAAGATTTGAATTTTTAATACTTAAATACTACTTCTAATGCTTAAGCTTTTTTACATTATTTTTTCTTAATACCAATCATTGCAAAAATATTAGATATTGGAATATTGCTTAGTTTTCTAAATCATTAACATGTTTTATAAATTAACAGGCTGTTGACTACATAGTTTTAAAACATGTTCCATGAACAAAATGAAATATTTTATAATATAGTATTTATTTTAGAAACTTATAAATCAGCCAGAAAAAGATTGTCTAAAACTGAAGAAACTTCAGATTTAGCCTCTGAGTTTTAAAGCAACGGAAGAGGGAAAAGACTTAAGAGAAAGCGGAAATATATAGTTCGAGTAGCAATTCCACAACATTTTTCGAGACTCTAATCCATCCATCTCCTCCTCATGTGCAAAATTAATTAAGCAGTTTTACTCTGAACACAAAGGAATCTTTTCCAAAAGTTACAATTGTTATTGGACTGGAGATTTTAGTGAATATATATTATTTTCAGTATTTATATATACTTATGTATTTCTATTGTACTCAGTGTCCCTATGACTACTATCTAAAAATATCCTATCAGTTCTATGTAAATAATATTACATAAATTATTTTAATTATTATATTACTAACTAATTTCACTAAATCTGATAAAGAGAAAGGTGTTTGTGTATTGATATTTTTTAAAATTAGTGTAAATATTTATGGAAAAATTGTAATTGCATATTACCAAAGCTTTTCTATTGATTATTTTGTTTTCATTAATACATTTAATATTTTGGTTTTATTTGTATTTTCTTAGATTTCCAAACAGCTGTCCTGAGGGAATTTATGTTAATCAGGGAATTGCAAAGGCAGCAATCAGAAACTTTGCGATTAATTTTAAATGAAATAAATGAAAAACCTTCTAATTCAAAGGATAAAACGACAGACTTGTGTGAAAGCAAAGAAATTGTGGATAAGCTGCTATAACAGAGACTATAACAGAGCTTGAAAGCCTTTTGACACAAACTCCCATCTCTTGCACGACTGCCGCGCCACTACTAAAGAAAACTCAGTTGATACTGAGCCTCGCTCAGGGAAGTATGTTATGTGAATGAATATTAGATATTTTCTTTGTTTCCCTTTTTAATGTAGTGTGTTGTTTATGTGTGTTTAGTATGTGTTTGTTGTAAATTTAATTTATATTAAATGTGTTTAACTAACTCAAGACTCCAAACAAACCGATAAAAAACTCTAATGACGTAAAAAATTTCAGGAACAGTTTTAATCATATTCAAAAGAATATCAGAAGCTTAGAAAGTTTATCTGTGAAAAAGGAAAGCTATTCAAACATGTTAGCTACATTGCCGCATGATCTATTGTTTTGGAATTTAATAAAAATAATAATAAAAAAATTCTTTGCTAGTGAAATTGATGAGCTGCTCGAATTCTTATCTACGCAACTCACAATCAGAGAAATGACTTTCCTAACTTTGAACTCCTCAGTTTCTGAAATCATAACACCACCTGCTAGAATGATGAGTCATAGAGAGAAAGATTCTAGGAGACCCCCATCCGCAGCTGCATTAGTGAATGAAAGTGTTGCAGAAAAGAGAAATGGAAAATATGTTTGTTAATTTGTAGATCGCCTAAACATTGTTCTGCTTCGTGCACAAATAATTTAAGTTTAGATGAAAAAATAGGCATTTGTAACAGGCCTGGCTCCTGTTTTCGTTGTTTAAATGATGAAATTAAAAAGAGACATCTCTCCTCTTTTTGCGAGGCTAACGTTTAGTGTGAGATATGTGCTGGCATGCACGTTACTATAATGTGCATGGGAAGAAAAATAAAGGAGAAGGGCGCAGGAGAAATAGAATATAATTCCGCTCCCTCGAAAACGAAACCCGATACGGATTGCACTTTTAAGTAAAGAAAAAGTAATGCCAGTAAAGAAAAAGTAATGCCGCAAACTCTTATTGTGAATATTTTGGAGGGTAAATAAAAATATTTAGTGCGAATGATAATTGATACTGGTAACTCTTGTAGTTATTTATCCGAATTAAGTTAAAATTAAAAAGTGTTGGGCAGGAAACTGTTGTACATGGATTATTCGGGGGTTCGCAGAAAAAAGAAATGCATAAAAAATATGTGATTAAGTTAAGCAATGTAAACGACAGTTTTACATGTACATTAAATGTAATGGAACAGAAAATAATTTTAGCCCCGATTTCGAAATTGGAAAATAGAGAAATTATAAAAGAATTATAAGGGCAGGACATTTATCCGAGTGACGTTGCTATAAATGAAAATCTCTGTTTATTTAATAAGAATGCAAATGAAATTCACGGACTCATAGGTGCAAATTATGCTGGAGAAATGTTTACTGGAGAAAACAGAAATCTATCGAAGGGTCTTGTTGCTATGAATATGCATTTCGAATGGACTGTAATGGGGAATCTACTGAAGTAAATGAAGTGCTTTTGTCCCTCCATGCTAGCGATTTAAAAATTTCTGACTTATGGTCACTTGACTCACTGGGAATAACGGAACCAGGTATTTTTCAAACAAGATTGGAGATTGAAGAAGCGGCAAAAGCTCATTTTGTTCGTTCGTTGAGAAGAGATGAAAAGGGTAGATATGAAGTGTCACTCCCCTGGTTAAAAGTTCACCCGGAATTACCAGATAATCGAAATCTTGCATAAAGGTGTTGGAGGTCATTCAGAAAAGAGAATGTCTTCAGGATTATGAAAATGTGTTTATAGGGAATGGGTAGCACAGAAAAAGTTATCGAGTCTGTTGATTCGGAGGAACTTACAAAGTATAAGGATCATTATTTACCTCATAGACCGGTCTGTAAAAACACTATCATTAAAATAAGGCCAGTTTTCGATGCGTCAGTGCGTGAGCGAAATCAAGTGTATTTGAATGATAGTATTGAGAAAGGACCAAATAATTTATAGTTCATTCCTAAACTTAAAAACTGATTAACAGATTTCGGCAAGGAAAATTCTGGATAATTTCAGATATCCGTTGAACTGTTCAACAAATTAACTTAACTCCCCCTGGAATCTTATGGTTTTATGGTAAGAGGGATGTGATCCGGAGAAATTGATTGTTTATTCCCATTGCCGTGTAGTTTTTGGAGTGAATGCCAGCCCATTTTTCTTCGCCGTGACTGTTCATCAGTTATCATTTAGAAAATGTAGATGATTCTAAAAAGGGTACAGCGTTAAAATTTAGAGATTCTATGTATGTAGACAATTGTGTTATGAGTATGAACACAATGGAGGAGTTAAATTCTTTCATCGCGATATCTAAAGAATTAATGGCTTCTACGCAATTTGACTTGAGGGGTTGGAAACATAACCGGCCAAGAGGAGGTGAAGACATTTCAATTTTGAATATGCATGAGGAGGGTTATAAAGAAATTGTTTCAGTTTTAGGCCTTAAATGGGATTTATACAATGATACTTTGTCCTGATGATACAAAACCTTGTAGATGTGAGGTAAAGGAGGAAAATTCATTAGTGCTGAGTAAATAAAATGTACTATCGATATTGAGTAGAATTTTTGATCCTATTGGGTTTACGAGTCCTGGTACTCTTGTTCCAAAATTAATACTACAGGAATATTGGAAGGAAAAAATAAATTGGGATACGTTACTTCCAGATAATTTGAGGAAAACATTTCTAAAATAGGCCAATGAATTAAAATATTTAAAAGATGTTGAAATCCCTAGAGAACTACCTGATACTACTGAACTACCTAAGCATGATACGAATACTACTTTCCATGTCTTTGTAGATGCTAGTAAATATGCTTACGCAGAATCAATTTTTGTTAGAAATGATTTAGGGGGAATAGTTAATTGTCAATTATTACAGGCTAAGTTAAGGGTAGCACCCTTAAAGTCAATAACTATTTCTAGATTAGAAATTCTTGCGTGCACTATTGGAGTCAGATTTGCTCACACTCTCAAAAAAGATTTAAGTATGAACAAGGCATGAACTTTTTTCTACACTGATTCGGTAAACAACTTATACTGGATAAAAAATAAAATAAATAAAATTAAAAAAAAACCGAATAATTGGGCCGCATTTTTAGTGAACCGAGTGAATGAAATTCAGAAGCTGACAGATCCAGAGGATTGGCGGCATATTCAAGAAAAATATAATCCCGCCGATTTACTCTTAAGGGGATGCAATCTGATTTATTGAAATCCCGGAGGTGGGAAGGGCCAGATTGGCTGAAGTTGCCACTGGAAGATTGGCCGTGCTAGTGAAATTTCTATACGACAATATTGTCTTTTCAGAAAGAAAGAAACAGGGATTTCTACAAATTTAGTTACTAACAGATTTGAGTTCTTCCATAGAATATCCTCCTTTAATAAAGTTGTGAGAATCATGGCTTATGTCATTAGATTCTGAAAGAATATCCAAAGAAATAGTTGGGACAAAAAAGAGCAAAATTGGAGATTGAAGAAATCGAAACATCTGAGAGGTTTATTCTAAAAGAAATTCAAAGATAATCCTTTATTGTAGAAGAAAATCAAAACTTCCGAAACATAAAAGATAGTGATGGTCTATTGCGAGTTTTGACAAAAATAACCTCAAGAAAAGACTTAGAAATTTTTAGATTGCCCATATCATTGACAAGTAAGCATAATATGGTTGGAAAGTTAATCATGAGCAAACGCGTTGAACTTGATCATGCTGGTACTCAAACATTGATGTCTCATCTCAGAGAATCCTATTGGACAAACAAGACTAGAAAGACAGTACGAAGTGTGATAAGAAACTGTACTAAGAGTAGAAGATTTTCTGTTCAGCCATTGGGAAGCCGAAAGTATCCCTCTTCCAGAGGATATTGTCCGAGATGCAGCTATCTTCGAAATAATCGGTGTCGACTTGTGTGGGCCATTGTATCTCAAAGGAGGAAGAAAATGTTGGGTAGTACTCATCACTTGCGCCAACTATCGAGTGGTGGATCTTGAGATGGTATCTTCTTATCCACTGACTGTTTTATCCTGGCGTTACGCGGTTTTATTGCGCTCTGAGGACGTCCTTCTACTGTATATTCGGACAATGGCACAAATCTTGTAGGAACAGCAAATCTTTTAAGAACTATCAATTGGGGTAAAGTCGAAGATTTTGCTTAAAAAATAAAATAAAATAAATGCTTGGAAATTTAATTCATCCTCACCCACTTGGTGGAGAGGTTTTTAGGGGAGATTGATAGGAGTATTGAAGAGCATTCTAAGATGGGTTCTAGGAAAAGCTTGTTTGAATGAAGAAGAGTTAGCTAAAGTATTATGCGATGCTAAAAGTCTCATTAACTCTCTTCCGTTGACGTACTTCTCAGAAGATCCAAACGACCTGTCAGCCCTCACTCCCACTATGTTCCTACAAGAAATTAAAGATGTAGGCATTCCTGAATTTGACATCATCAATTCAAGAAAATTAAATAAAAAAATACGCTTACTATGATAGTCCTCGCCAAATAAACCAAGGATTTAATCCCTGATAACAAAAAAGTTATATACTCCCGTTATGGACAATTGTTAAAACCAGCTAAAAGACTTTAAATTACTTATGTTTTATTGAATTACATTGCAATCAGTTTATTAATATTTTGTGTTTCATTTTTTACAGTTGAATCATACAACTGATATTGAAGTTTGGATTCGAATTGGTATATCTTCGAATCCAAAGGTGGGAGAGTGACGCGAACTCTCATCTGTTGCGCGACTGCCGCGCCACTGCCAAAAAAACCACAGTTGATACTGAGCATCGCACAGGGAAGGATGTTAGGAGAATGAATATATTACATATTTCCTTTGTCTCCTTTTTTAATGGAGTGTGCTGTTTAGGTTTAGTAATTATGTGTTTGTTGTAAAGTTAATTTCAATTAAATGTGTTTAATTAACTGCAAAACTCCAATGTTTATTGAGAATAGAAATTATTTCGATTATTAATTGACTCATCGGGAAAAGATCGTGGAATTCCTTGGTTGTAAAAAGGTAAGTGAAACTCACCTTCCGTTAAGTCAAATAGTTTTTTGTAATTTTTAACGATAAAATTAACACCTTGATTCACTTCTTTCAAGTGCTTTTTAAAGGTGTACGTGCTCATGTAGCTGGACTAGTAATGTTAACCTCGGGGGCATGAAACAACTTCTTTCAGATGTTTTTGATTCTATGGTAAAAATTTTTTATTTTTTTTCTATTGAAAGGTTTTTAATAAATCAATATTATTTACCAATTAAATATACAATCAAATGGCAAAGTTAAAGTATTTTTAAACTTATAATTTGTGTACAACTGTTATTATACTACAATTAATTTGAATTTGTATTATTTAAATAGTTTTTTTATACATGTTTTTTAAATGTAGGAATATATTACAGATTTATTTTTCTAAAGTTTAATATTTGTGAATTTCATGCTGTAAATAATAATTATTATTCTGACTATAAAAATGTATGCATATTGCTAAAATTAATACAGTTAATTTAATACATAATGCTAAAATTAATACAGTTAATTTTAATTTTAAATTATAAAATATTTTTAACTATAAAACATTTAGATTTTTATTTGTTTTGTTTCAGTACCACTTTTTAAGCTTGTTTGGGGGAACTTCTTCTGGGAATTGCACCATGAGCATAATCAAAAAATTGATGACCAATGAACTAGCATCTGAGTTCAGTTATTTTGGAGCTAGGGAAATCCTTTAATGGACTAAATATGAAGCAGTTAATTTTTGGTAAGTGCAATATTTGAAAAGTGTAGTGAAAGTTTTCATTGAAAGTTGAATAAGCATGTCATATAAAGTTTTCTTGTGTAGAAATGATGGAAAAATACATTTCTCATAAAAAATTTCTAATGAAATATATTTATGTAAGTGCTAATATGTGTGTGTGTAAATTCAATTCTCTGTTTGATTACTTAAGCCCTTATTATAAAAGCAATGTTAAATTACATCTAAGAATTTGGAGGTTTTTTTGGAATATATTTTAAACATTTTGCAATTTTAATTATCTATTCAAACCCAAAGGTTACCATACTTACAATGCTGATATTTCTTAGAAATCGAATTGGTAATTAGATAGTTAAAGCATTTACTGAATGAAAAATATAAACATTTCTAATGTTCTTTTTAACATTCTTTTCTAACATAAATTTTCTAACAAAGTTATTATAAAGTTATTTAATGTTTTAAATTAGTGAAGGAAATTTTTTATATTTTTCTGATTAATTTACGCGCTGTTTTTTTACTAATGAGATTTACTCCAATCAGTTTTATCTGTTAATCACATTGATAAGAATTATATTAAATATTCATGAAAATTGTCTTCTATATTTTTACTATTTTTCTGAGGTTATTGATCTGAAAATGTTAATCTTCATTATTAATTATTTTAAATGTACTTTAGTTTGTTTATTTTCAGATGGTATGCGGCGAACTTCACTGTATACAAAGACAACTGATTGTGAAATGGAAACTGCGATAATGAACTAGTTAAACCATGCAAAAACAAGATATAGCTATGAAAGAATCAAACATTTCTGTTAATTAATATTTCTGTATAATGCTAAATAAATAGAATAAATTATGTGCATTAAAAATAAATTCTATTAGTTATATTTTTCTTGAATTAATTAATATATACACTCGTTTGTGTACTGGAATGTTTTCTTAAGCAAATTTTAACTTTTTCAAAGAAAAATAATTCAGCCTTTGAACAATGAAATAAGTAATTTTCAAAACTTTTTTGTGATAATAATTTGTAATATTCAATTAAGTGGAAATTTTTAGTTAAAAA
Organism: Latrodectus elegans; assembly: GCA_030067965.1. Taxonomy (NCBI): domain Eukaryota; kingdom Metazoa; phylum Arthropoda; class Arachnida; order Araneae; family Theridiidae; genus Latrodectus; species Latrodectus elegans. The sequence continues at coordinate 107,013,722 of CM057817.1, read as the reverse complement.
ATAAAGGTTTATCTCCTTTATCTTGAACAAAGAGAAGACATCGTTGAAATTATATCTAAATAATTAAAAAATATTAGGTTGAGAAATAAATAATTTTTATACATTTCTCTTACTACAAAATTAATGAAAAAAATAAAATATGAACAATTTGCCTATTATTAAAATTAAAAAAAGTTTACAATCTGCAAATAAAAATATCCATGACTATTCTATTGTTACCCTCTAGTTATAATAGTAATTCATATATTTATGCATTCACTGGAAACTTCTTAGCAGTAATTTCAACTTTTTAAAAGAAAATTTTTTTTTATTTTAAACAATAAGAAACTAAATTTCCAAAAGGTTAATTATAAAAATAATACTAATTTATCAGTTGTGAGAATTTTTTATTACATTAACTAAACTTGAATAGTAAATCTGTCAAAATTCTAGAATATTTGACTGAAAATTGAGAAAAATGTGATGCAAAAGCAATTTCGTAGGTAACAAGCTAATTAAAAACAATTTTCTCATTGTCTAGGGGACAAAAATATATGAGCCACTAAGACAGACGAGGGATATTTTCAGTAGCGTCGCACATCTAGAATACATCCATAAAACTACCTAGTATAGAGCAGAGCGTATGAATACATCCAAATTTCGTCCATGAACCATCCAATGGCAATGTCTCGTAGACATTTAATGGACGTAAAATGGGTGAATATATGACATGCCATGAATGTAAATTGTACCAAAAAGAGACGTTTACTGATTAGAGTACATCCCGCTGATGATCGATATATCGTCGTCTACTGGACGAAATTATGTTGAATGGGTTTAATCCATGACAGACTTTTAAGACAGGCAGCAAACCTTGTCACCGTCACCCGGACACGGCGGATGACTACCAGATGTTCACAGGCCATCCTCCAAATGACATCACGTATGACCGAATTGAGGCGGAGCTTTCCACCAAACGAAGTATTCAGCATGTTAAATTTTTTTCATCCACAACCGAGCAACAAGTGTAAATTTACTTGATTCGCGCGGTTTATATAAGAACGTGGAATTCAAATTTTCTGGAGAAATTGAAGAATTTATCATTGAATATTTAAAAAGCAAGTTACATTTGTTTGGTCAATATGTTTTATAATATTTTTTGTTTTATAATTTGTACATATTTATATTCGATTAAATATTTTTCAATAGATAACATGTGATTGTAAAAACTACGTGATGATAATTATTTTAATAAAAATTTTAAAAAAAATCAACTATATAATAAAGATCTCAGTTGAATAATTAATAATAATTCCAAAAACAATTATCTGGTAAAATTTCACAAGATTTTTAAAAACTATTTTCATTTTATTTAAGTCTTCCTCATTAAAATTGCTTTTTAAAATTAGAAAAATATTTCGAATATTTTTATTATTTAATAAAAGTTAACTAAATGAAGCTTAGTTAATTTAAATTGCAATTAAAACACTGCAGAAATTTTAATTTGAATACTATAATATAGTTATATTTATTATTACTTTTATGAATGCATTAAATACTTGAGCTCTTTAATATAATAAATAAATTTATTTGTATTTTGATTTAAATATTATGAAATAGCCTCTGAAATAAAATGTTATTATGTTTTAAATTAGGATTTTTAATACAATGCAAATGCATAAGTATTTGTAGCAATATATATATATATATATATATATATATATATATATATATATATATATATATATATATATATATATATATATATTTAATGATTTTTTCCAATTTAGTTATTATTTATAGTTTATGAAAATTCATTTCAAAAAAATATTGTTAACTTTATTTTTTAAATAAGTTGCATGGGCAATAGGAATAAATTTTATCTTATTTAAATTTTGTCCTCCCTTTTTTTCCTCTTCCAAATATACTTCAGCAATAATATTTGCTGCTGATATTTAAATCAAAGTATTACATGCAATATTTCTTGGCGTTTTGGGCATGATTATGTTTTCAAACATGAAAATATTAAAAAATACGCAATACACAATAATAATGCAAATTAAACTGTAAATAAATTTTTATTTGTTAATATTTGGAGTGACGTTATTAATGACATGATTGTTTCGTGTTTGGCTGGTATACCAGACAACAGGGATCCACAAAGCAGACACCAGCGAAACATCATCCACAAGCAACGCGTTGCACAGGTTTGATGCCTGCCTAACTCTAAATAAATAGAATTAAATTATTTAAAAAGAACTCGTTTATTTTTTTCTTGATAACAATCTGTTGCTCTGCTATGCAAAACACGATAATTCTTTTTTTAAAACTAAAACTTTTGTTGCCATCTTAAGGAAAACTAAAAAGTACGGAAATTAAAAATAAGATGAAAAGGGAACATAGAGGTGGTTACACACTCCCTTCCCAGTGAAAATGATTATCAGACATAGCCCTTTAAATGGACGACTTTAATGTGACACCAAAACCTAGAAACAGTTTCTAAACTGTCGTTGTTAAGGGCCAATTATCCTTGAAACGCCATTGGTATTTGAGTGTTACGTATTAAAATTGTTATTTCTTATTTAAAACTTATTATTTCAGGATAATATGTTCCAGAAAGCTTATTTGGGATATTCCAAAATTAATTGCAGTAAGTTTTTTATGTGTTAAAGGAATTTTATTTATTTGTAAGTGAAAAAAATCATTGTTATGATTTTTTCTTGTTTTTCAAAACATTAAGCATATTCTGATCTTAGTAATTCTTATGCATGTAAATCTTTAGAATTCATCATAAATTTCTTCATTTGTATATAATTTCAGAAAAAATGATACATTAATCCTGTATATGTACTTGTGTAAGTATAAATATAAATTACTTTTTAACTGTGATTACTGAAACGATTGTACTTAATCGATAGGTGCATTAAGGTGCCTTTGTTTGTATTTCCATTTTTTATTATTAATGTTTATTTTTTAATCATTACACAAATGTTATGCTTAACTAGATGTATCTAAATCTTCTTTGAAGAAACTAAAATTATAATATGCCTAAAACTAATAAAAATTCTAATTTTAAAACTTTTTTACTTTTTGAACATATATTAAAGAAATGTGTGATATTTTAGTACGTTGACATTTTCATAAAACTCTTATTTTGAAGGATCTATGTAACTTGTTTACAAAAAGTGCATATTGCTTATAATATAATTGATTGTAATAGGTGATTCAATGCATTAAATGCTCAAGTGCTTGTGTTGTTTCTCATTAATCATAATTATATAACTTAAAACTGTAATTTAAATGTAGTCAGTCATCTGTTTATGTGGCTGTCACTTTTTCTTATTAATTAAATTATCTTAATATTTGTTTTAGGAACTAAAATCCTATGATCATATCTAAATAACTTTAATTTTTTACTAGAAGAATTTCTTGCATTTTTAATTGATAAAAATTGTATACATTAAATATAGAATATAGTAAATATAGATGTATGTATAACAACATGCAATTTTAGCTTTCAATTTTATCTTCCTTTCATGTGGAGTTTCATGGAAGAGTATAAATAAGTTTCACCAATTACACAATTTTTCTGTTCTGATTGAAAGGTGATACAGAAGGGAGAGAACGCTGTTGAATCAAATCACATCAAAGTCTTACCCTATGACGATGATAGAAGACTGTTCGAAGGATTGGTAAAAACTAGTATGAAAGATAAAGTTTCTACACTACAGGTTTGTTTCATGTTTGACTCTTCTATTTATGATGTATAATTATATAATTTAAAAAAAGATATTTAAAATAATATATTTTATTTCAAGAGAGTGATTCTTTTATTTAAATTTTTTGTTCTATTGTAGTTTTATAGTTTTTTAAAATCATGAATGTATTAGTGAAAGTGCAACATAAGCATTGTGATAAACAGAATAAAAAAACAAAATTTTAATAAGTTATTATTAAAAAATTTCCAGCATTTGTGTGTATGTGAAAATAGTACATTAAAAATAATTCCAAAAGCAAACTAAAAAATCTTATTAAAAGTCAGTAACTTCTATTTCCTGATATACTTAACAAACTTCATAGCAGTCACAATTCTCACAGCAGTTTTACATCTTAAGCAGCATTGATTGAGCATCCAATTTAAAGTATGAATACTTTCTAACTCTATTTGCTGTTCTTCAACAAACTAAATTTAGTTTCAATAATTCAGAGCTATGATTAAATGTTACAAATCTGAAATATACTTGTTTATAATATGTAACACATCAATATGTGTATAATTCTTTCGTGTTTTTACCTATACATGAACTAGTTTATTACTTTATTAATTTTAATAATACATATATTTGTATTGTCCGACACACATTTTAAATTTCTTTATTTAATCATTAGCCTTTATGTAATAGCTTTTAAATTTGAATCATCTTGATCTTAAAATTTTATAATAGTTTTAGGTCTACATGAAAGATTTGGTTCCAATAGTATTAGACCTTGTGTACGAAAAAATTTTCATTTAGAAACATAAAATAAAATTCTTTATATGCTTATAAATTTTATTAAATGTTTAAATGAAGTTAATTTTTATTCAATTACTATATTTTCCGTTATGCAAAATGCTGATTATGTGTTAAAAAATTGCAAAGTTTTGTTGTGCATGTTATATGCCACCATGGATTATCAGATGAAAACATTTCCCGGCATAAAAACTTAAAGTTTTAAAAGGAATGCTATTATATTTTGTACAATATATAACAAACGGTGCTGACAACTTTCACTTCTTTTAACAATATCACATATTTTATGTCACAACACATCAGCAGTATATATTTTAGATTATTTGACAACAAAACTGCCATGGATTATATGTTACTGCAGATTATATATAGGAAAATATGGTAATTAAATTTGCTATATTGATGTATAATAATTTAATTTGAATTCAGAGAATTAATTTTTTGTTTGCAGATGATCTTTGAAAGTAGCCAGCCAGCACACCAGCTCGGCGTTAGGTTTTCTTTTAGCTGCACTTGAATATTTTCCCTCAAAGACCCCCTAGAAGGGACATCCTCCCAGCCGACACATGTTATGGTGGTGTTTTCTGTGAGAGAATCACTACGCTTTCCGGCTTTGTCTTTTGATTGTGTCTTTTAATAAATATGAAGTTTAAGACTTCCATTTAGTCTGTATGTTTTTTTTGACGTAAATATTTTTATTAGGAATGGCAAGCGGATATCATGAGATAAAATAAATGATTATTCACGTTTTTAACAGATGAGTATGTATACTCTAGAAATAATCTATTCTTGATGGAAACTTATAAAAAAAGAGATTATGCTCATTTAAATACACTAATTAATAACAATAAGTTTAACATTGATTCTCTCACACTAATTTTAAAAAAACTTTTTGAGCATTTTAAAAGAAAATCAAAAGTTTTCACATAATATACATTATTTAAAAACTTGTACATAAAATTATGTAAATATATATTCAAATTATAATATAAAACATTAGAAGCCAATAAATTTCATCCTTAAATTGGTTCCTTTAATTTGTCCCCATAATTTAGGTTGTAAATATAAATTCAAAACAATTGTAGTAAATACTTAAAAAAAAAAAAAAAAAAAAACCCCACATATTTTATAAAATATTAATTTGCCAGGAAAAATACCACATAAATAACTTTCAATATAACTTACAACTACCTAATGTGGAATATTACCAGGCCTCAAAATTGCTTATTGAAGAAATCTAAATTTTGAGTTAATATAAAATTTGTCTCATCAGTTGTTATAATGGACCATTTCGGTGTCACATTATGTTTATAATTAAAAATTTAACTCTGAATTTACTAATCACCACATCAGGGCTGCATAGAATCTTTATATCTACCTAAAATAATCATGATAAAATGGATATTTCCACCGGAGATATTTCCACATCACCTAAGAGATAATTTCATTGATGGATTGTCTCCATAAGGTTGACATTTCGTCAATAGCCAGCCATACTACACCATTGACAGGAAAAAAACTTATAATTATTGTATTTAGATTTTTACAATATAAACTTTACGACATAAAATAGTTCAATATTAAAAAGTAAATTTATTTAAACATTAATTTCAACATTAACATAAACTTAAAAATCAAAAATTTACTTAACATTGTCTTAATATAAAATAAACTTTTATTAAATAAATTATTTGTTACAAAAATACTTTCAGTTTCTGAAATTGAAATAATATTCGTAACAGTAGCTTCATGAATGCATAAACAAACACTTAGTGATTCAGTTTCAGCTTCGTCAAAATTAACAATAATTGATTTTCTTTTCCGATAACCTCATTAGTCCACCCATTATAATAATTAAATTCCTGTCTTGTATATAAAAACAATATCCAATTAAATAATCTTTATTTGGTTAACAAGTGCAATATGAAACTAAATAATTTTTTTTCTTTTATTGAACGAAATAAAAATGGACGCTTTTTTTAATTTTTCAATTATTTTCTCTAAAATACATACTTCAAGATTTTTAATATATGGCACCTCTATGGATTGGCCTGTGAAATTACTTTGCACTCTTTTTCAACCAAAGTAAATCACCAAATTTTATTATTATTGGTTTCACAAAAAGAATCAAAATAAAAACAAATTATATATAACTAAGATAATATGTATTGGTTTAAAAATGCATTAAATTGTTTTAAAAAATACACATGCAAAATTAGTGTTCTAGCATGGGAGGGAGCATTTCATCCTTATTAACTCTCCGTCATAACCTTGGTAACACATTTTTTATAGTTTGGAAAAAGTATGTATCCAAATCCAGATATAAAAGTGTTCGTATATCCTTTATAGTTATTGATATCGTTAACAGAACAAAGACATTTATTGTTTTTAGTTGGTCAGTTCTTAGTGAAAGAAACAGTTAGTTTCATTATTATATAATTTGTACATTATAAATTGATAATTATTTTTCTACACTTGCTGCTTCCAAGAGAAACTATGCATCACTACTTATATAACGAAATATTCAGGCATTCTCTCAAAACACTTCAGCACTTTTAATTACAATCCCAATCATAATAATTGATTTAAACAAAAAATATATATAATTTTATATCAACTTCATTGTACCCGATTGAGTTCTAGCAAAATAACTACTAATTGCAAAATATATTAAGAAAAGCATAGTATTTTTATAAGAAATAAACAAGGAATTAACATAGTTTCGTAATCAATTCTATGATTCCATTATGGATTAACTATAGACTATAAACGTGTGACATGTAGTCACGTGGACGTCAAAATTTTTAGACAAAACAATTTAATAATTACTAGATACCTTTAATCTATAATTTCAATAAATTTTCCACTTTCGGAAATCTGATAAATTTACACGTATCACATTCACTATAATGTTTATAATCGGGAATGCTACTACCTTCGGAAACGTTTGTTTCGGTAAAGTATTCCAAATATAGCAACCAGATTGTTCAGAAACTCCTCACCCTACCAACCCTTACATATACCTATCGTTTCAGGGAATTTTTCAAAATTTTATCAGCAAATTCCGAAAACTTTTCTTTTAAAAATTATTTTGAATATTCAAATATTTCCTTCTTACTGTTTTTATTAACTTTTCCTAATTTCCATAAGAAAATATTAAGCAACTGGAACAATAAAATTGGTTACCGGAATTCCTATGTTGTGGCAACCTTAGCAATGATTGTTTGGAAAAACTTAGTAGTGAATGACGTCACGACTAATGTCGTTCATGAGGTGGAAACGTGACAATCCTTCCACTGCGTGTGGTATGATTACGATTCACCGGTGACGAAATTTTCTCCTGAGTTTCTTACAGGGTGTGCGGATCTGAATATTTCAATCCTCTGTGGGTTTCAAGAGACTGTGTATCATTGTCTTTTATGGTGAAACATGGTTTCATTCTATCAATTGAAATTCTTTTTGGGAGTTCCATTAATTTCAATATCAAAGTAATTTGGTGCTTGACAACATAAAGCCCAAGATAAACTGGCTGCAAAGTTGAAGTTCCCGCCTTATTGTAGACAAAAATATGCGAACAAATAAAAAGGTATTTTGAAACAAATACGGTGGTGTTGCCATAGGTAGTCGTTTCAACATGTTTTATGTTACGAATAACATTATCAAATAAAATTTTTATTTAATATTTGCAACAAATGAATTAAAAGTTGCAATAAAATGGAATAAAAGGACGTTCATAACAGGATAAAGATGATGTCAAAAATGTTGTTATTCCGTTCTTTCATTAGCAAAAATTTATAATCATTGCGGTTTTTGCTGTCAAAAAACCAAAAGGTGAAAGTGAGACAAAAAGTCAACACCTATAATTGGCTAGTTGATATCGGTGATTATAAAAAAAGCCAATTAAACACTCTTCGCAATCCTAAATCCAATTTTAACAGCTTTTGCCCACACGTCTTAATTTTAGTTCCATTTGAAGCGAAGAGTTCTAGTTTTGTAACAGCTCTTTCATCTTCCGATAATGGTAGAATCACTGAAATTTCCGTACTTGTATCGACTAAAGATTGGGTGGCGCTTTTTTGTCTCTAGTGAAAGGACGATACATCTCTATCTCTTGACCCTTTGTCATCTGTGAGATTTTTGAATGCATTGTAAGAATCTTCAGCCCATGTTAGAGTGTATTTTACTACTTTTGCATCTTCCACTGAGTAGTGAGATTGCTGAAGCTTGGCACAATTTGGAATGAAGTGGTGATAAAAATTGATTATCCCTAGAAACAAGTTAAGATAAGATTATCCCAAGTTGGTGGATGAGGTGGGCTCGGGTATGTTTCGTATGACATCAAATTTTGTTGGAAATGGTTTTATCCTTTCCATTGTGATTTCATGTCCTAAATAACTAAGTTTAGAAGTGCCAAAAATACATTTTGCAACGTTGATGCATAAACCATAGTCGCTTAACTTTTGAAAAATTGCGTCAAAGTAGTGTTGCAAGGATGGGAAAAAATCCGGTTTATTCCCGGGAAAAACCGGTTTTTTTCCATGGAAATTTTGAAAATTCCCAAATCTTCAAAATTGTGGAAAACTTGAATTTTCTTAAAACTTTTAAATTTTTAACTATTAAAACCACATAATATATTTAAAAAGATATATTTTAATGATTTCTACTTTTATATATATATTTATGGCATTAGAAATTTCTCAATACATTTGGAAAAAGATGACAGCCATTTATAAATATTGGACAGGTTTCAAGTTGTGTTCATTGCAATTTTTACTCGTAATGTTTATTATTTGAATGTGTACATATTAAATTTTTGGACAGAGAAATCGTTTAGATATGCTGTCTTTCACATATATATTCTTCGAAAAATATAAAACTATTATGTATAAACTTCAATCTTTCAATATATATTTCTTGAAAATATTATTCTATTAATTTATAAACTTAATGTGTGTGTTAAATTAAACGCTGTAGATTAGACTGATAACTGACTCTAAAATTGCATACGAAAATTTTTTATAACGTCAATCATTAGTATATATACATTCATTTTGTTTTTCATAATATATCTGGAGAGTTACTTTTGATCAATTTAGATAAAAGTAATAGCCTAGATGTGTACATCTATAGTTTAAAACATTCAAAAAGTAATTTTTAACAATTGTGGTTTTATTTTCTGTGGTTAAATCAGATGTTTAAATATCTGTTTATCGAATCAGATTTTGTACGTATTGTATACAAAAAGAAAATCATTTTCTCTTGCCATCAAAAGTAATGATGTGAAGTATACTGATAATTTTATTTAGCACGCTTAACATGCAAGACTTTTTTTTTTCCATTTGCACGTTTCTTTTGTGCACTGTTTACACGTATTCAGTTGAGAAGTTGTGCATGAAACACAATATCTTTTTGTATCATTGATATATTAAAAAATTGTCAATTAGAAGTCAAAACAAAAGTGAAGGCAATTTGCTTGGCATTATTTATTTTTAAATCATCAATTTTTAGTTTATTACAAAGACTAAAAAAATCAACTAGTACCTTACATGATTTTTCAAATAATTAGTTTTTAAGAAATATAATACATTAAAATTAAAATGAAATCTTTTTTTAAATAAAGCAATTTCGAATACTTAAGAAATAAATCTACCATATAAAGAATGATCGCAAAAAATAATTAATCTCTTACAATCTAAAAGAACTGAAAGTGGAAAAATAAAAATTAAGAAAAGAATCACTATTTGTGTTACAATGAAACAATATTATTTTTGATGAAATAACAATTTTCAGTTTACTTTCATAGTTTCATTAAATATATATTTGTGAGAAATATTAGCTTCCCAACAATCGTAGCGACAGATCTTGCCATACACCGATATAAAAAATATCCCCTAGAGAAGATATTTTTCAATACTATATTTTTTACAATTTTAATATTCATATTTTATGCTTTCTACTGCTTTTATGTATGCTTATTGTAGAAAATAAAATTTCACTTTGCTTAAAAATTATTTAAAGATAGCAAAATTTACTTCACTTCGCCTCATATATATGCGAAAAAAGAATCTCTAAAACGAAATATGATTGGCTGAGTTTATTCCCTCAAAATTCCCAATATTCCCCAAAATTCCTGGTTTTTTCCAAAATTCCCGAGGAAATTCCCATGCTTCAAAATTCCCGGGAATTTTACATCTCTACGTGCAAGTTCTTACGGTGTGATTCCTCATCTGGAGAAGCAATTAGTATGTCATCTAAATAACACAATGCAAGATCTAATCTAGACAGTGCCATGTTCATGAATCATTGAAATGTCTGTGCTGCATTGCGTAAGCCAAAGGTTATGAATGGAAATTTAAACAACCCAAAAGGAATTATAATGACTGATTTCGGGATATTGCTTTCATATACTGAAATTTGTTGGTAATCTCGAACTAGGTCAGTTGATGAGAAAATCTTTTTTTCGTAAAGGATTCAGCCACAGTCGGTGAAGAACGGTAGTGGATATCGATCAGGAATGGTAATGCTATTAAGCGCCCGGTAATCTCCACATGGTCTCCAATCCCCTTGATCAGGGGTGGCCAAACTTTTAGGACCCGTGGTCTACACTACATTTAAAATATCGAAGGTGGTCTACTAATGGCAGAGCTAAATTAAAATAATATATATGTTTGGATATTTATTTTCGGTAACAATAAAAAAATAGTAACTTATCTAATTTTTACAAAAAAAAAAACTTAATATTAATATTTACAAAATAAAAATTTACTGACAAAAATAATCAAGGTATTCATAAATCAAAAATTGACCATCCTATTCACTTCGCTTAGTTGAAATTTTGCACTGTATATCTGCGACAATTTTATCATATTGTCTCTGTATGAGCTAATTGCAATGCCTAAACACGAAATTAAATATTCATATGTTAAACGCGACCAATGTTCGGATTCATGGCGTTCAGGGTTGAAAAAGCAGATTCGCAAAGATACGTTGATCCAAAGTATGATTTCAAATACAAAATCAATTTTTAAATATTTGGAAATGTTTCCTCAGAAATTAATTTTTAAAAAACCAGTATTGCTAGATGCTATGGATTTAAGAAATATATCGCATCTTAATTTAATAATTTCTTCTTTGACCTTGACTGATGTGGTATCTATTAAATATCCTTTTTTTTCTATTAAGAGTTTATCCTATTAAAAGTACCACGGCTTAGCCACCTCACGACTGTGTGCAATAAAAGATTTCCGTACTCTGATTTAGTTTCTTCCAAAAATGCTGGAAATAGTCATCTCTGAAGACTTTTTTAACGAATTAAATTGATGATTTAAAAGCAATTTGCATTGTATCATTAGACTTTAGTATTTTTGAACACTACACCTGTAGATGGATAATGCGATAATAGCTGGTAAAACTGGGAATTTCCTGATCATTATTGTACAAGGCAATAAATCAATTCGATTCCCGACCATTGCTGAAGCTCCATCTGTTGTAATACAGACCTATTTAGGTATTGGAAATCATATATTATCAATAAAGTTTTTAAATGAATTGTAGATATCTTGGTCTATATATAGAGAAATATTTATTGACGAAATTATTTTAGATTTGTTTTAAAAATCGTGGAAAAACACTTCTCCCGTTTTACAGAAAGCTTCTTTTATCAATTCTCCCTCTTCGAATGCTTTTTTCGATTTATCAAAACTTCTGTAATTTTAAGCCACGCCAATATAACTGCTTTAGCCTTGTTGCCTGGCCTCGTAAATAACAATTGCTTTCAATGTAAATTCAACTTTAATTCTTGCGTTTTTACTTTTTGAAGTTCACTGCCGATTGGAAAATCTGTAGCGTATTTTAAGTGCATGTTTTTAAAATTTCTTTCAACGTTTGATTTTTTGTTAGCTTCACATTTGAGTTACATATGAGATAAACACATTTTTCCTTCACCATAACAAAAAAGAAATCATGTTCGCACTCATTGTGATAATGGTATGTTTAACTTCTCTTAGCACTGGTGCCTGGCTGAGTCATTTTGGAAGTGTTGTTTAAACAACAAATTATCGTATCAGTGCGATAGAAAGCGAGTGACCTGCAACGTAAGACGACTAACTAAGAACTGAAACTAAATGGGCGGGTGTGACGGGTACACTAGTAGACTTGACTCATCGCTATCATCGCGCCAGCTACTTGTTATAATCTAAGCATCCCACTTCGTCAAGTTGTTTCTATTTAAAATTCTCCACTGTAAAACGACAAATTCATTGTATTACTTTGCACAGTTTGCCTTAGGTTTTAAAACGTAAACTGAAGTAAATTTTTATTTTAAATAATTCATTAATTATATGTCATAAGTCATAAATTAACTTGTTAATATACGAGGTCATTATCGGGATGGTCGCGCGGACTACCTAAAATGTCTTCGTGGTCGACGTCTTGGCCGCCCTTGCTCTAGTATTTTAGAGTGAGATGTAGAAGGCTGGCCCAATAACTTTTTGAAGGTCTGCAAAGACCTTGTTGCAAAATAATGTCAAATTCTGCTTTTGCTGCTTTTAATTTTTCTGTTTATAGTCTTCTGTTCCTAGCTGCAACATCAGCCCCATTGGTTTCAATTAATTGTTCAGTTTTGTGTATTTTGATTTTTTTAATTGGCGTTTGTTGGCCGTAAAATATCTGGAAATTTTTTGAGGATTAATTACTGATTATTTACTGTATGAACCATTGATGAAACGATGCCCTAGAAGGGTTCACCTGTAGGTGACAAGGAAGTGATGTCATTATTTAATTTGCGGTTTTTGCTGTCAAAAAACCAAAAGGCGAAAGTGAGACAAAAAGTCAACACCTATAATTGGCTAATTGATATCGGTGATTATAAAAAAGCCAATTAAACACTCTTCGCAATCCTAAATCCAATTTTAACAGCTTTTGCCCACACGTCTTAATTTTAGTTCCATTTGCAGCGAAGAGTTCTAGTTTTGTAACAGCTCTTTCATCTTCCGATAATGGTAGAATCACTGAAATTTCCGTACTTGTATCGACTAAAGATTGGGTGGCGCTTTTTTGTTTCTAGTGAAAGGACGATACATCTCTGTCTCTTGACCCTTTGTCATCTGTGAGATTTTTGAATGCATTGTAAGAATCTTCAGCCCATGTTAAAGTGTATTTTACTACTTTAGTATCTTTCACTGAGTAGTGAGATTGTTAAAGTTTGGCGCAATTTGGGATGAAGCAGTGATAAAAATTGATCATCCCTAGAAACCTGCGCCAGTTGGTGGATGAAGTGGGTTTGAGTATGTTTTGGATGGCCTCAATTTTCGTGGGTAGTGGTTTTCTTTACTACAAATCTTCAATTAGGACAAACTTTTAACTCTAAATGAATAGAACTCACATAGAAAGAAATAGACTTAAAAGGGAACAAAACTCGTTTATTATTTTCTTGATATCAATCTGTTGTTGCTGTATGAAAACATGATAATTCTTTTTTCTTTTTTGGTAAACAAAAACTTCTGTTACCTTATTAAGAAAACTAAAAATACAGAAATTAAGAATAAGATGAAGAGGAAACATAGAGGTCGCTACAAAACTAATGTATCTAGGTATGCTAAGTTATTTCTTTCAGGTGGAAAATAAAGTAAGATTAATGCAGTGTCATTATTATTGGGCTGGTGCAGTTTAATAACAGTGGCTTGGCCAAAGTAGAGTTTGGGGGTGGGGATGAGCGAGTGATTAATTCTGCTTTTAACTAAAATGGCAGTTCCTGCTTGTTTAGATCTGAAAGCGTCGTGGTTGATTACGTAGTTTGCTGTTTTAAATTTAATATTCTTATCTAAGCCTGTTTCCTGGAGCAATACAATATCCGGATTATTTTCCTACACCAATTGATTAAATTCTGATTATTTTTTTCGAAATGCTATTGACATTCCAGTGCATTATTTTCAAATTATTTATATTTTTAATTATCATTATTCGCCGATTCGTCAACACCTAGTGCTTTAAATAAGATGTGTATATTTTGTGTGGGATGCTGGGTATTTTTAAATTAAAGTGACCACGATTAGTAAAGAGGGGAATGCCTAAAATAGGACATTAGCTTCGTTGATGAGTTTTATTATTGAATGAAGATTTTAGAGGTTGTTTAGTTCGGGAATTTCATTTGATTTAACAGTTTGGGGGAACGTTGTATTCACAGATTACTTTTTTTTTTTTTTTTTTTTTTTTTTGCATACGATTCTAGTAAATTTACTTTGGGGTATCGTGCTTTGAAGGGTTTTCTTCATTTTATTGCTGGAATTTTCAGGGCAGATCCCATAAGATGTTGAGTGATTTTGACCGCAATCACAGCACTTAGGCACGTCTAATTTTTATGGGGGCAAGAGGCATCTGCTCTCCTCCTCATTTCACTCATTTTGGTTTCAGATAACATATAGTTTTTTGTTAATCTGTCTTTCGGTTTTTACGATATATTGAGGATTTCATTGGTTTCAAAGACTTTGGGAGTGATCTCATTAAATGTGAGAGTTATTAGAAAGCAGGCTTATAGGCTCATATTTTACTATCAATAATTTTTGAACAGTGAAAACTGGAAAGAAAAACGTTATCTTAATGACCTACTTTCTTAAGATACGTTATTTATTAAACGGTTATTATCTGATAAATGTTCTTAAAAAACAATTCTATAGAATAACGACCATCTCTAATTAGAAGATTGGGTTGGAGAGGGAAATTCAGAAAATATAATAAATTTCTATTGCAAAATAAAGATAAGTGGTGCCCTTGAATAAAATAAGCATGTTTATTCGTTTCATTTTGGTTAGCTAAATAAATATATGAGTTGGGGAATGCAATATTAATAATCGTGGCACCATTATTATGTGTTTACCATTATCATTTTTTCAAACATAACACTAATTTTTAAACGTAAAAATGCCTGATATATTTAATATATATTTAGCAACTTTTTATTGACTTTTAATTTTTGTTATTATTTCTTTAAACATTTAGTTTTACTTATTTTTTATTAAGCTTTTTAAATGTGGTCATTGTTTCCCATATTACTTTATTGACTTGAACAAAAAAATAAATGGATATTTTTTACTATATTTCAATTTTAATACAGGGATGATTCTCGGAAACAGGTGTCGATATTTGAAAATAAAATTAACAATATTCGTAATGACTTTAGTCGTCAGAATTAGACAGCCTCTGTCAGAAATATATTACCCTGATTTATGCTAATTTTATATATATACTTTAGAATTAACTTTATACATATGTTTTAATTCATATATCAGCTGAAATAACACATTTTTTTTTAATTTGAAAGATTATTAACGTATCAATTACACTGAATTATGTGTGGAATTTTCTAGAGTTTCTTTTTGTGTGTGTGTTTCAAATGCTAAATTTTTCTCTTAGAAGTAGATAAAAAGACAAAACATTCCCTCACTATTTATAATGTATTACATTTAAGCAAATTAATTAAGTTGTGTTACATTAAGTAGTGTCATAGAAACATTCATTTAATAATTTTAATCAATAAAATAGAAAATATGTAGTTTTAGCTTATTTCACTCAATAAAATAATTGTAAAACAAGCATCTACAATGAAATGCATGCATTTTATTGAAAAATATTACCTTTATTTTTATAAAGCTAAATTTTCAGAGAGAGAGAGAGTTTTCAGACCAGTTTCATTTTAGTTTGATGAAGGTAAATTTTCAATATTTTCAGTTTAAATCATAATGAAAAAAATTACTTTTAATATTGCATATTCAGATTTGAGGAAGATTTTTTGATATATTATCATATGTTAAGCATTTAAAAGCAAACTAAAATTTTTTTTTCAAAGTAAAATATTACATGTTTGTACAATACTTGCTTATTTCAAAGAAATTTGAAAATTATTCAATATCCTAATATATTTACATTGAATTGAAAATGAAATAAGTATTTATTAAATATAAAAGTACAATAGTAGGTTTCATTAAAATTTTAGTTTGTTGTATCAGAAGAAAAAGTTTTGAAATATATACATGTAAACAAACGTAAGGCAAATATTAGTAACTTTGGTCTTTGAACTAGTATTTCTTAAATTTAAAAGATGCATTTTGTGAATCCTATTAGCTTAGTTTTCAATAAAAGTATGAAAATCGTGATGCATTTCTCAAGTCATTCTATAATAGAAATTTATTAGTGGAACTAGGTGTATTTTTGAAGAATCACATATTTTTTAATTATTATTTTGAAATGATATAAGAGACAATTTATATTACTCATAAAAAAATTTCTGTGAGTGAATAATGTTAAATTTTCTTATAGGTACAAGGCCTTAACAATCGTAGTTTTTGTGAAATATATCTCTAAAATTTTAGTTTATTTATTTCATTAGTATATTATTCAATAGCTTCCTTTTATATCTTTTTTATATATTTAC
Source organism: Latrodectus elegans (assembly GCA_030067965.1). Classification (NCBI taxonomy): domain Eukaryota; kingdom Metazoa; phylum Arthropoda; class Arachnida; order Araneae; family Theridiidae; genus Latrodectus; species Latrodectus elegans. Next base: position 106,996,805 of record CM057817.1, on the reverse strand, counting down.
AAAATGTGTCAAATGATTATGTATTTGAATTAAAACTTAAATTAGGACAGAATGTTTGTACTAAATATTGATAAAAATCTAAATTTAAATTGAAAAAAAATGATTTTTCATTTTTATTAATCATTTGAACATGTACGACAATGTTTTGCACTATGACATAATGAATATCCTAATTAATATTAATTATTATAATCCAAATAGTATGCAGCATACATTGAGATCACAAATGAAATACTGCTTACTTATTGAATTTCTTGAATTTTATAATTTCTAACTATAACGAACTTCTTTAAAAGTATATAATTATAACTTTTAAAGAAGAAAGTAAATTCTAATTGTGAAAAATCGAATTTAACTTTAAATCCTGGAATTAATTTGTTAACAGAAAAAGAATTACTTCAACAAAACAACATACAAAAATTTAGGACAAATGAATTTCTGTACAAAATATAATATAATTCTATTTAAATAAATGAACAGAAATTTATAACAGTATATGATTTTAATGACAAAGTAAATCATTGCAAGAATGTTTTGCATTCCTATAATCAAAATAGATAATAAAAGAAAATTCCAATTAATGTAGGATTTTTTATGTAATATAATCTCCTTACATAATTAAAAATTAGTTAGAAAAAGAATATTGGCTATACAATATGCTACAATTTTGTTTCAAAATGATCCCGTGATCTTAAAACTATTAGTAAACTCGCCAACTATTTAGGTGATATAAAAAATTTAATCATTTTAGTTTAGAATTTCGAAATGAAAAATAAAATGACTAAATTAAGTCTGTTTTTACTTTTTATCTTTATTTATACTTTCATGTGTTATCGTCATATGTATTTTTTAAATTATGGCTTGATATGAATAAAATATATGTATTTTTGTTCCTCCATTTTGTATTAAGCATTACATTACTTAATATTTCACATTAAAACAACATAAAATTTAGATTTTTGGGAAAACTGTTTCATGTTTTCTGATATTTTATGAATTTTTATGCAATTATAATAGTTAGTCTAATATAGCATGATGATATTTACTTAAATATTATTAAAACAGTTTTAATTGCAAAGCTACTTTATTTATCCATAAATCGCATAAGATTCTTGAGATTAAAATAAGTGAAGTAATGCAATTTTTATTTCAGAAAAACATGGTTTAGCTATTACATAAAAAATAAGCGTCTTTTATAAGGAAAATTACTATCTATTATAATATAAACAAATATTACTATGATTGTTTCGTTAATGTTTAATAATAGGAAAATTTTAAAAAAAATTGATTTTTTTAAAATTAATTTCTGTATTTTTCTAAGCAAACTTTAAAAAATCCTCTTTGTAATTGATTAAACCTCCCACGTTACAATTCTTCGTAAGCTATTTACCATTTAATTATAAAATTTTATTTATATAATTGGAAAATTTTACTAAATTAAAATAAAAAATTTAATTTAGTAAAATTGTTGTTGAGTTGAAGACTTAAGTTAAAAAAGTTGACTGAGTTGAAAAATAGAAATTATTTTACTCTCTTGTTTAATTTTATATTTAAATAAGCATTGATCTTTGAAAATTACTTTTCAGCAATTTGAAAATTTATTTATAACAGATATAAATTCTGAAAATAAATATGAATAACAAATGATTTTGAATTTTTATTTTAAATGAAAAATGTTTATGAAAACTTTTAAGTTCCAAACTTTTCACAGAAAAACTGTTTATAGGGAAATAACTAATGTTTCTCTGCCCCATACTAGAAATTAAAGCATGACAAGAAAAAACATAAAATTGTCATTAACAAAATGTAGTATAAATAAAGCGCGAATTATTTTTATAATCACACAAACTCTATTGACATTTAAGTGAATGCATATTTAAAAGTGATAATGATTTAAATTAACGTTATATTAATTAATTTTATGGAATTATATATTTAATTATTTATTTGTAATTACTTATTAATTCAATTTTTATATAATTTATTTATAAAACTTATAGAAACTTTGTCAATATTTTTAATGCGATAGATTGCTGCACAAAACAAAATATAACTGGTAAAATACTTGTTACTTTAAACGCAATTGTAATCTGTACGAACTAGGTGCAAGAAAAGTAACGCAAGGTCCCATTCCTAAACATAATAAATTTTCTCGGCATTTGAAATAAACAAACAAATGAATAATAATAAATTGTTACCTGCATAGTGCAGCCATCTGGTGATGAGAGAATGAAGTGAAAGATAATTCTAACAAACTCTTGTAGACGTATATATATTGCTGTTATTCTTACTATTTCATCACTGCTCATGAAAAAAGAGAGAAGCCTCACTGCACACGAAAAAATATAACAGCAAAATCTAAATATGGTGTAAAATTTTATTTACTTTATTACCATTTGAAAACATTGGGTAAAAAATTAGAAACTTACAACAATTAAAAAAAATTATATAAATATAAAAAACGCTGATAAATTAATTAGCAAGATTTATTTTAAACTGAGCATTAAAGTTTCAGCTCGAAAAGAATCACCGAATCTGTAAAATTTGGGAATTTTTTCCTCGCAAAAGTTATTCGGCAAAACATTATCAAAAACGATTAGTCGCCAAATATGTCACTAAATCAACAGCGTGGGAATATCTCGCCGCCACAAATTCCGGAAATGCTTGCCTTTTATATTCAGATTTTTATTTTGGTGTGGATATACCCACCAAAATAATATCTATATATCAATATTATATATATATATATATATATCAATATTATATATATATATATAAATATGTATGTATGTATGTATGTATGTATGTATGTATATATATATATCAATATTATATATATATATAAATAAATATGTATATTATATATAATATATATATATATAATATTTGTAATCTTACCAAGATAACCCCAATAAGGCACCGATGATGGGCGTCAAGTTTTCCCCAATATGCAGCATGCCAAGATAAACCCAAGAATGGACCTATAATGGGCGCCATGTTTTCTCATATATTGGGTATGCCAACATAAGCCAAGGTTGGTCTTATCATGGGAGCCAAAGTTTCTCCAATATACAGTATGCCAAGATAAGCCAAGGTTCGTCCTATCAAGGGGGCTAAGTTTTCCCCAGCTTTCCATGATAAGCCATTATTGTTACTAGAAAGTTATTGTTACTTTCTTTTTTGAGTAAGTAGAAGCAAATTGCTGAAGCTGCATTTGAAAAAGATTAAAAGTAATCTGTGTGTTAAATACAGAAATGGCTTCAGTTTTCTTTTGATTTAAGTATTTCTATTTATAACAAATTTCTATATTGAATGGATTAAAATATATGTTTTTATATCCTTCATTTTAAGGAAAAAGCTTAAAAATGTAATTTTTCTTTCTGCATGTTTCTGCAGCTAAGTATGAAACGTTTTGAACAATGAAGGTAGCCAGACGAATCTTGAGTTTCTCCTTTATATGTAGCATTCAGGTTGATTGTTTAATAAAATTACATTTGTCATACAATAAATTGTTACATTCGGTTCATTTCTCAATAACTGAGAATTTGAAAATGTTCATTCAAAAATAATACATTCCAAAATATACTCGTATTAGTCTCAGAAAATATTTTTATAAAATTCTTATTAGAATATTAGCAAGAAAGCATTAGCTTTATATTGGGAATAAATTCTTATCTTCAGTATTTTTAGCTTTTATAAAACTATGCTTATTAAATTATTTTTAAAAACCAAAACCGTGATTAGTTTAATTTTATACAGAAATTAAAACTACGTAGAAGAAAGACTAACACAACTAAAAGGTAACTTTTTTAAATATCTACCGCATCTCAATTTATGATTGAAAGTATTTTCATTTTTATATTTATTTTATTTCTACCTACATGTTTTTTTGTGAGATTAAAAAATACAATGTGCTACTGGAATATTTTCCATAAGCAGTACGTCAAAAGGAAGAAACCAAGAAACATGTCTAGCATCTATTTCGATATTTGTGTACATAAGAAAAAAGTGACGTTTAGTACTCTTTATTCAATAGTGAATTGGACTAATGAATAAACTATATTTCACCTTCAAGAGCATATTTCTAACACTAAATTAAAACTATTTCTTTGTAAAAAAATGTATTTCATTAGTTCATCTAAAAATCTAGAATGTGAAAATAGCTCTTATATTAAATGAATACCATTTCTTAATGAAAATGTTTCGGAGACTATTAAATCTTTAAATTGGGATTTTCCTAACGCATACTTTCTCATCTGTAAATTATTATGAGAAACTTTTGATATTACCTTATAATATTTTCCTATTTTAACTTTTAAAATATCAATCTCAAAACCAGCAATTTTGGTCAGGGTTAGACCAAGAATAGCCCTGTTTATAGGGATTATAATTGTCAAAAATGTAAGGACACTAATGCTAATTTTCCAGGTTTTATTATGTAATTTAGAAATAGTTGACCAATGCAGAAGCCAGCATACCAATTTACTGGTAGTTAAAAATCCTAAAATACAATATATAGAATCTCAGACTCTCATAAATATGAAATTGATAATTAAAGAAAAACCATTAATACAATTAAAAATAAAAATATTCTTTATATGTGTAGTTCTGTATAGTGTGTATGTGTAGTAGGAATATATTGCTTGAATATCACTCTTCCTTTGAATTTTATAATGACTTCATCAACTGCAAGTTCTTCAGACGGATGATAGTGCTCCTTAAAAGATTTATTTAAAAAAATCAAAAATCTTTCGTAATTTCCACAATCTGTCGTATTCTTCATCTAGTTTTGTTTTTTTCTTATTGTCTGTAAACTGTAAAAATATCAATACATTAAAAAATCTATCGTGGGACATATTTTTTCTAAAAACAGGAGTTTCAATCAATTCATCTGTCGACAAATAATCTTTGATGTTATCTTTATCTATATGGCCCATTAAAAGAATAAGTCCTAAGAATTTTTTTAATTCTTCTACATCAATATCAGTCCACTTTGTCCCATGATTTCTTTTATTACTTTTCGGATGTAACTCTAATATTTGGGAAGCATATCTATTTGTTTCATCTGCAATAAAGTTTAAAATTTCTCCTGAAAAAATAAATAAAAAATTCGTGTTCCTTAACTAAATCCTTTATTCGCTCAGAAGTACCGTAATCCCAGTAAATTTAAAAATTATAGGCTTATCATCTGCTTTTGACTTACGCCAATCAAAATCAAATGATACAGAGGAATTTGCATCATTATTGCCATAAAAAAAAAAAAAAAAAAAAAAAAAAAAAACCTTTTCTTGCATTCAGATTTATCACAACAATTAGAATCACTGTCTGCAAAATTTTCTTCTAATTCTTCCAATAAATTTTTTATTTCTTCATCAGTCAATCCTTTACGACGTGAAGCCATCAAAATATTTTTTCTAGCGACGAAAAAAGTAACTGATTGTAATGAAAAAATTTGCTGAAGTGAGGATGAAAATGCTTCCCTTTCAAAAAGAAGAGCCAATAAAATCGTTTTTCCCCAAAATTCTCCACTCAAACGAGTCCCCAATTTTTACGACTTTCACACACAAAAGAGCAGCAATTAAATCGCACTCAACTGCCCGAAGAAACTTGAGCGGGAAAAAGTCAGGCGCTTGAAAGGGGGAAAAAATCCATGGTACAACTGTTGTACCACAGCCGTCCTGTGAGACACTCACTTTCGTGGTACAACAGTTGTACCTTCTGGACGAAAAGGTTAACATAAAATGCCGATTTTAAAAAGCTGCTAATATTTGTAAGTTTGTTTTTCTAACATTTGTATTAAAGCTTGGTTACTATGAAAATTTTTATTTTTTAAAAATTTGTCTAATTTAAGAATATTTTTCAACACAGCCATAAGTTTTATTTGACTTAACAGCACTATTCCTTGGAAAATTATTTTTTCCATTATCTTCACTGTATTTATGTACGGGGAGTATTCCATATTTTTATACCGTGTGTTTTTAACATCTTAATACAAATAGTTCCAATTCGACATTCTTCTTCAGTAAAGTTATGTTTTCCATTTCAAATTTTGTTTAGGGATTTCTTTCACAAAACATTATTTGATGGCTGAGTTACTTATTGGTAAACTACTTATATATCTTTTGGTATATTGGATAAATTTTTTAATCTTTTGACACCAATTTTCTGTTTCTTGTATATATTAAAAAGCAGCGTTAAATTCATATACTTGTTTCATTATCAGGGAAATTCAATTTATTTAAATCAAATATGTAAGCATCAAAAATGTATATTTAAGAATTAGCTTACTTAATTTTATTTATATAAAGTGCTAAAAAACCTCAGTGGATAAGCAAAATGTTAAAAAAACTTTTAACTCATTTGTGTCATCAGTAAGTTATACATCATAGTAGCTTTTTATATTGTTGACATGTTTCTTTTTTTCAATTTTTGTATTTTCTTTATTAATTCAATATTATACAACATTATCTTATTTGCGTGCTAATTTCAATCATAATTTTTTTTAAACAGTAGACTTATTTGTCAATAATTTACCAAGTTTAACTGCTCTTTAGAATAAATAAAATGTGAAATGTTGTAAACAAAAATATTCAAAGTATGGCTTGCCATCATGTAGAATTGTATTTTGGGGAAGACATGTGGTGAAAATCTAAAGATAAAACTCATGTGGTACTTTTAATGAGAAACTAAAAGCAAGTTCAAATTTATAGAAATTACTCACCATATGCAAGTTTTCATATTTTGGTTAAAATCATGGCTTAATTTTTATTCCATGTTCATGGAAATAAAGTAGTAGCTTTTTCTCTTTTATAGTGTTATTCTTGCCTTTATAAATTTTTAATTCATTATTTACTGATGCAATCAGTCCCTGCCAATTTTTAGTGTTTTAAAAATGTAATAGTCGTTGAAATCAGTAAATTGCTTGAATAACATAATGCAAATTTTTAACTGAATAGCAAATAAAATGATTACAATACTATAAGTATTATAATCATCTTATTAAATAATAAAATGAGATCCACCAAATTTCAGTAAACAAAATTATCTAAAACTAAGAAAATTATCTAGATTATTACTTTGCTATGATAAAACATGCCCACAGAAAGTCAATTGTGTTTTTACATTTTTCATATTAATATTCATATTGCTGATGTATTTTCTAAATAAATGAATTTAGTCATTCCATAATATTGAGTATCCCAGCAATAATATGTCATTCATTCTTAAAAACCTAAATACTTCAATTTTTTAAAATATTGGCCCTAATTTATATCTCGCATATGTTAAAAAACATAAAAGTTAAAATTCTTATTTCAAAATTTAATTTATATTTTTCATTTATATTTTTACTTATTTGTAACTTATTTATATTTTTCATAATTTTTATCAAATAAGTAGTACAAACTTACTTGTCTTGATTCTTCTATCTAAACTACTTACATAGAAAGGAGCATTCAACATGTTTGATTAAAAATATATAAGGTTTTTAAAATGATCTAAAAAATGTTTTTAAAAAAATATTTAGGTTTGAATATCCTCATTAGCAAGTACTAATGGATATATTTAAAAGTGAATATGATTGTATAGAAAATATTGTATTTATAATGGATCATAGCTAAAATAATTTTTTAAAATGATATTTTCCAAGAACCACACTTTACGTTTTCTAAATAAATAAAATGAGTTATATTTGGTAAAACATTGTTTGCACTTACATCACACACACAAAACAGAAATAATTTTTTCTGTAACAATTTAATAATTATTGATTCATTTGGTATAGTTTAGGTATTTCTGTGGTAAGCGGAATTCTAAGAAGATGTTTTAAGTGCTAATGGCTCTTCAGATTCCAGGCCTGACCTGGGGGATGTCAGCATCTTTTTCACCAATGCAAATTCAAAATCGGAATCCCTCAGAATATCTGTTGGTAAAACTGTCTCAAATTACACCTGTAAGCTAATGGCCATGAAGGAGGCTTTGAACCTTTTCTACACCAATGTGATCTAGAATTCCAATATACTTTTATTATTCTTGGATTCTAGACCTGTCTTCCTAGCCATTTAAAGGGCAACAAGATATCATCCGCATTTTTCATTGGATTCCAGTGCATGTCCAGCAACCTGACCCTCATTAATGATGATGCAACGGCCAGCCGAAAAATACTTCGCGCTTCATCTCAGAGGCACACCATCTCTGCTTTAAACTGCAATTGTCTATTACCAGAGCCATCTTCAAATTAAGAAATAAGCACCTCCAGGGAATGATAAGATCTCCTGATACCATGGAGTAGCTACTGTAGCTGTCCTCACTGTACAGACACTGAACTCTCTCCCAACCGTATCTTTAAATGCCTTGGCATATTGGCAAAGCTCTTCAGGATCCATCTCCATTTCCCACACAACTCCTCTATTCCTGAAAAGTTATAGGTGTTGCCTGAGCTGTCTTGGACTCTTTTGGATCAATTCGATTACATTAATTTACTGGATAGGACAACAGTAACAATTTCGGTCGAGTCATACATCAGTTTATTATTTGCATCTTGGACTGACTAAACTAAGAATTTCACTATTAACCGGATCAAATTTAAATTGTAATTACATAAAAATTTTCTTAAATAAAGAATGATAGATTAATAAAACTTGCACTGTATTTAAACTGGTGCTAGTTTCAGCATTAATGTAGAAATTTCATTTTAAATTTTAAAATATAAATTAATCTGAATTATTAAAAATCAAAAGATGTATTTTTGTAGTTAATTAATTATATTGAAAATGAGAGATAAACTCTGAAGATAAGAATAATTTGTTTTATATTTTCAGCAGAAATCAGCAACCTGTGTAAAAGATTACTTTTTTAAATTATATAAAATATTTCTGATGCAGCTTCAGTGTTACTATGTCTGAAAATACATTCATATAAGTTATTTAAAAACTAATTATTTATTAAAGATTTGATCAATAGTAATCTTACATTTCTTTTTAATATAAAGTATCCTATATAATGTTAATTCTTGAAGAACGCAAAAGAGTGTTCATTTTGTTCTCTGTAACTGTCACATTAAATGAATGCTGGCTTAGCACTTTATATAATTCGCGTGAATATAATCTAGATACATTATATTTAACACTTATAATAACTTTTCACCCAACCAAAGTACAATATTTTCTTAGTAATATAACATTATTTATGTTGGGCATTAATTAGTAACTGTTTCTAGATTGGTGCTAAGTAACTTGCATTTATAACTCCTAAGTGAGTCACATAAATTTTAGTTTATTTCTATCTTGCATTGACTGAACTTTGAATTGCCCATATTATTTCTATTTAGTAAAGAATAATAAATTAATTTAAGACTTGTTTAGCTGCCAGCCAACTTATCTAGTGTTCAGCATGCCGGACTACGGATAGGGAGGTCCTGGGTTCGAATCCCGGTTCAGGCATGGATGCACTTACTCTCTCTCTATCCTACCTTTGTCCTTTCCTTGTGTGTGAATGAGGTGTGAATGGTTGCCTACCCTATAAACGGGTCCCTATGGCATGTGTGTGTACTGAAGAAGTCGAAATCTACACCAAATACGGTTCAGTTCGAAAAGTGATGGAGCGAACCCCAATTTGCCAGCCTAGCTGTCACACGAGAACAAAAACAACAACAACTTGTTTAGTGTTTAAACTGTTTACTAATTTCAGTATTATTATAAATCACTATGAAACTTTTATAAATTACTCTGAAATTTTCAATCGGAAGCTATATTTATCACTAAATTTTAATTATTATTTCTGTAGAAAATTATAAACAAATATTGATAGATTGTTTTACAGTTACAACAGAAATTTGAAACTGGTGTAAATTATTCCTTTCCAAACTGTATGAAATGTTTCTGTTACGACATGGTTCTCAGTATATTCTACGCATAAAAATACTTCAATAGATCAGTTATATAAGTGTTTCTCAACCTTTTAGTATTCACGGTCCAATTTTCAATCATAATTTTCATCGCGACCCCCCTCCCCTCAGCATACAATAAAATGTATGCAATAATAATGTATTTTGGCGATAAGCCTACACTATAAACTTAATTCTAAACTTTACAAATTACCAAGAATACGGAAATTTATTGAAATTTTACAACACCGATCCTCAGCATTGAAAAAACAAGAATCCTATGAGTTTTTATTGCTCTTGCGTACCGCCTGTCGGGCATTCTCACGGTTTGGCAAAAAATTTCGATTTGTCTGGTCAGCTTAAAAGTTAAGTTAGGAGTGTGCGCAGATGTGAACAAATGTTTTCTCATAGGGAGAAGGAGAAAGTTCTGTGACGCCAATTTTTCAATTCCAGACAATCTCATTCGAGTCGATCCTTCTATCGTTATTGAACCATTCTGAATGTGTATGTTATATATATTTTCGTGTAATTGCAATTCACCGTATTAAATATTCAAGGCAGCAGACTTATGCAGAACCATGGATAAATTTTAAGCGTAAACGAGCATTAGACGATAGACAAGCATCAACAAGTATACAGGCGAGTGTGGTTCCGAAAATAAAATCAAGAAAATATTCTCAAGAATACTTAAATTTTGGGTTCACTAGTACTGAAGTAAATGAAGAAGAAAGGCCCCTGTTAGTATTTCTACACAGTGTCCTTTCTTCCTCATTGCATCAGTTTCTTAATTTGCTCAAAAATGTTGGCGGTAGACAGCATGAAACCTAATAAACTTAAACGACATTTGGAAACGCTTCATAGTGAGTACGTAAACAAACCTAGAGGATTCTTCGAATTAAAATTAAAATCATATGAAAAGCAAAAATCATTGTTTAAAAAAACTTTGTCTTTAAATGAAAAAGCTTTAATTGCCCCTTACAAAGTTTCATATAAAATTGTCAGATGTAGAAAAACCTCACACCATTGGTGAAGAGCTTATTTTGACAGCCGCAATTGAGATTGTAGAAATTATGTTTGGGGATAATTTTGCAAAACAATTGCAGTCTATACCTCTTTCAAATGATGCTGTTACCCGTCGCATTGCTGATATATCTGAAGATGTAGAGTGTAAGCTTTTGTCGAAGTTGCGTGACAAATTATTTTCAATACAACTCGATGAGACAACAGATAGTAATAAAGATGCTCATTTCATTGCCTATGTTAGATTTTGTGATGATTTGTCAGAATTAAAAGAATTACTTTTTTGTAAACCAATAAAGCTCAAGGCAACAGCACTCGCATTATTTGCTATCCTAAATGATTTTATGAACGAGGCAAACATAGAATGGAAAAATTGCGTCGGAATATGCACCGATGGTGCTCGTTTTATGTCTGGAAGGCTCCAAAGTATTCAAGCACTTTTGAAGCAAAAATAGCTACAGTTTGCCTGGACACATTGCATGATCCACAGAGAAGATTTGGCTTCCAAAGAAATGAGTCCTGGTTTGAATATGTTGTTGACTATGGTTGTAACCGTAGTAAATTATTTATAAATGAGACCACTGAAATCAAGAATCTTTTCCGCACTATGTAAAAACATGGGTGCAGTACATTCAGCATTACTATTTTATAGCGAGGGAAGATGGTTATCATGAGGGAAATTTTTGCAATGTGTTTATGAATTAAGAGAACGAATCACCGTTTTCCTTGAAGAGGAAAACAGACAGGAAGCTGAGAATTTTCGCGATAGTTTATTTGTGAAGAAATTGAGCTACATTGTCGACATATTCGAGAAATTAAATAACTTGAATCTTCAACTCCAAGGAGCAAATGCACATATATTGGATACGAATGATAAAGTTAATGCTTTTTGTAGGAAGTTGGAATTGTTGAGCAGAAATTTGAAGCAAGAAAACTTAACAATGTTTCCAAATTTGGATGATTGTATTAAAATTACAAGGCTGAAGAACAACATATAAAAGTTGTTTTTGAACTCATTGAAAATCATTTAGCAATGCTAGCAAAGGATTTTAGAAAGTACTTTCTTGCTGACGACAAACTGATATCAAGTTACAAGTGGGTGATGGATCCATTTCAAAATACTCCCGAAGGACTCTGAATTGAAGAGGAAGAAACCTTCATAGCCTTCCACGGCAAGCTGCGAAACCAAAAGACAATTGAGTAATAAATCGCTCTTTGAATTTTGAGCAGGAGTGGATGATGAATTTTCTACACTAAAAACAAGGGCATTTCGCATTCTACTACTATTTTTAACTTTTTACCTTTGTGAAACTGGATTTTTTGTGGTGGCTTCTTTGAAGACAAAATACAGATCTCAGCTAAGTATAGAAAAAGAACTGAGAGTGTCTATTTCTAATGTTAAACCCTCCTTCGAAAAACTTTGCTCTGAAAGACAGGTCCAAGGAAGTCACTAATACTTATAAAATTTGTTTTTAATTTATTAAGTTGTTTTAATTTAATAAGTCAATTATTAAATACGTCGAAATGTGTTTTGTTTTGTATGCGTGTGTGTATTCTTTCCTTTCAATCACTTAATCAATTTTTTTAAATAACATTTTCTTTTGGATATGCTCGTGCCTCCCCCTTAGTGTGCTCGTGCCTCCCCCTTAGCCTCACATGTTGAGAATCACTGAGTTATATAATTTATATTATTATTATTAACAAATACTTAAAGGTATCAAGAATGGTAGTTTTGTATTTCGCTATTTACACATCCTAAAGTTATATCCTGTTAAATGTTGCTTACATGAAAAATAGAAAATTTTTTATTTCTTTTTTTTTTATTTTTTTATGTTTAGTTACAAAATATAAGAACATTGGCTCTACACATTATGTAGTTTGTAACTCATTAATTATTACCGTTTCTAGTATATTGCTCTAATTTATTTAAAATTTTCCTCCTACGATGTTTTTCTTTCAGCTGTTTATTTTAATATTTTTACAGTTACAAATATTCTTAAAATGACCAGTTAAAATAAGCAAATATTGAATTATTTTATTATAAGATCAAATGCTTTTAGTTGAAAGAGTCAACTATTGATGTCATATCCAAAACTTTTTTTTTATCTTGAAATTTTTAAAATTAAAAATCTGTTTTGAGTTAGAAAAGAATTTTGATTACATTTTAAATATAATGGATGTGTGAAAAGTATTATTGTTCCAATAATTTTCTATCTGATAAATTTTTATTGTTAATAATTGTTACCCAATAAATTTTTATTGTTAAATTTATAGGAGGTGTTTTAGTCTTGACCAATTTTAGTGAAGAGGTAGCTTTAGTAATTACAGTAAGAGCAAAGTTTAAAGTTGAATGTTAAAATGGAAGTGTATTATCTAAATTCCAAAAATATTTGCATTTTGTTAAATAAAATATTTTAGAATTATCTTTTGTACTGTCTGGTACAGGATATGATATTTCTACACCTGGGCAAAACTTTTGTTGAAAATTAACGGTGAATAGAAATAGAAAAATAATAAACAAATAATGCACAAGTTAGTTCATATTTGTGTATAATGGTTACTTATGTTTAAAAAAAATTAATAGATTAAAATTTGACAGCGAAATGTTAGTTAACAAGATGTTTAAAAATTCAGAAACAATTTAAAGTTAATACTAAACTGAATATTTTTAATTAAGTGTAATACAAATTTTGATACCTTTTTGTTTGAGATAGAGCTATAAGTCTGAAATATTAATAAAATTAAGATTTTTTTTTCTTCATGAGAGCCATTAGGAAAATGATTTGAAGTGTGTAATTCTCAACTTAGTTTCTTGCAGAAAATAATTTTTAATTTAATTGGAATTCTTTTTATGGACAAAATTAATTTAGTGAAATAAAAATTTTGTAAATCATAATGTGATTATAAGAATTTATACACAGATAATGAAAATTTGATTACATAATTTTTATTGTTAAATTTTTATGTGCTGTTTTAATCTTGATAAGTGTTCAGCAATACAGAAATGTGTGTAATCTACTTTTAACATCTATATAATAAATTGGTCATGTATTCACAATTGGTAGGTTGTGTATATTTACATTTTCTTACTTCACTTCTCTTACTTTTTTGCATGTTAATCTCAACATAATGTGATTTTCATCATATAACATCAATTTGTAAATTTTGCTAAAATTTTAAGTATTGCTTAACAGAATAATAAATCTGTCTCTTATGTTAACTTTTCAAAATGGAATGCAAAATAATAATTTTCAAGCATGACAATTATTTTACTCATGTAAGATGCAACAATACAGGTTTAAATGGACAAAAATCGTATTTATTGCAATAATTTAAACTAGCTTCCTTCTAATTTAGTAATTCAAAATAAAATGCTTTATCATTATGAGCTACACATAATGCAGACAAAACTATAAGTCAAGATAGGACCGATCTTGGCTGTCTAAACAGGGCAAATTTTAGCAGCCAAACTTGGTCCTTTCTTGGCAGCCCAGATAAGTCTATTGTAGGTTGCTAATCTTGGGCCTATCTTGGCAAACCACGTTGGTCCTATATAACGAAATGTAGACCATTCAGAATTGGCCCAATATAGACCACCAACATTGGTCCTAGGCAAAGCTACGATTAGCCAATAAAGTTCCAAGCTATTTTGCTACTTGGGTAGTGCCGGAATTTCAATACTGACTATTATATTCGTTTTGTATTTCACTGTGGATATAGCGCCGGAATTTCGATACTGTCTTTTATATTCAATTTGGACTTTGCTGGGCATGTAGAGCACTGGACGAAAATTGAAGGTATGAATTTATTTTAATTATTTTTAGCAGGCATAGTATTCCTAAAATTGTATGTTTAGTATTTAAATTCCCAATACTAAACGAAATTATAGAATCTACTTTTTAAAATTATTCTAGATTTGTCTACTTTTATGTAGTAATGATTCCATCTTTAAACACTGAAATTCATTATTTATTTATTTTTAACTAGATGTTATTAAATGCAATTATTTTTGCTACCTTATTTCCCTTAATTAAAAAAAAATTTATAGAATCTTTAATCAATTCTTATTACGATTACTGTTTTCTTGCATGCCGTTAGGATTAGCAATTTGAAATCTGGGTGAAACCCCACTTTGTTTACATGGTTGTTATTATTATTTTTTCTTGTTTAGTGTTAGGAGGGGGAAGGGGGAATTCCCGATTTGTTATACTGATTGGCGCCCATTCTGGGTTGCCAATCAATTTCTAATACGCCTGTCTCCTCTGCTTGGCGCAACAAATTTTGCCAAGATGAGACCGTAACTCTCAGTTTTACTTTCAACATCTTAACTGTTACAATACTGTACTTACACTGTGCAGCCATCTAGTGATAAGATATTGAAATGAAAGGTGTTCTAACAAACTTAAAGACGTATGTATATATCGCTGTCCATTATAGGGCTTTATATTACTATTTCATTACTCTATATAAATAAAGATGGTAGCACATTCTAACCACGGTGGAAACTCTCTAATTTATATTAATATTCTTAATAATATTGATGATATATTAATTAAAACCAACAAAAGCTATATATATATATACATGTATATACATGTATATATATATATATATATATATATATATATATATATATATATATATATATATATATATATATATATAAATTTGTTAAATTACCTCAATTTGGTGAATGAATTTGATAGAAAAAAAGTATAAAACACATAAATTTTCCATAATTTCATTTCAAACTAAGCATAAATTTTAATAAATACAACCTAAGTTTACAATAAGGAAAAACATAATAGTTAAAAAATTATGGAGGAAAAGTATTCAATAATTTAATAATATTTTTAGTAACAAAGTACAGAAACGTGTGCTTAAGATAAAAATGGGTAAACACTTAAAAATTCCACAAATTATATGAAGATTATCGGAAATGGCATCAAATATAAAATTATGGAAGAATATTTCTTGAATCATAGTTCATTGAAAAGAATGACTTTTTTAGGATACAAATTTATAAATTATTATAGTAGAATTATTTATCCCATAGAAATAAAATATATTTTAATTTCTTCTGTGAAAATACATGAAAACCACACTATAAAAGAAATAAAATATTTTACATTATTTTGACAGTTTAATATCCCCTAATATCCCAATTGAATTTAATTAAAAATCCAAGTTATAATAAAAAGAGTTTACCTCTTTTATCGAATAATTGGGCGAGAAAAAGTATTTTTTCTTTCATCCTTAACATAAAAACACAGTATTCATGTAACTCAGGTTTCACGGTAAGATAAAAATCTAAAACTTATTATTTTTTTTTAAACAGAAAAACTTTTATGTAATTTTAGCAACAAAATCTTATAATTAAATAAAAAATTTAACTTTCGTAAATAAGAATCCCATAAGAGTTTGTCAAGGCAGTACAGAACCCATCAATTCATAACTTTTTCATTTTTAGGAAAAAATATAAACCTTATACTTCTACCACTGAATTTAAGTTAACTCAAATGAAAAGAGAAACTAAAAGGTACTAGTAATTTCTAAGACCGAATTCGCCAGAATATTGACTCCAGTGAAGGATTTGACGTCAATAAACGTCCGGAAACAAGCGTTCCGTGCGACACGATATAGCAAGGCATTGGCAACAAAGTTCAATTATTTACCAATTTCTCTTATTTTTTCTTTTTTCACTTGGAAATAATATGTTTGAATTTAACAATTTTTTATGATGAAGAGAACATAATAAATCTTTATAGGGGTACTTTAAAAGTCTTATATATATATATATATATATATATATATATATATATATATATATATATATATATATATATATATATATATATATATATATATATATATATATATATATATATATATATATATATATATATGATTATTTGTAACATTTTATCAAATTTTTGAAAGTTTATCAATCGTAAGAAATTATGTGTACCGTAAGGGTATTTGAGTTTCAAAAAATAGAAATTATTTTAACAAATAAAAAAGTGCTCAACGCAAGGGAATCGGTTACGTTTTGCAAAATATTTGAGAAACCTGTGACAGGTTATAATTTGTATTAATTCTAAATACGGATTTTTTTTTAAGAAAATGATATAAACTGAAATTTAGTATCTTACATTACTTATATTAAAATATATCTTTAAATTGATTTAGATAAAATACACAAAAGAACAAATTCTACATTTATAAATATACATTATTTAATATTATTGAAAACATATATTCTTATATCTAAATTTTTAATATTTATAAAAAAAAATAATTTTGTTACACATTTTATATTGCTGAGGCTGCTTAGATGTTACAGTTTCTTAATAAAACAAAGTCAAACTTGCATTTTGCGGTTAAAAAAGATTTATCGAAAGTAATCAATGTAATATTAACAATTCATGTGCTTATATTGTTGTGTGTGTGAGTCAAATTAAGATTTAATATAATTATACTACAGTGTAAGCATTTTTTTACTGAGGATTAAAGTCATAGAAAACATTTATTAAAGTCGTATATGAAATTACCATTTATTAATTTTTGTTTACATAATTACTAACGAGTACTTTCGTTACTTTTAGGTATCACTTCAATCTATCCTCAATCTCTCTCAATCCAATAAACAAAATATTATATAAAAGTGAGTGCCTGTTATTTCCTTATTTCATAAAACTTTTTTTTAATTATTTCTAAATAATTTCGTTCCTTTTGATGGAGGAAACACGTATCCAGGCACATTTTGATAAGGTGACAGGAATACAGATTTTTAATTTATTTTTAGTCTACAAAGAGAAAACTTGTTTTAGTAATTAATATTTAATCTTATTATTAATATCTTATTACATGATACATTATTGATTATTACATTAATACATGATTTTTCAAATTAATAATATCTTATTTTTTGCAAAAATTTGTATTAACTATTTTTATCAAATTCATTGGAATGTGTTACCCGTTTATATTTTGTTGAATAAACGCATGAGCAATGATACCTTGTAAATATATACTAAACTTTATATAATTCATAGTGAAGTTTTCTTCTGAACATGGGTAGAACTAATTATTCAGATTTGCAAACATTTCTGAGAAATGTTTGCCAAAATGATAGGTAGACTTCATAAAAAATATGTTTGAGTAAATGATTATCGCAATTTAAGAAAATTTTTATTTGAAACAAAGCTCTTATATTTAAAAGGGATTAGTTTTAAATTTCATATATATTTTATGAAAAATTAATTATTAATTTAGATTAATGCATAAAATAATTCAGGAATGCATTATTTTTTATGTTTTTCCGTGAAATGATTTAGATGAAAAATATTTTAATGTTACTTTTTGAATTATGCTTATAGTTTGCTAACATTTTAATTAAAGACTTATAGTTATTTTAAAAATTATCGCACAAATGATTCTTTTTAAAGCATAATTATATCATATTCAAAGTAATGATATAATTCAATGAATTTCACTGAATTCAGGACATGAAATATTAATAAAATATGCACTAGTTTTGTTGAATAATGTTAGTTTACAGTTTTCAATAGATTCTCAAAAAAATATCAAAATATAAAAGAATATCATAAAATTACTCATTCTAAGTTTCATTATAAATAAATAAAAAAAATATCGACGTTAATAAAGCAAATATTTTGATAAATAAATTTGTCCTAATTTCACGGAACTGATGTTCTTCATCAGTCCACAAATGTAAATAAGAATTAAATACGATGCAAATAAAGGATCGGCCCAATGGCATCACATATTTATGTCATAATTCTTCATGGTGAACGCGGCGTGCTGGGCGTTGTACAGGCGAGATCGCTCCCATTTGCTATCGGTTTTTAATTTAGAACTGGTTACAAAAAGTATACTTTATCTTAATTTTCCAAGAATTTTAAATAATTTTATATGTTATTTTATCATCAAACAATTTATATTTTGATATAATTTTTCCTTGCGATTTTAATATAAATTTCATAGAATTCATGCGTAACATAGCAAACACATGCAATGTAAATATGATTATCTACACAAAGATAGCAGCCTTTAATGCGCCAATGTTTATAGGTTAACACATACATATAACAATTTGAAGTTTTAGTCAAATAACACGTTTTACCGTATAAAACAAGCAATTTATGTTAATATCAAATAATTTACAATTGTATCGTAACAAGTAATTTGTGTGTAAGAATGTATTCTTATACATTTAAATAAACGTATCCTTCACAACAGTAGAAAATAAAAAATTTAATTATTTGAAAAAATATAAGGCATACAGTGGAACGTTATAAGTTGAATAATGCGTAAACAATGAATTAATATTCTTTGAGTATCATATACAATAAAAACTTATTTTTAAATCAAAAAATACGTTTGTTACACTTTGATTTGAATTTATGTTTTTTAGATGGAGAAGGGATAAACGCATTTTTCTTTTTAATGGCTTTGTGAGACTATGTGTGTGACTGCATTAATGCAACACTAGCCTTTCTCACATAACTTGAGTTGGATGAAGAATTGGTCGCCAACCAGTCGCATTCGGGCCAAATTTGTACACCAAACGTCTCCCAAATACTGGTAGCAAAACTTGACTTTTGTAGTAGTATCTGAAAAAAAAAATAACAACAAATATATTTAATCTCTCAAACTAAATTTAAATTTGTTACTTTACCTTGGTATTAATTGGAAAATTAAAGCATGCATTCTCTTTCAGAAATTACGTGCATCGATTACGGTTCAGGCATTATTAATGTGCATTTACGGTTAAGGGCACTTTTTTACAGAAAAGAAAGTTTTCCCTGTATTCTTTCTAGTCAAAGAATTATATTTAAGGAATATGGTATTTAATTCTTTGAGATGAATGATGATGACATTTTCAATGATGGAAATTACATTTAAGGATTGGAAAAACAAAGCCACAAAATGTCATACAAATCGCATAGTCAATGTTTAGTAAAGTTTATTTATGAACCGTAAAAATCATGCGTATTTTTCAATTTACTAAGATACTATTATTAGGAATAACTGCATGCCAGATAATTAGTGTCAGTGAAACATTAATATTTATCTATAACTTAAATTCCTGCCTTTCTATTTACCTAGATTAACCTATACTTGATGACATAATAATAAGCATACAAGACAAAAAGTACCATCACCAGCTCTTGAAATTTGTCTTCCAACTACTGAGTCTATAAAAGGAGAGTCACAAAATAAGTTTTATATCAGGGGAATGAAATATTTTTTAAGCATTGAGTTAATAACTTTTAACATGTCAAAATGAAAAAGTATTTCCTTTTTTTCTACTATAAAGAAATATATTTGAATTTATTCGCATGGAACTTACTTTCAAATATTTGGTCTATTTAGAATGTCGATTATATACTCAAAACTTATATAATGCTTACCTCATGGCTCTACTCAACTTCTCATATGTCATTCTTGGGTTCTGCTTACGATCTCCCCAAAGACGAGCAACTTTATCTGACTGAACAAATTTAAAAATTCCCTCTTCTCTTCTCTCCCAACGTATCATACTTGGATTCGTTGCTGGGTTCAGTAGAAGATCCCGAATAAATTCCCAAAGTTTACCAGTGCCTTTTCCTAAAAGGATCATCAAATAAACCTACTTGTTTGACGAAGGATTTAAAGATATAGATACTACTTATTATGTATGCAATTTCTAATTACAATGATTTTAATAAATAAGGTGTTACAAGAACTTTAATAACAGCAAAAAAATTAATTCTTGGACTACAAGTTCAACTGAATGATAAATTGTAAATTTCTTTTGGTGGGTTTAAATTGTTTTATAAGAGGTTTCAAGATTTAATGATAATGATGAAGGGGTGAAACCTTGGGAGGCTTTTAGAATGGAACTTTACTGCCTCCATCCAGTGTTTGAAATGTATCTTTAATGTATTTTATGCAGGCATTTTTTATTATGGTATGAAAAATAATTACTTTTACAGTTTTACAATGAACGTAGAAATAAGGTAATTATAAAGAAAATAGTTTATTTTATAGTATCTTCATATTAGTAAATATATATTATCATTCCCATTTATTCATTTGATTTTGGAAATCCTAGTAAATTCTGTTGATCAGAGTAATATTTTAATAAAAATTAATCTATACAACATGTAATTTTTATATTTGAACGAATAAAAAATGATTAAGACACTCATGTGATGCTTATATCACATTTTAAACTTATGGCATACAATATAATTTCGTTTACATTATTAATCAAATTTAATGTTTTTACATTATAAATGACTGGTATTTATAATTTATATGAAAGTGCTGATTTCAAAATGTGAAGCAAAACAACACGGAAGAATATACATCTGTAGAAATTTTCTGAGTACAAATACTTCGAGCACTAAGAGAAAATCAAAAGTAACAATAAAACTTAATTTGAAATTCATTAATACAAGTTATAAGAAATTTAAAATGTTTGTTGTAGTATAATGAGAGTTTATTTAAAAGAAAATGCTCTATCATTTTAAATGATTAGTGGGCCAACTTCACTAGATTTCATGGATCGTGGCTTCCAGGGAAAATCTGGAACATTTCCTTCTGAGAAATATGCGATTTGGAAAAAATAAGGATATTTACTGAGGATCAAAGCGTTCTTTCCTACATGAAATTAGATCTCATATAGATTAGCTGAAAACAATTCGAACGAGAAAGGCAAAGCATGAATCACTTTAGTTACAAGTTTCTTTAAAAAAATATAGTATTTTTATTAGTGTTCCAATACATTTTTGACCGGCAGTGCAATGCGAAAACTGCAAATCCTTTCACTGAAAAAGTTTAAAAATAATAATAATAATAATAAATTCAAAAGAAGTAAATGTTTTAAATTACACTGTCCGAATACAAAAAGAAGAAGGATTCAATGTCGTACATGTTGTTTCTCTATCACCAGTGGTTATGTATAACGTCAACTTTAGAAAAGAATAAGAATCACACTTCTTTGCTTTGGAAGGGAGGAGAATTCCGGAACGATATGCATAATAGTCTAAGAAACTTTGCAAGGAGTTGAAAACAGCATTAATCATGGTTTAAATTAATGCAAACTTTATAAACAAAATTACGAAATGAAATATAGCCTCTCTTTTGAGTTGACTGAACACTAACATCCTTCCATTCTATTCCATGCAGCCTTTCTCTATTCTACTCCGTATAAATTTTTGGTAGACATGTAGAATAAGGAGATTATATAAATCTTTCCTTTGGCTTTATAAGAATATCATTTAGATGTAATACATTATGAGGTTGCAAATATTGTGGCTTCAACTAGAAAATCGCAATTCCTCGAGTAAAAATATTACTATGTGTTAATTTTAAAACCTTCTGTAAAACATTTTTTAAAACTTTTTCTCGTGTTTTATATGTTTTTAATATTTATTACTATTAATATTTTCTTGTCCCTTTAGTCATTTAACTTAGCTAATTTTTTGGTGAAATAAATTCATCAAGAATTTACTTACCTCAGGGTTTCTTATAACTATTTTTGCTTTTATTAAATATAAGATTTTTTTTTCATTTTTAACGTGTGTAACAGAAGGATATGAATAAAAAATATATGGCCCAATACAAAAACGTAAATAAAATGTAAAAATTAAGCAACAATTCATATTAACGAGAGAAGTTTTATATTTAAAACTTAATTCGAGTGCTCTGTTTGTTCCTATTGATTTTAAAATAATACAATTTTCCTGCCTGTCATTAATCAGAAAAGAAGCATTTAGAATTTACAGATGAAATAATACATAAGAAATAATAGCATTAATGAAAAATATATTCATTTATGTTTAATTTTATAAAAATATTTATTAAACACTTTTTAGACATCAAATACGATTTTTTCTGCTTGATTATTTGATTATAAAAGACGTCAATATAAGAAATATATTAGTTCTGAATAGGAAAAAATTACATTTTTAATCTATTTTAATTTATACATAGCATTAGTAAAAAATAAGAACTGAAACAAATTATTTTGGATGTATCAGTAATTATTTTGTTAAGTTTATTTTTGTGATAAAGTTAAAAGTTAAGAACTTTATGTTTGTGCAAATTTATTCTGAATCCACAGTAAAAGTTCTCCACAAATAATCTTTTGGAATAACAAAATCATTTTTTTCAATTGTACAAAACACAATAGTATGGTTTAAAATTAAGTAGTTCATAGCTTTCTTGTGAGAATCAAATACTGATATTAGGTGTGTGAAATCAATTAAAGGAATGTTACAAACAGAAAAATGGATTTTAAATATATACTTAAAAAAGACAACACAATATAGACACACCTTATTATGGAAATAGGGCACCTCATAGGCAGATTTTCATGTAACGTCGCGAAATTGTACGTTATAGTAATTCATTCAAAGTTTGTAAGCAATGTATCAATAGATTTTTCGTCACCAATAGCTAACGAAGTAATTTTGTCAGCGCATTATTGTGAGTATCTTTTACGCTTGTTTTTGAAATATGATAATAATTTGAGATTACTCTTGCATTTCTTAAAATTTTTGTAAATATTTCTATTTTTATAAATAATTCTGGAAGCGAGTAATAGATTTCTGAGTTAAATTCTATACTAAGTCTGATTTAGTGAAGATCGAAGTGAAGGGACATAGAGGGGACTTTAACTATAAATAACAGTGTTCGTGTCTCCTATTAGGAATGATATGGACATAGAATGAGTACATTTATTATAATAAGTTATTAAACTGTATACTGAGATTTAGTCTTAAATTATAATGAAAAATAAAAGCTTGCTCCTTGATTGCTGTGACTGAACCCTAGCTAAGAAGTTTTCCTTGTGTTGAAGCTCACATAGATTAAAAAATAAAATAAAATGGAAGAATATATACAAAATAAAAATATAAATAATTATGAGCCTGGCTAACAGTGAAATGCATGGTGACAGTGATTGAAAAAAAGGATTTAAACTTTTGACTCTTCAAATCTGGTATTAAGCTGCCAATAACAACAGAATGAATGAGATTATTTCGAGGATTTTGTTGAAAAAGAGAAAAATGATATTAGAGTATTAAATGCACTACAGAGAATTGTTCGCCGTAATTGAGCTAATGTATAGGAAATACTGCATATCATTCCATGTATTAAAGAAAATATAAACTATTTATATATTATCAACAACATCAATTTAAATTCTGTTTATCGTTAGTAGGATATAAAGTGTCACACAACAAGCAATAATTTTTAATCAGATAAGAACCATTTTTATTAAATTTCTAAAATGCCATCCTAAAATATTTTATTACAACTGAATTACAAATCTAGATAATTTTCAAGATGTTCATCCTATCAAAATAATTCATTTATAAACTTTTTTAAAATTTATTTAAAATCAAGTGTTTCTTAAAAGGTGCCCCCATATCTTAAATATTTTTACCTTGTTTTCCACGAAGTTTTCCATCCTTCTTCGGAGGTCTTCCTCGTCGGCCAACTTTCTTAATGCAACATATGGTAGATTCTACCAGGCACCATTTCGAAAATATAAAATAGTAAGCTTAAACTATGTATCAGAAAACATACCTTGATATAAAACAACAGTGACAAATTTATTAGTTGTTTGAGAATATAAAATTGATTACATATCAAACTCAATACTTACTCAGTTTGGAAAGATGTGAAACAAAACAATCACTTATAAATAAAAGAAAGAGGGTAAAAAAAATTCAAAATGAATATTAAGATATTAATAAAAAATTAGTTATTTTTTTACAATAAAATTCATATACATAAAAATACCAATAAAACATCTTCTCATAAAATGATATGTATAAAATCCATGAAAATCAACGCGCTTTATGTTTATAAATCATCGTTTACATCTTGGAATATTACGACAGGAAATTTTTGTTTTAAGCAAAATATTGTTGAAATAATTTTTTTAAATAAGAGGAAGTAGAAAGAAGTAAACTAAAAAAACATGGTAAAGAAAATAACATATAAATATGTGATGTAAGCCTTTACGGTCAGACCACATATACTCAGAAAATCTATCTCGTAAGGAATTCGAGAAGTTGTTATGTCATGATTAGGAAAAGAGAAAAATTCGTGATGGATTGTTGGTAAATAGTGATTCCTGTGTGATATTATGGCTGAATATGTATTAAATGAATTTATATATTTAATGTCAAGCATGTAGCTTGAATCTTTACAAAGTTTTAATACTCAAATTCTTAGGTAAAATATTATATTTTAGAAATAGTAATTGGATAAAGAAGAACACAAGCACTCCAAAAATAGATGGTTTCATAATAGCTCGGTGACAAGGAATTTTTTTACCATTTTATTCCGAAATTTCATTTACTAAGTAGATTAAGCTGGTTTCTTTTTTAAAAA
Organism: Latrodectus elegans; assembly: GCA_030067965.1. Lineage (NCBI taxonomy): Eukaryota > Metazoa > Arthropoda > Arachnida > Araneae > Theridiidae > Latrodectus > Latrodectus elegans. The sequence continues at coordinate 106,971,484 of CM057817.1, read as the reverse complement.
AATTAGCAACAAATTCAAAAATCAAATATAAATTATGTACAAATAATATAAAATTCTTTAAATTTACATTTGTTAAATATGAAATAAAACTGCATCGAATAGCAATCGTTAAAACGTGACGATAGCATCGCTTTATGAAAACACAGATGAGATTATGATTAGCTGTTAAGGAGAAATTGCTGTTCAATGAACGACATTATAAGGCCATAGATGTTGTTTACAAATAAGTCAATGACATCGTGCCGTTAAAAGTTGGATAAATATTTACAGTTTCGTGATAAGATAGTGGTGGATCTTTGTGATTGATCGTTCAATCTGTTGAAAACCACTCGAAGGTAAGGTAAGATAATCTTCTGCTGCTGTTGAAAAGGTGTTTGCGATTTAGTGCAGGTCACAATAAGACTTGCAACTCCTCTTTATGATAAATCTGAACTTATTTCTGTTACAGAAAAGACAACATCAGCCATGAGAACACGTAAAAGAATGTCTTTGACTAGGAGGTTAAAATTTTACTACCCGTTTAACTCTCGCTCCTAGACGGAACATTTGAAATGGGTATGTAATCATTAAATTGGACTGAAACTAAATGGAACTTTGTTCATTAATATGGTTTTAAAGAGCGATTTCCGACATCTTTAAATGTGTAAGGAGAACATACGAGAAATAGACATTTCTTTTGAAAAGAGTGTTTTTATATGACAGGAAAACTTTTTAATTAGGTGCACAGACCAGAACAGAATTATCAATTAACGAAGTTGACATACTAGATCCTACTACTTGCTTAAATATTGCTACAGTTAGAAACCGCACATGGAATTGTCCATGTATAAAGTTGTCATAATCAATGCTATGTGCAATCATATGTTGTCACAATTAGCTAGTCCTTGATTTTGCAAACAGATCATGTTCGGCTTCCCAATGTTTTCCTCAGACATCCATATGAAGAAGAAGCCATAGTCCAAACAGTATAGCTACCATGATAGTGTACACAAACTTAGTCCCATTAAAATACACTACTGGCCATTAAAATTGCAACACCAGGAAGAAATGCAGATAACAAAATGAATTTATTGGACAAATATATTATACTAGAAATAACAAGTGATTAAATTTTCAAAAAATTTGGGTGGATAGATCCTGAGAAATCAATACCCAGAACAACCACCTCTGGCAGTAATAACAGCAGTTATATGCCTGGGCATTGAGTCAAACAGAGATTGGAGTGCATGTACAGGTACAGATGCCCATGCAGCTTCAACACGATGCCACAGTTCATCAACCGTAGTGACTGGCGTTTGGTGACGAGCCATTCGCTCGACAACCATTGACCAGACGTTTTCTATTGGTGAAAGATCTGGAGAACGTGCTAGCCAGGGCAACAGCCGAACATGTTCCGTATCAAGGAAGGTCCGTACAATACCGGCAACATGCGGTCGGGCATTATACTGCTGAAACGTAGGTTTTCGCAGGGCTCGAATAAAGAGTAGAGCCGCGGGTCGTAACACACCAGAAATGTAACGTGCACTGTTCAAAGCACCGTCAATGCGAACAATAGGTGATCGAGACGTGTATCCAATGGCACCCCATTCCATCACACCAGGTGATGGGCCAGTATGACGATGACGAATGCACGCTGCCAGTGTGCGTTCACCACGATGCCGCCAAACACGGATGCGACCATCATGCTGCTGTACACAGAACCTGGATTCATTTGAAAAGATGACGTCTCGCCATTCGTGCGCCCAGGTTCGTCGTTGATCACACCATTGAAGGCGCTCTTGTCTATGACGCAGTGTGAAGGGAAGCCGCAGCCATGGTCTCCGAGCTGAGAGTCCATGCTGCTGCAAACGTCGTCGAACTGTTCGTGCAGACACTTGTTATCTTCCAAACGACCCCGTTTCTTGACTCACAGCTCGTGACGTGGTTGCACGATCCATTACGGCCATGCGGATAATATGCCTGTCTTCTCGGCTGCTAGTGATAGGTGGCTGTTGAGATCCCGCATGGCGTTCCGTATTACCGTCTTGAACCCATCGATTTCATATTCTGCTAATAGTCATTGGATCTCGACCGACGCGAGCAGCAATACTGCGATAAGATAAACCGCAATCCCGGTACGCTACAATTCGACCTTTATCAAAGTCAGAAACGTGCTAGTACGCATTTCTCCTTCTTACACGAGGCATCACAACAACTTTTCACCAGGCAACAATGTTCAAATGCAATTTGTGTATGAGGAACCGGCTGAACAATTTCCTCATTTAAAGACAATGTAGGTGTCGCTACTGGCGCCTGCTTTGCCTGAATGCGCTGAAAAGCTAATCATTTGCATATCACAGCACTTTCTTCCTTTCGTATAAATTTCACGTCTGTAAAATATCGCCTTCTTGGTGTAGCAATTTTAATGTCCAGTAGTGTATATGTGACGCTCCTGGGAAGGTTCTTTCCAAACTTTGGACTAATTTATGCGATTAACTAGCTAGGATATTCATGCAGTTCATTGACTTCATCACAAAGAACATTAGACATATCTTTGAAGCCTATATTGATTTCAGGGGGCAGGATCAATCTTAGTAGTGATAAATGTAATTTTTATGCACCAAGTTAGGAGATATTATATTCTTGTTAGTATCAATAAAATGTTATAAATGTTTATGCCAATTTGTTTGCATACGTTTGGAGTTGTTATTTGCATTCTGTTCATAGCTTCTATTTTGGAAACTAGTCTATTAAAGCAAAAAGCCTATTCGGCAGAGGACGTAATAGGGAATGCTTTGCAAAGATGGTCAGTTTATCAATTTTCAGGATAATAACATCATTAATTTCAGCTGTTAGCTTACCTTTGATTACAAAAACATTATTATAAATTAAATTATTTAAATATTTTATTAGCTTTCCTCTACAAATGGGAAAGTTTTTACGATTCGACAGCAGTTGCCCAAATGACTAGTTAGCAAAATATGTAAGCAATTTTACTATCATTACTCCATATATAAGGAATTTACAAATTGGCAGGTGTGTATGGTTTGAAACAACTACCGCATAACTTGATTTAACATACTAGTATTCCCCGACTGACATTAATTTAGTTAATATTCATTCATTGTATGAAAATTATTTCAACTGAAATTATGAGGTTACTGCAGCAGGGATGCAGTACTTCTAAATAAAAATTTCAAATAATCCTTTTGTTATCATATCACAATTATATAGTATATATATAATTCCTTTATATATCATATATTTTTATTCTATTTGAATCTCTTTCTTATTACTAGTTAATGCTCTATAAATACCAATTAATTAAGTTCTAATTAGTTTCCTAATTTTTTTCATAGAAGATGTCTCATTCATTTCCCATCATTGGTGATTTTAGCAATTATTTTTCCATGTGAATTCTTGTATTCCATTACCTTTTGATATCTCAGTATCTTGAAAATGCTGAATGAATCCATATGAAACAAATGTTTAAAATTTATGGAAGTTAATGAATTCTCTAAAAATTCGAATTTATGGAACCAATGTCTAAAACAAGTCTAAAAATTCAAATAAATTTAAACTATAATTTAATCCAGAAAACAAGTAAAAATAGTTGGAGATTTTGGAACCCATTTCCCATTATTAAGGGAAACTGTAAATTAAATTCTAAGTTAGAACAAAAATCTTCAAAATCTACTTCAAAAATTAAGTAACTGAATAAACTATTTGGTGATTCAAAATTGAAGTAAACTTAATAAAAATTACAAAAAACTCTTAAGATACAAAAATTTGTTTTAATATCAAAATCAAAATATTTTCCCTTATAAAAAGGCATATAAATGTCATTTTATTTCTAAATTTTCAAAAAATAGATTTATTTGTAGGAAATAACTCAATTTAATCAAATTAATTTTTTTTTTTTTACAAAATCATTTTGAAATGTTACAGAGCATAATATTTGATTAACACACTCACATTTAACATAACACACACACATTAAACATTTTATGTTATTTATTAACTCTGTATGCGAAGTACTACTATTTTTATCATTGAAACTGACAGGACAAGATTTAAATTTTTTTTATGACATCCTCGATATATTATCTTCTCGAGAGGATTTTTCATCAACAGTTCGTATTCATCCATCAGTACGAAATGTTTGAAAACCATCAAGTTCCAGCACAGATGAACTTGCCGAAGGGTAACTATATTCTTTGGAGTGCACTTTTCGTGGTAGAACAGCTCCATTTAGAGCCTAAAGTTCAGGATCCAATCCCTGTTGAACAAATGGGAGTTTGTTTTTGTATTTCTGTCGGAGTGTCTACGTATGGCCCATAATCAATGAGCAATTATTCGGAAAAACATTGTGGATGTTTTTTACAAAGTCTTTTGAAAATTAGGGTCCATTCGTGGTGTCAATTCATTACCTTCTGCAAGTATATCTGTATTCAGATGAATCCAATCAATATTTGTATGCTAATGCAACTCTATTTTTTTTATTTCGCATACATAGAACCTCTATTTGCTCTATAGGACTGTATTGATAATTCATTAGCATAATGCTAGATATTAGACATATATAGCTATAATCTCAGTTGCCAAAAAAAAATTGATTATTTTTCCCAATGCAGAAATAAGACACACATTTAGAAAGGAATTATCCATTTAGAATATCATTGTGTGCATTATATATAATACTTATTAAAGAGAGAAAACTATTAAAATAAAAAACAAATATTTTGATATCACATAACTGATGGTATAGCAACCAAAGGATGTTGTTAGGAATTGATATTTACCGAAGATTACTTTGAAGGTGGAATACTGATAGATAGTGGGCCTTCTCGTAAAGGAGGAAATAGACCCAAGTTTCCACTGCAAAGATCGTGGCTGTCTCACTTGGTCACGGTGAGCCTTAAATATATATATGTGTGTGTGTGTGTAAAAATTGGAAATGCATGAATGCATGAGAAAACTCACGTTGCTTAGGGAAAGGTCTTGCATTGAAAATCATCCCCAATTCTTGTCGGTCATTCACAGTACTTAAGGTGCTGCTAGCACTTTCTCGATCAGAATCTAAAATAAGTTAAAACTATTTTAAAACATATTTTTCTTTAAATATAGGAAAAGTATTGAATTATATAAATGCTTAACATGTCTGTTAATTTGAAAATGCTTTTATTGCAGTTTCTTTGAAATTCCGAACATGATTTTCTTTGGTTTTACATAAAAAAAAAAATAAAACTTCAAAAAAGACACTTGAACAAAATAAAGCCAAAAAGAAACTTTTTCTCCTTTAAAGTCTTTTTAGGAATGTAAAACAATGTATGTGTGTGTATAAGCAATGAGTACTTGATTTTGTATACTTTAAAAGACTGTTAGCTATTGGCTGATCATCAACTATAAATTTATTTGGAAGATTTCAAAGAACATACTAATGCCTCGGAGTAACTGAAAGTGGGTTTAATTGAGAAAAATAAAAGCCCAATTAGATCAATTTTCATGAACTTAATCTCATTGATACTATTTATTTAAACATGATATCACTTTTATTTGGTTCAAATTTAATTTTATTTCAGTGGTTGATGCACAGACAATGCCTCTACAAGGATATTGACCTTATCGGTAAATTATTTAAATAATGAGAATCGATTGGTATGAGCTGTTAATACCGCATTAAGACCTAGGTAACTAAATCATTTACATTGTTGCAGACGAAAAGTGTCAAGGAAAATCAATACAGTATTGGTGTGAAAACATTCTGAACAGTTTGAACATGTCCTGACATTACTAAAACGATTCGTCGAGAGCATTTAATGAATTGCTGAGATGCAGCTTAGCGATTTTCGTTAAGTTGAATGAATGGAGAAAGAATTGGTGTCTCAAAAAATCTTGATTTTTTTTCCCTTTGATTTTATTTGCAAGCACTTACCATTTTTCGTTACAATTACTCTCATACTTATTGCTATAGAAGTATTTGAAATCTATATTTTACCTATTAATTCTAGAGTGAATTAACAATTTCAATCGCATACTGTAGAATCCATATTTAACGAAGTGTTCGGAATCAATGAAGCTATTTTAATTCCATTTAATTCATTTTAAATTAAAATGTCTATTACTTATTTGTCAATTTTATCAGTATAACAGACTAGAATATATTTTTAAGTAAATGCGACACAATTCTGTCGTTTTATGTATATCTTTTCAATACTTAACATTAAATTTCTCCTTAAATTATGTAACCCCCCTTCTTGTTTTATCATAACTTATCCAAATTAAATGCCATGACTTTGTTTATTTTAAAGAAATAACATGTTGAAGCCTGAGAAATCTAATTATTTTATATGTGTGCTCGTGAAATGGGAATTTGTGATGAATAATCTTAAAATTCAGCTTCTTTACTAGCAATCTAGCGTAAATTTTATATTGTAATTCAGAATATCTTTCTAAAGAATGTAAAATATCAGGGTACGCAGTTTGAAGCTTCATTATTCGAAGCACTGACTGAATTTCAGGGTACAACCCGGCATCGAACAAGCCCTTACCACCCAGCTAGAAATGGACAAGTAGATAGATTGCACAGACAACTAAAGGCAGCAATCAGGACTCATAGTACAATGGAGTACAGTTATTCCTACTATACTCCTTGACTTCAGGGCTGCATGGAAAGAGGAACTGCAATCAACAGTAGCAGAAATTATGTATGGGACTCCAATCAGGTTGTCTGGCGAATTTTTACGTCCTTCACCTGGTGCAGCTGATCCTGTTACCTTCGTTGGAAAGTTTAAGGAGACTATGCAAGACTTGTTACCGCTAGCTCCTACACAACAGAGACACCGATCAGTATTTGTAAGTAAGGACCTGTCAACATACAGAACGTGAGAAATGACAGAATTAAAAAGGGCTTACAGCTACCTTATGAAGGTCCATTTCAAGTCCTGAGCCTAAACAATAAAGTTTTTAAGCTGCTGACAGAGTAAAGTCAACATAGACCGCTTGAAACCTGCTTACATTGCAAAAGATGAGGAAATTATTTTTTCAAACCGAGCAAATGCTGCAAAAGTCAACTCGAAACAAAACACCTACATCTCCAGTTACAAATGTCATTCTGAAAAAAACGATAACACGCTCAGGGCGACATGTTACTGAAAATACCTGTAAGAAAAACTTTCGCTAGCGCTGGTGGGGGGGGGGGGCTAATGTCGTGGTCACACAGACTTTTAAGTTTCGAAATCCGTGGCGGAGGAATACATCAACTCGTGGAAGGATATCGAAGGTGCTTTAGCAAACAATCTCTACTTAAAGGATTTTCAGACAGTTTTCGCCTCCGCAATCGAATGCGTAGGATCATAAAAACTTTTATGCCCGATTATAATGAAACATGTAAATTAAATCTCTTTATGTAGCATTATATGTTGTTTAACGTTTTTTTAAATATTTTAATAGTTTAATAAAATGTAGTGTTTGAACCAATTCTAAGATTTATTAAATTTTCATATCAAAACACACTAGAGTTGGTGACCTTGACACTACAAACATCATTTATTTTATCAGTACATAAATTTCTCTATGGAATGATTAAACCAAGTGAATCTCTTGACTAGGAATGGAGAAGTATGCTGGTGCAAAAACTAATCAGAACACGTAAAACATAAAATAATAATAAAATATAACATTAATTTTATTTTTATGTTATATTTTTCAATATATATATATATATATATATTATAGATATAATACTAAATATTTAAAGTGTGCACACACACACATGTTATACTATGTATTAAACTTTAAGAATTTTAGTTTCTAAAATTAAAATCCACTTACCACATCCCGAATATCCGGAAGTTGGTCCTTGAGCCTCTGCAAAAACATTATTCCATCGAGCACAACGTTCCCATTCCGCGTCGTCCACTAAATCATGATCAGATGGTAGCAAATGTTGTTCAGTTATGGATGTAGGGGCACCTGATAAAAATGAAAAGTTTGATCGAATTGCTTACCGTGAAGCCAATATCTTTTTCCTTAAGTACTTTTCTATGAACCTCAACAAGATGTATATATAATAATTATTGGTGAGTATCTATATCAAAGAAGACTCAAGACAAATTTCTTCCAAACACTAGACTAGATATTTTTCTTATTTTTGAACCGTAAATGGCTTATTTCAGTACAAGTAATTCCATAAAAATAAGTATCACTGCCAGCAAGAATTGTAAATTTTCCTGTAAAACATAAATTCTACATGCTGCTTTTGAAATTTTCTATTGCCGGAACCGAATTGGTAGATATATCATTCTGATTAGCTATTTACTGAGCCAACCAGATTGTCTCATATCCTATGTCAGAGCTCGTTAAATATTCTCGTGACCTAAGGTCTTTCAGTTGGCGTTATATTGGGTAGGACAGTTCAGGAGTTTATTTAGTAAGGTGATAGGGGTTCAAAATTACGAGATGGTTATTGATGATGAAAATCATTAGTAATTTTATAATAGTAATAATCCAATCAATTTAATGAATCAGAAATGGTTAAAATAGAAGCATTTAATACCACTGTTATAAAAATTTTCTTTAGCTGAGAATTGTCTTGTAAACTGTTTGAACATTTCATCAGATTAGTATTGGAATTCGTTGCTTAAAATGATCTCAAAATTGCACAACTAATTTATAAAGGCCTTACTGGATACTTTTTCCATAAGATAATTCGTCCTGTCCTTAGTGAAGATAAAAGAAGATATTTTTTGCTATTCAAATATAGTATTTTTTATATTTAAGAAAAAATTCAAAATGCAATCGACAATCATTGAGTTAACAACCTTTGATCTTTTTGGAAATGTCAATCTTTAGAGAACTGGACTGATAATTTTTTTTCTTCACATTGTCTATTACTGGGAGTAAATAGATAATTTTTGGCCAAAAATCAAAGTTAGACCATTTGGTTAAACTAGAAGTTCCAAAGTAATTTTGCATCTGAATAAAATTGTGTCCTTTATTTCTGTGTTAGAGAAAGCAAAATTATCATTTAAAAAAAATGAATGCTATTGTACCCAATAAACCAAGCTATTTTTTCTGAAATTTTAACTTATAATATTACACAATTCATACAATTATATTAATGAAATGCCTTTGTGTGTGCATGTAAAGTATTTTTAATTTTTAATGCTTTCAAATGATTCTCAATGCCTATTTACTAAAAATAGTTTCTCATTTTTACTGAATGAACAGCGCTTAGAAATTAATTGCTTAATTCTGAAAATCGTACAAATGAACTGTATGAAAAAATACGGGTTTTCAGTAGCTGCTATTATTTCGAAATTAAGATTACAGATACTGAGTATACACTTAAACATTTTAATGTAATCATATTAGAACATATTTCAGTCCCGATACATTTTAAATGATTTACTACTATTACACTGAGGAACATTATTAAGCATTTTTTTAATCAGGGGATAACTAATAAAATAGTTGTGTACTTTATTCATTTAAAAACACAGGAAATAAGTAAATACATTCTTGAAATATTTAATTGAATCATATTCACGTGTAAATATTGCACTTTTCATAAGCGCGAGAAAGGTAACAATTATTATTACAAGTAATATAAATGCTCGCATATTCGCTGAAATTCACTAATATAAACTTTTCAAATAATTAAACTCAATATAAATAATGGTAGCAATTTTCTTGAAACATACAAAAAAGTGCTTAAAAATAAATATTGACATCATTTTTAAAGAATTTTTGAAATCTTAAGCACTAGTTATTTTCAAAATTCTGTTCAAATAACACTTTTCCTTAAGCCATAGAATAATTAATAATTTCAATTCAAACGTATGTTAAGTAAAATAATTCTAACAATTTTTATAAAATGAATGTTTGGTGGAGCTGGTTTACACGAGTTATACGAATGGTTAATAAATTAAAAGAATTATGTTCTTTAGCAAAATAGTAAAGTGATGCGAAAATATTGCAACACAAGGTTAAACATATCTGGCGAAAAAATTCCTATATGTATATATATATATATATATATATATATATATATATATATATATATATATATATATATATATATATATAGACACACACGTATATATTGGGACATATATATATGCGTGAGCGTTTTGTGCGGTTATCAGTAGAACTTTATCTGCATGTTTTTGATGGGGCCAAGTAAACAAACGTATATCTAAAACCAATAACTAAATTCATGCTTTTTTTTGTTTTCCGACCATTAATTAAATGGATTAATTAAAATTTCTCTCTCTTTTTTTTTTTTTAAAGAAAGCCATATCTTATTTTGCAAGACCTCTAAAGAGGGAAAACGCAATTTTAGTTCTTTTCCCTTATTCAAATTGATGTCAAAAAAAAAAAAAAGTACAGATCTTTGTTTCCAAATGTTCTCACGATATTTGTTGATGACATTTGAGATAAACTCAAGTAAAATGAGAATTTACACTTGGCTCAGCAATCCTTCCCAACTGATCCGAGTGGTTCACTTTATAAATCAAATACAGGAAACTGTGCTAGCTGGATTGCTATAAAAATCGGAGGTTTCTTTTCATATAAAAATTTCCCAATTGATATTAAAATCGGAGGCTTCTTTCTATATGAAAAATTCCCAATTGCTATAAAACTCCAAGCAATTTTTCAAACAGTTGCCAGATAATCACTCCCATTTTGCTCTTTAAGTAAAGATAAGAAAGTAGTAAAAGTGATTTTAGAGAAAAGAACAAAATATGGAGAAATTATCCTTATAGTGATTGAGAAACAAATCACATTGATATTTGATGATAAAAAAATTACAGAAATTAAGAAAGTTCTAAATTATAAACGTACAACTAAAATTATTGAACCAAAATTAGGGTTGTTGTGACACCTGACAAGCCAAGCTCGTTTGCCGAAGACTCTGCGAATTTAAGTCAGAAGCGTACATCTTTTGTTTAACCAGAGCACCACGAAGGTGAAAGTGCGTCTTCGATCTAAGATTCCTCCAACAGATGGCCCCACCGCAGAATCCACTCCCTCAAATTTGACTTTGAGCTGGAGGAGGAGGAAATTTTCTCCAGATCATTACACTCATGGTAACTGCTTAACCACCAACCACAAGACTTGATTCCGCGGATTTAACGAGCACGTATATTGCGCGTGGGTCTTTAGCGTCCTTGGGAACTGAGCCAATTGGATGGAAGACAAATGCCACGTTTAGAGTTATTCTAACTTATAAATTCAAAAAATTATGAACATTAAAAATTTATTAAATATGAAGAGTTTGACTGCATATATAAAAATAGTTACAAAATAAAGCGCAAGAAATAAATTCAAATTCCAGTTAAAATTTAAAAATGTAAGTAAAACGTCTACGGGATACATATTGTCTAGAAATAATGCTAAAAATACTTACTATATTGAACGATCAAGTATTGAAGTGCATCATATAAGGCATTACCGTATTGATTATCAATGGAACAAAATTCTTGTCTGGTCATTCTGCAGAGTTCTCTTCCGGTCAAAGTGTTGAAAATTAGCATATTGACATCTAAAAGATCAACGCGGTTTTGATTTGCCCAATGAAATATCCAGTCAATAACATCACCAGATTGCCATTGCTCAGGAGCCTTAAATTGCCATGGTTTTTCAGCCTCTAAATCTCCTATATCTGGAAGTAAATCTAATACCTTATAATGCAAGTTTTCTATTACATTTGTAATAATTTATTTATTTAATATGTATAAAATACTTGATTGATCAAATAAACTTCTAAACCTATTAGATTTGGTTAAAAATTACCGAAGTAAAACCATTATTGCTTTATTGAAGAATAAAAACGAGATGTGGCATTAATTTATGCTCTTCTTTTGTTTGTTCTAAATTGATTTTTGATACTACGTTCTAATGAGGAAATACGCAGCAACATAATCTAATTTAGAAGCAAAGGTTCTTGTAATTATTTCCTGATGTCATCACGGGTGGAGTATTTGGACTGTGAGATTAGATATTTGTACCTTTTATTTAGGCTGAAAAACCCATGTTTATTTAAGAAATCAGAATTTACTTACATAAAAACATTATGCAGTTTAAGTTTAATTATATAAACAAAGATATTAAAAGTAATAAAATATTGTATATCATAATATGCTGAGTAAAAAATCAGAAACTTGCAACAATTTATATATATATATATATATATATATATATATATATATATATATATAAAGCGGTATCAAATTAATTTGCAATATTTATAGTCACACAGAGCGCATTTTTTTTATTTTCTAATCAATCATTACTTTATAATTTATTAATTTCTTGAGTAGTAAGCAAGTCAACTTATTAACTGTTAATAAACTGTACCTGCACTTTGCAACCATCTAGTGATGACATATTGAAATGAAAATTGTTCTAACAAGCTTGTAGACCTATGTATATGTTGCTGTCCATTATCAGGCTCTATATTACTATTTCATCACTCTATACAAAAAAAGATGGTAGCACATAATTCTAATCATGGCGGAAACTCTATCTACTTTAATTTTATAATCTTAATAATATTGATGACATTAAATAAAATCAATATATATATATATATATATATATATATATATATATATATATATATATATATATATATATATATATATATATATATATATATATATATATATATATATATATATATATATATTGAGTATTTCGTTTGTGAGTTAGATAGATTAGATATTTGTAGAAACTTCTGTACCTTTTATTTAGGTTGAAAGTCCGAAGTTTATTTATGATATCAGAATTTGCTTATATAAAAATACTATGCAGTCTAAATTTATTTACATAAAAAAGATATTAAAAGTACTAAAATATTGTATATCGTAATATGCTTAGAAAATTTTATACCTTCAAAGCTGAATTGTCTCTGGCCAGTTGACAATAGATCTTGAGGAGTACTTGGAGGCATGTGGTCACTGCTTTCAAAGATGACCGGCTGCAAATCTCCGTATGAGATTTTTCCATTTTCTTGTTCATAGAAACGAAGTTGCTCATCCATGTATATCGTCTAGAATGAGAAATGTAAAAAAGATGTTGCTCTCATAAGATACAAGTCCATTGTATCGTCGAAACACTAATTTATGGCAGTGGTGAAGCATGATGTAATCGCAAATTCGTTTATTAGTGCAAAAAAAAGTGTAACTGCTTACTACTTATTAAAAACGAAGTTCTTGCATTATCTATTGTCAAGCACATAAAATGTAATTATATAGAGGAAATTTTGACAACAGCATCTTCATTTTCGATATGTCTATTGTTAATTGAAATGTAAGAATTCCCAGTGTTAGAAATTCTACCTGCTTTTTTACATTTCTATTATCAGCACAAAATCAATGCAGTGAAAAATATCATATGATACTTTTATTTATATAATTATTATGTCTAATGCTACTGTCCTATTACTCGTATTTTAAATAATTGTGATTTCTACTATTTTGTGATGATTTGTTCAAATCACATATTTTCATCAAACGGAATGTGAAATATGCTTATTAATGATTAGAATTTTATGATTATTTTGCAAGATAACTATATAGTAATTGTTCTTAAAAATAGTGTTGGTATTTTCCATATTAAGACCTAAGAAAATCAGCATTCTTTATATTATAAACTGTCAAATATCGGTTCTCTTTATATTATGACAATTGAACGATGATATTCTTTATATTTCCGATGAAAAATTATGAACTCAATATAATTGTATTTATTTCATTCAGATTAGTTATTGAACATTATTAAACTATAATTATTTTCAAAAGTTATTAATTTAATTATAATAATGAATTAACATGTATTTGTATAAGTTGTTCAGTGAAAAATATCCTGCATCATTTCTGGCGCAGGAAATTTAAACGCAACAAGAATACTTTTTTAATACGCTTACATTATTTTTTAAAAAAATTCATTGTATTTTTGCAAGACAACTGAGATGAAAACTTCTCTACAAAGGATATTATTAGAGTCAAATTATGCATCAAATAGTTGAATCATGGTTTGAAAGATCAAGATAAAAGAATTGTGAAAGATCCCAGAATAATGTTTTTTTCAAAAGCAAAATAAAAGGAAGTTTGGGAAATATTTATTTCAACTTAAAAAGCATAGTTATACCATGTACCACGACTTCAAGCAAATGACTCGAAGCAATGGGGAAAACTACGCAGCATACTTTGAGAAATTCTTTAGTGAAAAGTGTTTTGTATAGGAAAAAGAAAAAGTAAGGGAGGAACGTGAGGTGCTGTCCTTTATTAGACGGCAATTGAAAAATAAATTTAATTTCACAACAATTCACTTTTGAGATGCAGAAAATTTGGATATGACTTCATAAAATTGTGATATGTTTATTCTTGAACGTAACATAATTTTGATATCGCTTAGTTATTATAAGTATTTGCTTGAATCGATAATAGAGAAATTTTTACCAAGTTTTCAATGTTTTTAAAATTTATAAAAAATATTCAATAAAAAATTATTTTTACGTAACACAATAGTAAATATAGATAATTTATTTATATTCCATGTGTGTACACATATGTTAAATTCATTTTCCTCATTTCTTTTTATTAATTTAATGTACTCCCATTTTTTAAATTGTATAATTTAACATACATTTCAAATGTTCTGGATCTGAATTAGAAGAAAAATCCTAATTTTTTTTTTAAACTTCAAATAATCATGAATTAACTTCTAGGCTGTTGTTAGTTTTCATAGAGTTCATGTGTACTGGTCATTGTTAAGTGTGCAAAAATATGTTTTCATGTTCAGGTGTCTTTTGAAAGCATAAGATTCATAACCAAATTACTGAAAATGCATAATTTCTTTTTTCCATACTGTTTATAAATAAGTAAATCTACATCAAAGAAATAGGATTACTTTATTACCATTTGAAGTAAATGATGTCTTAGAACTATTTTTACAATTTTGTTTCAATAGTAGAAGTTTATTAAGTCTATTTTAACCCCTAGTCATTACATACATTGTATCACATAATTGAATTAGAATGTGGATTTAATATTAAGTTGATATCTTTCTTGTATCTCTCGATTTCAATAAGGTTACAGTTACATATATATTACACTACTACCCAGAAAGAGTTTCATTTAATAAATTTAAATCATATTACTTTGCAAATTGGAGAAGTTTATTATTTTGCATATTATACAAAATTTTAATTACATACCAGAATACGATATTGGAAAAATATCAGATCATACCCTTTACTTTCGAAGTATATAACAAAGTTAACGTTTAATACTTGAAATGATCTTTCCCTTTTTCTAAATTTTCAGTGGCTTCATATTATTAAAAAAAAGTGACTTTTTTAGTCGTTTTGCGGTAAATTTTTGCACATGAATTCGATTTTAATCTACATTTTAAAAGAGACTCCGAAAGACTGCGAATATCGATGTTCATTTGGAGTCGAACCCATGAGCAGTTGAATTGAATTATTTGAAAGAAAACCGAACCAATTAAAAATGTAAAAATTCAGCTGTGTTTTATTTTCATACCAATTAAAACAGATGATGCAGAGCGGTGAACAATGCATGTTCGGCATCAATCAAAAATCTCTGTTTTTGTGATCTGTAAAAATCAAAGACTGAAAAAATATCTTTGCTTATCGGGAGTCAGGCGATGCAAATTTTCAGTAAAACAAATCATCAAAAATTATACATCATGAGTAATTTGAATGCCAGATCTATTAGATTTTATGACTGAAAAGAAACTGAGCAGCTCATACAACTATCAAATTACAAATTCCTTTTCACAGTTGTCAAAATGAAATAAAAGCTAGAAAATCAACTTGTGTTTATTACTACTAAACATATAAAATGCAAGTGATCATGTCTAAGTAACCATTAAAAAATTGGCAGAAGTTAAGAATTTGTTTTAATGAATCATATCTAAAGGTAAGGAAAAAAATTTAAAGTAATATTTACATTTTTTCTCAGATAAAAATAATAGAATGAAAAATTTAAATTATATTGAAGCCATTATGAATATAATTTCATTTTTGTACATTTTAAATGAAAATTTAAGGAAAAAATTCCTGGTTATTTGATAGACTTTTTTTTTAGCTAAATATGAGCAAATTTCTCGTTTTTGAATGCACTGCGGATTTTTCTCTCTATTTGAAATCAGCTTCCTATTTTGCTTAACTATCGTGAATGCACGAGAGTATCATTCAATTTCTACAATACGTAGTACTCGATGTTATCACTGTTTCTCAATAAAAATTGAAATAAATAATGATGGAAAAAAGATAAACACGCACTATAAACTTTTAGAGAGGATTATCTAATTTTGTAAGCAATCTTCTATCTGATAACCCAGAGTGAAATATCTTTGGAAATCCTTCTGAAGAGAAGAGAAGACACTCAATCAGATATCGTTAGCATTTTAACAGGAGCAGGAGTGTAACAAAATATGAGTACATAACTTTAAATAGGAGTATCCAGCATAATAAGAAGCCCATCTATTTTTGAACCATTCACTTCAAATATATGCTTCTAGTTAATAGTAAATTTTTATCTAGAAATACATTTTATAAAGTACTCGAAATTTTACTTTTTTATACAATCCTTAAGTACTTATAATGATATTCAGAAAATTTTTATTTATTTATTTATTTATTTTTGTTCTTACAATTAAAAATTAATTTTGAACACGTTTAAAACCGAATATGTTATTAAAGCTTGAAGATTTCCTTAATTAAGAGATGAAGTTATTCTAACTTGAAACCAATTTATTTGTTAAGAAATATCATTAAGATGTCTCATGCGTAAATAATAGTAATCATTAAAAATAAGGTAAAAAGTTATTTAGTTTTATAAATATTTCTTGTATTTTAGCTGTAAATATTTTAATTGTAAATATTTATAATTAATATTTATTTATGAACAAATTATTAGTGTAATTAGTAATTTACATAATTAATAATTTGCTTATGAATAGGAACATATAAATATATTTATGCACCTATTCATAGGCAAGTTATTAATTATGAAATGAATAGGCAAGTAATAATTCAAAAGCAAATTATTATTTATGTTATGAATAGGCAAGTAATATTTCATTTAATTTTTGCTTATAGTAGAAATTAAAGTTAAATTTTCAAAGAAAAGAACTTCAGCCGATATAAGGTGCATAGTGCATATCTGAGATCAATTATGTTTATCCATTTAGACATTAAAGATTATTATTATTTTTATATTAGAGATTTTTTAGATTAAAATATTTAATGGAAGCATAATTTATTTTTTTTAGGATTTATTATATTAATATGACCCATTTTTATAAATGTTGAAATGTAAACTTTGCAATAACATTCAATTAAAATTTATAAAAGTCTGGCTTTTATGATATTCTATTCTCATTGGGAAGAAATTATCAAATGACGAGATTAATATTTGAGCGTCCAATAGTGCCTCTTTTAAGAGGAGATTCTGAGCCGTGATTAGATAAAGTTTTAATGGGATGGTGTCCCAGGGTATTTCACTGGGTCCAGATGGAGCCCCATCTGCTTGCGTTCTACAGTTCCTTTACGGATTTTCAACAGAAAGGTTTCTCTCTTTATAAAAAAAAAAACTTATTTTTCTTGTTGCGATACTTGATCTCATTGGTATCAATCAACTTTTGAATTTTTTGTGATTCTAAAAATAGAAAATTCCCCTTCAACGAACACGATTAAAGTTCTAAGTTTTAACAGAAACTAAGAATTATATTGAAATTTAATTTTGGGAAAATAATGTTAGTCTTAAAGAAAAAGGGCATAAAATTACTCTCAAAGAGAGATTCTGTAGGGTCATTCAGTTATCGTTATGGATAATTTGGAAGAACCCATTATCTTGAATATCTTTACATCGAATTCATCGTTGTTTAAAAAAATACTTTTAGTTACAATCTTATAACATCTATCTCAAAATTTTCTTAATATCAGGGATAAATGTTTTTATTATATATACTAGATGGTAACATCAGATACTGCTAATATTTAAAATACTCTCTGAATCATCATTATTGTTATAATATTATAATAAAATGTAATACATAAAAAATAGGACTTTAAAAATATCTGTTTTAAAGTCGCATGTCTTAGCATGTCGATTGATTGTAGATTGTTAATTCCTTTAAAATGAGTAAATAATATCTTAAGTTATACGCAAAATTAGAAAAACAAACAGAAAGATGGGGTTTAGGACCTAAAAATTAAGTCTTCGCAATTCAATGAAATCTGGTCTTATAAAATTAAATTTTTGAGATCTACATTTGGATGATAGAAAATAATTTCATTAGATAGTGTCTAATACTAATGACCCATTAAAAAATTATTTTTCCAAGTTCTTTTAAACATTAGATTTTTATGATGCAAAAAATAAATACTTATCAATATAAAATATTTTTTATGTTGAAATATTGCAAGAATTCTATTTATATGAATTTTAATATATATAATATTTTAAAGTATTAGGTAAACTTACGAACTTCTTGGATTTTCATAGTGTTAACTCTTATAAATTGTCAAATCCTCATCACAATACTCACCCCTAAATTTCTTATTAATAATAAACGTATTTCTCTATATCCGTTGCATTAAAAAAAAAAACCTTCTTACTTTCAACACTAAACAAAAGTCATAATCTTGTTGGAAACATATTTGTGAATTCAAACACATTTTGAGGTGTGTTTCTCTAAAGATTTTAATTTATTTACAGAACTAACATGTGAAAAATGTATTGTACTCTATTAAAAATAAAAATATTGTTCCGGTTTCTTAAAAAGATGCCTCTTTTGAAGAAACCTAGTGTCGCCTTAACTTCCCTAGATGACTCCGAAGAAGGAAGCGCACTGAGGTCTCGATTCTTCAACTTAGCCGATGGCCTTTTTTTTTAAATAAAAATTCTGTTTGGCTCCTTTCAGATCTTAGAGGAGGGAAACCAAGCCCGTGAAGCAGGCTCCTGCTTGTAAAACAGGAAAAAAAGATCCTCAATATAAAAATGGGTAATCTAAGGGGCTACATTTGTTTCCTCAAACTGTTTCCTTGATCATTTTCTTTGTGATTATTAATTTAGTGCTCCATCTGTTTGGATATTGTTCAACATTGTACGACAATGGATTAAATGTTGGTATTGAGAATTCGTTACATGTTTTTTAAAAACAGTAACAACGTGTCGAGTAATTTTTTTATGATTAGTAATTTGAAGAAGTGAAATAATTCTCTTCCTTGAGTAGTTGGATATACATCAGTAAGGAGGGCGTATTTTTCTCTGTAAATGTCTGTTAATTTCTAATTGCATTTCTTGTATTTATGAATAAATATATCTCAAATACGCCCTAAACTCATACAAAATACTTTATAAAGGATTTTGGAATACAAAATTGTCCATGATTATTACCATTTTTAAAATTAAAAGGACGAGGAATGAACTTTTTCGATGTGGCTCAGTTATATATATAAAGTAGATAGAGAATCCTTCTGCTAGTCATCTGAGGGGAGTAGAAATGAAGGCTCCTCTTTCTCTGAAATTATATAAATAGGAGCCAAGTTATAATGTCCTCCTTTTTAGAAGTAAAACTTCAGTCATTAGAAGTAAATCTTCAGTCATACAGTCAGTTATTGAATGATTAGGAATGCATACATTTTATTTCTTAGAGCATGCAAGGATGTTAAGATAATTATTAGTTTTGTTAGGGAATTATAAATTTTTCTTCCCTTGAGAAATATGATTAAGTTCCACTATAAGCAGTTTTCTCGAAAAACAATAAACGAGGATTTTTTCAAAAAGTTTTAGAGTATATTTGCGCTATTAAACTATTTAATATATTAGGAGTGTCAAAGCTAAATGGAAAATTTTGAATTTTCCCGGTTTTCTTCTCAGGATCATGTAAATACGATTCCTTATCCATAAAAATTGTAAATGTCTAAGAAGCTTCACAAAATAGTTTTAATTTATTTGATTATAAATTACGCAATGTCAAGGTTAAGTGAAGCACATAATAAATATGCGAATATTTACTGTTTAGCAGATGCATTATAGAGGTGCAACTCTCTGTTCGTTGGTTGGATATGCGAAAATTCGTTAAAAGATATTCAAGATCAAAAGAATTGCAAATTAAGCAAAAATGTGGATGTCTTAACCAAAGATTAGATGTGTGAATTACAATTCACACATTTGACCATGATTATTATTGTATCCTAATGTCTTTTCTAGAATTTTATTCAAAATTAACAACATTACGGTCTTGTGGAGCTGAAAGTAAAAAAAAAAAAAATGCTAATAAATTCCTGTATGTGATCCAATTCTGATGAAAATTGTCATATTAATTGAATAAAAACTCACAATTTATTGAGATCACTATAAGGGATATACTTAAATTACCTATTAATTGAAATTATGAGAGCACTTATACGTGCAAAGTAAGGTAAATATTGCTTTAATACATGCAAAAAACACTTATAATGATTAGTAAAATATATATACTAGCTGTACACATGAAACTATCATGTATTTGCTATTATACATTACTGCATGTTAAAATATCTATACCTCATTATTTAATGCAGAGCTTTATTCATCATAATTCACCATTCAGGCATTGCGAAAATATACGAAACGCATACATTTCTGCTATTGTTCGCAATGTGTGCATCATTTCTATATATAAAATTATTAATTTAGTTTTCGTAGGCTAAAATTTTCTTCGGGGTTGAAATGAGAGGGAAATGGAGTATGAATTATATCAAGATATCTCGGTTTCTGTCTAACTTAATGTGAAAAAGTAAGTTTAATTTCGAAATGTTGATTACCATATTTATAATTAAAACATAATTAATGATGATTTGAACTTTCTGTAACGTTGCTTATTCACAATGTAATTAATTTAAGAAATGCAACATCCTGCTCTGGAACATTTTTGGCTCCATGAAAGAA
Organism: Latrodectus elegans; assembly: GCA_030067965.1. Lineage (NCBI taxonomy): Eukaryota > Metazoa > Arthropoda > Arachnida > Araneae > Theridiidae > Latrodectus > Latrodectus elegans. The sequence continues at coordinate 106,950,530 of CM057817.1, read as the reverse complement.
GTACGTGACTCTTTTTCCATTTTTAAAATTATGATCAATGCCAAATATATTTGGGAGTAGAAAAAAAAAACGGATATCTTTTTTTTTCTCATATTGCAGAGCGCAGTACGTAAAACCGGCCAGTTGAAACATCATAGTATATTGCATTTTAACAAATATTTGCTTAATACATAACGTTTTAGGCAACAAAATTCCTGTGTGTAGGACCCATATTCTTTGAGACGATAGTTAACTGTAAATTTGGTTTGGGAATCCTAGAGGAGTTTTATTCAAATTTTCCAGAAGAGAAGCTTCAGTTGTGTTACTTGCAGCAGGACGGTGCCTCAGATCAGATCATGATCGTCAAGTGTAAATGATCTTGAAGACGATCAACAAAGGCTTGTGGCCTCCCTTGTCACTTGAGCTGTCCACTTTTGATTTTTATTTGTAGGATCTGTTAAAAGGAAAAAATTCAAACCCAATTGAAGAGCTCAAGATCAGTATTTAGGAAGGAGCACAACAAATTCAAGAGTATATATTAATCTCCTGAAGCGTGCTTACATATGTAGAGAAATGAACAAAGGGCACTTTCAGCATCTACATTGAGAAAGAGAGTAATAATATACATTACCTTTCACAGAGGGTATTAACACATTTTTAGAGCGATTTTGCGGCCGTTTAATTAATGTTCAAAATGTAAAGATTTTTTTTAAATGTTCGATCTGATAGCCTTTTTTCTGGACTATAAGTGTGCATCGTGATTTCCATGATAGAAGAGAATTTCGCAATATTTCCAGGGGTTATTGCTTCCTCTTCCACTACTTTCCAGAGTCATCTATTGTGGTGGGTTTGCGTTTAGAAAGAGTATTTTTTAACAGACCAAAGGCACAATAGTCCATAGGTTAAATGTCAGGAGACTTTGCAGGGATATGTTGAAAATGTATACATGTAATACCTGTATTAATCATCATTTTTCCTAGGAATGCACTAGTAGTTTTCGAAGTATGACTTATAGATTTGTCTTGATGAAGTTTCTCTTTTTGAAAGTCATTGGGATAAAGAAGTGGAATTTCTTTTGTAAATATTGGGTGTAAAATCTTCTCCTGATAGTACGATGAGTTGATTTTAACATTTCTTTCCACTCTTCTTATTTTTAATTTCCCATTGTAGGGATTGTCCCTGCGACAATCATAAACCCCTGAAACTTTCTTTACATTGACGGAAACGAGTTCGTACATTTTTTTCTCCTCATTTTCTATAGTAAAAAGACCTTTTTTGTTACAGTCATTTAGGTAAACCCATGCTTCATCAAGGGTTACAATGTTTTTCCATTTATTTCATGCTAAGTGGTTTTCATACAGGATTCTACAAAATGTTTTGCGTTGAGCCACATGTCTCGGCAGAAGCTGGTGAACATTATGCTCTCTTGCATTTTTAAGTTGTAAATACTGGTTTATTATTTTATTTATTGTTGATAAAGATGTATCTAAAGACTTTGCAATTGATTTCTGTGTTGGCGGAATTTCTCTTGATACAAGCAATTTCACTTTAGAAACATTTGAAACAGTACGTACCTTTTATAGATATTCGTTTGGAGTCTTCTTTCTATGTAGAAGTAATGATTGACAGTTTTTACCTGTCCGATTAATAATATTGCTTATTTTGCACTTAGATGTTTTAATACCATGCATTTCACAATGTTTTTGAATTCTGGAATAAGAACGTTTATCTTCAGAAAGCGCAAAAACATATCCTTCTGTTCACAGCATGCTTATATGTGGCATTTTGAAAGAAGAATAAATTAAAAAATAGCAGACGATATTTCTCATTTCAAATAATAAGCTGTTGCCAAACATTTTTTTTCTAAAACATTTACTTTTTTTAAATTCGTTATCGAAATCTTTCTAAAAATGTGTTAATACCTCCGTATTTAATACGTTAACTTTACGGGCCGGTTTTATTGACTAGCTATTTTATTATAAAAATTTGATTTCTCATAACTCGACATAAATTTCTGGTTTCAAATAGCTTAAATAAAGTTTTAGCTAGTTAAACATATGTTTAATACATCAATTTTCATCGTGTAACGTCGTATAACTTCAAACTGTTGAACATACTTGCATACATGCATTTAGTGCAATTAAAACTTTTCAAGAGCCTAAGAGACATATACCATGGTGATTATTTCAGGTAAAATATTTACCATACAGCTTGTATTCCTTTCAAATAAAAATACTCGAATAAAACTTATTTGTAGGGTACTATACAACTCTTATATAGAAGTCTTCTTTACATATTATCAATATTAGTAGGAAAGTAAAAGATCTGTTTTAAAATGATTTTCAATTTCATAAATTACTTTTCCTGTCACACATAGTTTAGTAAAACAATTTGTTGGCATTCAATGAAATCTTAGTGAAAAACTTTGAGCTGTAAAAACTAAGTTCTTTTTAAACATAGTTGACTAACACAAAATCAAAACAACATTTTACTAAAAACCACAATAAATTTTACTAAATATGGTAGACCTGTAAGTCATATTAAGAATTGGTTTTTGTATTTATTATGAAAATGCATTTTACAATTTAAAATTTTAGTTCCATGTGAAAAATGCATTAATTTGAAACATTTTCAACTTTTATATCATTGCTCTTTGTTGATATTTTGTTTTGAGGAAAGGTCATTCAAAGATACTCCTGACAAAATGATTTACAGGCATTTATGGTTTGCATTATCGAGATGTTTCAATCCAGATAAACAAAAAAGTATGACGAAATTGTTGGAGTAAAAAAGAGTGTCAACTCTAAGGTGTGGAATTGATTCCAAAAGTATACTCTGAACAACTGAGCCTTGTAAACAAAAACGTTCATGTGTTATCAGAAAAAATATTTGCCTTTTAAAAATCTATATTTTCAGAAGTATCACATATGAGAGATATGTGAAAACTTATCTGTTTGTATTTCTAGTTTCTATTATCATTCCGACCGGGCAAGGTTTTACAAGCTTAATACTTATCACAAATGGGAAAACAGTTTGTGTATTCTCAAACTTGCTGGTGGTTCGTATGTAATAGCTGTGCAACGTGGCTTAAGAATGAAGAAGAACTGACGTGTAAACAAAGCATTTAATTGTTATTATCAATTCAAGAACACTGTAAATATTTTTCTTACAAAATAAATGGAATAAGTTAGATTAACCTTTGGACGCGTGTCGTGTCACGAAAGGGGCACATAATAAATGTTTGTGCATAAACTTGGTGATTGGTTGTTTGGGGTTTATGGCACAAAGTTCAAAATTGGACATCCTGTGCCAACAGTAAGATTTTTGTAGTTTTATTTTTATTTTATTTTAATTTAATTAATTTTTTTCGCAAATCCAAGTAACTTTAAAAATTTTAAAAAACAAAAATCTGTATTTAAATTATTTTAAAATCTAATTATAAAATATAAAAAAAAATCAAATATATATATATATATATATATATAATTTTAATTTTTAAAATACAAATTAAATAAAATGTATGAAGCCAATTGCGTTCAAGAAAGCGAATAGGTTTTTATGGGGTGGATCCCCTATTATATCAAATAAAGTTATAAAATCAGTACTAAAAAGTCTAAACGTTGTTGGTTAAAATCATGACATGAAATTAAAATATGATAAATAGTGAATGGTTCATCATATGTTTCACACCATGGATTAAGTTGTCCACTTAAAAACAAATGTTTGTATGTGAAACGTGTGTCCTATACGAAGGAGAGTTAATTTAATATCAGCACTTCGTAAAGGTAAAACTGATAATAAAGTGAGGGATGAAAAGATGGTATGCAACTTGTTTCCGACCTGCAAGTTCCACGATTCCTGCCAAAGACCATTTATAAAACTTTTTATAACCTCTCTCACATCTGAGAGAGGAACCGATGATAAAATTGAATCTGATGCAGTCTTTGCAGCTGCATCTGATCTCTCATTTCCTTTAAGACCCATGTGGCTTGGTATCCAACAAAATACAATTTTTCCCCCTTGCCAGCAAGGGAATCCAATGCTTTGAAAACTTTGGACACAACTGGATGACAGGTAACGCTATTGCTTCTCAAAGCCTCTAAAATACTCATACTGATAAAGACTCATATCTAAAATACTCATATAGATACAATATTGATGATAATCACCTGTATTCACGTGCTGAAGAGCATAATAAGTAGCTGTAGCTTCAGCAGTAAAGATGGAGCAGGATGAATGTAGGCTGTATTATTGATAAAAACTCCACAGCCGACATGCCCTGCGGTTTTAGATCCTTCCATGAATACAGGTTTGTGATTGGTTCTGACAGCGATGAGAATAGTATAGCTGTTGAAAAACTTCAGATGTTCTGTCCGATTTTCTAAATTGAGCAAATATATTTATAAAAGTATTTGTTACTTCATACCAAGGTGGGTATACAAATTGGTCAACAGTTTCTATCCGAACATCACATTGGTCTTTGAGCCAGAGATGTGATTTGGCTCTTGTAAGAAAAGGTGGGATGCTCAATGGACGAGCATCACATAATGAATGAACAATGAATTTAAGAAAGGCATTAGGGTAACAATGAATTTAAGAGCATTAGCATTAGCGTAACAATGAATTTAAGAAAGGCATTAAGAACCATAGAGCGTAACAAATGATCAGGGATCGACATGATCTTCGCATAATAACTGAGAGACTGCTGCATTCGTCTCAGGTCTAACGGTAATTGATAGCATATCACGTATAGACTCTGGACGGGGGATGTGCGGAATGCCCCAGAACATATCCTCAAAGTAGAGTGATGAACTGTGTCCAATCTTCGTAAAACAGAAGATCTAGCCGATCTATAAACAACACATCTATAGTCAATGCGGAATGGAATCGATGACTGATAAATTCGAAGTAGTGAAGTGCGATCTGCGCCCCAAGATGAATTTGACAACACCTGGAGGATATTAAGCGATCGCTCACACTTCGTCCACAAATACAAAACATGCGGAAGAAAGATTAATTTTCGGTCAAAGATAATTCCCATAAATTTTATTTCATTGACTCTTTGTATTGGAGTGTTGTTGATATTTATCATTTGATCATTATGAAGGCTAGTGTTTCTACAGAAATGGACACATCTACTCTTGCTAGGTGACAATGTATGGCCATTCTCAGCCCACCATGCAGCAATCTTATTAACTGCTGTTTGCAGTTGTCTCTCAATTAACCGCATATTGAAACCCGGACATGATATTTGCAGGTCTTCAGCATAGAGTGTAACCTTTATTGATGGTGGTAATTGATGTAAGATGTTACTGATGATTAGGTTAAAAATGGTGACACTTAAAATGGAGCCTTGAGAATCACCCTCAGCTTGAATAAAAGTATTGGAAAATATAGTTCCAATACGAACTTTAAAAACACGGGAGCTAGAAACATTTTGTTGGAATATCGGAAGATTACCCCGAAAGCCAAAATTATATAATGAACGGAGGATTCCATATCGCCATGTACGGTCGTATGCCTTCTCAATGTCAAAGACAATGGAGACCAGATGGTTCCTAAGCACAAAAGCGTTGCGGATTTGGGTCTCCAAATATGTGACATTATCATGAGTGGATCTCCCTTTACGGAAGCCACTCTGATTGATATGTATACATTTCTTTCCTTCTAAGGCATATACGAGACGGGCGTTGGCAATACATTCGAGAGTCTTACAGAAGCAACTTGTCAGAGCTATTAGTCGAAAATGTGAAGGGTCTGAAGGATCTTTACCAGCCTTAAGAACCGGAATCAATATCGCTTCACTCCAAGCTGATAGAAATTTCTTTTCAGTCCAGATCCTATTGAACGAAAGTAATAAGTTAGATAAGGAGTCTGGACTTAAATTTCGAAGCATTTGATAGTTGATTCTATCAGGACTTGTCATCACCTATCATCATCAGGTCCTGTCATGCTCATATCATGAGCATGCTTTAATACTCTCTTCAAATTTAACAACCTAAATTCGCAGTTGTAAGGCAAGTTTGAACCGTTGTTCACCATGGTTGAAACGAATTGGTGTTCGTTCAGTGCGAATCTTAGTCTTTAAAAACGAAGGACTGTAAGAGTCGTTGCTTGAGACACTTGCAAAAGTTTCACCAAGGGTATCAGCAATTTATTTAGTAAAAGAGTATACAGCAGCTCCGGTTTTTAAAATAGGAATAGAAAAATCCTTATAAATCACATTGGCTGCTTTCACTTTTCTCCACAACTGCTTATTGGATGTGGAAGATGTAATTGAAGATACATAGTGAGACCAAGAATCCTTCTGACTTCGACGACGAGCTCTGCGAGCTAGAGCTCTTGCTCTCTTAAAGACAACAAGATTCTACGTTGTGGGGGGTAACCCCTAAATAACTTCCATAACTTCCGTTGTTTTTTATAACTCTCTTGGCATTCTTTGTTCCACAAACATTTGCAATGCCTCTGTTTTATAAAGGAACTCTTAAGAATTGATGTATCAGCTGCATTCAATATTGCTTCGGTAACCTAATATACGTCATTGTCAATATCATCGATCCTAACCACTTCATTATCAATATCTGCCAATTGTGTAAATAGCATCCAATCTGCCCGACTCTACACGTATGTAGGTAGACGTTGTCGTACACTACTACCCCCAGTCTGGGAGATGAGGAGAGGAAAATAATCGCTATTATGTAGATTATTTCCTACTGTTAGATTTAACAATAGTAAAGGAGATGGAGAATAGATGGCTAGATCTAGAAAATGAAACGTTCTTGTGGGTATATGGAAATATGTCTTCTCGTCAGTATTAAGCAGACAGAGACTTTTGTCTGAAATAAACCACTCTATCTTCCGACCGTGAGAATTAGTATCATCATTTCCCCACAAAGAACTATGGCCATTAAAATCACCTAACAGAAGAAATGGTGTTGGCAGCTGATCTATTAATGTATCGAGCTCGTCTTGGTGGATGACATCGTGTGGTGGTAAACATAAGCTCTGTAATTAAGCATGAAATATGGATTTTCACAGTTACAGCTTATAGAGTAGTATTTAATGGATGGACTGTGCTTTGGAAGTTATTTGATGTTAGAATACAAACACCACCAGACACTGTACCATCATCACCACAGTCTCTTCTAAGGCATTTGAACCCACTCATAGTAATGTTATTGAGAGACTTCAGAAACGTCTCCTTAAGTGCTATACATGCAGGGTTGTAAGCTGAAATTAGAGACTTGATATCATCAAGATGTGATCGCAAACCATGGCAATTCCAAGATACAAAGCAAGTTATTGATTAATTGTAAGAGCTCTTTTACTGAAACTGGAAGGCGGGTGTTCTGTCAAATCCTCGAGCGATGTATCATCGTCCGAGGGAATAGAAGAAAACGCGTCAGTCTCCAGGCATGAGAAAGCATTACGGGTGGAAACTGATAATTGTTTTTGCATTTTTGAGTTTTAAAGTTTTCTCTGCTTTTGACTTGGCAAAAGGAACTTTTCTAGTAAACGTAGGAGGTTTTTAAATATTGGCTTTTAAGATGTTTGCAGTAATCTCACTGGGAAAATAGAAAAGATTTCGGTTTGAGTGATGCTCGATTTGGTGACTTTTCTCGCAGCAGTGGCATAACTGACTCTTGACTGTGGAGTACGTGAAGTGACCAATCGTCTAGCCTCAAGATACGATCATTTTTGATTAACCTTAATTGTGACTTTAATTTTCCAGTACATACTGAGGACAACTTCGAGAATAGGAGGGATGGTCACCATGACAGTTGACACACCCCTCCTTTGCAAATCAATTCGAACTATCGTGGCCAACCACCGCGCAGCGAGTGCAGGTGATTTTGCCTCTGCAGGCGTTTCTCGAGTGTCCAAAGCGCTGACATTGAAAATATCGCAAGGCTTTGGTATATAAGGCCTGACGGGTAAATTCATATGCGCAGCTTTTACATACTGCTGAAGGTCTGGCGTCGCAAAAGTGAGAACTAGGTGCTTAGTGTTAATTTCTTTGCCATCTCGTCTGACTGTAAGGCGTCTTACGCCACTGACCTTCTGATTCTGTATATTTTCAAGAAACTCTTCAGTCGGTGAATATAACAAATCTCTTGCAGAGATAACACCACATGAAAAATTAAGTTTGCCATGCGGCGAGACAGTCACTTCCATGTTAGCCAATGATCTTCATGCTAGCCAGAATGGCTGCTTGATAGTCTGATTCAGCCTCTACAAGCAAGTCACCGGAGCGCATCTTTTGAACTTTTTCACTGCCCCAACAATTCCCGATATTCCTTTCTCAATTAGGAAAGGAGACAAAGTTGTAAAATTGTCTTCTTTCCTTTTGATTATAAAAAACTTGGGCCTTAGGTTTTCAAATTGCTGCTCCCGTGGAAGAAAAGTAAAGTTTTCATTCTCTATAAAATGAATATAAAATTTCGGGACCTGACCGCACCACCGAGTCTAATAAGAGGATGCAGACCAGCTGCACCAGTGCTAGCCAGGTCCTATACGCTCACAGTACATTCCTGAGATGGCCTGCATCCTTAACGAGTCATCCAGTAGATGTACCGATCGCTTGATCCATTAAGCCGATTGATGTGTTGAGGACCACAACACACCTCCCGTTTACCTGAAGCAGAGGCCAAAGTAATGTGTTGGTCTCCGGGGGCATCAATTACCAGGACTCTCCCTTCCAGGAACACGGATCTCCGCGCACGACAAACACGTGGGTGATTTAGTCCCCAAGAGGAGCTAATATCAACAGAGTGGCGAAAGCTACTCATTGGGAGCCCTCAACCTCTTACGAGGCAACCATAATGAGGGAGTTTGTTTGTTTGTCGCTCAACGGTCATTTTTTGCACACGAGGGCTAATTAGACCGGGAACTACGGTTTAAACTGGATTCCGAACAACTGCAAGCATCCATACCCAAGGTGGGATTCGAACCTACGAACTGTTGAACCGAAGGCAAGAGCTCTAACCATTCGACTGCCAGCTCGGCCCACAATGAGGGAGAAGAGGAAGAAAAAGAAGAAGAGTAGAGGAGAGAGGAAATTAAAGAAGAGGACAGATCACAAGGGTACCTCGGGATTGTGACACCCGTGATTACCTAAAGAAGGTAAACCACCTGAGGGGCATAATCTTGGTGAATTTGTAGTCCTTTTCATATATTTTTAATGTATACATGTATGATATTTTTGTAAAGTTAACTTCTTCAAAAGTGAATGAATTATTTATGCAAGCCCTGTATTTTTTTTAAACCCTATCATGTAGATTTTTTCAGATTTTAGATAAACTTACCTCGAGAGGTGAAAGGCCAGGTGGCTCTGGAGCTAGCATGATTTTCGCACTCGGTAATCCAGAATGTGGGCGGTATTGGCTAAAGAAGAAAAATCCAATATATTTTTATCAAGTAATCAAAAACTATTTATTTAACATTTAACAACATAAATTTCGGCTAATTGGGAAAACTGTTTTTATACCAGCATTAAATAATGTATCAAGACGATAATATGGTACATTAGTCTAAAACTAATAAGATTCTTGTGATTTTTTTTAAAAGTCCTTAATTGATTGCCAACATTATTACTATGAACTAATGAATTACAACGGAATTTATTATCAACAACTTCCAAAACTAAATCTGAAATCTATCTACAGCGAATGCATATTTCCAATTTTTTTTAACAACAAGTCTCTTCACTTCTTTCAGAAACACCCTTTTTACACGCGTTTGCATGCAACTGCGAAACACATAATATTCATTAATCATTGTGAAAGTTAAGTTTATGTAATCGTAATTATTACAAGATTAACTGACGTCTTGGGATACTTCTAATGACGTGGTTTCCATATTTAGTGATTTATTGCCATGTTTTGAAAGGTTAGCTACAAATTTTAATGATAAAAAAAATTCTCTCAAATGTGTAATTGTTGGTTTTTATGTTTTTTCTGAACATACATATCGATACATATATTATTTAACTGAAAAATTAAGCTCACACACCCTCTTTCTTTTACCCGACTGACCGCATTGGATAGCCAAAAATTTTATTCTGAGTTATAATGGTGAAAAAATAAGAATTGTCTGGAATTTCCCGTTTGAAAGAATGGCCGAAGCAATATTAAAAAACAAAACATGCCACAATATATATATATATATATATATATATATATATATATATATATATATATATATATATATATATATATATATATATATATATATATATATATATATATATATATATATATATATATATATATGTGGCATGTATACATATTTTTTTTAATTTTATATATATATATATTAAATATATTAAAAATAATGCATATGTTTAAAAAAAATATTTATAATACTTTTAAGTACTGCAGCATATTTAAAGCGTAGGTTGCTTGCTTGTCCGAAAGATAGAACTAATAATCAGAAGGAAAAATTCCATTAATTGTTTATTTTCAGTAAGATATGAAAATTTTCGTTACGATATGAATACGATACAAATAATTGACTGAATTTTCAAGAACATATTTTTTTGTATTCAATTAAATGCAATATAAAGTGAAAAAAACTAATGTTTATTCCAACTTGATACGATAATGTTTTATCAAATTTAAAATTAATGACAAATGAAGTAAATACTTAAATGAGAGAAATAAAGAAGGTTAGTGCATAAAGTAAAACATAAATTTTGAAATTGTTATGAATTTGCATTTACTGCACTTGTCGAAATATTTACTAAAAAGCTTTTATATAACATTTGTAAGAAAAATATTAAAAAATAGTAAAATATGTATTGCTTGTCCGAAAGTGAAAAAAACTAAAAAATTTTAAATTTTTTTAGTGTGCAGAATTTTATTATTTATATGCGTTATTAAATTTTCATGACCAGGAAAATTGGAACTGATACTAATTAATGATATATAACATTTTCCATTTTTTAGCTAGACGAATTCATTAATTTGTCAGTATGTAAATTAATATGAGATGCCCAGTAGAAATATTTTTCAATTCTTTTCGATCGAAAGTAATATACATTTATTGAAGGAAAAATGAAATCAATAGCATAAATTGTCCAAATCCTATTTAATATATGTAAATAAAAAATGCATTTGCACAAATTTATAATTTTTTACCTTTCTGCAATATTTTATAAATTAATTATAAAATCTTTGTATGTAATAATACTTATTACTGCTAATGATGAATGTCTATTGCATTTGAGAAGAGGGATAGTATATATTTAGAGGATTTTCTTAAGCACTTCTTGAACAGTAATTTTGTGTTGAAAAGCGAAGTCATTATATTGGAACTATTTTCATTTATACAACCTGAGTAAAAATTTTAAGGCCAATAAATATTTTTGAGAAAATGTAAAATGAAATAAAACGGATTCAAATAATAAAGTTCATTGATAAGAAATAAATGCTATAAGCATAATTTGTAAATGCATAATTAAGAGAAACATGTGCTTATTTACACGGTTAGTATTTCTGCCTGGGTAAAAACTTAAAGGCCACTAGTCATTTTTTAAAAATAAATATAATATAATCATGTAATTACCATTGCAACTACTAGCTTGTGACAACGCTGCAATTTTCATATTTGTTATACATTTTGTTATAAGTATTGGTGATTTTAGTGAAGATGGCGAAGGGAGGGGTAAGAAGTTAACTGATCGTGAAAGAGGACAGATCAAAGCTTTGTCTTTAACAGGAATAAGTAGTTGTGCTATTGCGATAAAGATAGGAAGATCAAAGACTGTAATCAACAATTTTTTAAAATTGAAAGACAATTATGTTAAAAAGAATACTGAGTGAAAACTTATAGCTTTGTCCTCACGCGCTGAAAGAAGGGTAAACTTGCATCTACTGGAAAGTACTCAACCAGAAAACTGATTCCGACAACAGATTTAAAAGTTTGTCAAAAACGATTTTAACACAATTAGAAGTTCTGGAAGATACACTTATACAGCAAAATTGACTAAGCCTCAGTTACTGCAGAGGCACAAAATAGAGCTTCTGAGCTTTGGAGCTTCAGAAAGTCATGATCTGGGGCAACCTATAAATAGAAATTATTTTTTCTGACGAAAAAAAAAATGCAATTCGGATGGACCAAATGGCTGGAATTTCTACTGGCATGATATAAGAAATGAAAAAGAAATATTCTCCAAGCGCCAATTAGGTAAAGGGTCGGTCATGACTTGGGAGTGTTTTGCTTACAATGGTGTGGGCTCAATTGCATTCGTTTCAGGTAGAATAAATTCACAAGGATATCAAAATGTCCTAAAAAATCATTTGTGCCAAATACTGAATGTCTTGCTGGAGGAAATTGGAAATATCAGCAAGACAAGGCATTAATCCATTCGAGTAATAGCACAAAAATTGTTTCCAAGTCAACAATGTTGAAACTATGAAATGACCAGCTAGATTACCTGACCTTAATCCAATCGAAAACATTTGGGGTGACTTAACAAGAAGAGTTTATGCAAATGAGAGATATTTTACATCAACAACAGAACTGAAACCTGCTATCATTTTTGCCATGAATGGTTTAAAACCAAACCCACCCTCGGTCAAAAACTCGTGTTATCCATAAAAACAAGAATATTTGAAGCAATTCGAAGAACTTGGCTACTACACAACCTACTAAGAATTTGTAATTTTTTTCTTATATATTATTTTCTGTATTGGCCTTAAAGTTTGTATTCAGGCTCAAATATTCATCTGTGTGTTTAATATTTTCTAATAATAAAATATTTGCATTTTTCTACTTTTTTACTTTAATTTAAGCTTAATAAGTATCAATCAAATGGTATTTTAATTCCTCAGTTTAAATGTTTCCATTTTCTCAAAAATGTCTACTACTCTTAAAGTTTTTACTCAGACTGTAGCTTTCTTTGAGAACAGAGACATAAACTGCACTTGAGACTAATAACCTCTTAAAATGGGAAGTTGCACTTAATTGTATTCAAAATATATCATTAAACTTGAATGTTTTTAGAATTTTAATTATAAAATATTACTCAAACTTTATTGTCTTGTTTAAAAAGTTGCGAAATATTTTTATTAAATTAAGTTTTTAAAAATGATAATTTAAATATAGAAAAAAATAAAACACAAAGTGACACTTTTGTGAAAAAAATTTAAATTAAGTATTTGCTGGATTTCTTGCTGTTATTTTGCTCGTCTGAAAGAAGATTACAAAATCTACGACAGAAAAATAACTTTTTAGAAACGTTGCTGTTACCAAATATTGTGTTTAACGTTAAAAACTGAAATTTGTACATTAAAATTGTAGAATGGGCTATTGCCTATGGATTCTGAAATAATATCATAAAAAAATAAAGTTATGAATTTTTAAGCCTGATTGGGAGAAATAGAATGTTAATTAACGTATCCTTGAAATTTAAATCCAAATCACACACTGGATACCAAAGTAAAATATAAAAACTGCTTAATGTTCAATAGGTTCACAAAAGATGGGTTTTTTTTTTTTTTTTGGTCATCTTATGGTCTTTTTTGTTTATGGAAGGTAATTTGCTTGAGTTATGCTGGAAAAATGGAATGCGAAACTTTATAAGAGTATTCCTGCACTCGGGTTTGGTTTCCTGTGTTGAAATGGACTCCTGAGAACCTATCCTGTGTTTCAGCATTAGTTAGAATCACACTAGGAACACTCCACTTCGAAGAAATAAGTCTTAAAATTTTTTTTTTCTTGAGGAATAACAATCTCCAACATTTGGAAGAAGTGCATATTTTTTTAAGTCAAAGACAATAACATTTCCGGTCATAATGGTAACTGAAAATTCTTATAAGACACTACTAATTTTGTCATTCCCATTATAAAACCAATTAGTGTGCGAAAACTTTTCAACGAACTCATGATTGCCTCATTTTTGGAAGCACCTAAATTGAAGGTTTTACACAACCATCTTTGGTCTATGTTACAGCATATATTAGAAAGAATATTTAATCGTTGTGAAGCTCAAAAATATATTGAATATGTTCTTACCGTAACGAGAACAAATGAGAAAAAGTCCAGCTATGTATATTGAAGTAAGAGTTATACTTACACATCTATTTAATAACGTTAAATATATAAATAACTAAATTGACGCCAAATTAGAGTTCTTTTATACTGGATTTCAAAGAATTGCTACTGGTAGATTTAGTATCATGGCGATCTAAAAAGTTTCTGTGATATTGACGTGATTTAAGTACTTTTCTAGTATAAGTTTTTATTGCGGAAATATTTAAAAAAGTTAAAATATTTTAATATTTTTGTAGTTCTAATTTTTTTAACCTTATAGCTAATCTCAGCCTGGAGTCACTAAAAAAGATTCCTCAATTTGTGTCATTACCTGGTTCATATTACCTCCATAAAGATTGCTTATTCCAATTTCTGCCTTGCTGCTATTATTTTATTTATAATTACCCCTTTATATCCTATGACATTTTATTTCTTAATTATAGACAGAAAACATGAATATTCTAAAAACTTTTTGAATGGATGCGGAATTATTAAAATTGTATACACTATTAAAAGGATACAATGCCAGCAACAGTTGAAAACCGCTCAATTTTTCATGGATGCTCAATTGAAAATACGAATATCTTCCATAGCAATGTTAATCTGAGGGAAACACTTATCCGAATCCATTGAGACTCAAAGTATAGAAGAATATATAAAGCTATATATTTTTTAAATAAAAAAAACTTGTAAATAATTAAATGAAAAGCACATCTAACAAGTTCAGTACATTAGTACAGTAGGTATGAACAGTATTGCAAATAACAGTCACTTCTTACTGAACATCTAAGTTAGAGTATTCTGTTTGACTCTCTTCATCCATTTTCGGGCGCATTTACTTGGCGGCCAGAAGTTGATTGTTATCACACATTCTGCCACTAGATTCAATCACCCAGTTTCAAGGCCACCAAATGCTTCACTAGTTGATGGTTCTGTGTCTGCTTCAACTTTTACACTTTAGTCATCTGCTTCCTCAATACTTTCTTCCTTTAAACTTTCAATAAGTTCATCATCATTTTCAATTTGAAATCCAAGATCTGACGAATCACACATTATCCACGCTATTATATCTTCAGTTCTAACTTCTGAACATCCAGAAATTTTCAAAGGAATTTTTTTTTAATTCCTTAAGTGGCTCCTTTTGATATTATTTAATAAATTAAAATAACAAGAAAAAATAAAAGAAATAGAGGAAATTTTTATGAAATCTATTTTAAAGGAATTGCAAACTAAGCAATAAAATTTGGTGACTAATATTATTTGCACGAAAAATATTATCATTATATTAAAATTGTTCTTAATTTATTAAAGTAATTATCCTGTTTTTAATATAAATACTCACTTTGATTAACATTCATTTTTATTATTTGAACCATTTTATTAATACTGGGTAAATTTCTGAAAGTTCTTTTCTAAAATAATTTCAAATATATCTACCGATTCACAACGTATAAATGATGTCAAATGAATAAAAAATAAAGAAAATGAGACAAATTTATTATCATAAGGGAGGACAGAAATAACAAACTCTGCCTCTGAAAAGAAGCTCAAATAAATTTTCTTTAAAACTTTTGTATCATATATAAAGTAAAATTAACAAAGTTTTTCGAAAGTGTACTAACTCTCTCTCTCTCTATTTAAAGCCTTACTATAGTTTTATATTGTAAAATATATCTATTATGTAATATACTTTTAGAGGAATTTAAAAATAAATTATTTATAAAATATTTAAAATTTTAGTTTCAAGTATATATTTTTAAAATCTAATATGTATTTCGTACGCGTTTCTCAAAAAATCTCAAATGTGTTTATAAAAAAACATAAATAGTACAAGCTATATACAGAAGTATAAAAAAACGAGTATCCAGAGAGCAGAATCCAATGAGCTAAATCTTTTTTTTTTTTTTTTTTTTTTTTAAAAAAAAAAGATTCTTTTTAAATACGCGTCGTATTCTCTTTTCCCACTCTTACAACGCTTGGGAACTGCAACGCTTTTTATGTTCTACAAGAATTGAAAACGCAAATTGTTAAACAAATTCCTAAATTTATATACCCATGTTTTATATATCCTTGGGCAAAAATAGCCCTAGGATTTATTAAGCATGGGAACATTTTAAAAAGGGACGAGAATGATACAATTAATAAAAAAAGAGGAAATAAACCTAAAAAAATAAATTTCAACAAAATATTAGATAGAAAAAAA
Organism: Latrodectus elegans; assembly: GCA_030067965.1. Taxonomy (NCBI): domain Eukaryota; kingdom Metazoa; phylum Arthropoda; class Arachnida; order Araneae; family Theridiidae; genus Latrodectus; species Latrodectus elegans. The sequence goes on along the minus strand of CM057817.1, from coordinate 106,934,314 downwards.
TTGCTAGTGTAAAATGTTTAAAAAGCGGGTGAAACATCTCGAAATTAACTGAAAACTCTTCTTTGTTTTCTGCAAAATCGTATTGTTTTATTGCAACATTATACCCACGTTTTTAGTAGTAATTTATGCAATGAAACTCTGACATAAATTACTCAAGGATGTTGCAATAAATAATCGAAATTTTATTTGCTATTCAAAATCATTAAATCTACATTCCAAAATATCTCTGAAATACAAGCGAAAGGTAAAACGCAATCAATAAGTGCTTCGCTGTTTTTGTTAATCTGTAGACAGTTGCAATACTAATTTTGACAGTTTAGGGATTTATATATATTTGTTTGTTACGGTTTTTATAGGGAAAGAAAAATGTTAATCCTGGCTACTTGGATTTAATCTTTTATTGACTTCTGTTAAAAACGTCTAGGTGTATCATCTGTCGAGCTGTTGGAAAACAATTAGTTTTTGAAGCGATTGGCGAGATTTTCCGCTAGTGGGCCCAGCAGGGCTTCGCTGTCACTTAAGCTTCAAGAAGGATGAAAGGTTTGAGCCCTGCAGGAGGCCATCAATCCTTTTCATCTCCAATACAAGCTACATCAGTTTCTTTCGAAAGATCCTGCTGCCCTAGAGAGATGGACGGACATCACTATTTAGATGAATAGAAAAGCTTCATCGATACAGGTTCATAATGACTGTTGCAATGGTCAGCTCTTTGATTGCCGCGTCATATTTGAAAGGCATTTAATGATGACTGCTGAGGTATTTGATAGTAGGGAATTCGAGAAATGTATTTTAAAAAAATTTCAACGATATTAAATTTGCTAATCTTAGTGACTGGTTAATTAATTTATTAAATAGTATAGAAGATTATAGACAGAAAATTTATTTAATAATAATCTATAGTCCTGAAGTAGTTGTAATAAACATGATAGCTGAAATGATTAAAGTAAGTTGATTAGCAGCAAAATGTAAAGGCAACATTTTTGAAAATTGTTTTCAGCATCTTAGCACACGTTGATTATTTTGGAGGAAGATTTATTTGTATGAAATATAATTCTGTAATTTTCGTGAAGCTTCAAATAATTATTTTATTGTCAGATATCCTTAAATTACAGCTTAAAGTAGTTGTGCCTAAAAAGATATGGTAGGAAAACAATTAATTTGTTTGAGAGATAAATTTGATAATAATACATTATATATAAGAATTATGTTGCGGATGGATATGGCTGCTGTAAAGTGTTGTGGAACATACATTACTTTATGAGAATAATTTACACTTTTGTCCATAAATAAAGGATAATGCAAGTTTAGGCAAATAAAGAGACAAGAGCAAAACAAATGTGACTTCTTTGTAATATTTATTAAACAAAAGGTAAAGAGCAAAAAAGATGATATATGTATTACATCGTTAATAACATTGTGATTTTTATTCCCTGTAACAAATTTCAAAAAAGAACCCATTTACAAAAACCAATATAGCATGGTTGGTATGATGGTTAATACATAGTAGGTTCTCCAGACCAGTGGTGCGCAAACTTTTGTCGACTGCGACCCCTTTTGTAGAGAGAAAATTTTTGGTGACCCCTAGAGATACGATACGTTCACAAATACGATGTATATTTTGCGCATTTCTTTCGGTTCATCAAATAAAAACATCATGTTTGACTTATATTAATTTTATTTATAATTTTAAGAAAATGCTTTTTTTGTATAACACAAAAATCAGTAAATTGCCCTTTAATGAGATGTATGTGGCTGCAAATTTCTAATTATCTCATCGATGTTTGGATGTATGTTGCTAATTGAAATTCGCATATCATCTTCAGGGCTTAAATCTGATCGGTATTTAGTTTATATTGAAACTAGTTTGCTAAATCCAGTTTCACGTAAATATGTACGTTGATGCAAATTGTATTAACACTTTGATGGCATTCTTGCCTAAAACGGGATATTGTTTTTCCACGGATAGCCAAAATTTTTGGCAAGGCTGAGTCTTAAATTGATTTCGAAGAGTGTAATCACCAATTAGATGTATCAATTACTCTTTCTCACTAATTTGAAGAGTTGAACTGCATATGTCAAAGGAAAATGGATCACGAATCCAACCAAGATCGTTTTCAGGAAAATATTCGAACCTTCTTGAAAAATTTTCCTTTAACTTTTCTCCCTAGCCAAATTTCATTGATATAATTACTTGCCAATCTATGTTTCTTTTCGATTAAAAACATGCACACTTCATTTCTCAAATCAAATATCCGTCGCAGTATTTTCCCACGTGAAAGCCATCTGACTTCGGTGTGCAACAGTAATCTCTCATACGTTGAGCCCATCTCATTGCAAAGTATTGAAAAGTGACGGCTGTTGTGGCTGTTGCATTTAATGTACTTAATTGAACTAACAGCGTCTTGTAATATGTTGTGCAACTCTTCATCGATATCGTTTGCAACAAGAGCTTGCCGATGAATCATACAGTGATTAAATACGATATGAGGGGCTACCTTCTGAATTAATCCTCTGAGCCCTTTATTCAAATCTGTTAATGCTGCCGCACCATCAGTACAAACCGCAACACAGTTTGCCCAGGTAAGGGATTTCAAAATTTTCATTTATTACTTCGAATATTTTTTCTCCAGTTGTTTTTCCTTCCAAACTTTTGCAACATAAAAATGTTTCTGTTATATCTTCATTAAAAACAAACCTAACGTAAATAATTAGTTCTGACATTTTAGTAATATCGGTAGTCTCGTCCACTTGTAAACAAATACAGATGAATTTTGTATGCGTTTCATGACTGCTGACTCGATATTTCGTGACATTTCGGAAATCCACCGAGACACGGTATCTCTTGATAATGGTATTGTTTTTAGCTCATTTCCATATTTATTGCCATGCATAATTGATGTCATCTTTTTTGCTGCAGAAAGGATAAGGGATTCTCCAATTGTATGGGGTTTCATTGTTTTTCTTATTAGACAAGAAACTTCTAAAGAAGCTCGTAATGCTTTCTGAGGTATTGTTCTAAATTTCCTTAAATGTGCACCTTGAATTTTTAGATTTTTAGCTCGTCTTTGAAAAAAATCGGCATGCTTATTTTGAAGTTCTTTATGTTAATTTTCCAAATGCCTTTTTAATTTAACTGGTTTCATGCTCTCATTTGCTAATTTTTCGTTGCAAATGACACATATCGGGCGTTCTTCATCATCAACAACACAAAATGTAAAACCAAAACTACATGGCCGCTCTAAAAAAATAAGAAAATACAAATTCCTCATTGTATTTTCTTATTTCTTAGAGCGGGCATTTAGTACAGTATTTTGCGACTCCTCATCAGTATTCGTTCGTTTGTTAACTGAAGGTGTATCTGGTGTACGCATTACCCATTTATCCATTATGAAGACAGGGGTTAAATTTTATTTAAAGTAAAACAAATAAGATATAAAATTTTATCATTTTTTTCGAGAAATTCAATAAAATTAACGGAGATCTTTCTCTAATCATAGTACATACCTGATAACAAAAATTAGCAAAACCCGACAACAATATAAAAAATCATAATTACACAACGTCACATGATAAAACTCGAGGATAAACTTAAGCAATTGCAGGCCAACTGCTACACGCTGCAACTTCATGCGAACACTTCACGTCTTCACTCTGACTATCGGATACACCGCGTACCTCGCCATCTGATTGGCTGATCACGGAAGCGAACTTTTGCCCTTTCATTGCGATTAACGTCTAGTCAAATGGAGTAAAACTGGCGAATTACCGCAAAGAGGGCGCTATCTACCGCAGTGAAAAATTTGCATCTTCACACTTTACTTACATTATGCGTTACGGTCAAAGAAAGAGTGAACAGTATGAAATTGCAATTAAACAGTGAGTGACGATGCTTCACTCTTTGTATGTACACTGTATGGTATGCAGCATGCAGGCATAATGCATTTAATAGAATTTGATGATCCCCACAGGGGTCACGACCCTTAGTTTGCTCACCAATGCTCCAGACCATGCAACACAGGCCGTACAACGCTTAGGCATGTTGAGTATCAAATTATCGATCTGATTTTTGGAAATATTACAACACTCATCAAGCAATGCTCTCCGAAAATCCGATAGACATGTGGGAGAGGGTTGACGGGCTGCAATTTGTCGGCCTAGCATGTCCCACACATGCTCTATTGGATTCAAGTCCGGTGAGTATGCTATTCAGTCCATACGGGTGATATCATCCGATTATAGGCATTCGTCTACAATGTTTGCATGGTGATGATGGCCGTTGTCATCCATAAACAGAAATTCCACACCCATGGCGCCTCAAAACTAACGTAAATGTTGTTCCAGAATGACAGCCCGATATATGTGGCCTGTCATGGTTACATTCTAAACACGGTGTTTAGTTCTGGAACTCAGAATAATTCTTTCTCAAACGAGTAATGTTGCACCACCGTAACGGTGTCGTTCACTGGTGTTCTCTTGGTGGTAACGGGTACCTGGCTCTCTCCATATGAAAATCCAGCGAGAATCAGACTGAAAGCTAAACCTGGACTCGTCGGAAAACATCACACAAGACCACTGTTGCGCGTCCACAATGCATGCTCTCTACTCCAGACTAACCGCAGGCGACAGTGAGTGGCGGTAAGTGGAACACATCTGACATGCCTACTAGCATATGGACCAATGTGACCTAAGTGTCTGTACACGGTCTGCCTTGAAACTGTTGTACTGGTAGCTGAAGATATATGATGAGGCAAGTATGATGCTGTGCTCCGTCTGTTTCTTTTGGCAGCAACTGCCAAATATCAATCCTCATTCGGAGTTGTAACTCGGCAGCAAAACTTGGGGGCGAGTTATGCTCTAACGTTTACTCACATTACCAACATCTTGGAACCGTTGCCAAAACCTAGAGATGACACTCTGGGCGATTCCAAGTTTCTCGGATACTTCTAGCTGGGTATGTCCACATTCCAAACGGTCGATAATTCCACCACATAAAACATCATCCAAATGCTTCCTTTGTTGCCATAACTATGCGGTTATTGCATTGAAAGGCTTTTAAAGCGCTTGCGAACACAATTTTACTTCTTTGCAACCATTCCTAATATACCTCTCTCTTACACTCTCGTCATTGAGACGTACTATCGGCGCCGTCTGGTAGTTTCTTGTAATTTGCATATTATTCTTCAAGATGTGACTGATAATACTACATGTGAAATATTTATTTTGGAGTTCAATTTCTGTGTGATTCTAAATTATCCTTAATTTATGGACTTGAGTGTATATTTTACACATTTATTATAATAATGCAATTAATGTGACAATTATAATGATAGATGTGATCATTAAAATCTGAATCAAGGGGGAAATTATGTATAATTTCCACTTTTATGATAGAAACCAAGATTATTTTATGTGCTGGTTGTTAAATGTAAGATAATTGATGATATATATGAATGTGCTGTGATTACTTTAAAATTGATTGTGATATTGTCACAGGAGGTCCCTGTAATAACGTGAATGATTTTAATAATTAATACCTTTGTTGAAACATGTAATTTCTATGCATTTAATAACAATCGTTATTGACGATGTTTTTAAATTAACTATCTTCATTAACAATCGTCATAAGATGCCGGTTGTTATAAACGCAGCCTTTATGAATACTATATTAATTGCTATAAAATAAGTGATAAACATAGTCCAAAAAGTTTTGAATAACTTGTAACTTACTCAGCAAGGTTAGTAAAATATTTAAATGAGTACGGACTGATCTCATAGCTATAAAATATGGGACATTTCATTTCTGCTTGAGTACACCTACATTTCCAAATTTTAGCCCTCTTGAAAATGGAGTGAATTATCGGATATGAAACGAGTTAAATATTCTGAAAATATTATTCCTTGAGGATGAAAAAATTTTTTAAAAATATATATATTAAATTTTATCAAATTTTATTAATGTTTACTTATTCAGTTTGGAAACAAATTGTTCCACATTTAAAAAATTTTTGAATAACGCGTATTTTAAACTTTATTTAAAATTGTTCTCTTTACAGTAATGGGAAAAACTGTAAAATCCTACCGTCAGTCTGTTGTTTTCACTGCTCTTTTCGGAAACGATGGAATTTTTCTTAAGTTTCAAATTTGATATTTCTCTCTTCATACAGTATAATTATTAAACAGATTGAATCTAAAGGCCAATAAATGGCCTTTGTAAACACCCTGAAATTCATCGAAATCTTCAAATCCGAAATTCTCAATTATACACTGGAAGGCTAAGTAATTCAGTTGCAATTCATTCAAGCTAATCCAGGTATTTTAGTGAACACTTTTATTTTGAGAACATTATTTATCGATGATGATAAATATGATTACGCATCAAGAGAACTTTCTAAAAAAGTAAATGTGCGGTTAGAATTATGCTCCAATGCCCTACCATTAAATTCATTCTATTGAAAGAACTAAACTATTAGAGAAGTTTTGCTTAAAATTCTAACAAAGTGATGTTAAGTTTATTAAAGAATGCATATAATTTAAAATAATTCTCGAATGGTTCAAAGAGGAAGCACAACTTGATTTTGATCTAGGTAAAATGATAATTTAAACACCAAAATTTCTTTTTTCAGAACAAAACTGGAATAAACTAAGGTTTAAAATATAACAAGAATATGCGTATATTATATGCAGTGTTATGAATTATTCAACACTTGAATATATTCATCTGAATAATATTCGTGCATCCATAATCCAAACCGAGATTTCGAAAATTTCACCGAATACTTATGAATATTTCCGATACTTCCTATACTTTGACCTATGTTTTGTTGGAAGAATTTGAAAGAAGGTTCATTGACTTAATTAGGTTGGAAGAAATACTCAATTTTATGTTATTTCCATTTAATAAAAATGCCAACATTGATGGAGTAGCTGAAAAATAGGATATTTAATAGATACCACACCAGTCACGGTCATGGAAGAAATTATTAAATTAAGATGCGATATATTTTTTAAATATATAGCATCTAGCAATACTGATTTTTGGAAATTAATTTCTGAGGAAACGTTTCCAAATATTTACGAATTGATTTTGTATTTGAATCGACGTATCTTTGCGAATCTGCTTTTTCAAATACTGAACGCCATAAAAACCAAACATCGGTCGCGTTTAACATATGAACATTTAATTTCGTGTTTACGAATTGCAATAAGCTCATACAAAGACAATATGATAAAACTGTCGCAGATATACAGTGCAAAATTTCAACTTAACGCAGTGAATAGGATGGTCAATTTTTGATTTATGAACTTTTTGATTATTTTCGTCAGTAAATTTTTATTTTGTAAATATTAAGTTTTTTTAATAAAAATTAGACAATTTACCATTTTTTTCTTGTTACCGAAAATAAATATATAAAATATGTTACGTTAATTTAGCTCTGCCATTGGTAGACCGCCTTTGATTTTTAAATGTGGTGTAGACCACGGGTCCCAAAAAGTTTGGCCACCCCTAATATATATATATATATATATATATATATATATATATATATATATATATATATATATATATATATATATATATATATATATATATATATGTTGTATACTCCAGAACTGCAGTGCCACCGCTACTGCCCACTTGAGAGCCACTCATCTACACACACATTACGCGGAGAAATGGATCAGCCAGGATGCAGTAAAAATGCTCATGTAATCTAAACTTTTGTTTTATTAAATAGCTTTGTTATTTAACGTGCAGCTTTCATTTAACAAACCACTAGACATCCCCGCTACAACATGGGGGCTCCCACCGGTCTTTATCTTCATGACCATTGTTAAACTTGAAACCATACAGAAAGTCGGACAGTACAATGGCGCACATCTAGCGTCGGCCAACGTCTTCGCCTCATCTTACACAATCGACGCATCTGCAAAAAGTCAATACTTCAGCTCTGAAAAACCAAATTCATCACTTCATCGGAAAAACGCCTATATACCACCGCTCTGAGGACCGATCCCACCGTCCCACCAGCTCACAGCCAATAACTACCGCTCCGGAAAACCAAATTCATAGCTTCATCGGAAACGAACCTATATACCACCACTTTGAGGAGCAATCCCACCAGCAAAGAGCCAACAATTTCAAATATGCATCGTACATCCTCAAACCAGGTAGGATCAAATCTTTTTATTAAGCATGTATCAAAATACGAAAAAAGAAAGTTTAATAAATACCTCCAAAGAACTCAGCATAACTGTATCTGATAAATCTACAATTATCTGCTTAAAATAATTAATTGAGAAAACAGATACATTCAGAAACGAACCTGACTTCATCAAAAATGTGATTTCGGTAATTGCCGAAGAAAGAAAAGAAGTCGAACAGTCAACAAAAGAAAAAAATAAACTGTTACAAATAGAAAAAGAAATAGAGCTAGCAACAATTAACTCCAGCATTAATCATCAACATCCCGATTCCAGGAATACAGCAATCGAAACAAATCTCGAAAGTCTTATTAAATCCGTTAAAACATTTAGTATGCCCGTCCCGAGCAAACCCGAAAATTTTAATTAATTCTTTTATTCTCTCGAACGTGCTTCACAACTAAAAATGTTCCCCACGAATTAAAATAGCATATTACTTTACATCTCAGAAAACGAATTTCAAGATTACGAAAAATTTAAAAATATTATTTTACGTGAATTTTAACCAACCTCCCAAGAATGCCTAATTAATTTCCGTAAAGCTCAACGCCTAACAAATAAATCTCATGCGAAATTCTCGTCACGATTAACCATTGCTTTTGAATATTGTAAACTTCGTAATGTTACTGACTTTAAAACTTTATGCGAATTAATGATAGTGGACAAATTATTTTCCACCCTTGACCGTGAAACACAACAACATATTTCGATACGTCAAAGAAAAACAGGTTTAAACTAACTGAATTAGCAAAATAATGCGATATATTTTTTTGTTTCGAAAAGAAAATCTTTTACCGAAACCTGCCAACCACTGTTTGAGAACAAAAAAAAAAAAAAAAAAAAAAAAAAAAAACATTTAAAAAATACAATCGCTACTCACGCGACAGAAATTTTACAGACCACTTGTGAAGTGCCGCAATGAACAACTCACGTGGAGGATAACACCACAGAAACGAAACTACCTCAAGCCCTCGATCATTCAAATAACTCCATTTGCAAAGAAAAAGGTAACTCATTCATTGAATCGATAAGCGAATTACACTATGAAAATATTTTTGTTAGTGGTAAAATCGTAAAAACACTTATAGATTCTGGAACGAATATTGTTTATATTAAATCCCATATCTCTTATTTCACGAAACACTAATTATTTAGATACGGTGCAGCTCACATGCGCTTTTAACAGCGAAGTGCAAGCGCAACTAGCAAAAATAAAATTAGCCCTTCCAAATTTTCGAGAAAATCCGATAACGGTAACATCAAATATATATATATATATATATATATATATTAAAATAGTATGCCAAAATCTTTACTATGATTTAATAATTCCCCCTATAATATTTTTGATGATTTAGAAAAGTCAAAGAAAGAGTATATCAGAATCGAAAGAGAAAATTCAATTTTCTCACTCATTCTAAAAATAATTTTCCCCTACTATGCACTCTGCATAACGTGAAGCCGTGCTTCTCTGATTTAAGCAATTCGAATATACAATCGGCGAAAATGAATGTGAAGTTAGCCTTTTCCCACATAGCGCCCCTCGCCACTCGGGGCTAGTTTCTAAAAATAGATCCGGTGTTACTCAACGGGTCGAAGGTCAGAGCATTCGAACTGATAAGAGCTCTCCTAATAAAAAAAAACCCATAAGAGTATTAGATGAATGTCAAGTGGAAACATCTGCTCATAATTTAGTCCCCGATCGCGAAGGCGACGCCAAACCACCCTCACCACATAAAGAAGTGACGTCACTCACCACTTCACGTAGTCCCGAAAGTGAAACTTCCGATGTAAACACAGCCACTTGTTTTCAAAACGGAAGCGATCGTTTATATGAAGATACCGATTGCTCATTTTTCGAAAATAATGACTGTTATTTGACGAATTTAAATATCTACACCGAAGTTGATTTATCATATATTTTAAATGTTAATACGCGCTAAAGCATAGAAGAATTTATTAAATCTTATAAAACGAATAAAATTAAAGATACAAATTTACGTATGAGAAAATAATTTTAACTGATGATACACCTATCACATTTCCGCCTAGAAAATTAGGACAAATAGAGAAAAATTTATTTGAAAAATAGATTGAACAATGCTTAAAAGATAATATCATTTGTGAATCTAATTCAGATTTCACCGCACCATTGGTCTTAGTTAAGAAAAAAGACAGATCAATAAGACTCTGAGTTGATTTCCGTGCTCTTAATTCAAAGACTATTAAACAAAGATTTCCACTTCCCCTCATTGAAGACATTTTTGATAACCTACAAGGAGCATTTTTTTTCAAACCTCGATCTCAAGTCAAGTTTTTTCTATTCATCCGTTGAACATGATAGTCGTATAAATACACCATCTTCATTAATACACAGCGGCCCAATATGAATTCCTAAAAGTTCCCTTTGGCCTATGCAATTCTCCCCAATTATTTCAAAAAATACGTTCAAACTGTGTCTTCAAAGAACTCATTAAAGACAATACTGTTATTATTTACATGGATGACTTCATAATTCCATCAAAAACTGAATTTGAAGGAATTTCAAAGCTTGAAAAAGTGTTCCAAGTTGCTTCTAATTATGGATTAGAGCTCAACTTTAAAAGTGTAATTTTCTACAGCGTAAGCTAGATTTTCTTGGTCATATCGATCAAGCAAGAAATCATTCGTCCCTCAACAGTTGTTTGTTTTAGTTAAAACAAATCCAGTTATGACATTTCCTGAACCTAAAATAGTTCAACACATTCAATCTTTCTTAGGACTTACTGGTTACTTCCAAAAATTTATTAAAGCCTATGCATTAATTGCAAAACCCTTAAGTGACCTTTTACGAAACAAAATCCCATTTACATTTGGCTCTGAGCAAAAACAAGCATTCCTAACTTTAAAACAAATCCTGTCATCAGAACCTGTACTGTATATTTTGTAGCAAAATGCCCCGTTACAAATACACTGATATGCTAGTTCGAAAGGATTAAGGGCCATACTCCTTCAAATGGATTCTGACAATAATTTCCATCCAATATACTACATGAGCAGAAAAACATCTCCACAAGAAGAGAAATACTCCAGTTATGAATTAGAAGTTTTAACGATAATCGAAGCACTGAAAACATTTCGACACTACTTCGTAGGCACAAAATTTCAGATTTATACAGATTGTCAAGCTTTCCAAAAAAAAAAAAGTTAAAAAAAGATTTACCGCCCAAAATAGCACGATGGGCTCCTCTTCTTGGAAGATTTTGATAACGAGATACTCCACAGACCAGCACGACAAATGCAACATGTTGATGCTCTCAGCCGTTACCCAATCATAGTCACACAATACAACGAAATAACACAATAAATAAAAGAAGCACAAAGTAAAGATGAGTATACGTCAAGCATTAAACAACTACTTCAAAAATCTACTTCAATTGATTTTACATTGAAAAATTATGTTTTGTACAAAGTAGTGAACGATCAAGAACTTTTAATAGTCCCACTGGATATGCAAAATCAAATCGTTTAACTTGAACATTCTAAAGGACATTTTGGCATAAGAAAATTTGCTCAAACAACATTTCTATCTCCCCAATATACGAAAGACAGTAGAAAACGTTATCACAAATTGCATCCAATGCATACTTTCATCAAAAAAACTTGGTAAACAAGAAGGATTTCTACATCCAATACCAAAAGGACGCATACCGCTTGACACATACCACATAGATTTCCTAGGACAATTCCCATCCACCAACAAAAACTACGAACACATTTTTACAGTAGTAGATGATTTTACAAAATTTGTTTGGATTTATCCAGTCAAATCTACTTCAACACATGATGCCTTAGAAAAATTGAAACTACAACAAGTAAATTTCGGAAACCCAAGGCGAATAATTTGTAATGAAGGACCAGCTTTTACTTCAACAGAATTTCAAAAATATTGCAAGGAGGAAGACATCGAAATTATTTTAATCACCACAGGAGTACCATGAGGCAATGGACAAGTTGAAACAATTCAAGGAACATTAATATCAATTTTAACAAAACTAACACTTGAAAATCCAAATCAGTGGTACAAGCACACATCACCACTACAACGAGTTACGTATCAACAGCAACAAATTTACACCATTTGAACTTTTAACAGGCATCAAAATGAAAAATAAAAAGGACATCAAAATCAAAGAACTTCTGGAAAAGAAAAATTACCGATCGGTACTATAGAATAAGCAGCAAATGAGAGAAGACGCCAAATTAAACATTTTAACGATACAAGAACAAAGTAAAAAACAATACAACAAACAGAAAAGAAGCAAAGAAATATAACACAGGAGACAAAGTGGCCATAAAGAAAACCCACTTTGGTGTAGGAATGAAACTGCGCCCAAAATTTTTCGGCCCCTACGAAATCGTGAAGGTCCGGTATAATATAAAGAAGATACGAAGACAGCAGAGGACAGATATAATATCAAATATGAAGGCTCAAACCTGACTTCAACATCTACAGATTTAATAAAAACGATAGGACAATTCCTAAGAACACTTTAATTAAAAAACATATATATATATATATCTTACTTTTCAGACAAAAAAGAACAATTGAACTTTAATTTTTCTTTCAATACTGTTTTCTCTTTCTTTCAATATGGTTTTCTCTTTATCTTTAATCACTCTTTCTTTTCATATTTTAATTTAAGAATTAGCAAATTGGTCGGGGACCGACCACATCAGGATGGACGAGTGTTGTAAAATCTAGAGATATATACGCCACTGCTACTGCCCACTTGAGAGCCATTTACCTACCCACAGATAGCGCGGAGATATAGATCAGCCAGGATGCTGTAAAAACGCTCGTGCAATGTAAACTTTTGTTTTTATTAAATAGAGCTTTGCTAATTAAAGTGCAGCTTTCACTAAACAAACTCCTAGACATCCCAGCATCACTGTGATGGTTGAGACACGTGCCAATTTATGTATTATAAATCTGAATGTTTTTATTAACACTGAACAATTGTTTCAGAAATGACTTCGTGCTAAAAAAGCGAAAAACACGAGTGATATAACTTTTAAAACAAATTTTTATGTCGCATGCGTTTATTATTTGAATGCGTGACTCGAAATAAATCAATGCGTTTTTTTTTTTTCAAAGTGTATTTCGGTTATTTCGTTATCACTAATTACTTAAAGGAATCTAATTATTAAATCTATTTTTTAATAATTATTTACATTTCTAAACAACATTATGATATAAAAGAGATGTTAGTTTCACATGAACAATTATAATATTTCCTAATGCAGTCTAAAGCTTTATTTGATAAATAGTAAACTTTTACAATTTAAGGTCATATAAGTTTAGATTTCTTAAATATGTGTTCATATCAAAGAGTCTCAATACGAAGATTATATAAATTTTATATATATTGTAACATCTTTGTAATTATAAGAGAGAATAAAATAAAATTATAAGAGAGCGATTCTGTTGTCTTTTTTTAAATTTAATTTTCATTTAAAATAAAAACGTTGATTGTAAAAGGAAATACAATACAATAATTAAATTAATATACAACTTATATTTAAGCTTATAAGTCTTGCTCCAGTCTTCTTAATGAAAAATAAAAAATGTTTTCAATCTTAACATTATTTAAAATTGACGATGATTTCTTCATTAACAATATTACAGCAGGCATATTTCACTTTTCTTTTTTTTTCTTCTTTTTTTTTATTTATTTTTTAAATTTCATCCATACCTCATTATAAAAATGTCTTCTGCGCCAAAAGTTAATGTAATTACAATCAGTTTGTGTAAGTTGGAGCGAGTAATTACGAGTAAAGAAGTGAACCAATCTTTGAATTTCGAAGTCGGCAAAAATTGGACAAAAAGTTGATAGGTAGTAGAAATGAAGTACGATTTCTTTAGCTTCAAAGATGACCCGAAGTTCAAAAAACGATATTATTTATCTTTTTTAGCGTTGCCATCCAAAGGGTTCTTGTTTCTTGTTGGATGTCTACCTGAAGACAGGTAGAGAAATGTGTAAAGGGAAAGAGAGATAATGACGGTGGTTAAAATGTCAAAAACGGTAAAAAGGTGTTATGAGAAGACGGAACGGGAACTATTTTTCTAGTGTCTAATTTTAACCCCTGATTATTAAAAATATTTGTGATCCAGAAAGTAGATAAAAGTTTTGAAGTGTAATTAATATTTGAAGAACAAAGCATATAGCTTTGATAAGAAACATAAGTCTTGTTGCGCAAGAAATTAAGCTAAAACTAGGTTTTTCAAAAGGCAGTATTCATATACAAAACACTTAGATTGTCTTCATCGAATTGAAAATTAACTAATCATAAAAAAGTCTTGTGGTAATTTTTAATTTTCAGACAGTTACGTTGACAAAATAATTTGTTTACATGTTCAAATATAAATATAATTAATTTACAAATGATCAAAATGTCAGCTAAGTTATAATTTATATGATGTAGCCCAATAATTGTTAACACATTAACATTTGTGAAATTTTCATGATAATTATACATGCTAATGGATTGCTTGCTTATTTTTAGAATGGTTGATTTTATATGAGTATTTGAGATTACTACAATTTTTTTTGATCAGAGATAATTATATAAGCCAATCGGGATTTCTTAATTGCCAAATTGTATGCAAAAACAATTTTTATACAAATACAGTAGCATGGGGACTCTGCTGAACTGCAGTTGATTTTGTTCATATCAATACAGTTCATTTAAAAAAATGTAGATTTTGCATGTGCATTTAATGCAAAACTCTTAATAATTTAATGCATAAACGATGATGGCATTAGTAAAAGAGTTAGTATTTCTTTCGCGCGTATAAAAATAAGAAATATATAAGTTATTAACATAGAGACGATTTCTCTTTATATTAAATTTAAAACGATATTCAATTATATAAGAGATTATAATGAAGTATACTTGATTGTTTTTACTGTTACTTTCTTTCAGAGTCCTTAGATTAGTCATACATTTAAAATTTATTTTTTGCATTTCATTCGGCGTCATCATAACTATGCAGAATAGATGGCAATGCAATGAATATCCAAGTTCGCCATGTTTTCATTTTGCCGATCTACCTAAACTGAGGTGAACAATGACGAAGAAAATTAAATGAATTATTTGTCATTTCATTAATGAGAATGATTTTTACGTGCACATTGCTGATTTAAGTTTTTGCTCTGAATATAACTTAAAGTGAAAAAAGAGTATTCTTAATATTGAATCTTATAATATCAAAATATATTTAAATAATTATATGCTTAAAATAAGTAAATTAATAGTAAAATAATTATTATTTTTTTATAACTTATTGGTAATAAAATTTTATTTGCAGAATAGTACATCAATACACATATTTATATAATATTTTTCTACAATTTTTTTATATAATAGAATGTGTTTTATTTCTTGAAAAGTGCATGCATGCAAAAATAAGTTCTCAATAATATTTATTTTTTGATTTCGATATCATTTAAAAACTTTAATTTATGTATGTTACATGTAGATATCATTTAGCTATTAATAAAACAAAATTACATGTGAGAATTTTTGGGAAAACACTTCAATAATAGAATTTACACTGCATATGAATTGCTGATTCATCAAATGCGGATTCTTAAAAATCTTCAATTTTTCATCACATTAGTTATCTTAAATAATGAAAGTCAAATAATGGTCCGCAAGTAAAAGAAGATGGAACTTTGAGCTATATTTACGTATATTTCTTATTAAAGTCATGTTAAGTAATTTATATTAGGGACATACAACTGAAAATTACAGCCACTCACATTAGAATATTAAATGAAATTGTACGATTATTCAGTGCATTTTAATAAAAACTTTCAAAATTTGTCATAAAATTTCTAAACATTGTATTCATTTTCGGCATAACTTAAAAGATGTTGTAAGATTGATTTTATTATCAAGAAATATTTTCCAGAAAAACTGCTCTAAAATGATCAAATGAACTTTCCTTGTACTCTAGAGATCTTGACCACTGTGGGGAAATCAAAATTTTCATGAGCTTGAGTAAGAACAAAATTGCATTGCCCCTTGCATTGTAAGAAGGGAATTTTTACTTCCAGATTTCAATTTCATATCTCTCCATTTAATATATTTCAAAATCTCCATAAAAAATTTCTCAGTTGTTCACTGTCACTTCAGTAAAAACTCATTAAAGTGGTTATGTTCTTAATAAAATTAATATAGTTAATCTAAATGATCATTACTGAAATAATCGATAAATGACTTAAAAATATATTCGTATTTGTTTTATTCAATAAAAATATCTCATTATTTGAAAAGAATAATAAACAAAAAGCATCAAATATAATTGCTTTTTTCACTCTATTTGTCTTAAAACAATGAATGTGAAGTAAAAGCTTTTGTTTTATAGTTATTGAACCTTATTTTTAAATTTTCATATCACTGAAATTTATAAAACCAAATTTCACATTTTTTTTTACTTAGAGTAATTCTATCATATTTTTTCTGTGATTTCCACATATCATATTATTAACTAAATTTATGACGAATGTATGGCATAAAGGTAGTTTTTGGTTATGATTTGTATTGATTAATACACATCCTAACCAGAAAAACAACCTTTTTTATTAGTTTTTAAAATTTTTGACCTAGAAGATTGATTTGGTTCGGCATTTTAAGGGTATTTTTATTACACTGGGAATTCACAGCTTAATGTCACAATAATTATCGATCTCCAAGGGGAGACTCAAATGCGACGAATTGTTGAACTAAAGGCTAGATCGCTAACCTCACATCTGTTCCATTCTAAAAGACAAAATGCATTAAATGACAAAAGCATAAGTTTTTGTCAGCTTCAGAATATACAGATGTTACTTTTCTTATAACCATTTCGTCATTGATAACGCATATTTTTAACTATCATAAAACTGATGATTAAATTATATATTAGGTCATCCTGGAATTTTCTTCAGTCATGTCCAAATGGCTTGTAAAATTCACCTCACACTATAAAATACCACAGTGTCAGAAAGGAAATAATCTTTTCAAGATTAAAAACCAGCTAAAAAGGCAGAAAACTGCATTTGCCCAAATATTGTGCTTATAAGGAAAACAACAGAACTTCGTGTTGTTTGTTAATGCACCGTTAAAATTACTTCCGTGATGTCAATAATTGTCAAACCAATTTCAGTGAACCTCAATAATTAGAAAAGAAAAATAAACCCGAATACAACTGTATTTTTATCTTTAGATGCGGTGGAAGTTTCTAGGCTGCTCAATTTTCTGACTTGTAATACCTTTTGCAAATGAATTCTATATATTTACGAGTGTGGGATGATCCTCAACTTTTTTATGAATTTGAATTTTAAGAATTTTCCAATTCTTCAAATTAGAGTGATCATAAATGAGATAAAGTTAAAAAGATATTTTAAGAAAATATAGTTTCAAATAGTTCAATATAGTTTCAAAAATATATTTTTGATTAAAATTTTGAGCTATAACATTTAAACTTTTAATAATGATTTAATGAATTTTAGTTTCGTAAAATGTATTAAGGTTTTAATGTATGCAATGATTTTGTAGTGTTTAATAGATAAAAATATGCTCAATAATATTAAATATATAAAAAAACTTCAAAGATTCTCTTATTTGATGGTTTGTTTTTTCATAGTACACCTAGAATAATCTAAAACTTTGTTTAAGTTATGACTTTCGGATTCTACATATCCGTACCGAGTGTTGTTATTATTTCAAATATTTTAACGAGTTATAAATAAAATATCACTACAATTTTATGCACTCCTTTATTATCATCACATGTATTACTAATATGTTAAATGAGGGTGGTAAGTAAAGTATATGGGACTTCGAAATGAAGGAAGCCTCCCACCGGGTAACCGGTAGAGCCAAACTCTGATGCAGCCAAACCGTATAAGTTCTATCTTTCTGATGTTTCAGACCATGCAACAAAAAACGAGGTACAGATTCAACTATACAATTGTTAAGAAATACAATTCATTGGTAATTAGTTTTATATTTGGAACTTCTAGTTGCTTAAGGCATGCATAAGTTAGATAACTAGAAGTTATCTAATTTATGTACTAAAAGAATACTATCAATAAAGATTTTTGCAAAATGTATATACAGTGGGTTTACTAAAACCCTTTAATAATCTCAAGATTATTTCTAAATGTAGCTACAGACTTAGATGTCAACCACGTTTATTTATTTTAGCTCATTCCTGCTGCGTTTTTGAATGTATCAAAGGCTATGACCAAAACAATTTATTATATATAGCTGTATATATATACTGCGATAAAAAATATTTAAATACAAAGCACCCGGTAACTGGTAGAGCCAAACTCTAGATTACATTTTTATATCTTGAATTTACATCTTAATTTAATATATTTTACCACTATAGAGAATTATATTTTGATTTATACCAAAAATCCATTTCCTAGATAATAAAAGATTTGTTTTTATGATCCAATTAAAATTAACTAATCGCTGATAATTAAATACCCTTCATTTGAATAAAAAAATCCAGAGTGAGAGATTTATTTGCTCGAAAGTTTTATGATTTGCGTATCGGGGGGAAAAAAATTACATTCCTTATATATACACACTCACTTTCAAAAGTTAATCACGAAGATGTAAAATGCAAAAAATAAACAAATACTGCTTTGATTGACACAAAATTCGACAGGAAAGTAGCATCTATACAGTAATGGTAAAAATTGTGGACACTTTTAGAAATTTTTATGTTTTTGAACTTTGTATGTTTGTAGAAAATGTTACGTTTCGCAAAATGCAAACTTGTATACATCATTTTAAAGAGAATTTATTACTGAATTCAATACAAAACACATTATTTTATTTGCAATACAAAAAAAGTTATATGTACTTTAATATAAATAAAAAACACAGTTATGAAGTGGTTTGTAATGTCTAGCTTTCCTGACCAATCACTGTTCTTGTTCTGAGAACCAATTACAAATGTTTTAACTGCCAGTAGAAGCTGATATCATGTTTACACTTGAAGCAATTCCTTATTTTGCTTTGTTCTGTAGAAGGAGGACCTGTTTCTTATACACTGCAATTACAAGTAAGAATTTTTGTACAATTTTTTAAAACTTAGTCAAGAAGCAATGCCATCAAATAAAAGAGTAGATTGGACACCTAGAAAGAGATGTAATATTATTGTGTTACAAAAAAGTGGTCTTTCCTATGCTGAAATTGCAAGACAGGTGGGTGGTTCAGTGACTACATCTGAAGTCCGGAAGTTTTGTTCACGATATCAAGAGACAAATTCAATAAAAAATAAAGAAGAAAAGGCCAAAAAAGGTGCACCACATCTCTTGATGATAGAAGAATAAAACGACTATGTTTCCAAGATAGAAAAATATCATCATCGGCCATCAGAAGTCATCTGAATGATGCTGATGTTTCTGTCAGTTCAAGAACAATCAGAAGAAGATTAACAGATGTTGGACTGAGAGGTAGAATTCCACGAAAAAAGCCTTATCTTAATTTTCAGCAACGAAAAAAAGACTACAGTGGGCAAAGGAACACATTACTTGGACAGATGATCAGTGGTCACAAGTTATATGGAGTGATGAAACTAAGCTATCTTTATTCGGTAGTGATGGGCGAAAATATGTAAGACGTAGAATAGCAGAAGAGCTACATCCTGACTGCATTCAAGCAACTGTGAAGAACCCAGTTAGTGTTATGATTTGCTCATGCATGTCAGCAGATGGTATTGTTCGCCTTCATGTCATCGATGGGACACTGAATGCCAGGAAATACATTGACACTATTCTAGAACCAAAACTTCTACCTTCCATCAGAAATCTCTTTCCCAACAATGCTTCATTTATTTTTCAGCAGGATTCTGCTCCTTGCCACACGGCCAAAATATCGAAATAGTGGTTTCGTACAAAGAGCATGAAATTGTTGTCATGGCCAGGAAACAGTCCTATCCTCAATCCTATCGAAAATTTGTGGCACCGTTTGAAAACTCTTGTACGAATGAGGCGCCCATCAAATAAAAGGGAACTAATTGAGGCTATAATTGTGTGTCCTGGCATTATGTAATAACAAACGAAGAGTTTAAAACTCTTGTCAGCTCAATGAAACGTCGATGTGAAGCTGTAATCAAAAATAAAGGGTACTCTACAAAGTACTGATAACTCACTACAATCATCACTATCTAATGTATATCGATAACTATTATCGTTTAACTTTTTTGTATTGCAAATAATTGAATTTTGTGTTTTGTATTGAATTCAGTAATAAATTTTCTTTAAAATGATATATACAAGTTTGCATTTTGTAAAACGTAACGCTTTCTATAAGCATACAAAGTTCAAAAACATAAAAATTTCCAAAAGTGTCCACAATTTTGGCCACCACTGTATTTATGCATAAGATAAAATCAATAATTATATACAGAAATGAAAACAATATTAAATTTTTGTAAGTTATTAGATAATAACATACTAGAGATACTTAAACAGAATTATGTATGAAGGGAAAATAAACAACATAAAAGGGAAAAAAGGACATTAATAGGGTATATGACCCCCCTTCATCTGTATACAAAGTTTACACCCTATGGCCATACTTTCAATTAGATGGTCAACCACCACAGAATTAAGCAATAGCCATTCTCCTTGCAGAGCAGTTTCCAACTCAAGAGTGGCTGGAAGTGGGAAGCGTGAAGATACTGCACTGCCAAGAGTATCTCAAAGATTTTCAATGGGATTAAGGTCGGAAGAAAATACTGGCTACGCCATACGCACAATCCCTTCACTCTCCAGGTAGTCATCGACGATGGGGACTGTAGCTCTATGGGGATGTGCGTTACCGTCTATTAAAACAAAAGTAGGGCCAGTTGCTGCAGCGTACACTCTCACAATGGATTCTAGGACTTCATCTGGATACCGGACAGCCATCACAGGTCCCTGTTTAAAGATTTGCAGTTCCTAATGAAATCCCTGCCTAACCCATAATGTTTCCGCTTGGAATGCGTGATGTTCGGTGATGCTTTGGGGGATTGCGTGTTCCTTGTTTTCACCATATCCTTATACGCTTGTCATTTGGCTCCAGAGCAAATCTTGACTTATCAGTAAACATGATATTGCCCCAGTCAGACACAGTCCAATTGAAATGTTCCCGGCACCACTTTAATCGTGCTCTTCTTGATTGGACGGATAGACAAACACAAACTACAGGTGCCCACAGTACAGTCCACTCATATGTTATCTTCCGCGTACAGTAGCTGCATATATCACATTACCAATGGACGCTGTAACTGTAGATGTCACACGTGTGGAGGACGCTCTGCGATTCAGTTTGGCTAAAATCGCAATATATCAATCTTCCGAGGGGTTTGTAACCCTTGGGTGACCTGCTATGGGCCTTCGGACAACGGTCTGTGTGGTTTGGAATTGTTTCCATATACGTGAAATTACAGAATGATGAACGCCGAAGAAAAGAGCAACATCTGAGATCGACTGTCCTGCTTCAATGCGCCTCACAGCATGCCAGCGCTCAGAATCTTCCATTCGTCTTCTGGAAGTCATAGAAACACGTATGTCTTGAAAACTAATTGTACGAAAGTCTCAAGCCCCTTCTATCAGGACATTTACCATCAAATTCTGTAACCCTTCATAAAGCTGATATCTCGTAAGACTGCCCTTTTTGCATATTTCTTGTCATGAAAGCACGATTGGCTGTTACCTAACATATTTGCATACTTCCATCTACTTCTGCAAAATGTGCATCCTCTTTACTTATGAATGGCTTCCAGAAATTAGTATTTTCCGTGCTTAACTTTTGGAAATGAGTGTATAAATGTTTCCCATTTTGATAGATTTATGCAATTTTATATTCTTGCTAATGTTATTTTTCAGTCATTTTTATACTTAATCAAAATTTTATAGGCATAAGATTCACGTTGTGTCAAAATTTATTTGTTTTCAAATTTGAAAGTAATACTCTAGAACCGATAATTTTTTTGTAATATCTCTTTATTATAAAGTTTGCATAGAACTTGGTCTTTCAGGAAAATTTCCGAGATCTAGATAATTTTATATTTTATTAATGCACAGAATTTCTCTTTTGAGAGTATTTTCATGGTTTACTATTTCTTAAAGTAATTTTTTAGTAGTAAAAATTTTATATTACTGAGAAAATATAAAATAATAAATATGAGTCAACTTTTACTAAATTCAAATTTTATTCAAAAAATTGGAATTCAGCTTTGTTGAATCATGTTTACATCGTTGTTCTACTTTATGAAACTTGTTCTCTGAAATAAAATTAAAATCATTGAACTTTTCTAATTCAAAAAATTTTGTTTTAATTTTTAAAAAACAATAATTTTCGGAAAATTAATACTTGAAACTTCCTTATATTTCTTAAAGTAGTCATTTAGTTCTTAAATAACCAGACAAATAATGATGAACAGTAGCATCTCTATTTAAGTAAATGGTACTTTAGATATGCTCATAGCATCTCAATAGAAATTTTGTTAAATTAAATTTTTTACTTATAACCACATTTTTTTTTTCAGAATGAAGCAATTGAAGTTTCTTTGATTTGGTCAAAAAATTGTTATTAGATTAAAATTGACACAGTTGAACTTCAGGAAAATATCAAGCAAATACGGATCCATTGACAGTTTTAAGGTTATGTAGCTTAAAATGAACGAGTATGAAAGAAAAGTAGGTGAGAGCACGCACACAATGCAAGAGATTAATTCCCAGAGCCATAGATCAGAGCTTTTGTTAGAATTTCAACATCAATCCTCAAACTCAATACTGCCAAGACTTCTCTCTGCTCAAATTTACACAATAAACGTATTAATAAAACATTTTAAGATTTGTCCCTTTTCTGTCCATTATCTCTAGTTATCAAAGTTGTTTATTGCCAAACTTTGCAAGGTAAACTAAAGAGTCAACACGCAGAATGGGACATTGTGTACAAATATTAGAAGGTTTATATCAACACCTGAAGGGAATTTCACATTTGATAGTAGTATAAAAGAGAAAGAGCCAACTTCGGCTCTTTGAATATCTTGTAGAACTCATCTCATAAAGAAAATGAGGTAGGATGGCATTGAAACGCCAGGGGGGACAGTTCTTTGCGACTGATCTATTGTGAAAGGCTAGTTTCTACAGCGCACCCTTCGAAAAGCTTGTCAGCTTTTTGAAAAAAACAAAAAGAAAACATGTCCAGGCTTTCAGTGATTAATGAGTGCTTAATTAAAAAGCTTCACTCCGTAATCTTGTCCTCGAAAAATTTCTACGATGGAAAACACTAGAAACAAATTTCAAGTTTCACATTAGTGTTTTAATTTTTTTATTTCATTTGTAGGAATTGATAGGTGCTTTACTTGTATTTTTATATGAACTTTTTTTATCGATGGATAGATATGTATTTACATAAATTTCTGTCAAGAGTAAAATGTGTCAATTCCTACAATTTCTTTCTAAGTCTTAAACTTCTTCAAAATTGTGTCAAAGCTGTCATTTGAAAAGAATGTCTAAAATAGTCAAGGACGATCAATAAAATAAGAATTGTATAAATATGGAACGCAAATCTTGTTGAAAAGAAATTCCTACAAGGTGACATTAATATAATTAGAAATAGCTTATTAATAACCTTCGTATTAAAAAAATAAGCCATCACAACGTCGCAAGTTCGGTAGATGCTTCGTTATGTCGTAAGGTGTCCTTTATTAGTTTGAAAGTCAGTCAACTCTAAAGAATACCAAGAATATCACGAAATACAAGTGCGATGAAAATTTTAAGGTTTAAATGTTAGGTGTACATGACAGTTTTCAAATACCCTTAGACGCGATTTCTGTCCTAGATAATATATATAAATAAAATCTTTATTTTGCTTGTTCATAAGACTTTTGACTGGATAGATGGGATTACATGGCATGAAATGAAAATTGTATCAGAATGTTTGATCTCTGCCTAATTTAGAACGTAGGCTATGCTTCATTTCGAAGATTCGATTACTTTTTTAATTCATTTACATCCTAATTAACAGTGATTATCCAATTGCTGTGATCCACATCTTTCGGGATCCCTTCAAAACTTCGGGGTCTTTACTTTTTGAGAAAAACTATGTAGGCATAGGATCCATTTTCTTTCTAGATTTGTCCAATGTAAATTTTGTTTAAAATAGTAATATTTATTATTTTTCCAGTTTATTAAGGAAAATATTGTTTCTGCTCAGAGTAGATAGCATAATTTTGGTTTTTGCAACAATCTTCATATCCAAAATATGTTGGAACGAAAGGAATTCCGATTACAATACTTAATAACTTCATAGCGTTACATTTTTCATTTGATTTGTTTTAGCCTATCTATACATGAATCATCACTTTCATAGTGATAAAACAATGTTTTGAGCAAAGTTTTGTAAAAATAATATTACAATAATACATAAATACCGCTATTTTTCCAAATTTCAATTTTCTTCTTGAAGCTAGGTACGAGTTTTCCACCAGAAGTCACGGCTGGTGAAACTGTACGACTTGGCTTACTATTTCAACTACAAGTGTGATTAAAAAGGCAAAAACCCTTTTAAGTCTCCTTATATCGGAAAATAAGAGATGTATTATAACAAGATATATATATATATATATATATATATATATATATATATATATATATATATATATATATATATATATATATATATATATATATATATATATATATATATATATATATAATGATCTTTAATAGAATCATAAGTTTATTTATAATTATTTTAGTTGTATCTGAGGTAATGAAATGCATAAAAGTACAATTATTTTAGATCCTGATACATCTTGAGGAAAGCCCAATCGGTAGTTGAATGATTAACACTTCGGCCTTTGATTCAACATTTCGTGAATTGGATTTTGAAATAAGGAGTGGGATGTTTGCTATATTTTTCAATTCATTTTAAAATGTAGCTTTTGGTCGCGTGGAAAAAGTGATCGTACAGAGACAACCAAGACCGAAAAAACAACGATCAGAAAACTCTTTAGATCTGTAATATTAAACAGAACACTTTGAAAACAGCAATTGCAGAAAGGCTTCATTTGAAACGATATCTTACACACATAACTGTCATTGCAAAGTAATGTCCTTTATCATGTGTTTGTTATGTAAGAAAATGATTTAAAACGCATAATGAAATATTTCAATCATTAATTGTGATAACATATTTTTCGATAAATATGACATATTTTTAAATTCACAAAATTTAAAAAACACATAAAAATATATTTCTAAATGGAAAAAGTTAGAAGATAAGATTAAAAGAATGAGATCGAAAGAAGAAATAGAAACAGAGAATGCCTTTTTGCTTATCTATGTATACCAAAATGAGATTGCAATATGTCTCTGTTTGCTAATTTAATATGTATTAATTTTATATCATTGTTCAGTTTATTTTGCTGGTTGTTTCTCTGTCTATCTGTGTAAAAAATGTACAAATACTAGTAAAATTATCATATTATTTCATGTATATTGTTGCTCTTATGTGGTTTTTTTTATCTATGCATTATTTAGAGATAAGTGAAGTGTCAACTTACACATTAGTTTGCCTATATAGTTACTTGGGTTTAGCAATTTGCATTAATTCCTACACGTGCTCTTGTATTAAAATGTGTTACAAAACTTTTACTTCTTAGTAAAGCAGTTAATGAAATAAAAACTTAACTTGTGGTTTTCATGTGCTGTTCTTTTCCGCAGTTATTCTCGCATCTTTTTTCAATAAAATTCAGCATTTATTTCCTTTCAGTAACACCATTTCCCAGTACTAATTTCTAGTATTGTTAATTTTACTGCATTTAAAAAGAAGGGACATTCCTTTAAAGCATTTTAAGCAAGAAATGTTTAGTTTTATATTTTTTATGGTTATATATGAAAAATAATACTCTGGGCGTCCCTTTATAGAAATTGCATTTTCATATTTAAGAATCTTTTATCTGATTGTGCTGTTCAGCATATGTCAGAATAATTCCATGACAAAAACTTAATTATTATTGTCACAAAAGTTTACGTTTCTTAAATTAAAGTATATACTTTTACACCAAATACAATAGAATCTAGCTTTGTCACAAAAACGCTTCATTTCTTCAAGAATTGCTTATGCTTTATTTCTGAGAAATGAGGGATAAATGCTTTAAACATCGGGTAATATTGATAAAGGAAGTGTCAAGAGAGCACTGATTTCAATTGGTCGGAAAAAATAAGCTTTTATTGGATGGTCCAATTAAATATAAAAAATACAGACCTCCAACGAATATCTCTTATCAGAGAGAACGAGTGAAATCGCGTGCGCGCGTAAGTACTTTTTTTGGACTTCAATACTGCAAATGAATTGTGCGATTCATGTCACATGTATTTAGATAAAAAAGAAAGTGCATCAAAACAAAAATTTATTTTTAAAGACATTTCACATTGCAGATAATGGTTCTGAGTGTTTACTATATATGTTCACAGGGGAAAACTAATGAGGAAACCATAAATGCAAATTGCAATGAATTTTCTTCTCTAAGTATATACTAAGTGTGCATGCCTTTCATTAATTTTATATTTTCACAGAAATACGAAGAACTGGTTATATTAGCGTGATATTACTTAATTCTTCTTTCATCTACATCTGAGCTTCCTGATTATTTTGCTAGATTGAATTAACACATTCAAGTCATATGCATTAAATTCATGTAAAATACATATATTTTTATAATCTTCGTGTAATTAAATTCACAGCATAAATGTTGAGTTATCAGAATTAAGTACGTAAATATAACATTTAAATTATTAACGTGATACTTGCACATTATATACTTCATTTAAAAGGGAAGGTATTATAAGTCAAAAATGCTCAATGCTTAAAAAAAAAAAATTGCTGTAACAATGATGAATTGAGATTTCAGAATTTTTATTTCACTTACTCGGTTACCTATTAATTTTAGGAGACTTTACACACTAGAGAAAAATCGCAATAAATTCAGACTAGGAAAATGTAAAATTTTTCATATACGATTTTTTGCATTTTGTGTGACATTTCACTCGAAATTGTTTTATTATAAGCACGATATAGATAAATGGGATTATTTTCATGATCACTGTTATCATTTTCCCAAAAGATAGGGAGTACAAATTTGTAAATTTTCCATTTATGCACTCTTGCTATAATTTAATCAATGACCAGAGCTTTGTCTGAATGAATTCTAAGCGATGATAAATGTGGCTTACTGAATAATATATATGATCGAAAAATCCAGAATTCAATCCTAAATCTCTGAGAATAGTGCACACTTTGGCACTTAATATCCTTTTATCACCTTAATACCCTGATACAAAAAACTATAGAAGAGGCAGACGATGCCTTATTGCAAACTTACTTATCTGGAAAGTAAATCAAAGTTGTTTTTTATTTACACTGCAGGCCATTAAAATTGCTACACCAAGAAGGCGACATGCTTCAGACGTGAAATTTATACGAAAGGAAGAAGGTGCTGTGATATGCAAATGATTAGCTTTTCAGCGCATTCAGACAAAGCAGGCGCCAGTAGCGACACCTACATTGTGTTTAAATGAGGAAATTGTTCAGCCGGTACCTCATACACAAATTCCATTTGAACGTTGTTGCCTGGTGAAAAGTTGTTGGAATGCCTCGTGTAAGAAGGAGAAATGCGTACCAGGACGTTTCTGACTTTGATAAAGGTCGAATTGTAGCTTACCGGGATTGCGGTTTATCTTATCGCAGTATTGCTGCTCGCGTCGGTCGAGATCCAATGACTGTTAGCAGAATATGGTATCGATGGGTTCAGGACGGTAATACGGAATGACGGTAATACGGTAATACGGAATGCCATGCGGGATCACAACGGCCACCTATCACTAGCAGCCGAGAAGACCGGCATATTATCCGCATGGCCGTAATGGATCTTGCAACCACGTGACGAGCCGTGAGTCAAGAAACGGGGTCGTTTAGAAGACAACAAGTGTTCGACGACATTTGCAGCAACATTAACTCTCAGCTCGGAGACCATGGCTGCGGCTACCCTTGACACTGCGCCATAGACAAGAGCGCCTTCAATGGTGTGATCAATGACGAACCTGGGCTCACGAATGGTGAGACGTCCTCTTTTCAGATGAATCCAGGTTCTGTGTACAGCATCATGATGGTCGCATCCGTGTTTGGCGGCATCGTGGTGAACGCAGACTGGCAGCTTGCATTCGTCATCGTCATACTGGCCCATCACCTGGCGTGATGGTATGGGGTGCCATTGGATACACGTCTCGGTCACCCCTTGTTCGCATTGACGGTGCTTTGAACAGTGCACGTTACATTTCTTGTGTGTTACGACCCGTGGCTCTACCCTTTATTCGAGCTCTACGAAACCCTACGTTTCAGCAGGATAATGCCCGACGGCATGTTGCCGGTATTGTACGGACCTTCCTTGATACGGAACATGTTCGGCTGTTGTCCTGGCCAGCACGTTCTCCAGATCTTTCACCAATAGAAAACGTCTGGTCAAAGGTTGCCGAGCGACTGGCTCGTCACCAAACGCCAGTCACTACGGTTGATGAACTGTGGCATCGTGTTGAAGCTGCATGGGCATCTGTACCTGTACATGCAATCCAATCTCTGTTTGACTCAATGCCCAGGCGTATAACTGCTGTTATTACTGCCAGAAGTGGTTGTTCTGGGTACTGATTTCTCAGGATCTATATCCAGCCAAATTTTTTGAAAATTTAATCACTTGTTATTTCCAGCATAATATATTTGTCCAATAAATATCATTTTGTTATGTGCATTTCTTCCTGGTGTAGCAATTTTAATGGCCAGTGGAGTATTTATTTATTTTTTTTTTTGTTACAATTTTGGAAAGAGCGAAATCTTTTCACGAATAAATGTTTATTAATTCGACATAAAAATGTATGAAATCTCGTTCATTTACTCAAATTTCGATGGAAGTGTAGCTTCTAAATTATATTTGATAAATAAAATGCACCGAAAGTACTTAAATAAAACTTGCAATGTATTCGAAATGAACATTTAAAATCGACTTTGTAAGATGATTTCGATTTCCCCCCCTCAGAATGCAATTAGTTTATCTAGTAAATATTAAAAAGCAATATCCGAAAAAAATTTCATATAAAAATTATTATGTATTGGCTCTAGAATTAATTACACACAAATAATTATGATAGTCTATTTTAATACCTTCCTTTGAGTCCATCACTAATTCTGGTTAGTTCTTTATTCATAACTAATGAAAGGCGAATACTCCTAATGTCTTGGGTCAGTTTAGAAAGTAGGAATTTAACGCGGACATAAACTTTACATATTTGCTAATGAAATTACAGATTAATTGCTTATTTTGAATTGCATGTTACTTCATTAATTGTCTTGTACACAGTTTCTTAGCTTGAGGTTTGCTTTCATTAAACATGAAAATACATAATATAATTTTATTGCTAGGAAAACTTGTCTACATAAGCTCGAGCATAATTACTATCAAATATAAAAATTAATACAGATTTAGAACTAAATTTTTTTTAAAAATAAGTAAAAAATAACTTTATTGCATTTTTCGGGTCTTGAAACACCCAAAGTTGTTCATTCAATTGTGACACTTTGGTGAGAAGTAATAACAGCCCGTTTCATTCTGTCAAAATGTAATGGTTTCTCAAATTAAAGCAAATTTTTGTGTAAAAAAATTCACGATAAGTGGTTTTGTTAAGCTATATTGAAAAAATTTAATTTTAAAATTATATATTTTTAGATGTTACAAATTTTGGTATGAAACGTACCACCATTAGTATCTTATTGAAAAAATGATGACAGATTAAAATGTCTGAGCTATAGATTTTCAAAAATTATACTAATTTGAGAGAAATTACATTTTAGAAAACTAGTGTGGTGTTTTCAAAGTAATTTTGGCAGTAATTATTTTTTTAAAAAAATGTTTCATAATCTGCTGTTTTTCAATGCTTTGATCGTCATGATTAATATATTTTCATATTTTCTCCCAACGATAACTCATGCCTCTGATGAAACTTACAGTGCTACAGAAAACAAAAATTGCACTTTTTCTCTCAAAAGTACAATAATAAATAAAAAACGATCTCATGGGGAAATCTTCATTATCTAATGAATCTTTAAAAGAAAAAATAATAACTTTTATTCTCTCATGAAATTGGAATCAACATTATAGTGTCAGTTATTTAAATTGAAAGCACTGTTTATATAAATACAATTGAAATCATATGTTGTTACCAACAAGTATTACATTGTTTAAACTATTACTATTAAATACTAGGATATTTTCATCCAATTCATATCAGTTTAATCTTATTATTCAACGCAAAATAATGCTTACATATCAAAAGTGCGACTATTTTGATTTCAGTATTTGAGAATTCTTTTCAAATTATTATATCCACTATTTAAATAAATTTGCTTAATCTTAAGCGCTTTTATGGTAACATTTCCTACAAACTGAATTTTCTTTTTATAACAGCTTCCTAGAGTTCTTTTTTTGATCGAAAAAAAACTTTTTTGTTTTTCTGGTTCACAAAACACATGCTTAAAATGTATACAGCTAAAATTAAATTGTCTACTTTTATTGGAGAAATTAGGAGGTGTCTTTTTTTTTTTTTGAAGTTCTCAGAAAGGAAAACAGACGTCACCGATTGAAAGATGGAATTAGCTTTTGTTTTCGTGAGCGATTCTATCGAGCCACATTTTCCTTATCGTTCTCTTCAATGACTCAATAATGCACACGAAATGTAAAAATAGCATTTTTTTTTCTTTTTTTTTTTTTTTGTTTTTGTTTTTTGAAAAAATAATTTAATGATTTTGATTCTTCATTTAGAAATTCTGAAGATTCTAGATTTTTCTGTACTTCTAAACTTTTAATAATAAGACTTGTATAATTCTTTAAAATAAGACTTGTATAATTCAATGTAAATTATAGCTCTATAATGTACTTAGAAGCCTTTTTTGAAAAGTTGTATGACCAGTTACTTTCAGGAGAATTATTTTTATTTTTTTAAAGAATGATTCCTCTGGAAATCTATTATTCAAAGGTCCATTGAAAATCAACAGTATATTCTGAATTTAAATTAAGAGGGAAAAAAGAACAGAGCTTTAATTTCCATTCACTTATACGATAAAAATGTAGTGAAAGTATTACTATATATTGATTCCTTTACATTTTAAAGTTGAGTATGTTTTCAACTAAAGACTTTTTATCTGCATTGAATTATATTTTCAATTCCTATTTGTAAACATTTATAAAACAGCAACAGTGTTGGTAATAAGACTTGAAGATAAAAATAACTTGAAGATAGTATTAGCCTTGTAATACTGAAATTGTAACTCCCAAGAATGATTTGATATCCACGAGTGCGTTGATATCACATTTTTAAATAAAAGATTAAAATTTCAGATAAAAATACCATTTCTTATTATTAAATTTTAAAATAAAACAGCAATTCTAGAGCTAAATTATATTACCTCTGACTCGAAAGTATTAGAAAAAGATTGTCATGAGAATTTAAACTGAATTTGATTCATTCCTAAATGCAATTTCATTCCATTCAACCAATGTTCTTCAGGCTTTGAAGGTAATCCCGCTTATGTTTGGTGATACTAAAATCAATATTTAATTCCTATTTTTTATGTAGTACGATTCGTTGCTACATTTGTTTGACCAGTGATACGATTTTCGAGCTTTCCTGGTTCTGACTTGAAAAAACGTTGATGATATAATTTGCACATCTTGTTACTGAATGTGTTGTCTCTCCTTTGATTAGTCTCATAAAACAATTTCAACTTCAAAAATGTGTCCCTGGAATATTTACAACTCGATGAGTTCCTGCCACTTACTTGGTCCACAAACTTATTCACAGTCGAGCATTTAAGGATTTACTTGGGCAGTTACAAGCTTTTCTGTTGGATATCCTTCATGTTTAAGTGATATACGGTTTTTTTACACTCATAATTGTCAACATGCATTAAAATTTCACTATGCTACTCTTTCAGATTTTATTACAGCCTAAGTTTGTTTTCGAGTAGGCGTTACAAAGCTCCAGAACCCCCTTCTTGGTGAATTTCTTGAGCAATGATTTTTTTGTATCTGAAATTTGAATCATTTATGTCGATGATATCAACAC
Source organism: Latrodectus elegans (assembly GCA_030067965.1). Lineage (NCBI taxonomy): Eukaryota > Metazoa > Arthropoda > Arachnida > Araneae > Theridiidae > Latrodectus > Latrodectus elegans. The sequence continues at coordinate 106,901,894 of CM057817.1, read as the reverse complement.
AAGCTTAAGAGTGTTAACTCAATTTTTACGAAACTACTTAGTAATGAAGTTGTGTTATAAACCAGAGAGCATACATTAGTTTTCACGAACAAATTTTTTTTAAAATTTTCTAAAATAAATTTCACTAAGCTAAATATTTTATAGTTATGAATCGTTATTAAGTATAATATTTTAATTGATTTGATATAAATTTCTTTAATGAAACGGAGTTTCAAATAAATAAGAAGACAACAAGTATTATATTGAATATATATTAATGCAAGTGTGTTAAATTTTTTAATTGGTGATTACAAACTTTTAAAGAAGAAAATATGAAAATCTATAATAATAGAAAGGAAATTAGAAATTTATGTGCATAAAGCTATAAATTCTATGCTTTCATTGCATATAATTATGAATTGAGCCTGCCAACTTGTCTAGTGGTCAGCGTGCCTGATTACGGATAGGGAGGTCCTGGGTTCGAATTCCGGTGGCATGGATGTACTTTCTCTCTCTCTATCCTGTCTTTGTCCTATCCTTGTGTGTGTGAATGAAGTATGAATGATGCCTACCTTATAAACGGGTCCCTATGGCATGTGTGAGGGTGCGATGGTGGCCCACCCCCTGTGGTACACCCGGGGCAACGCCTCGGTGGCTAAGAGGTCGCAGTGTTTGGCCAGTTCCTTGGTACCAGGGAACAATAGATTAATAGACTCTGTTGCAGTTGTGACTGTCTAAAATCTGCCATTAGAAAAAATTATGAATGTGTATTCCTAAATTGAATATGTATATGTCCAGAAAAACTAATTTATTGGCTGTTAAGAACATTATTATAAGTTTGTATACATGCATAAAAATTTAAAATATTAACTGAAAAATTCACATATTTTACTTTTCATGAGAACAAGAAATCAAAATAAATGTATTAACAACGCGCTGTATTATATCTTTTAAAACTCATAAAAAATTTCTGTGGAAAATTATTCTTAGAACTCCTTGGCAGGTGAAAAAAGGATAAAAAGTTAAAAGAAATTTAGTGGCTGACAGCATATGCAATGCATTTTAAATTTTGCAGGGCAATTAATTGACCCTTCAAAATTAACAAAATATATTATGTATGCATAGTATTCCTTTTATTTTTAAGTAATGCTTCACCACAAATTAGATAACAACTGTAAATAGGAAGACTTAAAGATTTGAAAGTGACAGAGTGTACTTATTTAAAAACTGTCTTAAAATGTAATCTTTGTTTTTTGTAGCCGTTTGTTTCAGATTTTACCCCCAAATTTCGTATTTTCCAGAAATTATTTTTTTTTATTAACTAATAAAAATAGGGAAAAGTTAAATCTGTATTGAAATTAAAGTGTTGTTATCCCAACCCTTGTTAGGTATGTTAGGGCTATATAATGCGTTCATTTAGTCACTCGAATAGAATTTCAAAGTCCAGACTAGATGAGATTTAAAAAATTATCAGAAAACATTGCCCAATAATTTCGAATTAACGATGAGTAGAAATCAGGGGGCCAGGAGAAATCATTGCTTGCTAGTTTCCTCCCTGTATAAGAATAATTTTTTGGCCGTGTCTCCTCTGAAAACAATTCGAATACAGCGGAAAACAATAACATTTATGCCAAGGCAAATGTTTATTTTAAATTGGTGTAATTTCAAATTTTGGATGTACTGTCATATCAAGTAGTAATAAATTTCTTCATAAATGCAAGAGAATTTCTGAAACCAGAAAAGAAATTAAGTTGATAATTCATTATACCGATAATATTTTAAAAAATGTAATTGGAAAATACTTATTAACATATTCAAAAATGCACAAGATTAAATGAATAAACAGAAAGTTGTTAAACATGGCATATAAAGATTTATCTTGTTATAGATTAAAACATATAAAAAATGTAGTCATCGCTATACATCCTGTAGGGTGAATAAATATATATATATATATATATATATATATATATATATATATATATATATATATATATATATATATATATATATATATATATATAACACATCAATAACATTTATATTAGAAGAAAAATATTATATAATATAGGTTAGGTTATTAATAATATCGAATATTATATACAAGCATATATATATGTATATATATATATGTGTGTGTGTGTGTGTGTATGTATACAAAACGTATTTCCATATTTCAAAAGATTAACTTAAAATATGCAGATATAAATATAAATTAAAATAAATTATAAACTTATATTTTTTCCTGATTTTTAGTAGGGAAATATTGCTTTTTTCCGACAGAAAAAGACAAGAACAAAACTTTTTCTCATTTGGACTTTAGTGAAAACTTATTATTATCTAATACTTGTAGTAAAGTAAGCAAAATGTATGGCAAATCGAAAACTTCTATCCAAAGTGTTCTTTTTTCAGTTACAATTCAGAGTATATGCGGTAATTTTAAAATATGATTAAAGGTAAGATTTTATGAGAGCTTCTTTTTGAGGCGGTCGATGAATTCTGATCGCTAAGTTCATGCTGAGGCTATCATTTCGCGACGACAGCCGAAGAGTCGAGTGAAGCAAATCTTCGCGTTGGCGGATTCCACCATTCCTAAAGCTAAGAGCCCTATTCCCATGCTATTCCCGCTGTCGAAATGATCAAAAGAGGTGGTGGTCAGTGCTCGAAATGATCCCCAAATTGGAAAACTATTTCCTTTTTTTGTAGTAAATTGATGCAAAGGTAAAACACGTACGTCAATCAGTACAGTAATAGTTGTGAGTATACTTCGAGATTTTGTTGTTTTCTTAAATTCAATACTGAATTCGATTAGAGAATGCCGGAGCTTCTTAATAGTGATTACAAAAACCAAAATATTGATGAGAAATTTTAAACATCGGTTGATTTAATGAATATTTACATCATTCTTGATAATTTACGGCTTTAAAATTGAATTTGTGCAAAAATAATGTAAGTAATTTTAGTAAAAAACACGAAAGAGAATATGAGGGTCACTCTGAAATTTTTTTAAATACACCTAGGTTTTTAAAGTTATACTTACAAAATTTTAGGTGTGTTCAAAGTAGTCTCCTCCAGAATCAATGCACTTTTGTAGACGAATTTTCCTCAGATTAAATGCCTCAAGCCATTCATTTCTTGGAATAGATGAAAAAAATGCATTTATAGACATATCAATCTCTTCTTCTGAATGAAAACGACGTCCACGTAAGTTCTTTTTTAGATTAAAGAATAACCAAAAGTCGCACATAGATAGATCAGGTGAATACGGCGGATGTTCGATCACTTTAATTTGCTTTTGTTTAAGAAACTCAACTGTTAATCCGGCTGTATGTGAAGATGCATTGTCATTGTGAAGCATTAGCCCCTAACATTCGGTTCTTGTAGAATTTTTGGAAAACATTTAGTGGTATACCAGTTAGCTGTTACTGTCTTCTGTCCTTCCAACTTGATGGCTTTGACCAATCCCGTACTTTGGAAGAAAACGGCATACATCACTTTTTTCATTGCGAGTTGCTTTTTCACCATTGTCGGCGTGGGATCATCTTCAAAGACCCATACTTTGCTTTCTTGACGTGTTGGAACGTCAAAAAACGGTATGTACGTTTCATCACCTGTTACAATTTTAGAAATGATGCGGTGGCCACCATCATTTAGCAATGTAAGCGTTTCTTTACTGATTCTGACACACTCCTCTTTTTGGTGCCCAGTTAGATTATAGGGAACCCAAAGGCAAACTACTTTTTTCATATGTAATTCTTCATGAGAATGATTTTGTGTATAGCTGTGGATCTAATGTTAAGTTCCTTCTGTATCATTTGATAGGTACAGCGATTATCATCCATTAGCATTTTCCGTATGGCAGACGCATTATCCGGGATTACTGCCGACGGCGGCCTTCCTGTTTGTTCTTCATCCTGAAGAAAATTGCGACCTCTTCTAAATTCTCTAAACCTTCTGAATACAGTAGCACGAGCAGGAGATTCATCACCAAATGCTAATTGCAACCGTTGAACGCATTCTTATTGATTTAATCCTACTTTAAAATCGTAGAAATTCATAGCGCGAAAATGTTCTCGCGTCAGCTTCATTTTCTCTTCTGTTTAAAATTTATTCTACGCTAAACAAGTTGAAGTAAGTCAGTAAAATATCGTCTTCTCTGTTATAATACGTTGTATTTTAAAAGTAAACCATTATTTTTATTTTGTAAATTCTCGTCTGCGCGTATCTCAAAAATTTCAGTGTAACCCTCGTATAAAGTACATTTGCCACTTATCTATCACTACTTTTTCTTGCTGTTTGTAAATAATTAAAGAATTTCTAACAAAATGAAGGAGCTGTTATGCAAGTACTGTAAAGTTTGTCAAGATTAATGAAACGTTTATTTTATCGAGCAGCCGAAGTAGGCGCGATTTAAACTATAATATCATTGCTGAAAACTAGGACAGCAGAAATTAGCAAACAAAAAATAGCTTAAGTATTGCATTTTGCAACATTAATTGATAATATATAGCATAAGACAATTATAATGGTTATATATAATATATGATACTTTCGAAAGCCATTTGTATGTTCGAAATTTTCTGTACATTTTCTGTGCTGCGTGCCTCAGGTGTTAATTGGGAAAGTTCTGTGAGATCTTTTTTCCCTATTAAAATTGGAATTGGTTCATTTTACTCTAGGATAATCTGTCAATAAATGGGAAAGCTTAAGGAAAGTATTGCATTCTTCAGAAAAAAATTGTATTATAGTTTTACATGGCTGCTATGGGATATCTACCCCAATTTATCTGTAAATTCACACAGAATCTGATTAAAAAATGAAAACAGCGAAGTTTTGATAAGAAAGTGTTTATTTCAGGTACAACTGAAAATCATTAATTACCAAGTTCAAGAAATGCTTCATTCAAAAATCAAAATTTAACATGAAGGATGAATTTTAAAAAATGAACTTTAAAATAAATTTCATATTTTTATGTGATTTTATGTAAGGATATTATAGATATATATTTCTCTATGCAGTGTCTCTGGAAAGGTTAAAAACTGGACTTATTTCACAGTTTGCAAATTAAAAATGAGAGGAAATTGTTTCACTGATGCAAATATTAACTTTATATTCTTATAAATCATAAATTGACTTTTTATATAACTATTACGAAATCTAATTTTATTTAGCGATTCTTAATAAAAAGTTGTCACTGTTTCGATTATTAATAAAAATTAGGCATGTTATGCAATTTCCATTAATCTTTTAGCGACATTATTCATGAGACAATATTTTACCTACTCTTCGAAATTGCTTACAACTGAAGGAAAAAACAGGTAAAAAAATAATATTTAATTTATATTTTTTTTACAAAATTTTTTTAATATATTTTCAATTAATTCAGGATGAGGAATACAAGACTGGCAAATGAAATAACAACTTTTTTTCACGATGTAGTAACGAATAATGCATTGTTAAAAAGCGTGAAAACGAATGATTCTAAAAGATAAGTAAAGAAAAAAAATCTAAAAGGTTAACTAAAGTGAGTTCATTGCATTTATATACTCAAAGGTATGCTAACAGAGTATATTAACGTTTACACTAACGTTAATGGAGTTTAACAAATTACGTTAATGGAGTATACTAACGTACACAAACGGTGCACACACGATGCACACTTTCAGTGTTATATTGTAATTATCAGTATATTTTAGGACGCATACGAGTATATATGTTTTCTTTGCATACATGTATTTCCAAAAAAACAGCATGTATACACGTATTTTGTGGAGAACCGTTCTTTATCCCTGAAGCATATATATATATATATATATATATATATATATATATATATATATATATATATATATATATATATATATATATTTATATATATATGAGCTTCAAAAAAACTATGCTGTGCTTTCAAGAATTTCATTTCAAAAAAGAGAATTTTGAGAAAGATACACAGCCAACGAAGGTCCTGAAAAACGTTACTTTCTAAAATAAAAATGATGGCAATCTATTTAGTTCAGGAAACAGAGCGAATAGAAAACGGCTAATAATAGCAAATAAAATAAAGAGAAAACTAATTTTTCATTTCTTTTGTTCCTTTTCTCTTGGTTTTGGCTTTCGAATATTAAAAAGTATCGTGTTAAAGTATATTTTTCTTAAAGAATATTCAAAAGTAGTTATATTCAAAACTTTGCAATTTTTTCATTTAAATATTAAAATATAAGCTCTTGCAGACTATTTCAAAATGTTTGTTTGATAAATTTAAAAGGAGAAAGAAATTATGTTTGCTTATTTAACAACAGTATTATAAAAGAAATACAATATAGTTAGAAGACTCACAAATTATTTGCATATTTAATTAAATTAAATTCACTTTGAAAATTTTCTGTTCACAAACAAATAATTTAAATAGGCAGCTGAAAAAGTAGTCATATCATAAATGAAGCAAAATGAAAAAGAATTTTATAGGTAAATAATAATTGAGGAATAGATATTTTCCTTGATAAAAATTATAAATATGAGTTTATATTATGAATACTTAGTTATATATATAAGAATTAGGAGAAAGAGAATAAGATTTAATTCTTTTTCTTATTTAGATTTTATTCTTAACAATTATTAATTCTCCTAATTCTTATTTCTTTGCTTATAATAATACATTTATACTGATACATTTAGGCTGATACATTTTTACAGGGGAAGAGAGAAAGAAAGAGAGTGAGAGTTTATTATAAGTTAATTATCCAAGCTAATCTAAAACAGGATAGTTAATTTTTAATAAAACATTAAAAAAGCACTTTCATTTTTGGCTCATTTTAATTTTCTGCTTAAAGCAAAAATTCTGCATAAAAAAATAGCAATCTGTCATTCTTCATGTGTGTTATTTAAGAAAAGGTATACATTACTAAAGAATTTAGACTGAAGAGTGAGAAATATTGAAAAGAGTATTTTCTTTTACTCTGATTATTGAATAAATGGTATAAGCATTTTATTAATCATTTACAAAGTACTTATTCAAACAGTAATATTAACCACAGACTCGGATGGTATTGTTAAATTCTTCAATAAAGAACAAACACAAAAAAGGGACTAGTGTAGAATTTACAGAATAAATACGAACTTTTAGTTCATAAATTTCTATTTGCAAAGAAAAATTCTTTCAACTAATCAGTTTATAATACAAAACAAATCAAGTTAGTTCAATTAGCCGTTCAGCTAAGAATTAAGGAATGCCAAACATACAAACTATCAGTATACATATGTGACTCTTAATGACACATTTCTATTGTTAAGCACTGTATTGATTAATGATATTTAAGAAAATTAGTAAAGTAATTCTTGACACTACATGAAATCAGTTTTTTTTTTGTTATTGAAAGCATTTGCAGTGCTAACATAATGTACCGAGAGAGATAACTAACATATTGGAATCATTTTTGACTTGCCGTTGGTGATAACTTCTATCATTAAAAAACTTATCGCTCTAAAGAAGCACGAGACATAATTTGTAATAGTCTTTTCGATGAAACATGATCAAGTAAAGGAAAATTGAAAAATTTTCTTACTCACAGGCAGCCGTCACATCATAATGATGACCTTTCTATAGATAGCTAATAATTCATAATCAACTATTTCCTCCTTCATATCAGTGAATACACTACGCCCATTTAAAAAAGCCTGGCGATCAATTTCAGATTAGAATGACAGCATTAGCTTGGAAAATCATATATTTAATACGCTCAACACAACATATCTATTACAGTCCAATAAGCATATACATAGTTAAGTAACTATTTTACAGTGCCATAGAGCACGACTTAAGTCAAGATCTACGTAATTGAAAAAAATCAGTAATGAGAATGGATAAATTAATACTCTCATAATAACGCACGATATAAAAAATAAAACAAAAGTTATGTACAATTACAGTACCTTTGCAATCGGTATGATGACACTGAGGATCAACTACATTATAGTGACAGACAAGTTGATCTTGGATAAATGAGAAGTAATTATATCTTTAAAAAATTTCTTTCATGTTTTTCAGACACACACACTCACACATACTAGCTGACTTTTAATTCCCAGCTATTTACGTCATTTAAGGAAAAAGACTTTTTTTAAAGACATTTACAAAGTTTTTGGACTTTTCAGTTTTTCAACAACTCATGACAATGCTACAATTGGTAGCTTGACTTAAAGAAGATTTTTCTAACATAGTTTTCCATTGAATTTCGATGAATATTACGAGAAAAGCAAATATTTGATTGAAGTTTACTGAAAAGGAATCTGTGGAAGAATCGGATTTTAATATTTCTTCCGATAACATCCTCTGATTTCTTAGAAAAACTTACTACTTTAATAGATCATAAATTTAAAAAAATACATTATCCTCTGTTTAATGCATTTATTTAATATGTATCTATTTTTTCTAGAGTGGAAATAAACGTTTAAACAATAATGAACGGGTTTGCCGCTTACTTATACAAGTGTTGTTACCTATCCCTCTGGCGTAGGAAAGCCTACACTAAGAAGCCCCAAAGCCCCGACACTTAAGTTCTCCATAGATCACCCGCCTCCAGGTCAAGACTGGCAGAGAACGAAATTCTCTTCCCAGTCAAGAACATTTTAGGTGACCCGCTACTAAATCTTGCCATGCCCGATGCACCACTGTAGAACAAAGACACTTATAAACGTTATTTTAAAAAGCGAACACATATAAAAATATGCATAAATTTATGAAATATACGGGAAATAAACACATAAGAAAAGTATATTTTTTTTCTGACTACTATATTTCTTTTAATGATATTTTTTGAACTTTCAGAAACATCTAGTTCTATGAATAATTCTGTTTAATGTTTTTTATGCATTTAAAATATGTTTCTTATGCATTTCTTAATCATTTATTTATTATTTCTTATGCATTAATTCATTTTCTTGTGCTGCGAAATGTACATTCAACAGTTCTAAATTTACTAGAAAAATGAGCGCATTTTCTACTATTTTACAAAATCATATAAATTTTATACATCTTGTATTTAAAGCTAAATCCCATTATATCTTTGAAATATACCTCGATTATACAATTACTTCCTTAGCGCTCCTGACGTCTAAATTTGAAATTCAAATATTTCTGACGTCAAATTATTTTTATAGATTTTAAAATATTTTAATTTTTTTCTCCAATAAAGCTATTTCGATGAAAAAAAGCTTATATAGGAAATCTGAACAATGGAGGGGTTATGCAAACAATTTTCTTAAACAATAACCGATATAGGGAAAGGCTATTTTAATCACCTTTGACCGGGCTTCATTTCGACTTCTATTCTTCTTTGTGTGGAAGCAAGGGCATCTCTATGTTCCATCAGTACTTATTATTCCAAGCATGCTTCATTTCCCCATTGATCCAATCAAAAGTAAAATAATATTGCATGTCGCAAGGCATGTCCATCTCTTCTATGCACTTTCATAATAGGATATAAAGTAGCAATGCTGCTAAGAAATTGAGAAGTTTCTACTCTCATTGTTGATATAAATTAAGCAAAACCACTTTCTATATAAGCAATATTGAGCTATTAAATTAAAAATAAGACGAATATTAACTTTAAGTATGCAAATCCGTCGTCTTCTGAAATACAAATTTTTAAAATTGTAATACTTTAAGTAATATTTATACTTTATAGTTAATTCTAGTAAAAATTAAAATCAAAATATTATTTTGCGGCTACTACGTAAAACTGATTTCACACGACTGAATTACAAAACAAGTTACTTAGATTTAAATCACTTTTTTCATATGACAAAGCGCAGCTTTATCAAATTACTTCGATTCCTTAAAATTTCAGTACAATGGGGGAATGTAGTAAATTTAAAAGTCTTCTAATGCCTATGAAATTATTTGAAATGTTTATAGCTGAAAAAATATATATTATGTTATACTCAAGATTATTTAATAATAGGATTCGCAAGATTAGTTTTTTTTTTTTTTTTTTTTTTTTTTTTTTAAAAAAGTCAAATAATTGCTTTATTTTTCAATTATTAAAAATTCAATTTCACAGTTGCTCCTACAGTTGAAATATTATTTTTTTGAAGGCATATTTTATGGTAAATGAAATTCAAGCATCAGTTTCGTTGAAAGTTCTAGTATTAACAAATAAATATGAAGAAAAAGAGTAAAAAAACCAAAGGCATACAAAAATAATTAGAAACGAAAAATGTCAGCAATTTTATTTTTATAACTTTTATGTTTTTAATGTAATTATTAGAATAAAAATTATACATAACATTATGATTTTAAGAATACTTAATCCATCGAATTTAAATTATTATTTCATGAAAAAAGTAAAGAAAACTTAGAATAATGTTAAATAAACTAAAAAATTTTTTCCATACTTCTGTCATCCGAGAGCAAATTATTAAGTCATATTTCTTAAAAAATATTAAAAAAATACTTCTCATTAAAATATCTTATACTTTAATTTTTATAAAGCAACCAAATATTATCTTTTAGTTTTCAGTGTTTTCTTACAACTTTTGATTATTTCGTGTGACATTGGATTGTGAAACTACTCTCAAATAAAATTTTGAAAAGCAACCAACATTTTGACATCTTAGATAAATATACATAGACATAAAATCTATTATTAGATTATTTTTCATTTATTAGTCTACTACAGAGATGTCGTATTTTTCTGCCATATTAGAAGTCGTGTTCAAGATATTATCTGTTTTAAATTCAGTAAAATTTTAAATTTATGATCTGTAGTAAAATATGGCTTTTATTAAGACTGATAGTTCACGAAAATTTGACATTATTTTTCGAACATTTTCACTTTATCCAGTGATAAGTAAAATTAAATCTTCTGTGGGTGTTTTTTCTTTTAATAATAAAACTTGAATACAGTAATTTTTAAAGAGAGATTTAAAAAGTTGTCTTGTAAAAAAATTTAAAAAATTTCCCCTAAATTAAAGATAACTTTTTCAGAGCTTGCTAGGCCATGCTTTCAGCTCTTAACTAAACAAACATGTATACATTCTACCTATTCTTGTATCGTTAAAAAATTCTATAAATAGAATTAGGAAACTTTTTCTTTTACATTATAGAGAATATTTTATGACATTCGATTTCATTTCTACCTCGTTTGATGTTTCAGTGAAAATATGTTTCAGTTTGTGTTCAATAATTTGATGTGGCAATTTTTCTCGTTAACTAATAGCTTTTTTATATTATTTCTTGAGACCTGTTTCCCATTATGATTTGCCATATTCGTTGCTTGTCTAGCTTACATGACCCCTGAATTTCTAAGAAAACGCAGTTTTCCAATTAATAAGCTTATACTTTCATCGTAAGAAACGCTGTTTTTAGGAGAGTTGAATTTCATATTTTATCTGTGCAAACTGGAGCTAACGTCAAGTATTCATCACTCAACTGAAGTTTAAGACATTATGTATCGGAGGAAGTATTTCATATCTTGGATTAAATTAATGAACTAAAATGTTATATAAATTTTAGAAAAATCATTTCGCATCCGAGTATAAAAATTATCTTTGCCTGCAACTTTGCTTCTGTGTATCAGTCACGATTCCGGAGGAGCAATTGAAATATTTTGCTTGGTTCCAGAGTTTTGATTGTATTTTTCTAATTGTTTCATTAGAATAAGTGTATTATTTGGCTGAATCGAATGTAGGTATTTAAGATACCCAGACAAGTTGGAATATGTATGCATATCTACACAATATGTATACATATATGTGTAATATTTATAATCTCTAACAAAAGAATTGATAAATTGTATAAAAAGTGAATTTTAGATTGAGTGAATTTTATAAAAATTGAACTTGCTCTTTAGTTTTTATCCCCTTTTCTTTTACATTAAGTTTTATAAATTTTAATAAGTGAAAAAATGAATTTTGGAAAGCTCTTCTAAACGTAAAGTTAAAATAATTATTTCTCACTTTTTAGAACAATCAGAAATTTGTGCGCCTAAATTAAATACTTTCTGATAATGCTGCAAACCATTAATGGCATTGCTTTCTAAAGTCAAACGCGTAACTTGCCGCTTGAAGGGGTTTTTTTTTTTAAGAATGATACTCCTCACGGAGAAGAGAGCCTTATACTCTTGCACAGAAGTTCTGGAGGAAACTCGCTATTAAGAAAGGTAACCCAGGAAGTGTATTATAAGACTTAAATAAAATGACAAACAGAATTTCCAGTTAAAAATAATTTTTTTATTGATACATCTAAGACAAAGCACTGTTTCTCTTTAATGGAATAACATACAGGTGGTTTATCATTGAAGGCATTTGGGAAATTTATAGATCCTACAATTTTTGAGCTGCCATTTATAGCGCATTTAACAAAATTATCAGGAAACCTTGCATTGCTATTTTCAAGATTATAAATAATAAGATCGGAGTAAGAGGTCAAAACGTGAACTGAACAGAACGTCATTTTTTAGATATAAATGCTGAAAATTAAGCACCGTCATGAAAAATATGGCTGAAATTATTATGAAGCAAATTACTTGTAAAAACCCCGTTAAATTGTACATTTTAATAAATTATATAAGCATTAATTGTTCCAAAAAATTTCTTTAAGGGCGTTCTTTACCGGCTCACTTTTTCATCTGACCGTAGCATCTAAAACAGTGTCAGGAAATTGTGAACTCAAGTCGAATGTCTTGAAATGGCAACTTTCTTCCCAAAATGTCATACCACGTGAGCGGAATTTAGCATGCCTCTCAGCACTGCCACACGGCATTCTCCCATCGTAACTTTGAGCCAGCATTCATCATTGAGAGTTGTAAATGGTCATAGTTTTATGCATTTTAAATGCTAAACATTTTTTATGGAAAATTTGTTCATCCTGTTTTGGTTTTGTTGGAAGGATCGATCCTAATATATAAAGCAGTGCAAGCAGTTCAGGATCGATCCTAATATATAAAGCAATAAAGAAAATGGCATTTAATAAAAGAACAAGTACTTAAAATAAGATCTAGAACAAATTAACATGGGAATAAAAATAAAAATTTTAAACCACAAGGAAAGTAACACAAGAGAGGCACGCTTTTCAAAAAGTTCTGTATTCATGATATCCTAATTACAAATTTGCATGGCATATCGTTTTAAAAAATAAGGAGGCTTATTTTTTAAAGACGATATGCTGTGCAATCCTGTCATGTTTACAGCCTAAAATTTACCACATACTCTTTACAAGGTTTTTGACAAAACTTTTCCCAAGTGTCTTGAATTTAACCCAGGATTTGCCAGTTTATTTATCTTAGTTTATGATAACTTTCCTGAATTTTGTTTAATATTAATTTAAAGAGAGTAAACATTGAAATTTCTGGTTAATATCATAAAGACAAATGTAATAATACTTATAGTAAGAACAAAACATTTATATGCTAGAAATAAATATATGTATACAGTCTTCCAAACACGTGTACGTAATAATTCATATTTAGCGAAAATATCTAAATTGAAAAAATTAAGTACGTTTTATATATCTGAACTGTCTCAGGTACCTCAGTATACAATCTAAGAATTTTAAATTTGGTCAAGTATAGTACAGATATGTTTAAAAGATAAAAAAGTTTTTCATTTCAGAAGTAATTTCTAATTGATCTTTTCTCCGTAATTTATAATAACTCTGAACGAAAATTTGAAACTACTTTAACTCAATACACGTTGCATAGATTAAAATCGTTAGATAAGTCTTCATAATACATCAATAAATATCTTGACAATATTCTGCAATTAATATATAGGATAATTTTTGAACAAGTTTTTGTGAAAATAGAACTCTTTTCTAGTAACAATTATCAGAGATAATTATTGGTTTTTATTCTTTTAAAAATGCATGATATTTAAAGCTAAGTGTCATTAGGGTAAAAAAATTTATTTATATAATTTTATTGATATAAATATGTTGAAGAAACCAGTGTGCAATTTCACAGATTTAAAACATTACATAAAAGAATATTACTAGAATCATTTGAAAAGTTAGTTAAGACATTCATCACAATATATTAAAAAATGTTACAGAGTTCCATAGTTTATGTTATTATTTAGTCCTTTTTTGGTTTTTTTACTGTGATCTTAAGAAATTTTCTCAAACAAATAAATTTATTAATACATATTCGCAAAATGTTTATATATCTATTCTTATATTGAGAGAAGACTTTCTCTACCACGGTTTTATACAGTTAATTTGCAATTTTTGATTAAAAATTCAGCGCACTTCAATTTGACATTTTCACTAAATAATTAAAAACAGAATTATATTAACTTTATTTTAAAGGATTCATTCTTCCAAAATGTTTAGCTAAAGCTGATTCTCTAAATCTACCTAATTATTCTCGATATGTAATGAAAACAGCGATAAATTTTAAGAACAATGAGGTTATCGATACTTCATCATATCAATGAAATCAACGATTTGAAAAAAATTGAGAGACTTAAAAAATACACATCTCGAATAAAAATATTTTACTAAATGAAAGTTTCCAATCAAAGATTCATTGAATCAGTACCTATGCAAAAACAGTCGACACATTTTTAAAATTACATAACATGATCAATTAAGCGCGCAAAAGTCTGTATCATTAATTCTTCTATTGAAAGAATTTTTCATTCTAAAATCTGCTCAAGAGAGGATGTTTTAACAAAAACCGTTATTTGTCGTCTTAAAACCCGTCAATTTGTCGCGAACAGGAGACCGGAACGGATGCCAGTGGGGGAAGGCAGGGCACTGAGCCGAAAAGTAAGTCAGCAGTGAATCTAGAACTCGCTTCATCCGTGGAGGTCAATATCGCTGTAGCCAGGGTTGAGGTTCCGTAGCAAATTAATTTATCATTTTTTTCTTCTTTTTCTTAGGCGCTCGACAGTCCCTTCTTATTATTCCATACTCGGGCTTTTCAAATGAGAAGGCTGGGCATCACGCTATCTTCCACAATTATTTACGGATGAGAAGAGATTGAATACTCAGTAGAAAAGACATTTTCTTAATATACTTTATTAAAGTAAAAGGGATTGATTTGAAAAAGAAAATGGATGTTGAATTTTCTTGACTTTCGATTATTTGTTGTTTTTACAAGTTTTTTTAAATTCTGTTAAAGATTTGAACTTACATAATCATAACTTTATTTTAAATATATTAGCCTTTAAAAAAGTAAAGTTATCTATATAATGAGGTTACCAATTATTTTATTTCTCTGTTTCAGAATTATAATAACATTATTAAAGTCAAAAAGGTTTCCTTATTAGAATTATTAAGGTTGTCAAGAAAATCTAGGATACGTATTAGAAATTTCGAAAACATTCAAATATTTTTGAAATAATTAACGGTCATATTATTATTCCGCTATTAAATAGTTCATATTCTAGTGACGTGAGTTTAAGTTATTGACATAATAATGCACTAATGTAACATTTCAATCAGATTAATTTATAGTTTTTCAAAACTTATATATATTAGAATCCTTACCCCATTAAGCATTTTTTTAAAATTATGTTCAGTATTGACTGTATTTCAAAACTGACAGTTAGAAATAAAAATATATTAGTGAGAAGAAAACAAGCCCCTTCTGATATTTAATGAGACAAAAGGATTAATTTATATCGAATCTGTTTTACCAATTCTGGATCATAACAAATCTAGAATCAATGAGAGCGTCAAATTCTGCTACTATTTGAAAATACTGAAAATACAGAAATCCATATTTTAAATAAGTAATACAATTTATATAATGTTGCCTCCTACTTATATAATTTATATTAAAGGGTTATAATAAATATCACTGTAAGATAAAGGGTTAAAGAATTTTTATAAATAAAATTATAAAATAAACTCAAATTTGTTTTAAATTTGTGATAAAATTTTGCATTAATATTGTATTTTTACTTATTGTACAGTTTGTCCATTTAAGTACAATTATAGTAAATTAATGGTTTATTACTAATTATAATAAATAAGCAATAAAATTTGTGTGCACAGCTATAATTCTATAGCTTTTTAATATATATTCTTTTAGAAAATTTGTTTTTTATTAAAATGTAAAATCTAGATATTTTAGTTTCTAATAAAATTGATTTTAAATAATTTGTGGAAAAATAAATGGTGGCATGGTAAATTGTATTTAACATTTGTATTCATTTATAAAAGACACAGAATGATGAAATAATTACATTTTTAAAATCCTTGGAATTAAAATTATTGAATGAATTACTGAGGGGAATATAATATTATACTTTCAAAAAAGCTAAAAAAGACTGTTCTTGATACAACAATAGAAAGCAGACATTAGATTTTTCATCTAAAAGAAACATTTCTGGGGAGATATAAATGTAAAATAATTGAGAAGTGACTGTAATACACACCACTGCAATTTTATGTCCTGTTTCTCATCGGGGTAAAAACCGTCAATCCAAGTGGTAATAAATGTGACAAAATGAAAAAAGTGTCATGTTTCCGATAGAATATTTTTAAGAAAAGCAATTCTTTCTCTATTATTTTCCTATAGTTTTAAATATAAGTACATTAAAAAGAAATTTAATCTTCTTGGATTTTATAGGATTTATTATTATTGTGATGTACAGTTTTCTGAGAATTTACTATTTATAGAAAAAAAAGCGTCTTAATTAACTTTTCTTGATTTTTTTTTTTTTTTTAAGTTTTGCATACATTATGATGTTGATTCTTCGGACATTTTTTTAAATTATTAGTTAATTTTGCAGTAATACACTTTATTCCTGATTTTTGGCTTTGCAATATTTAATGTAAAATTTTCATAGCCAGTATAAAGTGTTTTATTTCAATCACATATTAACTGAAAATTTATTTTAATTATTTATACACTTATTTTTTAGCATAAATTACAACGATTTTTCAGCAACGGAAACCTAACGATCAGATGCATTTAAAAAGAACTTACAAATATGTGGCCTTATAAGTAAGTACAACAGCAAAAAATGATTATGACTATTTAGAATTCTGGCAACTATGCTGAAACATTTCTGTTATATTACTAGAAAGCAAATATTTGAGACTATAATTATTTATCATTTTGAAACCCTGGGGATATCTTGCTTATATTCAATTAATTATAGAACTAAAGGAATACATAATCATATGCACATGCAAAATATGTACACATGTGCATAAATTTTAATATGTAATGCACACGATACGATTAAAATATAACTAAATAACTTACAGGTTTATAGATGGATTGTATAAGTTTCTATTTCTATGACTTATTTTCTCTGTTTTCATTGCTATTTTAATATCTAATTTTCTTACTTGTAAAATAGGAAATTAATTTTGTGAAGTAAAACCGACTTTATTTTAAGACGTTAGAAGGGTTAAAGAGCTCCTGTCAAAACTTTTATGAAGATTCCCATCAACCCAAATACGATGACATTTCTTTTTCAATTTCACTTATCATTACTTATTAATGCTTTCCAATGACTGAAACTTCAGTTAGATGCAATGTAGCTGAAGAAAAGTATCACTAAAATTAGCCCGCATCCATTTGAACTACTTACCTGGAAATCCAACAGCGATATATTTTTGTTTTGTCGTTACTTCCTCCTGCGGCATTCATCTCTTTCATGTAAGATTGGCAGCCCCTGCGAAGCTCAACATTCGATAAAAAGAAGTCAAAACTAACACAAAAACTTATTTGCAAAAGCTTTCAACTACCCTTTTAGTATGATGAGTATGCATTTATTTAAAGTTATTATTTCAGGAGTTCACTTCGAAGACTTTTTTATACTACCTACAGATAAGTCAACTAGCTGATTATTTCATGAATATCTTTTTGTGATGAATAAACAGAAGAGAGAATATTTAATGCTTAGTTCCCGAAAGACAGTGATTTTGATGGTCGTTATACTCAACAAGATTCAAACAGAATTACTAATCGTGAAATAATTACAAATTTAAATAGAGTAGGCTTATTTCATTAATTTCACATTTAATTTCGAGAAGGACCAACAACTTATTAACCGATCACAAGGGGCTCAAGAAAATATGTCATGTTAACTATGCATTACTTTTTTGCACAAATATCTACTATACTTCAATAAATTAAAAAATCCTCCTTAGTTTGCTATTTAATAGGTGTTATTGTTTCGTAGGGATATGTCAAGGGATCAAAATGATAATTGGATTATATTCATTAGAAGAGTTAATAATTATTGGAATGTATTAGAGCCAAATTATTTAGAATAGTTTCACAGTCTATGATGCTTAAATTTTTTTATTTTAATATTCCAAGCAACTTTAAGTTTTCATCAAAATTAATGTATGGTATATTTATTTTGTATGATGGTTACATATTTAAAATATATTAAAATTTAATATAATTTTATGAATTCACTGCTAACATTGTTAAGAAGAAATATTTATGATAGAAATAAATACCTAAAAATATGGAAGGAACTGCATTTAAATTTTTAAGTGCATTTTCTTTAAATACAAGTTTATAATATTTAATAATAAAACTAGAAGCGATGTTTTTAAATAGCACATGAGATTTATCGTTTTTAATAGTCTCAAAAATACTATGCACCTCATTTACTTGTGTATTTTAGTAACTTATGCCCACTTTAATTTAGCGCGCTCAAGATTATGCTAGTACAATTCCGAGACTGTAAAAATAATGTACATTTGTATTATTATTTTATTTTCTATATCTTTCTTGTGACAAAAGAAGGGACATAAAAGATGAGCATAATAGGTAAGAATTAGAAAAGTAATTTGTGTCCCGCATTGGACTCAAAGGAAAGTTTGGATTATGGAAACTCAGATTAGTGTTCCCAAAATTCCAGCCGTTTTTATGCCAATACGTTGCCTGTAAGAAAAATGAGGACATAAAAGAAATAAGTAGGGATGTGCGTTATAGTAACATTTAGCTCATAGAGTGCAGATGGGGGACGACTGTTCTCCTCAGATTAGAAATTAGTTGTAATTGGTTTTCTTCAAATTCGATACAACTGATGAAATACTTATTTAAAAATAACTATATTAACTAACATCAATAGGGTATATTGTAAGTTGATCAGCCCAACAAGAAATAAAAACCATTCTGCTGTGCATCATTTAAAATTTTTTATCTATTCTTAAAATACTCAAAAGGCAACAAACGAATATAAAACTCATTGGAATTTATTGTTAAATTATAATATTTAATTTATAATTAAAAATTATTATGAGTTATGTAAATAAATTGGAATTGTCTGAAGAATCAGTGATAATCATACTAAACTGCCTACACATGGCTTCAAATAGTAACATAACTAAGTAAATAGTAATAGAGAACTGCATAAAAGCATCGCAATTTTTCCATCAATGAAAATATTATGGCATATTTGATGAGGAAATGAGCATCACACACACACAATTATACAAGTAAGCAAATTATTTAAATATGATGAATGCGTATTAATAATATTAGTTAAGTATATGTAAGAATCGTTGGAAGAAATATAGATTTATACATTTTCTCATACATAATTTCATACATTACAAAAACCATACTTTAATAGTTATACAGCTGAATTAGATATCTAAAATGGATGGATGTCTTTTAAGATATATTAATCAAAATCATTTGGTGTTTTGAAAAATATATATAGAAATAATATAAGGATTTATCAAAATACAATCTTTAATATAATAATTAAAGATTTATGTATAAACTACTGATCATCCTTTTTATAATTATAGGTGTGAAATAGAAGAGAAAAATTGGCAAATGTATTTGTATTTCCAATCTTTATTATCATACTGATCAAATCTTAAAGAGTTTGGCAATCTTTTGATATTAAACTGTGTGTTTTTTTCCTTTTTCATACAATCATGTTGATAAAGAAGATTTTCGATAACATGACTTAATCTTTTGGATCCTTATGTCTTAATGTGGCACATAATTAACGTGGTGGTTTCCTATTTCCTCACTGAGAAAGAAGAAGCATTAAGTGAATACAAGTTTGCAAGTGATATTGTCGAAACAATAAGTAAAGTGGCGACATTCAATGCATTGTTTAGCTAGCCGCGTGACTCAATAGAACTGACCTCGAAAGTTTCGGTAAAACAATGAAATCGACCACATCTTTCATCTCAAGTCTAACCACTATTTAGTTGGAAAGCATGTTTTAGTAACTTAATACGAGAAATAGATTTATTGAGCTAATTCTGTACCAAATGACCACTGAGCGGGCACAATAAATGAAAGATTGCTTGAATAAAGTGATGGTATTAGGAAATGTATAATGTGTGTGGACAAAAAATACAAAAGAGACACTATCATGATTCAGATTGAATTTTAATCTCACTATAGTAGGCACATTGCATTTTACTATTAATTTGAAGTCTTTATGAGGACTGGAACATTTTATTCTCCATCGGTGCTCACATGCAAATAATTTCCTCTAAATACTAAAACAAGAAACAGTTTTCCTAGTAAAACCAAATAAAGTCCTATTACAGATTTCGCATGAAATTTTAAAAAGTGAAAATAATTTGAATTTCATTTATAACAAATTTTGTGTTTTTTATAAAGATATTATTTATGTAAATATTCATAACATAAGCAAGATTATTCTTTGATCAGTTAAAAAGAAAAACGTCTTCCTTTTCATTAGAGCATTTCCTTTACACTAGAGCTATATAATGAGATTATTAATTAGAAAAAAATCTTAGAATTCTACGAATAAGCTCTAATCTATGGCAGAAAGAACAGCAAATATTGTGTCTCTCTACTGATTCAAGTCTAAAGCACACATTTGAAAATATAATAAAATGCACTTCTAAAAACAGCATAATTTGCATTTGACTAGTATTATATTGCTTAAAGGGATATTGGTTATTTGGTATGAAATTCTGAAAAATTATTCAGCGGCAAATTTTACGCACAGTTAGATTAAATTTGATACTAATTATCATATCCAATTTTTCTTAGGATTTGAACTGGACCAAGCGGTTCGAAAAGAGCGAAGCTACTTATTATGTCTTTTTAATGATAAATATATTATACAGAAAAATTTAATAAATATTTATTCCCAGCTGTAAGTTGTAATTGATTTTATTTGAAGATTCAAAAGTTGCAAATAATATTAAGATTATTTGACAGACAAAGTAATTTGGTCAGTGATAAAAATTATTCGAAAATGATCATTGAAGATGAAATGAAAATTTAAAACAACGTAATGTCTAAAAAAACGTATATTATTTCCACATTTTAAAAATATAATAAAACAAAGTGATTAAACCGTAGGATAGCAATTTCATTCTAACAAGGAAATAAATTGCTGTTCTTAATGTTCGTCATCATTGCGCCTGTGATGAAGCTATTGAAAAATGAAAAGGATCAAATAATTTGAATAAGGTTTTTAAATGAGACCGTTCTTATTTCTAGAAAAAAGAAATTTTTGGTTAAATGATTTGAATTTTTTTGACTCCCACTGATAAGATTTAAATTAACAAATAATTCTTGTTCGATTCCAGTTTAGATAAATGGTTAATAACGTAGGAACAATTCAGCCTCGGGTCGAGAAATAATGACTTGATGGCCGTATCTATGACATTATTTCGTAAAATACCAAAGAGAATGTCTTATAATTGTTAAGTTTGATTATCTTGCACTTCTTATATGACAACAGATTTATTTTGCAAGAGCTTTATGGAATCGAGCATAAGAATTTTGATACATAAAATAAGTTAGCCACTCCTTCAAAATATTTTCCATAAAAGACAAAAACTAAGATGTTATATTATCTCCTATCAGAAACATTCTGTTATTGAATAACTTATGCTGAAACACATCATACCAAGTGGAAAGAGCAAGTTAATGGGCGAAAGAGCCATAAAAAAAGGCTTGATTTAACGAATACAAATAGTACAAGAAAAAAAATTGAAAACCAAAAAAAGAAGTCTAAGTGTTCCCAAAATACTCACGAAGATTACAAATGTGGTGTATTTAGACCGAAACTCTTTAAAGCGAAGAAAAGAATTGGGTGATAAAAGTAAACGTCGTGATTTATTCGCTTTGTCAAACCGAATGCGTTTCCAGTTGTTTCTTCTAATTGAATTCATATTCTGAACTCTTTCACGATAATTTCTTTCCCTTATATTTACAGAATGTAATCTATTCTATTGTCGTATTTGTATTTCATGTTTGTTCATAATTTGAAAACAACAGACATTTCCTAGTAGTAATTATATATGCTAAAAAGATTTGTGGAGAAACATTTCATTATATTCACTTTTACTACAATTGTCTGGAAATTTAGATAGTTTTATGACTGAATTTTATTTTTACAACATTATTGGCTAAGTTTTTTCTCGTTATTAATTTCATCTTTGAGTTATAAGTACGAAAAATTGTGTAATTGCCTCTCTACATCTACCAGGAATGTAAAGATAGAAATCTGTGACATGATCACTTTTTCAGACTTTATGATAATGAGAATTTTCCTTGTATTTCTGTCACCAAAACGATTCTTTATGATCACACAGGTTTTTGCTTAAATCGATTCAATGTAGATGTAGCTTAATAGTGTTATTCCTAAAATGGAAATACTATTTTACTTCTCATACATTATTTTATACTTCAGTTTTTATGTTTACCGTTGATGAAATTTACTATTTGATCTCATATTTCTAGTTTTTTCAAAATACATTTTCTGGTACAAAATTGGTTTTAATATTTCTAACAGTTATTTAATAAGCTTAGTTAAAAAATATGCTGCTGGTGAATTATTCAAGGAAAAAGATGAACTCAGCTATTTATTGAAAATCTTCAGAGTTATGTAATTAAGCGTTTTTAAACGCTAATTCCTGATGAAAACTGACGAGGAAGAAGAAAAAACTTACTGTAAACACAAGAATCTAAACAAAAACTATATAATTAGTAGAGCAAAAGAATTTCAAAACAAAAAGCAACAAGCATCGAAGTAATATATAAATAGTTAAAGCAGTTTGATTGCAAAAAAGTGCTGGTATTTATGCACTATAAAGTACATAAAGTTCAAAAGCTTATATTGAGAGAATATAAGAAAACATTATTTCAAAGATTATCTGTGAAGTTCATGGGGAGATTAATAGAAAATATTTTGAATGTATTTTCATGTTATGATGTTCAAATCAGAATGCGGCCAAAGGAAGCTCATGGCATAACCAAGAATTTCAAATATTGTTAAAGGCTAAATTCTATCATAATTTACGTGAAAATATTTTTGATTGTGAAGAGATATTTCATGATCTGGTTCACCTGCTTGTAAAAATAACAAATAAAATATAGAAATTATAATTATCCTTCCTTTGGAAGATGATATTTTGTATAGCTTAAATATTTGAATGCTAATAAATTTTGTAATTCAAAAATTAACTATGGGAGTTTTAAAAGAATTCAACTATTATGCGCAGAGCAAAAAAGAAAAAAAAAATAGAAAAAGTGCTTGGTCCAAGAGATTCTTCCCTACTACATAATAAAATTAGATTACCCTGTGTGATCTATTTAAAAGGCAAAAATTTTGTGAAAAATTGAAGGAAAAGGTTTTCCCTTAAAAGGAATTTTTGATATAGGAATGGGACAGAAGTTTTCTCAAGTAGAGATACGAGTAAATGTGATGTGAAAAAATGTGAACTAATTAAACACCCAATAAAAATGCTAATATTCGTATTTTTTAAATAAATATTTATATTTTGGTGCCAATATTAAGCTAGAGCTACATAAGGTATTATAGGTCGCAAGGAAAGTGGATATATATTATTCTGCAAGCACTGGCAACGTCATTTTGAATTACTAACGCGGTATAAAGCAAAAAGGTTTAAAGTGACGTTCTCTTCTAATTTTATGTCACTGGAAAAATAATAAATCTTAATTATTTATACTTGCGTAAGCTTCATGAGATCCATCTTCAATTATTGTGTTGAAAATTAATCTCTTAACTTGCAGTTCGATTTTTGTTTTATAAATAAAGCTGCTGGTCCCGCTACCTCAAAATATTTAATGATTTCAGATTTGCAGTGAATAAAAATGTCAACAAATATAAGAACTATTCCTCAACAGAGGTAAGAATTATTAGGCATCAGTTGTAAGAAAAATTCATGTTGGCTTTTCTAAAGAAATAGATGCTCTTGCGAAATAAAGTGTACTGTAATAAATTAAAAGGTAAGAACTGTAATAATATATAAATAAGGAATCTCTCTCTCTCTCTCTCTCTCTCTCTCTGTCTCTGTCTCTCTCTCTGTTTAAATATAGAGAATGCTCATATTTCATATACAGTTCAAAATATATCAGTACAAATAGCTCTTGACTACTCATAATTTATTTAAATAGCTTTAAGGTATATATATATATATTGTGAAGTTTCGATATCAATAATATAATATATCATTTTACTCAATTTGAGGTAACAAATAGCATGTATTCTCTTCAACTAATTCATTAGATGTAAATTCTAGACTGTCTTATCTTTTTTTATTGGAAATGTTTACATGGAAGGTTGCATATTGTAAATAGTTTTTCGTTTTGGTATCCTGCATCTCTAATTCCAAATTCTTACAAAAATATTAATTTAATAACTATACATTTCGTCAAATAGTGATCGACTCTGGAAACTATAGAATTTTACAGGCTGATTTTACGATTGTCAAGATTAATACATTAAGTATTACAATAAAATTATTACTTTTATATGACTTTAATAAACTTTTTCCATGCTATACTTAATTTCTCTAGCGTGCAATTTTAAATGCATGAAAATAATGTAAATTTATTATGGAACTCAAATTTGATGGGATTCGAATGCATAGAATGATTATCTTTCAAACAGCATTCAATAAATAGATTTTGGTCCATACTTTCTTTGCTCATGAATTTTTAAGCAGAAATGCGTTTTTCAGATGAAACTGGGAAGTTAATCATAAAAGAAATTAATTCATTAAAGTCATATTTTAAATTCAATCCTGTAAGAAGATAAGTGGATCAAAGAACAATTCATATATTTTCACTTATCTGAGATAAAATCAACACAAATTTAGTTAGAAGAAAATAACTCTGTAAAAAATAATTTTTTTACACCTTTAACACAGAAACTTCGAAACCATCGCACTTATGCAGCACAATATCTGTTCACGAATTCAGGCATAGCATTTTGCCTTTGATGTGATGTGCCGAAAAGCATGTTACTAATTTAGATGTCAATCTTGGCACACAAGTCGTGACGTACTCTCTTGGTGGTATGTCAGGAATCAATGCACTGATGTACATAATTTATCTAAGGTCTAAGATAGTACAAATGTACACATAATCAGGCTTCTTTGAAAGAGTTTTTTTTTTTTTTAAATCAGATTATAAAATTTTCTCAGAGATTTATTTTCATTGATCGCTGGAAAAATCCTTCTTCGCAAATTATCGCTCTCTTTATTATCCTGTGTTATATAGTAACATTTAAAAAGTATTCTCAGTCACAATAAAATATTCGATGTTACTTGATACAATGTGTATACAAAATTGTAACTGTTAAGTTTTGCCTATTTCGGTATCTGAAGGGTCTTTAGATATTATCTTAAAATTTAACTTTATGTCATAGATAATATGTCAGTGTGATCTCCTATTGTGATGTTGATGAACGAATTTACACTTACTTATCCATTCCATTTGGATTTGAATTCCTGACTAAAAGGTGCCGAAGTGGTGAACGATTGGCTAGCGCTTTTGCCTTCGGATCAACAGTTCGTGGGATTGAATCCTAGCACTTGCATGGTTACTTGAAGTGATTTAGAATCACCTTGAAACAGTAGGTCTATGTCTAATTATCTGGGTGAGCAAAAAATGACAGTTCGACAAACAAACCAAGCCAAACCTGATTAAAAATCATAGCCGATGCTATTTTCGGATGTTTATTGTACTTTATTGTTGAAATAAATTCCAGTCTACCTAATTCTGCCAACTGAAATCGCTTCGTAAAGCAAATCCTCCCATAGTTTTTTGTTAAATTCATTGTTAAAGTCTCACAACTTCTGCATTGCTCTGGATGAGAGTGCCTTATGAATTACTTTGTCCGTTTCAACACGACGCTTTTCACCTGAATTTAATGTCTTTTTCTAATCCTATACTTTTGACATATGAGCATGCATTTTCCAGAGTTATATTAATTGCTTGCCTTCAGGTGATAATTTCTGTCAACTCAAATTTAACAAGCGCAGGCAAACGACTCGTATTATCGAATTACTACTAAATGAGAAAGTTAACTTTTGTACTGCTCTAGCAATATCTTTTCCAAATTTCTGTATTATAACAACACAAATGAGAATTTAATTAATATTAATTGTATGTTTTCAGCTCTAGGTTCAGTCAGGATCAAACAAATTATTTTCGGGCCTAAAGGACCAAATAATATATTAGAATTGTTCGATATTTTTTGCTTTTTTTCCCTTCAAATTATGTTTCAGATTGATTTCAGCAAATTTCTATAGCCTTTTTAAAGCACAAAATTACAAATTCTTCGCATTCAAGATTAATGATAATACTTTGCAGTGATGCATTTGCAACATTCAGTAGTGTTGAAATTTTAATTTGAGTGTCATACTTAATTATTAGATTTAGTTTATGTGGCTTTCAATATTCCCATTTCTTTGCTATTTTGATCGGAAACTATGAGTTGTTGAATTGGCCAGAGCAGATCCTCGGGAGGAAACAGAAACTGATCCCGTGTTCCGAACTGATCCTAACAACTATAGATGCGAATCAGAAAAGCATTTTAAAATTTTACTTCAACATAAAAATAAATTTAAATTTCCTTCTCCTTTTACCTTATTCTGAGCAGATAAATAATTTACTTTAAGCAAAATTTCATCATTACGTTATATTGAATCCATTTTAGATATGTATTAGCTGAATTATTTTCTTAATATGAGACTGTATTTTTTGTTTAAATATTAATTTTAGAGAACGCGGGATAGTATTTATTGAAGGAGAAAATGTCAATTGTCACTATTGACAGACATTTTCTCTTTTGAATTTCTCTCATTTTCCTGGTGCCTTGTTATTTGCCTAAGAGAACTGCAAAATCACGAGGTACTGATTGGCTGCTAACTGGCCTTGATAGTGAAGAAAAGAAGCCTTACTTTCGGGGTGAAACAGTATGAATAGGGACAGTGTCGATTATGCCTTGGAGAGGTTTTAAATCCAAAACCTATTCATTTGTCCTTTTAAAATAAGAAAAGCAATTTAAATGAAAACAGTGAATAATAAAATTTATTTCTGGCATTCATAAATTATATTAGCAGATTTTTTCCTCTAAATAAAAACCATCATCTTAAGAATAGTATTACATGAAAATTTAACTTCCACATCTTTACTACCGATAAAAAAAAACTTTGCTTTTTACGTCAATTCTAGAGATAAACAAAAAATAATGCGCATTTTTGCAATTTTCATGGTAGATTATGTGGTTAATAAAATAGGTAAATCAATTCACATTTTTGAATTTTGATTTAATTGTAAGCTCATTTTCTTTTCTCATGAAATAAATACATTACACTATATATGAAAAAAGTTTTCCTAGAATGTATTAAGCTGTGAATACTAAAAAAAAACTTTGTATCGCCCTTGAGCTAATAGGCTATATTTCAAAGTAAAAGACTTAAAAGATCTAAATAATTGGTTGCTCTTCACTCTGGAAGGTCCTAGATTTGATTCAAGCCCCTTTTCAATAATGGGTGTTCAATATCTCTGGTTTCTACATATGTAATTTTGCCCAAGTTTCCCCGATTAAGGAAAAATTAAATAGGGAACACGTTTTTCTGAAGGGAGAGCTACTTTTGGTTGTGTATGTTGCTAAAAACATTTTAAAGAATTTCCACCTGTTACGATATGCCAATGATTAGGACTCAAAGTGGGCTAATGATAAGATGTTGCTCCCCAGAAAGGAAAGGCCCAGGATCACCCATTGTTGAATAATATACGATGAATATCTGTTGCACTTCCAAAATTGCCAGATTCAGTTTTTTGAAACATGTGAATCCCGAAAACTCTTTCGAAAGGTAATACTCTAAAATAAACAATTACTTAGAAATATTTTATTATACATTATGGAGCCTGCTAAAAATTTGAAATAGTTAACTATATATATATATATATATATATATATATATATATATCTATATATATATATATATATATATATATATGAGGAGTTGTGATTTTTCATTTATACATCAAAAATATATTGCGCTTTAAGTCCAGTGTTAGCAAATAATATTTAGATATGAGAAGAAAAGCATATTTAAATATTATAAAGTATACAGAGTGTCACAGATTGATTTGTGTCACTCAATTTGCAATTTTGATTAATTATACCGGCTTCAAAGCAACTCAATTTTCACAATGAAAATATTGTTCACCATACTTATCTACCCTGGTATGAATTGATATTTTGGTTAACAAATTATAAATTTAATGCCATTACCTCAAATTTATTCATTGTTCAAATTTTTTTCTTGGAATTAACTTTTAATGTATTTTGACAAGTCTGAAATTCCGAATTCGCTGTTTTGATTATTTTATTACATAATTTCAGATTTATACCAAAATATTATCCAATTAAATACCATACCAAATTATTATCCAATTAAATACAGTCACTTCAATTGACTCTTTCGTTCACTTTGATGGATGAATTACCATAAAGAAGAGAGTAGGGATATAAATATGATAAAAGTTTAACCCATAGTCACTGGGGAGCCCAAGGTTAAAACTATGAATTAAAGACTTGTCAAGCTTCATATGAATTCAGAATATTAACACTTTCGGAGGATTAGAACTTTTGCAAAACTTTTGCAGATATAAAAATGAAAATTCAAATAAACAGAACGTTTTATTGTTGTTGTTATAAAGAGATATCTCAAATTTAAATCGCACAATAAATTGTTTATTATTTTTAGATTTCAAAAGGGGGCAGATTACTAATGTAATTGTTAGCTAATTTAAAAAAGCTAATTTATAATGGGAATTCTTTAAATATTCCTTTAACTTTTTGAGGTATTAATGTGGGGAAATGACAATTCACACAGTATTATTGTACATACTGGGAACACAATTTCAGGTAAACTCAAAGTATGCTATGAGCCTCAGTACAAAGTTATTACTTCAACCAATTTATTAAACTGAATTATTAAATATGTTAATTTTTTAATTAATTTATTTTAAATAGTTAATTTATTTAATTAATAGTAAATCTAATTATTAAAATTGTGATTCCGAAATAAGCTGTAAAATAAGATACAATCTAAAGAGTTTCATATCAAACTTCTGTTCACAGCATGTAATGGATTAACCATTATAATTTTAACGTTTATTCATAAATGAGAGTTTACATACGGGATGGAAATTTCTGAATCTATTATAGGCTTTGCTTAATAATTTTAATCGGTGAAGAATTTTGGAACTATCACTCAAATTAGGGGGGCAGGACATGATAAATTCAGCCTTCCCATATAGGCAACAAAGGAAGTGAAAATCAATCCATTTCAAAATTTTTGAAGAATAGAAAAGCATTTAAATCATTAAATAATTTTCATTTCTATTGTCAAAAAGATAAAATCAGTATAACTGAGTAATTTCAAATTTTAAATGTGAATCGAAAATATGTTTCATGCATAAAAAACAGAACTAGAACTTAATGTAGAATAACATGTCTAATCCTAAAAGAAAATATGTATATCCTGTGATATAATTAAACTTATAAAAGTAAAAGTATAATTAAATATTTTTATTGATCAATGCAAATTTCTTGTGTAGTATTGATGTATAAAGTGCAAGTCAGAACTGTAAATTAATCAAATGTTAAAATTGAATTTCAAAAAATTACAATAAAATTACGGAGTTAGTGATTTCAGATAATCAAAATATTTTCTTTCTGAGGATAAATTTCTCCTCATTTATATTTATAAACATGGTATATAATCCTGAATTAAAGCCCCCTCAGAATCAATGATAACATTACTTTATATAGTCCCATGGCGATGGTTTTAGAAACAATTGGTCTGCTGTCCTATGATACGCTATCAACCTGTTGATCCCAATCATGAGACTGCGACATACATAAGACTTAACATGGTATTTGAACGAGATTTTGAGTGAAGTATGACGCTATTAAGAAACGTAAGAATTGGTAATAATGGGGGTTTTTTATTAGAGGCCTGCACATATTTTCTTACGATAATTAAGACTAATGAAAAGTCTAATATCGATTCTGTTTGGCAAAGTGGTTTAGAATGACTCTTATCCAGGCTGTTTGGGATTTAACCCCAGCGAAAAAGGAGATTTGATTGGTAAATGTTTCCAATAATGTCTAATAACCATTACTGTAACTCTATATAGGTGTTAATATAGAAATACAAGTTCATATACACATCAAAAAACTTTGCAAAAGATTTTGGAATTAATGTGTCACTAAATGAGGAAGAAATCGATTTCACGGGACAAAGACATTCCATTGGTAATTTATTTTACATTCCAATAAATAACAAAAAATAAGTTTTTTTATGACAATTTTACCGTGTTTGTGCACATTATCCGCATGTTTTTCTCTCTTGCCTTATACAAATAAGTATCAGAAATCTATCATACATATATACTATGCAAAATACATGCTAAATTTTAAATATTTAAAATTTTATTTTAAAAATGTAGAAATTTGAATTTAATTACTAAAATTGAACATATTTATTTGTAACGAATTTTACCAAGATGAATATTTTGAAAAAGGTTCTCAAAACTGCCGATAAAATTTAAAATAGTATGACTAATTTTGCATTTGTTACTAATCTTTTAAAATGATTTCAGTTATTAAAATTGGATTTGGAATATACTATACGATGTTGCTTTCCAATAGTAAATGTAGATGGATTTTTATAAATACGTGCACTTTTTTCAATTAATTATGCGCACATGAATCTCTATTAAAAGGAACTTATAATTGTACACACTATTTGTAAAGCCTTGTTTATCATAATTTTTTTTATTTCATCACATGTCACTCTAAAACTGGTTATTTCATTTCAGCTGTTTTTCTTTTCAGTACAGGTTCTATTGATCTTAAACTTACGTCAAAACTAAACATTTAAAAAAACAAATAAAAAATACGAATAAGAGGGTATTAATTGTTGAAATATCATGAACATATCTGTTGACTAGTCAAATTTGCACATGTCATAAAAGAAATTGAAGAAAAGTTCCAATGTTTCAACAGGTTTGATGCAAGCCACGTGCTTATAAGTCTTAACAACCATTGACTTGAAGACATTTGATTCGAAAGACCTTGAATATCTCAAAAACTATTGGTTAACTGGTCAAAAATTAGCATATTATTGCAAATCCATTAACACTGCAGTTCTTAAGAAAGTTTTTGTTTATAAAATTTTTTATGGTCAGAAAGATTTTAATATTTTTTATTAACATTTTCTGCAGAAAGTTGAAACGGTACAAGTCCTTTCAATTGGTCAGATAAATCGATAACTGTGGTGTACATCCTCGAATTGCACTCCCATCCACGAAATTCGATCCCAACTTCCTTCATTGAATAGTTTCAAAACTCTTTTGATTCATATACTGGAAATTTTTATATTTTTTTTTTTTTTTTTTTTTTTTTTTTTACTTTCTTTCTTGGAATGGTTATGATTATTAGTTATCTACAAGTGATTACCCCGGTGAAAATCGTACCAAATAATGAACGAACAAAGAATAGCTTTTATATACCGAATTTTAAGGAAATGTTTCGGTGAATTTTTTGTGCTCTTTATTTTGTAGGTTAAGAATGTCAAGTGTGGGCACAAGAGATAATTAAGGGTTTTAACTGACATAAAGAAGTAAAAAAGACTTATCAAATCACGATTTAGAATTTAGCATTTGTCCTTTTATTGATTCCTATATATCCCCAACTAATTTTATTAAGACATATACTCTTGTTAAGTTTCAGAGAAAGCAATATGAATATGCTGTTTCCCTGAATATATTGCTTTTCAAGAGTACATTTCCTGTAAGCAGGTTTCTTTCATTTTTGTTATGACCGATACTAAGCAAATAAAATTAATCTTCAAATAAAATTATATATATATATATATATATATATTCTTTTCTTTGTAATTATGCTATAATATTGAATACTATATTGAATATTATATTGAATGCTATAAAATGTCTTGAAATTTTATATCGTAAATTGCATGTAAAATCCGATGTAGGAGATTAGACTTGAGGGATTTTTTAATCAGTTTCGCATTTCTTTACTAGTATATTAACCATAATTAATTCTTTCTATTTCTTACGTTAATATTTGATGTCTGTTAGTAAATTGATTGAAAATTTAAATCTTAACGAAGTCCCAATTACAATTATTATTTCTTAACTTTGACAGTTAAATATCAGCTATTTGACTTAGTAAAAATACAACTAAATAAAAGGTAAATTTTAGGAAGATATTTAGAAAAGTCAGAGGAATTTACGTTAGGTGCTGAATGTTAA
The DNA here is from genome assembly GCA_030067965.1 of Latrodectus elegans. Classification (NCBI taxonomy): domain Eukaryota; kingdom Metazoa; phylum Arthropoda; class Arachnida; order Araneae; family Theridiidae; genus Latrodectus; species Latrodectus elegans. The sequence continues at coordinate 106,869,378 of CM057817.1, read as the reverse complement.
CAATGTCGAATTCTTTTCGAATTTAATTTTATACAGTGAATTTAAAATAAAAAACACATTCTTAATATTTAAAATTTCACTGTCGAAGTATTTATCTCCCTTTTATAACCGTTAACCAGCAAAAATGTTATAAGTTTTTCTTTGTAATTATGCTATAATATTGAATTCTATATTGAAATGGATATATACTAAAATGGAATTTTTTTAATCAAATCTTAAAGGTATTATTTAAAGCATATTGCACACTTAAATGGAGGTCATAGTAAATTAAAGTGGGTAATCATTAGACATGGATACATAATGCAACATTAATTCATAAAAATTTAATAACATTAATGCAAAGAGGTGTGATGCGCAATGAATCTGATGTGTGTTTCTAAACGGGAATTCTACGCCAGACCACACAAAATTTTCATCATATTGTTTAGTTTAAGGTTTTAAACTTCTGTGTTCTAGAACATCGGAGTATTTTAGAAAGCTGCTTAAAAATGGTCCAATTATAATCTGTAATAGTGCCTGAACTTCATTTTGTAAAAGAAGTTTTATTACTTTTTGGATTCTCCTGAAGGAAGCAAATTTTGAGAAGAATCGAAATTGGGCAGTTATTTGAAGTATAAAATAATATTTAATCTCAACATATTTTTATTAGGGTTTTCCTTCTGCGAATCTAGATATCTAATAAAATGAAATGTATTAGATCTTTCAATGTTTCTATAAATACTCTTAAAATAACTGCCTTTATAAAAAATATACTTTTTTTCTACACATTTTGATACTTTTAAAATGGCTTTTTAATTTAAACCACATACAAATACATCTGAATTTCTCATCATTTTCATTTGTTTCATTAAAGTGCATTTTTAAAAAAATGTCTTCCAATAAAATAATATCAATGAATAATTCATGTAATTTGAAAAAGTTTACTAAGTCTGTTTCATATACTATTGCTTATATAACGAATAAAAAGTTTTGTTGTGATTTGTCATAAAAGTCTTAATATGGGTAAAAACCTTAGCACAGTGTCTTTAAGATTTGGTAATTTATTATTTAACTCGTTGCCTTAACACAGACCATTCAGAAAATAACGATGAAAAGTGGTCTTTTGGATGAAGTATAAAATAGCATAGAGGAATGTTAATTATTTTTGAAAACATAATAAATCTCCATTCTCTTGAAATATCTAAAATTTATATTGCTAAATTTCAATTTTTGAATGATAACAAATTGAATTATATCCATATCTGACTATTTTTCTCTCTTACACTTCAATCTAATGAATGTTAGATCTAAATACCGTTTCCCTTCAAGAATGATTAAAAATTTGCATGATGAACGGTGAACACGATTTTCAAACTAACATAAGAATCGCTAATGGCAAAGGTAAAAGCAGAAAAGAATGACGGACTATACAGAAAAAAATATGAAAAAATTATCTCATATGCACCTCATCTTAAAGGATTTTTTTTCAGCTAAGGGGATTTTAAATCTAATCTCAAATGTGTCAAGAAATAAGGATTCCTCTTCTGGCTTGTCTTTCCGACCTGCAAAAAATGTTGATTTTTATTCTAATCATTCAAAACAATTACATTCCCTTAAAAAGCGGAAATATTTACTTAAAAAAAAATTTTAGATTTTATACAGGCATTATTTATTGGACCATCATTTATAAGCCTCTGAAGGTAAATCTATGAGGGGTTGCGTATTGAAGAGAAAGAATGGAAATAAAAATAAACATCCAATGAAAAACATCGGGGAAATTTGGTTATTACCGCAATCTATTTGACTGCCGCGTGTATTCTGTTAAGACAGAAGGTATAGAATTTTAAATAACTCTTTGCACCCAGAAAGTAAATGTTTTCATTTAGTATTAAATACTTTATTTGAAGATACTTAATTGCATTTGAAAATGCCTCCTTACCTAAACATGGATGGAAACTAGACATTATTTTGAAATGATATTATCAAATCCCTTGGAACAACATTAAGAATTTGTAAGCCAATACTTGAAACACATAGTTCAATGGGTTGCGAACAAAAAATTAATGACAAAATATTAAATAAATGCAGATATAATCTATTTCAAGTCAAAGCAATCATATATTTTTGACAACTTTAGATAATCAGAAGAATATGCGTGTGAACACAAACTTTATTTATATTCTTTATAAGAAAGTTTTTCGATTTAGTCTAACAAATGTAGCTCAGATTTACAGTAATTACGTTAATTTCAGAAATATTTTTCATTTATATAAATATATTTAAATAAAAAATAATGGCAATAAAATACTTAATAATATCAAATATTTTAATTTATAGCCTATAGCCTTATTTATAGCAGAGTCTTATAAAAGCAGAATTAAATAAAAATAATAAATCTTTCCATATCTTATTTTTGCAAATTGAACGCATCGAATAAATACCTTTAATATTGTTTAAAATTAATTTTCTCTAGAAACAATAATGTATTCATAAATTAATCTAAATATGCAATAAATACATGTTTTAGATTATAATTAGATTTTCGTCTCGTTTTCTTTTAAGGGAACTATAGAAAACAATAATTTTTTATTAACAACTGTGAATTAAAAATTGAAATAATTTTTTTTTCCAACCAATACATAGTCTTGAATTAGTTTCTCTTTTACATTAATAATACATTTTAAAAATACTTATGGAGCTAATTTTTTAAATATTATTAAATAATAGAGCATTCGTGGTGTTCTTCATTTTAATGAATAGAAAATAAATACATTTCTCTCGATAAAAACATTTGAATTCATTACAATTCATCATGTCTCAACAGAATGAAAGTAATTTGACCTTTTAATGTATGTTTTTTAATAATCCATAAATATCATTCATTCATTAATTAATAATACATTGCAGCTGCTTGATGCAACGCACCCATTTGGAATTATTCCACAGTTCCGATGTATTTGGCTTCTCATTCATCAATTCAAAGCAAGAGCAAATAAGTTCAAAAGGGCTTATAAAGAAGAAGAAATAGTCAAAAATAAGTTACTTAAAATAAGCATGCATTTATACTAAAAGGGATATATTTCGAGAAGACAAAATTTTCATATTTATGATTGTACATTAACCGTCATGCGTAAGAAACAAATTTCATTGTTCGATTAAGAAAAAAAATTATTGTAGCAATGTCAGTATAAAAATGAAGTCTGTTTTTATATTTCCTATTCCAAGTTCTTAATTTAATTTATTTGGATCACAATATTCACTTCACATACTCAATTTTTGCGTTTCTCTTTTGTATTTCTTTAATAGAAGAGAAATACTTATGAAAAAATAAGTAATCAACAAACAATAATCAATACATTACTCAGTATGATAATAACCTAATTTTCAAAGATTAATATCGCTTGTTAGTCAAACTGCAGTTTTTAATGTTTTCAAATATGTTACAAATAATTAGAGAGAAGAAGGAACTCATAAACAGAAAAATTTGTTGAATTAGAGGTGAAATACATCTAAGTACTAATAAAAAACTGAAATAAAAAGTATCAAAGTATGCATAAGTTATTTAAATATATATTTATATTTTTTAAATAGAAATGTATTAAAAATATATCTTTATCAGAACTATAATTATTGGATTTATTTTCAAATTATTTTTATTTTATTTTCAAATTATTCAACTTATTTTTATTAACTATTGGGTTTATTTTTAAACAATAATCAAGATTAAAAAATAAAAAAAATTGTTTTAAAAACTTTTTTTACCATAACAGATTATTATACATTATAATCTATTAGAATTAAATTATTAATATCAGAATTAAATTGTTCTAATGTTAATAATTATATCTGATAGATTATTCTCTGAAAATCGCAACTCAAATAATGTATTTAAGCATATAAAGAGAAGAAGAAATTATATATATATATATATATATATATATATATATATATATATATATATATATATAAACACGCGAAGGAATTCATTTTAAGCAATAAATATCACAATATAATCTTATTATAAGATTCTTAATATATGTGTGTGTGTGTGTGTTAGTAATATAAATTATTAAATTATGTAAAATTATTTTTTTTTATTTTCTCAAATTACTTTTAATAATTACATTATTCAAAATAAATGTGAAATATATATTATTTTGGTGCAAATAAAATATGTGAAAAATTTTAGAATATAGTTTCAAAAATCTTTTTAAAATATGATTGTTAGTACAGAAAATTTTTTAAAAAAAGCATGCAAAAAGTAATCGATAACTATAAAAATACACATGTGTATTTCAAAGTTTCGTTTAATATCTATAATTTAATCAAATGTATATTTTTTCACAAATACAATTTATCTTGTCTATTTAAAAATTCGCTTATTATCATACAGTTCTCCCAAAAGATTTAAAGTAAATGATTTTATTTCTATTTTATACTTCATAACAATGAATTATTAAAGAATAATTGTCAATCGAAATCTTTGTTATTCCTTAACAGAGAATATAGGAATCCCCTATATTATGCTGAATTCAGTGCATAGAATAAAAGTTAAAAATTGAAATACATTTTTTTCTAATCAATATATAGTCTTGAATTATTTTTGATAGTTAACTTTTTAGAAAATAACAGTTCCTATAGTTAATTAAGAAATTTAAATTACTGTTTATTTCATTTTCTAATCTAAGGCTAGAAACTTGTCTCCAAAATTCAATCAGCTTTAATATTGCTCAAAGAAATATTTTTCATTTGAATTTATTATTATAGCAATATTTTGATTAAATCTTATAAATATTAGCAATATAATTTATTTTGGGGAAAATTTATTGGAGCAAAATAAACATGTTTTTAAATTAAATCAGCATAAAATTAAATATTTGTGATGAAATAAAGTTCAAAAGAATTTTAAATAAAATTCAAAGGAATTTTTATCATAAGATTCAATTTAAACCAGCTTATTTTATTTGAATCACAATAATAATTCCAAATAAAAAGCAGATATGGATCACAGTCCATCGCGCTCAAATATATGTCGCGTAAAATGTTTATTTAACCGAAATTTTAGATGAGTAAAAATAAAAGTAATTAATTGGAAACAAACGAATAAAATAGTGAAAGAAATGTATATAATAAATTAAAATTTTTAAGCAATCAAAATACATGTAATACACTAAATATTTAATCGAATTCTTTCTTGATTACACAACCAATTATAATTGGCAACATAATAAAAATCTTATCAATTTATGAAAAAGAAAGTATAAATCATTCCAATTTCTTATAAATTTAATACCAAATTAACGACCAAGTTTTGAACGCCCGCAACCAATGAAGCAAGGAACTAGAGAGGCAAGTCAATTATGCTTACCGGTTATTAGGTGAGCTGTGTTGTTGGAGTTGGGCACTGTTGGTATCCCCAGCAAAGAAATTATTGGTATCAACCTCGATCATCACTACACGGTGGAAGAGTGAAAGAACGATTGGCGGGGACAAGGCGTCAGAGGAAACCGATTGCCCTGGATTCCTAATTCTTGGAGAAAGAGCCAATCGGTAAGCTGTGACGAAAAGCGACCTTGGCTACTATTTGCTATTTAGGTACATCTTACAGAATTTTCCCCCATCTTCGAAAAACAGTGCATACCCGAAATTGATTCGGCGAGGTTTCAGCTCGAGGAATCTTCAACACTTTCAAGATCAGTAGAGACTTTTCTTGCCCTATGGAAATAGACTTGTTGACAGATGGTAAACGTGAAAGGGACGTTAAATCAAAGAAAAATTTCCTAAAATTGTTAATGAGTTCATGGAACCGAAATAAAATATACATTGAGATAAAAACTCTACTTAATTTCAGATTAGACAACCCAGAATTAATTTTTCAATTAAATTTCGATTCCCAAAAAGAAGGAAAATAATTGGTAATTTAGGTATTTATATTTTTTTGATAGTACTTTAAAATGAGGTAATCGACTGAAAATCAGCGAAACTATAAACATCATTGCACAGTTGATAAGATTCAGAACAAAAAATATTGCTCTTAAATATGCATTTGTGCATTTTAAAACATAGGAAAACAATTGATATCAATGATTAATTTAGAGAACATTTTTAATTAACCTGGAAGAAAGCGAGAAATTTTCAAATTGAATACTGACAGTAATGAGTAATAATTTTTCTTAATAGGGAATAATTTTAATCATTATGTTGTCTGACCTGACAATCGGTTTACCTTTAAAAAATAAAATAAAATATATGATTAGAAATAGAGGTAATATGTTAATTAAAGAGAACTTAATTTTTTTCTTTTTTAGAATATAAGATTTGTTCATAGATTTATTTATAAAAACTATCATTTATTTTAAAACTAACATTTTACTCATTAATAAAGATAATAAGCTCAAAAATTATTAAAATTAAAAAACCAAATTTCATAAATTTGATTCAAATATAAAGTTTGTTACAGTTACAGTTTATGTAAAATTTTCAGTAATTCTATTTAAAAGTTTCAGGTAAATGAAATAAGATATTTACTTACTGGTTCTAATGGATCCAAAATATTACAATCTTTAATAAAACATAATTGATATTCTTATTCATAGATTTGTTTTAAATTTTCAGAGAAAATATGGATAAATATTAATTACATGAAAAATAGATTAGTCACTTCAATTTTATTAAGTTTTGGGTTAATTACCGAAATTAATGATAAGGTTTGTTTATTGATAGTAATCATGGTGTAAAATTGAAATTGAAACTAACACAATATTTAAAGTTACATCTGCTTAGCATTCAAAATAAATGAAAAATGATAATCATCCATTAAAATTGATATACAATTGCTTTCCATAAGAACCAAAGCAAATCATTAGTCAATACAAAGCTCTAAAATTACTTAAACATTCCGTAAAAATGTAATTTGAGATGCATTTTTAAAATTATAAAATAAACGAATAACTTTCTTATCTTTAATTTAAGGTGAATATCAGTACCACAGTGTGCCGAGTTGGTAGCCGAATGGTTAGCGCTCTTGCCTTCGGTTCAACAGTTCGTGGCTTCGAATCCAACCTTGGGCATGGTTGTTTGCAGTGTTTCGGAATTCACTTTAAGCCGTAGGTCCCGGTCCAACTAGCCCTCGTGTGCAAAAAATGACCGTTGAGTAACAAACAAACAGTACTGTAGTGTAGCTTTAAATTTTTTAATGAGATAATTCAGAAACAGAATTATCCCGTAAGAAATTTAAAGTTCACGTTAAAGATTCACAGCATTCAGATGTTTTAATGATAGTGAACAGAATTTATGAGAGGAAATGATAAATTCATACAAATAAGAAAGCTATTTAACAAATTATTAATTTTTATAATAACGATGGTTGTCTTTGTTTATAAAAACTGATAGGTTTGCTTGTTCCCTCCACGGTCACTTTTTGCGCACGTCTACTTATTCAACCTGGATTTATAGCTTCAAATGGATCCCGAAATCTTACAAACTTCTGAGCTCCTCGAAATGAGGTTATTTTTCGAAATATATTATACTCCTGCTACGCTTCCTTTTATATCAATTGAAAGACCACATCAAACGATTTCTTGTTCTATCATTTGTTAATCTTCAATCATGTATGGTATTTTACTCAAAAAGTTGTATTGTTTATTTACATTTTGAATAAATGTGACTAGAATTATACATCAAAGCAAAAAAAAAAAAAAAAAAACGCATGCACTCTTCAGTATACATTTCTGAGCAGTGTAATTCCATAAGTAGCTCTGAAGATGATCTCTTTAACTGGGGAAACGTTCTGCTTTCAACACAACTAAGATTAGTTTTCACTCCAGGCTATGCAGTTTCTTATGCGGCGCATTTTTCTTACAATCCATTTCATGTGTAGGGGGTGAGAGGGAAGTTTTTTTTTTTTTTTTTTTTTTTGTAGTACATGAAGGAGAAAATAACCAACAAGAAAGGAATATTTGTAAATGGAAGCACTTTACAAATGTTATCATTAGAGTTGAAATTTTTTAATATTTAGTATATTTTAGGGGATTTGCAGTATTTCGAAAAATTAATTAATTTTCCATGTATTTAAATATTCAATTTTAAGAAAATAAAACAGTTTTCGATGGAGAAATTATTGACATTTTAAAAGTGTTATTGGAATTGTAAGAATGTTATTGCTTTTGTTGTATTTATAGCATAAGTAATGTATATATATATATATTACTAATAATCATTATTAGTAATCAAAACTAACTTATGTATTAATATGTTTATAGAGCTGAATTATATTTTTTAATTTTAGTACATTTATGTATGTAGATTACTTCGTATTACTACAAGATTTTAAATTAACATGTCTATTATTTCAACAGTTAAAGATTTAAACATTAAGCATTAATTATTAACAATATTATTTATTCTTAAAATGAGTACTTTTGTCTGAAGAGGACAAAATTTTTTTTTTCGGAGTTACTTTTAATGATTTTGTAATGCAAATGCAGAAAAACTTTAAATGTACCTTTAAATGTAGAAAAAAGATTTCAAATATTCCATAAAAAATGCTGTGTAGAAACATTTAAAATGTTTACAGAACGAAAATTTGAAGAAACTGTCGATTTTCTGTTTACATCAACTGTGTGCGAATGCCATTTTCTGTTTTGAACTTTAATTCAGAATAACGCCTAATGTCTGACAAATAACAAGCTAATTAAAGGCGCAGCCATCGCAGCCGGAAGCCATTGCAAATAGACAAGGAAAAATATTCCGACAATTTGAGTTTCATTTGTTCCAATGTAATTACTTGATAATTCATATGGAAAATAACGATCAAATTCATGAACAACAAATATTTAAACTAAAAAAAGTTGCATTTATATAGTTTTATATATTTCCGTTTATTATTTTTACGATACATTTCTATCGATTATTTTATAGTAAAAGTCCTCCTAGTGTTAAAATCGCCATCAGTCCTCGTACTTATTGTTTGAAAATTTTCAATTAAATCTAAAAATTTCTGCATACAATTTAAAAGATGATGTTTTAATAATTTTAATCTTTAATTTTTATTTCCTTCAATGACGGCCATTATTTCAGAGTAAGGTAAAGCTCAGTAATAGCTTTACAATTGATAAGAATTTCGGGAATGATATTCATGGCTGCGTCAGTTCCTTCCTTAAATTAGGTTCCTCATTTATTGTTCGTTTTCTTTATTTATGTAAAAATCTGTTAATATTTTTAATAAATTAATTTTTTCTTCAACTGCTCGAGAATCGATGACAAAAAATTTTCCACCTAAAAATTATGATAAAGGTATATCCATTTAACTGTTGCTAAGTAAGGATCAAATGAAAATGATGAAGATGAAAGAATTTGGAATTTTTAATATTCGATATTTTTGACAAAAGAGAAAGGTAATCTGTGTTATTTTCAAAAAAATGAATCATTAATTGTTCAAAACTAAATTGTAATTCAGTTTTGAATTTCTTATGATTTGTTTTATAAATATCATTAGTCGTACAATAATAATTTTTATGGAGCGAAGGAATAATACATCAATAATGCGGCATTGCGACTTAGCGTAATGTGAATAAATTATTACTGTACTGATGTAAGATATTTCACTGACTTTATATTCCATCTTTTTGGCATTTTCTGCTAAACTTCATTGCGAGTATGCAATTTATTTTATTACTATTCTAGTCATGATGAAGGTATTATAATGATAGTTATATGAGTTGCCAAAAATTGTCAACTTCTTGTACTTTCCTACACTTTTCACAAAAATCTTGTTGTTGATTTCAAAATAGTTCGAATAAAATAATAAAGGAGATCGGTTTTAAACAGAAATGTTTGACTAAAAATTACAAAATTTAATGTAAAATTCTTATAGTAATTTTGAGAAAGTTTTGATTTGAAAATGCACATTAAATATCAATAATTTAATCAATTAATTTGTCGTTAAAATTGATTGGTTTATTACAGCTAAAAGTTTTCACTAAGATGTAATAAACTCTAAATAAATTGGAAAAGTATTTTAAATTGATTGCAAGTTATGTAATATTACACTATCACAGAGTTACCTAGTATAGAAAGAAAAAAATTTTAATTATATGTTATCCTATCTTTATAAATCATATTTAACTTTTGCTTTATTAACTCTATTTTCTTAAGAGACAATTTACGAGAAAAGTTCAAGATCCTCCTTATACTCATACACAGTAAAAACATTTTTGTGCACAAAGTAATATATACTAACATATACTTTATATATATGTGTATATATATATATATATATATATATATATATATATATACACATATATATAAAGTATATATTAGTATATATTAACTATATATATTATAGTGACGAAATATTGTGAATATTGTTGTTGATACTTTTTGAGAATTTTATGTTCTTTAAAATAGTATGCCTATAGAATATATTAATTTTTTGTTAAGTACGAATATTTATAAATCGAATTAAAGGAAATGTAGAATTTAGTTAAAAATACAGGATTGAAACATATCTATATTACAATATTGCGCTTCTTTTAGTCAAGAAAAAAACAAATACAATGTTTAATAAATGCTAAGAGTGTTGTAATAAAAACGTATTAGCTCATCACACAATTATAGTTCTGTGAACCAATCAAATGCCAGTAACCAAAACACAGTATGTTTTGATTGGTATAAGAGAATATAGGTAGTAGATTATACTTAGAGACTGATTAAGAAGGATAATAAGACATTTTTTAAAAGAAGCAAAATAGTCATATTGAGAAATAAAGGGTCTTTTTTATGTTGAAATTACAAAACAAGTTGGTCGATGGTTAACTTTATCTGGCATACGAAAGTTGTGCTTACATTATGAAAAAAGTATAAATCAGTGAAAAATAAGTCAAAATCAGTCCAAAAGAAATGCACAAAGTGATGATTGGATAGAAAAAGGACATGCCTCAAAAATAGAAGAATCTCATCACATATTGTCAGATGTGTAATTAAGGTTAAAAAAAAAACGAAAAATGAGTCTATAAATGAAAATGCCACTTATTGAGGCTCTCAAATTGATTCAGAAGGATGAACTTCAAGCACACACCGGTTAGCTCTCGATGAAAAGGCACTGATAAACTGTATTAAAAAATTAGTGATTTTCTTAAATAATAATTGCGTAAGTGTAACTTTAAAATACAGTGAAATCGAAGATATATCTTATTATTTGTAGCCTAACCTTTTTAATATAATATATTTTAATTATGTGTTTTTTATTTCTATATTAAAGTATCTTTGATTTGATGTATAAGCATTTGTAATTAAGTAAAAATTAATAGTAAACAAAGAAAGCTCCTAAACTTCAAAAAAGGAAATTTTCAAACAATATCCCCATGTTTGGCCACTACTGTATAACATAGATAACACGTCTGTAATTTGTATACTTTCCCTTGCTCCCGTTCCTATGACACTATTGTATATTAACTGTCCTCGACTGAGGAACTACTTTGGGAAAGATTTTTAGGTCCACAGACCTAAAAATATATGTAAGCTTTAATATATGTAGGAAATATATGTAAGCTTTAACAGTCCAATTAGTTTTGTTGTTTAAAAAAACTTTTCTTCCGTCCACTCATTCCTATGATTTTGCTTTTAACAGAATTATTGGCGCATCAAAATTGATACAAAAAACTTAATTTAATTTTTAAAGAACATTTTAAGTACATCGATAATTAATTCTTAAAATCGTATGCGCTTGAAATCGTATCCCAGCAGTTATTTTCAAGTTGAGTCTAAATTTAAAGCATTCAAAATTACAGCAAAAACTGAAACCAAAGAGATTAAAACGCGATGCTCATAAGCAACTCACTATATCAAAATCCTTTCATTTTCTGGTCAAAGATTTCAAAGAAGGGAAATGACTTGGTTGTTTTTCTTTTTCTCTAGGCATGGATTTTTCATAAGGATTTCGATTTGTAAATTTATATTTATATATATATATATATATATATATATATATATATATATATATATATATATATATATATATATATATATATATATATATATATATATATATATATATATATATATATATATATATATATATATATATATATATATATATATATATATATATAGATAGATAGATAGATAGATAGATAGATAGATAGATATAAATATATATTGATGAATGACTTGGTTGTTTTTCTTTTTCTCTAGGCATGGATTTTTCATAAGGATTTCGATTTGTAAATTTCTTGAAACCAGTGAATCAGAAGAATAGGGAACACAATTATCTTGGTTCAACTAAAGCTTTTTCCAACAATCTTATATTGATTTATTAGTTACTACAATTCGTTAGAATTGCTAAGAACAATACTTACGATTGGTGAATTGAATCATCTTAAAAATTTTTATTTCATTTATTTTGAACATAAAAAAGTATCTATGTTAAATATGCATACTTATTAATAATAAAAAATAACTTTTCTTCGTACAGATAAATAGGTAAATTCCTTTAATTTATTTCCAATCTTACTAACATTTTTATTATTTAATTCTAGTTTCTCTGCATATGAGTTATTTATCCTAATGCCATTAGTACATGAAATACTGTTCTAATACTGAAATAATAGTTAAAAATAATGAATAAATTTGAGAGAAAAATCCTGTGAAAAAGTGTGTACTTTTTGATAAAGCATTGCTTAAGAATAGTGGTTCGAAGAATATTTTGGTAATTTTTACAATTTAGTTCAGAAAAATGCAGCTCTATTCTCTTTGGAAACTTGTAGTGAAATAAAAGTGCCTAGTGTTTTGCAACAATGCGAAATATTGATAGGAGCTAAAACAATCAGAAATTTCTAAGAAATTATGGAATTAAAAAATGTTTTTCAATAGTAGAAGCGTTCAGTATAAATGCTATCAGCATATTATTCTCTAAAAGGAAAAAATAATGAAGTAAAAGTAGTTTAAAAAGAATAAGTGTGTAATAGTTGAAATAATCATTTAAACTATCATATAAATAAAATAAGAAATATTCCTTTCTACTGAAATATCCATTTTCGTAATTATTATTAAGGGCATGTATCATAACTATAAAGTTTTTAAATATTAGAAATATTCTGCATTTTTTGTTACTATAAATATAGACTGTGTATTTATGACAAATTCATTTTTCACTACTTCTAAAGCATGAAAATAAAATTTCGGTCAAATTTTGTTTGTTCTAATCATTTATAAGTGAGAAATGCTAACTATCTTCCGATAAGATTTTAATTGTTTAAAAATCGTTTTCTATGGTAAATCAATAGTTAAATATGAGTCTTTTAAACTAATAGTTATTTTATTTTTATTATAAAATTCCGATGTTTTTATGGATTTTTGGAATATTTATTATGTTTCCATTATAGATTAAAGTATAATATAATTATACAAATCAAAATATAAATAGAGTAAATTAAGTATAAAGATGTACCTGGAGTCCTCTTTCGATAAGATCTTGTGATTACCAAATCTTAAATGCAGATGCTCTATCATGCACTATAGTGAAATGAATGCAGAACGCGACGAGACAGGAAACAAAGTAAAATAATCACTTCTCTTTGTTGAGAACAACATTTGTAATTGGTTGTGAACAACATTTGTAATTTGTAATTGTAAATGTGGGGGAAATAAGTTATGAATGAGAAAAAAAAATTGATCAGAGTTAATATTCCCTAGTTACTTTGTTATTTATAAGTCTTGTGAAATTATTAAAAGTGCTTAAACTTTGACAGCTATTTCTATGTCTATGCTTTATGACAATATAAGTAATATACATTTATATCTAGAAAAAATTTGCAAATATTTATTTTGAAAAATGTTTAATTTTTTAATGAATTGCATTCAGAGCATTAATAAATCGCAATATTAAACAGAAATTAATTTTAAGTTCGTTTGAAGTTGAAGTACAACGATTATAATGTTAAAGAATTCGATGATAAATTACTTTATGTAGTAATGATCTATAAATTTTATTTTGCGTTGCATTGTTTTAAAGATATATATATATATATATATATATATATATATATATATATATATATATATGTATATATATATATATATATATATATATATATATATATATATATATATATATATATATATATATGTATATATATATATATATGCATTTGTCGTATGATATCTGAACTAATGATGATTATACATTAAAATAATTAGCCGAAATGATGAAATTATGTAAATAATGGATACACAAGTTATATTTAATTACAGTTAGAAAAATAGCATTAATCTTGTTATATGAGTAAGCTAGGTTATTTGATAATGAATGTACTCAATTTCCTTTCGTATTTGTTCAAAGTACACAGAGATTTCGCTAACACTTAGAGTTTTAGGCTAGGAATTTAATTTGGGCAAGATCATTCGTAAATTTAATATTGCATTAAATAAAAAATCTATTTAAAAAATAATTTATTCGATTATTTCATTTCAGTTTAAATTAAATATTAGACAAATGTATATGCATAAATATATATGCATGCATACATGTGCACACTCTGATAAAAAGAATAATTCATATGTTTTAATTCCTAATGTGATGAATAGTCAAACAATTTGAAGTTATCGGAAGATTTTTTGAGAATCCTCCGTATACCACAGTAAATAAGAGCAGATTCAGTGTGCATGTAGTGTGTACTATAATGCAAAAACTGCAAAGATATGTATTCATATAATATTTCAACAAGGACTGTATAGAATAATGCAAGGAGTTTTCTTTGTTAATCAAATTCTTCTTTAATTCTGCTGCATATGATAATAGAATCTGATAGAAATGGTTCAGAAATTTAAAATATATTAAAAAACAAAGAACTTTTGAATGATAAAATGTTGCATGAAATCCCTTTCTGTATAGAAAGTGTGAGAGGGGGAGATGATAAATAATAAAATGATCTATAAAACTCTTTTTTCAGTGAATTTAAATACAAAAAGATTAATTTTTCCTTATAATTCCTAGCTTTGAGCTCAGGTGATTGTTGTATCAAGCCTTATGCTATTCGTTCAAAGATTATTTAGAGAAATATACATGAGCATGCCTGCTTTATTTTTGTGACGAAATGGGGCCTATAATTGAGGAAGCAATTAACGTAATGCCCCATCTCATTATAATTTTCTGATGCATCGCTTATTTTTGTGAAATAAAGCCTCACAAGGAAAGTCTCCTATTGCCATTTTGAGACTGTTTTCGAAATCTATTAAAACGGTTCGAAGATATAATCAGTATTAAGTTGCGGCAGTTTTCATTTAAAAATCTATTCAAATTTTACCCTTTAAAGTGTATTCTATTTAGATATATTTTTAAATTGTAATAAATCACGTCAATTGTACTTTATCTCATATATTTCTTGGCATACCTTCAACAATTTGAAAGTAACCAAAACTTAAGGAAAACACTAACATAACATGAATAAGGACTTAAGAAGATTTCGTTCGCTCATAACTATTAAAACATACTCGAAAAAATTGATAATATTTGAATATTTAATGAATGGAAAAATTTTGCAAACATTTTATAAGTTATATAGACATGGTTTTAGCCTTAAAATGTCAAAATCTTTACTAAATTTTAAGGAAAAAACATCATTTTTCTTTTCTAAATCATGCCTTATTTCAATGATGTATCTCTAAATGTTGAATCTATAAAATGTCGTAAACAGATAGTAAATTTGTCATTGGAACATGAATTCATAGTTGAAATATTCTTTAAAAATAGATTCTAAGTAGGAAAAGTCTATCATTGTATCACTGATACCAAGATAGATTTTTCCATACCTCTATCAAAAATCCTTTTTTGGATATAGAATAGATTCACAATAAAAGGTAACAACAAGACTAAGGGTAAGAAATTTTTCAAGATTATAATTATATAGGAATTAATAAAAGTGAAAGAGAGATAATTGATAACATTTCTTTATAGTGAATAAAGGTATACATTTTTATTTTTGTAAGTAAAATAATAAATTAATTTAAACTCTACATACTCTACATACTACTCTAAAGTTTTTCTTAAGAAGACACTTTGCTTGGAGAGAACCTATGCATAGTAAATTATTCCCCTTTAAAATAATTTTATCATTTTAATAATTTATGTTCCCTTATTCAAAATTCATATTTTATCTAAATTTTATTTATTTATATTGCATTTGTCTTATGGTACTACTTTTTTCTCAATGTTTCAGACAACATAAAATAATGTATCGAGTATCCAGTACATACTGCTGGTAAAATATCTAATGTATACTGCGGGGAGAATATCTAGCATATATTGAGGGAAGAGAATTTTTATTGAATTTTTGCGAAGAAACCATTTATCCAATTGAATAAGATAATTCGGATCAGACCTAATCATTCTAATATGAATTCTGAGATAAATACTTTTTTATTTAATTCTTATTTTTTGGCACATATTGCAAATTTTTATATAAAAAGTTATCATTATTTAATGTCACATTTATTTTACATTCATATGATCATTGAATAATAACTATATAAATATGACTATATAATAATGATAATTACACAATAGAACAGAGTAGTGTATTGTTAGCATGTAAGACCTAGTTTTAACTTATTAGCTGAGGACAATGCTTATTTCTCCTAAGATATACAAAGCATCTTAATAAAAAAATTTTATATGAATTGAAAAATAAAAGAATAAGATCTTTCTTTAAAATACGAAGAAAACTTATTACATTTTCAATCTACTTATATCCCATCCAACATTGCTCGATGATGAAGTTTTTGTAACTTTTTCTTGCTAAAAATTAATCTATTTTCAATAATTTACGCAGTATTTCCTAATTTAACCATTAATATATATATATATATATATATATATATATATATATATATATATATATATATATATATATATATATATATATATATATATATATATATATATATATATATATATATATATATATATATATATCATAAAACTTAAATTGTCTCCTAATATTCTAATACTAATCTTTGGAATATAAAAGACAAAACACTATTTCATTAAAGAAGGCAAAAATTATGTTTTATAATAATCCCTTGCAATTTGAAAATTTTTTTGTCACAAAGCGCATAGTATAGGGGTGGCCAAGCTGCTTGATAATCCGATCCATTTTCCAAGATTTGAAATTTTTCGCGAGACACAGTTAAATACGTATTTAAACGTATTAAATTATTTTACAGAGATTATATTTATTGAAAACATATAACTAAAAGTACAAAATACGTGTATTGAATTCAAATATTAAAGATTTAACATAAATTTACTCCTCTTGATAATTCTTTGAAATTTGGTGAATAATTGGTGACAGCACTTTCAGTAATTATTTGAGATGCTGATTGGTTAATACTGATTGGTGTTTCGATTTCATAAATTTTAAAGTGAAATAAAAGGAATTACATAAGTACACATTAATCCGAATATTGAAATAATTTGACAAGAAGCCTTTTTTAATTCCGGATACTTGGATTCTCAAGATGTTTTCGGTGAATTAGGCAGTGCGTCGATATGTGTGTGGATTGTGGAATTTGAGAATCATCTCTTAAAAGCTCAATAAGACCGATATTTTTACTCTATATTTTCTGAGTTTCATCTGTTGAAATGCTTACAAGTTTATCAACAGGAACATCAAAAGATTTCATTATGGAATCTAATATAGACACCGCGATTTGACTCATGAAGTTCTACTAAATCTAATATTTCTTCTTTAACAACGAAGTCAAGTGAAACAAAATATATGAAAACTGCCAATTGCGGAAGATCTGCGATATCTGTCGATTTGTCAAGGGTTAAGCTGAATGCAATGCACCGTTCTTCAAATCTTTTTTTAAATCCCATTCAAGAGATTATTAATTGTAATAGCGCGTCGTTCGGTTGTGTCTCGAGATAGGAATTTCCGAAAAAGTTTTGTGCATATGCTGCATTATTTTAATCTAAAGCTTAAAGTCATCTTCCATGTTTTTTTTTCTTTTAATGAGCTCTTTCTTTCTATATCGGCATTTTGCATTACCAATATTCCAAGGAATAACAAAACTGGCTTCAGCCACATTATTAGCTTGATTGCTAAGGGTCATCAAAACTGACTGTCGTTTATTTGAATTTGATTTTAAAGAAGCAAATTTATCTGATCTTAATTTGTAATTTGGTGGATACTGATTAGAAAACTGAGGATGATTGGCTTCATATAATGTCGACACTAATTTCTAGCTTTATAACTTTTTTGTTATTAAAACAACACGTGTTACATACAACGAAACAAACTTAGTTAGCCTACCAAAAATCTCAGATAAGAAATTATATTCGTAGCAAGAGTGATACAGATTGTTTCCTTCAGAGCACAATGTCAACTGTTCGGTGAAATGAAAGTTTACAAATTCAAAATCGGTCTGTAGTATGTCGATTACGACACTGTTTATGTTCACTGGCGCTATTTTTGATGAGTCATATTATTCTTAACTTGGACAAAAAGGAAATTTGTTACAACGTTGCTCTTAATCCTTCATATTAGTTGTCAGTAATTTAAAAGATATTTTGAAGCACATATGGAAAGATAATAATATTTTGTAATGTAATAACACAAAAGTGAAAAGGGAACTCGAGTACTTTTATCGCGTGCACACGCGAGAGTCACAAATAATCCTGCAAAAAGCTGCGTGTGACTAGCTAGCCTCAGGTTGGCCACCCCTAGCATAGTAAATGTTGTGCAGTTCATTTGGGCCAGCAATTTTTGCTATCAAAAATTTTCGTAAAAGTAAATATATGCACAATTTAGTAGCTCGTATAATGTACTCAAAAGTCTTAGTAGCTCGTATTACGTACCCACAAAAGTCTTAGTAGCTCGTATTACGTACCCACAAAAGTCTTAGTAGCTCGTATTACGTACCCACAAAAGTCTTAGTAGCTCGTATTACGTACCCACAAAAGTCTTAGTAGCTCGTATTACGTACCCACAAAAGTCTTAGTAGCTCGTATTATGTACTCAGATGTCTTAGTAGCTCTGCACATTACGTACCCACAAAAGTCTTAGTAGCTCGTATGTACCCACAAAGTCTTAGTAGCTCGTATTACGTACCCACAAAAGTCTTAGTAGCTCTGTATTACATGTACCCACAAAAGTCTTAGTAGCTCACATGTACCCACAAAAGTCTTAGTAGCTCGTCATGTACGTACCCACAAAAGTCTTAGTAGCTCATTACATGTACTCACAAAAGTCCTAGTAGCCTCGTATTACATGTACCCACAAAAGTCTTAGTAGCTCAGACATTACGTACCCACAAAAGTCTTAGTAGCTCATTACGTACCCACAAAAGTCTTAGTAGCTCGTATTACGTACCCACAAAAGTCTTAGTAGCCTCGTACATGTACCCACAAAAGTCTTAGTAGCTCGTATTACGTACCCACAAAAGTCTTAGTAGCTCGTATTACGTACCCACAAAAGTCTTAGTAGCTCGTATTATGCACTCAAAAGTCTTAGTAGCTCGTATTATGTACTCAAAAGTCTTAGTAGCTCGTATTATGTACTCAAAAGTCTTAGTAGCTCGTATTATGTACTCAAAAGTCTTAGTAGCTCGTATTATGTACTCAAAAGTCTTAGTAGCTCGTATTATGTACTCAAAAGTCTTAGTAGCTCGTATTATGTACTAAAAAATCTTAAGAGCTCGTATGTATAATTTTTCAAAGATGCAGAAAAACTTTAATTCACTTAGTAAAGAGACAAAGAGGAATTTATTTCTAAGACAGCGTATAAATAATACAAAGCATAAAGGATAAGAATAAAATATATATTTCGTCATTAGGCAATATTAAATGTCACAGTTGAAGTTTTAAATTAATATTTATAAACTACAATTTCGACCGAAAAATTTCTCAACATTATATCGAAATGTCATCAATTTATTTGGGAATAAAATGTCATTTTCTAAAATTTATAAATTTTATAATATTTTCTTATTTATCCATTCTTATTTTCTATTTATTTCTGCTATTAAAAATAAAATCAATGAATTATTGTATTGATAAAATTATAATAATTATTTTCTAAATTCTTTTTCAAGGAATTTTCGAAATTTAAATGGTAATATTTCTTTAAATGAAGAAATTACTGTCTAACTACAGAAAATCTGCATTTACCCTATTTCCTTAAATCCAACTGATTGTCAGGGGTTGTTTCATAAATTATGTTTGAATTTCTATCAAAGGATACCATACTTTTCATCTCTAATTAATTAGTAAGGTAAAAAAAAACAGGCTTACACTCTAATATTTTGAGTGAAAACGTATATAGAATTGAATAAAAACATCAATTTTAATAATTTCTCTCACCTAAGTTTTATTTTATAGATATCTTAAGGCGAATCCTAATAGAATGCAGAAATTATGGCATTGAGTCTCAATTAGTAAAATTCTAGGGTATATCCATAACTTCCTCATTTTGTCCACAACACTCAATAATTTTTAAATTTATCGGGTATCAACAAACTTTAGTAAACCTAAGTTTGTATTTAATACAATAAGATGAAGCTACTCTGAATCACAAGCTGTGTTTTACAAAAAGAACCTCAGAGATACAAAAGTAAGTGAATGGTAAATAAACTTTGGAGGATATTAATTAAATAGTCAAAGTACTATTCGTAAATTGCTATGTTTTCTATAGAATCATTTAACTTTATTTCTTGAGTGCAACTAGTTCTATGCAGTTGCACTCAAGAAATAAAGTTAAATGATTTAATAAAGTTAATGATCTCCCCTACATATTTATTTTTAAATAAATATGTAGGGGACACAAATAGAATTATATTTACTACATTTAATGCGGCTACATTATACTTTGTAAGTTGAGAAGGCTCAATTCTAAGAGAAGATACTAAGATACTTATTTCATGGAAACCTATTATTATTAGCATAAAGTATACTAAAATTTTGTTCACTACGTTAGAATGCAATTTTAATTCATTGAGAAATATATATATTTACCTTTATTGGATTTTCAATGGTTGTTTCAAATAGATTGGTTATGCAATAACTTGTGTTATATTTCCTTGCACTGTATTTACGAGTGGGTTAAAACACACACACACAGAAGGATTCAATATTTTTGCGGGAAATTAAATTTTAATGAGAGATTTTGAATGCCATAGAAAGTTTGGGTTTAATAGTATATACAAACTTATGGAATTCATCAGAATGTACAAATAATTTTAAAAATTTTGTAATTATTAAGATTTATTCAGCTTTCTATTATTAAATATGCTATAATTTTCTTTTTTCATCATCTTAATATGTAAATGTTGAATTACATAGATTTTACATACACCCTGGAAGAGAACCTTTCTGAGAAAATAAACTAGTATTTTCCTTTCAATGAGAACCGAATTATTTGCATCTTATTTATTTCATTAATTATTCTATTCTATCGGCGCTTTCTATATATAAACTACTTATGTTTTTATCGAAGTTTCTATCTACTATTTCATCCTCTCTTTTTTTCAAGCAACGAAAAATCAAAGGAAGTAAAAAGGATGAAGTAATAAAATACCAAAATGACCTGGCGACCTAAATACCCTCGCTTAGAGTGACAAGTCTTGAGGCTAGAAAAGATGGGTTGAGCACCCCCTGTAAAAGGGGCCCTAGAACGTGCTTGGAAAATCCTTTCGTGAAAGGATTCCGATCCAAGCAAAAATAATTTTTTTTAGTGGCACTGGAATGTTCTACTGAGATGATGTCCTCCAGACATATCGCGGTGTCTGTTCTACAAAATTTGATTACTTTAAAGAAATATCCGCACAATTATTTCTTTGACTTTATAACAGATATTTCATTGTTAATAATTCAATCATGTTTATAGAAACTATATTTTTTGCATTAATAACTTATTCTAAAATTTGTTAATAAAATAAGTTTGTAGCAATTAGAATACATTTTTATACTCCGAAGAAGTAGATAAAATGAAAAAAATGTCATTAAGCTATACAAATATGTATTTGTTCATCATACAACAAATTACTGATACGTATTTGAATCTTGAAATTCAAAGGTTTCCATTAGAAGGAGACAGTTTTTAGCAATTCGCACACACATACAATGAGGAAAGAATCTTCATTTATTATTCTTTTGTCCTGATATAAATCATTTTAAAATTTTTTAATGTTTAATTATTGTACGCTGATGCATTATATTGAACTTAAATTCAGTTAACAACACCATATTAAATTTAATTTTGAAACTTTTGAAATATATATTTATGAACCAATGCATTTTCTTCGATTTTTCCAATTTATGGCTTATGTGAATCTTATTTTTTGATCTAATTCTTTTAATTTTGAATGTTATAAAATAGAGTTTTTGCTACGATCATTAACAATATATTTATAAAAAATCTAGTATGAAAGTAGAAAAAGTTATTCATTACTTAACTATTATTTAAAATTACTACATTAACGATTATTTAAAACATTTGTAATAGAAGTTCAAAATTATCAGCGTAAAATACTTGCTCAGTGTAAATATTAAAAATATTCTACTTCCCAATAATAAATATAATCCTTGAATTACTTAATTTTATTATCATTTTCATTTAGTATTTACAATAAATAAAGGCAAATGGTTCTTTTTTTTTTAATCTAACAAGTATTTTAAAACAGTATTAGAATCCAATTCCTTATTTTTAAGTACTTAATTTCATTAACAGTTTTATTTTGCATTTAAAATAATTGAATCATAATGAGCACTTATAAAATATTAGGTTGTTTGGAAAGTAATTTCTTTTTTTATAAAAATGAAAATCGCATAGCGAATAAATATTTTATTGCATTGTATATCGTCAGTTCTAGTCCAACACCTTTTGCCATCTTTCTCGTAGGAGCATGATTCCACACTCATAAAATGGTTGCTTTTTATCAGTAAAAAAACTGAAACAATGGGGAAAAACTAAATTACCAAACCTAATAGACAAATGAAGAATCT
Source organism: Latrodectus elegans (assembly GCA_030067965.1). Lineage (NCBI taxonomy): Eukaryota > Metazoa > Arthropoda > Arachnida > Araneae > Theridiidae > Latrodectus > Latrodectus elegans. Next base: position 106,846,397 of record CM057817.1, on the reverse strand, counting down.
ATCTTTATGAATTTAATTACTATAAAAAATGCAAAATACAAGAAAGATGATGTTATATTCCTGTGTCCTTTACAAAATATTTAGGGAACAATTGTTGAAATAGTTTAGCTAATTTATAGCAATATTAAAAGAATAAAATAATTATTTATTTATAATTAAAATAATAGAATAAAATTACACAAAAATGCATGAATTAATTTATATAAAAATTAAATTCTTCTTCTACTAGCATTTCATTACAGATATTTAAAATATTTTATGCTTATACGTCAAATGTTAGAAAAATATAAGCGAAATATTTGGGAAAATATAACACTAAAAATAATAATATGTACAATAGTATACGAGTTTCATACTATATATTTTCTATTTTGATTAGAATTTATTTACTTAAATGACACAGCTTATTCAGTTGAAACTAAAATGTAAAATTATAGAAGTAATGTTAACGAAAATTATATCAAAAATCGCAAATATTTTTAATTATCATAAAATTAAACAGAAAGAAAATTTCCGAAAATGTTTACTGTAAAAAATTGTTCGAAACAACTAGCGAAATGCAACTATATTAAAAATCAGCCAAATTAAATTTATGTGGTTGCTTTCTTCTTTGAACATTAAAATATATTGTTAATTAAATATTCATTTATTATTAATTAAATATTTTCATATAGTCTTATTAATTAAATATTCAAATACTAATAAGACATAATACTAAATATTATTTTGTATTATGTCTTATATAGTAGACATAATTTAATTAAATATTCAAATATTTATTTCGACTTTACATAAAAATTTATTCCAATGAGTTGTTGCCATTTTTTTAACCATTCATGTTCGTAAAAACCTTATTGCTTTAATGAGAAATCGCTTGACTTATGTGCATTACTTTTGAGCCAAAATTATTTGTAAAAAAAGTTTGGTCTTAGATACATTAATTATTAAAACTTTTTTAATTAAAAAAAAGTAAAGGAATTAGAGTTTTTGAATCCTTTCCAATTTTCAGGGAACTCTTCCCCGACGCTTAATGTTTTACTAAAAAGTACAAACACATCACTACAAAGGATTTAAATCTCTTTATCTGCTTGTAAATCTTTTTTACATGATTTTAAAATTTTTAATTAAGTAAATCAGCCCTAACTTTCTAACGTGTTATGAAAAATTAGATTTAATGTAAAACATCTGCTTAAAAATATCACCTTCCTTATAAATATGAAATAAGTATTTTTTAACAATATCTTAACATTAATTTTGCTAATGCTTGCCAGATCTCGTTCTTTTCAATTAATGATGTTTAATTTAGTTTTTAAAAATTCCGATTTTCTAAACATTCAAATATTTTACAATTAAGATTTTAACATTTTTATTTTTTTAGTAAAAATCTAGTTATTTGTCCATCATCTAAATATATTTAGGGTATTGTTTAACTATTTACCCTTAAAATTAGAATTTTATATATTAATTATAATAATCTTTATATATTTTCAAGTGCAAAAATTCTAATTATGCATTTTAAGATTTATTGTTTTATATCATCTCCATAATCAAATTTTCAATTCAAAACAATACAATGGAAAGTTAATTATAACTACAAATGGATCTAAATACAAACAAAGAAAATGAATTTAATCCGAAATCAAATTTTAAAATAAAAGTTGAAATCTCATTCCCCTTTGCTTTATCATTGTTTTGTCTATACCTTATTAAATGTTCTTATTAAGGAATAGTTTTAAGTTGTATAAATAATGATTCAAATAGAAAAATAAGAATTGAAAAAGTAAAAACGAATAGTAAAAGAAACGTGAAAAGTCTCTGAATCTGTTGGGAGGAAAAATTATGACAGGATCAGTTTTTATTTTGCTTTTATTACAATATGCGAACAATAAATAAGCTTAAGAGGATTCTGTTGTTTTTTTTTTTTTTTTTTTTTTTTTCCCGTATGATTGCTTTCGTGCTGATAATTGATGTACCCTCATGAACGAAGAAAATGTGAGCACAGTAGGTTTCGATGTGGCCCGATTAGGTAAATAAAATCAGTTAAACTGCACATCACGTACAGCTTTAAAATTTTGCAGTGCTTTCTGGAAGGATTCAACAGAAATTAAGGAGTAAATCAGGCGTGTGTGTTGAATTATGTTTGTGTTTCAGAGACAAGCACTTATGCATAACTTTAGAGTTCCTCACAATTTAATTACATTTTTTTTTAGATTAATTTTTTTATAAAAATTTTTTATTTAATTGAAATTAAGTCTTATAATGTAGCACAATTTTACTAGAAATTTCTGCACAAAACATGCAGAATTCGAATATACCAAGCGATTTAAATGAGGCTTACCTGTAATTAACTTAATGATTGGTTATATAATAAATGATTCATGAATTTTAGTAATTGGAACTTCTCTTTCAGAAACAGAAAGAAATTTTTTAAATCTAATAGGATGATTTGTTTGTAATAGTTAGTATTCATTGAACTATATTTTTTACTTTACAAAAGTTCTTATTTACAAGTAAAGGTAAAGCTTAACAAAGTATGCTTTAAGCCAACTCATAACTTAATGCAAAATATAAAAATATTTTGGTGTACAATATGTGGCTTTTAGTAGAAAAGACACACTTTTTGGAGTGTTTTACAAACACTGTAGAAAATTTTTTTCTACTAATTGTGCAAAAGAAAATCCAAACTGAATTGATTAAAAATAGTACATAAAATTAAATAATATATAAATTATTATTTAATTGTATGTTTCGTTTAATTAATAATAAATAATAAATATATTTAACTAAGAATTAATAAATAAAAATACTATATAAAATTAAAGTAAAGCTAAACTAGAATACTTCCTTACTTTTAGATTTTTATTAAGGAGGATAAGAATGGTTTCAGTAATGTACTTTCTTGTTTAGGAGACAATATTTATAGTAGAGTTTTTTACCAATTATAATTTTAATTAAGTTTTCTAATATTAAATATTTCCTTAATGTAAATTGAAATTCCTCGTTAAATAAATATAATTGAATTTTTACTCAAATTGATCAAATTTCTCGTAAATCAAGGAGTAGTTTGTCTCTAAAAGACACACTTGTCGACACTATATTAGTTTGATGCTTTTGATACTCATGAGGGGTGATTACACAACAAGCATGGCTTATTGAGCTATCCAAATGAATACCTACATATCTGCTCACGAGAGCAGGTAAAATGCCGAAGTCTGGACAGATCATACATCATTCAGCTCGGCATTTTAGAATCAAAGACGAAGTTATAGACTAAAAAAATAATAATATTCATAACTATTTTCTTTTTGACTAAGTTCTTTTTAGAACTTACATATACATGTTAAAAATAACCACAACAATGAAAGTATTTCTAATTCCATGTATTAATTTTTGTTATCTACACATTCAGTGCGGCATTTAATTTTTTGAAACAATATTAAATGTTCATAGTATTGAAATGGGGGACGCACTTTTCATATTTAATATACAAATTTCCAATATTGTTTGTTTTAAATTTCAAGTTTGATTTGTACAAGGATCTTTGAGTATGTAATTCTAATGTTGTAGGTTCAAACTGAATTTGATTGAAAAGCTATACAAGGTATCAGTTTCATGTGCATATATGTATATATACATACATATATATATATATATATATATATATATATATACAGAGACTATGGAACAAAATATACTTTTTAATTTAAAGCAGATTTATATGCTAATCAAAAAGTATTGATTTGATTCCATTTGCTTCGAAAGAAAAGCAATGCCTGAAACTTTGAAAGGCATTTGAACATTTGAAATTAGGAAACGGGATCTTCAATATATAATCAAGAAAATTTCTTGAAAATAACCCTTTATTTGTGAAAGCAATCTCAGACATCAAATATACAATTCCTGAAACGCGGATAATACAAACTACTGCCTTAGTATTTCACTTAAAAAACTACTTTATTTAACAATTAATTGTCCTTAAATTTTAAATATGTTGTACCTATTTTCCACAAGTTTCTTATAAATTACAAAATATTATCCTTTATCTTTTCTTGCTTATACTTATATGTGTGTATAATTTGGATGAGTCATTTTCATATTTCTAAAATGTTGATATTTGTCATGAAAGTCTCCTGTGATTAGAAAGAGAATAATTGAGTAAAAAAATAATACTTCTAGTCCCATAGCTCTAGTAGCAACATTTTTATTTCAGTATCATTAGTAAAAATTTATTTTTATGTAAAAAGTATATTTTTGATATCTTATATATAGCTTTAATGTATTAAACTTTCTGATTTTGATTGTATGATACACAGTTAGTGGCCATAAATTTACAATTCAGTAAATATCTCATAATAGTTTTCCCTACAATAAAAAAGCATTCCCTTGAAAAAAATAAGCAATATATTTCACGAGGAAATCTGTGCAATAACAAATAGATTTCGAAAGAGAAATCTTCATTCACCTTACTTCTGTTTTTATATTTGGCAGTTAATAATTCAATGCTAAATCGATAACTTTGTTTTCTATGGCAATACAGACAGGAGGAACTTTTGTTAAAAAGATGTTTATCAAATACTTTGAGTTAATAATATGCTTAATAAAAGTTTTATTATTGATAAAATTTATATTTTTATTTATTTTATGGATATATTTTAAGTATTGAAGGAGATATTATTTTTCATCACCTTACGCAACTTTTATTTTCTTATGATAAAATCAGTCGTACTTTAGTGTACCTTGAAAGGTTCAAGCTGATTAATTCAAATTTTAGGTTTTGTTTGCTATACAGGGTGTCCCAAAACGACATCATAAACTTTACACAGCTAGATTCTTCGTTGGGAGTACATAAAACCTGCTGGAAGTAGTACGATCCATAGTTTACGAGAAAAATAAGAAAAACAAAGTATGACGTCCGGTGCAAGAAAAAAAACACTTTATTGAGCATATCAACAGCAGTATATGCACAATTTAAGGCAGATGTTCAAAGTGTCCATCTTGAATATCGAGGCAGGCTTGAGCACACCGTGGAATGGCTGTCATCACAAGTTATAACATCGCGGGGTCCACCGAAGTATAAGCCGGTTGCAGACAAGCAACTAAGTCCATTGGTGTTGGCACTACTTCTCGATGCACCAATTCCTTGAGATGGCCTCATAGGAAAAAATCCAACGGTGTAAGTTCTGGCGGACATAGAACCGGACCTTCATGTACAATTCAGAGGTCGGGGTATTCCATATACAGCCAATCACGTACAGGAGCACAGAAATGCACCAGAGCCCAACCATTATGGAACCCAAGACATTTCCATTACATAGGTCTTACATCAAGTACATGTCATCGTAGTCACGAATGGAATACATAGCCACCATACGAAGACTACCGTTAGCTGCCAGATGCTGCCTTTTAAATACCAGTTTAATGGTGGCTTAACGTCATTCCAAAGAGTGATTTGGATGATTTGCGATATGGGCGGCGAACGTTTTAAGCATTATCGTCTGGAAATATCTGAAAATAATGTTGTTGATATGTCCAATAGAGTGTTTTTTTTTCTCTCCTTACACCGGCAGTGACGGCATACTTTGTTTTTCGTGTTTTACTGGTAAACTATTGATCGTACTGGAACTCTACTCTGGGCAGTTTTTATGTATTCCTAACGACGAATCTAGTTGTGCAGAGTTTATGCGATCGTTTTGAGACACCCTGTATATTTGCATTCATACAATAGATTTCATATCTTTAGAGTGGTCTTTCAGGGTTCCGTACCCTAGCAACTGTAACAAAGGTAAATGAAATTAAAGTCTCTGGAATAAAATTTTTATTTCTATTTTATTTTCACATTGAGCATATTTTTAGTAACCACTAAAAAATATTAACCTCATTTAAGTGCCTAAATGTTTGATATCTGCAACCTCTACCATGACAATCAAGAAGTATGTTTTTATTTAAAAAATGTGGAAAGAAAAGGACTATAATGATCCCCATTGAACTTAGTACTTAGAACTGAAATTTTAATATAAAATATACAGAGACATCACGTCTTAAGTCCCATTCAATTAACAAGACGTTTTTAAGCCATTTCTTAATTTGTGTTCTAACGTCGTCACCGTGCTAATATAAGAAGATAATTGTCTGCTCCATATGAAAGATACCAGCTATTTTTATTCCAGAAAGATTATTGTTATCTGTATATTATTGGCTTATGGACAGTTGCTAACTGTTTATTATAGATCATAGTTGCTATCTTCTATTATTTAGTCAATAATAGCTGCTACATGCATGTTTTTAATAGAAGATGCTTAGAACTTTTCATTTTAATTGAAGTACGCGATTACCAAATAGGAAATATGTGTTTACTACTTACCTGTTAGATTGAAGATGGCTATTATTATACTGTAACTTTATATATAAATATATATATATATATTATATATATATATATATATATATATATATATATATATATATATATATATATATATATAAATATATATATATATATTATATATATATATGAAAACATAATTAATATTTTCGAGGCACAAGACTGACAGGATTTATCAACAGATCGAAACTATTATAAAATTATGTAATTTTATTAACATTAGTTTTGAATTCCTTTGTTTATGTTCATAAATGAGTTTTGACGGGAAAAAATTATACTTACGATTTTATTTTTCGAATATTCCTGTAAAATAAGATTTCTAAATTAAACTAAACCCCTGTGTCACGTCAGCCCATATATGGGCCACGGCCTACAGTGCCCAAATCCGTTTTCGTGACAGAGAGCCCAGGGGTGCGTAGCATATGTCTAACGCGAAACCTCCAGTGTTTAGTTCCCAAGCATGTTTGGACTCAGTTCATCGACTCACTGAAGGAATGAAAGACTGAGTCGAGCTTGACCAACCCGAGAATTGAACCTCCCCATGCAACACAATTTCGTCCTGTATTCGTTGATATGACATTATCAGAAGGATGTACTCTAATCCAGTAGACGTCACTTTTTGGTCCAGTTTAGATTTATGGCATGTCAAATATCCTCCCATTTTATGTCCACTATACGTCTCCGAGACGTTGCCATTGGATGGTTCACGGACGAAATTTGGACGTATTCATAGGCACTGCTCTATACTAGGTAATTTTATGGATGTATTCTAGATGTCCGAAGATATTCAAATAATTCCTCGTCTGTCTTAGTGGCTCATATATTTTTGTCCTCTAGACAATGAGAAAATTGTTTTAAATTAGCTTACTTATGAAGTTGCTTTTGCATCACATTTTTCTTAATTTTCAGTCAAATATCCTAGATTTTTGACAGATTTACTGTTCAAATAGAGTTAATGTAATAAAATTCTCACAATTGATAAATTTGCATTATTTTTATGCTCAGTATTTTATGCTCATACCTTTTGAAAATTTAGTTTCTTATTGCTTAAAATAAAACGAATTTTGTTTCTTTGGAAAAGTTGAAAGTATTTCTAAAAAGTTTCCAGTGAATGCAGAAATATATTAATTACTATTATAACTAGAGGGTAACAATAAAATAGTCAGTGAGAGAGAGATTTTTATTTGTAGAGTGTAAATTTCTTTTTATTTTAATATTAGGCAAATTATTGTTCATAGTTTATTTTTCTTAATTAATTTTGTAGTAAGAGAATTATTTATTTCTCTCTTAGTACAAAATTACTCAGCCTAATATTTTAACTAATTAGATATAATTTCTACAATGTTTCTTGTTTGTACCCAAGATAAGAAATAAACTTTTTATTTAACAAAAATTTTCCACTCAATTCAATATTCCAAATTATTATGACAAAAAATTCTGAAAATTACTTATCTCATTGCTTAAAAGCTGAATTATTTTTCTTTCTAAAAGTTGTAATTTGTTTAAGAAAGCATTCCAGCAAGAGAGTGTAAATATTAATCAATTCAAGAAAAATGTAAGAAACTAACAGAATTTATTTTTAATGCACACAATTTTTATTCTAATTGTTTTTATTACAGAAATATTAATTAACTGAAATGTTTGATTCTTTCATTAATAAATGTTGCTTTTGAATGACGTAACCAGTTCACTATCGTCGTTTTCATTTCACCATCAGTTGTCTTTGAATACTGTGGAGTTCGCCTCACAGCATCTGAAAATATAATAAAATACATTGAAAATAATTAACAACAACGATTAACATTTTAAGATCAATAACCTCAGACAAAATAATAGTAAAAATCCAGAAGACAATTTTCATGAATATTTAATCTAATTCTTATCAATCTGATTAATAGATAAAACTGATTGGATGTAAATCTCAAAAATTGCCTTCACTAATTTAAGACATTAAGTAACTTCATAATAAGATTGTTAGAAATATTTATATTTTTAATTCAGTAAATGTTTTAAATATCTAATTACCAATTCAATTTCTAAGAAATATCAGTTTAGTAAATATGGTAACCTTTGTGTTTGAACATAATCGAAATTACAAAATGTTTAAAATATGTTCCAAAAACCTTCAAATTATCAGATAGAATTGAACATTACTTTTATAATGGGAAATGTGCTTAAGTAATCAAAGAGAATTGAATTTAAATATTAGCACTTGCATAAATATACTTCATTAAAAAAAATTTTTTTTATGAGAAATGTATTTTTCCATCATTTCTACAAAAAAAAATTTCAATGACATGTTAATCAAACATTGCACTTACCAAAAACTAAATGATCTCAGATGCAATTTTATTGGTCATCAATTCCTTCACGATGCTTATGGTGCAGTTCTCGAAAGAAGTTCCCGCAGACAAGCTTAAACACTTCACTGAAACAAAACAAATAAAAATATAAATATTTTATAACTAAAAGCATTTTATTATTTAAAACTAAAATTACTCTATTAATTTTAGAAACATGTACACATTATATAGTCATAATAATAATAATTACTTACAGCATAAAATTCACATATGTTTCAGAAAAAATATATGTGTATATTATATTCCTACATTTAAAAAATCATTTATAAAAAAATAACTATTTAAACAATACAAAATAAAATCTGCTAGAGTATAATAACAGTCCCATACGACGCAATTCCATCCAGTAGTATAACATCATCAGGTGGATCCAGTAGACGTCTCATTTTGGTCCAGTTTAGATCCAAGGCAGGTCAAATATCATCATACCAATTTTAGAAATTTTTATCTTTTTAATTGCATATATGCTAAACCTAAGGGACTAATTTCTGGGAAAAATATACTATGTAATATTTTGCTCTTTGGAATTGATTAAATAATTGAAATTATAAAATGTGTTCTAAGTTGTTTATTCTAAGCTTTTCCATAAATATTGACGGTTAACTTTTAATAACTGTCTCTGTATTAATGTATAACTTTTGTGTGTGTGTGTTAATCAAAAGTCTCTTAAAATATAGCTCAGTATTCTCTTCTCGGGTCAAAAAAGTGTAATTAAAACCTTCAAATGAGACTTAATGTTAACAATTAATTAGTTATTCTGATAATACAATTTTTTAGGACATTAAAAATTATTAAAGACTCATTATAGAGATTGAAACTTTTAAATCAATAAAAATTGGGGATAACATTTTTGACATAGAAACACTATAAACTTCCATATGTATTGCAGGAAGGTCTTGACTCTATGAAAAGTTCTTTTCCGAACGATTTCATTTCCATGATAGACCTTTAGATTCGGAAACTGAATGTCAACGCAACTAGTAACATCTTGACATTTTCCTTTTTAAATCATTTAATTCTCGGATAATCTCTCTCTCTCTCTCCAAATTTTAATAAAATAATACGGGATTATTTTATGACATTGGATTCCAGAATTAGATTATAATTCTAGTTTCAAATCATTGGAGAAAAAGCATAGTTTTAGCATTTATCGTACCTATGATTTTTTATTGTTTGACAAGAAAACGATAAAATGAGGTTTCTACACTGAATTTATATATAAATATATAAATATATATAAATATATATAAATATATATATATATATATATATATATATATATATATATATATATATATATATATTCATTTCTGCAATAGAGTAATTTTTTATTTGTTTCAAAACTATTGCACAATAACCCATTCAGATTATTACTAAGTCATTATTGAGTAGTACACAAATATAAATATTATTACGTTTAAGAGCAAAATGACGCATAAAAATTTTAATGCCAAGTAATTATAAAATGATTTTTCATGTTTATTATTACAAACATTGAGAAAACAGCTTCATTTTTATTTTTTAGCTAAATTGTAGCTAAAATTAATGTATTAGTTACTTATTAAAATAAACTAATTATCTAAACTAGAGAGTTCAGTCCTGTTGAAATTCATTAAACAAACAAGAGTCCATGAATCGCAAAAAAGAATATTTAATGAAGCAAGTTACTAAGAAAGAAATTGTACATATACTAAACTAAGAGAACAGAACATGGTGCATTTATAGATTTTGGACGGCTTGAACATAACCACCAATCAGAAGGCAACGCTGCAGATGATTGATGTAAAATTTGCGGTTGTCTTAGAAGACTGCAGCTTTATAGACGTAAAGAGACTTGTTTTGTGTTTCTTTGCGATTACTTGTATTTTATTATTTACAACAAGTATCCAATGTTTAAGTTCCTTCTGTATCCTTTGATTGGTACAGCGATTATCATCCATTAACATTTTTCGTATGGCAGACACATTATCCAGGATTACTGCAAACGGGGGCCTTCCTGTGTGTTCTTCATCCTGAAGGAAATTGCGACCTTTTCTAAATTCTCTAAACCATCTGAATACAGTAGTACGAGCTGGAGAGTCGTCACCAAATGCTAATTGCAACCGTTGAACGTATATTAAGAACGTATGAACGTATCTTCTTGATTTAATCCTGCTTTAAAATCGTAGAAAATAATAGCGCGAAAATGTTCTCGAAAATGTTCATTTTCTCTTCTGTTTAAAATTTTTTCTACGCTAAACAAGTTGAAGTAAGTCAGTAAAAAATCAACTTCTGTATTAAAATACTTTGTATTTTAAAATTATTAAACCGTTATTTTTTAATATATATAATAAACTAGCAACCAATAAATTCAATAGTTAAATCAGATAAGCAATTTCCTTGAGGCTTTGTATTGCTTAAAAGTGATCCACGTACTAAAATCAATAATCAGTTCGTTTGCTAAAAACAATTTTATGGAAATAATGAATTAATTAAGAAATTTTCTTTATCATTTGCTTAATTTTTTGCTAAATATTATGCATAATACTAAAGGAAATATTCCTTAACAAATATCTTAAAATCTGCGGATTCTTAAGAACTTACAGCTTGCGAATTTATAGTTGTTTTATATAGTAGAAGTCACACACACACAGACTAAAACAGCATTTTCCTTTCATTTAAGATTTTTATTAATGTTCGTTTCAACAGTTACACATTTATGATGATAAATGATTTAACAGACGAATTAAAATTTCCCGAACTATTATATTTCTATTTATAAAATTCGTTGTGGATGTCTTAAATATTTTAACAATGTCTTTGGAATCTGAATTTTCTGTTATAAAGAAAATATTGTATGTTAAGGCATTTTCTGAAAATGATATCCTCACTTTATGCAAGAAGGAATATTTCAACTCAAGCAAGTTTTTTCAAGCCCCTTTTGGTGGTATTACTTTAATGAAGAATCTCTTTTTGAGCAATTTTATAAATAATAATTTTTGCTTCACAGAATTTTGTGATTAAATTATTCGAGAAATCATACCCTATTTATACAAAGAATTCAACATGTATTCATTTAAGGAAAATACATACTAGATTTTATTATGTAATGATAAAGCAATGAAAATAGTCAATAAAGGTATCAAATCAAATCTTTCTATATTCTAGAAACGGATCATATTTTCAAAGAAATCTCTGTGCGATTTATCATCTTTACATACAAACATTTTCAGTGACTGCTGATGATATATATAACAAATGCATTTTATAGATTATGACTTTAAAACTCAGCATAAAAATAGCAAGCGCATTATTGTACTTAATTTTGAGCCCAAGCTATTTCTTGAATAAATAATGAAAAAAAATTAAAATTTAGTATTAAATAGATAATTTATCTTCACCAAGGAGAAAATATCATTCTGTAACATAAAATTGGAAAAAAGAAAAAAAGCATCCACATTTTCCTTTACTTTTTGTTAAAAATCGTTTTAATAGCTTTAATTTATAACCGATTATAGAATGATTCAATTTTTTCTCTTAAATATACATCATTACGCTCTCTTTTCAGTTTATTGGATGAGCAAAATTGAACTTTGGAGTAAAGTCTTGTTTATCCCACTTTATAACTTGTCTGTATTATTTTTCTTCCAAATGTCTTACATTTCCCCATACAGAAACTATTAAATCAGTAGAATATGTTTGAAATAAAGGTAGTTGATAATTATATACCCAGTATATAAAAATAAAGTTAATTAGATATTTCGATCGAGAATAATACGCGTTTTTCATCTACATTTATCATTAAATAATGAAATTAATTAATTTTATTTATTTATTTTTTTATCAATCATGAATATACTTGAGACATTTTAACTATTTTTTATTATTCGAAATATATTTACTTATAAATATATGTGTCCAAAGTAAAACGTATGTAAAATAAATAAGTGCTCTGCAAACAGTTTCGTATTTTTGCTTTATATATAAATGTATGTTTGCTTTATTTGTGTTAAAAGTAAAGTTTAAAAGATATTTGGTGCATCTCAATTTTTTCAGTAAAATGAAGTATTATTTAGATATTTATGGTAAATAACTTTCATATGAATGTTATCAACATTTTGATGTTTAATTCAGTTTTAAATAATTTTATATAAAAATAAAGTTTATCGGAATTATCATCCAGCAAAATTTCAAAACACTTAAAGGGACAAGAAATTTATGCATGTTTAAAGATTATGTTCTTGGTATTCTTATCTTCTTTAACTATTTGATATTTATTCAGTTATCAATTCTATATTAATTCTGCATAATATCAAACTTCTGAAAGGCATAATTAGGATTTATCTTCAAATGAGGTCTCTGGAGCCAACAAAATTACATTTAATTATGTCATTAAAACACAATTATATTAATTTTTAAAATGGCTGTTTGCTATGAAATCATCGAAAAATGCTTGTACATAAGAGTTAAGTATGCGAATTCTTCACTTTAATTGAATTGACAGATTCAGCTAACAAATCATTTTCATATAATAAAAGTATTGAAGTTGCTAAGTCGTATCTACCTAACACTAGATTCAAGAAAAGAGTGATCTCAACAAACTGATGATCAAATTAAAAGTAATTCAGGTATCAAATATGAGTTTAGTTATGCAATTTGTAAATGATTTGTTGTTTAGATGATTCAGATATAATTACTCTAGAATAAAGCTATTAAATACTTATAATAGGTATTTAAAAACTCATAGTTTAGTCCCGAGAGTTTCACATACATATGAAAGGGCTAATGGCGTGCACAAACATTAGATTGCATAAATAGTCACACATCACGAGGAAACTTTTCTGAGCATCACATTTTAGGGGCGTAAACTTGCCCTTAAGAGTAAGATGATTATAAATGAGTCACATCGCATGACACTCTATACACTCGTTGGGAAAAAAATTGCAGATAACGTGCTTTTATAATTCACAAAGCCAAAATTGGAATGTGATATTTTGTTTTACGAAACAAATATTTAACCTTTTTACAATGTCTTTTCATTATGGACTTTAATCAGAATCTTCCACAAACATTAATAATTATTGAATAAATCTATTAAGAAAACATATTCTAAAACACAGATACCAGTTTACTTTCTTCGGAATCTGACTATGAAAAATGCACACAGAACTGTTGTCCCTATAGAGAACAGAATAATCTGATAATATATATATATATATATATATATATATATATATATATATATATATATATATATATATATATATATATATATATATATATATATATATATATATACATATATATATATAAATATATATATATATATAAATATATATATATATATATATATATATATACATATATATATATAAATATATATATATATATATATATATATATATATATATATATATATATACATATATAAATATATATATATATATATATATATATATATATATATATACTATATGATAGACCGAAGAATCTTTAATGGGACAACCACTGAGAAACCATGACACAAGAATAACATGTTATCATATTTTCAGGTGCATCACAGTACTGTTTATAGTATTGTGATTACAAGCGTGTTTAGCGTCTTCGTGGAGAGCGCATATTGCCAACTGCATTCAGTATCACCATTCAGTATCAACCTATTACTTAGGCTAATGACCCAAGGTATCAACCCATTACTTAGGTATCAACCCATTACTAACCCATTACTTAGCCTTTGGTTTACATTGGATGCAATTTAAAGAGTGGCCGTTTTATTTGTGTTGTGTTCAGGCCCTTTTTATTCGGACCTTGGGAAATGTTAAATTTTAGCGAGATAATGAACGACCTCATATTACTGATATTATACGGATCCTCCTTGATATAGAAAATATTCTATCTTGGTCAATAGTTCTTCAGATATCTCACCAATGGAAAACACTTGGTCAATGGTTTGCCGAGTGACTGTCTTACCACCATACACTACGGTCGATGATGAGCTGTGCCATAATGTTGATGCTCCACAATAAAAAAGGCCATATAGTTAGAAGTTTTTCTAAAACGTGAATTCATATTTTAAGCAAGCTTCGAAAACATTTTAAAATACATTTGTGTTTTTCAACATGATAAACTTATCATTGTTTCAAACAAGATTTCTAGAGTTAAAAAATTACCAATTCTTTTTTGAAATTATTTCTTAATTAATAAAACTATATACATGCAATAAAAATATGATTAAGACTATATTAAAATCCAAGCATATTTACAAAATTGTTTTAATATAAATTCTAGTGTGTCAAAAATCCTGACAATATTAAGCAAGATCATTTTATAAAAACAAAAATTAAACCGTTTTTGTTTCTCAACAACGAACAGTAAATAGTTTTTTTTTTTTTTTATATATATATATATATATATATATTCTTCTTAAATTATGTTAAATCAACAGAAGTGCGTATAATATATTTCACAAGTTTTAAAAATTTCTAATATATTTTCACAAAAGCTTATTATTTGCTTTTATTTCGTACAAACGATATTTTCAAAATACAACCGTTACCGACGTTCTATCTTTTTCATCTTTTGCCATTCTCGAACAGAGAAACTTACCCTCTCGTGGAGTATGCTCGTGACGCAACATTCTCCCCACTTTGAGTTTGGGGATACAAACTCATAAACAGTAAACATAAGGATAATATATGCAGAACTTGACATAATAAAGTAAAAATCACAATAGAATTATTTCAATATATTGGAATGCAAATTTAAAGCAATATCTTAGAGTTCAAATATAGAAAGTTCAAAAGTTTGTTTAAAAATTATTATATATTTCAGTTTTTTAACTGGTTTTATTTCTCTTCCTGGTCGAGTCACTGGTACAGATTTATCAGGTCAATATTAAAGTCAGGTTGGTTGCTTAGCACTTCCGGTACCTTCTGAGTTTCCGATACGACTGGTTCGTGGTTTGTTGTCTATTCCAAAGGTTACAATCTTTGAATCGGTCTTAGTATGTTTGCTTTATTAGTACCCAGTTTTACAAGTCTGATGATTCCATCTTTTCCTGGAAAAAGTTCCTGTACTCTTCCTGGCAACCAATGCATCATTTTTTTATCATCTGTACTAATTAACACTATGTCACCTATATTTATTTTATCTTCTTATTTGGTAACTGAGAAACGAAGGAAACCCAAATACTCTTTTTTAAATCTTTGTTTTAGATTTTCACAAACCTTCTCAGTATGTATCCACCTGAAAATAATATTAGTCTTTTAAATTTGATCCAAATCGGGAACATCAGTTAATGGAATATCCTGAAGAAACATCGAGGGGGGTCAAGGTCTTCAGCTCTTGTTCCTCGGATATGTATGTTAAGGGTCTACTATTCATGACAGATTCGCATTCACAAATAAGAGTCTGTAATTCCTCTTAAGACAAACAGGAGCACCCAAGATTTTTCCTCAAAAGATCTTTTAAATTTCCAATGAAGCTTTCCCAGAAACCTCCTCACCAGGGAGAGGAGGGTGGGTTAAACTTCCAACGAATTTCATTGACTCTAAATTAACTTTCAATTGCAGTACTATCTAATTGTTTCAAAGCTTTGTTTAACCCTGTAAAGTTAGTACCATTGTCTGAGTACATCATGGAAATTCGTCCTCTTCTGCCAATGAACCTACGTATTGCTTGGACTAAGTCATTTGTACTGAGTGAAGATATTAGTTCTAGATGGACAGCTCTATATACAGCACAAGTAAAGAGCACTATCCACACCTTTCATTTAGACTTAGTCAATAAAGGTCCAGCTAAATCCACACCTGATACTTGAAAAACAGATGCTAATTCTGTTCTGTCTTTTGGAAGATGTAGAAAAGGTATCTCAATATGTTTCACTCTTTGTCGTTTACATGTTAGTCATTCTTTGATAACACTCCAGACAGTCATTTTTCCTTTTGCTATCCAAATTCTTTCATGTAAAATAGTCAAAAGAGTCAATGCCTCAACGTACTTGCTAGCGAGATGTTCTTGAGCAATAAATCTTCCAGATATTTCAATGGTAGAATCACTAGAGAAATAAAATCTTTCGATTCTTCCTCATTTATCAGTCTGGTATTCAATAGTAAAATTCCTTCTTCATCTTCAAATACTTGAAGACCTTTCAAACATTTTCTTGTTTCTTCATCAGAGAAACATTCCTTCTGTATTAAACAAAAAATAATCTTTTGCGCATTTAACAATTCTTCAGTTTTAAGTTCCTTAAATTTTCTTAAGACTTTGGCTTTTGGTTGAAAACACAGTACCAATGCCAAAACCCTAATCATCTTTGAAAATCTAGAAAATCTCCAGGGTAACTGTAATCAAATTAACTTTAGTTCTGTGTTATTAGCAGAGATGACTAACTTTCGTTTCTCTATCTCTACTTCTTTCTCGCTAACATTTATAGATGACTTTGTCCACTGTTCTTTGGAATTGTGTAACCAAGCTGGCCACCACTGATTTTTTCATTTTTCACGTATTTCTGAATTTATTTAGGCCTACAACCTCGCGATAAAATGTCTGCTGGATTCTGATCAGTTGAAATATGGTACCAGTCTTCAGAAGATGTTAATTTTCTAATCTCGCTTTTTCTATTGGCAACGAATTCCGACCACTGTTCTCGACGAGTTATCCACATTAGAACTGTGGAAGAATCGGTCCAAAAGTAAGTCTCGATATTAGGAAGTTTCAGATTTGTTTGTTTGTTTGTCGCTCAACGGTCATTTTTTGCACACGAGGGCTAATTATACCGGGGCCTACGGTTTAAAGTGGATTCCGAACCACTACAAACACCCATGCCCTAGGTGGGATTCGAACCCACGAACTGTTGAACCGACGGCAAGAGAGCTAACCATTCGGCTGCCCG
Organism: Latrodectus elegans; assembly: GCA_030067965.1. Taxonomy (NCBI): domain Eukaryota; kingdom Metazoa; phylum Arthropoda; class Arachnida; order Araneae; family Theridiidae; genus Latrodectus; species Latrodectus elegans. Next base: position 106,828,780 of record CM057817.1, on the reverse strand, counting down.
CTCGGCAGGAAGTTTCAGAGCTTTCTTCACAGAAATAAATAGCCTTGCGCTGATAGTAGCGGCCAGTAATTCAAGACGTGGTATAGTAATGGTCTTCATAGGAGTTATTCGTGATCTGGCTTGAAGTAATTAAAAAGTCACTAAATCCGCACTAGATTAACTTCTTAAGGTACCCGTACACGTTGAAAACGTCAGTTTCGACCAAAAATGATAAATTTGTTTAATTCTTTATGTAAATAAGGAATTTAAACAGCTTTCCAAAACAGGTTTGATTTTGTCTCTATGTTAATTAGATTCCGAAATATGAAGGATTTCGTAAAGATAAGGAAACCAAAAGTGGACATTTAAAGCACCGAAAGTGGGTGCTTAAAGGGCCAGAATCATGTTAAAAATTAGTTTAAACAGTGTTTAATTTTCAAATATAAATTTAGTAAGCTTTTAAAAGATACATAAAATAATTGATTTTCCGAAAATCAATCAGCAAATTAAATAAAAAAATTAATCAGCAAAAATGAGAATTTCTTATAAAGACATAATACTTTAATCTTTAAATGCGATTTTCTCAGAACAGGTTTTTGCCTAAAATTTGCACGCTTCAAAAATGTTAACTCCAAACATTTTCTTAATAAAACTATGAAATTTGATGAGCTTGATCTGTGTATTGTTTTCTAGAGAATATACTAAAAGAAGTTTAATCAATTAAATATTTCCCAAATTACGGCCAATTCCAATAATGGCATAGAAAATTTGGCTAAAATTTCGGTATAAATATTCAATTGGCCCTAATTTTCTTCTTATTTTTTTTTTAACGAAAGCTTAAAATTTTAGTACATGCTCTAGATAACAACATCTAGATTATTTGGTATTAATTTTTTTCAAATATGCTTAATAGTTTTTGATGTAGCATTTTTAAAAATTAAAAACAATTTCTTAAAATTGTATACATATTTAACATTTCTGAAAAATAATATTGTCATAAATCAAATGTTAGTAGCTCAATGCTAATGTTTTCTAAACCTAAACAGGAAAAAATGGTTACAAAAAATATATGCAGTGTCTTTCAAAAAAAGTGCTCCGAACGTGTTCGGGTACCTTAAGAAAATGCATGCCGCATAAGCTGTCTTACTGGCATCGACAAAAGTATGGGTACTTAAATTGAATTCTTCCATCATACCTAACCATCTTGGGATTTTTATATTTTTGAAGTATATCAATTGTTTAATCCATTTTAAAAATTTCTTCTTTATTTCATCGTTCACTTCCTCATCCCATGATTCTTTAGTTTTCCAAGTGGCTTGCAGTAAAATCTTAGGTTGAATCATAACAGGTGCAAGGAAACCTATGGGATCAAATACTCGACTAACCAATGAAAATATTTTTCTTTTAGTTATCTTTTCGTTTTCATCAAATTTCAAAGATTCTGAGTCTATTTCTAAAGTATCTAACCTTTTGTTCCAAATCAATCCTAATACTGGTGTTGTACTGATTGATGCAGTATTGGTAGAACTTCCCCATCCTCTGAGATCAAACATTCCTTCTTTCATTACATTAGTTGCAGATTCGATTAATGTTTCTAGTTCGGCATCATTTTATACACTAGTTACACAATTATCGACATAAAAACTATCTAGCAATTTTTTTAAGAAATTCATCTGAATACCTTTCTTTCATTGATTCTTTTGATAAATGGTGATTAATAACCGCCATTAACAGAAAAGGGCTACTGGTGATGCCAAAGACAACTCGAGTATGATGAAAAGTTCGGATATTACTCTCATTGTCATACCAAAAAAATCGTACGAAATCACGATCTTTCTCATGTAAGGATATTTGTAGGAAAGCCCTTCTGATGTCTGAAATTACACCAATTGGTTTCGATCTAAATCTCGCCAAAATAGAAGGAATTGTTTCAATTAAATTATTTCCAGTCTCCAAACAATCATTTAATGATGGATAGTTATGGATCTTAGCAGAAGCATCAAAAACCGGTCTTATCTTCATTGAAGATGTTGCAGATGTTTCTTTGATGACGGGTCTATGCGGAAGGTAATGAACATCAGGTGGTAATTCTTTGTCAGGAACTTCCTCGATAACTCCTTCTTCTAATCATTCTGTAAAGACTTCATGATACTTTTCTCTTAAACCGATTTTTTTCCAATTTCCTGGTAGTAAATTCAAGTCTTTTCAAGCACAACTCGTAATTGTCAGTTAGAAACGCATGATTCACTTTCCAAGGTATATGGAACTCGTATCTTCCATCTTCCTTTTGTCAAACTGTTTCTTCAAAGTGAAGCATAACAGCAGTTTCTGCTTCCTCTCTTGATTTTTGCTCAATAGGATCCCGTATACCAAGTAGTTCCAGGTCCCACAGTGAAGAAACAGGAATATCTGCTTGAGATAACATATTAACAATATTCATTCTTGCATCTGTTTCATCGGTATATCGGGGTACTTTACCCATCAAAATCCAACCTAACTTGGTTTCTAATGCAACTAAGCCAGTCTCTAGACCGGCCAGTCTCTCAGCCGGTAAATTAGTTACTAGTCTTCTCGTTGACTAGTAACTAATTTACCGGCAAGTCTGCACCCAAAAGTACTTCAATGGGTCCTGCGTTTTCTTGAATATCGGTTGAGAATATCCTTTTAGTTTTCAATTCATGCATCCAAGAGCCATTTTTTACACTAAAAATGTCATTACAAATGACATCATGATCTAAAGCATCTAATTTACAAGTATAGTTACCATCAAGACTACTCAAGTAAATTTTATAACAGTTATGTTTATACATTCTTGTTTTCATTCCTCCAAATAAGGAATGGTAAAATTCCTCTCCTCTTTGCAAATTAAAACCCAACTTTTCAGTAGTAGATCTCAAAATATATAATTTTTTCGATCCCGTATCGATAAGATCCCTAGCTTTACGCTCTTTCTTAATGCCATGTACATTTACAACAAGAGTTTGTAATAAATTTCATTCGTTGCATGAGAATGTAAAGAATCAACTGTTTTCTCATTAATTTTTTTATCATTTACTCCTTGCTTGAGTAAATAAGATTTATTGCATTCCATATTTGGGCAAATGAACTTCAAATGTCTTTTCGAACACACTTGACACGCTTTTTGAGATCGGCATTTGGAATCAACATGACTTTAGCCAAGCAGACCCGGCACAATCCTTTATTTTTTATTGTGGCGATCTCTTTTCTTCCAATGTGATAAATAACGCCTTTTTATAAAAGCGAGATGCATGATCCTATAAACAAAACACACATATTTCGTTTGATTCTTGAATAAATAACTCAGCGGCAGAGGGAGGCGAACTTTGGCTTTCTGCCAAGTATTTACGTTAGCGTTCATAAGAATAAATATCCGATCTATTTAATTTTATTGTTTCTTCTGATTGTGCACTTCGCTATTCAGAAACAAAACTATAGCATCAAGAGATGATGTATTACTTAGTTCAGACTCAATGCTTTTTCTTTGTCTTTCGAATGATAGCAATATATGGGTCGGTAACGAAATTTCGACTAACGGATATAATATTATTCCGCATTGATCAGTACTCACACCTAAACTACTGAGAGCCCGAAGTTGAGTAGAAAGTTTATTATATAAAGCACTTAAAGAATGTTTCTTTTAGTGGCGTTATTTAAAACACAAGTTTTAACAATTCTCGTATATAAAAATCAATTAATAGCTCTTTTCGCCCATATCTTTCAGTTAAGCATTCTATCACCAATGGATAGTTTTCATTAGTTATAGGAAAAGAGATTCAACAAGTTCTCTAGCTTCTGACTTGATTTTTGTCGATTGAAATAAATAATGAAATTTATCACAATTAGTTAAATTTATATTTTCAGGTTTCCTTGCTAAATGATATTAAATTTTTTATACTATACTTTTAAACCGGACCGTTAGTTTTACAGTGATTCAGAAAAATTGAGAGTATATTTTTTACAGTGCATATTATTATTTTTTGGAAGATTTTATATTTTATCGATTGACTTTTAAACTAAATGTAAAATACTAAATTTTACATAGTACCATTTTAAAGATGACGATGAAATTTAAAATTATTTAAAGATGAAATCATTTAATACTGGTTTAATTCAATGAAATCTATCTAAATATAACTAGATGAATTTCCTATACAATAGAAGAGGATACAATCACAAAAATCTTTTCAATCATCAATATATAATTTTTTAAAAATTGCCTTACATTTGTAATATATATATATATATATATATATATATATATATTTAGTATAATTAAATTATTATATATGAAAATAGTGTATGTTTATTGCTTTTAAAACTGAAGATGCGGGAATAAAGCCTAAGAAGATGTTATTGATGTTAGAAAAATTTGCTTAAGATTGTCAACAATTGCTTCCTCTTCTGGTAAACTGCTCTTGGCTTCTACAGAATAAATTAAAAAAAAATATGTAAAAATTTAACTGATTACAGATAAAATGTGAAGAAGTCTTAAGTGTAGCTTTTAAATATAAAATAGTGGCAAAATTTTGAGATTGTATTTACTTCAATCACTGTCTTTTCAAATGTAGAAAAGTGTAATAATCAGCCTCTACCTATATAATCCATTTATGAGCTTAAATTAATGATATCGTAATACAAAGTAATATAGTTCCCAATAAGTTATCAGACGATTGACTTTGAATCTTACTTTGAGTCTCATTTATCTACTTAAAACAATTAATTATAGTCACATTGTGTTAACTTATCTCTCTTCAATATATATTATTATAAATTAATATTTAAATACAGAAAAAAAAACTTTAATTGTACTCCCCTGGAAGAAACGTTGATAAGAAAATGGACAACAAAAACATTTAAAAGGAGGCAAGGCAACCAATCGATAACAAGGATTTGTTTGAAGTCCATGGGCATTTCTACCGATTCACTGTTCAATTTCCTTAAGGCTGTTGGATGCTTTCTCTGAAATTGGGAGGATATTGTTTCCTTCTAATCATTCTTATTTTGGAGAATCAATTTAATATTTATTAATGTTAGTCCTCTTTAATATTTACTTTAATTATTTAACTAAATAAGCAGTGAGCATCTTAGTTTTTATTTGCATAATTCTAAATAATGCTTTTCCTCTAAAATAACTTTGGAGTCAAATATTATATTTGATCAAGGGTCAACATAAGAGTTTACCAATATTTCTGACTCACCCCGCCGAGCAAGACGGTGCATTTTTTAATTGCTCCCATCATAGTCTAAAAATAAAGATAAATTATGCTTTTATTATTTAAAATAAATTATTCTATAATAATGTATAATTATGTGCTAAGTTATCAAGGAACATTTTTTTTTATAAAATAAACAGTAAACTACGTTACTTAATGAAATGATAAAGTAAGTTTGCATACCTAAATTAGTTACTTAAGGGCACACACAATTGCTTGAAATATATGAGGAAAAATCGAAATGTAGAACTTTTGTTTCCTGAAACAAAGATTATGTAAAATTCATGAGAATAACAATAAACCTAATGATTACGAAATGTTTTTTTACTGTTTGTTCATATCATTTTTTGTACTAACACAGATTTCCGCATACAGTTACATGCAGTTTGTTTCTTTTTCTTAAAAGAAATACAGGATTGCATTGAGATTCCTCCTCAGCTATTTAAAAGATTATATACCGTACTTTTTAAATACTATAGCAAGCATTCAGAATTATTTTTAAAAAAAGCATTGTAGTCGAACTTAAATTATTACTTTTTTTCTACTAATGGTGATAAATTATGGTTGAAATATTTACATTCATTCCTACAGTAAATGAAAATGAGGAAAACTGATTTCAAATGATTTTAGTCAGAGAAATAAAAACTCAGTTTCTATAATTATTAATTGATAGTTTTGATATCAAGATATATATTGAATTAATCACACTTGAATTCCAATTCTTTATTAAATTAAAAAAAAAAAACTCATTCGTTGAATATTAACTATTCGTTTTGTGTATTAACGTTTTACTTAAAATTTTATGTTATTTTAATTAATTTTTTTAAAAAAAATATTATTTTAGCCACCAAATATTATAAAAAAAATACTAATTTCATAAAATATTTTTAACTGAATTTTTTTACTACTAAATGCTTCTTCTATTAATGCTGAGTTACAGAATAATGAATGCATAAGTAGAATTTTTTAAACAATCCAATTCCTCTCCCCTGTCAGTGAATAGACAACTAGGAATATTTATGTGTAACCACAAATTGCTGCATGTATCACTGTGTACATTGAACATGTTATTAAAATGTTAGGCTTGAACAGATTAAATATAATTCAATAGTAAACAGAAATTACCCAATATAGACCTCAAAAAGTTTGATTAAGAATGTGTTAGTACCATATGCTTTCTCATGACAATTTAGATATTTTTTAAACGGATTTATATTCAAAATTGAGATCAATCAACAATGATATTCAACATTAGTGGACTTTTATTAATAGCTATAACTGTTTTACGAATTCTTGAAAAAATTTCACTATTAACTCAACAATTTTGCTTTCCATTGTTCACACGAACAACGTTTAAAAATTTCCTCCATTTTTTTCGAAATATTTCTTAAAGTGACGCTGTTTCTAATACTCCAGAAATGAAATTTCATTTTCTGATATGAATTTATAAAACTGTAAAAAATGGAAGCTAGAAAATATGTTAGAAAATACAATTTAAGGTAAAATAAAAATATGCTAGAAAAGCCAACTGACAAGCAAGTGATGCTTAGAACGATAACTGCTATTATTTTCAGAGTTTCATGAAAAAAATCTCAGTGATAGGAAAAGTAACTTCTGCTTTCAGACTGCTTTTCCTTGCTTTTGACGGCCAATACTTTAAAACTGCTGTCATTTCTCATATAATGTTTTTTTTTTTTCAATTCTATTCTAAAAAATATTTTTTTCAACAAAGTGGAATTGCTAAATTGCAAAAACAATATATCATATATTTTTTAGCAAATATTTGTTAAAAAACACAAACGACATTGTTGATTTCAAATGTTATTGTTAACTTGCTTTTGATAAATAAAGATCAATTCAAAGAACTTACCAAAGGAAATTTGAATTACCAATTACTAAATAAAACAACGAGCAAAAAATGCTTAAAAAGCTGTTTGTTTATAATCAAATGAATAAAATCCTAACTTATGTCATATGTGTGAAGAATAATTTAACACACGGCAAGCTTATTTCTATATTTATTTAACATTAAAAAAAAACACAGGTAAATCACACACGCTACACAGAAAATGAAAACAGAAGAATATTAAAACAAGGAAAACTCCGACAATCATAATCGAGCAGCATTAGGCTCTAGGGTTAGAGCTCGTCTGGTACTCTCAGTTCGCTTATGATCGCTAGATGGCGTTGCTTTATTACAGACTCCCCCTCTGGCTCTGAAATCGTCTCGATGATGAGCCAGGATTTGACTGTCTGATTTTTGGAGGTCTCCCTCGTTTTCTTAAGGGAGCAACTGGACCTCTGTCTTTCGATGAAGGTAGTTGGTATGGCTTTATCACATTCGTATGATATGTACCTAACACTTGATCAGGTGCAGCAGGATCTGCAACATCATATGTGGTAGGAGACCTGTTTGTAAGTATGAGGTATGGACCTTCACGTCTTGGCATAAATTTTTTACTTTTCTTGTTCCTGGAATTACTTATTTGATGTAGAGTAATCCACACTTTGTCACCTGGCTTATAGTAAGCCTGTCTATGTCTTTTGTCAAACTAGATCTTTCTTCTATCTTGTTTTTGTTCTACCCGCTCCCTGATTTGAGGAGTCAGGCGAGCAAACCTTTTCAAATAAGGCGTTATTTCAGGGACAAAATTATCACTATTAATAATTGATCTCATGTCATGACGAACATCATCCGTCGTCCTAAGCTCTCTGCCAAATTGCAGATAAGCGGCAGTGTGACCAGTGGTGTCACATCTAGCTGTATTCATGGCAAAACGAATCATCGGAAGATGTTCTTCCCAGGTATCATGCGCATCGCCTACTAAGATGGCTAATCTAGGTTTCAAATCTCTGTTCTTACGTTCAGAGGGATTCGCTTGAGGATGATAAACAGGGATAAGGTCCTGTTTAATATCTAACAAATGACAAATTTGTTGCATGACGGCACCAACAAATTGAGATCCGTTGTCACTGATTAATCTCCGAGGAAGTCCATAGCGTAGATAAACTTCCTCAAGTAGCGTTTTGGCACAGTTTGACGCTGTGGCTTCATTAAGAGCAAATAACTCAACCCATTTGGTACTCGTGTCTTCCACAATAAATATCCATTTCTTTCCTGTTGAAGTTTCTGTAAGAGGACCAAAGAGATCAATAGCAAGAGTTTCGAATCTTTGCGCATAAATAGGTGTTCTAAGCAGACCAGCAGGTTTCTGATTTGTTGATTTATACCGATTACATTCCGCACATGTTTTGACATAATTAGAGATGTACTTCCTCATGCCTGTGAAATAATATTTGGAAGCTATCTTATTGTAGGTACCTTCTACGCCATAATGACCAGCTGTAGGAGCATCATGGTATTCTTGCAGAATTCTTTGTCGTTCTTGGATAGGAACAACCAATTGCGCATCGTCTGAATCCGTTTCAGGCGAATAACGATACAAAATACCTTCGTTCATTATATATCCTCGACTGATATAGTTAGCAAAGTTTTCATCCTTATCATTGTTTTCCAGACAATCGATAATTTTCTTCAGATCTGGATCTGCCAACTGTTCTTTACGAATATCACTTGATTTCCTAGTTGGCATATCGACAGAGATTGCATTCATTTCACAGTTTCGATTATCATGAAAGTAAGTTGGTCTTGATAACATATCGGCCACAACATTTGCCTTTCCAGGTGTATATTCTATTTTTAAGTTAAATGATTGGATCTTTAAAGCCCATCTTGCTAAGCGTCCTGAGGGAGACTTTATGCTCAGAAGCCATTTAAGAGGTTGATGATCAGAAGCAATAACCACTTCTTGGTGGTCAATGTAGCCACGAAATTTTTCCAATGCCCAAACTACTGCTAAAGCTTCACGCTCAGTAGTGGAATAGTTGCGTTCTGCTGGGGTCAACAAACGACTCGCATATTCGATAACGTGTTCTTCTGGGCTATTTCCTTGTAGAAGAACTGCGCCAAGGGCATAGTTACTAGCATCAGTGCGAATTACAAAAGGCATAAATCCATTCGATTGTTTTAACACAGGGGCTGTTGTCAAACGTTCTTTCAAAGTTTCGAAAGATTTTTGCTGTTCGAATCCCCACGACCAATTGACTTTTTTCTTAGTTAGGTAGCTAAGAGGCCGTGCTATGTCCGCAAAGTTCAGAACATATCTTCTGAACCATGAACAGGTTTGTAAGAACGATTGGAGTTCTTTGACATTATTTGGAACAGGAATTCTTTGGATAGATGCAATTTTCTCTCGATCAGCTTCAATTCCATTTCTGGTGATCCAAAATCCTAAGTACTTAACACGTTTACAAGAAAATTTGCATTTATCTCTATTTGCATGGAGTTTAAATAGAGAAAGTCTCTCAAAAACAGTCTTTAGGTCCTTCAAATGCTTGTCAAATGAATCCGATAGGACTATGATATCATCTAAATATGAGAGTGCGAAGACATCTTTCAGACCACTTCTGAATTTGTCTATTAGGCGTTGAAAGGTGGCAGGTGCATTACTTAATCCAAAAGGCATACGTAGATAGCGATAAGTGCCAAAAGGACAAATAAAAGCAGTTTTGTCCAAATCAGCCTCATCTACTTGAACCTGATGATAACCAGACTGTAAGTCAATGGTAGACATATAGGATGTCGATGTCGCTTCGTTCAAGAGATCGTCCATTCGAGGTAATGGGTAAGTGTCAGGTTTTGTAACAGCATTGAGACCTCTGTAATCTACACATAACCTGATTTTCCCATTGGGCTTTTCTACGAGTACAACAGGAGCAGCATAAGCTGATTCACATGGTTCGATTATATTCTTTGTTAACAGTTCATCAATTTGTTCTTTAAGTATTTCTCTCTTGGCTGGAGACATACGATACGGTGGAACAGATACAGGATGAGGGTCTAATGTCTCTATTCTGTGCTTAATGAAAGGAGTGGGCTCTCCCCCTGGTTCAAAGCAATGCTTGTAACTTTGAAGTAAGCAATTTAGTTTGCCTCTTTGCGTCTCTGTTAGATGTCTCCCTTCATCGCTTCTCAAGTGAACTATAGTTGTAGTTTCAGGCACCACTGAAGTTTTAGAAATGTTTGATGCTTTTCTTGCATTAGTGGGTTTTACATAGAACAAATACTGTCGCTGTGGATTTTCGCAAAAATGCCAGGTCCCATTTTGAACATCGAGAACAATACCAGCTGCATGGAGAAAATCTCTTCCTAAGAGTGTGCAGTTATCCTTGGCTTCAGGTAGAACGAGAAGTTCTGTTGACACACTTTTACCTTCTATACACAAATTGACGATGGTTTTAAGGGCAACCATGGACTGAAGTTTTCCATCAGCAAGAGTGAACGAAATTTTCTTGTTTTCAAAAGCAACTCCATTATCTCGTAAAAAGTTATATAACTTTTCTCCTGCAATAGAATGTGAAGCACCAGTATCTGCGCAAACTGCAATCTTCTTACCAAACAATTCGAAGACAATCATACTTGACATATCTGTAATTATATTATTAATGAATAAGTTCATGCAATTAAAGTTGTATCTTCATGTTTAGAACTTGTACAAATAGAACATTTTGATCTGATAACTCCAGGCGTTCCGCAATCGAAACATCGGATAGATGATTTTCCATCTAATCTAGAAGTAGAGGAACGAGTTATTGGAACTTTTGAATATCGATTTTGAGCATTTTCTGTAGCATTGATCACAGGACGAAATTTTCTATCTGGGATAGTTTTCCTGTTTGCATCTCTTGAATATGTTTCCCTTTGAGACTGGTTCAATTGCTTCTTTGTTCCTTGCCAAACATTCTCATAAGCATCCAGTTTTTCAGCTATATCTAGAGGATTAATCCAGTTTGCCCAAGAATCAAGAAAATGATCTTTGACTTCTGGTGGAGTTCGTTTCTTAATTTGATCAGCAATTATTAAGCTTTTGAGTTGATCAAAAGTTGTAATATTCATTTCTTTTATCCATCCCTCAAAATAAGAAGCTAATTCAAAGTAAAAGTCTCGCCATGTTGTACCAGAACTTTTTCTGTGTTGTGAAAATAACTGTCGAAACTTATCAGCAGTAACCCTAAATCTTTTAAGGAGCATTTCCTTCACCTTTTGGTAATTTTGTGCATCTTGTTCATTTTCTCTAGCAAGCAGTTGTGCTATTTCAGTTGGCAAAGATCCAATTAAATATGGTATCCAAGAAGACTCGGAAAGATTCATAAATTTCAACTGTCTCTCGAATATAATTAAAAGAAGACCAATTTCATCCTCTTTTGGATTAAATTTAGGAATGATACGATTAAGTTCGAATTTTTGACATTCAGAATCAGAAGCGCCTACAATGGAGGTAGATGCCTTTTGAGCTTCGAGCTGGAGCCTAAGCTTTTCCAATTCAAAACCACGTTCATTTTCTAAACGCAATTGTTCTTCAACTTGTAACTTACGCAATCTTTCTTCTTCTATTTCCTTTTCTTTTGCTAATCTCTCAAATTCTGCTACTTTTTCAGCCTCTAAGCTATCTTCTATTATAACACTAAGTATGTTTTTCACAAGTTCTTCATCATAATTATCACTTTTATTATTTATTATTATAACTTTTAGTTATAAGTTCTCTAAGGTCAATTATTTTCATCTCATTAGACACAGCCAAACCAAGCTCTTTTGCAAGAGTTCGGAGGTCTTGTTTTTTAGATTTGCCAAGAAAAGCCATTTTTACCAAAGTCTTTCAATATTAGTGAAATATTTAGAAAATCAAATGATACCAAAAGAAAATTCTTAAACATAAAATTATTCAAATACCAGAAACATCAAATCAAACACTTCAGTATAGCCATTTTAAAAGAAGATAATGTATTTCAATTATTGGAATAACAAAACAACAAGTAATACTCTTATAGTAAATAATTAAAATAATACTAGAAACTAGCCAGTACAATTACTAAAAATATTAAATATATAACACAAACACTGTAAAATAATCACTACCTACTACTTCATACGAAAATAATAACCTTGTGAATTGTATATATATAAAGTATCATTTAAATTTTAAAACAATTTTTGAATATATAGAAAACAATACAAACATACAGATTAATTTCAGAAATATTATTCATAGAGTATTTAATATTTTCTTATTAGTGCACAAAAATCATTAAGAATATTCATAAATTCTTTCAAATAGATTATTTAATTATTTCCATAGACCACAAACATAAATTATATATGCAGTAACAGATAATTTTATAATGACAGATACTCATTCTCAGAAATATGAATCATTAGATAATGTAACTAATATACAAAAATACACATTTTCCACTACAATAAGATCAATACAAGAATCAAAAATAAATTTTCAAATAAATTTCTTTTAAATAATACTTAGCAATATATTGCTTTAATAATTCAATACTTTTGCTTTTGATTTAAAACAGAACATGTATGAAAGATTACATATTTATAAAATTGATAAAATTCTCTTTTGTTATTCCTAAAATCATTTAAATGCAATTAAATAATTAAGCAAATGTATACAAAAACAATATTATATATCATATAATGAACACACATGACTTTATTTATTGAATAAGTTTCAATTTCAATAAATCTTATACTTATTTACTATAAAATAAAATATACATTCATAGAGAAATAAGATTCTCTTTTAAGAATTATTTAGCTATGAGAAAAAAAAGGACCCCTTCCTTCCTTCGAAAGGCACTTGAAAGTAATAAATTTCTGTTGCGGGAACAGAATCGCATTCCTAAAAGAAAACAAAACAAGCGCGTAGCTTCTCGGCGGCAGTGGTCTGGGTGACTAACTTATTTTCCAACAATTTTGCGAATTTCGTTTTTAAAGTAACCTGATTTCGCCTTTAATATTCAGTATAAATGATTAAATTATACGACTCTACTTAAACACATTATATATATATATAAAATAATAATAAACACTTCACACATTGATACAAAACAGAAGCAAAATAATCATAAAATAGAAATGAATAACAAAGAGACATGTAAGCGGATCTGCTGCTCGAAATATATATATATATATTTTAAAAAGCTTGGATAAGCCAAAGTTAATTTATATATGATTGTTTGGATAAACAATATGAATTTAGATTGTATGAGTTTGGATAAACTCATCAACTCCGACGATTCAACAAAAATGTAAATCACAACAAAAATATACTTATCGTTTTGGATTCGGCCGCACGTCTTGGGCGTCAGATTTTCTATGTCATATGTGTGAAGAATAATTTAACACACGGCTAGCTTATTTCTATATTTATTTAACATTAAAAAAAACACAGGTAAATCACACACGCTACGCAGAAAATGAAAACAGAAGAATATTAAAACAAGGAAAACTCCGACAATCATAATCGAGCAGCATTAGGCTCTAGGGTTAGAGCTCGTCTGGTACTCTCAGTTCGTTTATGATAGCTAGATGGCGTTGCTTTATTACAAACTTCCTTTAAAAAAAAAAAAGCTCCCTCCGAAATATTAAATTTATTTATACACCAATTTTCTTGGTTGGGTCAGTAAAATATGTCAGTGAAGCACATGTCATAGGTAATTTCTTTTGAGAAGGTAAACTTAAAACGTTTGAACCAGCCACCAAGTATCTGATATCATATCTTTATAAATTCGATGCTAAAATGCATGTTAATAGCTGTCTACTTGTAATCAAATGAATAAAATCTTAACTTCCTTTACAAAATGTTCCCTCCTAACAATTCAATTATTTCCTTGGTTGGGCTAATAAAATATGTCAGCAAAATACACGTCATACGTTCGCGCGTAATTTCTTTAAGGCAAACTTTAAAAATTTGAATCAGTTGCTAAGTCTTATTCGAACGGCATGGAAGTTTTCCAGTCTTCTATATCTGCTATCATGCCTGTATAAATTCGATGCTAAAATGCATGTTAATAGCAAGAATTTTATTTCAGTACATTATTTTTCGCGCGCGAGGAGATATTTATTGACATAAATATCCTATGAAAGATATTTTTATCCTCTAAAACTCTACTTTTTAATTTACGTTGATAACTTCTTCATCTTCTAAAGGCTTTATTCATTCACAAAGATCTACGCTTTGTATGTTGAGAATTATTTATCTGAATGAAAAAAAAGTATAGCCAATGAGCAGCTATACTTTTAAAGATCAATTTCTATAATTATAATGATTTCAATAAATAAAACCTATCCTATTTATTTTTATATCTATATTGGTATTTTGAAAATATACAATTCTAATGGCTCATTAAATCCGAAATGATTGGAATATTTGTGTGATACTGATAGAACAAAAAACTACTATATTTAAATGAAATCTCAAGGTTTTTTTTCCGGCGAAAAATTTTCGCTTTTACCTAGATCTATTGCTTTAATCTAACATGTTATAGGGAAAACTTAATGAATCAATATCCTATTACTTTAATCAAAAAGGACTTTTTTAATTAGGAACATTTTAAAGAATCTGAGAAATTGTGATAGTTGTTACGAAGATTCCATGGGAATAAAATCTAGGTGATTTCTTTCTTATAATGCAAACTGAAGGCCATTAAAATTTCTACACTAAGATGGGAATATGCTAGGTGGAATAAATGTATTCAACTAGGAGAAGACCCTGTAATATATAAATGATTATCTTTGAAACACTTTCGCATAACATGGGAGATGTTAGCGGCCCTTACAATATGTTTAAATGAAGAAATTTTACCATAGTGTTTTTCAAACACAAATTGCATTTGAGCATTATTGGCAGCTGAACATTTGTTGTGATGTTGCGTGTAAAAATAAAGGATCATCATGTTTTCGATTAAGAAAAAGATCTCAACTGTAGCCTTCCAAGATTGCGATTTGCTATAATGTAGTATTGCTTCTAGCGTTGTTCAGAATCCCATATGTTCCGTATTTGTTATGTATACCCTTGGCTACGGAGAACCCTCCTTGACGCATTCTGTAATCACGCCATTTACGGCAACCTTTTTTCTTGTAAGTCTAATGTTGTATTCTTACGCGAAAACCACGCTGCGAAACCAGGTAGCAAAATAAGCGCATTATTTACAATTCTTTTGTATTTAATTAACGCAACCTCTGCACATTTTGGTCCTTAGCGACCCGGAGGTGAACCAGATCCTATGTAGAATAAACAATTTTATACTTTATAATTGAATTTAAACTAATAAATTCAGATCGCTAGGATAACAGACGTCACACTGCTAAATCGAAAGCGCGGCGGCATCAAAAGCCAGTTGGGAAAATTAAATAATGTCCTCACAGAAGGACAAGATGATATGGACATTCCTGAGCTTCAGGCTCAGTTGGACACTTTACTCTCTATACAACAGAGATTTGAAGTACTCAAAGATGAGTACTATAAAATTCCCAAGGAAGAAGAATTCCAAAAGATCGAGGACTCTCTTACCGAAGTGGACGATGAGATTCAAAAATTAGAGGTAAGCCTCAAAACCTCTATTAATAAATTAAAAATTATAAATATTGACTCTGTTCAAAACAAAGATATCGAATGTATTATCACAGTGATCAACCTAAAAAAGTTTTTTATAAAACTTACGAAAATCCCACTTCCGTTTTTCTGCGGAAACTATGAGGATTGGAACTTATTCAAAACTCAGATCAATAGCTTAATTAGCGAAAACCCTGGACTTAGTGAAAATGAAAAATTACATTATTTACGTGGATCACTTAAAGGAGAAGCTAAAATCATAGAAACTGTTGACAATAACTTTTCATCTCTCTTTGAAGCTTTAGAACAACGATATGAAAAAAAAAGGATAATTGTTAACTGTCATATCAAAAACATTTTAAATCTTTATCCCTTAAAACAAGAATCAGGTAAAGATTTACGCAGTATTCTAGATACTATTTTGAAAATTCTTAGATTATTAAAAATTTTAGGTTTCGCAAGAGATAAATTATTTGATGCTTTGTTATTAAACATTGTACTTGATAAATTAGATACAGAATCTCGTAAACAATTTGAATTTACATTGAAAGATAACAATGTACCTGAATTCAATGAATTCCTGGAATTCTTAGAAAGGAGATGTCAAATTTTAAATAATATTCAAACAAACATTGCATCTAAATTTAATGACGAGAAATCGAAATCTTTTTTTGTTAACTCTGACAAATCTCCTAAATTGTGTATTGCTTGTAAAACACAAACACACGCTCTGTATCACTGTAACATATTTAAAGAAATGAAATTATCAGAAAGATTAGATTTAATTAAAAAAAAAAATAGGCTTTGTAAAAATTGCTTAAGTGGATATCATTCATTAGCAAGATGTAAATCTAAAAGTTCTTGTTTCGTTTGTAAAAGAAATTAGATCATCACACACTCCTTCGTAAATATTTCACACCGCTTATGACAAACGGTCACCAAGCGAATGAACCCGTGCAATTGACGCCTACGCAATATCAAGAGCGAAATAGCAAATTAGCAGTTAAGAATCCATCGATAAACAAGTGCCCGAAAACCCTCAACTTTCGTTTATCTGTAACGGAAAGAAGAGCATTCTAATAAGCATTGCAATAATACATGTCAGAGACGCTTGGGGGGAATTCAAACACTTAAGAGGGGTCCTTGACTCTGCCAGTGAGTCATTTTCCTTTCCTCCTCCATCGCAGATTTGTTGGGTCTGAAAAAAGAAAATATAATTATTCCAATTGTCGGTTTGAATGATACATCTGTAAACGTAAAGAAAAAAGTTTCAACTTTTTGTCGAATGAAAATAAGAACCCGCTATGGGAAGTAGATTTATTATAAATTGTTCCTAAGATTACTAGTTTCACGCCTTCTAAAAGATTAAATATTTCAAACTTAAAAATTCCAAGTGAAATTAAACTATCTGATCCATCATTTTATATTCCGCAAAAAATAGATATTCTCTTAGGTGCAGAATTGCTTTTTTCATTATTGAATGAAGATAAAATAATGATAGATGACAATTATTCTTACAATTAATTTGTTTTTTTGTTATCTTGTTTCAGATGTTATTTCAGACAATCCTGTTTATAATACTCCAAAACAATGTTTTTTAACTAAAAACTTAGATATTCTTAATAAATCTCACAAACGTTTTTGGGAAATTGAAGAAGTAGACACTAATGAAACTTGTAACGATGATTTAAAGTATTGTAAGAATCATTTCGCAAAAACCCACTATAGAAAACCGAAAGGTAGATTCGTTGTGGAAATGCCATTCAAACCCGATTCTTCCGAAGATATGCTAGGACATTCTAAAGTAATCACATCAAAATAACTGGACCAGTTATCGGTACGTTTAGAACGCGATCTCACTATGAGAACTCTTTATTCAGATTTTCTCAGTGAGTATGAATTATTACAACATATGGAAGAATTGAAAGAAGATTCAAACACTGAAGACGGATACTACCTACCGCATCACAGTGTGTTACGTCCATCAAATAAGACTACTAAATTTCGTGTAGTTTTTAACGCGAGTACTAAAACGTCTATTGGAAATTCTTTAAATGACCTATTAAGCAAGGGAGGAGTGCCACAAGAAGATCTCTTCTCAATTCTAATAAGATGTAGAAAACACGCTTATGCATTTACTGCAGATATAAAACAAATATTCCAAATGATTGAGGTTAATCTTTCGCAAACTAAACTTCAAAAAATTCTATGGAAGAATAGTAAAACCGCACCCACTAAAGTTTTTAAGTTACGAACGGTTCCATATGTAACCGCATCTGCTCCAAACTTAGCAACAAAGGATTTGCAACAACTTGCTCTAGATGAAGAAAGTGACTTTCCTTTAGCTTCAAAGACCGTACTTCAAAATTTTTATATCGACGATTGTGTCTCCGGTGCTTCAGAGTTTTGCGAGTTTGAAAAACTCAAATCAGAATTAACCCAGCTGCTCCAACGAGGAAATATGTCTTTGCACAAATGGTGTTCCAACAGGGCTTCATCAACTGAAGGAATTCACACTTGATCGAAATTGTGAGGAAATAATGGTCAAAACTCTAGGGATGCTTTGGAACAGCTTAAGTGATTCCTTTACGTTTAAGGTTAGCACCAGCACAGATTGCAAACATACTAAACGGGATGTGCTTTCACAAATTGCTCGCATATATGATCCCCTTGGACTCCTAGAACCGATCATAGCCAAAGCAAAAATATTCATGCAGCAACTGTGCTTACTCAAACTGGACTGGAACGAATTTCTACCATCAGATGTGTCTAAACAATGGAAAAACTTCTTAAAAACTCATCCAGATTTAGAATCCATTCATGTTCCCAGAAGTTTTTACAAGTTAGCCGAAAACTCATAATGTTACATGGATTTGCAGATGCATCTTCAAATGCATATGGTGCTGTGATTTACATACAAACTATGTCCAATTCCGATGAAACAACAAGCCAACTTTTGTGCAGTAAATCCCGGATGGTCCCAACAAAATCCATGACTATCCCAAGACTGGACTTTGTTCCTGCCTGCTTCTCTCTAAACTCACCCAGAAAGTCATTGCTGCATTAAGACAACAAATAGACTCTGTCACAATATATTCGGACTCAACTAATGCCCTCGCATGGATAAACTCTCCTTCACACTTACTCAAGACATTTGTTAGCAACCGGGTGTCTCAAGTTCAGCAACTCTCAAAAAACTTTCAATGGCAGCACATTCCATCAGAGCATAATCCTGCTGACTTACTTTCCAGAGGACTCGATGTTAAAACTCTTGCAGGGAGCAAATTGTGGTTTAAAGGACCAGAGACATTTCAAAATTAAATTTACCTACTTGTCAGACTGTGCAAATTTCTAGTGTCTCAAATAACAAACTTTATAAGGATGAACTCAAGCCTACTTCCAAAATGACATTAATTTCAATTAATTACTCTAAATTTTTAAATGATTTACTCAATATTACTAATAATTTTCATAAACTAATCAGAATTCTAGTATTTACTTTAAGGTCACTTCCTAATAGAAAAACCTATAAATTCTATCCCAGAACCTAACTTTATTGATAAGGGATACAATCTACTTACTAGATGGCAAAGGACTCAAAAATTAGTACAAACTATTTGCAAACACTGGCAAAACAGTTATTTGAGTCATTTACAACAGCGCTCAAAGTGGCTACTTAAAAAACAAAATTTAATTCCTGGCATGTTAGTGTTAATAAAGGACATTCAGCTTCCGACTTACCAGTGGCCTTTAGGTCGAATCATCAAAGTAATTTCAGGGCCAAACGACAATGTCAAAGTAGCAGATATACGCACAGCGAAGTTAAATACTAGAAGACCTATATCTAAAATTTGCATTTTGCCTATTGTGGATAATTTTCAGTCAAATTGAAATGCTTAATCTTATTTGTTAAATCTATATATTAATTGTATTCATTATATTACTGTTAATTATTGTTTCACATTTGTGTTTATATGTAAATGAATGATGTAACTTTATATTTTTCTCTTTGAAACATATGCATATTTCAACGTTGGGCGGGATGTTCCGTATTTGTTATGTATACCATTGGCTACGGAGCACCCTCCTTGGCGCATTCTGTATTCACCCCATTTACGGCAACCTTTTTCCTTGTAAGTCTAATGTTGTACACTTACGCAAAAACCGCGCTGCGAAACCAGGCAGCAAAATAAACGCATTATTTACAATTCTTTTGTATTTAATTAAATCAACTTCCGCACACCATAATTATTTGCAATGTATGAAATCGGTTGTTTCAAGGGGTTTATACATAACGCCGTGCTGGATCTCATCAATCTGCTATAATTAACAACAAAGTAGACAAATCTGTTGCCACCTTAGAGATAATGGATCTTTTAACCATGTCATGAAATCTGATTCAAGAAATAGGATCAGTTGCAAGACAACAAATGTTTTCACGAACACTTTGATGCCATTTATAGAGCATGAATTTTAAATTGGTGACCGTGGTTTCACCTAAGTTTGACACTTTATAGCTGACAGGAGTGCATTCATTAAAGTGATTGCTGACGAACAAAAACATGGGGATAGTCTAACTTCATATTTTCACGAGAATCCCAGTTTTGTTTAAATAATACTGTTGATGAAATTTGTATTCTGCTTAAAGTATCCTAACGTCGCAACGCTTAGAATGCACACTGTCAGAATATATTCGATATCATCGTACTGGATCCATCACTTAGAGTAATAATATTGGATAAAACATTAGATACACGGTACAGTCGCCTCTTATTCGCACCGACTGCATTTGGAACAGTGGCTGTTTCATTTCCGCTATGTTAAGGCCCGTGATTTTTGTATTTTGTTTGAGCTCCGTGAAAAGCTACGTTTCAGCAAAATAAAAAAAACATGCTGGCGACATTGCTCAGACCTCCTTTAATACAGAAAATGTTTGGCAGCTACCCTGGCCAGAACAATCTCCAAATCTTTCACAAATAGAAAGCATCTAGTCAATAGTTGCTGTTCGACTGTCTTTGCATTTTACGTAGTCCCGATTTTACATGATTATGGTCAATAGATTATTCAAATATGGTTTAAGGTACTAATTACCTTGCATGTATGTTCGCCTATTTCGGTAAAATATTAGAAAGTGTTTTGAATTTGTATACATTGAGGCCTGATTATGCATTGGAAGGATTTAAAGAATTTTGATCAAATTAATTTTACTGACGCTTTATTTTGTACTGAATCAAAAATACACACTTCAGAATAAAATAATCAAATAGTTTGAATCATTATCTTCCATAATAAAAGGTTCTACGTTCGATGAACTGTGGCATTGTATTAAAGCTGTATATGCAAATGTAATTGTAGATGCCATCGAATCTCTCTTTGGTTCAATGTCCAGATATAGAAGTGTAGTTATTGCTGCCAAAGACTGTTTACTTTAAGAACTAAATTCTTGGGATATATGCTTACAAGTTTCTTGAAATTCTAATCACTTGTGTCACACCCAACATATTTTATTTTTCTAATATTTTTGTTATTTGGATTTCTTTCTGGTGTTGCAATTTTAATGCAACACCAGAAAGAAATCCAATCAAGTCACTTGCAGATAACAATAAATTACCTTGAAAGCCTCTCAGCAGTCCTCCATTTCAGCAGCAGTGCATGAATAGTGCTTGGCGACTCTATTTGCACTATAATTTATATATTTTGAAAATTTGCTCAGTCATGTTATTTTTCATGAAATTGCATTTTTTTTCCTCATCAGAAATATATTTGCAGTTATTATACGAGGGTAAGTTGAAAAATAAGTTTCACCTGTCGACTGTGATCAAAGTTGTGTATGAAAGTCAAAAAATAGAATGAGACATTAAAGATATAACATACCTTTATTTTATTATTCTCGTACGAGTACGTTGAGACATTTGTTATATCGCTTGATAAGCTTCAAAAAGTCCTCCAAGAAAAATTCATATGGAATAAGGGTTGAACGGCTATGAGCGAAAGGCGCCACAGCAGGAAAACGCGCAAGTCACCGATACACCATTGGGTCGAGGTCGATGCAAATCAAGCATATGGCGCTGTTGCAGTGCCTGCGCAAAGCAGAGAACAGCCTCTCATTTGAGCCCCGGTAGGTATGTTGAGATGGTGTGTTTTGAATTCGTGGTCAAAGGAGGAAGTGAGAACGGTTATCCGCTGCGCATGAATGGGCACGTCGAGTATCAGGAACAGAAATTCATAACCACCTCGTGGAAGTCTGTGGGCCAGGTGTGATGTCGAAGCAAATGGTGCGGAGATGGTGTCACAAATTCAGTGATGGACGTCAGCAAGTGGAGGACATACCGAGAGCTGTACGGACGCGCACGGCCACTACAGATGCAAATGTCAGGAAGTTGGATGACATGATTAGAGCAAACCTGAGTATCACCATCGATGAAGTAGCGGAAGAACTTGAAATCTCACATGAGCGAGCTCAAAGCATCAACCACGACATTCTGCGATACAGAAAAGTGTCAGAACGATGGGTGCTCCGACAATTGACCTCGACAAGCAAGGAACAACGCATGGCGTTCAGACTGGAACAGCTCATGCGTTACCATGAAGATGGCAATTACTTTCTGTTTCGGATTGTGACGGGGGATGAAACGTGGGTCCACCATTTCACGCCAGAAACGAAGGCCGCATCTATGAAGTGGAAAAATCCGTCATCACCTGTCCGAAAGAAGTTTAAGACAAATCCCTCTGCGGGAAAAGTGCTCCTCACAGATTTCTGGGATGTCCACGGCGTTTTGTTGTTGGACTTTTTGGAGGTTGGAACCATCAATGCTACGCGCTACTGTGACACCCTGTCGAAATTGAAAGAGGCGATTCGGAAAAAGCGGTCTAGCCTTCTCACATCTGGCGTTTTGCTGTTGGATGACAATGCCAGACCACATTCGGCGACGGCAACGCAAAACCATATTGCAACTCTTGGTTGGGAGCGCTTACACCATCTGCCATACAGGCCTGATCTCGCACTAAGCGACTTCTATCTGTTTCCGGCTTTGAAAAAAAATCTCGAGGGAAGGTGCTTTGGAAGCAATACTGAAGTGAAACAAGCCGTTCAACGCTTCTTCCATATGCAAAGTCCTGATTTTTTCTGGAGGGCTTTTTGAAGCTTATTAAGCGATATGACAAATGTCTCAATGTACTTGGTAACTATGTGGAAAAATCAAGGTATATCATATCTTTAATGTCTCATTCTATTTTTTTACTTTCATACACAACTCTGACCACAGTCGACAGGGTAAACTTATTTTTCAGCTTACCCTCGTATATTTAAATAGAATTGTATTCGAAATCTATGGGAATGGTAGAATAACTTGAGTATTCCAATGATTAAAGTAATAAATATTACCTGTTATAGATTTTTTGTTCCAAAAATACTTTTCATAAAAATTATCATTGAAAACGAATAGCCTTTAGCATTTGTCAAGAAATTTCATATCCAGTTGATAAAAAAATCATTATGTGCTAAAGTTATTTGATTAATATATATATATATAAAAACAACATATATATATATATATATATATATATATATATATATATATATATATATATATAAGATAAAATATGAAAAATATGAAATTGGAAAAACAGTGAAATATAAATAAAATAAAACATGAAAAATATGGAAAAGCATTGAAATACATGAAACAGATGAAAAGAAGAATACATAGGGGCCACGTCTTCATCAGGAGGGAGATGGCCAGCTATGCTAAAAGAAAGAACACTCTTTTCTGACATGCTCGAAGGACAAATGTCTAAAGATCTTCGAGCAATTCCCCCAAAGAGTGTTCGTATTCAAAGAACCTAGGTTAAAACATTTGAATAAATATAAATGCAGAAAATTAGAAATACCTATAAATTAAACACAAATGCAATTAGAGATACTCATATAAATGAAACATACATACAGTAAAAATTTTAAATACATAAAGCCAAAGTCAGCAAATCAGATGGGATTTATACATGAAAATAGTATGAAAGTTGCCAAAAGTAATTTTAAAATTATAGTAAAGAAGTGTTGCCAGTTGTAATTAGATTAAATTTAAATTTAAAATATAAATGTAGGTGTTTTAAGGATTCTTGTAATAACTTCAATGCTTGGGTGGCCCTTATGTAGTTATAAAAACTACGCATTACTTCAATCTTACAAGCGATTCCCTACTTCCTACATATTTTAAAATAAAATTAATTGGAATATTATTATTTTTTAAGTGATTTATCAGTCGTTTAATTTGATTTTTAGTAGATTCATGGTTGTTGCAAATATTATAAATGCGATTAAGTTCATTAATTATAACGTTTCTGTATATTTTTAAAGAAATATTTGAGTTCCAGGAAATTAACTTATTAACATGAAATCAATTTAATTTTCATGTTAATAAGTTAATTTCCTGGAACTCAAATATTTCTTTAAAAATATACAGAAACGTTATAATTAATGAACTTAATCGCATTTATAATATTTGCAACAACCATGAATCTACTAAAAATCAAATTAAACGACTGATAAATCACTTAAAAAATAATAATATTCCAATTAATTTTATTTTAAAATATGTAGGAAGTAGGGAATCGCTTGTAAGATTGAAGTAATGCGTAGTTTTTATAACTACATAAGGGCCACCCAAGCATTGAAGTTATTACAAGAATCCTTAAAACACCTACATTTATATTTTAAATTTAAATTTAATCTAATTACAACTGGCAACACTTCTTTACTATAATTTTAAAATTACTTTTGGCAACTTTCATACTATTTTCATGTATAAATCCCATCTGATTTGCTGACTTTGGCTTTATGTATTTAAAATTTTTACTGTATGTATGTTTCATTTATATGAGTATCTCTAATTGCATTTGTGTTTAATTTATAGGTATTTCTAATTTTCTGCATTTATATTTATTCAAATGTTTTAACCTAGGTTCTTTGAATACGAACACTCTTTGGGGGAATTGCTCGAAGATCTTTAGACATTTGTCCTTCGAGCATGTCAGAAAAGAGTGTTCTTTCTTTTAGCATAGCTGGCCATCTCCCTCCTGATGAAGACGTGGCCCTATGTATTCTTTCTTTTCATCTGTTTCATGTATTTCAATGCTTTTCCATATTTTTCATGTTTTATTTTATTTATATTTCACTGTTTTTCCAATTTCATATTTTTCATATTTTATCTTATTTATATTGGCAAATCTTTCTTTAGCTGCTTTTGCGCTGGCTAGATTTCCTATTGTATTGTATTGTATATTTTGTATTGTATTTTTATATATATTTATATTATTATATATATTTATATTTTTTGCTATATGTATATATTTTTTGCTTTATAATTATAATTATATATATATATATATATATATATATATATATATATATATACTTCTTGATAAAATAAATAATGTGAAATTTGATTACATTTTAAATGGAATATATATTTGAATTGTAGACTAATTAATTATGACTTAGAAATCAAAATGCTAAAATATATTACATTGAAGAGAATAGTTGATTTTCGAAAACTGTAGAAGTATTTTTGGAGAAAGGTAATTTATGAAAAAAAACCTCTAGTATTTTAATTTTTAACTATATTTTAAACTTATTTTCATTATTTGCACTTTTTATCTTATATATAGATAATAACTATTTATTCATACATCTACTTAATATAATTATTTGTATAATAAATGAGTAAAAATGATACAGATAAAGTTATCGCAACAACCAGGTAAATACACTACTGGCCATTAAAATTGCTTGACCAAGAAGGCGACATGCTACAGATGTGAAATTTATACGAAAGGAAGAAGGTGCTGTGATATGCAAATGATTAGCTTTTCAGCGCATTCACACAAAGCAGGCGCCAGTAGCGACACCTACATTGTGTTTAAATGAGGAAATTGTTCAGCCAGTTCCTCATACACAAATTGCATTGGAACGTTGTTGCCTGGTGAAAAGTTGTTGTGATGCCTCGTGTAAGAAGGAGAAATGCGTACCAGCACGTTTCTGACTTTGATAAAGGTCGAATTGTAGCGTACCGGGATTGCGGTTTATCTTATCGCAGTATTGCTGCTCGCGTCGGTCGAGATCCAATGACTGTTAGCAGAATATGGAATCGATGAGTTCAGGACGGTAATACGGAACGCCATGCGAGATCTCAACGGCCACCAATCATTAGCAGCCAAGAAGACAGGCATATTATCCGCATGACCGTAATGGATCGTGCAACCACGTCACGAGCCGTGAGTCAAGAAACTAGGTCGTTTGGAAGACAACAAGTGTCTGCACGAACAGTTCGACGACGTTTACAGCAGCATGGACTCTCAGCTCGGAGACCATGGCTGCGTCATAGACAAGAGCGCCTTCAATGGTGTGATCAACGACGAACCTGTGCGCACGAATGACGAGACGTCATCTTTTCAGATGAATCCAGGTTTTGTGTACAGCATCATGATGGTCGCATCCGTGTTTGGCAGCATCGTGGTGAACGCACACTGGCAGCGTGCATTAGTCATCGTCATACTGGCCCATCACCTAGCGTGATGGTATGGGATGCCATTGGATACACGTCTCGGTCACCTCTTGTTCGCATTGACGGTGCTTTGAACAGTGCACGTTACATTTCTGGTGTGTTACGACCCGTGGCTCTAACCTGCGAAACCCTACGTTTCAGCAGGATAATTCCGTACCGCATCTTGCCGGTATTGTACGGACCTTCCTTGATACGGAACATGTTTGGCTGTTACCCTGGCCAGCACGTTCTCCAGATCTTTCACCAATAGAAATCTTCTGGTCAATGGTTGCCGAGCAACTGGCTCGTCACCAAACGTCAGTCACTACGGTTGATGAACTGTGGCATCGTGTTGAAGCTGCATAGGCATCTGTACCTGTACATGCAATATAATCTCTGTTTGATTCAATGCCCAGGCGTATAACTGCTGTTATTACCGCCAGAGGTGGTTGTTCTGGGTACTGATTTCTCAGGATCTATCCAGCCAAATTTTTTGAATATTTAATCACTTGTTATTTCTAGTATAATATATTTGTCCAATAAATATCATTTTGTTATCTGCGTTTCTTCCTGGTGTAGCAATTTTAATGGCCAGTAGTGTAGTTGCTTTCTTAAATTGTAGTTCTATTTCCTTTGCAGACAGGTTCTTCAAAATTCTCTTCATACTGTGTTAATCCTATCAATCTTCGAGACCCTTTTCATTATACATTTATTGGCACAGTTAAGATATCTTTTTTTTGCATTGAATTACTTTATTTAGAGTCCCTTTGATTTTTACACCTTAAATATTTTTCTCAATTAAAAAGAATTTTTCTATGCTTTGATAAAAAAAAAATACTCGTTCGTTAGCAGTAATTCAATGAAAAATGTTAGAACACTATAAAAATTGAATTACAAAAGTCCAAAAATTTCTCATTATTTAGTTAAGGACAATTCCTTAAAATTTGGTTTTCTTTGAAAGAGTTTTTACAAGATATATTTCAGTATCTTTCTCGCATCAATTTATATACGACTTGCTTAACTTTTCGTCAGCTTATACAATTTTAGCCAAGCACAATATTCAAAACATGAACTGATTGGGTGGTTTAAATAGATTACCTTGTCGTAGTAACTTAATTTTGGTATAGGCAGACAATAATTTCAAAAATTAAAATAAAGGCAAAATTTCAAAGAAACTGTAATAATCCGATTAAAATGCTTTAATAGTAATTTCTATATTTCTTCATGCAAGAGACATTTACAATCCATTATCTTTCTTTTAGTCTGGTTATAAAAGTATAAAATATAATATAGCAGCAAAACTCATAAACACTCATTATTAACATGATAAACCATATGATAAACAAAATTCAAAAGAATTATGGGTATGTGGCGAGTGTGTATTGTGGCATTAAAACCAATATATTGATGACAAGTTATTTTAGAGAGGTAGTTTATGTACTAATTATTTCATTTTGAAATTACAAAAAGAGAAAGAATTTTAAAAAGCTTAACTTTACTCTGCATACCATTGTTTAAAAGCCTTCGGTGAATGCCATCCTAAGAGTGAGAGGAAACGACAGAACAACAATATTTTTTAAACACAGAGAATTCAAATGATGTATGGATTTTCTAACGCATGGTTTGAATGCTTCTCAAAGAAACCCGTCTCGTAGGTTTCGTAGGATTATATTTTTTCGCTTCGCTCACCAATCGAAGGCAACGCTAATCATGTTGGTTAAAAGACACCTTACATGCAATGGTAAAATATTTGGTCACTATATCAAAGCAAACGTTTAAATTTGAAACAATTATATGGCAATACTTCCTTGTATTTCCTCATTTCTTTGAGGTGATTTTTACAATAAACAATTTTCTTTAGCAAAAAGTGTAAAATTCTCTATAAGAGTGTGGTGATGAGTAAAAAAAACCATAAAAAGAAAGGGATCACTAGATGTTCACATCAAATTATTTCACTGGGATAAAAATTATTTCAAATAATTTATTAAACTTGAATTTGTTTATCTGTTTTAATGATCAGATAAAGTCATAAAAATATAAAAACCATGAGAGATTAATGTTATTCGTGGATGCGTAATATTTTTATAGATATAAGACAAAATTGGCATAAACAACTGGAAGTAAAGCCTTTAAAAATATTAACGATAAGTCGAAAAACAAAAAAATTGCTGTTCATTATAAAGGTAGAAATGAGAGGGATGTAGGATTTTTGAAATACACATACAAGAAAGATTGGTATTTCTGAGTTTGATTCCGAATACTTAATAAAACCCCATAATAATAAAACTATAAATAAATAATATAAAACTAAACTAAACAGGCCACCGGGAATAAAATAATAATTTAATAGTTGGATGCATTTTTTTCGAACATAATAAATTATAAATATATATATATATCACCAAATATTTGTTTGCATTTTAATTGAGAATAAGCAAAAAATAACTTCCCATATCAGAATAATTAACACATCCAAAACTTTTATTTTTTTTTACATTTTGAACTATGGTAAGGGCAAAATAGATTCGTGAACCATTTACTACAATACAAATTATTGTCGTAACAGTATATTTCCCTTTAACTAGCCCAGACTTGGTCTCTACCAGTTATTTCGAAGCAACCTAAGGAATGTCATTGTAATTTAGAAACAGGGACCATGAAAAAGACCCCCAACAACTGACTTGCCACCTCCAAAGGTATCATTCAGAAGAAGATACTGTGATCTATTTGACATACTTCACCCATCTTCAGTAAACACGGCAGCTTTTCTGTTAATTCGAGATTCGAATTCGCTACCTTCCAATAACGAGGTCGATGCCTCCTCAATCAAACAGGCCACCGGAAACTCACAAAAAGCAAGTGTTTTTATTTCAAATCTATTTCAAATTCAATCGTAGAACATAACATATTCTGCAGCTTCAGTGTATCATAAATGTATTTTTATATAAATAAATATTTATTTTTTTATTATTTTCATATATTATAATTTTACGAATTTACTACAAATTTACACACTTATTAAAATTTATAAGAAAATCTGAAAAGCAAATGCTTACTAGCTATGATGCTGTTGGATTTGGCAACTATAGTAGATAAAGCTAATTCTATAATAAGCTAAATTTTAAAGAGGTTAATCACTAAAATTGGTCCACTCTTAAAGGGGAGTCTAACTTATCAATTGCTAAACTTAAGACCATTTTATTCTAATTCTAGCCCTAAATCTCACAGTTTAAAGAAACAAATATTGGCAAAAATCAGAAATAATGTAAGAGAATGATCTTAAAATCTCAATACAAAGCAATCAGAGTTTTACTGAACAATTACAACTAGATTTTCTTATGAGATTCAAAATGTTACTACCCCATTCCCTTTTAGAGGTTTTATTTATTTGTACAAAAATAATATCTGCATCAGTATCGACAAAAACTTATTTCAATAAAAGTTTCAGCTTCTTGCACTGTCAGGTAGAGACTCCACTCATACCATATAGTTTAGGCTCATTATAGAAGGGATTGATTTTTAAGTGTTGAAATAATGTGTTTTCAATTTTTCTGTGAATCAATTAATAATGAATAAGATACTACTAATTATAAGATAACCCTCAATAAAACATCCATTTTCGATAGTAACCACCATCTAGCTATTCATTCATTTTGCTTAACGACGCAAGGGAGAACTTTAACGATATCCTTCCACTAATTGTGTAAAAATGTATTTTCGACCAAAATTGAGAATTATCTTGAAATTTGGAGAATTTATTTTGTAATTAGCGCAGATTTTTAAATGACAAAATCGTTTGTATGAAAATATTTCATTATGTAAATAAGATTTCATTTATTTCAATGAAATTTATAGTGTGGAGATTTAAATTTTGATCTATAGTGCTTAGATACCAATTAACTATTATTAGTCTTAACATTTCGGGTTAAGAAAGTTAATACTTTTTATATTCTTATATGTTTTAATGAGACAATCACAGTACTAAACCATTTTCTTCTACTTAACAGAAACAAAAGTCTGATTTTCAATAAAGTTCAAAGCTTGAAGTTTATAAAAGTGAGTAGTTATTGAAATAGTATGACATGTTCCAATGCTATTTAAAATTATATCACGTTTACTTTAGGGTCGTAGTAAAATAATTTCTTAGAGTGAAATATAAATTTATCAGTTATATAAAAAAAACTGATTACCTTATGTCACCTGATGCTAAGCAAAAATCACATATTGTATAAAAATACATTAAAATATTTTACTCTAGATGCTGTAAACAGTTTTGGCATAATATATGAAACTTTCTCGATATATCAGTATCAAATATGACTTATCAAATAAAGTTCGTTGCGTTTGCATTTTAAAATAATGATAAAAATATTAGCTGTTATATAGTTAGATAGTTAGATTTGAAGCTAAGTTATATAGTTAGATTTGATAATATTTATTTAACTATTTTGCTTTGAACAAACAAAATGTTAATAGATTTTGTGAAAACATTAAAGGCTATGAAAATAGAAGACCCTTACTGAATTTTTCTGAGCGTTATGCCGCAATTACAGAACACACTTATGATGCACCCATTTCAACCGTCCCTAAAAGCATAGCTATACTCAATGACTCTTTAATGTATATAATAGAGGAAGAAAGCAACTGATTCTTGCTAAATGCGATAGATTCAATAACATTTACTTTTCGCAACACGATTCTTTTCTCTTGATAATGCTACCGTGATTACTGGTTTATATCTATACCCTACTGATATTGGTACTCTTTATGAATTAGACTCTTGAAAAAAAAGACGGAGAAAAATAGCATACCATTACAAGTTGAATATTATTAAGTTTTTTCAACATCACAGTGAAACTCCTTGTCTCTCTCTTCCCCAGTTTTGATCCTACTGCCGGGAAGGAAGATAATAAAATTCACCCTATATGTATTTAGTCTTGCCACCGTGCAGAGGAGAGCCTAAAAGCCGTAAGCCGATTCAGCAAACCTTATCAACATTTAAATTCATTACCCGATACTGAAAAATTCAAGGAGTTGCCAGAAAGTGACGAAACTCGGCAAACAGAGAGAGCAACGAACAATAAGTGGTTTGTATTTCGAAAGGATATGCATAATATAGTGCGAGAACAGAGTCGGATCAGTAGGTTGTAGGACCACCGGGAACGGTGATGCACGAAGCAACACGTCTACGCACAGAGTCAATGAGAGTACGAATGGCTCCCTGAAGAATTTCTATCAACCATTATCTATCAACCATTTGCTAAAGTGCGTCTTCTAAAGTAGCCAGTGGCAGGGGTGCAAATTGCGTCCAATCATATCCCAAACATTGGTGAGAGATGTAGCGAGCACGGTTGCCAGGAAAGCAGCTGTACACCTTCCCTGGCATGTTGGTTGGTGCGAGCAATGTGTGGTAAGGTGTTATCCTGCTAATAAAGGGCTTTAAGCATACTCTGAAGGTAGGGGAGTGTCACCGGCAGCAGCAAACCATCCACTTAATGTTGGGCTGTCATAGTGCAGTGAATAAGAACTAAAGACGATCCTGTGCCACTCTGTCATCCACATCACTCTAATCCTGCACCTTTCCAGACGTTAGCGTCTATACTGTGGGCAGTCTTTTTAATGGACACCATGAAGGCAGGCCACTTGCAAACAATCGACGACAAATGGTTCTGCTCGGTATGGGAGCATCCAGGTTATCTTGAGCATGCTGCAGAATTTCGGTAGACGTAGTTTGCGAGGCCTTCCGACGCGTAGATCCACGCATACTGACATCACTCTGTTTGCATCGGCACCCTGCAAACTTTCCACAGTTCTTTGTTCAAACCATATTCGATACAGCTGATGCACTGTAGACACATCCAAGTGTCTATCATCTGCAATTTGCCGTAAGGACCAATCTGCCCTTTTCAGCCCGATCACCAGGCCATCGTAAATTCGTCTGTCTGATGGAACTGATTCCGTCGATGATGGCTTGGTACTCTCTGAAATTACAGGCATCCTTTGCTAGAAGAACAAACTTTCAACGATTATTTTCCAAGCAGCAATAACGGCGCGAATATTGCCCACTCTTACGTTTCGTCATCTTATACTGCATTTATACTTATCTGTGTGCTGGAGAACTGCACATTTTATATCATTAGCATAACTCGGTAGGATGCGTCTACCTGAAATTTTCAGAATTTTCTGGCCCCTCCTTCTTGGTGTCTGCATTTTCAATATCTGGTACTTTATTATTTAAAGATTGTTTGTTTGTCGATCAACGGTCATTTTTGCACACTAGAGATAATTAGACCAGGATTTACGGTATAAAGTGGATTCCGAACCACTACAAACATCCATGCCCAAGATGGGATTCGAACTGCCGAACAGTTGAACCGAAAGTATCTACTAAGTAAAAAAATATTTAGTTCATTTATTTTTGTTTAACAGTAGCTGTGCGCCTGATATAATTTTTTATGTTTGTGTTTTGAGAATGTAAGCATCGCATTACAAGAACAAGAAAGGAATGCATGTATTAGACATTTGCAAGCAGTTAAAATATTCTGTAGGAGATGCAAGGATCTTTATATATTAATATGAGACCACTACTCTATTTCCCAATAAACATTATAACAATTTGGTTGGTAGTTTTAAGTTACTAAGTCGTTTTGTTATCCAAAAACGTTAATATTTCTTCAGATATTAAGTGTTAAGTTTATTTCTATTTTTTATGAATTTGAAAGCAAAATAGTATTAAATATAAACATTTGTTATTTTTATTAATTTTATACACAGCTGGCCACATAAATTGCAACACTAAGAAGATCAGAGATATCTCAGCAAAATTTACTTAACAGATAAAACGTTATGCAAAGATCAAATGATTGAAATTACAGCCTCTGGTGAAGTTGGGATGATGATATAACCAGTGGTTAGTAGAGCTGGACATTTTTGGCTTTAACTACTGAAACACGGCTTGAAATAAAGTCAAAGAGGCTTTGGATGAATCCTTGCCTTATAGCAATCCATGCGGCTTCAATATATTGCCGAAGTTGATTTGATGTGGTATACTTCCTTGTACCCAGCCCAGAGTTGGGCTCTACCAGATTTGATGTAGTAATGGGTGGTGTATTCCAAGTCAATTGTTTCGTTTTCTATTGGTGATAGATCGGGTAAAAAAGCAGCCCAATGAAGTGATAAAGTTAAAGAACTCATGAATATTGCGTCTCACGTGTGATCGTGCATTATGTGGCTGTTAATAAGCGCTGAGAAGATCACGTACCAACATCTCAGCAATATTCTTACAACAGCCTACAAAATCGGAACTACTAGCGTTCGACTCCTGAATGGATACCGACAGCTTATACATCGAAGAATGAGCCATCGAAATCCAAATGAAATGACCTGCTGCATTTTTTATAACTGACAAAGAAGAGTGGAAATTTCTCCTACATATTTTTTCTTATCTATTGTGCATTGATTGGCTATTGTATAAGTTACACAGGGATTAATTTTGAAATCAGAAAAGCATCAAGAATCCCATTGTCTAAAATTTTCTAAGTACTCATTCGTTGCAAGGTCATATAATTATGCCCTTCAAAGGTTTTCAATGGTACTCCAATGGTTCTCATGCTAGAATCTCAAACAACTGTATACATATTCCAGCAAAGTGTCTCTTTACTACTCTTAATTTTGTAGTCGAATAATTACGTTGGTTTTTCTCTTTTTAAGGTGTGTTTATGGATGTCTGCGTTGGTATTGCTGCACGAGCATGTTTCCCAGTACCTGAGTTGGGTTCTACCAGTTAGATAAAAGCATCCAAGTAGAGTCTTTATGCTTTTGAAGCAAGGATCAAGCAGGTGACTCCCAATACTTGATTTACCATCCCCAGAGATATCATTTCACTTGAAGGACATTGCGACCACGACTGATCTTAGCGAATACGACGCGTCTTCGGTTAAGCCGGGATTCGAACTCATTACCTTCCGATTATGAGAACGACGCCCTAGCCAACCAGGCCACTAAGGCCCATGAGTGTTTGTTTATCTTCTGGTATCTATGACCTCCTGCTTTATGCTTAAGATTTATTCTAAATTTAATTTGTTTGTTACAAAAGTTAATGTTACAAACGTTAGTTATTATGCTTAATTTACAGAAACAAAAACATTGTATAAATAATTTATGGCATTGAATCTCCAACAATATCCGTACTCATTTATCTCCACCTACATTAAGACCAAATTTTACTCCAAAAAAGAACTCATTTTTAAACTTTCATCGAGTACTGTCGTTGAAGGCTATATTTTTAACGAATTATACAGGAAACTGAGAAGTATAATCTTTAAAAATTCATTGCTACGATATTTTTCGGGTTCCAAACAATATTATATTTGATTAATGCATAATTTTTATATGTATTGAAACATTTATTGAAAATGAAATTCCCGTTCCGCAAACACATTTTATCACCAGTGTAGGAAGGGAGTATGGAAGTGAAGCATTTTTTTACTTGTCCCAGCCTTGAAATTTAATAAAAACTTGTCAATTCATTTTATAATATTTGCAGTCGTAATTCTTGCACTTACTAAAGAAATACTTCTGACTGGATACAGATCTAAGCAAACCTCAATTTCGACACATATTGAAAGTGTATTCAAAATGTATTTATATTTATTGACAAATATAAATATAATTTGTACATACTCAACTTCGGCTATATACATTTAACTATATGATAAGACTGCACTTATTGTAGTGAGGGTTTTCATTCGTAAAGTCAATTGCATATATGTGAGCTCAGCCAAAACGTTTAGAAAGTTCATTACAAATTATTTCTCTGAATAGTTACAAAATTTTGAATAAATTTAAAAGGAAAATCAACTTGTGTGTGTGTCTCCAAAAGCATTAATTATTTAATGGAAAATAATTTCAAGTGATCTACATACAAAGTTAATAAGTTCTTTTATTTTAAGTATAAATAATATTTTTCATTAATTTGAATAATAATTATGAACAATGAATATCAATTTGTTTCATCAATGTTGGTTCGTGTGAAAATAACTGTGATTCGATTATATTTTTAAGTTTTTGATTTCAATTGAATTTAGAGCATTTAATTTAAAATATAGCAGCAACTAAAAATAAAAAATTCTAACTATCTAGGCAGTAAGCATTACAATCAGAATGAAACTTACAAGAAAATATGAAGGAAATTAATAAATTTCATTATATTTTTAAAAAATGTTTCAAATTGTAGTATACGAATATTATATATACAACGTAATAATATACGATAAAGAATATATTAAATGAGATAATTCTGTTTATAACTATTCATTTCCAATAGATAATAGATATTTGATTTTCCATCAAAATTTCCCTTAATTTTATATCATATAATATATATATATATATATATATATATATATATATATATATATATATCTTTTTGATGTATCAGTTTAATATATCATTAAGTGCTTTGCTGCATTTGCATTACATTTTTGATATTTTTATTTCATTGATGTTTATATTTTTGTAAACTAACAGAATTTTTTTATCATATTCACATATTTTTTGTGGAGTTTACTTTTCATAATTTTTTTAAATACTAATTATATTTTTAATCTATATTGTAAATAAATGGATTATAATAATTTCCAATTTTTAACCAATCGAAATATTATCACAGTAACAAGCAATTAAATTTTATTATCAAATTAATAGCAAAATATTAAATTTACGGTAACTATTTTAATATATTCAAGGAAAAAAATGATCATCCTATCTTGATATTTTTAAACGAGGAATGAACTTGGCTAATCTTATTATTTAATAAAGTTGCAAAATTTTAAAACTCTTTGTAGGAGAATAATAAAAATAAAATTTTTTTTTTTTTCTGTCAGTCATATTTTAGTAAATACTATAGTTAAAAAGAGTATATTAAAAATACGCAAGTACAAATAGATATTTCCAAAAGTAAACATAAAATTGAGACCGATTAAGAATACAACAAAAAAAGTTCAAATTATTCGACTAAATATGGATGGAAACTTTATTTTTATATATTAATGTTAAAAAAAAGAAAAAAAGGAAGAAAAAGAAAGAAAAAAACAACTTAATTAAGATTTTAAAAATATGTGTATTTTGTATTTCCTGACATATCATCTTTTTTATTCCATTATTTCTAAAATATATTTATATACTCTAATGTAAGCAACAAAATTTCAGAATTCTATTTATTTTCACATTGCATGTTCAATTAACATGATAATATTTTTTAACTTCTTTACTGTAAAACCAATCGCTAATACTTTATTAAACCATTTTATTTTATCTTCTCCCTATCATTAAAAATATTAATCCAATTTTTTGCTATAATTTAAAATATTTCAACTAAGAAAAAAATCCATCTAATATCCCCCAGTCTTTTATTCAAAATAATTTTAAGAAATGAGAGGTTTTCAAGTTCAAATCCATCATTTCTATTTTTTACAATCATTTCTTATGTCATGGAATCATTTCCTCTTACGCCAATTATTTATATTATATTTCGTAAGCAACAATTATTATACAACTCATTCGTATTAAAATCAGAGTAATACCAATAGAAAATCAGCTGTAACCCAAAATAAAATAAACGAATACATTTCTTAATAAAATTCAGATATGTAGAAAAGAATTAATGCTTGTTTAGCAGGATTTCATCATATATATATATATATATATATATATATATATATATATATATATATATATATATATAGAAACACACACACACAAAGAGAAATTAGAGAGAGTCAAACATTTTATGCCGACCATTATGAACTTTTTCATAGACTCATGCAATGATTATTAATATCTTAAGCTTCTTTTCTGTAAAAAAAGCACATAAATAAGTTACGCCCAACTTAATTCTTAAAAATTTTCAATTTTTTTAGAAATAAACTTTTTCTAACTCTCAATGAGGATAATCAATAAAAACAAATCAGTTGAATACCTCATAACCTAGCAAAATATATGTATATATATATATATATATAATACCTATATTTAATATTCCTTTTAATTCAATTCTTAATTATTTTCTTTTATTTCTATTGACACTTTCTCTCCACTTTTTAAATTCAAAGAATAACTCCCACAATTCCTATCTATATGATATATATGAAACTAAATTTATGAGTTGACACTTTCAAAAATGTTTACTCACATTTAAAAGCTACCCTAAGTAAAATGATTACCAATTGTGATATTATTAAGTTTCATCCAACAGGTCCTATTTTGTGTGCGGTTCATAGAATTTCAAGATCTACACACTTGTCATCGTCTTTTTTGTATTCTGCAGACTTCTTAAGATTGAAAACTCGTCTCTCTGGTAGTCTTAATCAGTTCAATGGGACTTCAGAGGCCTTTTAAAGGTTGAATCCGTTTCTCAGAGAATTACTCAACTTGCAAGCCTAGAGCAACATACCTTTTTCTGTCAGATTGGGGTTACGGGACCTAAAATCTAGGGGTGCACAAAAGGGGTTTCGTCAAGGCCGCTGACTTAACGTTTCAGTCCAGTTCTATGAGATATTTTCGAGAATGAAAGTATTAGGTAAGGGAAAGGAAAAGTTGACAATAAATCGACTTCCAAGAAGTGGTCTACTGCTCTAGTAGCCGACTTACAACACTCTTTCTTATTTTTGAGGCAAAGAAAAGCTTTCTCTCACGGTAGTTATGGCTCCAGTAAGTTTTTTTGTATCTGAATTTCCTCCCTTCGGTTTAATTATCGGTCCGTCATTTAATGATGCATTTCAGAAAAGGATTCAGAAAGATGCGTTCATAAGTAATTCCTTACACGTACTAGGAGGAGCGTATTAATAGAGTGACTTTTAAATCTTAAAATTACAGTACTTAAACTAAATACTCCTTATATTTTTAAATTCTTTCAAAAAGAAAAATTTATTATTTCCATGTAATTTATCTGGATACTTATTTAATAGTTAGATTATATATTTACATACTATGAGTATGAAAGGAGTCTTTCTTTCCAATTCCAAAATGCAATTTCAATTTCTTTATTTTAACAGATCCATAGAATACATATGTCTTTCAGCTGTATGGTCATTTCGAGAAAATTTAGAAACTTATGAAATAGAAAGAAAATTACAATATACCCTTGTTTTATTACATAGAATTCAAATGGCTGTAATGTATAGAATTGGGAAACAGATATTCTCGGATATTACTAGAAGAGATTGGAATAATTACAGCATAAATGGAGAAGGCAGCAAAACATACTTAAGAGAGAGTTAATGAACACAATGCAGTTATTATAAACAGGAAAGCAACTATTTATGTGTGAATTTATGAATTATAAAAGTATTATAGTCAATCAAAATTAAGAAACTCTTTATATTGTTTATCCTCCGAATTTTCGTCCGGGGTTTAACTGAGAATTTGTGGATGGAAAAGAATTAAACTTATATCAGAATGTTGGTGTCTGTGGCTATTATAAAATTAAAACTTTTTTTTCATTTCGAATTTTTAAGTACACTATTAGTAATTAGCTTAAACTGTAATTAATGGTGGTTTAAACTTTCTGTAAAGCCTTTTGCCACGATATAATTTATTTAATCGATGTATCTTTCTGTTCGGATCTCTTCTTGCTTCAAATATAAAGGCTTGCAGTTTTTTTTTTTTTTTTTTTTTTTTTTTTTCCAATTTAAAGCTGTTTTCATCGTGTTACAGGTAAAGTAGAAAAAATATTCCAGCCATCAGATCATTCTTCATTTCTGCAGTGTAATTTAAGGGGAGAAAGATATTTACTAGTTTTCAAGTTAGAGTGCTTGGGCTACCTGTATGTTAACAGAAATAGATTGAAATTTCATAACAATTTGAGATGGAAAAATATATATTGTTTGATTTCACGCCCATTCTTTCTCTGTCTGTGTAGTTCCAGTATGATAATGCACATAATAAAGATACAATTTATTTCTTGGATCACAGTTCACATGTCAGCAGTATTAATAATCCCATTCTATATGTAAATGAAAGCTATTTTTAAAACATTATGCAACAAAACTCTGGATTTACATAAATTTATGGTATAATTGTTTGTCAAATTTTGTCACTAAACTCTTATTTTATAGCAAAATTCATGGAACCTTACGTAAATTTTCATAAAGAATAATGCTAATTAAGTTCTTTAACACACATGAGGAAAGAAAGTGTGTGTGTGAAAGAGATATATAGAGAGAGAGATAAGCAACGAAACTGGAAATACTTCAGAACATTTTCCTAACAGTCACATATTTTTTGATGTTCTGAAAACAAATGAAATAATGGTATTAAAAATATTTTTCTAGAATAAAAAAGATAAAAATAAATTTCCTAAAAGACAGTTAATACCTTATCATTTTTTGAAAATTTCTAAAAATAAAATAGTATCGAAATATTAACCTTATTATAAGAAAATTTTCTTCTATAAATTTTATTTCATTATAAGTTTTGATAAATTGAAGTTAATTTCCTATTTAAATTACACTCACTTTAGTTCTCAAGTGAAGGGTCTTGCATTTCTGAATCAAAATTTTTATTGGAAAATTACCATATCATTTTCTAATTCATTGCAAAAGGACTTTGACACACATTTAAAATATATCTTCCTTAAAATTTATTTTAAAGAAGTTTGAAGAAGAAAAGATGTTT
The DNA here is from genome assembly GCA_030067965.1 of Latrodectus elegans. Taxonomy (NCBI): domain Eukaryota; kingdom Metazoa; phylum Arthropoda; class Arachnida; order Araneae; family Theridiidae; genus Latrodectus; species Latrodectus elegans. The sequence continues at coordinate 106,788,880 of CM057817.1, read as the reverse complement.
TTACTGCATAGAGTTTATGAGATTTATTAACATTAATAGCAATATTTGAAACTGAATTTTTTTCCGATAAACCATGGTTTCTTTTAAGCGATCACGTGAAATCATTCAAAACTCGTGTATTTGTAAACCAATAAATCTTCTTTCATCCTACAAAAAAGCCTGTTTCATTCGTTACCTCTCAGCATCTTAACTTCAAGAAAATATTCTCCTGTCAATAGATTTAAAAACTTCGGAGATCCAAGAAGAAACTCAGCATCTTGAAAAATATTACTAAAAAATAAACACAAAAACGTTCAGTTCTGCTTCTAAGAAAAGGGTGGACACTTCGAAATTTTACTATAAATTAATGTCCGAAGTTTTCTCGAAAATATGAGATGTTTTTAACAACTGAGAAAAAATTGTGATGTTCGCTTAAATTATTTAGTATAAAAATTTCACAAATCATTGTACTGAAAATGTTGTAGGGGTAAGTAAATTCAAACCCTTTATAAGCTTAAATTTTTTTTAAAAAAGAGGCTTTAATATCTATTTGAATAAAGCTCAAAAAGAATGATTCATTTACACTCATGTCCATAACATAAGGACAATGTTAGTTTGAGCAAATAAAGGTTCTAAAAGAAATCAAATGTGATATTCACATATATCCCATTTATAAAAAGAAAGATAAAAAAAAAAAAAAAAAAAAAAAAAAAAAAAATGGTGCATGTACGAATGTGATAATATTCATAACATTACGAAGTTTGCTCCCTGGTGCAATTGGAAAAGACACTTCCAGTATAGAAATTTAGCAAGTCAGTTGATAAAGTGCATGCTTTCCAAGTGTTGCAGCACAGTACATACAACGTCTATTTATAACACGTTGAAATGACAACTCAAAATCAAACGGATGTCACTGTTACTAATCCAGAAACAAATCTCTAAAATTCTGATGGAAAAAGTTTCATGCCTCGCAGTTTGACGACAAATATAGATCACACTAGAAGCCAAAATATTTATGCTGAATACAATACTTATGCTGAATACAATACTTATGCTGAATACCAAACTATCTAGGAGAGACGATTACACCACTTAGTAAGTTATTCACTCCTAAGTTTCGGTAAGAAGTTTTCAATGGTCTGCAACTGATCGACTGACCATGATCCACATATGTTTCATTGGATTTAAATCATATCAGAACACTTGCCATTCCAAAAAAAGTTATATCCTCTCATTGAAGGCACTCGTTTCTGATGTTTGCATGATAAGTATTGACGTTGTCATTCATAGACATAAATTTTACACCCATGATACCCCAAAATATCCACATATGCTGTAGCAAATTGATGCTCCGATGAATTTGACTTGCCTTAGTTTCGATTTGAACATGTAGAGGAACAAAGAATCACTCCAAACGAGAAGTATTGCATCACCCTAAAGTTATTGTTTAATGACATCTTCTTAGTGGTAAAAGAATCCTAACGTTCTTCATATAAGTGTCTGACAAGAATGAGATTGCAAGTTAAACCTAGATTAGTCGGTATCACACAAGTAAGTGCACAGATTACATGTTCTCTGCACTAGGTCAATTATCAACGACAATAAACTATCGTTGATAATTAATTTTTGAAATTTTGTGTTGTTGAAATTTAACATGCTAGCAAACATATTGGTCCTCTCGGCTTTGTAATTCGCGGAAGACCCTTACTATAAAGTCAGCTACCCTTGTAACGTAAGAATATTAAATAAAGTTGTCTCAATATCATTTAATATTTCAAATATTGAAAACGTTAAACATTATAAATGTAGCATTTATAAATAACATATAATAGTATTTCAAAATCATCTACATTATAAACTGAGGAATAAATTTATTAATTCTTAGTATTATTATTCTAAATCACAGAGGGAAATAAATTCCATTACAAGATATATTATAATTAATATATACGTTTTATTAATATTATAATTATATACATTAATATTATAATAGTTTATAATTATAATAATAACTATATTTTAGTTAATACGTGATCATTCATTTTATAGCTAAGTTAATGTTTCATTGATTGCTTAAATTATTTATATTGTAAGTTAACTTTTTTAAAGACTATCTAAGTATTTTGCGAAAGATATTTCTCATAATTCATTGTGATTCTTCTATAAACTCCTTTTGTTTGCGAAACATCGCATCAGTGAAATCAGGAAGGTCACACAGAACTCTGTGTTGGTTTTTAGATGAATTCTGGTTTTATTCACAGCCTCTTGATTGTCGTATCCGTATTTGTCAGCATTACAGAAAACTCATATTGTCAAAGTTCATTTGACATTGTTATACTGTGCCATCCTTCCTTGATACAGAGAAAGTTTTGCAGAAACTCTGACCAGAACATTTTTCACATTTCTCCCACTCAGAAAACATCTTATCAATGGTTCTAGAAAAACAGGCTTGTTATCACCCGCACTCACTCCGGTCGAGCAATTGGAACATTGTATTGAAACTACATGTGCAGTTGTACTGTTATCTGCTTGGCAAATACCTGTTTGGGTAAGTTTCCAGGCATAAAAGTGTAACTATTACTTGCCATAGTAGTTTTAATACGTACTGAATACTCAGAATCTTTTCTTCCAAATTTCTTGAAAATGTATTCTCTTGTTATTTCATATTGTTCACTAAAAACCATTTTGATGTTTATATTTCTTTTTGCTAAAACAATTTTAATGGTTATCTATGTTTAAGTAGACAATTCTAGCTTATTTATGGCAACAAGAGCTAATCCATACATTTCTGAGAAAATGGCTTTTCAAAAAGCCAGAATTTTCAAAATTAAATATTTTCATTTGAATTAACCAAGAGGGGAATACCTCCTAGAAAACGTCTGGCAATTTTTACATGCATCTATATTATTAATACCTAAAATTTAGTAAAGAAAAGAAGAACCTTAACAAATTGTAACGAGCGAAGATCAAAATACTCATGTGCGCTAAAATCTGCCGCCCTTCACTTTCCCTTCTGATTACATTTGCTTATTGTTTGATTTGATAGAACACGCTAGATGCATGACTGTAGCATTGTCCGCTGATGTTATTGTCAAGTTTGCTAATATAAAAATTATAAATATAATGTATATATTAAAAATTTATTCTCATCAATAAATTGAATTAATTTAAATTGTCAGCAATTGCTAGCCTCCTCGATAGTCTGTAGTCAATAGTCTTTATTACAAAATATATTTAATAGAAAAACATCACAAATTCTGAATGTTAGACATGAGACCAAAAACCAAAATAATACTAATTTATCATGGAAAGAGGCCGGCTTATCACTGACTAATTAGCGTTCATGAATTTTATGCTATTCGTCGCTGGTTCGATTCCCGATTGAGACATGGATGTTTCTTTCTCTCTCTTTGCTTGTGTGCTTCTCTGTCATTTCCCCTGAGATGATGAATGAAGGTGGTCTACCCTATAAACGGGTTTGTGGTGGTATGGCGTGGGTAATGCTACTTGCCTCCGCGACTTGGTTCACAGCTGCCCTAAGGGTAAAGAAAATTAGTAACAATTTCTGACCTTGTTGTTACCAAGGCTTAATCACCTAATGTCCGCTATTAGAAAAAATGGAATGCTTATTACTCACTATTGCACGTTCAACAATATATAGAATATCTAAGCTTTTTTAGGTAAATAAACAACAAATTGCGAAAGCTTAATATTCTCTAGATTTATGATACAAAAAAATCAAAAAAGTTTTATCGATAGTCTTTATTCTATGCCTTGAATTTTCTTCCGTGGGACTGAATTGAGAAATTAATTTGAGGATTTTAGTCTCTAGCTTCCTTGTAAATAACGAAAATATATCTTAAATTTTTGCATATAAAATTTCTGGAATATTTGATTGGTCCGTTCCATTTTAATGCATATGAGAGGTTTTCATTTTAGTATAAAGTTATTAACCAAATTATTTGTGTTAATGTTATAAGGTAATTTTTAAATCTTTTAACTTTGGGAGATAACAGCAGAGTAAGCTCATGAAAGATACCTATTTAATTTTGTTAATACGCTAAGTATCACAGTGCCCTTTATGACTCTTAATTGTTATACAGGTTATCTAAGTCAAGTTATATACTAAAAACTTTTATAACAATATTATTAACTAACAAATAAGTTTGTTTCACCCAAAAAAAGTTCACTGAATGTTATTTTCTCAGGACTCTTCTGGATGTTATAATTATTAAAAAATTCAAAACTTAAAATATTTTTATCGTAATTTCAGTTTTTTGAAATATTATTTTACGTGCTATTTTTAATTTCTCATAACAGATTAAATCATTTTATTTAACAAGCAGTACTTCAGTAATACTTTTGATTTAATTTTATGATAAAAATGTGAAAATTTAATCTTATTATTATAATAACGCAATAGAAAATTATTCGCAAAAAAGAAAATTTCACACACACACACACACACACAGATATATATATACAAACTGAAATATTATTAATGGAAACTTGTAAGAATTTAAATGCGCTAATAACAGAAAAGTCCGATTTTATTTAAGTTATCAAGAAGAGATATAGAAAGATCAGTTTCAGTAGTTATTGAGACATAGTGAAATTATATTATTCATTGTCCCAAAATAAAACCCTTGTATTTTTTATTTCAGGATTTTACTGTTGTAGCTTTTCAGTCTTGTGTCGCGTTACAGTCGTGAGAAAATTCCCGCTGAAACGTGTGTCATATTAGCGGTTCCCTTAGCCAAAAATATTGTCCCAGACTGACCTTCAAGGAAAGGGGTGAAATTTTTCATAAAATAGCACTACAGTATGACGCGTAAGGAATTGTCTTCCTGGAATGGAAATGGAGGGGATCGAGAACTAATTACCTCCAAATTCTAGGAAAACACATAAACTTTCTTTCCTTTTTAGGCAGGCATGGTCACCGTCACCCAGACACGGTGGACGACAACCAGCTATCCACAAGCCACCCACCAGTCATCCAAGAAATGACGTCATGTATGACCAAATCGAGGCGGAGCTTTCCACCAAAAGGAGTACTCAGCATGTTTAATTTTTTTCATCCACAACCGAGCAATAAGTGTATATTTACTTGATTCGCGCTGTTTGTATAAGAAAATGGAATTCAAATTTTCTGTGGAAATTGCAGAATTTATCATTGAATATTTTAAAAACAAATTACATTTAATTGATCAATATATTTTAGAATTTTATTTTTTGTTTTATAATATATATTTATTTATTCGATTATACATTTCCCAATAGGTACTTGTGGGACCTACCTGATGATAAATATTTTAATAAAAATAAAAAATCAATTGTATAAAGATCTCTGTTGAATAATTATAATAATTTCGAAAAGCGATTCTCTGGTAAATTTCGCAAGCTTTTTTAAAAAAAAACTATTTTCAGTTTTTTTAAGTCTTCCATATTGAAACTTTTTAAAATTAGAAAAATATATTTTGAATAAATAAATATTTTTAAATTAAATATTTTTAAATAAATATTTTTAATTTTTAATAAAAATTAATTGAATAAAGAGATTTTAATTTAAATTGCAATTAAAACACTGAAGAAACTTTACTTTGAATACTATAGTATTCACAATGTATAGTATATTTATAGTTATTATTACTTTCATGAATGCATTAAATACTTGAACTCTTTAGTTTAATAAATAAATTTATGTGTATTTTTTTATTTAAATATAATGAAACAAACTTTGAAATAAAAGGAAATTATTCATTAAATTAGGATTTTTAATATAATGCAAATGCATAAGTATTTGTAGTAAAAATTTTTTTTGAATGATTTCACAATTTAGTTTATAATTCATAGTTCAAAAATTCATTTCAAAGAAATATTGTAAACTTTATTTTAAATAAGTTACATGGGCAATTGAAATAAGCTTCATTCTATTTAAAATTTGCTATCCAACATTTTTTTTCCCTCTTCCAAACATACTTCAGCAATAATATTTGCTACTGATATTAAAATCAAAACATTACATGCAATATTTCTTGACGTTTTGGGCTGAATTTTTTTTTTTTTTTTTTCTAATGTTACGAAATTTAAAAAATATATTAACAAATATGCAATATAATAATAATGGAAGTGAAACTCTAAATAAACTATCATTGGTCAATATTTGGTGTGACGTCATTGTTTCGTGTTTGGCTGGAATGCAAGATACCAGGGATCTCTCTCAACAAAACACAGTGGCAACACCATCCACAAGGAACGCGGCGCACAGGTTTGTTGCCTGCCTTATTGTTCACACGGTTAGTATTTCGTTTCATCCAAAGCATCGCTTCATCGGAAACAAAAATGTAAACTTTTGAAAATCTGGAGTTTCGACATTTAAAATATTATTGCCGTAAGTTATATTTTCTGTCTACTGTGTATTCTTTCAATTTGAATAGTTATTTCATATTTTTGCTGATATAAATAATTATTAACATATGCTTGCAGCGTTTTGAATATTAAATTACATATTAGTTAAAACTATTCATTTAAAAGTAATTTATTTAATGCTTAAATGTTTTTGTTTGGGGAAGTGATTTTAATTTGACTCGTAATTTTGTTGGCTTTACATTAGCACCTTATATTGAAAAATTCTTTTTTCAAATGGTAGTAGTTAAAAATCTATTAATGTTTTTTTTCTCTTTTTAAATGATTTTTTTTCTTTTTTGTATGCTTAAACATACAGAATCTTCTTTAATAGCGTAACAACAACCTATTACAGGTCTTAGCTGCCTCTACGGCACGCATTAAACATACAGAATATATTTAATTAATTAATTAGTTTAATTTATATAAAAAATCAATCTTTCAACTCGAAACATTCGTTCAAGAGATTTGTAAAGAAATCGCCCATATATTTTATTCTACATTGTAAAATTTTAAAAATAAGATCGTCTTTAAATGATAGAAATATATTTAAAAAAAAAAAAAAAAAAAAAAAAAAATTTATGCCATTGCATGAACAGCACTTCCAAAATGATTCGTAATCGAAATAATTTTGATTTAAATAAAAATTGGCCCTTATTTTAGTAATAAATATATTTTGATATCTTAAAAAAAGTATTATTAAATGCCTTTAAAATAAGAGGAAAATTTTCACTACTATGATAACTGATTGACAAAATTTCTTTAAAATAAATTAGACTATATAACAGTTAAAAGTATATTTTTTATTTCAGCATTCTCTTGTATTTCTTGATAATAATTTGAATCAATGAAAAACTTGAGAAAACAATATAGAGTGCATCAGTTAAGAGAAAAAAATTATTTTTAATAATATAATATCTATCGTTTGGTTGAAAATTTCTGATTATATTAAATATAAATAATTTTACTTGACTTTATGCATGTTTTGATTTTTGATTTAAGAAACTTGCAAAATATTTTTGTTGTCTGCATTAGCGTTCCTTTGCTCATCAAATATTTGCATTGATAATCCTATGGCATTATTTAGTTATTTAAACTGAAATTAGATGAAGAGAGAGAGAGAGAGACTTATTAACAAAGGTCTTCTTCTAATTTTGGAATCAGAAAAATTGGTTTTATCGTATAAAAATGAAATATTATAAACGATCAATATTACGTTTTGTGATTTAAATTTTTTACAATAAATATAATTTTGGCTTACATTAATGGTATAAATGGCATAATTTTAAAAGCTACTTTAAAGGCGAAAATTTCCCTTAAAGTTGTTTTTCATTGAAATTTTTCTGAAATAAAAAATGAAACAAAACTTTCTGTTTAATCTGTGGTAAATGAAATATTTAAAAAGATATCATTGTGAAAAGTCAGGTGAGTTGCTTTTAAATTAGGGGAGTAAAGTCTTACCCAATTATTATTTTGCAATAAATCGATAAAGTTTGTAAAGTTAGTAATATTATAGAAGTTTTGAAAATTTACTAAGATAAGTTAAAGCCTACGATCAATAATTTTTAGAATCTTTCCTAAATAAGATAGCTCAATTAATAGGGAATAAAAATGTTTAATTGCTTCAAATGTTTAACAAAATAGAAAAAATACATTTAAAAATTTTAAGACATTGTTATGGAGATGTTAAATTATTAAAATTAATTTTCTTAAAAGTTAAAAATTAATTGATAAATAAATAAATATCCTGACTTCAAAACTGCAATATCCAGATCAAGGCCTATAGTGACCATATCTGTTTTCCTAACCGGGGGCCCTGGAGTGCGAAGCATATGTCCCGGTTAGGTAGCCAGCCCAAAGCAAAATCCCCGGTGTTTAGTTCCCTAGCATCATTGGTACTCAGTTAATCGATCCACTAAAAGGATGAAAGGTAGAATTAACTTAGCCTGAGAATCGAACCTTGGACCTGTGCCTTGGGAGCACTAAGTCACCGTGCTTAACAAATGTAAAAGTTTGGGGGAATTTTGTCACACAGATTTCCATGGAACAGAAGTCTATAGAGAAATGTGGAACTGAAAGATGTTACTCAGCAGTAGAAAAGAGATTAAACCTAAAACTATTAAAACTTCCAACATGTCTTATCTCATACGGTGAAGATAGAGAGAAGAAGAGGTTGCCATTCAAATACTTTTTACTATTTCTGAATCAATTGCAAGCTGTGAAAGTTCATTCAGCTAAATAAAATTAATTTTGACTTATTTATGATCCATCATGAGTCAAAACCGCCTAAGTGATTTAACAATTTGAAGTATAGCAAAAGAAAAATTTGAAATGATCAAATTTAATAAAGTAAGATCAATTTGCTTCAGTAAAGGCAAGAAAAATGTGAATAGAATGTGTGTAGTATATTAGATTGCAAATAATTACGTCTGCTTATATCTAAGATATGTAACTAATTATTTCACGTTTAAAATATTTTTGTATTTTTTTTTAATATAATTGTTTTAGTATATAAAATATCTATTATATCTATTTATAATTAATTCTAAATTACATAAGTCTGATTATTCTAATGACACTTTTCTGAATTCAATATAAGTGTATTTTTTAATTAGAATTGAATTATGTTTAAATTTAAAGCTGAGCTTGAGACTTTAAATTACTGTATTTTCGATTATTTTACAGTAGGTACAATATTCTGTTATTATTTATATTGTGTATTCTTATTACACAATTATACTCTATTATAATGTATATATCGTTATATTATTATATATCTTTAATTACTTAATGCGCGCATTTTATTCCCATGTTTATATTGTATTACTACGTATTTTCAAGGGTGCGCCAAAAAAAAAATATCTTACCCGGGCGCTAATTATGTGCTCACTACGCCACTGAGAACGAAGTCTGAAAACTGCTATGTTTAGTCTAGTGATGCATAAAAATATTCCCAATTTTTTATACAAGATTATTGTTTTTATAACAACTATTTTTTTTATTAACAAAAAACCAAATATCAAACAATTTTAATCAAATGATATATAATACTACGTATATATAATTTATATTTTTAGATTATTTATATTGTATTAAATAGTATGTTTATTGTATTAAAAAGTATAAATAACTAAAAACTCAGTGGCACCACAGTCCATATGGATGCCAACAGTGTCTATTTACATGACCTAAAACCCTGGGATACGAAACTCTCAGTATACTTATTTATAGTATACTCAGAATACTTATTTCCCAAGGTACTCAGTTTGATCCTGAAGGGATGAAAGGCCTACCCTACATCAACCCATGCATTGGGAGCGCCACTTGGAGGACAAAAGTATGTTTCAGTACAAATTTTCGACTTAAAAACTTAATACACTGCTGGACAATTGCCAAGGACGGATAACACTATCATCCATAGCAACCACAAAATGAAAGGAAGCAAAATGTGGAAAATTAGAATAAGTGCGCGATATAGTAAGAAGTATGCGTATGAAAATTTTTTTCCACGTCTATTCATCACGTGATAGCGTTCATAAGAGCTTTAAAGTTTTGACGCGTGTGGGCAATTGTTGTTTTAAGTCAAAGTTTTACTAGAAAGATTTAATAGACGAACTTGAAATTTTTGACATGTCTTCCCGCCATCACTTAGATTATTTTATGCGTGGCCTAATTATTGGAAAGATCGAAGAAGGGCGAAAAATAACAGATGTTACTAGGGGGTTCGACATAGTTTCACGGCTGTGGAAGTCATTTAAAACTACTGGAATGTGTAGTGGGCGGCACGGGGGAGGTCGAGTTATAAGTACGACGCCTGCAGAAGACAGATATATCGTTCTATCAGCAAAAAGGAACAGGCGCACCACAGCTCAGCAGGTGGCAAATCAGTTTCTTGCTGCCTCAGGAAAGCAGATTTCCCGAAAAACTGTTGCCAGATGTTTGAGGGGAGGAGGACTATACGCCCGCAGACCTGTTGTGTGTGTAACATTGACCAGACAGCACCGTACTGCCCGTTTGCAATGGTGTCATGAGCATTGCAAATGGAATGAACAGGACTGGGCATGCGTACTATTCTCAGATGAGAGTAGGTTCAGTCTGTCATCGGATTGTAAACGCGAGCTGATCTGGAGCGAGAGTGGTACTGATTATCGTCCAGAAAATATCCAGGAAAGGGACCGATATCCGACATGCAGTGTCATGGCGGGGCTGGCATCATGATCAACGCTCGCACGCCCCTACATGTGGTTGCGAATGGGACTATGACGGGCCAACGATACATTAATGAAGTTCTACTTCCTCATGTTCATCTTTCCCATGATGCTGTCGGTGATAAATTTGTTTTTATGGACGACAACGCAACATGTCATCGAACACTCGCTGTTCAGGATTGTCTAGACAGCGAGGGTATTCAACGCCTCGTATGGCCATCACGTTCTCCAGATCTAAACCCCATTGAAAATGTGTGGGATGCTTTGGGGAGGCAAGTTGCTGGTTGAAACTCTCCTCCAACAAACAAGAACACCCTCATCCGTGCATTCACAGAGGAATGGGATAAATTGCCTCAACAGCTACTGGATAATGTTGCGCAAAGTATGATACGACGAGTGGAATTTTGCATCACACTCCACGGTGAACATACCCCGTACTGATACCTTTCTGCAAGGAGACTGCTGACTTTTAGAAGCATTGTTCCATTTTTCCGTATGCAGCATCAAATGAATTTTTTTTTTCAGAACAATAAATATTCTTTATTCTAATGTCTGAACAATGTGGCAACTATATTTTATCCTACTAGGCCTCATGTCTCGATTAATGTTATGCTACATTGCAATTTGTGATCCGTCCTTAGCAATTGTCTAGCAGTATCTATAGCATATTGATAGAAATGTATGCTTAAAAATGTCTGTGGGGCCAACTTATACGACATATAAATGACTTTAAGATAACATTAAATATTTATGGTTAATATTTTCCTAAATACTTACTTTTTCCAAATTAAATTTTTGGAATTCGAAATGAAATTATCAAAAATCGAGATTGACTTCTGTGAGAAAAATTTTCTGTAGATAATTAAAAATTCTTCAACTACAGACATCCCATTATTCTTCAGAAGCTAGTTTTTCTTCTATTAAAGTTAAAAAATTTTTATTCACTTTAATATATAATTTAAAATCCATCAATATTTAATTTTGAATTTTATATCAAATACTATTTATCCCAAATAGCGTTTCATTTTTTAGTCAGTAATTGTGATGGAGTTGGCTGTGTTTAGAAGCAGCGGTAGACAAAAACAGGCAACGAACTCAAGAAAATAAACATCAAATTTATCTATGTACTTGAATAATGAGTTCCCCTTTATTTGGTTTCCACTGAACACACAGTTGCCAAATTCTTCTTTAAAAATACACAAGGATAATTCTTTACTCTTAGCAAATGTTGGAGCACGCATTTTGGAATTAATCCAGTAAAGACCCAAAGATTTCGTTCGTAGACAAAGTGTGAGATGCATTCATTCTGTAATACAATAGGGGGAATGCAAAACTAAAATTATGGAAACGAGTCAAGAATATTTCGAAAGTTAAGTACAGACTTGTGAAAATTTCGATGATAAGCACTTTTATTAAATCACCAACAAAAACATAATAATATACACATATATAAGAGAGTAATATAAATCGGAGATATTTATCCAATGACCTGAGGAATCATCAGCCATCCGAAGACATTAAAATTTTACCACCAAGTAAATTATATGCAACAGAAAAAATTTCAACTTATTTGGATATAACAACCAATAGGTACGAAGAATAACACATGCGAGTATTAAAGCTTCAATATAGCTGAATATTTTAAGATATTTTTCCGGAAATGTAATATTTATATTTATATAATCCCATAAATTTATTCAAAGGTGGAAAAGAAAAATAAGCATATTTCCAAGTGTTCTGTGTCATGTTATTTCAACATTGGACTTCATGCACAAAAAGGATTCTTAATTTTTTGTTAATTCCATCACCCCTTAATTAGGCTTTCATTAGTTTGTTGTAGATTACTCTGCAGTAACCCTTTGTACGTGAAAGTCCAAACTAGAGGACTGCACACTCATGAATCGCTCAACACTTTTTTATATCGAAAAAAAAAAAAAAAAAGACTGTCATCTGACAATTTTTTTTTTTGTCTTGTGTCAGCTAGGCTGACAATATGGGGTTGCGCTGTTCCACTTTTTCATACTGAACCATACTTGATTGTGGAATCCGAATGCTTCAGTACACACTTGCCATAGGAACCCGTTTATAGGGTAGGCAACCATTCACACCTCATTCATACACAGAAAGGACAAAGACAGGATTGATAGAGAGAGTATATCCATGCCCGAACCGGGATTCGAACCCAGAACCTCCCTATCCGCAGTCAGGCATTCTAACCGCTTGACAGGGCGGTTGGCGACGATCAATTAATTTATAATTTTCTTCATTTCTTAACTAGCTTTCATGCTTTATATACTATTGACTAAATTTCTAGTTATTTCTTGGTAAGCCTAAATTTTATAATCTTTTGTATTCTCATTTAAATACCCAGTTATGTATTCTGGGATAATCAATATTATTTTCGAGAACTCCAAAACAATCCATCGTGTACTTTTTCACAACAACTGTCAAACTGTACATAGTTGGACGTGTATACCACGAATCCACGCATAATCAAAATAAACTGCAATTAAGCCTCGCTCTCTTTGCGAGTACTAGATTTCTTAAAGCATGGAACCATCCGAAGTTTAGAGGTTAAAAGTTAAAGTATCGTGCTGTTCTGTAAAGGGGTAGGATAACTTCAATAGAAACGTACAATACTTTGAGAAAAGGTCATTTAAATGCATGAATTTTAGGGCCTTATTATACATTACCGTCAACTGCATAGAACTCAAGCTAACTTCATCTCTGGATAAGTAATATTTCCTTAATCCTATAATGGGTGGGAAATTTGCTCCTGAGAGTAGACCTCATTCAAACACTAATAATTTAAAATTTACATTTTTTTGTTAAAACTGCATTATGAATAACTTTTGAAATATGTATTTCATTTAAAAATATTTATTTAATTGAAAATAGCAATTAAATTAAATGCATAAAAAAATAAGAAAAAATGCAAATGAAAGCAAAATTGTTCTGTAAAATTTAGAAGTTGGTTAAAAAACCAAGATTACGACCAGCTTTTTCACCAGTAATTGTTTGCAGATTGAAAAATTGATTTCATTACGTGTCAGTATTCCAGATGTCTTTCAGGATGTACGTAAGAAATAATTCACAACTTCACCAATATATATTATATATCATTTTCTAATTTCATGCGAGGCAGTTCTGAGTATCTATGTTGCTAATAATTAGTCAGTGTTACTAATATATATATATATATATATATATATATATCTGTTTTCATTGACTTACCGTAATACGCCAACGAAGCCAGAACATAAAATGTAATTTTAAGATTAAACTTTTAAGAATAAAAATATTGCTGATTACTGTATTTTTCTTCATTTAATATGTAACACATAATAATTTATTATTATCTTTTAATTTTAAGGTTTATATTTTTCCTTGCAAAAAAATTGTTTTTCTTTAGAGGGGAAATAATTACAAAATTCGCTATTTTTCTGTAGTTCATTTTCTAAAGAGTATTGCTAATGTCTAATTAAGTCTTCCACATGAGAATCATGTAGAAAAAAATCATGATTTGTGTGTGTATAATGAATACTTATAATCTGGTACGAGGGTTACTTTGAAATTTTTGAGATACGCGCAGACGAGAATTTACAAAATAAAAATAACGGTTTAATTATAAAATACAAAGTATTTTAGCACAGAAGACGATTTTTTACTGACTTACTTCAACTTGTTTAGCTTAGAATAAATTTTAAACAGAAGAGAAAATGGAGTTGACGTGAGAACATTTTCGCGCTATGATTTTCTACGATTTTAAAGCATGATTAAATCAAGAAAAATACGTTCAACGGTTGCAATTAGCATTTGGTGATGAATCTCCTGCTCGTGCTACTCTATTCAGATGGCTTAGAAAATTTAGAAGAGATCGCAATTTTCTTCAGGATGAAGAACACACAGTAATCCCGGATAATGTGTCTGCCATACGAAAACTTTAATGAATGATAATCGCTGTACCTATCAAATGGTACAGAAGGAACTTAACATTAAATCCACAGCCATACACAAAATCATTCATGCAGAATTACATACGAAAAAAGTAGTTTGCCGTTGGGTTCCCCATAATCTAACTGAGTACCAAAAAGAAGAGTGTGTCAGAATCAGTAAAAAACGCTTAAATTGCTAAATGATGGTGGCCACCGCATCATTTCTGAAATTGTAACAGGTGATGAAATATACGTACCGTTTTTTGACGTTCCAACACGTCAAGAAAGCAAAGTATGGGTCTTTGAAGATGGTCCCACGCCGACATTGGTGAATAAACAACGCACACTGAAAAAAGTGCTGTATGTCGTTTTCTTCAGAAATACAAGATTGGTCAAAGCCATCAAGTTGGAAGGACAGAAGACAGTAACAGCAAACTGGTATACCACTAAATGTCTTCCAGAAATTCTACAAGAACTGAATGTTAGGGGACTAATACTTCACAATGACAATGCATCTTCACATACAGCCGGGTTAATAGTTGTGTTTCTTAAACAAAAACAAATTAATGTGATCGAACATCCACCGTATTCACCCGATCTAGCTATATGCGACTTTTGGTTATTCTTTAATCTAAAAAAGAAGTTACGTGGACCTAGTTTTCATTCAGAAGAAGATATTGATGTGGCTATAAATGCATTTTTTTCATCTATTCCAAGAAATAAGTGGCTTGAGGCATTTAATCTGGAAAATTCGTCTACAAAAGTGCATTGATGCTGGAGGAGACTACTTTGAACACACCTAAAATTTTGTAAGTATAACTTTAAACCTAGTAGAATCTCAAAAATTTCAGAGTGATACTCATATTTGTTTACTTTTGTTAATATATTGAGGCCTTAATCTCACAATCAATGTTACTAATTTTTCATTTTATGATAAATCATTTATTTATGCAGCACAACTCATACAAAAACTAAGAAATTAAAAGAAATCGACAGCAATCATTTTTTTCAAATTTTAATTATGTGTTACACGTTAAGTTGCATAATAAACAACTAAAATTAAATTTTTGTAGATGAGAGATATAATTAGGAATATCTCAAGATTTTTATTTTCCTTAACTTCAAGAAACTTAAAAGTCATCTATGAATTAATTTACTAATTATGAATTTGTATATTACTCATGAAAATAATTTTCAATCACTTTATTTGCCAAAAATATTTGTTAAGAAATTTGTATTTCAAAGATAAATTGTAAGTCACTAAATGACTATTATATGAAGAAAAAAAAAAACTTTCCTTCACATAATTCCTTAATATTGCTTTTCAAGTCTGTGTCGCTCAAATCGACAAACTAACAACTAAAACCTTGTTCTGTGAAATCTAACATTTGAAAGTTACAAAATTCCAATGCTGCCATCTAGTGATAAATAAATATATTAATTATACAAAGTAATATATATATATATAGAGAGAGAGAGAGTTTCTTTTCATGACAATTACTTCAGATTTGTAGCTATCTTGTCATTAGTGATAAATAATACAAAGCATAAAGTTGTTCTACAATATATATATACATCGAGACATACACAATTACGAAGAAATAAATAAGTGTTTGATATATTATATTTTTATATAAGTACTTATTAATTCTTATCCATCCATATTATTAGGTTTTTAATTTTAAGATGGCATTTTTATAGTTTATGGAACATCAGTTTTTGGTAGATTTATGGATCCCTTTATAAAGGAAACATATAAAAAAGAAAAGAGTTTTTAAGAAATCATGGGGCATTAAATTTTAATTTTAAAAAAGTGGAAGATCACAAAATTTCATTAAAATTGAAAACAAAAATGTCATTTGATTAATGAAATGAACATATTTAACAAAATTATATTTAAAGTTAGAAGCAAATTTGTATATATTATACTCTCATTTATTTTACTTCAAAATTATAAATACAAGTTAAAAACTGAAATAATTATGATTTTGTCATTTACTTAGATTTGGGGTATCCTTACCTATAATATAACATCAAATGAGTATTTACACAATCTCACCTCTACAATCTTATTATAAAAATTTAGAAATATTTATAAATAAGCACATATCAAGAAATTGTCCATTTAAGTTAAAAAGTTGCAAACATAAACTATTGATTTTAATTTTATAATTTGTATAAAGTATTATAAATAAATTTGGTAGCTCACATACATGTCTCAATTATTTATCTGTCCAGGAAAAAAAAAAAAAAACTTTTTGAGTGTCACAATCAAACATAATTTCAAACACATTAAAATTTTTTCTTAAATGAAAATAGATTTTGGTCATTTTCTCAAATTTCAGAATAGTTGTTAAGTATTATAGAATATAGAGTATGCATAAAAATAGTAACAGAGAATATTTTTATTGATTATACTTGTGAAAAACGAAATAATAAATGAAATGATAAGATAATGAAACAAAATAAAACTGATACATTTATGAGACACATTTTTGTTCTAAAAATTTACTTAGTAATTGTAGAATTTTTGCATGTTTGCCTACTTATTCATATCCAATAAGAAATCCCAATCCAATATACATCATATCTGATGAATAAAATAAAGGAGAATTGTAAACTTGTTCTAATGATGTAACAAGATTAAAAAATATTAGGCTGTTACTGTTGGCCAATGGAATACTGTTAAGTGTTAAAAAATTATCCCTTGAACAGTAATTAGTACATATGACAGCAGGTTCATTCTTCCTATATTAGAATTTTATTTTCAAATTTTAACTTGGCTTTTAAAATATGTAATTCATTGGTATTTAAATTAAGTTTAATTATTAAAAAATACTCATTACTATTTGTTTAGTACTAAAGAAGGAAATTTTTCATTGTCATTTTTATCAAGCCTCTCAGAGTACATAGTCTAAGCAAAGTTGTTTGATATTGAGTTTATAGTTTTATATTATAATACACCATTAAACAGCACTCTTCTGGAATAAATGCACAGTAAAGAGGCATAAGAGAGCTGGAAATAAGCGATTCTGTTAAAATTGCAAGGATTACTAATTGATAGCTATTTTATCGTCCAATGTTGATTGCTTTATTATAATTATTACAGTCCTAATACTATTAAAAGAAAAATTGAAGCATTAGATTTTTATTCAAATAATTTTAAAATAATTCGATATTTCCATTGGAAAATTCACAATTTAAAAAAAATTATTTTTTTAACCGAAATTATATCAAAATATGTAATTTTCACAACATTAAAAATCATAGAATTCATGAACATCAATATAATTGCTTTAATTATAAAGACGCTGTTACAGTATGAATCACTAGTATATCATTCTTAAGTTTTAAAATATTTTTTCCTTTTTTATTAAAATTAGTATACAAGTTTGTGCATGTTAAGTATCCCTCAATATAGGAGTCTTGTTTTTAACAAGAGAGAGATTAACAGAAAATACATCCTTACTCTCATTCTTATTTTGTATCAAATAATTGAAAGTAAATTTTGATTATAATTTTGTTTCTAAATATAATGTAGAATAATTTTCGATAAATACCTTGAGGGCAAAAGTTGCAATTAAATCACATGTACAATATACACATGCACTTAAAGCTTCAGCTTATAAGTTAGAGTAAAGAGGCAATTTTAAGTTTTATATTTAAGAATTAATTGATATTAAAGAACATGAGAGTTATAAATTATTAGCCAATCTTTCAAACATAATAAAAATTTTAAATTATTTGTTCTTTTCAAAATTTTATTTCTTTCGTATTTATTTTTTACATAAGCTAAGTGTATAAGGTCATTTTAATCTATTATTAAAATTCTTATCTGGCTAGGTCAACAATAAAAAACAGTTTATGTATAGAAAATGTTGCTTTCTTTTAAACTTCTAGAATTGTGAGAGTATTCTCTAGGAGCTCTTCTATGATAGCATTTAAATCACTTCACAATTTAGCCAAATTAAGCTTCATATGGGAAAAAATGATTCAGTATATAGAATAACATTTTGATTGATTAAATTACCCTTTTATAAATTGTTCTATTTCTAAAGATTATAAACCTTTTTCGAATGTTTTTATCTTTAAAGTAATAATTTGTATCTTCAAAGTTATTCTCTTAATCTTTTAAGCTCCAAGTAAACCTCACTAATTCGTAATATTGTCAGTTATTTGTAGGCAATCATTTATTATTTTTTGAAATAAAATGTTTGGCTATTCCCTGACAAGATATTGGAAGTACATAAAAATTGGTGTAAACATAAATTAAACAATCCTAAATGCATATTATCTTATCATTAGTTAGCCGGCTAAAAATCAATTTTAAATTCTATAAAAAATATGTAAGAAAATTGAAAACTGATCTTTGAGAAAACTCAAAAAAACAAAATTAACACTGCAATAAATCAGTATTTATGTTTGTTTAATAATAAATTAAATTTATTTTTTAAAAAGTACTATAATCATTTATAATATGTAAGCTTTAAAGGATTTGTAAAAATGTTTCTGGCATCTAAATAACATAAGTTTAAATAACAACTCAAATTGTGATTTTCACATTACCTTTTTCTTTTATGAAGTTTCCTTTCAATGTTAGAAATATAATTGCAATATGCGTCAGAAAATTTACCTTCATTATAGTGTTTTTACACAACACCTTTTCCCCTTTTTAAGTATCATATGAGTTTTAAATTTGGTAAGTAACTGAAATAAGAAAGTATCTTGCTATTTGGAAATTTTATCTTTTATAAGTAGATCTTTTATCTATTTCACAACATTTCGAATGAATACACTGAATGACATTTATCATTATCCTATTACATACAGCATTTATTTCATATAAGAATTTTTAATGTTTTGTTAATTTTAATTTTAGTATTTTAAATCCAGTCAATATTCCTTGATGTTTTCTTTTATTTAAATTTTTTGTGTAATATGATATAAGTTGTGACTAAGAGAGCTTACAAAATATTATTAGTCCAAAGATTCTTATGATAAAGTTACAAAAATTTCTGTACTGGTATACAAGTGTCTATTCTAGAAGTGCATCATAATTTTGAAAATGAAACTAATTTTTATATTAAATGGTTAAAATCCTTTATAATAAAAAATAGGAAAATATTAATGTGATAATGACTCATAGTAATTAAAATTTTCTGAGCAGGTATCTGCCATCGATGTATATATATATATGACTCTTTATAATTACAACTCAGTATATCATCCACATTAACATTTAAAGCTCAAAGAAACAATTCGTAGCTCCAATCATAAGAACACAAATTTTACTTAGAAAAGAACTATAAAAAATTCTCAAATTTTAAATCTTTTCATGAATATTTCAAAATCTAAACTGCTTAACAAAGTACAAATGAAATTTAGAGTAACAATGGAACTAACACCGTATATATTCTAATTGTCATTTTATAAAAAATAAAGAATTATTTGTGTGATAATAATTAAATGCTAGTTTTTCACAACTATAGCAAAAATCATAAAAGTTTATACTATGAAACACTAATGTCAACATAATTTGAATCAATGAAAATCATTTAATACATAAATATACAGCAAAAAGAGAAAATAACTTTACTTCATATATTTATTCACAAATACAGTTAACTCATGAAAAACAAAATAGTTACATGAAAGACTAATAAGAAATAAAAAAGAATCCAAAAAATAGCTGCATTAAACAACACAAGAAATGTAAACAAAGAGTTCTTATAAAAAATGCTATGATTATAAGAATCAAATAAGTGTATATATTCCAATATACAGTTCTATGAAATTGCACAAAAATGTTGGAATTAAATAAAATGTTGTAACAGAATTGTGAAAATGTGATAACATATAATTTTATAACATAACATTTGAGTGCAATATGACATTTTATAATACTTTCAAAATGAAAGAACATTAAAATGAACAAACTGCAAATTTGATTGCACAGCTAAAATTTATGTAACAGATATTGTATGATTTAAGAATGCATTGAGTTTGTGGTCATACTGATTGTTACAAGAGAATAATTTGAAAATTTTATTAATATCTCAAAATAGTTTTTTAGCGACACTAAATATTCAAATCTAAAAAAATCTTTCTATATATCTTAAAAATGCTGAAAATATCATATATATTATCATATTTTTATTCATAATTCAGTAGGAATAAAATATAGAAACATTATCTAAGGTGCTGTATGTAAGAGCAGCATTCAAATTTATATATTCATTTAGGACAAAAAAAATAATAAAAAATGGTAATCATTCCTATAATTTGACCACTCACATTTAATTACTTACATTATTAACCTATATAATTTCTAAAAAATAAACTTCTAAGAATAAAATTTTACTTTATTTGAGTCCTAGTCAGCTGTCTATTTTAAAAACCCATGACATTTGGAAACATAGATGGGACAAATAGGTTATATGTTTAAATATAAACAAAAACATAAGAAATTTAAAGTTATCACATTTATAGTTACAAGCATATCATTATCAAAAAAATAAAATCACAAGACTTGATCAAACATAACAAAATGTAAATAAAAATTAACAAAAATAAAATAATCTGTATGTATTTTGTAAGGAATGTTTACCTTCATTTTTAAATTTTATAATGTAACTGCTAAACTTAATATGCAGTGTGTTTTATAAAATAAACTCAAAACATGAACTTATTCAAACATTACACTTTTTAATATGGTACACATTTAGAATAAGAAATAAAAGATTCAGAATAAAAAAAGGCACTTTGAAATACTGTAAAGCTATACAGGAACTAAAATTTAAAAACTGAAAATTTGCAAGTATTTCTGATATTTTAAAATTTATGAATTTTAACAAATTAATAATTATAAGTAAATGATGTTAAAAAATGATATATATGCCATCATTTTTAATTATTGGTACAAAAATAGAAAATAATGATTTGCAAAATTATTTTTAATGTATTTTAATAGTAAATATAATTAATATATTCATGAAAAAATTCAAATTTTAGTAAAATTTTGCATAACTATGCAAAATTACACTTTTGAATAAATTATCATTTACTACAAATGACAAAAATAAGTTTGTATTTTATATTTTTATATTTAAAGCATGATAAATAAGTTTAAACTTGTCTACCCTAACAAGAATTTAAAATAATTTATCGATAAATTCTGAACATAATTATTTCTTTGAAAAGAAAGTTAAAAGAGGACGGAAAATACTGCAAATAACAGGAACGCTCCAAGATCGACCTAGAAGTGCTTGTCTTTGGAGATTTGAGAGCGATCCAATATCAGTATAATGATCTGGAAAACCAAATATCCTAAAAAAATAAATAAATGGAGATTCCTTTTATAGTAGCTAATTAATTATGAGGTATACTAGCTGTAGAGATGCATAATAGATGTAGTTATATAAAATTATGCTTATATAATCAGTAATTTAAAAATATATACATAGTCTTTTCTTATAAATATATGTAGGGTTTAAGTTTAAATATTACATATAAATGTAAATTGCACTAAAGAATCAGGTGATGTGATCCTATATACATTGTATTTAATGAAGAAGAGAAGACACATAAAAAAAACCAATTGATGAAGAGAGTTCACTAAACAATAGATTACATAATGAAATTACAGGAATTTAATTAAAAATAGTCTAGGTGTTCAACTTTATGTATAGAAATATTTTCACACTCAGATGATGTGTAGTGGTTTTTCTCTTACACAGAGACATTCTTTGGAAGTAGGATCATTTAAAATCTCCTAATAATGAAATTGTCTTTTGGGAATGTGAAACCCAATGAAAAACTTTATTGATCTTCTATAGCGACTTTTGTTGAATTTAACTAATCCTATCATTTTACAGTCATTGGCAAAATAATAACTTTGCTTGTCTTTGATTATTGAAGTTGAAGTGGTTAAAATTTTCCTAAAGAAATCAAAAACCCATGACAAAGAATGATCTATGATTGGTTGTTCTGAGTTTCTATGGGCAGAATTCATGTTCAATGAAAGTTAACTCAATTCTCACTAAGTCAGCATCTGTGTGTAAATGCAATCATTTAACACTACTAGATTACATAAGGCTATGCAATATTTTTAAATGAAAATTAGGGGGAATCAACACTCTCACCTTTTCCACAATAGTTTTTTGCGTAGATCTTTGACCTCAATCTTATGAATCTACAACCTCAGCTTACTGCTGCATATGTGTGTATGTGTTCACTTATTGCTATATGCTTTTTTACTCATTCCACATACACAACATCATCACAGAGGAAAATTAAGACTCCTGATATAAATTTTGTACAGTGAAATTTTGGTAGATGATCATCTATGGGAATCTTATTTGTAACTAATTCTCAGAATCATACCCAAGTGTAAAGAAAAACAAGTCTGTCAGAATGAGTAAAATTGACAGAGAAAATTTAAGAGGTAATCAATCCTTAAGGATTTATTATGTTATTCAATAATGCTTTTTTTAACAATTGTGTTAGATATTATTAATAATATCTAACAAGAAATTTATCATACGTTCAAAGTGTATGTTCATACTAAATTAATTGAATGAAAAATAATTTTTTAATTAGAAAAGGAAAATACAATTTAACTTGCACAGCTTAAAGAGTATAATAAGTTCCTAAAGAGAAGAGCAATAAGCAAACATATTCAAAATAATATGACATAAAAGTTACTACAGAAATATGTTTCCTTGGAAATTTGGAAGCTATATATGAAAAACACTAAAAACATTTATAAAAATCATAAATAATGTACTGAACGGAAGAAAAAATTTAAAAATCTACATAGCATTCAAAAAAAAAAAAAACTTTAGTAATAAAAAGTTAAGAGAAATAAAACAGGTATATTCAATTACATTTTTTCTTTTAATCAGACAGTAAACTGCTTTGAATTGATACCATATGCAGTCTTATAGTCAAACTAGGGTACATTCAAAAACGGTTTCTGTAAGTTTTCCAAAGCAGTATCATAAAACAAAATATATTTTGAAATTATTATTAGTCACTTAATTGAGCAAAAAAAAAAACAAGGTTACATATGAAAATTCATTATTCCTATCCCTCTTGATTTGATTGATGATTCTCTGTTTTTAGTTTACATCAGGCAACAAATAGAGACACTCTAAAATGTCATTTATATTAATAGGTAGTATAATGTTATATCAGTGGTAGAGAATTTAATGAATTTCATTTGCCAGAATGAAGTTATTAAAAAATACCAATAGCATTCATTTCAATTATTTTATTACATAAAATTGCTTTTCCTCCTCTTTGAAATTTAGTCATTCAAAACTATGGTAAGAACTACTTAAAACCTAATGCAGAGTTAATATTGTGATGATCAGGTTTTCATTCATCAATATTATATCTTCTACAAACAGATACAAAAACACTTTTAAAGAAATAATAATTTGTATTATATTTCCCCACACTAAAATATATATACAATAGTAGTAAAAAAAAATTATAATTTCAATGATGCTTTGATAAATAAACATGACTGGAAAATTGTATGTGTACAATGACTTCACAAGTATGTATTTTTACTACTAAATTAAATATATTATTTACAACAAATTTAATAGATAGAAAAGCAGTTAATAGCAAAAAGTAAATTACTAAGGAAAAAATTATGCAAATAATTTTAATTCCTCTTTATAGCACCATGCTTCAGGGTTTCTATTCATTGAGACAATAAAACAATCTCTTAAAAATCACAAGACATTCATTTTGTAGCAATCCAACAAGATACAAGAAATTTCAGCCATAGAAGTCACAATTATATAGCTTCAATTCAACTAATAGAACAGGAAACAACTTCCAAACACAGAAGTCAATAATACCCGAGACAAACATCTGCTATGCACTAGACTAGCATTTAAAACATCTTCATTAAATAATAATTCTATGCCGGTGGCAGTAATTATACCTGACTGGGTATGAAATTCTAAGAATTTTACTAGGTTTTTGGAAGGTTTTAGGCTATCTATTCTGGTCCTAGAGTTTGGTGATAGAGTTTCCCAGAAACATCTATTTTTCACCAAGAGGTCACCAAAATTTTGTCCAAAATCTGAGTATTTCAGATCGATCTTATATATTTTATGACAAATACAACAAATATTTACAAATGTGTAACAGTATTATTATTGATAAAATAAAATTGGATTGCATGCAGAATGGCAAAACACAAATTCAAAATAGATTTTATTGCCATTAATACAAGAGTGTAAAAAATTCTTTATATCATTTTAATAAATATAATAAAACAATAACCACAACTTTTCTTAATTTTCAATAAGAAAATATTTCAAAATGTTTCAAGAATCTATATTTTTAAGAACATTTAATCAAGTTTCAGAAATCTTCATGAGTTGTAAAGAAATGGAGCAGTTTTTAGACTTCAAGATGGCATATGAATCATACTATGCTTATTTAAAAATAAACTCTTAAATAATAAACAGAATTTTCTACAGAACATTTTTTTTAATATTTAATGGTTTCAAAAATCGAAAGAAATGTCACATTATAATTTTCATTTTGTATAATCTACTGATTTTAAGTATTCTAAGTTTTACTACTACAAAGGAATTCTAAGTTTTAACTTAAAATTAAAAATTCTGAAGTTTAATTTCGGAAAAAAATACTAATGATAATGTATTGTGAGTTATACAATTACAAGACAAAAAGCTGTAATAAATTTGTCTTATTACTTTGATTAAGTATGCTCAAAAAATTCATCACTTCCAAATTTCTTGAGTTATCAAAATTTTTATACTTATAAAAATTTACATATTTATTCAATTTTTTACCAATTCTTTTATATATCATCTTTACTTTGTAAATAAATGCTAAGCAAGAAATAAAACAATTTTGTGGTGTTAAACTGCGCACTTCTATGACTGGAAACTTAATTGAAATCTTAACTTTTATTTCAACTATCATTAAAATTCTAAATATAAAAGAAGTTAACAGCTAAAAATAATTTACTTGAAGCTTCATGATATCAATTAAAGAAAGTTACAGTAACAATAAAGAATCATTTAGCAAAATGAAAGAGAATGAGCAAATATATTTTCGTTTTGTATTCCTTATTTTTCCTACTTATTTAAACAAAAGCTGTAGTTAAATCAATAATATTAAGAAAACTAAAATAATGCCAGCATGAAGAAATTAAAGAATTATTGCATCCATAAAATAATCACCTCATTCAAGATTTTTATGCAATATATATATATATATACAATTTGCACCCACTTACAGGAATATTACAGGCACTTTTGAGGCCCTCTGATCATTGATTGCAATTAAGAGGATAAATTTTGTAACTTGTCAGTCTGAAGATTTTTTCACTCATTTAAAAATATTTAAAAGAAATGTAATTTACAGTGTCTTAAGTAATCTAAAAAATTAAACAACCTTTCACATTTTCATTTTATAATGTCAATTTTTGAAAAACTTATTTTTCCACTTTATGCAGTACTAAAGAAAATTATAAAATTGATTTTAAAAATTGATACGGCAAATTTTACATAATTGAAACTTTACTGTTTGTAAAAAAATTTTACACAGAAAAACATTTAAAAATTACAAGAATTTAAGATTTATAAATGAAGTTATTTCTCCAAAATGACCTAAATGTCATAAATCTTCGTAAATAGTTGACTTTTAAAATTAGATTATGATGATGTTGTGTTCATGGAGTCTGTGCAAAACCTCTAAATGACCCCAAAGCTGTCAAAGACAGCATTGGCAATCTCTACAGCTTCTTCATCTGTAAAAAGAAGTGCCACAGAATCCTCTATAATGATGTTAGAAAGCTTGGTCAGCATTGTTGGACCGCTGAAGATTTATTGCACAATTCATGGAAAAAAGTTGCCATGGGCGCAAAGGTGTTGGACTTCTGCCTGTTGGGCCGTGGAGAGTATTTTTTTCCTCTCTACCATTCTAAGGAACCCAATGAAGGCATTCCTTTATCCGCCACCCAGGGACACACAATCCAGGGGTTACTTGCTCCTTCGATTGTTTAAAATTAAATAACAAATATTATTAAACTTATATCTAATTTTTGTCTTTCTAAACTTTGTACGGATAATCAGTCCTTGCAAGTGGTAATATCTCAACATACTCTTTGTCAATATTTTGTATAAAATATTTGTAAATTTACCATATTATCTTTAAATTTACTTTTCAGTAAAAGAATATGTTTCTTTCATTAGAAGTTTACATTTTGAATGGAAAAAACAATGTCTGCATATTAAAAGAATTACTAAAAGGTATATTTACTTCTTTATAAGAATATGTCTCAACCAGAAAAATGTAACAAACTGCTTTACAATGCAGACAGATGCAGATTATTGAATAAAAAAACTGAAAACAATTTAAAAGTGCAAGAGGGGAGGGACACAGTTGAAATCGTTTTTATAGTATCACAAAATGAGATTAATTTGAAAGACTCAGAAAAATGTTAATTATTCAGATAAATGTAAGTTATTTTAATTCTACCTTTCAAGTTCAATTATCCACAAAATATCAGGTATTCCATTCATTTCCACAGGCATCTTAGAATATTGAATCAAAGAATTTCTGTTAGTTGTAACAGTTCGAATTTTTTTGACCTAAAGATTTTTAAAATAAACGCTTTATAACTTGAATAATATAAATAAACTTATTTTTAGTGACAATAAAATATATTTCACAGACTGTGAAACTAAGAAGTATTTATTTTAGCATGAATTTGTAACTATGATTTTCAAAATAAAAAGAGTGAAAATAAAAATTCTATTCTTTTACTGGTACAAAATATTACAGAAATTCATGATAAATAGTTATTTTAAAATACTTCTCATATTAGCAAATCCTTATTTGAATCTTACATTGACATAAATTTTACTGAATGTACATAAATCAATAAGACAATGAGATAAGCACTGTAAACACGAGTCAATAATCTTTGAGGTGTTGGAACCTAACCACAGGTTGCAACACATCAAATACGTAGCACAGATTGTTTAGTGTGACAGCAATGTATTCTAAAAGTCTTTTACCAACGGTTCTTTAGACTAAAATTTGACCATTATGCAGCAGCGCACAGTTACGAGATGTGTTAGTAATGACCATGTCCAGCGTTGATCACAACATAGGTAATGAAATTGGTATCAAAATTTCAACATAGGTATCAAAATTTGTTTTGGGTCAAGGGTAAAAGAAGCAATGCATGCTTTGTGAACATTCCACTCAGATGCAACTGACATATGAGTAGATATTGAATGAAGTATAACCGACTCAATCTGTTGTTCTGTAGTCTGTGTTGTGTCTCAGCTATCCATCATTGTGGTGTGAACAATATGCTTGTCATCGGAGCCTGAATAAGGCAGAAGCATACAGGGCAGTAGCACCAGGCCATCACATCAAAGAGGGTCCCAAATTGAGTAGAAGATTTTACAATGACACTCAAATAGAATTGTTTGCAAAATAAAAAGTTTGTTGCTATGAAGATGGGACCTCCAAACCTAGGCCCGAATTAAGCTAATGACCGAATTAAGTCAGACCCTGAATGTCATCACATACAGACTTGCAATAAGGTGTGTATGATCAATCCCTAGGCCCATTATTTCTTCTTGCATTCAGTGAATACAGAATAACATTATAGTTGCTTGGTTCTGTCAAACACAACCACCAATGTCTCTGAAGGATAATCCACAATCTAAGAAAGGCATTCTTCTTTCTTGGTCAAACTCAAAATCCAGCTCAATAGGAACTACAAATCATAGTTATACTGCTTAGGAAAAAAAATGTCATGCAATAAATTGGTAATATTTTCTCCCTTTATCCGCTTGCAGATGGCAATAAAGTCAACTATGTGTATATGCACTGCAATGTTAATAATTTATGTATCTAATCAGTGTAAACACAGGATGTAAATTTCACAAGACTTGCCTGTTTCTTTTAGAGTGTTGCATTTTAGGTGACTAGTAATGTAGTTGTTTCTATGAAAGATTTTGATTAGTAAAATGCATTGACATCAATATCTTTAGAGAACTTAAATTTTGAAAAGATGCTTAGTTAATCAATGCCAACAAATAGAATATTTTAAAATTACACTACTCATCCCGCACTTTTTTGTATCATTCGTTATTCTCTACTAATCCAAAAAGATATTAAAATAATCATAATTATAATACAAAACAAGAATCATAATCCTATTATAAAACAAATCATATTTCTATTATAAAACACGAAACAGTTGAAAATATATAGAAAAGTCCTTCATAATTCTAGATCATGCATCTACTTTTAAAATAGTAAAATATGCATTAAACAATATTTAGTTTCAGCATTTTTTTTCTTCAAAATTCTATATTGAAAGCTAGATAAAAATAAATTTATATAAAGATAAATAAAGGTTGGATAAGAAAAACACAACATGCATTCTAATAGGATCAACATGAATGATATAATTTCACTAAATCGATACTGTCATCTCATCCAGGAAAATATTTAATATTTTTCAATTAGCTCTAATACATTCTATCAAGGCAAAGTCCAAGACATGCATGATCAGAGATAGTATAAAGGATAAACAAATTATAAATAAAATGTCACAGTCATCAAACAGATTTTACTACTTTACTGCCAACAAAGTCTAAATTATGCATATATTGAATCAAAATATATTTTTATACATTTTTTATGAACTACAGGGTGGAAGAAACCATCTCATCAATCGAAAAGGGATTAATGTGCTGAAATAAGATTCTTACTGTTGAACATTTCTGACTATAATTGAAATAAGTTAATTAAAAATAAACTAAGATGAACAGTAAGCAATGTAATCTAAATTTATTTTAAATAAATAAAAAAGAGAAAATTTAAATGAAGTCTCATTAATGGTTTTACACAAATAATCAATGAAATATTTTTTAAATAAAAGCTCTAACATATCTAAATCATGTATACTGCTATGCAGTGCACTCATTATGCAATCTTAAACTTCATAGAAAATTAAGCTGTGCAAACCTGAAATGCTGAGCATTTGTATAATCAAGCATTTGAAATAAGTTATTTTTTCATGTAAATTTGACTTTTAAAAATATTTGTGTAAAACTCTTAATGGTCATAAGTGTACACTTAGAAATCACTATTGGAAAATACTATAAAAATATACACACACATATCTTACGAATATAATTGAAATAAATACAGTGACTAGGATATTGCTCATATACAATCAAGGAAATAATATTGCACTTGTGTACATAATTCTGCTTAGATATTTAGATGTCAATCTAAATCCCCAAGCAGATAATTTCACCTTCTTAATTCATTTAATTTCAGTCTAATATTATAAACTATATTTTCCTATTTAACACAAAAAATAATAGAAAGATTACCTTAGCAGTTCTGTTAAGTTCTTTGATTAAACAAGAATCCAAAATTTTGTCATTTTCATAGTATAAATGAGAGTGCCTACATGAAAACAGCAAAAAATATAAATAATTTTAATACATAAAAAATGATAATTAAATGTCAGTAATAATAAATCAAATAATCAGAAATTGTTTGGCTTCCCAGAGTTAACATAACAAGATGCAATGATGGAATTCTAGTATGCTTCTAAAAATAGGTTTATTAGAATAAGAAAATCTTTAAAAAATAAATTATTACATAAAGTGTTTTGTAAATGAAAATGTTTTACAGTAATAAATACTGACTTATTATAATGAACATGCAAACAACACAAGCAATGTATTTTAAACATAATTAGATAAAATACAAATGTTCTATACTATAATTACAAATTTAAAAGCACTTATTAGCAAAATCATTCAAGAATATTAATTTCAAAAAAGTATTTAATGCAATATTTTAAATATTTCAGTTAAAATATGCATTATTTATATAATAATTGAGAATTGCTTAAGGAAGAATTGTTTCCATTACATTTAGTAGAATCTAGATTTAAATAGCTAAACACATGATATTTTGTTTTCAGATATAAATTTTAATATTGACTTTATTTCGAAAATTTTAACATTGACTTACAATTATTAATTCTAATTGCTCATTTTATATCCAAAATACTAACAATATTTTAAACTTTTTTATGATGCATATCCTATGAAAAGACATCTAATGACATAACTTAAGCCTTGTGTCAGAAGTTAATTTTTTACTTCTGTAAAAGTTACAAGAATGTCAAGAATCATGTTTGTGTTTTTCTTTTTTACACAATAATTCAATAAATTACTATGTTCGTTGAGAAGAAAAATAACAGGAAGCTCACAACTAGAATAAAGGAAGATTTTTTAATATTTTTATTTTCTCTTTATTTTCAGGATTAGCTAAATGTTTAGTAATGAAATTGCTTTATATGTAAGGTTGTATAAGCACAGCAAACAGAAAAAGAAATTATTGCAGAAAATAACATACATATAGCAGACAGAAAAAGAAATGATTGCAACAAATAATGCATAAAAAAATTATAATTGCAACAAATATATAGGAAATTACTATTTTTGGGCTTAGACTTTTTTGAAATAAATAAAGACAAAATATTTATTAATTGCAATGCATTCAATTTTACCAAAAACATGTTATTATAGTTATAACATTAATGTTAAGCTATTGTGATTCAAATTCACATTTTATAGTAAAATAGTTTTTGATTTGAATTATTTGGAATGACGTGTTTAAGTTTCTTCCTTTCAAACATATTTTTTTAACAAATGTAATTTCAGTTTCAGTATGTAACAGTAATAGTGTTTTCATAAATTTGAAAAGCCAAATCTAGATACAATTCAAAAGTCTAATTTTATTATTAAAACTATTTATACAAAGATTAATGAAATATAACATATGCATTTAATAATATCTTTAATTTTTTAATAAAATAATTTTTAAAACTTGAATAGAATTTTGCGTTTTATATTCTCAACTTTTTAAATTGATATTTCTAAGAAAAAACAATTTTACTAAGAATCGATTTGTTTCATAATGTTTAGTAGAAATATACATAAGAG
Source organism: Latrodectus elegans (assembly GCA_030067965.1). Lineage (NCBI taxonomy): Eukaryota > Metazoa > Arthropoda > Arachnida > Araneae > Theridiidae > Latrodectus > Latrodectus elegans. Next base: position 106,757,305 of record CM057817.1, on the reverse strand, counting down.
TTTACAATTTGTTAACATTAACTTTTCTAATCCTACTAACCAGACAATCCTCATCAACTATTTAATTATTTTAATTAAGATTCTTATTTGCACTGCAGACAGTGATTATGCAGAAGTTTTGTCAAATCCAGTCCCAAAACAACAGCCGAATTTTAAAAATGCTTTAAAATAGACAACAATTCCAGATAACTATCATTGCTGTTTAGATATAAATTTTGCAACCAGCTTAATCTTAATCACATTGTAAACTAAATTTCCATAAAGTTCTTTGTATAAATTTAACAACTAGTGGCATGAAATTAGGAACATAAAAAAAATGGAAATTGTAAATTCAGTGAAGGTTATGAGGAATTATTATTTTATCACTATTTTTTGTGATTTTATAGTTATAGTTAGACATTTAAACATTCAGAATTTCAATACACAAGCTTATTAAATAAATTACAGTCAAACTGATTTTAGTTTATAACATGTATGTACTTCACATTGCATTTATAAAAATTTTCACCTGGAATAATCATTTATATTGAAGATATTAGACAGATTAACTGCAGAGCCATTTTTGGCATTTTACACATAGAATACCTTTATAATTATTGATACAAACTACTCTTAAAAAAATAAATAGTTATATTTATTATACAATATAGCCCACAGTAAATTAGAACGCTTTATTATAAATGATTTTTACATAAAATATTTTCAATGAACATACAAGTTAAGCTAAATGATATAGCAGAGTTTAAAATTATTGACTGAACTTCAAACATCTAGTAAACAATACAGGCAACTTTACATGATAAACATATGTTAATGAACCTTAAAAAATTTAATAAAGAAGAATAAAATTGAATTTATTGATACAAGCTATCAATCATACATAATGTTAAACTGTTTCTACTTAATAACCCATCAAAAAATTTTTTTTGGCGTTAAAGAATACTCTGTTAACTTTTGATGTTTTCATTAATTTATCATCCTTTAAATTGGAATTATTATTTAAAATACTTTTTATTTTATGAATGTATCAAATACAATAATTCAATGTTTCAGTCATACATTAATAAAGGAACAATGCAACTTCATTTAAATTTTTTTACCTTAAAATTACTGTTCATCTAATAATATTATATAGAGTGAGACTTGTAATATTAATGATGGTCAAAATGCAATTTCAAATTACATACCAGGCACCATACAATGTTCCAAATGGTATGCAAAACAAAATTAAGTACAAATTGAGATGTTTTAGCTAACTGTTGTTAAAAGAATACTTTTTGAATATGAAGTCTAATTTAATTGTAATATACAGTTTTAACATGGATTTTGAACCACTACAGATATTCACATTTAAGGTGAGAATCGAACCAAACTATTGACTTGAAAAGAGAAATGCAAACCATTCCACTTAGCAATAATGATGAAAAAGTACATAAAAGAATACACTGTCTATCAATAAGTATTTGGACACCTGTGATAGAAAAGAAAAACAAACTTTATTCAAAATCAATAGTTGGTAGAGCCTACACGAGAGGCAATTATGTTAACCCTCCAGGGCATATTTTTCACAGGTCTTTGCAATTAAAGCTAGTGGTATTGTCTTCCACTTGGCTTGGAGTATACATACAAGTTTTTTCACCGATTTTGGTTGGGTAGTACACCCCTTACTTCAGCGATCCAACTCATCCCAGAGGTTCTCTATAGGATTCAGGTCTGGGCAGGCCATGAATACGGATCAAGGATCCCAGTCCATACCAGGAGAAACACCCCAGACCATAATTCCACCTCCACCAAACTTGATTGTTGGCATAATACATTCGGGCAGGAGATGTTCCCCAGCTAGACCCTGCCATAAGAACGGTACAGGGTGAAATTTGAGTCATTGCTCCAAAGATCCTGTTTTAACTGATCTACTGTCAATTTTGATGTGCTTTGCACCACATTAACCGAGCAGTGCAGTTGGACTTGGTGATCAAAGGCTTATAGGTAGCAGTATGACCATGAAAACCAAGCAGATGTGCTTCCTTACAGATGGTATTCATTGAAACAATATTTCCTGATGAGGACCATTGGTTGGGTTCGATCATTTCGAATTTCTCTGGACAACACTCATCAGTCTTTATCTCCCAGTTTCGTTTCTCGGGGCACATTCGGACAATCATCACTCATCATCAACTTTTTAATCACATAGGCCAATATAAATTTTGGGTACTTCAGATCGCTAGATATATCCCCTAAGGATCAGCCACATTAGTGATATCCGATAATTATACCTTTCTCGAATTCAGAGAGCTCCAAACTGCAATGCATCTTGCATGTGATTAATGCCGATGCTGTTTTCTACATAATATATACTGGCAGAGGCTGTGACATACCTCAGGACCACTGATATCGTCATTTGCATAGATGTCCAAATACTTATTGGTAGACAGTGTACAATTATTCACAAGTGTCTGGCTTATAAGGTCCATTCATTTTTTTAATAGGTAAAATTTTTATTTTAGAGAAGTCATTGCTGAAAAAGCAACTAGAGTTTAAACAATTAATTTAAAATTATTAATTTTTGTCTAAACAGTTGTCCTGAAAGCTAGCCTGGTGTCAAAAGCAAGTAAGACACCTACATACTATTTACATTTATTTTTAATAGGAAGAGGATTCTTTAAAAAACAATACATACAAAAAATACTGAAGCTTAAAGTTTGTTAGTTTTCAATTTAAAATGAAAATATAAGAAAATATTTGAGGGACCAAAAAAAAAATTTAAATAATTTTTTTAACTATTGAACTTTTCTGAATATAATCCACAGCTGTGTATTATCCACAAGATTTTTTAAAAGTAATAGAAAAAAGGCATTTTTTCAGAGAATAATCTTTTAGATTATTTGTTGAACATGAAGTGCTGATAATGAAGTATCACATAAAATAAAAAAATACAAACAATTGTATAAACAAAACATTTACTATGAAAAATATCTTGTTGCAGCCTCTTTGGATACATCATATCCCCAAATATGATAAACTGAGATCAAATAGCTCTCTTAATCACCAAGAGCAATACTCCCAAGAAGAATCTATTAAAAATTTGGGAAGTTTTTTATAAATTTTTAAAATAAAGCTATAGATATTTCTAAAGCTGTAATGTCTTTGCTATTGCCTTCTTAACATCAAAAGTTCCTCAGGATCCAATGAACATGTACTCTGTCAAGGAACAATTTTTCTCAGATGGTACCCCTTAACTGGTAGCAGAGTAAAATCATGAGAAGTGGTTTGAGATACTGTGGAAACAATACAAAATAACCCAAGAAGTCCTTCACAGTCCCCAAGAAGTCCTCAACTGTTCAATTTCCAACAGAAAATACGATTCATCTGTTGGAAATTGGAATCACTTGTTGTGTGACCCCTCAACAAGTGTTTAATGGTTAATAAAGCAACTCTTTTATATCACATGTGGTTGGGAATTGCCAATTTGATCAGAAGTAGGTAGTCCAGAAATGATATAAGAATGTTCGGGAAGTTTCTGAAGACCTGATAATGAGAGAGGCAGAAAATATTTAAAGAGAAGAACCACCAGAGACTGGTAGTTTTGTCTACAATTTCCGCTTAGTTGCTGGACCTGAGAAGTCTCCAGGTGAGTCACCCTAAATCACTGACCAAAGATACTTGAAGAAGAATTCTTCCTGTAGCAAAGAAGACTGAGTAGCCAAAAAGCAAACTCTGTTGATGCCTAGCCAAATGTCCAGTGATCTCAGTTAATGTTCTTAGAATGGTACAACTTAATTCTTCTGAACCCTGAAAGTCAATCGAAGATTTTAATGAATAACCTGCATCGACCTTGTACATATTTATACCGATTTATAGATTATTGTAAATATTACTCAGAATACATCATAGATTGCGAATAAGTGTTAAATCCAGATCTTGCAAGTAAATGAGTCTGATTTCTTGATTGGTCCACCCTACCCTTTGCCTCAACTGTACCAGGTTGAATATGCTGCACAATTATACATACATGAAACATAAAATACAGTTATAAAATATTTGTTTTGTTAATATTTAAAAGAAAGTAAAAGATTATTTTCAAATTGTGGATTGGATACAATTTTCTATTATGCATGCTGTTTACCACCTCCCATCAGTACTTTCCTCTACAGTTTTGTCCAGCTGATTTCTCTGCAAATTTTAATTTAAAATCTTTAATATAACCAAGACATTTTCACTTCAACATGATAATATGTGAACTCAAATGTTTTCAGAGCTTAGCATTTCAGGTCAAAATGGAATGTGAAATGGCGAAAGATAATACTAGCTGTAATAGTTATCCGAGGTTCTGATATCATTCTTGAACATAATTGAACAAAACTTGTTACAGTTGAAATATGTCAATCGATCAGAAAGATTTTTCAGCTCTATCTGTAATGAAACATAAATGGAATTTTTTTTTCAGAACTTTATTGTGAGGTTTTTGAATGCAGAATGTTTTTATCAGATTATCCAGGCAGCATATAATATGCACACTTAAATTCAAATTATATACAGGAAAATACTGTACATACTAAAATTTAAATTGATTAAAAAAGAATTTCGAGTCAAAAACAACCATTCCAAGTGAAAATATTGCCGTTAACAATAATTGCAATATCCTAGTAATGCAAAAAAGCATACATATTACATAAACAAAACACTCACGAATGCAAGCCTGGAATATTTCCCCAGTAATATCGAGCCCGAGTTTGAGCAGAGACATATTTTGCATCTATTAATGAAGATTCACACTATAAAATAAAAAAAAAGATTGAAAAGTAAATATATGACTTAAAAAGTATCACTTGCACTAGATTTCACACAGTTACACTTAAATAATTTAATCAACAATTTTAAACACTTAAGCTTCTTCTGTAACTATCTGTCATATTGAATTTAGTTTTCAGATATAGGTTCTAGTTTCAGAAAAATTATGTTTTAGTTCTGATTAATAAGATTCTTTTGTATTTTCGATTTTTATAATTATTTGCTGTGACATCCAATTAACCTTTTCGTCCCGGCGGTACAACTGTTGTACCACGAAAACGAGTGTCTCAGAGGACGGCTGTGGTACAACAGTTGTACCATGGATTTTTTCCCCCTTTCAAGCGCCTGACTTTTTCCCGCTCAAGTTTCCTCGGGCAGTTGAGTGCGATTTAATTGCTGCTCTTTTGTGTGTGAAAGTCGTAAAATTTGGGGACTTCTTTGAGTGGAGAATTTTGGCGAAAAACGATATTATTGGCTCCTTTTTTTAAAAGGGAAGCATTTTCATCCTGACTTTAAAACAATTTTTTCATTACAATCAGTTACTTTTTTCGTCACTAGAAAAAATATTTTGATGGCTTCACGTCGTAAAGGATTGACTGATGAAGAAATTAAAAATTTATTGGAAGAATTAGAAGAAGAAAATTTTGCAGACAGTGATTCTGATTTCTGTGATGAATCTGAATGCAAGGATATTAGTTTTTTTGATGGCAATAATGATGCAAATTCCTCTGTATCATTTGATTTTGATTGACGTAAGGCAAAAGCAGATGATAATCCTATCATTTTTAAATTTACGGGAATTACGGTATTTCTGAGCGAATAAAGGATTTAGTTGAGGAGCACGAATTTTTTTTATTTATTTTTTTCAGAAGAAATTTTAAACTTTATTGCAGATGAAACAAATAGATATGCTTCCCAAATATTAGAGTTACATCCAGAAAGTATTAAAAGAAAACATGGGACAAAGTGGACTGATATTGATGTAGAAGAATTTAACAAAATCTTAGGACTTATTCTTTTAATGGGCCATATGGATAAAGATAACATCAAAGATTATTGGTCGACAGATGAATTGATTGAAACTCCTGTTTTTAGAAAAAATATGTCCTACGATAGGTTTTTTAATGTATTGATATTTTTACATTTTACAGACAATAAGAAAAAGCCAAAACTAGATGAATACGACAGATTATAGAAATTACGAAAGATTTTTGATTTTTTTAATAAATCTTTTAAGGAGCACTATAATCCGTCTGAAAAACTTGCAATTGATGAAGTCATTATAAAATTCAAATGAAGAGTGATATTCAAGCAATATATTCCTACTACACATACACACTATACAGAACTACACATATAAAGAATATTTTTATTTTTAATTGTATTAATGGTTTTTCTTTAATTACCAACTTCATATTTATGAGAGTCTGAGATTCTATATATTGTATTTTATGATTTTTAACTATCAGTAAATTGGTATGCTGCTTCTGCATTGGTTAACTATTTCTGAATTACATAATAAAACCTGGAAAATTAGCATTAGTGTCCTTACATTTTTAACAATTATAATCCCTGTAAATAGGACTATTTTTGGTCTAACCCTGACCAAAATTACTGGTTTTGAGATTGATATTTTAAAAGTTAAAATATTATAAGGGAATGTTAAAAGTTTCTCATAATAATTTACACTTGAGAAAGTATGTGTTAGGAAATTCCCAATTCAAAGATTTAAGAGTCTTCGAAACATTTTCATTAAGAAACGGTATTCATGTAATATAAGAGCTATTTTCACATTCTAGATTTTTAGATGGACTAATGAAATAAATTTTTTACAAAGAAATAGTTTTTATTTAGTGTTAGAAATATGCTCTTCAATGTGAAATATATTTTATTCATTAGTCCAATGCACTATTGAATAAAGAGTACTAAACATCACTTTTTTATGTACACAAATATCGGAATAGATGCTAGACATGTTTCTTGGTTTCTTCCTTTCGACGTACTGTTTATGGAAAATATCCCAGGAGCACATTGTATTTTTTAATCTCACAAAAAACATATAGGTAGAAATAAAATAAATATAAAAATGAAAATACTTTCAATCATAAATTGAGATGCGGTAGATATTTAAAAAAGTTGCCTTTTAGTTGTGTCAGTCTTTCTACGTAATTTTAATTTCTGTATAAAATTTAACTAATCACGGTTTTTATTTTTAAAAATAATTTAAGCATAGTTTTATAAAAGCTAAAAATACTAAAAAGAATTTATTCCCAATATAAAGCTAACGCTTTTTTGCTACGATTCTAATAAGAATTTTATAAAAATATTTTCTGAGACTAATACGAGTATATTTTGGAATGTATTATTTTTGAATGAACATTTTCAAATTCTCAGTTATTGAGAAATGAACCGAGTATTACAATTTATTGTATGACAAATATAATTTTATTAAACAATCAACCTAAATTCCACATATAAAGGAGAAACTCAAGACTCGTCTGGCTACCTTCATTGTGCAAAACGTTTTATACTTAGCTGCAGAAACATGCAGAAAGAAAAATTCCATTTTAAGCTTTTTCCTTAAAATGAAGGATATAAAAGCATATATTTTAATCCATTCAATATAGAAATTTGTTATAAATAGAAATACTTAAATCAAAAGAAAATTGAAACCATTTCTGTATTTAACACACAGATTACTTTTAATCTTTTTTAAATGCAACTCCAGCAATTTGCTTGTATTTACTCATAAAAGGAAATATTTGTTAAAAATATCTTTATTTATTTACATATTTTAATATTAGGCAGGTTGTTTTTAGGAATGTTTTTGAAATATTCAGTTAGTTTATTGTTTATCAGTTTTTATTATAACTAATTACAAATTCATTAAAGAAGTTTGTAATTATTTTAAATAATTATTTCTGAAAATTCTCTATAATAAATTAATATACACCATATTGTTTTCAAAACAGACTAAGTTTGTTTAACAAATGCATGTATATAATCTTCAAATTTTTATAAGATTTCTTAATGTGGTATATAAAACAACGATTAGAAAAAAATCGATAGCTTGTCGATAAGTACAGTATTTATGGTAAACGCATTTACATTTTCATTAGAATTACGGCAGACCTAGCGCGGCGTATCTCCCTCAAAAGTTAAAGATTCGTCATTGTGAAACCTGGGGCACTTAAATGGGAGGAAAATGACCCTCTCCTTTCGGTCAAGGGGGTAGGAAATGTCATCTTCTCGCGCCGTCCTAGGAGCAGTTTTTTGAAACGATGACGCCGGACTCAAAAGGTTAAAAAGCATTTCAGTAAATTATGTTTACTTAATATTCTTCAGTAGTCACTTTTATAATGGATGTAAGACATTCATTATACTTATTTTTAAAACTACTTATTTCCAATAAAATTTAGAAAAAGTCAACATAAACAACATAAACATGATAAAATATTTTTTTTATTTACAGAAACACAGTAAATGAAAAATTGATTTATAGTGGCTGAAGAAATTTTTTATTAAAATAAGTAATAATGAAATTTAAACAAAAAATAATTTTTAGCTGCTACAAATACATTTCAAATATTTTGAATAAAATTAAGGAAAAATTATAAACTAAAATATATGTACTAAAATTATAAACTAAAATATATGCACAAGATGTTAATGAATTATTAATTAAAGACTATTTTTCATTACTATTATTTCAAATTTGAAGAAAATTATTATTTTATTATATTAGGATAAAGTAATAGATTTTAAACTACCATTTATTAAAATCAGTGTAAGATTTATTTATATGTCAAGAAAAACTGGAAATCCCCTTTTCACCAATTAATACAAACTTCGTAAGTAATAAGCAAGTAGTGTATCTTCATTCTTATCTTAGGCTCAAAATAATTTTAAAGCATTATCATGATGATAGTTTTTTCCTATTCTTTGATACAAAATTTTGTCACTACAATAATTTATCGAATCACATAATTTTATTTTTATAAAATGAATTTTCTCTTTGAACTTATATGATATACTACTAGAAAGAAATTAACTGCAGTACATGTAGAAGCTAGTATTTTTATAAATTTCCATTTCAAAAGAAATCGACTGGAATAAGTATTTTAAACATGAATTTAAACTGATGAAGTGCAGAAACATGTAAATTACAAAATATTTTATAAATACCTTACACTTTAAAATAATTAACACTTTAAGAAATACACTGCCATTCATTTGTTATTTTTAATAGATTTAATGAAGTTTCACAGAAAAGATGCTTAAAAGAATATTAAATTATGTATTTATAGTTAAATATCTGTAATAAATACTGATAGCTTTTATTTAAAAGTAATAGAGAATACACTGGGAGTATTTATTTAAAGATGAAACTTCTATAAGAAAAATAAAATATACGCCACAATTTTGAATTTTATAATTACTATAGATTATAAGGAACATTTTATATACATCCACATCACGATATAATAATTTTGTTAACTAAAACTCCTGAAATTACTTTTCACCTACGTTTTAAATTAATTTAAATAAAAAGTGAAAATAGTTTTATCCTATGAAATTCAGTGAAAATGTTTTTTCTATTCTAAGTTTGTGATTCATCTATTTGAAAAAGATTTTCATTTCTCATAAGAAATAACTTAATTCGAATAGCAATGAAGGGAAATATAAAACTGCTCTGCATCTTCTGAAAAAATTCTTTTCAGTTTTTATTTTATTTTTAATTGAGAAAACTTGTCTTACTTCTATTTAAACATGTTAAGCAATGTAAAAATTAGAACAGAAGTAACAAAGGAATCAATAATGTGATGAAGCACACATTTTTTTCCAACACACAGCTAACAGGATGATGTAGTAGAATGAACATATATAATATAATACATCTATGGAAATGATGTTTGATTGCTTATTTCTGCTAGAAAATGGGTTATTAAAACTTAAGTGATTTTGGAAATAGGGCTACAGTCAACAAAGGAAAGGTAGAACACAACATATCAGCAGTAATGAAGAAATCTGAGGTAGTGATGAGATTAGGATTTACAACACTTTTATGAGTACATTAAATATATTGACAATTCATTGAAATGACAAATCTCAGACAGCTGTGCAGTCAAAATACACTTTAAAAGAAAATGCTTCTTCACAACCAACAAGAATTCTTAGTCAAAATTGGACACCTCACACATAATGAACTTACAGATCTCAAAGTTGAGAGATCAATTGTTATCATGCAAACTGTTCAGGGGGTCATCATAGATGTGTTTTAGAAGCCCAAGGCCTACACATGTACTATTGTTGACTACACAACATAAGGCTTTACAATTCACTAAGCCTCACCAATGTAGGCATATCAAATGTTAATGACAGGAAACACATTGCTAGTCAGATGAATCTCTTACAATTGTTTCGTGCTGATGCATATATTAGGATATGATATGGTTTAGTTTGTTGCTCAACAGTTATCTTTAGTACACAAGGGATAATAAGATGGACCTTACAATTTAAAGTGCATTCTGACCCACTATAAACACTCATACCCAAGGTGGGATTTGAACCCACAAACTGTTGAATTGAAAGTCAGAGTGATAACTGTTTGGCTGCCAGCTCAGAACATTGGGATATGATGACTATTAAAGCTTATCAAACTTCCATAATGATACGGCACATATGTAGCTATCATAACATGAATTATGCATACAGACTAATATGGTAAAGTGATATAAGCACAAACATCCACCTGGCCAGTTATATCCAATCAAGTCCATAGTTCTAGATTTGACAAATCCAGCAGGACAGTGGGACATGCCAAATGTCGAGAATTGTTTCAGAATGCCTTCAAAAACCCTTTCCTAATTTTAGGCAGTATCACTGGCCAACTAAATCCCCAAATATGAACATCTAGAATGCAATTTAACATTATTTAATTCTTTTTTTTTTAGAAAATATTTCTGTCACCTCAACAGTTCAATAGATTTATGGATTTCCATGCAAGTTTCTTGGTGTAAATTGTTTTCATGCCTTCAGATATAAATCAATTTAATCCCAAGTTAAATTAGAACACTTCTGTGTTGGTGGGTCAGTACAAATCACATTAAGAATTTAGCACTGTATTCGTTAAGAATGCCAGTTTTTCTGATATTTAAGTGCATTATTAAATATTTGATTGTAATAGCATTAAATAAATATTTGATTGTAATACGCAAGCTGTTAGCTTACAGAAACTATTTTTTACATTTTTTAATTACTAAGATAAAATAAAAATGGTAAAATATGAAATATTTTATACAACTGCAAACATTTATATACTATTAATATATTTTTCGTGGAGAATTTTTTTGTTACTGAAGAAGCCAAAGGAATTTTCAAGTTTAGTCCTTTGAAAGATATGTATCAAAATTATCTGTTTATTTTCTTAAATACTTCATCAAACTCAAGTTCCCAATCAACATTTAGATCTAACATGTGTGGCTATGTGAATTTTTTCAAAACTTTAATCTATACTTGCGAGAACTTTAACCCCTTAAGCGGCTATCCCGAGTTAACTCTGGCAAATATTTCTGTGCGTTTTCCTGATATCCCAAGCCCCTAGGTAGGAACAACTGGCTTCACTGCAATGCTTTAAATTCAACCCCCCAAATTGATGGATTGCTGTGAATTTATGGCTTCGGAATTAATTTACTGAACGGTTATGGTTGATTTAACTAATGTGAGCGATAATCGAAAGTATTTCCAGAATGCAACAGCTTACGAATAACGTTTTACTCTTTTCTATATTTATTCACATTTAGATTTTCATAGTTGAAGACTCTCTAATTATAGCAATTTATATACAATGTGTATAGTACTAATTTTCATTATATTTTTATCAAGTTTTTAAATTATTAACAATTTTTAGTTTCTGTGTATAAAACATATTATATATATATTGTTCATAACTTAATCGGAAAGTGGACAATATGAGATTATATTGATATGTCACTTCACGTTAAGGTTAAAATATGAAAGGAATCTATACAATTTAAATATTCAAAAAAATAAAATTTTAAAAAGTTAAAAACACTTTCTTAAAAGTTGGAATGGATAAAATAAGTAATAAATTGAATGTTATTTTTTAAACATTTAAATGAATTTAGTATTTTAAACTAGATTGTAACGATTTTTGTACATAGCTCTTTCACATTTTATAGTTACTGTTTATTAAAATTAGATTATATATTTCGTTTTGTGGATATTTAATCCTTGTAATCTCTCAGATTTTAACTAATTTCACAGTGAAACTAATTTTAACTTATAAATTGAATAACTTGTTTCTAGAGTTATCATTTTAAATGCTTATATATTTTAAATGATAGACAAAAAAATCGGAAATCTTAGTTGTACAAAATAAGTGTTTATGTAAATAAAATAATAAAGCTTAAAACATTTTCTGTTGAATGTAAAAAAATAATATTATAAAACGAACTAAATTCTCTCACACTGGATTTTAAATGTAAAACTTTAAATGTTATAATAAATTTGAACATTTAACTATATTTAAGGTACTTAAATTTTTAATAATGAAATTATTTCCATAGAAAAACATTTAAGGCATTATTTCATGAGATACATATACATTTAATAATAAAATGTAAATAATGCTTAAATATTAGTATGATGCATACCCTTACTGAAGACACTTAGAAATATGTTATTTTATACATCTGATATATGAAAATATTTGCACAAATATATGTTATAATTATATTTTGAAAGTTTATTACTTTTTATATTTATTTATAAAAACAATTAATTATATGAAAATAAACTGAGGGATATAAAACTCAGTCAAAGCATAAATCTTAACATCATGAAATTATTTTTAATTCTATTTCGTAACATCTTGCTTCAAAAACTATCATTTAACTTTTACCTATTTGGCTAAGATAATTCGGGCTACTAATGTAGTATTAAAATTAAATGTTTTGATACCTGTAAAATTTGGGAAACTAATCTTAAAACATATATGTTTTGCTTTGTTTCACTTTCTATAATTTAATAATGGAATAAAAGAATGTGATAAGTTTTTACCTTATTTTTAAAAAAGTTAAAGAAAGCAGTTAAAAATTACTTAGACTTTTTAATAAATATTTTATAAATGTCTATTTACACATGAATATAAAACATAAGTTTTCAGTAACACAGAACACAATGAGTCCATTAATATTATATAAATCTCAATTAACAATGATTTTAGTAATATTGGACTTAAAAACAATATTCAAAAATGGATTGTATATATTATGACTCATAGTAACAATACATGAGCAAAAAGGAATTTATTTTTTACTTTTTACACACAATTTAATTATTACAAAAAGTGTCTCATCCTTTATAAATATTATTTCATGTATTTTTAATAATAATGTATATATATCTAAAAATAATTTCAGGACTTACCATTAAATGTTGGGAAACAGTGTTTTTGTCTTCTTGGGACATAGCAGCAACATTCTCATACAAGAAAAACACATATTTACCTTTATTAAACCGTCTGACAGTTTGAAGAACATAAACAAAATCGAAAAACAAACGCCCAGTTCCAGTATTATCTAAAAGATGAAGAAAACACAATTACACCAATTGAAAAATACAATGCATTTTGTGCAATTTATTTAAATAAGTATTTTTTGAAAAAAATCTAAATACAATAATTTCATTCAATAAGAGAAATCATAATCAAATTAAAATCCCAATAAACTATGTGGTAATGAATCACCATTTGTAAGGAAACAAATTAAGTCATGTGTGTAGCTATTTAAAGAACTCTGATGTTCACAACTGATTCATATTCATGGTTTTTTAAATTTTTCTTCCTGAAATTTGTTAATACTAAATTAAGTAATATAAGCAATATTTAATAAGAGAAAAATATCAAGGTATCAGTACAATAAAGAAAAATTTTAAAAATCTTTCACAGGTTATTTTGGTAAAAAATATCAATGGAATTATATAACAATTGTTCAGATAACATTTTTGGTGTAGACTCAAAAACCATAAAATAAATATATTACTATAAAATCAGATCTACAATTTATTATGGAAACAAAATATTTGCTAACATTTATATACAAAACAAACACACAAATGGGAGTTCAAGTTATATTTCTTTTGTGAACAATTCAATTAATAAAATTAATTTAATCATGATACAGAAATGATAATTTATTTAGCTATTCAGATTTGTACTTCATGATTTATTCATGACTTTCAAAATATGTTGCCTGCATGAGGAATTAGGTAATGTAAGAAAATGTTCAAATCACATTTTCCACAAAATAGATGTATTTGTAGTATATTTTTCTCTTTAGGTATGTCAGTATAAGTGAACGTTTAAAGACAGTCTAGCAATGTATCAATATCAACTTAAAAAAACTAAAAGATATAGTTACTTAAAAAAAGTTTTTGGGTTTTCAGGATTAACAAAACATAATGAATTGTTTTTAGAGGATACTCATGCACACACACATATAGAGAGAGTTACAGTACATTTGAAAACTTTATGTCAGAAGTATAAAGGTAGGTAGAGGAGGTATAAATAAGCAGATTTTGTATAGGGATATGGATATAGAAATCTAGCTCTGACACGTTAGGTCGTATAAACATCTGAAAAAAAAGCAACAATTTATTTATCTAAGAATTAACAACTGCTTGAAAGAACAACAGTGATATGAAAATCAAGTGGTGCATGGAATTTCTCACATTAGGAAAACCTTAAGAAATGGTACATACAATTCTGGCCGCAATGGGCAATTGGCAAAAGAATTCATCTACAGATGTAATAAGAGTATCATACACAAGCTTCTTATTACTTATACCACTACTAGAATTCAACACTACCTTTCACTTCAGCTATCAAATCTGGAAGCATAAATTATCCACTGCAGATAACTTGTCAAGACATTTGAATATTCAAAAATATGAGAGATTCTTACGGTGAAATCGTTAACTATATATCCATAGAGAAACACCCCATTTCTTTACACAGGTTCATACATGAAATGCATGTAATGACACTTAATGGTGGGAAATCACATTCCTTCTTATGGAATTTCTACACCAACATTCTCATGAAATCTACATATTTAGTATTAATCCACCTGCTTTACATTTTTAATATATAGGTTTGAATTACTCCATATATCAACAAAAATAAATCAAAAACCATACAACACTTTACAAAAAATTATGTACATTATTAATATTATAAGCACATAAATATAAAAAAACATCTAAATAAATTTCAATGGTAGTTACAATGTATATACCAATACATTTGATTTTAATTCATGAAAAGAATCGCCAAAGTTAACTCTGGATTAATACCTAGTATGAAAATGGGGTAAAAGGAGATGTCATGCTGAAAATTTCAATGATATACAGTATGACAAGTCCTTTTACATAGGAAATTTTAATGATAAAATTGAAGTTGGTAGTTGGTCAGTAGGTTAATTTATTCCTCTGATGTTTAATTTTTACACACAAGAAATAATTCAATAGGGGAACTTCAGGAAAAGATCAATAATTTAGATTTATCTAATGTTAAGTGTTTAATAATATTTAGTGAATATAATAAGAAAAATAAGTTTGTCTACATATATTTTTAAAATGTATCAGAATTTAAAAGTCAAAGAGTCATTGATTCCATTTATTTCAAAGAAGTGTGTTTATAAATAACTATGTTATTAAATTTCAAATAATCCTTTAGAATTTTGTAAAGTTATGTCAACAAAAGGTATATTCATTAAATTTGTAAATTGCATTTTCGTTCAGTTGTAGAAACAATATTCAACAAAGCATATGTTGAAATAAAACTGAATAATGCTGGGACTTCATTATTTCAGAAAAGGCATAAGAATGTTTTTGTGGAAGTGAAGTTTAGTAATTTAATTAAAACACTATACAATGACATTTTTACTCATATCTTTTTTTTTATTATTCCATAACAAGGTTTACTGGCAAATTAAATATTTTATAATATTTAATTTTTTTATAATCAAAATTGTAATTTTAATCACTAATTTTTGTCCTGTGCCCTTTTAAATTGTTTTATAAGTTGCAAAGCGTATTTACATTTAGAATCAGTCACAGCAAATAAACTGGAAAATATTCTTTCAATCTGTTTTTTAAAAAAGTCTTAAGATTTCAAGTTTTCCAATAAGAAATAAAGTAGTCTCAACACAATAGCACAAATTCAACAAATAGTTAATTCTTAACCATGCTCGTTGAAATATTGTCTAAAATCTTGTTTTTATGTTTGCAAAATTATTTTAATAATTAACTTCCATTTGCATGAATTATTTTCAGTAGCATATTAAATTGCTAACAATAATTTTAAATGAAGAAATTTTTAAAACATTTCTTTACAAATATATGATACAATATATTAATAATTACATCATACTATAGAACACAGTAAAAAAAGAAAATTCATTGTATCTATTTTCCATGGGGTTCATGAATTAATAAAAATTACAACTATCTTCATTAACAATAATAATCTGGAGAATTAATTATACTGCACAATAAATATTTAATAATAAAGCTAATTGATTAATTACTTCATCACTTCACATTTTTCTCATTCTACATTTAAAAAAGTCATTAAGGCAATCTTATCCCAGAGTTGATCTAAAAAATGTCAGCATTAATTTTAATTTACAAAAGAATGTTCAAAACTAGCAATTGATATTGTAATAGGACGATTGTAAGCATGATTCTCATATATGGAAAAAAATCTTTACCGTACGAGATATGAAGGTAAATAGTTTCATTATAGTTTAGGTTTGATTTCTTTAAGCCTTTCAGGCACAGTACCCTTTAAAGTTGAAATATTAACAAACAAATTTGTAGGTTGTCTATTCAGGCCTTTAAGAGTATACAGTGAAAATTTTGTAAAGATTGCCTTTACCATTTCGATTTTGTGGGTGTTCTATCATATGGATCACTGCACTGTAAGGGTAGTAAAAAGGGAACATTGTATGACAAACATATACAGGTAAATGTATTTGCATATAAATGAAAAAACAATGCATTACACCTGTGTAGCAGATTTAGCGTGGTCCAGAGTGCAACACAAGGAAGCCTGCTACTCTACACCAAAAATAAAAAATAAATAAATAAAACAGAATAAAGATTTTTCTACAATTTTTTTAGTTATCCAACTAAAGTTTTGGGGCTACATAGAGAAGCCTGGTTAAAATAAGTCATCACCATCATTTTTGGCACCCAACACAACATTATCAGACTGAGATTGATCAAGTGTAGTTTAGGTACATATTTCTCAGTATCACTATCACTACTCATATGTTTTGATTCACTAAAAGAGGGCACGTTTTGAAGCATTTTCATTGCTTCAGAAGGACTAAGACTTGTAAATGCCATTTATTTACAATTAACAAATTTAAAATATTTAACTAGAAATTAAAATTACATTTGCAAAAAATAAACTAAAAACATGTAAATTCAAATATATATATATATATATATATATATATATATATATATATATATACATACAATATTATAAAATGAATAGCAGTGAAAAGGAAAATCAAGAGCATAAAAATAATGCTTCTTTAACTAGATAGGATTCGAACAACTGTAATAATCCTATATCACACTATGCTTCTCAATTCAAAAGCCCAAAAAGGGGTGTAGAAATATTACCTATACAGATAATCCTTCTTTGCAAATTCCTCATCATTAGTTTATTCCACCCCAAAAGAGAGAAAAAATAGTAAAAAATAAACACAGCTGTTTCCCTCGTCATTGAGTTCAAGGCTAATCGCACTCTGAATCGCATAAAGGAAAAGTGTCGTTGCTGCGCAGTGTTCCAGGTGATGGAACACTTTGTTTAAGCAGGCAATTCTGCATATATTTTAGGAAAAAAATTAAAGTAATATAGAATAAATAGTTGAAGGTACAAGCAACATAACACACAGATTTATTTTCATACAATTATTTTTGCATAAGAAATAAAATTCGGAAATATTCTTTCAAAATAAAGGGATTTAAATAATTTGTTATAATTGAAAATTATTGATCGTTTTGTGTAGTGCTGCCATTTATTATCAAGAAAGAAAGTTTAAAGAGCATTTTAAGTCAAATTTCACTTATTTATCGCTAAATGCAACGATTTGGCAAAAAATTGAAGTTTGCATTCCATCACCTGAAACACTGAACCGCAAAGGGTTAAAAGAAACTATCTACTTATATATAATAAAATTAAAAGAAAAATTCTCAGCCAAACAGTGTATTCTTTTAGTTTTTTCAAGTGACACACTGAATATTATTTTTTTAAATTTTCAATGATTCACATCAAATCATTTCATTCCTTTTTCAAATTATCAACAGGAATTAAAGTCTAAACTGTTAGTCTAGGTCTAATAAGGCATCATGTGCAAAAAAATGACCATAATTGAGGGACAAACAAACCAAATTACAAATAATCAGGTAAGAAAAAAGAAATGTTAACATTCATATCTCATGATTTTACTTAGAGGAAGTTCTCTCAGTCAGATACTTTATCAATGAAAAAATTCTATTTATTTTAATTGTTGAATAAAACTATTTCTTAAGATCTTGAATATATTTCTTTATTAAAGTTAGAAGTTATTTTTATTAAAATTTGAGCTCAGTTTTATTCTGAATTGCTTTACACATACTTTTCCTTTTCAGTAACTCAATTTATAACTTGCAAAATATTTCTATTTTTTTTTTTAATTTTTTACAAAACAAAATGATTACACCTGATTTCATTATATTCCTCTAGAATTATTTAAGTTAATATATTATACAAATTGAAATAATAAAAAATTATGTTTACAAGGACAGAATGTTTAAAATGAACAAAATGATATAATTTTATTGTTAATATAGAAATATAAAAGATAGATTTTCGTTGATAGCAAACTATTCCAGCTGCAACCTTGCCCTTCTCCTTCGCAACTACCTTCCTCTTCTATGTTTGATTTTCCCAAGTTATTTCTCAACATGACACAATAACCATTAAATTTGAAATGCATTTTCGGGAATAAAAGATTCAATCACTATCGAACTTGTATCCAAGGTTTGATAGACCCCACTGAAAATAATCAATGGTGAGTTTTTCAATATTACAACTGCAAATATTTTATCTATTAGAAATTTTCAGCAATATTCTCTTAATCTTTCACTAAGCAGAAATAAAAATGTTAAAAAGGGTTCACTCTAGTAATTGATAATTTATATTTTTTATAAGGCAATACAATAGAAAATATTATTTAAACATTCAAATAAAATTACATGTAAAATTGTGTGTGAGTGTGCATGTGTATATGATAAAACTAAATACTTGATGACTTTTTCATATAATATTTACTTCATCACTTTGATTAATATATCTGTAAATAATATGTTCAAATAAATAAATATTCTCAAATACACATTTTCATCATATACAGATAATTATTTCATATATATATACATATTTATTAAGCATATTTTAATATTTCTTCATATTTTATTTCATCTAATTCTTTATATACTTTAATTATTTCATATTAACCAATAGTTTATAATCTATTTATTAAAATTTAATTCCTGCATGTAACAATTGTTATTTCAACTATAAAACCTAACTTTAACCATGTCCGTATTATTGCTCTTTACATAAAAAATAAAATTTTCATTGCGTTTAGCTTGCTGTGTTTTTGTCTCTTGTATAGTGAAGTTTAATTAAACCATTTTGTATAAAAATTAATAGTAATTTTAAAACTATTGTCAAATACAGCTTTGCAATTGAGGAATCTCTTATGCTCCCGGGATCACCTATTAAATTGAAAAAATTAAAACTTATCACAAGGAAAAAATGTCAAAGCAACCGCCAAGAGAGAGAGTTTCAGTTTAATTTAGGGATAGACTCGTAATATTTTGTCTTTTTACAGACTACCTTCATCTTTCTGATTATCGATTGGAAACGAAGTTCTAGAGATGAAACTGACTGTATTTTAAGTGAAAAGCAAATTAAAATGAACGATGTGCATACCTAGAACCGCTATACTCACATTACTTCTATTTGTATTGGATTAAAGCATTTTATTATTGAAAAAGCTAATAATTTTTTTTTCACTTTTATTCAAAAATGTATTTTTGAAAAATGCAATATAATTTTACTATCAGAACAAACTTTATATAATTTTAGCATATGTTTTTTATCGCTCTATTTATAAAATTCTAATCTGGTTTTTTCAATTAACCAGTATTTTATACTAGAATTTAATTTGTATTTTATTATAGAAGTATAAAGCTGTGTTAATACTTCTAATAAACAGAGTGATAGAATAGTGGATGTTAAAGTAATTTTCCAACCGCCTTTCCATTCAGAAACTCCTAAAAATTATAATGTAAATGCAAGGGCTTTTCTTTTTAATTATTTAATATCTGCTTATATAGTGTAATGATAGTAAATTTATTTACAAACATTTTAATGAATATTATTAATCACTTGTAGCATCATTTTTAAGATTTTTTCACAATAAGTTTTTATTTGAATTTTAGACAAATATCTGAAACAGTTCAACTTAAGATTTTTATAATAAATTTGTTCTTAAATTTTCTAATATAATTTTTGTAAATTATTATTTATGAACTAGTCTAAAATAATAAATACTTCTTGACAAATATTTAGCTGATATAATTTCTTTTGATGACAACTGGTTACCAGCATAAATTGGTAAAGTGGATATTATTTTTAAATGTATTATATATAAAACATTTTCATATTTAATCATATTAAAAATTTATTCATTATAGATGAATAAAATATTTTAAGTAGCATTTAAATTGATATTCATGATATCAGAACTGAAGCCTTGTAACAGTGATGAATTACTTAACAAAACAATATTCTCATGTGTACATCTTACCATATAAACCTTTTCGGTTAGGATTTACTAATGACAGATCATTACAAGGTGAGCCTCCAATGACTAAATCAACAGGACAAATTGATGCAATCTGAAAAGTATGCAAGTAATTTTTTAAAAAAACCTAGGATTCAATTAGAAATGTAAATCAAAGTAATATTTAGTTCTTTAAAATAGAATTGTATAAATTTTGTTATGCAATTAGGTCATTTTTTTGCATTTATTTACAGCAAAAATAAAATTGGACCATAAAAATAGGAAACATCAAGCTAATGAAATTAATGGAAAGTTTACATATTTTTTTCAGAATATTTTAATAACCATAAATAACTTTTCTAAATTACATTAAAAGAAACTAAATAAATTTTTGTAAAAATAAAGTTTTCAGTGTAATTTATCAATATGCAATCAATTAAATTATCGTAATTAAGAGCAGAAATATTTCTGCTGCAAAAAAACTTTAAAAGAGTTTGAGTAAAACTCAATATTTAACTGACATTCTTATTACTATAAGACAAAATTTGTTAAGGTAAATTAAAATAGAACAAAAGTTTTCACAAGCATGTTATATATAGTTAAAAGTATTTCATGATTATTCTTTGAATATAAGAGTAAAATTAAATATCTAAACATTAAGTTTTAAAATGTTAATATAAACAAGATTATGTGGAACAGGTTCATACTTTAAAGATGCATTTTTTAAAACTTGTGTTTCAAAAGTTAAGTAACTTCCTCAAAATTAAATATAATAGCCAATTAAAAGTAAATTTTTAAAAATATTATGATTGTTTTTCCTTCAGGAAGATTGACATGAGTCCTGACATTGGATCCTTGAAAAGTTGACATGAGCATATATGTGGAAAAACTTTTAAATATGCTAGCATAGAATTATAGGAGCTTAAAAACAGATCTTCTTAAAACATAGCTAGGAAAAATATAAACTAATTGAAGAAATTAAATATAACTTAATTTCTCGGCGTAAAACCATCACAGAAGTATTCAATTAATAGGAAATATGTTTTCATTAAATGTAAATGCAAAACACCACATAAAATAAAAAATTGAAGAAATTAATGTTTTCTTATAGGATGTTATTTAAAATACATCCATGGTGAAAATTATTTTACTACCAAGAAAGAAATTTTTAATATGAAAATTTTTTTAAAATGAGTTTTGTATGTGATTTGGTATCATACAAATAAATACAGAATATTAAATAAGAAGTAAAACATTTTAGTACCTCTTGTTCTGATAAACATGAAATATCACCCAAATATACAATAGAGGTTCCATGGTGAAATTTAGAGACACTAAGGCAAGCTTCATCTATCTCAGAAGCATAATATTGATCTATTTTAATACCTATCTTTTCTAAGGCAAGTTTACCTATGTAATACAAACACATATTAAAGATAGTCTAATAAATTTTAAAACATAAATTGCAAAACGAAAAAAATAGATGAAGTTAAGTAAAATTTTGAAAAATATAAAAAAAATCAAACTTTTTCTATAAATGAAATGCATTTCTCTTACATTATAAAAGTTCAGTTAGAAAGCAAACTGATTGTTTTACTGCAAACTGACTGAAATATAACTATTGTTTACTTCATCAAACAGCAGTCACATTTTACACTTAAGCTCATTTGACTAAAACACACAGGTCAGCGTAGACTTCAAACCATAAAATCAATAGCTTAGATGGCAGTCAAACCAAAAGCTGTTGAACAGAACGGTAAACATTAACTACATTCACTTCCAAAAGTTAAGCACTGAGAAGAAAATGCTAATTTCTTGAAGCCAATCAGAATTGAAAAGGATGCAAATCGCTGCAGAGGTAGATGGAAGTATGCAAATGTTAGGTAAAAGCCAATCATGCTTTCATGTCAAGAAATATACAAAAAGATCAGTCTTATACCAGCTTTATGAAGGGTTACAGAAATTGATTGTAAGAGCTGATAGAAGGTATTTAAAACTTTCGAACAATTTGTTTTCAAGACATGTGTTTCTATTGACTTCCAGAAGACAAAAGGAAGATTTTGAGCGCTGGCATGTTGTGGGGTGCATTGAAGTAGGACAGTCGATCTCAGATGTTGCTCTTTTCTTTGGCATTCATCATTCTGTAATTCCATGTTTATGAAAACAATTCCAAACCACACAAACAGTTGTCCGAAGGCCCGTAGCTATTTGAACAAGGGTTACAAACACCATAGAAGATCGATAGATTGCAATTTTAGCCACGCAGAATCGCAGAGCGATCTCCACTCCTGACATCTAAGATTACAGCATCCATTGGTAAGGTAATATCTTCAGCTACTGTAGGCCAAACATTACATGTGAGTGGACTGTATGTACGAGTACCTCGAGTTTGTGTTTGTCTATCCGCCAAATCAAGAGGAGCACGATTAAAGTGGTGCCGGGAACACATCAAGTGGATTGTGTCTGACTAGGGCAATGTCATGTTTACTGATGAGTCAAGATATGCTCTGGAACCAGATGGCAAGCGTATAAGGATATGGGGTGAACAAGGAACACAAATCAGCCCCAAACATCACGCATTCCGAGACGGAAGCATTATGGTGTGGGCAGGGATTTCATTAGGATACCACACTGACCTACACATCTTTAAACAGGGTTCTGTGACAGTTGTCCAGTATCGAGATGAAGTCCTAGAACCCAATTGTGAGACTGTACGCTGGAGCAGTTGGCCCTACTTTTGTTTTAATGGACAATAATGCACATCCTCATAGAATTGACATCGTAGATGACTACCTAGAGAGTGAAGGAATTGCACGTACGGCATGGCCAGCATATTTGCCCGACCATAATTAAATTAAAAAATCTTTGGGATGCTCTCGGTCATGCTGTATCTTTACGTTTTCCACCTCCAGCCACTCTTATTGAGTTGTAAACTGCTCTACAAGAAGAATGGCTATTGTTTACTTCTGCGGTGGTTGACCACCTATTTAATCCAAAGCAGGGTCACTAGGTGTAAACTTAGTATACAGATGAGAGGAGATCACATACCCTATTAATGTCCATTTTATGCTGTTTAGGTATTTCATTTTATGCTGTTTATTTTCACGTTATACATAATTCTGTTTAAATCTCCAGTATGTTATTATCTGATAACTTATAAAAATGTAATATTGTTTTCATTTCTGTATTGATTTTATTTTATGCATAAATATATATGCTACTTTCCTGCTGAATTTTGTGTCAATCAAAGCAGTATTTTTTTTTTTTTTTTTTTTTTTAAGTTAACATCTTTGTGCTTAATTTTTTGAAGTGAGTGTATTCAACTGCCTGCTTTGCCAATAGATTATACTTGAAATTCATAAATATATTTTAGAAATATACAATATTTATGTATGTAATTATGGAATATTTTTCATAGAAAATTACAAACTATTAAATATAATTGTCACTGCTATTTAATTGTCAATTATATATAGCCATATCACAATCAAATTAAAGACCACACATGATGGTCAATGGAATGATGAGAAACGTTATTATAGGTTATCTCACTAATATATAAAATTACATTCAATCAATATTAATATAATTTATATCATTCTTGGTTTACTCCACCAAACATAGTAGGAATGACAGATATAAAAAAATTTCTGTTGTTAGTAAAATCTCACTAAAAATAATCATTTAGATTTTAATATAATAATACTCATATATAATATTTAGAATAATTATGGTTCTAGATTTTTCTGTAAATTGCAATAGAAATCCTCAACAATACATGAAGAAAGAAATAGTAACTAAAATAATCTTTACATTTACAGGTATACAAAAAACTGTTTTCACCATGAAATAATTTATATGAAAAATATAAAAGGCATGTATATTTTCAGGAAAAATAACTTTTAAAAACAATAAGTTATACAATTTAATATGCTTGACACTTTTAATTACAGATTATCATAATAGAACTTAGAAATTAAATTATTTAAATCTTAAATAAGCTAAAATTAGTTATTCTTATAAAAGATGTTGATAAAGGTAAAAGATGTAAACAATTAATGTGCTGTATAGATTAAAAAATGTCAATGTGTTTGAGTGTGTGTGTGTGTGTGTATTTTCGAGCACAATTAAACGAAGCAAACAAGAAAGTTCTTACTGTTTTAAATGACCCAAAAGAACATGACCTACAGAAAATGTAGCTTATAGTTAGTCCTAAAAGTAATTACCTTCGGCATCCAAATTTTACAGTTGTGTAATCCCCTTGTGATAAAGCCTTGGAGTTTTGGACAAAGTGAAGTTCGAGCATACTTGATGCAAGTCAGCTTCATTAGTAAAGGATTTTCAACAAGGATGATTGGAGGAGGAGGCGATCGGATATCACAAGGTTGGTTTGGTTTGTTTGTCGCTCAACGGTAATTTTTTGCACATGATGGCTAATTAGACCAGGACCTACAGTTTAAAAAGGATTCCGAACCACTACAAACATCCATGCCCAAGGTGGGATTCGAACCCCCGAATTGTTGAACCGAAGGCAAGAGCGCTAACCATTCGGCTGCCAGCTCGGCATCGGATATCACAAAGTCAGGTGAGTAAGGAGAATAGCACACAAAGTCTCCTAACAAAATTCCTTTATGGTAATCCTAGCCACCTGTACAGCATATGGCCTGGCATTATCAGCCAAGAACAATACACGCTTGTGATCAATCAATGCTGGGTTCTTCTGCTGCAATGACTGCTAGCATGTTCCAACCTCTTAAGTACAGGTCCACAGAAATTATTTGGCTTGTTGGTAGCAGCTCATAGTGAACCAGATACAAAGCATAATTTTGTGAGTGCAAAAGTGGTCTTGAATTGTGCAGGATAATATCCTGGGGTGACCAACAGTATTTGGAGTTCTTGAGAGTTCCATTAAGGACCCACTTTTCATCAATGGTCAGTACTCGATTGAATATGGATGTGCTAGTGTGGCAAGAAAGCAACAATAAACAGGTAGCCACTTGTTGCTTATGGACTTTGAACAGCATAAGAGGAACACATGCTCAGCCTGTTTGTCTGACCAAAGAAGTGCAGATGAAGTCTAACTATTTTAGAGGAAGCATTAAATTGCCAGGCAAGTTCACCACACTTTTTACTACTGTTCTGAAAAGCTTTGTCATCCAAGAGCTGTGATTGTTCGCTACAGGGGGCAAGTTTAACAATCTGAATTTGTGAAACCAGTGTCTTGCCATACATTCATTCCCAGTACTATCACCAAATGCTTCACATATCTAACAACTTGATGCAGTAGATAATAAGCCGACTTTGAAGTCATAAAGCAAATAATACTGAACAAGCTCCTCCAAAACATCTAATTATCTTCGCTACTGCAAAAATAATCACTGAAAAATGTGCACTGTGGACCTGCTTTTATAAAGACTGATATTCCTACTCTCAATTGACCAGTGTCTCAACCACATAATATGCTAACTTGCATGCTTATTCTCACTTTATTCGATGGCGATGCGAGAATGCAAGAACTTTCTTGCTTACCTTGTATTTTCAATAAACAATAACAAGGAAATTTACAATAAAGTTTTGAATGATATGCCATTTATGTTTCATAGAATAAATAATAGATGGCGTCAATACTCAGTTGCCCTATTTTAACTATAATCAGCATTGTCCAATTACACTCAAGAATGAATTCAGTTTTGAACGATTATTAAAGTTGTGATTCGTTAAGGTCATTTCGCATTGTCTTGACCCGAACCGATTCGCTCTGAAAACATTCAAATTCATATATTGTCATTGGGAAGGGAAAATTATTAAATTACAGAATAAATTTTAAATTAAAAGCAATAAGGAAAGCAATGAAAAATATGTTGACAAACGTATATTGTAAGATGCAAAACAAAGTAGACAAGATAGAAATGAAAAAAAAAATATTTCATGCACAGTTAGATAATAATCTATTTTTTTTCATTTAACTATTAATGAAACAAATATAGTTTATTTTTAAAATATGTCTAAGCTTGTTTTAAAAGTTATTAAAATGTAAAAATCGATAAGTTTAACTAGAATCTTCTAAGACATTGATAGATATTGTGCTTTCATCTCAGTTAATCGCACTTTACGTTGATGTGGATTCAAACAGTTTTATATCATTATAAATGTTTTTTTTTCCTGTAGAATATATCTTTTTAATTACAATGAATATTTTTTATTTTATTTGGCACTGAATTATTAGCAGTATCAATTTTCGAATATTCATCAGAAAAATTCCCGCGGGTTATACGCAGCTGTGGATTATGCGACGTTTTTTTTTTCTTTTGTTCGAATAAAGGGGCTTGCGGATAATACGCTGCTGTGGATTATATACAGAAAAATCCGGTATTTAAGGTATTTATTGTCAGTGGTAAGAGAATAAACCAACTTCCTAATGGTGTTAAGACACACTAAATAGCGATACTTCTTGCCTCTTGATGTACACAGTTGCTGAGCTATGCATTTGCAGAGTAGTTTTCATTTCTTTTCACCTGTACACCTGTCATCCGTTGAAATTGTTTTCCTTAGGGAACCACCATCAGCCTTTCTAGCAGCTATTCTTATGGTTAAAAAGACTTCCCAAACATGTAAAACATCATTTTTGCTGATTATGAGTTTGTCAGCTATACTGGACTAGCTTCCCAATACTTCTTTCACATGTGGAGTAGTCCAAGTGATATCTTCTAGCCAAATTTCATGAAAACAGTCCCTTGCAATGAATGTCTTAAAAGGAATATACACCTTTAATTTTATTATAGTCTTGAGATGAGCACAATAAACTAATATGTTTTGCAAATGCTCAAATCACCTGTGATGTTTTGTTATTCACATTTGTACACACAACTTTTCTGATGAAGTGCATGTTCATTGTACTGATTGCACAAGAAATCATTTCCTATAATTTTATCTATTTAAAATTTAAATTGTTATTTAAGATCTACACACCAGTGTAAATACATAAGTATATTATACATTTGCTTTGTGTATTTGAAATTATCATAAACTATTTAGATGTGCTCAACACAAAGTATAAGAAGTAAATGTGGAGCATATGTATATTAATTAAAACTTTAGTTAAATTTAGATGAAGGTGGAAAAATGCTAAAATTTCATGAATTTAAATGAAAATCCTCTTTTATTTTTCATTTACTCATAGTTAAAAAGATTAAAATTTTGCCGACAAATCAGAAATTTATGTATACAATCATTAATAAAATAAAAACATGAAGTATGTTCAATTATTATTTAAGCACACTTAGGATAATTTTTTAACCTTCCTATACATCCAAGAAAAAATTAGTTAACACCTGAGTTAGTTAACACCCCCATAATTACTTAAGATTTTCCGATTAGCTGCTTTCCGATTTTAATGCTTTGATAGAGATTAAAATTAATTTAGGAGAGGTTTTTAGCTAAAAAATATAATTTATGGTGTACTTATTTTCATAAAATAGCAATACAATATTTACAAAAACATTTTTTAAAAATATGAATTTAAAAACTTTACAGAATTTTTTCAAAAAAAAAAAAAAAATTAGTAAAAAAAATTATTCCTACATCAACAATATTCACTGAAGAATATTTTATTTTAAGCAGTAAATACTTTTGTAAGAACACATAAGAATGTTCAATTAATTAACATATTGAGAATATTGATTCTATAAAGTGAAATTAATGTTTTAATTGGGCCATGATATATATATATATATACACTCATGTCCATAAATTAAGGATAATACAAGTTCAGACAAAGGAAGAGACAGAAACAAAACAAATGTGTTTTATTTCTGAAGTCTATTTATTAAACAAAAGGTAAAGACAAAAAAAGATACTATTTGTTTGACATTAATAAAAATTATGATTTTTACTCCCCGGAGCAAATTTCAAAAAAGAACCCATTTACAAAAACCAATATAGCATGGTTAGTATGATGGTTAATACATAGTAGGTTCTCCAAACGATACAATACAGGCTTTGCAATGCCTAGGCATGTTGACTATCAAATTATCGATCTTGAGGAATATTACACCATTCATCAAGCAAAGTAGACGTGTTACTGATAACTCATTGCAATCATCACTATCTAATGTATAACGATAACTATTATCGTTTAACTTTTTTGTATTGCAAATAATTGAATTTTGTGTTTTGTATTGAATTTGGTAATAAATTCTCTTTAAAACGATGTATACAATTTTGCATTTTTGTATTAAATTTGGTAATAAATTCTCTTTAAAACGATGTATACAATTTTGCATTTTTGAAATGCAATGCTTTCTATAAGCATACAAAGTTCAAAAAACATAAAAATTTCCAAAAATGTCCGCAATTTTGGCCACCACTGTATATATATATATTACATACATACATATTTATATGTAAATATATTATACTTCAATAGAGAAGATAGATTATATGATGCATGTAATTGCACCTTCCTTAGTTTCCTTACTGTTATATAGAAAATGATTTTAGAAAAATTTGAGCAATAAAAAAAAAAATTGTGAAGTTTTTACACGAAAATAATTTGAGCATTCAATGCCTTTTATACTTACTTAGCTCTCCATAAAATATTTGATACAAAGACTTTTCCAAATACGAAGTGCGTATAAAATATTTCAAAACAAACTGAAAATTTAAAGTATGTTGTTGTTTCTAATCCTAGAGGATATAGCTAAGCTACACCATCTCCATAAAACCATAAATGTGCCGAAAATCCAAAAATAAAATATCAAAAACTTTAGATCTCATTGCATGGTAAAGAGAAGGGAGCCAGTTTCAATTGCTCTGAGTACCTGGGATATCAATTGGAGAAAACAAATTTAAAATATACCTGGAATACAAAATAAGATACAATCCTAATGTGTGAAATTTTTCTTTCAAAATATTTCATTGTCAAAATATCTGAAACTGAAATAGTCAAATCCTTATTTGAAAAAAAAATAAAACTGTGTCTTGACCATTTGAGAGAATTGATGATAAAAGATCTCAACTTTCAAATTGAATAACAAATGGAAAAGTTAATAAATAAAATTGATAGAATTTTTTAAGAATATTTTGTTAAAACATGATACTTGCAAGAAAAAATATTTTATATAAGCATGCAATAGTAGCCTTTATAAATTGCTTATAAAATGAATCACAATAAAAAACATTCCTGAAAATATAAAAGTAATCATTTGAACACCAACCCTCATTTTAGTAGAAAATTTAGTGAGTACTTATTTGCAAGGCTTTACTCAGAAGAGTGCTAAATTGGAAAGCGATGTGCATCCAGAAAAATTTAGACATTATAATTAAAAGAAATTTATGTAACATAAAATAAAACTGAAACAGTTGTTATCACTTCTCCTTTAAAATTATATTACTCTCAAAGCTTGGGTAAACATTCAGAACACTAGATATGCACAGCAAAAAAAAAGCAAGTTTTCAATACATATAGTCACAGCATTTTAACACACATAGATTATTTTCAAATAAATTTAAATTCAAGGAAGAATGAAAAATAACATTCTTTCCTATATATTTAAATCTTTTTCTGTCGTTGCATCAAACTTCCAATGCTATATTTAGTTTTAAATTTAATTTTAAGTAATTTCTATGGCTCATTCATTTCTAGATGTATACAGTAGTTTCTTAGGTAATTTTTTAAAAGCACTCAAAATAAGTTGATAGAGTATGCTATCGCTTTTCATTACAAAGTAGATTCAAACAAAAATGATAAAAAATTAAAATTAGATATAGTAGAAGTAATTTTTATATCTGGAGTTCTATGGTAAACAATTATACCTATAATATAGATATTACAACAATCTTAATTTTGAAGTCACTTTGACTTCTGGCTCATGGAGTGACTTGAATGATGAAAATCTTGTTTAGAGCCTTGGTTATTGTCACTCTGAGATTTGTGTATTTCTTGGCAAATTACAAAGAGAGATGCAATAAAATTGGATACACATGTTACATGGACTATATTACATGAAGGCTACAAAATTAAAAATACATTTTAAAGAAGCAATTTCATTTTATCAAGCTTATGAGAACTTTGGAACAGTATACACTAATGAAAAAATATTATGCTAATCTGATAATAATACAGTGAACATTCTTGAAAAGAAGAAGCTGAAGAGAAATCAAGGAGAGAATTTATGCTTTTCTATTTATTGCAGTTATATTAACAGGTGTTAATAGATGATAAAGTTAAAATTTTTCTCTTATAAAAAATCATGATCCACAAAATTTACATTAAACTTGAAATCACAAAATTTCACAGTATGACAAAGTTGTAGAAAAACAATTCAATTTATTAATGGAACTTTTATTGTTTAAGAAAAGAAAATTCAACAAAATTAGTGTATGGGGGAAAAGATAACCAGCAAAATTGAAAAACAGAATCTAAGAACTTTTGTTTTGAAATTTTTAAACTAAATATTACAAAAATTATAAAATTTGCTTCCAATATTTTTTACAAAACTTTTTTACAAAATTAGGAAAATGGAATTAATTTTCCTAATTATAAAATATGTTTATATTTCTTGGCATTTGCATTATTGTAAGATTTTCACAAAATAAACCAAAGTCTACAAAAATTATAATTCTTACCTCTGATTATAAATATTACAAAATGTATACAGTGTCAACCATAAGATTATATAAAGCTCGGTTTACAGAAAATACTATTGTGGACACTGAGTTGATATGCTCATTTTTATTAATTATGTTTTTCATTAATGCCAACAAAATCATCAAAATTAATTGATCTAAGATTGTATCAATATTTTTAAACTAAAGACATTGCATAGAAAATATTTTACGAGGATAGTAAAAAACTCAAACTAATATTTCTGACTTTTTTTAACTTCTCTTTCAAATTGAAATCCATTTTAAATGATAACCCATCCTTCACTGTTTTGAATGTATTCAAATTCTCATTTGATAAATAGGATTGAAATAATATCTATTTTATAACTCTTTTCACTAATATACAATAATACAAAATAATTATTTAATCATTTTCAAGGAAAGAACATGGCATTTCATAATTCTTAATATATCATGAAAACAATATTGGAAGAAATAAAGACAAATTAAAAATTAAAGAAAGGATTTGAATTTTTTCCCCATTTAAAAGTCAAAGCAAAACTAATTTCCTAAATTATATTCAACATATTTTAAAAAATAGTACCATAAAGCATATAAAAATTTTGAAATCAAAATGCATTTATTTATTAGAAAACGGATAAAGAATGTTTAAACATTAAAAATACTCAGCTGTTTTTAAATTTATTAAGTAAATTAAAAATAGTTATGATAAATATAAGAAATTACACAAAATCCATACACAGTTGAGATTCAAACCTGATATACAATACCAAAAGAAAGAAATGTGAAAGTAAATTTAGTTTAATAAATTGTTCTAAATACAAATATTATTTTATACATGACAAATGTCGAAACAATCAAAATATTTTGATCTCATTTCTAGAATTCTCTAAAAGAAAAATAAAGCTCATTTTTTCAATTTAAGGTTTACTTGTTTCGCATTTCACTGGAGAAAATTCTTCCACTAGTAATTCAAAATGTCATAAGTTTTATTTTTACTGTATTCAATTCTTTTGAACAAAAAAAAAATTTAAGTGTGTATGTGTGTGCTATATTTTCATTACCTACTACATTATATATCTTTATGACACAAGCAGTATCACTATAGTCATGCATATCGACTGCTTTCTTTTTTTTCAGCTGTAATATCATTTGTTTTTAAAGCTAATTCCCCTGTATTAATTTTGGGGAATTATGTTGTTTGAAAATCAACAAAGCGTCATTTACAAATTTATTAAATCAAAAGTCAGCATAATAAAATAAATAAAAATAAACATGCTATTTTTCATTCCTATCTAATTTCTGAAAAAACGTCTATATATATTTTTCTATCTATACACACATATAGTGTTTGCAAATATTGAAGGATACTACAACCATTATATCAAGATTACACATAGTTGAAAATGAACAAGAATCCTTTTCAAGTTATCAAATGAACTATTACAGACAGACATAACATGTATTTCAATCAAGTACTTGAATTTTAATCATCATTTTGTTGTAAATTTTTACTTTTAATTTTTGTCACCAATACAGAAGTGCAAAAATTTCAAACGTTTATAATTTTACTTTAAAATCTAATTGGAATAAAAGAGTTTAATAATAAGACCTTCAAAATATAGAAATCCTTCCCTAAGATGAAGAGGCAGGATCTTGTTTACAGAAACATTTCAAATTAATTATAATATGTACTTCATATGCTACAAGAAATAGAAAAATTACCTGTACTGATTCCATCAAACAGTGAAAGAACTCGAATGGGCTTCTTAGAGCCAAAATTAAGATGTGGAGTATCGTCTAAAATGTTTTTTGGCTGAAAAATTCTGCGTAAATAAACTTCCCAATCATTCCTTCTTTTCAAAATTTTGAGTGATGATTTTAACTTTGATGTACAACAAAAATCACAATGCCAAGGCAACGTTTCTAAAATCTTAAAATATAAAACAAAACTAATATAATTATTAATATAATCAACAAAGTTCAAATATTTAGAGAAAAATATTTAAAATATCATACTAAACAAAAAACGTGAAGTTACTTTAAAAAAAAAATTTTTTTTGCACTGAAATCCGTTCAATGTCCTATCATAAAATGACACAAATTTAATTACATTTTTTATGTCAACTTTTGTAAAGATGTTTATGATTTCAAGAGAATTAATGATCGAAATTATTTTTAAAATTTAAATCATATAAGTGCACAGTAACTGGTTACTACTAAAAAGATATTAAAATTAATTCACCAATAATTTACACTTAGACCCAAATAGTAGTAGAAAAGGCACTTCAGATTTACTGCATAACAAGTATTTGACTGGGATGTTTAATTTTCCCTTTCATGAAAAATTGCAATTAACTTTAATTTTAAAATATATTATATAAAGGAAACTTAAAATTTCTTGAATGATTAAAAGTTTGCTCTTTTCTTGGAAGTTGCTATGATATTTTTTATGAAACTACAGTGGGTGATCAGTTAACGAACAATAATCTGTTACAAGACTGTTTTCTATCTAAATCGCTCGTTAACTAATCATTGATTTATACAAATTTTTTTGAAAAACCTATTAATTTGTTCTGGAAACCCTTAAAATTAAAAAAAGGATGTATAATTGTTGTGACTTATTCTCTTTAAAGATCTGACATTTGTCAGATAAATTGTTGACAGTCAGAAAGTCAATGACTAGCAGGGCATCTGAGGATAAATACTCCCAGGAAAGTCTGAGACAATCCATAATATGTTTTGGTGAGGATGAATGGCTACACACTTTTTTAAAAGTGAGGTAATTTTTTATACCATGTTCAAATTATAAACATTTGAGATGTCCACTTGAGAATCTGGCGAAGGCAGTCTGAGATTTTCGGTGACATTTCCAGAAGAATTCCAGTAAATGTTCCAGAGTACCATTGGTGCATGGGTTAAATTTGCCAGATTGAATGTCATCTATATTTTTCGTTAAATAAAGTTTGTGGTAGGTAAGTGATGAACCAGTGGGTGTATCTTCCTCACTGCCCTCTTTGACCAGTCTATCTGCAGTCTCATTGCCACTAATATTTACATGGGATGGATTCCATTGCAGATATAGATCAAGGTCTTGGGAAATCATTTTCAATTTAAACAGAATATATATATATATATATATATATATATATATATACATACATACATATATATATATATATATATATATACACACACACATATATATATAGGATGTATAATCTCTTAAGTTAATTAAAATAATACATACATACAGTTTTGCATATTACTAGGTCATTTTAATTTTTTTGTTTATGGGGCATTAAAGAACATTATCAATGTAAATTGCTTTTCTCCCTTTAAGACTTTCTGAAAATGATTAATAGCAATGTTGTTGTAAAGATCACTACACATACTGATATCAGCTTGTTTTGGGTGTTTGGGTGCCATTCTAAGATCATTGCTCTGATATTCTCCCACTATTTCAAGGAATAAACGAAATGGGGTGCTCAAAATTAAATCAGTTTAGGTTTTGAATGAAATATAAGCTGAAACTGATGGTCTACTTTGGTTATAAATATTCTATTAAAATTTTTTTTCCAGTATGGAGCTTTGAAGTTTAATAGCAACATAATTTGAAAGAAATGAAAAAAGATTTTTAGTCCGTTGAGTTTGACAAACTTGCACATCATACTCTGAGAGCCGAGAAATATTGGTTAGAATTTGTTTTAGTTTGTTATCCGAATATGTGATTGTTGTCTGAGCACAAAATCTTTCATGAAAATGTTCACTGTCCTATTTGTTCACAGTCCAAACTGTTCACTAACCGATCACCCACTGTAATTTTATTTCATGATGATAAAACTTATGTTTCAAATACCATGTATGTACACAATTTTTAGGTATGGACAAAAAACATGACTCAATGAAGCAATTAGAAATCATACACAAGCTTAACAAAAATAAAAGTAACAGATTTAAAAATTATGTCTTACATATCTTGGCTACAATATGTGGTGTAAAATTACAGAACATTAATTTCAATAAAGTGAAAATAATAAATTTTCGGAAATACTTATTAAATCTTTTTTTTTTAAAAAAAAAAAAAAAAGAAAAAAAAAAGAGGGAGCCATATTTAAATTACTAGTGTACTAAGCAACCCTTCTGATATAACATTTATAACAGATTTTCATATGTCTGAAAAAGAAGATGTTCAATTGATGGGTGTAAGAAATTTAGCCTCATAGTTACTACCCTTTAAACTAATAGGAATAAAAATTACTTTCAGCTACTGCACAGCGTTAGGTATAAATATGTAATACCTGTCTTGAGAGTTCTGCACAACTATGAGTTATGGACACCTTCGATCAGAAGGATGGAATAGTGTTATCCTTTCCATATGAAGTAACGAATTCAAAAGACATAACTCATCATTTAATTTTGTCAAATATATTATTAAGTTAGCATGAATTTGAATTTTTTTTTTGCTCTATTAAAGAGCTTTAGAATAGCAAGAGGCTAACCATGATGAATAAGCACATTAATGACTTTAATATTCTGTTAATATGATTAGAGAATAACATACTCTAACTTCAAATATGTTACAGAAAGCAATTTATCGAAATTACCTATTACCTTTTTGAAGGAATATTCATAGTTAAATGTGAAGTAGCTTACATGATCCCTCTGATGAAAATCTGAGAGACCATATTTGAAACATATTTCCCATATATAATACTGCAAAACCACAGATAATAGTGCCCTGTTTCCCAGATCAATGATTACACTTCATTGGCAAAAGGAAAAATTCCTGAAGTCTTATTAATGATTCAATCACAGAAAATAGATGTCAAGTTAGAGAACACAACACATAACTTTAAAAAAAAAACTTGAAACTCTTCAAAACAATATAACCAAATGGATGATCTAATGACAAGAAACTAAGATTTAAAATCATAATTTTGTACAATAGTTTCAAAGAATTAAATATCAAGTGCAATTTTTCATTGTATTTACAATAATTATTAAAATTGAAGCATAGTCATTTTCACATGATTTTTTAAACTTCTTTGCTTCATATATTTTTTGCAGGTAATGCATTTAGATTACTCATTTAATAAATTAGTTAATTCTATATAAAACTGAATCATTTTGCAATATAATTTACATTAAAATGGAAATAAGGTAAAATGTAAAAACATTAGTAATAAATAAAATTACATTTTTTCTTGTTTCTTTATCTGTTAATGAGTTAATACAACTGACACAATAGGAACTGAAAAGAGAAAAATAATATGTTAATCAATACTTGCAAAGTAAAAAGAACAAATGGATTGATATACATAGTAAGCAGAAATTTTCAACATTTAAAACTTATTTATACAAAGGAAAATAAATTCTTCCAGTTCTTTCAAGAAAGCATTATTTAAATTATTCAAAGTATAATTTTTAGACTACACAGTGTGTCTAAAAGTTAATTAAATGAACAATATTTGAAAATAGTATTAAAGAACAGATGTAATTATATCCACTAAGTTGAAGCATCACCTAAAAAACACAGTGCCATTAAATATGAGAATTCTCTCTAGCAATTGTTTAATAAGTAATGCAAACATAAATACTATCGACATATCTTGCACACTGGAATCGATTAAAAATGACAATTTACTTAATAATTACAATACCTTTAATCTGAGTATATAACACAATCCAATTATTTTGTACTTAAAAAAAAATTGAGAATGACTTAAATTATAGGCAGCAGATAAACACATTCCCATGCAATAATGGGAAGTGCAGCAGATCTTGAATTGGATAAATTTGAAAACAGGCACTCATAAATCACATCAGAAATATATAATAATGGTGAGTTAAGGACGATTTAATCCTTAACTCACCATAAAAAAGTCCCTTGTTTGTCTTTTAAATTTCATTCATTCAATGATAAAATAATTTTGATTCCTTCTATGGTTTATAAAATTCAAAATGTTTTACAGACACACTATGTATGCATGCATGTAAACAAATGAATATACAACGTATAATAGTAAATTATATTCTATGATAAAATTAGTCAACTATATGATTTATGAAATGAATTGTCAGTATATGAATCCCACTTTTGAATGAATAGAATTCCTAATTTCAAGATACTTAAAAAAAACTTAGATATATGAAAATTTCTCATATGATAATTCAACATGAGGATGCATATACACATTTCCAAAATTCCTAACAGAGGACAATAATGGAATCTGAGACAGAAAAAGTATAAGTAACATCAAAATTGTTCTTTGTCAAATTAACTACATTGTTTTCTGATATATTTGTGTCACTACACACTTTTTCATAAATGAGCAAAATAATTAAAACATGCATCATTTTAACACACAAATTATGTATTTGTATCAAGTACATACAAATTATGAGTTTTCTTTGTATACTTGTTCACTAATTCCAGTCTCTGTTTATTTACTTATAGTTATAATCTTTTACATTCTATATAACCAACCCAGTGTCATAGCGATAGCACTTCGAGCTGGCAAGGAACAGGTTCGAGGTTCTGTATTCGGGTTGGGCATGGTCAACGAATAACGAAGTACAAGAAAGTATGATGGTGCAACAAAATTATCATTTCCTCACAATTAATTCACTAAAAATCAATAATTTTTTTTCCATAATGTTAACATGGAAGCAATAATTTCCATAAAATAGAAGCTACTTACAAGTTCATTAAAATAGAGCTGTTTGAAAAAATATAATGTTTACATTCTAGTAAAACTGTTTCTACACAATTCCAGAAGAGCAATATTTAAGAACTTATAAGTTATTACGCATTAAACATGAAGGTCATTGGTTAAACATTGATTTCTCTAGTTTTTCTTATAACACTACAGATGTTGATTAAGCAATGGATACTTCTTTGCATTTTGATTTTGAAATAAAATGATGTTAAACTAATTAAAAACAGTTGGCAAAACATTTAAAAACTCCAAGTAAAGTGGATATCAGAGTGTTTTGACTAAACAATAAACAGAAAATTAGAGAAGTTTATAGAATTATATATATTTAAGATCAGCACATGAGCAAACACTTTATCAAATGCTACAAATCAATAATGTAAATCAACACTACTCATCGACAGTAAATACAAATTTTAAGTAATTAGGTATTTAAAATTGATTCAGTAGAGAAAAAGATGTTTAACTAACCAATGACAATCTATGTTGTCACATAGAACCAATTGTCCAGGATGAGAACATAATATGCAGCACATCTGAAAAATCAAAAAAACATTAATGTAAACAAAGCGTAAAATTTAACACCAAATTGAAACATTTATATGAAGAGTATCTTTCCAAAACACAATTATTTTGCAATGACTTATTACAAATTTTCAAAAGAAATTTTTTTAATTTATTGAAAATTTTAAACAAAATTCTTTTATAAGAAATATAAATGAATTATCTGTTCCATTTTTCCAGGTTCCTTCATGATATTAATTACGTTTCTTAATACAAAAATATATATTATTAAAAAACAAACTTCATATGGAAAAAAAAAAAATCCAAAATGCAAAGCATTTTAGATACAAATACATTTCCAGGCTAAAGCTGCTTCATTTTAAATTTCAAAAGTTATTTTATTTTACAAAAGATTTAAAGGGTACAATATTTTTGGAAAATAAACACATAAAATCTTTCTCCTATTACATGAACTCATATTTTTTACTCTGTAATGACAATATTAAATATTTTTCATCCCTGCACTTGGATTACTTTTATATTATTGAAGATAAATGATATGCAATTAATTTTAATGAAATTTTCAATAATTTACTAGATATAATTTAGACTTTTAATTTTACTGAGTAAGAGTTAATTTCGAACTTCGAATGCTAATTTACATACGAAGAGCTTCCACTATTTCATAAGTATTAATTCAGATAATTTTTAAACAAAAAAAATTGGTAAACAATGAAAATTATTATAATTACAAATTACTTAAGCTTACACAAAAACTATTTACTATTTAGCAGCACAGTGTATTTTAAATTCATTAGAACTGGACACTACAAAATAGTTGAATAGGACAACAGAGAATATTTTAAAAAGTAGTCATAAAATTTAGTAAAATTTATCTTAATAGCAAAGCAATCCATTGTTGATCATGTAATTAAAAATGCTATTAAATTTGTTTGCTGTATCTTTTTTATGTAGTATTTTGATAAAATGTCAATTTCATCACATGATAAAAATGTTATTTTGATGTGTAATGCAATTTTTTCTGTATGCAGCAATTTTAAGTTAGCAATATTTTCCTTTACTTTTGGTGGTACAAACATTCTGTATATATTTAAGAATTATAAGAAAGTTTTGATTTTATTCCTTGGAATTAAGTTTATCTTTTGTTACACACTTGCTTATATTCTACTTTGGAATCTTTTTCTATTTCTTAGTACCAACAAGACTTTTTTTTATTTCTTTAAGCTCTCAAATAGTTTCTCAAACCTCTTACAACTTGAACTTGATTAAATTCGTTTGCTAATTAATGACCATTTTTCGCAAACAAGGGTTGATTGCACTAGATCCTACAGTTAAACAAGAATTTTGAATCACTGTAAACATCTACACCAGAGATGAGAATCAAATTCACTAACTGTTCAACTGAAGACTTTGTTTACCTTAAGATATATTTAAGTTTCTCTACAATTTTACCAATCTATTATTCAGGATTTTTTCTATACATAATGAAGTAACATAAAAAATAAACAAATTTATTTAACCAGATGCTTGAACTTAACAAAAAAAATCTGATTCTGAAATTTATCAAGTTTTAAATATTTTATTTCTTGAATTACTTTTTGTGGTTAATTTAACCACATATTTAATTAAGAACTTCATTCATCAACACTATATCATTTTTAGAGCAAGAATTCAAATTATAAGAATTAAAAAGATTTTTGAATTTCTCAAATCACAGCAAACCTGAAGATGTTGATTTTTAAAAATCTCAATTATACACTTAAAGAGGTTTTTAAAGCTTCCTTAAATTTTTTTCATTAAAACATTTATGAAGCATTATTTTTCATTTATGAAGTTTATACATTATAATCATACTTTGCTTTGGTTAAAAATTTAAAAGCGATCAAATTATTGTTTTATGTACTGAAGTTTTGCTTTCTGCAAAGGCAAGCAATTTACAACTGTGAAATATTACAGTGAAATTGTGTGAGAATTTTTCCTAATAACTTGCTTGACAAATGTTTTTAAAATTTCAATTAAAAGTTCATTTGAAATGCCATACAAAATATGAATTGAGCTCCAATCATTCTAAAATGTTTTGCAGAAATTCTTGGAACACTAAACAATGCAAACCAAAATCCTTTAACAAAGGAACAATTTAATCTTAAATACACATAAAATTATGTGTATTTTAAAGCATTGTTAAAACATTTTAAAGTAATTGTTTAAATTTTTATTTTTAGCAATGATTTAAAGAAAATTATGAGACATAATTGGTATAAGTTCCAGATTTATTTAAACATTAATAGCACAACACATTAATGGATGTACTCTGAGATAAAATTTACAAGCAAAATGTCTATTAAATGAAGATCTATGACAACAAAGTAAGGAGAAAACAAATTTACTGAATAGACCTTTTTTCAATGAAATTTATTAACAGATCATAATTAAGATTAAACATTGTTAGCTAATCTATTATTACAAAATAAGCTTCTAATTTCAAGCTGTTTATATATTTTAGTTCATTAAACGCATTTTTCTTGATTAACAAATATTTTGCAAAACAACATTTCACAAAAAAGTTACTAAAGTATTTGGATAGTACAATTACTGCAATAAATAATGTACATATAAATCTATGCCTGTCATTATTTTGTCTTCACATAAAGTAAAATACAAAACAAGATGTCAATTTAGTAGTGTGTTAATTCCTACAAAATTCAACAAGTTTCAACTACATCAATTCAATAAGGTTTCAACATGAGAAGGAAAATATTTTAAGTAATACAGTACTGAAAACAAGTCATAAATAAAAAAAAAATATTTTTTAAGAATCATTTTAAAAGTTTACAGAAATTCAGATTTGGCAGAACTAAACTTGAATTATAGCTGATTTCACTCTTTGCTTACACTGAGTAATTCAATTGTAATCTACAAACACAATTTATATAAAATTTTACATCAATAGAAAAACTCAAGCTTCAGTTGCAGGCCACATCCATAAAAAATAAAATACGCATTTGTTATACATAAAAAAAATTTCAGGTAAGTTATCCACAATAAATACATAATGAATGGTACACAATATTATATTTTAGCCTAATGTCTTCTTGTTTTGCAGTCTTAAGTATAAATTTGAAGTTGAAATACTGTTGTGCCAAAAAAAAAAAAAAACTAATATCCTTCCATACCTTTCACTGAAAAGAATTTCAAAAAACATTTCTGGATATTCTTAGTCACTGATATTTCCCTTGCAACAAAAAAACTAGCAGTTTATTTTAGAAGGCTTATTGAAGACATTAATTAATATATTATGACAAAACTTATTATCAAATTTTTATTCAAAACCTTGAACACAATAACTTTATTAGTATAGAATTCAAAGAGCAAGTAAAAAACAATGATTATTGAATGTATAATTAATAAATGAGTTCACTGTCATTTTATTTAATGTAATATTTGTATTATTTAATGTAATATTTGTTATAAACATCTATTTAACTTGGGTTTATGAAAAATAGATTCCCATTTAACTTCACTGATTGGTTCATTTTTAAGTATTTTGTACAATAACTTTAGCTCAAAACATTGATTTGTTTAAATGGATTCAGACTATAGGCATTTCGCTTTAAAATCTTTTGCAACCTTTACTCTTTTGAAATTAAACTTTCATACTTATTTGATATAAAGTCTGTTTCTTTCATGAAAAATGCTCATTAAGTCAGAATGATAAATAAGATTACTCAATAAAGAAACACACTTAATAGATATTATATTATTTATGTAAAGTATATATAAAATTTCACAACCTTTTTACCCACTTAGTTTTGCATAGACAATCAAAATAAACTGTTGAAAACAAGTTAAATATTTTCAAATTATTTTTGTGGTTAGTTTAATTTTTTTCTGTTCTACAAAGCTAATTTGACAGAGACTTAAAGTAAATTTAAAAATACTAAAGGTGCTCAAGTTTGAGTTTGAAATGGAACAGTTGAACTAAAAGCAAAAATTCAAACTATTCAGCTAAAAATGTAGCATTGTTTTGATTCCAATATCCATATATACGAATGATGGTAATAAAATAAATCTACATAGAGAGCTAAGTTAAAGACAAATAAGGAAAAGCCATAAAAGATTTTTAAGTATCTTTAAGTATCTTGCACAAAGAACTTCAAAAGAAATAGATTTTCATTTTTGAAGTCACTGATAAGTAAAAACCAGGGGGAAATAACAGTTGGGTAAACAAATGTAAGTAAAAGTAAAAATTTGGTTTACAGAAGATTTTGTTAAAAAATTCACAAAACATTAAATCATAATTTTCTTATTTAATAAATTTTAATAGAATAGTATGTAAAACATTGATATGATAGAGAGAAAATTTTAGGTGATAGTAATTTGATCAT
Organism: Latrodectus elegans; assembly: GCA_030067965.1. NCBI lineage: Eukaryota > Metazoa > Arthropoda > Arachnida > Araneae > Theridiidae > Latrodectus > Latrodectus elegans. The sequence goes on along the minus strand of CM057817.1, from coordinate 106,714,327 downwards.
GCTAAGTGCTACACTTTATCGTAAAAATAAAAATCCTTTTTTCTTATTTACTGTTATCATTTTCAAAACAATTTATAATGTTATGTAATATTATAATATATAAAACTCTCAAATACACTTCATGCATATTTTTTGTTAATTTCTCTTGCAATGGACTCTATTTGATAATATGGAATTTGATTACATGATGACTAAGTTAAATATATTTCAAATAAAATGACTAAAAAAAAATTTACTGATTACAGTGGATTTAGCTAATGGCTTATATTAATAATGCAAGCATCAAATATTTTCACAGTGAAAATAAAAAACATTAAACTTATCATAGTAATGTAACAAAATTGCAAAGCTTGTGCAAGTGTACACAGAAGCTTTGCATGAAATATAGGCATAAGTATGCAGACATATATAAGAAACAAATATTTTAAATTGCATAAAAAGATTTTTGTATATTTACCCAGAAATATAAAGGCATATTAGAATGAATAATAAAAATTCAATTTGCACATAATTTGATGATAGTCTCTGTACAATGAATCGTAGAACAAATATGAAATAAACTTCTGCAGACATTTCTCATAATGCAACTGACGTCCACGGCCAATTACAGTTTTTTAATGAACAAATTATTTCAACCTAACATAATTGTGGTTTTCTAGTCAGCATTGAACAAGTAATTGCGAATAGTGGATCGATTATGTTAATTATGATAATATAAAAGTTTACATTATTTTGTTGTCAGCAGAAATAATTTTGTTCTTTTACACTTGAGGAGCATTCATTCATGTAACTGTTAATAAACAAAATGCATATTGTATTGCAATGATTGAAGGTGAAGTCAAATTCATTCAAATTTCAGCAATCATAAAAAAACCATAAACCATAATTTAGGTAGTCAAAAGTAAACCAATGATAATTTTAATATTTCATAAATGGAGACATTGAATTAAATATAAATTTTATACAAAAAGCATTTGCTTAAACAAATTAATCTCTATCACACAAAAATAAACAAATAATGAATTGACAAACCAATTTTAAACTTACATTTTTGCCATCATCACCAACAGCATATATTGTTTCCATTAAACGTTTTTTACAATATTTGCAAAGACTACCGATAAACAGAGGATGAGGAGCAACAACCTCTTTAGAATAACAACCAAGACAAATATCTGAATTGAAAAAAATGTAAATGAAAAACAATAAGTTTATAATTTCAAATATAAATTTTTATATAATTACAAAAAACAAATATGCAGCTGAATACAATAATCAATAAACGAAATAATTTAACATAAGAATTGCACTATATCTGAGACAAAATAAAAAAATCATTAACTATAGAATAAAAGAAATAAGGAAATGATTAGAAAATTGTGATTCATAATTAATATGAGAAATATTTGAATACGTCGTTTTCTTACTAAAATAAAAGATTGCGCTAATATTTTATCTGAAACTACTTCACTGATCTTTTAATAAAAGGTTTACAGAAAACAAATATATGTAAAATATGGTAAACCAATATTTACTACTATTATACAACAATTAAAACAATGTTATCAAAGTATCTTTATATATAACAAATCTGTTCATTTATAGAAAGGAATACTTCTATATATTTTTTTTCTTTTTTGCTGTAAATGGTATTAAAAAACATTGAATTAGAAATAATTTTTCATTGCCAAAATGTGTACATGAAGTATTTTTCATAAATGTTTTTCTTTAAATAAATTATTTTGCTGTTTTAGTGTTCATATTTTTTTATATTTTTATTACTATTTTCCTATTTTTCCAAATTAATTATAGCTATAATTTCTGATTCTATTGAATTGCAACACACCTCAATACAATAAAATACAAACAGTTCCATTCAAATGATATTTATCAAAAAGAATAACATCTATGATAAAAAATAAAAATTTTTGTGCATGTAGAGTAGTTTTGTTAAAAATAAAAAAATGTGACAAGTGTGATTGATGAAACAAATATAATTCATGATCCTCAAATGGCACACAAAGTTTTCCCACAAAAAATCAAACAGATTGTGTTTTATTTTAAAACTAGTATTTAAAATAATAATTCACAGAATTGTCAATAATGTTAAATTTTTAAATGGATATTTTTACACTTAAAAGACAGAAAAATACAGTATTATTTATGATTGAAAAAGATAGTAAAATAAAATATAAAATTAGAAATATTTCTATAAGCTTATCCATCTTTTTGATTAATTTTTAAATTATTAAATCATAAAAATAATTATTTTACAAATTCTAGAGTGCATATAATTTTGTAACATAACATTTTCAATATGTTATACAGACAATATAACATATTTTCAAATATGAAATTTTATTGGAATGTATCTACAAGTCCTAACAGATCACCAATTATTAGTATTTTACTATAAATTTACATCATTCAATAGTAATTATTGAAATAGAAGTTAAAATAAGTTATAAATAATTCAAATGTAATATGAAACTTATCAATGTCAATTTGAAACATTATGAGGAAAAATAATTCAAGCTATGATGCCTTAAAATATATTTAAAAACATTATGTTTATTATAAATTAAACAAAAATTATAGAACCCATTTGAGCCAGACATGAATGCTTAAAACAGATTAAACAATTTAAGTAGAAGTGTTAGGCACATATTTAGAAGCAAGTACATATCATTAAAATAAGGATATAATTTAGAAGGTCATGAATATAAGAAACTAAATCGTCAACAAAAATTGATGGAATAGAAAAGTTAAATTGAAAAAAAATGTTATATATGTTATAAATATGGATTATGAGTATAACTATCTGTAACAAACTAGAAAGATGGAAATACCAACCGTACTGAATTACAGAAACAGCTTAAATATTCCAAATATTAACAAATTGATGGAATGTATCTATTGGAGCAAGTTTTTATTTAAATAGTTATGATATCAGTAGTTGTTAAAGAATGCTTAAATGCTAGCAAATAATGGAAAATATTTCATTTTTACATTTTATGAATGAAAATAAATTTCTATATTTAAATACAACATGAAAGAAAAACCTGTACTGCCAATTAAATGTAAAGACACTTCTATGATTAGTGCATTTTGATAAAATTTGATGTCCTCTTCAATGAATTAAAATCCAAAAGAAAAGATGTTGATAACACTAGACAATAAATACAGAAAAGAAAAGTAATACAACTATATAAATGAATTTAAATCAGAAAATCTAAAAAATATATCATTTAAATCAAAGAGATTCTTTTAAATGTTTTGTAGGACAAGTATTTGATTAAGACTTTATTGGAATTTTAAAAAGAAAACTTTATTGGAATCTATATAAGTAATATTATTACTATTATTCCTTCTGAAAATATTTTATAAATCAAAGTTAACTGTGGGGAGAAATATGTTTTTCTATAATTTTTAGATACATTTTACTACTGTAAAATATTAACTATTTTACCTAAATATTTACAAACCAGAATAACAATTGTGAGAAAACATTACTAGCATTCCTTACATGGTTTTTATTTTGTAGAAAATCTGCAATTTCTGAACTTAATCATTAAAAATCAGGAACGGAATTTAACATATACCATGAATTTTCATTTATTTAGAATGACTGAGATTACAATAAAATATTAGCGAGAAAACTTACACTGAGATCGCTCTATATGATTACCATTTTAAAAAGAAACCAAATTAGAGATTATGTGGTTACTAAATAGCAATAGTGCTTAACAAATTGGCATTTATTTGGTGTATCTGTAAGATCATATATGTTATATTAGTGATTTGTGGTCAGGATATATAACCATCACCTTCAAAAATTTTGTAATCTAGATTTGCAGTCAAATAAAATATCAGAAAACAAACATAATACTACTAGAATATCTTTTAATGAGGGTTCTGAAACAAATCATATTAAATGCTCATGGAATGTCATTTCTCCATGGAAAGTTAAGTGATAAGTGATAAATAATATTAAATATACTGATGTGACTTTGTACTTAGATTTGTAATACAAGATAAACTGATAGTCAACTAAACACTTACATATATATGTAATTATATCATAATTTTTATTTAAATTTACGCTTTGAAGGCTACAAAGCTAGATTCAATTAACAAATATTTATCAACTCATAAAAACTGATACATAACTGGTATTTTAAGTAAAAATTTTTAAAACTATTCAAATTTTTAGAGACTTTTAATATACTTAAACTTTGAAAAACAAATAAGACAACAAACAATATTGTAACTGGAATACTAAATAAAATAATGCAAAAGGCAAACATTGGTTTTTTAATTATAAATTGATACACATTTTAAGAATATTCCTAAGAAATAAATACTTATAACTATTTTAACATACAGCTATTCAATAATGTAAACAGTGTTTGATACCAAAGAATCCTGATTTCCAAAATTGTATTTTGTCTATTATAATTATTCTTAGTTTTATTATTATTTTATCATTTAGAGATTCAATATTGTGAACGAAGTTTGATACCAATGGTAACACAATTTCAAAATTGTATTTTGTCTATTATATATTTTTACGATACTTTTCAATAATTTCTATACAAGTAGGTAGTAATTTTATATATAGCAATTGAATTTTAAATAATTTCATTTTATATATTAACATAATATTAGAACTTTTCTTGCTTCCAAAATCATTAAGCAAACTCTTTTTAGTGCAAGAAATCAGAGTATAAAGGAGTCAATAAGATAATAATCACACTTTAGGCACATTAAAACATAATTCTTATCTGTTTAAGATAATATTATTAAAAACAAATAAATTATGATATATTTTGGAGTATACTTATGAATCAAGTCAATAAATCAAATATTAACAATTATGATGCAGTAAGTGCCATAATTTATTGAATAAAACAGCCTGCATGAGCATAAACACTGTTTTCCAGAGAAATTTTTTTTAACTGGAAATGGCATACAAGAATATATTGAAACTGTCATTACTGTAAATATCACTATCACTAAATCTTTATGCATACCTTATGATAGCATAGCACTTGAGAAAAATGCATAAAATGGAAGCATGACTCAAAAATAAATTTTAAGTGAGAAAGTTGAAAATAAACTTAAGTTCAGGAATATACTACTATTTGCTCGCTAAAAAAGAATATGTGCATAATTAACATAAATAAAAAATAATAGTATGCATAATAGTAATATTATAAAAAATTTGCAACATCATGTATGAAATTGAATGAATAACTAAAGCTTTATTTTTACAAGCAAAAGTAATTACAGTAAACTGTAATATCCCAGAAAGTATTCAATATTTAATTCATTTCTCTTTAAATGAAAAGATTTCATTAAGACTGATTAACTAGAAACTTTATGCCCAATAGTCAATCAGGTCATCATGTATATATTGTATATACATGTATATATATCTTACAGCTAAAAACTTACTTTCAAACATTAACACTTCAACATTTTTTCTAAGATTAAAAAAAAAATTCTGCAACATTTATTAAATAAAGCATATTACAATATTTATTATTAGATTTCAACTACTAAAGACATATCCAAATGAATAAATCCTCTAATCACAAAAAAATATTTCAAAAAAGATCTGAATCATCATAATTTTTACAATATGAATTTCTCAAATCCTAAAAACTCTAAAGTTAAATTAAAACAATTTTACTGAAACTGTTTGATAAAACACTCATTATTTGACATACCATACTATACAATAGATTATAATATTATTATCACTTTTTAATTTAATTATTAATAACCAACATGTGATGACATAAAAAATACAATTTCAGAGTAGATTTTTTGCTATACTGTTGTTATGTACCTTTGAAAAACCATTAGCAATAGGTGTCTAAACTTTCTCAGAAATTTTTTGGGTGAATTCATGAACTGTTCAAATATCACAATATAAAACAATTTAGGCATAAATAGTAATAAATATAAATTTGCTTTTTGTGAAAAGCTAAAACTAATTTCACAGCTAAACAAGCAACATATAATTATGTGGCTCCATATTTAAATTAATTAATTTATATAGAAATAATAACTAAGTTGGCTAAAATTATAACAGGTCCCAGCCTCAACCTGTTGGAGCTGCATGCTTTTCTTTGCATACTAGATATAAAATTTACAGAAACATTTACATCTTATTGGAGTCAAGCATACAGCTTCTTGCTCTCTGTACCATCTAGGGAATATTCCTTTTGTTTCTTCAACACTTTATTGGGATGCTCATCAACTAATGGCAGAGATGCCTGAAGACGGGCATAAGGTAAAAAAAAATTACTAAATTGGTGTTTTAAGATTGAATTTACATTTTTATTATGAGAATTTTAATTTGATGTTTCAGATTAAGAGTGAATTATGTGAAAATTTTACAACTTTTAATACTTTTAAAATACAAAAAGAAAAGTTTTCATTCTAATGTTAAATACTAGAATGACATAAAATCTCTTAGGATATAAATATGTAAAGAAAACTCAATAAAATTCTGGAACACTGAAAAATTAGACTTAAGGTCTTAAACATATGAACCAGATCTTGAAGTAAACAATAAGTCTTTAAATAAATCAAAACCCCCATAATGCTCATTCTTCATTAGGAGCAAGAAAACAAACTAATGGCTGTTTTTTTGTTAAAATAATAATCAAAGTTACTTTCTATTTTCATAACTCCTTTTTTAACTCTTTCCAAAGCTTCTCGATCAGCACCTAAAATTAAGAAATAATTTTTTTAATTACAGGTCACACACACAAAAAATTTCTTGAAAAAGCAATTTCTTCCAAAAAAAGTGGACACAATTTAAGTATTTAAGAATTAATAAAACTTTTAACTAAAATATATAAAATTCATTAAATGATACGATTCATATAATCTTTTTACGCAAATTAAACATTAACACAGAAATAATGACTGAAACCTATCACAAATACTTGAAATATATATTTTAAATAACATAAATAGTTTTATATTGTTATAACGGTATTCTTAATTAATTTTATATGAAAATACAGCCTAGTGAGATCTTTTTCATTAATAAATTAATTTCATTAAAGAATATTTTGATAAAAATAATCTTTGGCTTTTAAATTAATGAACTAAAAAACATTTTACAATTTATATGGACTGAAACAGCTGAAATTAAATAAAAAGATACTGACTGAAAGTTAATATTTATATAAATTATGAGCTATGTCAGCAATTATACAATTTTATTAAAATATTTATTTCTGGATATTTATAATCAATACTATTTCAAACCTTATTAGTTAAAAACTTGTTCTGCTTTAAATATATTTAATATTAAAAAATTTAAGCCAGGTGGCTTAGTGGTAGCGTTTCACGCACCCAAAGCACAGGTCTGAGGTTCGATCCTTGGGCTGGGCAAAGTTGACTCAGCTTTTCATCCCGTCAGTGGGTTGATAAACTGAGTGATATGCATGACAGGGAACTAAACACTGGGGGTTTCACGTTAGGCTGACCACCTCAATTGGGGCATATGCTTCGCACTACAAGGCCTCTCAGTCACAAAACCAGAGATGGGCACTGCAGGCTTTGGCCTACCCTAGCTGATGTGTCACAGAGTTTAGAGTATTAAAAAATTCAGAAATACAGAATTTACATTTCCTTTTTCTTCACTTTATCAATTATGATGGTTTTTAGTTAACCTAAAAAATAATTATCTGAATTTATTAAACATAAGTAATACTTTAATTTATCTAATTTGCTTCACTAATGTAGTTCTAAGTTAAGAAGTAACTATCCAAATTAAAAACTAATTTTTGTCCTAATTTTTCAATTTCTAAAAGAACATATTTCTTTACTTGGCATCATAACGAGAAAATTATTTTTTAAATGATACATACAAGAATTGCTTTCATCCTCTTCTGAAGAATCATCTTCATGATTGTTCATTTTTTTTAGTTTAATCAAATACTTTGAAATATTATTTGGTATTTCTGTAAGTAAAAGGAATATTAATAACAAAAATAAAATTTTGAAATTCCTATTAAATGTGAACAAAAATTAACTTACCAGAGCATTCTTTCACACTACCTTTAAAACCAGTTGAAGTCCATTTCAATAAATCAGATTTACTTTGATGCTTGTAATCAGATGCTATAGCTAAAGTCTAAAATAAAACAATAAACTACTAGTCGGTTCATAGACATATATTCAAATTTCAAAATAAGAGATATTTTATTCATTATAATAACCACATTTAATTCAATCAAAAGAGAATAAAATTCAAGGCTTCAAAATTTTTCATTCAAAGAAATAAAAGAATATTTCATTCATTAACCACATTTAATTCAATCAGAAGAGAATAAAATTCAAGGCTTCAAAATTTTTCATTCAAAGAAATAAAAGAATTTTTAAGGGAAATTTAAAACAAGCATACATATTTATAGGTAATTTCAACCCACAATTAAAATAGTTTTCTAGATATTGTCTTTCATTAAAATAATCAACTGATTTGAAGGATTTCATAGTATGATTTTTACTTGGTTCTCCTTTGTTCTATACTGTATAACTGATGTATTAACTGATGCATTATCAGTTACTGTCTAAAAGTTCTCATTCCAGAACTTTTTATTTAAACTCAGACTTATGACGGATAAATGTAAAATCAGAACAGTGGGGAGAAGATACATTATATTTAAAATAAATTTAACTCTTTTAATACATAGTAGAAAGATTTATATCCTTTTATTTAAAAATATTTTTTTATTTTTTGCTAGTATAAATTCTAAGGTCAAATAAAAAAAAATAATTTCCATACAAAATTCAAAAAAATAATAATTAATAATAACTAAAAATTTTCAAATTGGTTAGAAATTAAGTAATTTCCGGAAAATTGTTATGAAAAAAAGCATTTTTTTATTTTGGACAAATTAATTTTGTAGGTTTATTACAAAAGTAACACAGATGATTGACATATACATGTTTGCACATATTAATTACTTGACTTCTGATTATGAGTTTTCAAATGAAAATTCAGAAGATAGGGTCTTCATTAAATGCAGTTTAATTATTTTTCCTAATTTAGTAACAAATCTCATGACTTATATTGCTGTTTTAAGTTCTGAGAGAATATAAAGAGAATATAATTCAATGCTTACATTAAGAACTTTGAGTTCACCAAAAAATAATTCATAAATTATAATTAACAGTTCTTGATTCAAACTTTCATTAAACAGAATTGCAAGCATAAACTACTAAATGTAACCAGTTTCACAACAAATAATGAAAAATACTAAAAGATATAGGCAAAATCTTCAGTCACTCACATAATGTGTTCTGTAAATAAAGAAATCTTACGTAGGAGCTAATTATATTAAATTGATTTATAATACATATAATATTTTACAAAATTAGATTTTTTACTAAATGATGATTTCTTATAAGATATTTAGTGATATGCTAAAAGTAATTGCAATATCAACCAAATTTTATAATTTTAAATGTATTTGCAATTTAGTGGTTTCTACCATATATAGACAAAAATATTTTCTTTTCAATAATTGAAAACATGAATAGTCTTTTTATTATAAATGTAATTTGTTTTTGGTGAAAATAAAAATCCTATGTTATCAGTCTTTTGGCCTCAAATTATAAAATTTTAATTCAAATAATTTGACAAATTTTGGCTTTGCTATATATAATGATTTTCTTTGTAGTAAATAATAATCAAGACAAAACATGATGAAATACCCATACCTCAAGGACCATAAATTTTGTATACTAATGATTAATACATTTTTAATACAGATAGCATTTGAGTAAGTAATATTAAAGTTATTAACGAACAATTAGCGAGTCTAAACACTAACTTATATCTAATGCTTGTCTCATTTTATAATTCATATATTAAAATGAATAGTTCATAAATATAAAATGTCTCCATAAATAACAAATTATTTTAAAATTTCGCAGTCTCATTATTGCATTTTTTTATTATTCCTTATTAATTTATTCTTGCAAGAAAACAACACTTAGCATGATTTTACAATACCTTAATTATAGCTTTGTGTTATAATATGGGTTATAGTAAATAAGTTTATTTTAAAATTCTCAAGTGTAACAAAAACTTTTTAATAAAATTCATAAATAGGTAGTCTTATGTAATTCTACTGCTATTTTGAAAAAATTTCTTTCATTTTACTGTTCTAATTAATTATTTTAATGAAAAAAATTTGAATAGAACATGTCTTTCTAGTTAAAATGAACATTTAAAGTTGAAAATAAAAGAGTACTAAGCACTTTTTCCTACTCTAAGAGGATGTTTGTTAAACATTTTTAATTAGCTAATCTAATGCTAATTCTGGAAATTATTTAAAATGTTTAGTTTCATGGGTGTTTTGTTTCATGTATTACATATATAAATATTCATACAAAATATTTATTAAACTCTAAAATTTATTCTCAGATTAGACATTAATATCTAAGCTTCAATGATTGAGACTAAATGAAAATAGAAAGAATTTTTTTAATATTTACCCCCAAACTTAACTCAGAATTCTACATATCACATAAAAAATCAGCTCCCCAAATTTAATTAATTTTAATGGCTCATCTATTGCTAAGAGTATTAACTCTTAATTTTAAACCATTTTAGGATTAGTTATAACACTATATGAAACGTCTGCATTTATTATTACTTCTTATTATGGGTCATAAAAACTGTTAAAACCACTTTTATATTTTGAATAACTTAAAACTTGATGTCACTGAAGGAAATTATTCTAAAAATGATTTGGTGAGTTTTAACATACTCATGTTAAAGTATTACATAAACACATTAAAAAAAAACATGTATTCATATATTTAAATAATTTTGAAATTTATTATAGCTTAACATCTTCACAATATTTAAATGGATAGCAACTTACTATTATAATTATTTAATAACAATAGTAATAGTACTTGTTTTTAAAGGTATAATGTTAAACCATTAAAAACAAGCAGCTGCTATGTATCATAACAAATGTTTTGCTGAAAATATCACATTTTTAAATCTTGTGTTTTATATCTATATACACTAACTGTTCAGTTCTAACTAAACACAAACACTTACTATCTAAGCCTATGAAAATATATATATATATATATATATATATATATATATATATATATATATATATATATTTTGAATGTGTGGGTATCTCCAACAAATTAAACTGCAAGATTGTAGATGATTGTTTTATAGTTATATACACATATTAAAAGCTAGGTACTTCAGTTAAAGTATTAAAAGTTTTAATTAATGATATTTTTAAACCTAATTCATTTTATATAAAAACTTATTTTATACCAAAATGGCTCTATTTATTTATAGTACCTAAAACATTATCAACTTAAAATGGTATAACACTGACAAACTCTCAAAAGCATGTCTTCACACATCAATCACACATCTTTATATTGTGTAAAGAAAAATTTGTTTCAATTTTAGCTAAACGAATTACCAGTCAGAAATACTAATTGCAGTTTACATAGGTTTAGAGGAAATAAAACAATCTGTGAACAGGAAATGTTTATTATTCAAATTAGATATACTGTTTTGGGAAATGAAGAAAAGACAAAGCAGACTTTTAGTAACAAGTGTAATAAAATAATTTCAATTATTTCAAATGTTTTCATCAGGTTGGTTAATTGGGTTTTGTGGCACATGGTCCGAAATAAGAACTATACCTTAGTCAGGAGTCAATTTCTGGGCAGAAACTTGAATCAATAACATATATATATATATATATAAATTGTAAATAATGTAAATATTCATTATTCTTCCTATTAATATTTTCATAAATTCAGTAAAATATTCTATTACTTCCAGGTTTTAAATATTAGTATAACTTTCTTGGAACACAGTAACTCATGGAATACTTTCATGATTTAAAATGTTTTATGTAAATATTTGTTTTTTGTAAACTGGTAATTTGTACCTTTTTCTTGTATACATGACCCTTTTTAACAAATGTAAGAGTTACACCATCCCTGTTGTGGAATTCCAAAATGTACATTACCAAATATAGTTAGGCAAAATCGAACTGATCGATGATGTCATCTTGCACCACTATTTTTAATGAATAAGTGACCAGGATTATGTACCCTTCTGAAGGGGTTAAATTCTCTCGAGGAATTTTTGAGTGAATTTTCCTATCGAGGAGATGTACTAGAGAGTGATGGTTGTCTTCACACAAAGAAATTGTTCATACACGAATAACAGTTATTCTTCAAAAACTGCCTATTCAAAAATCTTTAAATTCATTAAGACAAGGAGGTAATCACATAATATATTATATTTAAGCGGTAACCAAATAATACATAACCTATATATATATATATATATATATATATATACTGATAATTTATTATGATCTATTTCTTAATACAAGAAATTTAGTTTAAGTGCAGATTTTGTTAATTAAAGAGTAAATTTTTGACTTTTATAATGTTAGTACTTAATATTTAAATTAAGTCATTAAAAAATTTCTTCTTGCTCAACTAGAATTAAAAATATTTTGAATTATGCCAACAGGATTATTTTAATTGAAAAAAAAATCAGATTCATAATTGTGTATCAGAGTTGTATGTTTTAATACTATAATTATAGCAATAAAACAGGGCAGTTCAAGATCATTAGCATTATTGAGAAAAACTTCTTTGTATTTTAAAAATAACCTCTTAAATTGTAATATTGCATCTTTCCAGAATCTGCATTTATTGGTTCCCATATTACTGCCATAGTAAGCACAAACCTGATAAAATCCTGTCAAAATTTGATTACATCAAACAAAATTCCTTATGTTGAAGTACTCTAAGTTGAAAGGCAACAATGCCATTATGAAGAATATTCTGATTGCTATCAAGCATATACTTCTGCATAATTTGGGAAGAAGTATGTATGTTAGACTTCACATAAACACGTAAATAATGATATTTTAAATAAAATATCATTATTTACATCTTTATATGATCAAATTAAATTTTATTAATTCAAAACAATGTCACTGTATTTTTTAAACTTTTTATGTCATAATAATGAAAACTGAAAAATCAAAGTGCTAAAATTTTTCAACTCGCAAATAAACTTTAAGAAATAAAAGTAATCAAATTACTTATACAACAAAAAACTTAACAGCAGTTAATATACTTACGGAAAATCATCTAATCATGATTTTAGTATGTCTATGCAAAGAATTTTATTTAAAAAATTGCTCTTTATTTTGTTAAGAAATTCTAATAGTTAATTAAATTTGTTTTAAAAAAACTCAAAATTTACAAAAATGATTTAAAATTCAGAGCTAAATCTCCTTAACTAAACAACGGCCTATAAAATAAATAACTTATCTATTATACAGTATTGATTTTTGCAGTAATGGGAAGAGTGTCAATTTTAAATTCACAATTATTATTTTCAAGGTTCTACAGTTTTCTTTAAAATGATAGAATAAATTACATTTGTTCACATTAAAAAAAATAAAAATAGTAACAACAAATTTACACTTTATTTCATTTATTTATAATAATTAATAAATTGAATAAACAATACATATAAAATGAATTTATATGTATTTATTGCTTATTTTCTAAAACTATGATTGGACAGTTCGACTATGATGAACCATGAAATGATTCTTATATGTGTAATCTCCAGATGTCAGCATCAATGAGTGCAATTGATCGCCCAATAATGACAGACTCAATGCTAGAAACTTATCCATGTAAGGTGACATGAGTTTAACTCCAAATTGCCAGATAAGGTTCAAAATAATACAAAACGATCATCATATTTCACTCTAACCTATGCTAAGAAAAGAACAAATCAAAATACCAGAATGCTTCAATCTAGGAAAGGATATCTGATATGTAGGCTTCTTTGGAGAATTGCTACATGTAGCCCTACCCCAGGATGGGAAATTGAGAAAAACTGGATTAATTTGCAAACAAGATGTTTCTACTGACCCGTAACCCAGGTTTTATGATCACTGCATTAGCTATCTGATATACATCTATCACAAGAATTATAGTAGCATGTCTCAAATCTCTCTCTCTGTATGTATATATGTGTATATATATATATATATATATATATATATATATACATATATAATGGATAATACATAAATAATATATATATATATACATATATTATTTATGTATTATCAATAATATATTTTATTTACAGCAGAGGCTAAATTCAGTAATCATTTTTGTTGTCGGGTTCTTTTTTTTGGTGGCCATAATTCTTCTTAATATATGAAATCACTATCAGTGTGTGTTTGGTTTCCCTTCCATATTTGTCTCACAGATGTTTTGCCAAAAGCATTGTATGCTTTCATTACTTTTGACATTGTGCCTATCCATACTCCTAACAGCTGTGGCACTGTGATCATCAATGCACTAACTAGACGATTTCCCTCTATCAGCGTTATTTGGAACACTGACAGATCTCTCATTTTAGGTTCAATAAAATAAAACTAAGCAAATAATGATGTACAACTTACACCTTTGATTCTTAGCATCAATGTAGAATTAAAAAAAATGGTAATTACGTATTTAATTTAGTCTTATGTTATAACATAAGATAGTCATTGTTTTCAGTGAGACTATCTCATTATTTCGGACAAACCCCTGTATTTATAAATGTATAATGAGCATGGTACAAAAATATTAAAATAGATCACTGGTAAATAATTAAAGGAAACCTTAAATACTGAAAAATAATTTAGCAATGTGTAAAAAAATGTTCAACATCTATGTATATTAGATTTTATTGTCATTTACACTTAAAAAAAATTATTAAATTACATAAAGAAATATATTTTAGCGTCAAAATAGAAGGTTATTATTCAATGTCAGAGAAAAATATTTTTTTACATTCAAATAAAATGTCAAATAACATTAAATAATAGAAAGTTAGATAACATTATAAAAAATTAAATAACATTCAAAAAGTAGTTTTTAATATCAAAATATAATATTCAATATTTCTAAAAAGTAAATTTTTTTTAATATTTCGTAATATGAAGGTAGAATATTTTATTATATTTAATGAAAAATTTTGACATTTGCTGTTTGAGTAAGCCACAAGCTGTTCTGAAACAAAAATTTTGATGATGTGTTATAGATTGGCTGACACCATGTGTTATAGATTGGCATGACATCATGAAATATCTGTGAGTAACAAAGGCATTTCTAAAGTATTTCATCGAAATGATAGCACCAAGCTTATCGGAAGACTTCAAAGAAATGTGAGCCATATTTGCATGTCATAGGGAAGAAAACAAAGAAGTTACCCATGAACCCAACTTAACCAAAATGTGTTAAGATAGCAGAAACACAACATTTACCATCCACTATTCAACAGCAACAGTAACTGAAGAAAACGCTTTCTACTGCTAAAAGAGTCTTCATACTACTAGAATATGGTGAGCCATAAGAAGTACTAATTTAAACACTATAAGCCAGATATCTTTAACAAAGACTGTTATAAGACAGTTAAATATGCTGCGTACCATATTTGAATAGCTACAGATTCTCCCTAAAGTTTTACTTGAAAAACATAGTACAGACTATAATGTGGAGATTTTTTACTCAAAGATCATATGTAGTCAATTTCAAAGTGGGACATATAATATGCATTGAAATTAATAGCAGGTACTCTAACAAATTATACAAAATACATGAACTAATAGAAAATAATGAACAAATTTAACTTGTTTGCAAATAAAAAAGCACAATCACTTCTCATTAACTCAACATCACCAGTAACTGATTCATTACCCTTGCCAGATGAAATAAATTGCTGTTCAGCCTTTAGTCCCATCAAGATTAGAAATTATAGTGTTTTTTAAACTTGCATGACATGATGATTCATGAAAGCATCCAAGGGCAACTACATACTTGTCATACCACCAAGAACAAACAGAAGATCAATTTCTTTCTTTCAGTTTGTTTTTATTTGATCATTAGTGTGGTCATAAAAACGTATCCAGTAGAATAATTGATTTTGATCGGTGACGAGCCTCTGTTTGCATATTCTACACGACTGATTTTTATTGCTCATTAATCACTGCATATGAGAGTTAATTACACATGGATTTGCAATTTTAGGTGAGTTTTGAACCACTACAAACAATTAAGCTCATAGTAGACTTTTGAACCAAAGGCCAGACACTTACCATTTGGATGCCAACTCAGTATTGCATTACTGAAATCCAGTTCAGTTAAATTTTCTCGGCCATTTAGTTAAGGAGACTGTGCTTTTAAGATTTCCTTTTACAAAAATTTCATGTCAAAAGTTTAGATGTGGCAGGCGTTTGTGCAAAGATAGCATTCTTTCATGAAGGATTTCCATAGATAGTGGAATATATTCATGTGATACAAGGAAGAAGAACGTTTCAAGTGCCCATCCTAGCAGACTTAAAACAGAAGCACAACATTAAATCAGCCAATTTAAAAGTAATAACCTTGTTCAACAGAGGCTGGAATTGAGCCTGGGATCTTTTGCTCTGAGGAGTGGTTTTATACTATTAAGTTACAAAATTAGAATAATTAAAAAGTGTTGTTGCTGTTGTTTCTGATCATATTAGGCGCAGCATTTCTATATCAGATCTATGAGTCTCTCCATCTTCACAAAATTAAGAAACAGCAGGGGATTAGCAAGGAAATACTCCTTATAGTAAAGACCAGGCACAAAAGGTGTTGGAAGCCAGCTTGGGTCCATATAGCATTTAAAATTGGTGGGTTGGAGTTTACATTTACCAAACCTAGAATATGTAGTCTTGTCAGCTCTAGAGCCCTTGAAAGCAATGGAACCACCAGGACTACAACCAGAATACCAATCATGAACAAGTGAAATGTTCTAGATATCAAAAAGTAAGTACATTATAAAAATACTTAATATCTTCCAAATTAATTAAAACTCAAACTAATTATATTACACTATGATCCCTCAGATCCAAGATTTACAATGTCAGTTTAACAGCTTCTATCATGCAAAAAAAATAATGTTCTTACATAAATTACTTTTGTTAATATGTCCTGTTTACATTTTCTGCATTAACTTTTTAAATTTCAAAAATAGTTAACATCAATTATTTGAAATCTACTAACTAGTTTAGAAGTAATAAATACATACTATTACAAAATACAAAGTGACTATTTAATTTAGTGGATTTTTATGTCAAAATATATAGTTCTTACTTCTAAAGCTTCAACAATGGCAGCATGTAATTTAGTGCTTGATGCTTTCTTAGATAGTTGGTTAAAATTTGGTACAAATTCAAATAAATTTTTTTTGGAAACCTATGTAAGGATAATATAATTTTTATTAATATGGTATACCTAAAAAATATTGATAAATCATATTAAAAAGAAAATCAATTAAAAATGAATGAAATATATAAAACTTGACTTTCTAAATAATTTTCATAATAATTTTTATTTGAAGAGTAATAAACAAGACATTTTTTCCCCCTACATCAGTCAGTGGCTTAATAAACAAGACATGAACATGTAGTTTATTATTTTAACACAGATTATGATTAAATAAAGATAATAATCAAAATCTATGTATATTAGATAACTATTATACTAGACATGTAATATTACTCATTTATGCACATTAGACAAATAAATATATTAATGGGAAGTATTTAACATTCTATGTTTGTCTTTTATGTTTGTATTTTTAAATTTCCCAATATATTCTCAATATTTCTTAATTAAATCACACTTTGCATAAAATAACATTAATTATTTATATTATGAAATACTTAGTTATTTTTTACAGAAAATTTGATTTACAATATTTAGCAAAAGTCTTCACTGAAGAAGGTATTTCAATAAGACACAGTAAGTTTTATGAAAACACATTAAAAATTTTCATTTCTAGGGTGAAAGTTACAATTCCCACTGTAGCTCTATTGTACAAAACCTAACAAAATAGAAATCCATGACTTAAAAGTGAAATTTTGATTTAAAGTGATTTCGCAACTGTGAACTTGATCAAACCAATAGAATATTGAAATGTAACACAGATTACTGAGCAATCATCAACCAACTTTCCACTTCTGAGAATATAACATTGCATGAAAGCTTAATTGATGACAGACTAAAAATTATACTAATGGACAAAACAATTTTTGCAACAGTTTATTGAATTCAATATATCAAGTACTGGTTTGATAGAAATGTTGTTGTTGTGGCTTATCATCTTTAAAGACCTGACATTAGTCTGAACAACTCCAATAAATTGTTGACGGTAAGTAAGAAAGTCAATGACTAGCAGAGGATCTGAGGATAAATCCTCATGGGAAAGTCCAACAAAATCCAGAATATGTTTTAGTGATTGAAATAGTATACATTGACTAAATCCAACAAAAAAATAAGCTAAATATTAAATAACTAGGATCTAATCACATGATACCACAGTTAAGTTAAAATTTTTTTTACAGTAAAATACAATTGTTTGCAAGTAAAGTTTTAATAAAAAAACGATTTAGCAAATAGTATATTTCATAAGAGAATTATTTGAAGTTTTAAAACCTTTATGCTGATACACACAAATTTATTTCAAATAACATAAATAACAATGTCAGAATTTCTCAAATAATGAAACCACAAAACAAAATTTTTAAAATTAGAGTATCTATTCAAAATGATAAGCACATTTTTCAAGACTCTATTTAGAAAAATGTGTTTTATGAGTAAGAGAAATCAATCCAAAGACTTTGACCTATATGAATTTTTTTTTCTTCATAAAAATAAAATGACTACCATCATCACATGTTACAATGCAAAAGTTGTATTAAAATCCTCAAACATTACAGTTTTAATGTTTCATTTTGAAATGAATTTATAAACACACTAAATATTATTCTCAAAACACAATGTCTTTTAACTGCTTATCAAAATTTTTTAGATGAAATATACTTTAAAAATAACAAAATTAAGCACTGCATTTATAGTAAAGCCTTTAAAATGGGCAGTTTGTAATTGATTAGTAATTATTGTTTTAGTATGTATTTCATTATGTTTATGTATTATAATATAACCTTGAAAAAAAATTTTCATCTTCCAGAAAACTAAGGTTTTTCACATGTATATCTAAGCATTAATTATATACAATTTAAAAATTGTCATCAAATTTATTTTAAGAGGTAAAAATGATTTTAAATACTGAAATAAAATTTAAAGGCTATTTTAATTTTAATACATTATTTCTTTGTTTTATTAACACATTTTGTTCTCAAAGACTAAATTAATCCAAGAACTATACTCAGTGGATATCCTAATTTGGTTTGTTTGCAACAACAACTTTTTTTGTACATGAAACCTTATTCTACTGTTAGTTAAGTTTTAAGTGGATTCTGAACTGCTGCAAACATTAATGCCAAAACTGGAATTCTAATTTATAAATTTTTAAGTTGAAGATCAGAAAACAATGGAAAACTAAGTTGGAGATACACTGGATGCTATACATAAAATACATTTGAAAACAGAACTGATAGCTTATATCAATTGTTCAAAGAGTGGAAAATTCTACCAATTAAACATATTTAATATTCACTGTAATGAAGCACAAATCAATGTCGTTAGTTTTGCCAGTGAAAGAATTCTAATTTTCTATGTCAGTTTACCTGACATTTTTACTGTAAATCTTAAAATAATACTAAGTCAACATATGAACACAAAAGAGTATAAAATATAAATTTCCTTGAATATTTTATGTTGAAAAGCTATTTAACTTATTTACTTTGATATAGCTTTTATACATACCAGTAAAAAAAGCTGATTAAAATAAAGTTGAATCCAAAATATTAAAATAATTATATAGATCAAGAATGACAATGATATTTAAAAACTTTTCCTCTTTTTAATTCATAATCAAAACTAATTCTGAATAAATTTCTCAAGCTGCTGCAGAAATCAATTTTAGTATCCTTTGATTATTTTCTGATTTTTTACATATTATTTTGTATTATACCAAGTACTAAATCATATCACCATTTCTTTTTCACAAAACTTTTGCATGACTTGTTCAAAAAAAAATATCCAGTAAATTCAAGATTATGATTTACAAATAAAAAATATATTAAGAAATATTAAAATATTATATAAATATAGAATATACTAAGAAACCTTATTAAGATATGATATATAGAATATATTAAGAGACAATATGTTAAAAGATATAAATCAAGCCTATTATTAGAAGCAGTACCAGAAATGACTAGCAAGAGAATGGCTTAAATGATTAATAAACATGTTCCAGTTTTTATATCGCTAGAATCAGAATTTCCAACTTTAAAAATAAAAAACAAATTCTTTTATCACATTTTTAAGTGAGTTTTTTTTAAATTTTTCCCATTTAACATTAAATCAAGCAAGACACTAAGCGAGCACCCTATAGTTTCAATTAAAAAAAGAAGTTTTAATGATGACAATGTACATAAATGCTAAAAGCACAGCCAAAGAAGTTTGCGAGCTTCATCTCTTAAGGTATTAAGTAGAAATATATTACTTAAATAATTCATAAATGGGTTCCCAAAAAATTACATATTTATTAGCATGCCTTCAAAATTAAATGTGTATTGTACTCATAAGTTAGTTGTAAATAAACATCAAATCTATAAAATTCAATAACTTTTACAATTATTTCATTATTTTACTAAGCTTTATTCTTTCTTTTAAGTTTTATTTCCTTATTTCTCTCATAAAACAATTCAGTGACTCAAATTTCATTTCTGCATCATCCTAATGAGGAAAGCATTGTAATCAAATTATCCATTTCCATGAAAATGATTTTGAATTTTCTCCATTTTATCAATCTTTGTTTTGTTTTTTTTTTTTTTTTTCTTTCTTTCTTTAATCTAACATCTTGAGTTCTGACCAATCATTATTTTCAATGATACACATTGCATTTTTCTACTTATTCAGATTCAATTTTTACATAAATTAAAGCTTTTGTTCAAATTTAGTCGCCATATTTTTTTAAACTTTTGCCAAATATTCTAGAAGGCCTTCAAATAAAGGTGAGCGGCATAAAAATTAATAAAATTTTTGTGTAGCTTCTTTCAAGCACAATAAACACATAAATATCACTTTAGAAAAGCAATTCAAAAAGGAACATTGAACAACTTTGCCCAGTTTTTACTTTACAGATTTCATATTTATTGTTCATCATATCTTGCTGAGCTTGAAGAATGTTTCAAAAGCATTTGATGCTAGTGTTTTTTTATTTTTTTATAATACAAGTTTCTTTTACTAATTCAAGGTCCTAGCTTAGCCTAATTAGGGTATGGAGCAGAAACTTCTTTGGGACCCCTCTACTTCACTACTTCAGCAATGAACTAAACTTTACTTAAATCTTTCACACAATTATAGATATACAACAAAAAAAGAATTAACCAGAACCTAAAAATAACAATAGAGTCCCCCTCCAACATAGTCAGACAAATAATTATTTTGTCCCTTTTATTGATATCCTGACCATTCTAAGTTCATCATTAAAAAGATATAGCACATCTGAGGGAACATATAGCACATACATATAGCACATAATATTTGCAACAGTAACAGCCAAAATTTTTTCACTGGAATTTCTATTAATATTAGAATTATTTTGAGAATATCAGACAGTCAAAATAATTTCTCATCTTTATACAGTGATCAGAAAAGTGCAATAAATTTTAATATCATTCAGAGAGTTATAGAAAAAAAAACCCAGAAAATTCCTAGGTCATGAAAAAGTTGAGATACAATCAGAAATAAAGAAAGTTATTACAAGTTTTCTTTTATATGTTAACAAATAAAAAAACAGCAATGATGAAAAATGATAAAAGGTATCAAAGCTATAATAAATACATGTGTACATATTTCTTCTTAAGTGATATTCAAGTTTTAACAAAGGTTTGAACCAGTTTTACAGTCAAAATAGTTTTTAAAAAAAATTCAGTTTAAAAAGCACCTCATTTACAACTCCAGGTAAAACATAAGTGCTAACTGAGATATGGCAAACAGTTGTGATAAAAACATAAAAAAAAAAAAACATCAATAACAATAGAAACTGAAATATTTCATGATTGCTACAAATTTGATATATTGCCTTAAATGCCAAGTTTTATTAATAAATTATTATTTTCATTTTTCAAAATACATTTCCCATACCAGACATTTTTAAAAAATTTTTATCAACATTATGAAAACGTTTAAAAATTTTTAAAAATATGTGAAAAAAAGAGAAATATGCAAGGTAAACTTTATAAAATAAACTTAATTCAGTTATATATAAAAAAGAAATACTTTTTGAATATTGTAAAACTTTTTTCATGAATAAACTTCTGAATAGATAAAATGCTTTCATGGGTGAAGCAAGAGAATAACTTTTTCCTCTTGATAGAACTACTAGTTTCGAAAGCTATGCAATATAATTCAGGAAAAAATTTTTTATCCATTACAATTAAATAATAATTGTTGGGAAAATTAGATATAATGATGAATGGGAATTTCTTGTCAATCATAAAAATATAGAAAGATTGATCAAAGCACAGAGACTTTTATGGCTAGAACATATTGAGAGATCACCTAATATCTGAGTAGTCATTTTGCATTAGAAGCCTATGTGCAATAGGTTAAGAAAAAGCTGTCTTGTATGAACTTAAAATCATAAATATCTCCAATTAGAACATTAAACTGAGCTGTCTAGAGGGATATTGTGTGGCGAAGTAAGGCCCACCCTGGACTGTAGTGCCAATAAAGAAGATATAATGTATATAATAACAACAGATGCTCCAATTTTACAAGGCATATATACAATAAGTGTAGTCATAGTATCACACAATGAAAGAATATATGATGAAATATTTAGCATATCTTTTTTTAAGTGCATATATAAAAATTTAGTCTTTACTTTTATACCTGCAGGGGCTATTTAATTAAATCTCTTTATTATTTGAAATCAATTTTCCAATCAAAAATTATTTTATCAACAGAATATTTCCAAGCACTGGGCATATCTCATACAGCAAAGCAACAGTAATTCAAAATGTATTCTATTTAAAAATCTATATATATATATTTCATACATATTTGAAACATAAACTAAAATTACTTATTGATTAAAATGCAACAGAAAAATTTAGTAATGTGGATTTTTAAGCTATATTAAGCACTACTTTACAAAATGTGTCAAAAATTATAAACATATATAAATATAAATCAAATTTATAGACAATACAGATAAACCTTTAAAATTGTAGTGTTTTTAGATCACTACCAAAAATTCAAATATTTTAATGTATTTCCCGGTTTTTTATACCATAAATAAGTTTTTAAATTTATTATATTAATACAGAAATTATTATACGTACCATTGAAATTTTATGATCAGCAAACCAGAATACCCAAACAAATCCAGTCTTTGCATCTTTTACAGCACAATCATCAGGTTTAATAATTATAGCAGGCCAATATATTTTATTCCATTTTGCCCATACAAAACTCCAATGTGAAAAGGTTAAATTATCATCCTAAGCACAGAGACGGCAAAGTTATTGGGTATGAAAGACATTAAGTATAAAAAGAAATTCCAATAGTTCATCTTTTAAATCACCATAAAAACAATACAAGAAGCATTTTAAAGAACAATCGATAGTTAAACACACAGCATCAAACCAATGAATTTCATATGATGAAAAATCATTAAATTTAGAAAATGTATCAAGCAAATTATTTAAATATACTTAGTATCATTTGTAATTAAACTAATTCTTAGACCTCTGAGAATATATTAAATAACAGCATTAATTTTAATTATTGAAAAAATTTACAAAATCAGTCTAATATGCCAGTAAAATAAAACTAAATGGGAAAAATTAATTTGAATAAAATTCTACAAACACCAATCTGAAAAAACAGCTTCGTCTGATTTCTGCATTGAACACAACAAATCTAAACTAATGAGGCCAAGTAGACAATAAAACAACACTCTGACCTTTGAATCAACAGTTAGTGGGTTTGATTCATACTTAGGATATGAAAGTTTGTAATATTTTTTTAATCTTGTTCAATGGTTAACTTTATTTTATCATGAAAGTAAAGTTAGTTAATACAAGAAAATAAATATATTTCACTGCCAGCACATGCAATCACTCAATCATTTCTTGCACATGGCTAGTTACAACAGCACTAGATACAAGGCCTGCATGCTGATTTCGACAATAGTGTTTGAGGGGAATAACGAAACTAGTTTAAAATAGCAAGTTTGGTTTGTTTGTTGCTCAACGGTAATTTTTTGGGCATGAGGGCTAATTAGACCGGGACCTACGGTTTAAAGTGGATTCCGAGCAACTACAAACACCCATACCCAAGGTGGGATTCGAACTCACGAACTGTTGAACCAAAGACAAGAGCGCTAACCATTTAGCTGCCAACTCAGATTTAAGACAGCAGATACATTGAATGATTGTAAAGTGAATCTCCATCACAAAATTCTATTCTGTAATTTTAAAGTGGTGTGTGGGTGTACACAGGTGATGTGCGTCTGGAACCTAAACTTGGTTTAGGTTCCTGGTAGGGTCACCCATGGCGAGAAGGCTGTGCTAATACACCTGGCTAATACAGAAAGGTAACCCAATCCAAGATATTAAGCCTCATGCTAATGGATGAATAGCACCAGGGTTATGGTGTCGCTAACAGGCCCCTCAAGGAACCAGGCAAAACCTCGTTTGTATGTTTGCCTTCCATCTGTACAGGGAGGCTATGCAGGTGGTGACTTTATATTTCCTCCTAGTTCCTAGGTCACTTATGGCTGACGAAAACGAAAAAATAAAAATCATAAAAAAGGATTGGATAAATCTCCTGGTGTTATCCAATCAGCCAGTGAAACGGTTCCTAAGGTACAGAATCCTGGCAAAAAGGAGAGCACTGGCAATCTGGCTACTGGAGGAAGTGGAGTTACCACAAGTCAACACACAGACACCACAGTTGGAGAACCAGGTGTTCTCACAAAACCACAAAGATATAATCTAAGGCATCGAAATAAAGCAAGGGAGCAGGTGGAGACTGCTCAGAAAGTGGGTGGCACCAAAAGACTTAGGTCTGAAGTGTCAACCCCGTCTCCCAGTAACACTGCCTCCAAAACGCTCAGGGATGATCAACCTGGGACTTTTGCTCAGGCTGTTAAAAGCCATAAAGCAGCTATTGTGAAGCATGGTTTCCCAACCATCAAACTCAACAAGGAAGATGTTGACTCCATACAGCTGGAGATCCTGACTAGAACAGATGAGGTCCCATTAGGAAATCATCTGCCTTGGGCTCGAGGCTTAAGCTTAGTGTCTGGGGCACTATTTCTCCTATGTGATGACCTTGAAACAGTGGAATGGATTAAAAAATCCTTCCATGATAACAAGAGTCTTATGTGGTGAGGGGTTCAGTGTTCTGGATCCCAGTGATCTACCTAAACCGGTAAAGGTTTAAGTAGATCACTGGGATACCATACCAAGGATCCTCTTTCTGAAACTGATAAATAGACTCAACCCAGAGCTGAAATCTGTAGAATGGCATACTCAGCAGAAGTCTGTAGAGACACTTTCTATTAGATGAATCTACAAGGTTGATATGGAAGCCTCAGAAGCCATTAAAAAGGCAAATTATGGTGCCTATACTGGTTTGGATTGGGGAAACTTCAAAATTCTCTGGGACCCAAACCAGAAGGATGTACAGAGCATTGAAGAGATGGAAGTTGTACAAGGTGCAACTTCCTCTCAAGTAAGTAAATCCTCTCCTGCTTCTAGAAAGGAAAATGAATTACCTAACATTGAAGAACTGGATTTAGATTCTTGTTCTGATATAACCCTGCAACCTAGCTCTCCTCTATCTGAGAGTGAGATAGAAAAGGTTTTGCAGGAAACTCAAATAAATCCCTTATTACGGAGACTTTGGAAGCACTGCTTCTTCTTAGCTTCTTTGGGTGCCACAATGGTAAGTATCATCAAAGTAGCACAGATCAACATTCATCATAGTCGATCAGCTTCAGCTATTCTTAGCAAGAATATGACTAGAGGGGAGACTGAAATTGTTTTAATTCAAGAGCCATGGACTTGCAATGATTCTGTTTTGGGCCTACATGTTCAGGGTTTTAACATATTTTATGATAAATGTTGTTTGAGACCATTAGCATGTATTGCTATTAGCAACAAATTAAATGCCCTCATTCTGGTCAATTACCTAAATGGGGATAATGTTGCTGTAAAAGTACCCTGTTTATTGCAAGGAATCAAAGATGAAATCCTCTTTATGTCTTCACATCTTCCGTTCGAAGATAAAGACACATTTAATGTGCAAATTGTCAGTCTTCTAGATTATAACAATTTGAGTAAGAAACTCATCATAGGATGTGATGAAAATGCTCACCACACTGTGGGGGGAAGTAGTGATTGCAACAGACGTGGTGAGGATCTTTTAGAATACATTTTGTATTATAATCTATTTATTCTTAATAGAGGTAATGAACCAACCTTTATTACTATAAATAGAAAAGAAGTCATTGACATCACTTTATGTAACAGTAAGTGTGCTAACTTTATTAAAGATTTGAAATTAGCTTATCTGACCACAAATACATTAGCTTTTCTGTTTTAGAAGCAAACAGACTAGAGGTAATAGGAAGGAACCCAAAAACTACCAACTGGGGTTCCTACAAAAAAAAGAGCTAGAAGATCTCTTCAAGGAAGGTGACTTCAGTAAGTTATCTTTGGTAGCAGATTTGGAGTTGGCCGTTGATCACATGCAACATGCCATTCTCCAAGCATACTATCAAAATTGTGATGTTAGCAATACTTGCTCTCCAAGGTTAGTTCCTTGGTGGTCTAAAAAGTTAAGTAAATTGTGAAGACAATGTAGAAAGCTTTTTAATAGAGCCAAAAAGAATGGTGAATGGCAGAAATATAAACTGGCACTTTCCACATATAATAAAGCTATCAGGAATTCTAAAAAGAATTCTTGGCAGAATTACTGCACTGACATTAAAACTGTGTCTGCTACTGCAAGACTCGTTAAAAT
This sequence comes from Latrodectus elegans, assembly GCA_030067965.1. Lineage (NCBI taxonomy): Eukaryota > Metazoa > Arthropoda > Arachnida > Araneae > Theridiidae > Latrodectus > Latrodectus elegans. Next base: position 106,687,225 of record CM057817.1, on the reverse strand, counting down.
AATGTCTAAAGACAGGAACTACAGTGTAATCACTCTTAAATTGCCAAATGGTAAGTTTTCAGAATCTGGGGGAGAGACACTGGCTGAACTGTTCAGAGCTCACTTTCCAGGTTCCAACGAAATAAACGAAACTCCTAATTTTACACTCTCTTGATCAAATTGTGGTAGAAGTAAATGGGATGATGCCAAAACTCATAACTTATGATCGAACAAAATGGGTAATAATGTCTTTTAAACCTTTTAAATCACCAGGAATGGATGGAATTGTACCGGCTATGATTATTGAGGGAGTCCAGTTAATTGCTTCAACTCTCTGTAGAATTTTTAGGGCAAGTATAGCCTTTGGGCATATACCTATAGCCTGGAGTGATACAAAAGTAATTTCTATTCCTAAAATAGGGAAAGATAATTACTATGAAGCTAAATCTTTTAGACCTATTAGCTTAACATCTTTTCTTCTAAAGGCAATTGAAAAGCTGATAGACAGATATATTAGAGAAGTCTATTTAGAGGAAAAACCACTTTCTGTCTCAATATGCATATCAACCTGGTAGATCTACTGACAATGCCATCTACAACCTATCCTTCATTTTGGAGAACTTTAAGGCTGAGGAACTTGCTTCAGCTGTTTTCTTAGATATTGAAGGTGCCCTTGATAAGGTATCCATTGAAACTATTTTACAATCTCTTGCTAGAAAGGGGGCTAATGAAACAATCTGTCCTTGGATAGAAAATCTGCTCAATAACAGATTTGTCAGTGCCTCATTTATAGGTGAAAACATGATGATCCAAGCCAAAGTTGGTTGTCCACAGGGAGGGGTACTTTCCCCCATCTTATGGTGCTGTGTTGTAGATTCCCTTTTAGAGGTGTTAAAAAACCAGGCATAACCACAATTGGATACGCAGATGATTTAGTTATAATCGTCAGAAATAAGTTTGGTGAAACAATCTCTAGCATCATGTCCAACACCCTCAATCAAGTTGAGACTTGGTGCAAAAAAGAGGGCCTTTCTGTAAATCCTCAAAAAACCACTATGGTAGCCTTCACAAAGAAAAAGAATCTTAATCTGAAAAAAGATAACTATTTTTGGTCAAGAATTATCTTGTCCAAAGAAGTTAAATTCTTAGGAGTATTTTTTGACATGAACTTAAGTTGGAACAAGAACTTCAACTTTTGTATTGAAAGAGCAAAAAAAGTTTTCTGGTTATGCAGAAATGCATTTGGAAGAACTTGGGGCTTAAATCCCAAAGTTATTCATTGGATTTACACTGATCTAAAATGAATTCCAACACTGAGGCTGGTATTTGTTGTCCTGCTGATGGCACAAAGTTATCATTCCCTTTGGGTAAATATACAACTGTATTCCAAGCAGATGTCTTTGCCATTTTCATGTGCAGTAGAATAGTCTTGGACAGAAACTATTCTCGTAGAAGAATAATTATCTGCTCTGAAAGTCAAGCTGCATTACTATCTCTACAGAAGTCAACTGCAACTTCTGTTTTTGTCTGGGAATGCCATCTCACTCAGTGTAAATTTGCTAATAATAACCCCATCACTTTAATGTGGGTGCCTGGGCACTCTGGTGTTTATAGCAATGAACTAGCTGATGAGCTGGCAAGGACTGGATCAAGAACCGACTTTTTTTGTCCTGAACCAGTGCTGGGTATTTCTAAAGAATTGATCAAAAAGAATGTCTTTGATCTCTTCAGAAAACAAGTTTATGAACTGGTACAATGCCAATGATCAAAGACATGCAAGGATATTAAATAGCACTTGCCCTAGTAAAAGGCAAAAAGAATTATTAAAGCTCAATAGAAGTAGTAAGGAAAGCAGTGGGACTACTTACAGGACACTGTCACCTTAAAAGACATCTCACCATGATGGGATTTTCAAATGGTCCCACTTGTAGAGGTTGTCATTATATGGAAGAAACTTCAATACACATCTTATGTGAATGCGAAACCTTTTCTGCACATAGATTTGAACACCTGGGTCAGCACTTGATTGAACTTTGGATGTTGCAGGAAATTCCTATAAAATGTCTGCTGAATTTTGCTTTAGCCACTGGTTTCTTCAAATAGGGCTTTCTGAGGGGTTTAGTACAATAGACCTATGGTTGTGATGCTAGGTTCTTTTGGAACTACCCAATCTTAAATCTAATCTAAAGTGAACTTTGTGAAACATTTAATTTTTAACTCTTGAGAACTGTATTTATTTAGAATTCTTCAAACATCATGTCTAAGTTTTATGTCATGTATCAGATTTTCATTAAAACAAATATGTGATTTATATATTAAATGTATACTTATACAAATTAAGTTTCCTTACATAAACTTTTTATTTCAATACCACTATCATTGGTTTATGTCATTTAATTATAATATGTGCAACAAAATAGATTAAAAAATGTATCCTATTAGTGATTTATAATAACTTTTCATAGTAAAAAAATTCATGAAATTGTTTTAATTCCTGTTTTATAGTGAGAAATGCAACAGATATAGTAGTTTCAATTATTTCTATTATACATTTATATTTAACTCAATAAAAGTTATTCCACAGTGGCAAATTATAATTTTAGTATTTAGATATAGTATATACCTAAAAGTTTTAAATAATACATGCACTAGAGTGTAATAATGAAATTAAGTTCATTTGACAAGTTGTGGAAAACAGTGAACTGGAAAAATAAAAACATAGGTGAACAAAATATTTTTATTATAATTAGTAATAAATACACAATAAAAAATTTAAAAAAGTAATTTTTAACAACTTTTTTTTAATTTTATTAACCCTTTGGGGAAGATAATTTATTTAAAATGCTCAAAATTGACAAAGACCAAATATCAATGTTTTCAATTAAAAAATAATAAATCTTTCTGTTCCAGTACATGAAAGAAAATAAGCATTATAAAAGCTTTAATACTCATTACACATGGTAACAATATACATTTTAAAACTATATATTAAACTACTACATATTTTTATTCTCTGTCTGGTAATTTATTAAAAAAAGAAAATATATTAATTCAACTGGAAGTTAGTTAAAACTTCCAGTTGAATTAATATATTTTAACACAAGAAAAATCTCTCTTGATATTTAAAGAAATTTATTCAATAACACTGACGTGAAATAATTCTTATATTAATTATAAGGTCCTTTGAATTTAAGTTTTTGTTCAAGAAAAATGAAATTGCTATAACTAATCAGAAAATGGTTAAAAAAATTACCAGTGATATATAGATAATGAAAGACCTTTTAAATGTGTTCTTTATCAAATTTTAAAATTGGCATACCATCGTATAGTTGCTATATTTTTTATAAATAATATGTAATGTGAGCATTATAAATACAAACATTGCTTTGCTAAGATTTTAACATCAACACAGAGAGTTGAATACACATATTCACAGTCATAACCCGAAATTAATTTGAACATGACAAAGGAATAAGCGAATATACAGTTTTTTAAAAAATAACCATCATCACATTTAGTTCAAGAAAAATTAAATCTTGAAAAACTCATTAGAAAATGAATATGAAAAATCAATTAAAATCACAAGTGATATAGCAAATGAGGGTTATTTTTAACATGCATAACTACATTTAATTTTAAACACAAGTAAGCACTTTATAAACAAACACTGCTTTGCTAGGATTTTAATCCCAAAGCAGAAGGCCAACATACACACCAAAAAAAAAAAAACTTTTTTCCATGGCATTTTGGAACATGACAGAGTCTATAAGAATTTCCCACACACATTCACAATCTTACAATTAATTTGTGAACATGAAAGTGAAATATGAATGTGAGTTTTCTTTACAAAATATTAAAAAGATGAAATGTTAATTAATTTCAATGATGTTCTATTCAACGCTTTATTACTAAATCAATTTAATAATTTTGATTCAATTTCTCAATTCAAAACTTCAATATTATATCAATTTAATAATGCTGATTCATAATTTGATTTTACAGAGAAAAAAGAATCATTAAAAAATGTCAAATTAGTAATAAATTTTTTATTATAACATTTAATGTGTGCTTGATTATTAATGCTAATTTGTAAGTTGTCATATAAAATAACAAATAGTTAACAGGAGAAAAATATAGAAATAAACATTAGTTATTTTCATGTTAATTCTATGCATACAAAAATGACTTTGTTGAACACTTTTAGAAGTCTATTATAAAAATAATTATGAAGTTCAGTTTAAATCAAAATTTTTTCCAAATTACAATTAAAGTAATATACTCAAAAGAGTTTGTTCATTAAAATATCATATTAGAATATTAGGCATTGTGAACAAAAAAATAACCCATACCTGAATATAATGACAAATTATTTGATATGTGATGGTTAGAGACTTAATTCAAAAGCTTTTCAATGCTTTATGTTATTTAAAAGTTTGAGATAATAATAATGCAGTTGAACTGTAATTTATAAGTACATTTGAATTATCAGAGGAGAGTTTACTTTTTTCATATGTTCGAACGAGCATTTCTTTCCTTTATTTTGGTTGTTTAATGGAGGAATTTCTCGTTCAGGCATATTACTGCTGTAGTATAAAAAGCAGCTTTAAAAAATTATTGGAACTGTTTGGTTGTTGTTGTTGACTTATTCCATCTCATTAAAAGTGTACACTCAATTTGGTTTTCAGACAATTTTATAAGAAAATTTTAAAATATTAAAATAAAACTCAGAATATTTTCTAACAAAAAATAAGTGAATTAAGGTAAGTAAAAATTACAGGAGTTTCAAGGGCCCTTTATTCCGATAGTTTCAAGGAGTTTCTAGGAGCTGCACAGACACTGTTTTTAGTGAGTCAAGAGAGATTGAACTAAGGGGTTTTTGATGCATGTTTAAGTATTATTTATTTTAATGTGTTTCAATTTTTCAAGTGTGTTTTTAAAAACAGTCAACAGCACATTCGATATTTTTGAGGACTGATATATAAATTTTAGTGGCAGCAAGTGTTAATTTTATGACACCTATATATATATATAGGAAAATAAATTATAAAATTTAAATTTTTAATGATATTAAGTATTCATTGTTTACATTACTTGGAAAAATATTTTCTTTCATTTATTAAAACATTTCAAACATTCCCTCATATGATATTATCTTCAAAAAAAATTTTACGTGTAAATTAACTATCTCAAATTTGTATGGTTTTTGACAATGTAAATGAATTTAGATTTCTAAAGGAAAGCATTTGAAGCAATCCAACAACAATAAAGTTTATTTTTTCAGCTGAATAATAGATTTCTTTGTGTGACCACCAGTTGTTAAAAATTTTACAGGTTAAGTTTTCAACATGAATTTAAACCATACTATACACTTTTAATTACTACAAACTATCAAAACTAAATAATTTACCAACTCTGCCTCCAACTATAAGTACAATATACTTAGTTACATTAAGTGTGAAATACAAATTTTAAATATATATTTAATAGATTCTACACTATTAAATATTTTTTTCACTATTAAGTACTTTTTTCAAAGATAATTTTTAGAAATAATTTTCAAAGATAATTTAGGCAATTTAAGTGAATATAAATTAAAATAATGAATATATATGTAAATCATGAAAGCTCAATAATGAAAGATATGAGAATCAAAATCAGGCTAAAGAGAATAATTAAAATATATCTGAAACATGAATAAAGAAACTGAAATATATAATATTGATACAGTACAAATAGTGATACATAAATTTATTGACATATACTTTTGCATTATATATTGTGAAACAAAAATATGCATCCTCAGTAAAATTTTACAGAAATAAGTCAACAGGTAGGCATAAAATGTAATACAAGAAATTTAAAAGCAAACTAACAAAACGTACTTGATTTGATCTACCAATAAACTGTAGCAGATGCCTCCCATTCAACAAAGCAAGTTATCTTAAGATTGAAAGACAATAAATGTAGATTAAATTTTTAATATTTCCTTACTGCAGATAAAAAATATAACTATATGTTTATTCATATTAATCCTACAAAAGCATAACAGAATTCCCCTAAACTAACTGTTTCAAAGGCTGCTCATTTACTATAAAAAGTAGAGATGTTACAGCATAATTTTATCCTAGTTATCTCAATGGAGATTTACAATATTCACACAAAATAAGCATTCATTTATTTAATGACTTTTTGAGCATAAATGCAAGTTCAGTGATTCACACAAAGAACTATAGGAATACACTGAAGCAATGAATGAAACAAAGAAAGACCACCACATGCACTGGATAACAGGGCTCTGTAATAAAAGTTGCTTATATTTATGGGAACAACTTCAGACTTTTTAGTTTAATAATATCTTCTTTTATTTATTACCACACATTTCTTGACTATTTACAAATCAACTTTTTTTATTCACTGTTTCAAAAAAATGTAATACATATAAAAAAAATATCTCAAATGAAAGAGGCCACACTAACTCGCTCACTTTGTAACCATTCCTTCCTTCTCTCTGCTTGCCACCAGTGTCCATGCAAGCTCAAGGGACAAAAAGTATATTCCCTCCCAGGTCTTCTGGCCACTAGAACTGGTTTTCAAGGAAGTAGAACATCGACGCATTTTCTGTGCCACAATAGTCTTACACGTAAATGCAATACATAATTACAAAAAATGTTTTATATAAAAAAATTACTTCAAATTATTACCTTGTTTAAAATGAGACAATCATGTTTTCTTTTCAAATTCATGATTTAGTCTTCTGCAAGATAAAGTCCACACTGATTAGTAAGTTACAAAGGGAATTAAAAATAGTAAAAGCAAATCAGTAATTAACTTAAAAATATGACTTTATAGACTACAAAACTGGACAAAAAGATAATGTTTTAACTTAACTTTGACATGCAAAATATAATTTCAATATGAAGTAAAATTAAGGTAACTGAGTACATTTATAAATGATGTAATAGATCAAATATAGTCATATCTTAATTATCATCAAATATAGCATTATATAATCAGAAAACAAATTACAAGTATAAATAATTTCACAAAACAGGGCTTTAAATAAAGAAAATTTTGTCACATAACTAACTCAATCACAAATGTTTAACAAACTCTCTTTATATAAAAGAAATATTTCAAGAGTGAACTGTATTGAAAGATTCTAATTCTGATGAATAGAACTATATATACATAATTTTTTAACCCAACTTCTCTTCCACATTAAACATAAATGACATAAATAATGTTAATGCTTAAGGTGCTGCTAGACCTCCGTTAGGGAAAATTGAGTGTTACATTAATCCTATGGATAATATTTTAACATGTCACAAGTGCTATTTTCATGATAGAAACTTCTGGTTTTTTGCAAATTACAAAAAACAGATCTATTGTCACCACTACACAAAAATTTTTATCATTTAAAATTTTTGCAAATATTTTTAAAATTTCAAAATATTTCCATCCGAGAAAATTTAACCAAATTCTAATTTTATTGAGGTTGTACAAAATTTGGCTTCGAGGTGTTTCCTTTTTGTTCTTCATACAATTGCAAAATGAACTTTTTGTTTATTTTAAGCTAAAAATATTTTTGATTGCATCAATATTTCAATTAGAAATCAAACTCATTCTTATTTATGAAAATCAATTTCTCAACACAATGCCACCTATGACGCTGGAAAATTTTTAATGCTGAACTTGGCTGATTTTTTACTACACTACAGTAACCTAAAAGAAAAGGAAATTTCTAGGAAAAACTGCTCTCCATATGATTCCTGCTGTTTTACCATGCGGTAGGGAACAGCTTCCAAATCGCACAAGAATTAGTCTTTCCTATTTCGTTGAGTGAGAGAAACATCTGCAAATAATGCATGTTAGATTCTTGTTTATTAGCATTGGAAAAATAGCTATGATATTTACTTTTAAATCAACTCTGTTTATTTTCATTTAAATAAATTTTAAAAATGAAATATTATAAACTGTTTTGTGTTACCTTGTTCAATTATATTATATACTATGATTTTGAAACAAGACTACCCATGTAATAAAAATTTGAGGAACTTAATGTAAAAAAATGCATTATATATTATATATATATATATTATATATATATTATATATATATATATTATATAATATCTAATAAGAATGATAACATATTTACATATTTATCAGAATAATAGTGACACAAATATTTTGATTTTTAAATATTTTGCAAAATTGATAAGTTTTTACCTTTACAAATAGTTAGACATTTATACTTTCAACTTATTTCATGGAAGAAAACACAAAATACTATACACTATAAGGTATGATCAATAAGCATACGATACTATCATACTAAAATATTGCGTCTGATAAGAAATTAAATATATTTTAAATTTGAATAATTATATATATCGTTGAAAAAAAATTGGGTCTGTAGTAAAAGTTCAGTGGAAAAACATAAAAACACTTCAATAACAAAACAAATAATAACAATATATTACAATACATTACAATACAAATGAAAGGCTTAAAATGCTCCTAGGGGAATCATTTTATGCTTACGAGATTTGAGAAAAATATTGTCCTATGCAACACAAATGCCATTAATTTTGACAAAAAAAGTAATAAAATATAAGAATGAGTAGATATCATGTAGCACTTAAGGCGATTTAAAATATCTAACTGAAGTTAGTATTGATGTTAGAGAGGAAATGCTTTAATTTGAAATTATTATATTGAACATGATAAACAAGCCCAATAACTTTTTCCTGTGGAAACTTAGATATGGAAACTTATATTATGTTCTATGAAGTTAATTTTTGATAATTTTAATTTTTTTTTATTTCATTCATTTATATTCATACTTGCCAACCTTGGAGTATAAAATATCAGTAGATTCAACTGATTTTAAGGGGGGAAAATCAGGAGACAGTACTAGCGACGTATTAGCTTGAAACAGAATGCTTAAAACTGCGGTACCGCAAAAAGACAATTTTAACCTTTAGATTATACATTTTGAGAATGATTTATGCTAAACATATTTTTTGTTAATCTTAATATTTTAATAAAATATTCATCTATTTTATAAAGGAACTATGAAAAATAAAAGATTATATGTAAAAAACAAACATCAACACACATTTGTCCCAATATTTATTTTATAGGGCAACTTTTACTACACTAGTGCAATTTATAAGTATTAAACTTATTTGATGAAAATATTTTCCTAATTAAATTACTGATACTAGTAATAGTCATCTTAATTGAACAGCTTATGTAAACAGGCACCTTGTGTCTGCTTTAAACTTTAATTGTATGACTGCAAACTCACAGGAATTTTGGCAGCAAAGTGGTTAGAGTGTCATCTTTCCATGGCAGACGGACAGGATCCGAAACTCAGAAGAAATTATTTAAAAAAATAGTATATTATCTTTATATTAGTGAACAATCTGTTGACCATTTAAGCTCCTGAAACAATTAGGCTTCTTTTCCAGCACAATGTCGAATGTTTCTAAGTTTCTTACTGAAACTGCCAAAAATTCAGTAGATTTTCATATATAATTGGAAAATCAGGAGAAATAATGAAAAATCAGGAGTTTCCCGATAAAACCAGTAGAGTTGGCAGCTATGTATATTATATATTCTAAAAAATTAAAAATGGGGAATGTATAATTACTACTTTCTTCTTGTAGAGATGCTGTATCAAAGTAATAGCTTTGGAGCTATATTCTTGTAAGGAAAATAGCAAAAAAAAAAAAAAAAAAATTACCTTCAGCTCCTTACAAGCGATTGTATTTTATATAAAATAACAGAAATTTTACAGTCTTTAGCTCTCTGTATGCAAAAAGTCTATCATAAAACGCTAATACTAATATTGTAGAACAATTTAATTCAATTGTTGCCAAGTTAAAGGGTGGGAAGAGAGTCAACTATTGTCAAAAAGAATTCCTACCAAACAAGATGATATGCTTCAATTCTTTCCCACAATACTAAATAAATATGTTGAAATGCATAAAGCACTTAACAAAAATAGCCCTGGGAAATACTGAAGCAGTTTGAAAATAAAAGAATAAATACATTAAATGAAGCAAAAAATAAGTCAAAGCCTAGGAATTTAGAGGTTTTTTTAGGTCCCGACAAAAAGTATGGCCCAGCTGCTGAAAAGCTAGATTTACCTTATAATAAATACAAGGGAAAAAAAAAACAAAAATCGAAATCATTGACTAGTCTAGCTGTTACTTTGAAAGAAAGAGAAGATTTAGAAAGAGCTACTATACTTCAAAGTGAGAATGCTGTTTGGAGAAAGCAGAGAATTTGATTGACAACATCGAATTTTGGTGTTGTATGCTGCAAGTTACCCTCTACAGGATGCCAAAATTTAGTAAAAACAATATTATAAATTTATATATTTAGTAAAAACAATATTATCATTTTTTATAAGTTTATTATAAACATAAAAAAATGAAATTTTGTACATGATAATTCATGAAAAAACTGCCATTCTCAAACTAGAAAAAGAAATAGGCCTTAAAATAGAGCCATGTGGGATATTCATCAATAAAAATTTGCCTCATTTAGCTGCTACGCCAGATGGAATAATTGGCAAAAAGGGCATTGTTGAAATCAAATGCCTATATACATCTCGCAATGTCCATCCCAGTGAATTTATAAAAAACTGCATTCAATTTCTGGCAAAAAAGACAGAAAAACAAAAGAAATTAAGGGTATAAATAAAAATCAAACTTTTTATAATCAAATCCAAGAACAAGTACATATTAGTGAATGAAACTTTTGTTGATTTGCCATTTGGCCCCTAAAGGTATTAAAGCTGAAAAATTTTTTAGGGATGATATATTTTAGGAAACACAAATGAAAACTAAATTAAATTATTTTTATTCTGACTGTCTTTTGCCAGAACTAATTGATTCACGTTTATCACTAGAACTAATCACCACTAGACCAATGGACATAAGAAATCCAAGTTATATAATTGAGGAGCAAACAAAAAAGAAAAAAAAGCTGTATGTGTTTATTTGTTATATATATATATAGTTTGTGTCCTTTTCTTCATGAAATGAATTGTGTAAGTATTTCTATACTTTATTAACAAATTTATTTTAATTACTATTTTACCTCATATATACTTCAATGTATTTTAACTTAATTCCCCATATGCTCATGAAATTAAATTTATTACATTTGTAGATTCATTTTTAATTTTGGACGATTGCAAATAATGCATAAAATTATATTTTTCTTGTATTACTACGAAATTTATTTGCATTTAATTATTTGTTGACAAATAAACCTAATTTATATTTCTCACAGTTTTGCTAAACTTATTTTAATCTAATTTACCTCTGTGTTTTCATAATGCATATTTATTGCTAATCTAATTTTGTTTTTATCAAGTAAGGGAGAAAAAATTAATAAAATAACAGAGGAGTTTTAAAATCTTCAGATTTAAAACGTATGTCACAACACATTTTACACCAGAATATTAACTTTTTAAAAAATGTGTACTTCTAATTATAACTTAGTTAATTTTATTGATATTGAGGAATAAAGTTAGAATGTAGAGACTAATACGATGAAAGAAAGATAATACATGAATCTCTCTTTCAAGCTCTAAGTAATTCTAATTATATAAAAGTGGATGATTATTACATATATATACATATATACATATATATACATATATATATTACAGTTACAGTATTTTCATGAAAATTATGATTATAAATATATATATATCTATATTACAGTTACAATATTTTTATGAAAACTATAATTATATATATATATGTTAGGTTTAAAAAATTTGAAAAAATTAAATACTTTTAAGTTGTTTTTGAAAATTATAATTTTAAATTATTTGTTATATTCAGATTCAAAAGTATCTTAAGTCAATGGATCAAGTCTCATAAAATAAAATTGAACCAAGGCACTTATAAATATATTTTTAAGCATTCATATATTTTTGGTTTGATTCGAATTCTGATAATCATTTTTAACCGTTTAATTAGTAACTGTAAAATTACTCAACATTTGCAATTTGTCTTCATATTTTTTTAGTGCGAATAATAAAAGCTAAACTCTAAAATGTAAATAAAATAATTTTTTCTTTAGAATCACTGGCAGCTAGTTGTCCCTAAGACAGCAACGGGTAATTTCGGTATAAGTTTCTTTGAGCATTTGAACTGACTCATTTTCCCTCACCTCTATTCTAAGATCCCTGAGGGTAATTTGATGTAGGCATCTGTTAGGAGCAAATTTAAAACTCTCTTTTAGACTGTTTTTATGGCGTTAGTACTTTTATTTTCACAATATAATGCACCAAATCTAGCAGACTAGCTAATTTCAAAGGACTGATTGACAAGCAATTTCAACCAATATTGTTTTGAATACTCCCCTACACAAGCTCTGAAAAGTAACGCCATATGGGGCGACAAGACATTGGAAGTTCGCACCTTGATCTGCAAGAGCCTTAACTACACCCAACATAAATTGGTGCTTTGACTATTAATGACACAAAATGTAAAGTTTACTTTTAAACAGATTGTTCAGATTAAATATTTGCAATTAAGAACTAAAGTAATCCATAGTTAAAATTAAATGGAATATTAATATAAGGATGCACAATCAAGCTGAATTCATAAAACTTTTTTGCTTTTATTTTATATATATATATATATTGTTTTGCTACTTCATTAAATACTTCTACTATAAAAACATAACCATTGTTCTTCAATCTTTAGAAATAATTGACACAGGATACTTTCCTAGCTTGGTATGATTCAGATACAACTCTAGTCACTTTTTACCCTAAAACCTATTCACACACACAAACTGGGACCTACAGTTTAACGTAGATTCCGAATCACTGAAATATTCCACCCAAGGTGAGAATCAAACACCTGTAAACTACTGAACCTAAGATCAGAGAGCTTATCACTGAGCTGCCAACTCTTAAATTTTTCAAACAATGATTCATTTTATCCTTTATTTTTTATAAATTTATAGTTGATTTTAGTTAAAAAATTTAAAATTTCTATATATATAAATATCAAATAATTAAAGTACTTTTCATATTTTATTATAATTTTATTCCCAGATTCAAGTTTTATCAGCACTGATTACAATGACATTTTTTTTCATGCTAAACAAATACTAAAATGAATGATGAAATTTCATCTTATCAAATAACATTTTTATAATATACTGATGCAACGACAATTTGACAATGCTTTTAATATTTTATCACTCTTTTTAGCACTCTCTTCTACAAAACTGAAGCTGCCAACTCAAAGTTAACATTTTTCAACACTTAAAAATTCCACAGTAAATTTATTTATACAAAAATCAAACAAATCTTATTATGTAATTATTATGCTAGTGAAATGATTTGATCTGATAAAGAAAAGATTTTGAGTGAAAAATTTTAGATCAGATTTTTTTTTTTTTTTTAACTACACACTTAGTAAATAAAATATTGTTTTTGAAATTTCCCAGCAAATAAAATTCTTATTAAAACAGAGAGACTAAATTGAACTACATAAAATAACATTTAGCTAATGAAATAAAAGACAATCATAATAACTGTTTATTTATGATATTATTATCAGTTGTTATCTATTAATGTCTACTACTGACATGGAAACTGTTCCAGAAGACTCTTTTCCACAAAAATAAAATATCATTTAAAATCTTATTTTTTTTAATATAAAATTTCTTCAAGATAAAGGTATTTTGCAGTGATAACTAAGACATGCATTTTCTCCTGAATGGTTTCAAATGAAATATTATTGTTATAGTCTCTCAATTTACAAATCAACAAGGTTTCCTATTAATTAATAATCATCTGCAGTACCCTTCCAAGGGTTAATTTAAAAAAAAATGTAGGAAAATACACTTCCTTATTAAATCTCAAGCTACTGATCTAGTTTGAGTTAATTTAAATAACATGTATTTTACAGTTAATTATGCAAATATTAGTAATCACATGAATGAATCAGTTTAAACCAGCTGATGAATAGGTTATAGTAGCAAATTGTTCTTGAGTCCAATATTTAACATACACTGACATTCATCGTTGTCACTGATCGCATACACAAATAAATCAGATTTTGCTATCAATTACACTGTCAAAACCAAAAAAGCTGAATGCCACAAATGGCTAAGAAATAATAGTAATGGAAACAAATTAGATAAATTATTGAGACTGGGAAATTATTCCCATGATCTTTCTAGAACATGTTTACAAGGCTGTTGGATTTATTTACTGATTTGTAACTTTAGGGCCACTTTTTCTATACTATAATTAACTTAACTATGACTTGCAGGATTATGAGAATTTAAATAGCAACAAGCATCTCTGTCTGATGCATTATCGTTCGAGCAGGTCTGAACCGAATCCACTAACGACACTGAACCAAAAGTCAGAGCACTTATCCATTCAGCTGCTAGCTTAGCGTGTATGCCTGATATTTAATTGTAGCTTAGTTTGACCACTGAATAAGATTTTTTTATCTAATATATATTTGAACATATTTTATTTTGATTATAAAAATTAAACAAAAACTCTATCAAAACTGTATTTGTCACATGCACTTGGATGGGAGGAATCCCAGTAAATCAAAATATTAAATTTTTGAAAATTTTTCAGAAAATATTTAACATTCTCAGAGAAACTACAAGCAATTTCCAATCAAGACAATAGAAATTCAGAATAAAGTTTTAATTACTTCTTAAGCATTTTTTAGAAGTCTGCTGTAAATCATTACATACAATTTAAAGACAAAAACATTATTCAAATCAAATTGAGAATGTTGATTGTCGATGTATTGACTTCAAATTTAATAATCCATACAGAAGAAAATTAATTTTCACAGGTTAACATTGTATTCATGTACTGCTAATTTTTTAAGGAATGACAATTTTGTATAAACATCTATAAGTTATAAATATTGATCTCACAATATTAAATTTTCAAAATATTAGAAAATATTAATTTAGATGTAAATATTATGAATAATTTGAAAGACTTGTAGAAATATAATAAATTAATGAAAGAATTTAATTTAAATATTTATCATTTAAAACAGACATATACAAGGAAACTAAAACCATAAAGAAATTTAATTCTACAATGCTAAGTTCAATGAAATTTGTTAATTAAATGCAATAAAAACTTTTGATCTTGAAGAAGAAAAACTTTTGAAATATTTGATTAACAAATTTACTGGTAACTATCATGTAACAAAGCAGTTTGGTTTGTGTCACTCCAATCTTACTGAGAATTTTTTAAGGTGACTTTTTGCACATGAGGGCTAATTAGATAGATTTAAAATTTAAACTGGATTTCTAACTGCTACATATAATTATGAGTTGGGATTCAAATCCACAAATTGTTGAATTAATAATCAGTGTTAACTATTCGGCAGACAGCTGAGTTTTATAACATAATAAATACTTCTGGCCACCATAAATACAAAGACCCTGAAGGAAGCATGCAAATAACATGAAATTTACATGCATTAGCCGAGATATGCAAATAATTAGAATTTCAGCACAGGCACATATTACAAGTGTGTGTAGCATCACTTCAAAGGGTTATTTAAGTTGGGGAGATTTCAATGATTTCAAGTTCAGCAATGAAGTTTTTCTTGTGGTGTTTTAAAAAAAATTACCAATTATGACTCGTAGATAACAGTGATCATTTTTTTATCAAGTATCAGAACATGACAGAGGAAGGATAGAGGCCTACCGAGAGTGTCAATTATTTTTCAGAGAAATCAGTAGTCCTATTGGAATAAACCAAACAACTGTAATGGAGATATGTGATTGTTGAATGCAGGAGGGTACAACGGATGCTGAACAGCTGCGTTATTTACCACCACATTGGTCCTGCACCAGGTATTATGGTATGGAGCAGTATTGGATATCACTCTCACACTCCTCTAGAATGCATTGTCGGTATTTTAAAACAGCCAGCACTACATCTCCGAGGTGTCAGAGTCATATCCTTCCTTACCTTTAGGGCTTACCCATAGCCATATTTAAACAGTATAATGTGCGACCACATGCGGCAGGCTTTGTCCAATGGTTCTTTGTCAATCGCCAGATTGAATTGCTTCCTTAGTCAGCTCGCTCTCCAGATCTTTTGCCGATAGAAAATGTGTGGTCAATGGTTGCTCATTGATTGACCCAAATTACATTTCCAGCTGTCACACCAGATCAACTTTGGTAATGTGTGGAAGCTGCTTGGTCTGCTGCACCCAAAGTCTCTTTGAATCAATGTCAAGGTATTTGGCAGCACTGATATCCAGCATTCTGGCTACTGATTTTGGCAGGAACAACACTTCACAGAAGTCTACAAATTCAATCATTTTCATATCTGGTCAACATTTTATCTACAAAATAAATTTTGTTGTGATATCTCTTGTCTGTCTTACTTGGTGTTGCAATTTGGATGGCCAGGAGTGCATGTTTCCAGAAAAAAAATTGATTTGCCTGAAACCCTATTAAACAACAAGCTTTTCCTTTTCTGTCAATGCAGCAAGATGCTATGATATTCTTATTAGAAAGCAAAGTCTCACTCCCCATGGTCCATACAAAGTGAAAGATTTTACCCCATATAAAATAGGAAGTGAATTATAAATATAATTTACATATTTTCATACAAAATTATTTATCCTTTTTCTTTTATTATTTCAAAGTAATTTTAAGGTACAATGATGCACAAAGGTATCCAGAATTATCTTATTAGAATGAAACCATGCTATATGTTTTTTGCATTTCATACTATCATGTTAGAATGAAATGTTACAAGATGCAACAAATTGAAAGAAGACTACTTATTTTTTGCAACCTTGTTAGTCTACTTCATAAATAAAGTACTTACTAGATAATAAAAGATAATCATATTGGTATGAAAAATTTTCACAATTAGTTTTTAAATATGTATTAAAAGAATAAAAAAGCATAGAAATCAGAAATGCAATTATAAAATTCAAAATTTCTCTAAACAATCAAAAGAGCTAGCAAGTATTTTAATACAATTAATAACATTAAATAAGTACAAAGTAAATAATTTTTGCATTAAACTGATTTTACATAATATAGTTATTTAATAAAAATACATTAGCTGTTATTTCAGATTCCATGGAACTAGCACTATTTTTAAATGTTGATGAATACTACAGTCATATCATATATTCTATCAGTCAGATTTGGTTTGCTGTGCAGTCACTTTTTGCACATAAGAGTTAATTTGACCAAGACCAACAGTTTAAGATGGATTACGAACCACTGCAAACATTCAAGTGCACTATGACACTTGAACTTGTGAACCGTTCAACCACTAACTATTGGGCTGCTGGCTCGACCCACTAAAAGTCAGATTTGCTCCCAAATAACAGATCTGACTATAATAATTTACTATTTAATTAACCATGAGTTAAGTGGATCATCATTAAGTGTCTGCAATGTAAATAAACATAGCTCAATATGAAGAAATGTTAGAATTTCTTGAAAATTTTCTCCTTGTATCAGCAATAAAAATAATCCTACAGAGAAGACAGACATCAATGTAATGGTTTTAACAAACAACAGGTTGTAGATAATGACGCAATTAATTATGAAGTACCCAATAACAGAAATACTAATATAGCCTAATTTATTACGGCACAAAAATCCTTGTATAGTAAAATAAATCATTCTTCCGTTTATGTCATTTTTTGCTTATATTCTTCTCAAAATGTAGACATATTTATAAGTTTTCAATATTTAAATATTGTACAACAGTAGCATACTCAGAATATAATTTTATAAGGAGGGCTGATAATCAATACTTTCAAAGATAAGCCATTTTTTGAGTAAAAAATAAACATGTTAAAAAACTTAAAAGCAATTTATATTAATCGTATATCTTCTATTTTGAACTGTTTAAAGATTAATAGTTTCCATAAAATTATAAAAATAAACTTTATTTAAAAATCTTCATACTGATTCATGAAAATGAAACTTTATACTTCAGAGAAGCACAGTATCCAATTTCACTGAAAAAATCCCAAAATTATTTAATAACTGAAAATATAGCAATAATTTAATAAATTATTAAAAGATTCAAGTCTAAAAATAATGAGAATTTCTATACACATTTTCATTTTTGAAGTTATTCGATTTGCTTTAACAAAAATAAATTCTAAATTTCTCTACCATCTACGAACAAATGCTATACAGTGATACAAAATTTTCAAATTAACTTGATATAAATAAATGAAATTTAAAATATATATGGCCAGGTTCTGGAAGCTAGTACGACGATAAAATGCACCAAACTGGTTTACTGCATCAGAATGTTTTCTTGAGTTGGTATGATGTAACTTATGTTTTAATGTAACTTAATACGAGCATGCACAAAATTTGTTACGAGTTTTCATAACCCTTTTTTTATTTATGGCTGAAATTTAAATTGTTTTGAAACTGTGTCAAAATGAAATTTAAGAATTTGAAATTGTTTTGTTTTGAA
Source organism: Latrodectus elegans (assembly GCA_030067965.1). Taxonomy (NCBI): domain Eukaryota; kingdom Metazoa; phylum Arthropoda; class Arachnida; order Araneae; family Theridiidae; genus Latrodectus; species Latrodectus elegans. The sequence goes on along the minus strand of CM057817.1, from coordinate 106,668,733 downwards.
ATCAATACCAAATTATTTGAAGTTCATATCAAATTAAAAAATTTTATAACGTTATTAGTGTGTAGGAGGAGGATGGAGTGGATAGTGATAAACTAAATTTACATTTTTTTTTAAATTCTACAAGTGATAAAGAGAGTATTTTTATTTTTTGTGTTATTTGTGATTTAATTGCTGTTATTTAATAATTTATTGAATACTGTGTAAAAATGTGTGTGTATAATAAAAAAATACCATGATTTGTAAGGCATAAATTAGAATTTTCATAAAAATGCTTAATAACTTAAAAACCAAATTTTTTCATAAAATTGCATGTTATAGATTTAGCTTTACTGCCCAGTTTATTCCAGGACTAGATTGCTCAACACTGAAGTTTTTTAAGGGGGTGCCACTTCCAGGTTAATTAAATCCCCAGTTTTAATATAAAGAATGTTTGTTATTTACATTACTGATTAAGTTTTATTCCTCGGCAGTCACCTGCTATAAACTGAAAGACATTTAGTTTCATACTTGTTTATTATGAAATCTTTGTGAAATTACTTTCTAGTGATTAGCATTTCAATACTTCTGTAGAAAGGAATTATAATGAAATATTCAAAACTTTGATAATATATTTGAAATTTAAAATAACGTATGACTGCAAAGTTTAAGTTTGAGCACGATTGGAATTTGGATATTGGGTATAGTGACGTAATTTAGGTTGTTGAGATAACTGTGAAGTGCTTGGCACAAAAATTGGAAATCCTGCCAAATCCACACAAATTCGTAGGATTTTACCATATATGTATATTATTTTTAAGAGAAATTTAAATATACTAATATTTTATCAATAATGTTTCTTATTTTTTCATTCAAATATTTGCCACAAAATTATATAAGACCACCAATTAATAAATTTTTTACAAAAGTAAATATAATTTCCTATATTTTCCTTGAAAACTTCTAATACATAATTTCTCATTGAAACAGGTTTGTGTGAGTAAAGTTTTAAGGATTTTATCCTATTCACTCTCAACAACTACTTTTAATTTATGGATAAAATCATTGATAAATCTGCATAAAACTTATGATGCACATGACCCTCCAAAGTTTTTTCAGGGAATTTATGCTTGTGCAATAGATTAACCAACTTAAGATTTTAATTTGTTCCTTCTGACACCAATCTTTAGTTGATTTTTAATACATAGTTCACTAGCTTTCTGAAATTTCCAGTTTGATGATCCTAAAAGTCAAATAAAGGGTATAAAAAGTTGTTAAAGAATGAACCGATAACTAGCAAGTCTTCTTCTAAGAGCTCTCATTCCAGTTGCCATTTTTTATGATACAAAAAAGTTTCCCCATACCATCACAAAAACTTATCATTACTATGATTTGGAAATTTCTATTGAAGAAATCCCAAGCTTATTTCCAAAAATGCCACTAATGAATGTTATCATTCAAGCTACCTAAATGTAATGTAGTTTCTTCATAAAGAAAATTTTTTCCAAGTAATTCTTCAGGTCACTAACCTCCTAAGCTAATTTTATTTTATCTCCATTATATCATTTTAAGAATCTTGGTTTTCTCTCTTTTAACTTCAGAAGAGAAATATTTTAATTTGATCTTCAAATCAGTTAGATTGTTGTACATGGGATGTTAACTATCCATGGTAATATTTTACAATTAGATAGGTTCCATTTTATTACAATTGAGAAAATTTGTCTTATTTTAAGTTGATTATTTACTCTTTAATCTAAAGCTCTTATTTTAACATTATGAATACGTTTTAGAACACTTAAGGATTATTCCCTTTTCAAAATTTTCCAGAACCTTTACAAAAACACATTTTTAAAGCTCAAAAATTTTTCTGAATAAATTTAATTCGAAGTAATTCGTACAACATTATGAATTACTTCTAAAAAGATAAACTGAAATTTTCTTTATAAAAATTATTGATCACTTTTTCATAATCCAAAATTATATTTTGCAGATGATTTGAAAGAAAAACTACAATAATTTTGTACATTCAGATGATTTTCAATACAAAATAAATGTTCTCATTTATCTAACAATGAGATTTCAAAAAATTGTTTTCTGAAACTAACTCAATTTTTTTAAATGAGGATTTATTTGAAAAAATATAACTCTCATTTCAATAGTTGTAGAATTATTCAATTCACACATTAACTCACAATTATTCAATTCAAATTTATATAACACATTCAGTGTGTTATTTAAATGGAACACATTTTATTTGGTCCAATTTTAAAACATGCAGTACATACAATAATATCTTGAATATATAATAGAACAGTGTTTAGATATATCTCAGCTGGAATATCTATATAGCATTTTTGTAAACTTTCTATAGTAGTTATATCTTCCCTAATTTAAGAGCATAATTCTTTCCTTATTTATTTTGATTAACAGATATTGAGATAATTTTTGATCATACATGATGCAGTAGATTTGGTGGTATTAGCAATGTTTAGCAACATTTGAAAGGGTCAAAGTTTTAAATCTGTAGTAATTGATTTGGTAAGATTCTATTGTTCATAGACTTTTAGCCACTTTTTTTTCATATTACTTTTTAGCACTCTGCATTAATGATGTATATTATTTTTTCAATATTGGTATTGTTACATGTTTGTCATTTTGAGATTACCATTCTCTTTGTTTTTGTTTATGAGAATTCTTGGCAACACGCACACACAAACAATCATGAAAACATCATTGTCATGGGCAACAATTTGGTGACAAGCATCCACAACTCATTTAGCCTTTGGAACATTTTTGAAAATTGCACTAAATGTGCTACATCTACATGGATTTTATTGATCATTCTCTGGTACAATTAAAGTATTTAATGAAATCATAACTGGATTTACACTTGGTCAATGTTTCATTAAAATATAAAATTACAACATTTGCAGACATAACCTGGAATATTCAAGAGATATTTAAGACAGATAAACCACATTTAGGAGACATCATGCATGATAAAGGCAGCTACTGGATGTTTATCAAAGCTATCTAATAAACTTCTGCAGATGGAAGAAAAAAATAGCTGTCCATTTGAGATTAACAAATGCACTTCTACTGATGGATATGTGTGGATAAAAAATAGATATCTATTGAAGTTTATTATTGGACATCTACTGGATGATTGATATGGATGAAAAATAATCGGTTGTTATGGATGCAATCTGATCTTAAATATTTATTTCAAGAGGTAATATCATAACTTAAAGATTATTGGATACAATGGTGAATCTGAGAGGAAAGTATAAAAATACTTATTTTTCTTTGAAATTGAAGCTCAACTATCAAAAGTATATTCACACAATCAGTAGTTGAGTACAATAGGCTCTAAAAATTTAGACTAGAAAACTCACACAAATCCCTTTTACAAATTAAAATTTTATACTTAAATACCCTTGATTTTTAACTTTTTCATTACAGTAATAGTGAGAGATCTAGGTAATAAATTAATAAAGAATATGTTCAATAATATGTTATATTTTTACAGCTATTAAAGTTCATAAGTTTTATGCATTTTTATCTTTAGATATCTTATTTTTTCTACAGTAAGAAACAACTATTTTATTAAGTATGACAGATATACTGGCTTGTTATGACACTGAAGAGCTCAATTCCGAAATAAAATCAAGAAATACACAAATTTATAATAATGAGAAAATGGGGGGGGGGGGGTATGCATAGGCTTATTTTAAAAAAATTTTAATAATATAATTAAATGACTTATTTACTTACAGCATTACAAGAGCTATTCCTTTAAAGATCATAAATGTAGGCAATAATGACATACTAACTTTACCCAGTCAATTTGCATCAACTCGTAAAAATGTTTGTTAGTGGTTCATGCAAAATTGTCAATAATCTGCATGCATTTTGAGATATCAAATGAAAAATTCCAATGCTTTTTTAAAAAATCCTTAAACTAATTATACTCAATGTAGTACAATATTTATTTAAAATAATAAAAGAAAAGTAAATGAATAGAAGACATTATCAACTTTGACAAGTTGTTATGTAAAATACTTACTATTAATCACTAAGATTTCTTACATTTGATACTTTTTAAATAAGTTAATATTTATTGAATACTCATTTGCAGTTTCATTGCTAAGCATTAATTACAAGATTAACATTCTGCAAGATTTCAGTTACATTTCAAAAGAAAATAAATTGTCAATGAATAATATTACAAGTTCAAAATCAGCTCAAATCATTACGAAATAGTGTATATATATACTACTGAACAAAGTATCATTTTTTCACATGGTTTAAAAATATTTATGTTAAATGAAATCCTTTTCTGTGAGAAAGTTATTATTAACAAACTAGTTGGTATGAACAACAAAAACAGTATTTCAAAAATTATTTAAGAAAATTAATTTAGAAAATCCTATTAAAAGAAAATGGATTTGTTTTACTTTATATCTGTGAACATATCTATTTGAATTATAACTGGAAAAAAAAATCTGGTAAATTTTAAATAGACATAACTAATAAAGCATTTTTAAAACCATTATATCCTTTATTATTTGATACAGTTGTGATTAGCTTGTAATTCTATTTTTTGCACTTGAGAGCAAGTTAGACCTAGTTTTAAGTGGATTCTAAACAACTAATACAAAAAGTCCAAAGTGGGATTAGAACTCGCAAACCAAAGGCCAGACTGCTAACTGGTCAAAAGCTTGAAGCAGGATTAAAACTACAAACTATTAAAATAAAAACAAGAGCACTAATCATGACAGCTCTGTTTTTCATAGTTGAATGAAAACCTGTATTTGTAATAGTTAACAAAATAACAGCATGGAAATAGTCATTAAAATAAAAGAAATACTAGTATATGATTGGGAATTCATTTACACATTACAATATATCAGTCATTATGTCACATATAACATATCCATTAGTCTTCTGGACTATTAGGGGATAAATACTGGATCAGAAACAGTCCTCTCATAAACATCTGCAGGACAACAGTGAACCTTGCAATGGGCATTCAGTATAAATGTGCTCACTCTTATTATGTAGACACACACAGCAACTAATTAAAAATTATCATCCTAAAATGATACTTAGGCGATTCTTATAGAATATTCGAAGGAAGAAAATTTGCTTCCTTGTTTGCCATAAAAGAACAATGTTAGTCCTCCTGTCTTGTATTATTAGTCTTTACACGGATTCCCATTTAAAAAATATAGAATAAAAAATATATTGACTGACCTCAAATCATTTCAGGTTCTTCTACTTACAGAAACAACAAGGTTAATTACATTATACTGTAAAATCCTAGGTAAAAACAATGAGAAAGAAAAAATTTTCATTAAAAATAAAGTGAAAAGTAAACCAGAAATTCTTAATGACATTCAAAGAATGTAGATCTCAGGGCACAAATCCTCATCATGCCAGCTTCCAATTAATTAAGAACATAGAAATCAAAGGATATATAAACACTACAATCAACAATATGGATTCAAGTTTCTATCCAACATGAAGGAAATAGTCTTTACCAATGCTTCTTTCCCAGAGAAAAAGACTGTTCTAAAATACTATTGTGCCGAACACCATTTCTTTCAGCAGTAATCAAGTGGCAATTTTCAACAGGTAAGACATTCGACATTCTTCTGAAATAACTAAATTTAAAAAATGGAAAGCATAATGTACATATACTACTGATTTGAATTTTTATTTTCTTTGCTCAATTTGCCCACATGTTCATCAATATAAATTATACATTTATAGTAAATGCCATTTTTTTTCCTCAATTTTGGAGTAAGTAAGCTATGTGATTTTAAATGGTTAATTTAACTGAATTTTTTTTTTCATATTTTTATCATCTAACAGAAAACTTAGAAGACACAAATACTGTAAATAGTATCCAAGATTTTACAATAAAAATTTTTCGGTTTAGTGTAAAATCCAGTACTACTTGGTTTGACAATACATTTTGGTAATCCTATCTTTGTATAGCTTTTGTGTAGTTGCCATCTAGTTAGTCATATCTTGGCATCAAAAAAAATTCACTAAAGAATCTCAAGAGGTACCCAATCTAAACTTTAACCCAATTTTTTTCAGTCGGCTTGTAATTGATATAATTTAATTTTTCAAGTTTCCAAGTCATTTTTATACAAGTTAATAATCTGAAGATCTGAAATCATCAGCTCAGTACTTCCATTTATATTTCCAAAACAAGTAAGAAATTCTCTTCTTCTTATCATTTATTTGGCGTAAACTTTTCTTATTTAGATTCATATTTAAAACATTTTCTCCTTACAGTTAAAAGAAATTAAAAGACTTAATTTCTCTAACTTATTGTCAAATAAAAAAGATTTAAGCCAATTTAAAGCTATAAAATCAAAGATTTGACCAAAAGAAAATAGAAAGACACAGACTAAGTGTTTTTGCTGATAAAAGTCAGAAGGCAAGTTTATAATTTGTTGATAATTGAAATCTTCACAAGGTTAATGGGCAATGGATATTTTACAAATACCTACTTCAGATGCTCACATAATTTTCTATGAACCTGTTGGTTCCAAACATTGAAACATAAGCTGGTTACAAACATTAGAGCATAATACCACTGCTTCTCAACAAACACTGAATAAAAAGGCCTTTTTTTTTAAGACAGCATAGAACTCATTATAGAACTAAAGAGAATACTGTAGAAAACTAAGCAATTTATCTATATAAAATTACTTTTTCTCTTCATGATAAAATATTAGCATACAACAAAGGTAATTTTTAAAGTTTTAAACATGAATGAAAATGTAATAAAATAATTGTTTAAAAACTTCAATTGTGATAAAAAAAAATAAATAAAATCTTACGAGTTACTCATATTCCTTGGCAACTCTCTGGATATAGTCTGCTAATTTGACTATTTATAACCACAACGATTTATGTATTTTAAGACTATCCACCATTAATAACAAAATGGTTTAAAATTAGTGAAGAATATATAAGTTGTATGCATTGCAAATAAAATTACAATCCAACATTCGAAATCTTAAAAATTTCCCTGATCCATAACACTAATTTGTAAAGCCAAGGAATATGATAAATGATTAATTTCTTACTCATAACAAATTAAATGATGCTTTTCAATAACGTAACATAGACAGTCAATGCATTTTACAAATTTTAGCCATGAATTACCAATAAATATAATTGGCAAAATTGGCAATTTGTATTAAATATATTTCTTTATTAAGTTTTACAAAATTCAAATTCTAATGCAGATGATAAATATTGGAGGTAATCAGCTTATTATATAAAGAATAAATTAAGTGCATTTGAAGTAATAAATAATATTCATATTTGAAGTTATTGTTCTTGGTTTGTTATCTGAAGCTATAAATTTTACAAGACAAATAACGTAATTTTGTCAAGTAATTATTATATAAACAATTGTAAACACTTTAAAATGAAAATAAAAATAGTTGTATACTCAAAACTCAACATGATAAACTGCGTTCAATCATAAATGAAACAAATGACACAAACACTTCTAAAATCGAAACATATTTCTAAGACAAACTTTATTTCAGTAAACAAATACTAAGTAAAACTTTCGAACCGATTTCCCAGATAATGTATGTGATCTAGAATATATAATAAAAATGAAAGAAAAACTTGAAATAACATAAAATTTACCTTAATAACAAAATACCTTTTGAAGTAAACCGCGATGTGTAGTTGGTTGGTAGTTGTTCTGAGACTTTTAGCTGCTCCGGTTTTTGTCTCTATTATTCTAGGAACATTTATTTCAAAATCTGTTGATGCTTAAAATGAATTTAATAAATGTTTTCAGTTTTTTTGGGTTCGATGTGATGATTTCGATAAACTTTTTGTAATTTGTTATTTAAGCTTGTATTTTTAAATTATGAAAAAATTGTTTGCGGTCCAGTTTATATCTGGGGCTCATTCCCGCTCCAGCAGCCGAGCTGATAAGACGTGTTTTTCACTCGCGCTTCACACAAACCGTTTCCTGAAGGTTTCTCCCCGCTCAACGGACGCAGCAAGGCGAGCTAAGACTTTTACGCCCCGCGTGTTGAGCTATCTAGAGCTATTACTATTTCGCCTTCACTGAAGATAATTTTTTTTTTGAATTCAGTTCGAACAAAAACAGCGCTTTTTAGTGCTATCAACTGCTGCTTTTTTTTAAAGCTGACTGATTTTCTTGACCTCTGACTGGGACAATGGCTGCAAATAAAGGAATAATGCAACCTGCCAAGCTGACGGACATTATGAATCCTAAATACAACAATGCCTCGGAACTCCATCTGAAGCAACTCCTGGAAATCCAGTCGGCGCTACTGGGTAGCAAAGACTGCACTACTGAAGTACATCCACAACAAAACATCTTGGACATGCTGGATATCAACATTAAAACCTATAGAGAAACTTTAAAGACTGCAAGCACATCTAAGACATTTAAAGCCAGTGACTGAAATAGCCTCTAAAATTCCACCCATAAGTGTAAGGTATGATGAAAGCCATGTTTCATTCATGACCAAACTAGAAAATGAATTAAAAATAAATATTGAAGCGAAAGCTTCAGGTGAAAATTTGAAATTGCTGCCCAAATCAGCAAATCACCACAGGGAAATTACAAAAAAAAAAAAAAAAAAAAAAAAAAAAAAAAAATTCTTGAATATAACACATACGAATATATCCTCCTAAGAGGAAAAAATGAGAAACCCCTAAAATTTGCAGTCAGGGGACTTCCCATGACCACAAAAAGCGAGGAAATTGTTTCTGACTTAGCCAATCAAGGATATAAAGTCCACAAAGTAAACAGGATGACTAGCCAGAGAAATGGAAAACCCCAACCTCTGTTTTTGGTCCAACTCTACAATGGCCCAGAAATAAGTGCTATATTTAAATTAAAAAGTTTGTGTCATATTTCAAACCCTACCATAGAACATTATAGGGGAAACAAAACAGTTATGCAGTGTTTTAATTGCCAACGTTTTCACCACTCAAGCGATTTCTGCCATATGGCACCCCGCTGCGTGAAATGTGCAGAAGCACATAATACAAAAGAATGTAACAAGGGCAAGAAACTAGAATCCTCAGTCTACTGCAACTGTAATGGGAACCATCCTGCAAGCTATCAAGGGAGTGAGAAATTCCCTAAACCCAAACCGAAAACAAAAATATTTAAGAATAACCATACAAGCGAGGAGATCTCTTACGCAAGTATAGTGGCTGGTCATAAAGAAACCTCCGCTACCGTGGCACTCGAACCCACACCCCCCTCAACAGATACAACTTCCAAGCAATGGACAAAATAAAAACGACTTTAATGATTTAACAACACTCTTAAGAGAAATAAGAGAAGTATTTAATGGAATTAATATTCCCGAAGCCATCAAACGAATTCAGTGTAAAACTGACCCAATGAATAAAATGTTTGTCCTCATGGAGATGTTTAAGCAAATTAATAACACCCCTTAATGTGTGCCACACAACGGAGATTTCTAGTTTTATCATGGAATTCCTGTGGTATTAGAAAACAAATGGTCGAATTTCGTGACTTTGTCAATGAGCATAATCCAGATATAATCTTAATTCAAGAATCATTCCTAACAAATTATGTAAATATTCACATCCTTGGATATGCATGCAATAGAAATGATCGCCCAAGAAATACCACACTAGCAGGGGGTGGGACAGTTATTTTTGTCAAGAGTAATCTCCCACACTACCAAAACACAACACACAAATTAGTTACAATCGCGGCAACTTTGGTCACATTGACCTTGCCAACCTTACCCCATATTACATTCTGCTACATATATATTAAACCTAGACCACAATATCAATATATAAACATGGATCTTGAAGCAATGCTTACAACAAATTATGATATTTTAATATTTGAGGATCTTAATGCTAAGCACATTGCATGGAACTGTCTGAAACAAAACAGGTCAAATAATTAAAAAAATTCGCTGATATAGCCGAACTAAAAATCCATGCACCTGACACACCCACACATTTTACTTCTAATTCAGAAACAATAATTGATATTGCACTCATCAGAGGAATTAATTATAAGACTAAAATTTATACAATCACGGAACTCAGTTCGGATCACAATCCAGTCATGGTCGAGTTTGACTTTAATATTCGTTTGATTAATACTCCCACACTTTATAACATGGATTGGATCCAATACAACCAAATTTTAAATAATTACCCGTTTAACATAATTCATACGAACACAGGAGATGAAATTGAAAATGAGACGATTCGCTTGGAGGCGGAACTGCTTGCAGCGCACCGTGAATCAGAAAAACCTCACTCCTCCCGTCCCACTCATCTCCTACCTCGCTACCTCAGAATTTTGAAAGCAAATAGAAACTAACTCAGAAAACTATATCAAGTTAACAGAGACCCCCGAATAAAAAATCAATATAATAAAGCGAATAACGAATTTAGAGCCAAGATACAATTCACAGAAATGGAGAAAAAAATTAGAATCATTAAATACGCACGACCGATCCATTTGGAAGGCCGTCAGTATGTTCAAGAAGAAACCACAGTATTTCGCCCCCACCATTCAAGGCCAAAATACAATTGCATACACAGACAAACAAAAAACAGAAGCAATTGCTGATGTTTTTGAAACACATTTCACCACTAATGACCTACACTACACCAGAACTGAAGATCTGGTTGCCAGCAATATATTCAGATTTCTCTCCAGGCCACACACACAATTCATACAAAGCACCACCCCTTCGGAAGTAATGGCAATAATCAAGAAATTAAAGGATAATAAATCCCCAGGAATTGAAGGAATAACAAACGAAATGCTAAAGAAAATTCCGATCAAAACATTATTCAAAGTTACGATGCTTATCAACGAAATATTAAGAAAATCGTATTTTCCTCAAAAATGGAAAATTGCAGTAATAGTGCCAATATTAAAACCAAAACAAGGCAACTACCTTCCCTCAAGCTATAGACATATTAGTCTACTGCCGTCTCTAATCAAAATAACCGAAGCAATTATTCTAAATAGACTAGATGAATTTTTAGAAAACAATAGTATTCTTATCCCTAAACAACACGGATTCAGAAAATCACATTCAACAACGCATGAACTTATGAGAGTAGGGGAAATCATCACCCAGAAATTTCAACATAAAAAAAGTACAGGAGCAGTTTCTCTTGATACTGCCAAAGCTTTTGATCGAGTTTGGATTGGTGGACTTGTGCACAAACTCATTAATATTGGTCTACCCGATCCACTTATTAAAATACTAATTTCATATCTTTTGGGACGAAAGTTCTAGGTTCGCATTGGTACTATATACTCAACACATAGATAAATCTTAGCTGGCCTGCCACAAGGGTCCAAATTGGGACCAAGACTCTTTCTTATGTATGTGAACGACATTCCAACATCAACACTAACTTCTCTGCACCTTTTTGCAGACGACACATTTATACTAGCACAAAGTAGGAAAACATTACGCATCACAGAATCGCTTAACAAACATTTAGAACAGATTGAGCTCTGGTTCGTTAAATGGAAAATTCTTATTAATGTAAATAAAAGTGTATCCATAATTTTTAACAAAAAAAGACTACTTTCACCCAGTGTAATTAAGATCAATAACGAAATTATACCATGGTCACAAAATTGTAAATACTTGGGAGTAACTTTCGACAGAAAATTAACATGGCACCCCCATCTGATCCAAATTATTAACAAATTTAAACGACAAACAGCTGCATTATACCCACTTTTCAACTGGATTTCAAAACTTTCAATGGTAAATAAAGTGCTAATTTATAAACCATATCTTCGACCACTTATTTCCTATGCCTGTCCTATCTGGGGTTACATCCATGACAGTAAAATTAAAAAACTGGAAACTCTCCAAAATAAAGCCCTCAGATGGGCAGTTAAGGCCCTCTGGTTCATTAGAAACCAAAAAATCAGACTAGAATTAAAAATCCCTACCCTGAGAGAATTCTTTACGAAAATAATGTATAACGTGATTAAAAATATTGATAAAACTAATAACGAAACAATAATTAGCTTTCCGTACTATAATGACCTAAGTACCCATAATGGATTGCGTCCTCGCTCATTGCTCAGATATTGCCCAAAGTTTCCTCACCAACCACCATGAAATAAACTGTAAATAGAAAAAAAAATTCTTTGATAACTACTTTGTATGGAAAAAAAGAGACTTCTAAAAAGATAAAAGGATTTTTTTGTTACATCTCATTCTATATGTGGAAAAAAAACTATTTAAAATAAAAATGATGATGAAAAATGCATATATAAGTGTGCATACTATATGTATATAAAAACAGATTTTTTTTAATAAACGTGTATATGTAAATACATAAAATATAAAAAAGATAAAGATAGATATATTGTATTACAGACCAATTTATACCTTGTAAATATTATAGCGTGTATAAATTCTTGTAAATACCTTTACCTGTTCTCCTCCATGTAAATATTCTTATTTCTTTCAATTTATTCCTTAACTATTTCCTTTATTATTCTATTTGTTTCATTTAATTTAAATATATATTTCTCATAAATAATAAATTAATCAACAATAGCTTCTTAAATTTTGAAATAATTTTTATGAAATAACCATAGTCCCGTCCATTAAAATTTCAAACTCATTTTAAGCCAATCAGACTCAAGTTATAGCTCACCAACCAAGAACCAGCTATCTAATGAGGGTAGAGGATCGTCAGATCCAGGGACCTCTGAAAACTGCCAGCCGGCAATCACTTCATATCTAGGGCAATATCAGATTATATGTTCTGCATTATCAACTGTGGGCTGGAACCCAAATAATTTGAAGTTCTTTGAAGAATTTTGAGGCCTGCCATATTTTGTGTTTTAATCTTAATATTATACTTGCAGATTTTTGGTTACATTCCTTCAGTGCCATTAGGACAGATTTACTGTCTGTATATATTATATTACTTCTTTCGTAAATGATTAATTCATCTATAGCTTGACAGATCGCCATTGCTTCCGCAGAAAAGACCGAATTTATATTGTTAACTATGTTTGTAAATGATCCTTTTTCAGACCATCCAGCAATAGAGATTATATCTTCTTTTTTAGATGCATCTGTGGCTATTCTGTTAGTTTGGTCTGGTAGTCTATTGTCAAAATCGTTAAAAATTGAATTTTTTGGTTGGTGAGAGATTTATCTTGGAAATCGTATTTGTCGACATGGATGGAGAAATTGTTTGGAGAGTGAATTTGTGGGTACTTTAACTGAATAAAGCGGGATATTTTAATGTTTTCTTCCTCTATTGTTTTCACTAGGGGTATGTGATATCTCTTTTCAACTGTATTGCAGCTGTTTTGGATGATATTTTTGAGAGGTGATTGTTGTTCCAATTAGATATGTTTTAGCCAAAATCTGCTTGATATTTTCATAAAATCAGATTCTATTGTGCCAGTATTTGCAATCTTTCGCAGGAGGATATTAGGAGTGAATCTAGGTAATCCCAGTGCAATTCTTAATGCAGATGTTTGTATTGTTTCTAAAGGTTTTGTGACTGAATGGTTTGTTAAGCTAAAAATATTTCTAGTGTGATATAGAATACTGCAGATAGATGATTTTGCCAACTGGATTAGGTAGTGCAATCTTGCTCCATAATTTTTATTAGAGAGTGGTTTTAAAATGTTTATTCTTTTAGCTGCTATATATTTTAAGTATGTTACGAACGGCCGGAAGTTTAAATTTTTTCATTATTGTATTGTATTGACCTATAAGGATTTTCTCTACGCCCGGACAAGTTTACTGCTGACCACTTTTGATAAGCTATGTGTAGTTTCCAGTAATTGCTCCATTTTTCTATGTTATATAAAGTTTCTTGCAGTTTTTTCTTAATTATTTCCAATTTTTCATCTGTACAGTAAATAAGTATGTCGTCTGCGTATATTAAATGTTTAACTCCTTGAGCGATTGTTTCATGGAAATCTGACATGAAGATTGTAAATATATATATATATATATATATATATATATATATATATATATATATATAAAATGGGAGATAACACATTACCTTGTGGAACTCCCTTTGTTGACTGAACCGATTGTGTATTTCTCCATCTTACTTTTAGCCTCCTATCTCTTAGAAAATTATGAATCCATTTGGTACTTTTTCCTGTTATTCCCAGCTGCAGGCATTTGTATATTAATCCATCAATGTACACGGTGTCATATGCAGATTTTATATCCAATGATATTGCAATGATGAATTTCTTTTGTGCTTTTGCCTGATGCAGATCATAGTGAAAAAGTTGTATTGCAGTTTGACTGTCTCGGAAAGGTATGAACCCTAGATGACGTTCTTCTACCTTTTGATTAGAAATTAGAAAATTTGTGATTCTATAGGACAGCATTCTTTCAAATATTTTAGCAGGAACAGAGGTTAGGGATATAGGTCTGTATGAATTTAATGTTGATTGTGGTTTGTTTGGTTTTGGGATTGGTATTGTAATTGACGATTTCCAGCTGTCAGGAATAGAGCATTGGTCAAACATCTCACTAAAAATTTTAAGTATCTGGCGTGTGTTTACTTCATTTAGTGATTTAAATATTTTTGCGGAAATTGTCTTCTCCTGGTGTGGATATTCTAGTTTTCTTAATCGCTAAATTGAGCTTGTTAATTGTAAATTTTTTATTTAAAGTCGTATCCTCTCGTCCAGAGTAGTCTATTGGTATTGGCTCATGGTGTATCTTGTTATTGAACTGTATTGCGAAAGCTTCACTTTGAGATTTTGGTGAATGCAGTTCTTGGTTATTAAAATTTATTAAGATGTTCGAATTTTGGATATATCTGTTTCGACGATTCACTGAGTTAAGTATGCGGAAAAGTAGGTACGGGTCTTGCTGCTTCTTGCAGACATCATCCCAATATATGGTTTTAGAGGATTTTATGATGCGTCTTAATTTTGCAGAAAATTTTTTGTACAAAATCCAATTCTTGCTTTTTTTAAAGGTATTTCTCCGTTTCTTTAGATACACTTCTTTTAGAAATGAAAAGTTACTACATAAATTATTCCACCATGGAGGGTAGTGCTTTTCAAGTATTTTCTGCTCATGGCTGTTGTTTTCTATGGCTTTAACTTCAATATTCTGGAAATTGTCATATAAACTGTTGGTGTCGCTACTCAACTCTTCGCTTATTTGATTGATGATTTCTTTCCATCTCCGTATCCTGTACACTCTTGGGGTTTGATCTGGGGTATGAACGTCTATGACTAGAGGGAAATGGTCACTGAAAAATTAATCTTCTTCTATTATTATATGGCATTGTGGAAATAAGTTAGAAGTACAAAATGATAGATCTATAATTGAAACTTTTCTTGCAGGAGAAATGTGTCGGAGTAGATAGGTTCAGGATGCATAGATCGTGCTCGTTGATCCAGTCGGCCAACTTTTGTCCCTCATGAGTGCTAGTTTCCCCGACCCATAAGTCGTGTTTGATATTGAAGTCTCCTAAAATTAGGCATTTATGTGTAATATATTTTTGTACATCCTGATATTCATTATATTCAATTTTTCCTTTTGTTGAATATATATTTAATATGTCGATAGTGTCGTTCCTATTAGTGATTTTCACTATCTATAATTCTGCTCCATGGCTGCTATATATGTTCTTATAAATTACTTTTGATGATGATGATTCTGTCACTAGGCCGCCTCCGCTTCTATTTTCTCTGTCTTTTCTATAGATGATTTTTTTTCTTTAGATTAAATAAGTCTCTGGATCTAAGGAAAGTTTCTTGTATAACTAATAAATCTGCGGACATGAATGGTTCTAACTTAAATATGTCTATTTTGTTGGTAACGCTCCTCGCATTCCACTGTACAATTTTCATTTTGAAAAAGTGTTAATAAACTGAAGAATTGTAGCACTTATATAGAACTGATAAAAGAATTTTTTATTTGAAATCCCTTCAAATATGAAAATATAATTAAGTGGGCTAAAAGTAGGTAACTCTAATCATCCAGTAGAGAAATCTGAGGGATCAATCTCTCTCTCTGTTTCACATTGCTGTTAGTCCATCTGGTCTGATTTTGAGGATTTGTGATTTTTTATTATCTTTGATTTTTTTCTTCCTTTCTCTTTCAGGAGAGATTGGTGCGGTCAATATAGAAATCGTTTCATTCATTTTAGTCAAGACGGTTTCATTGATTGTGGAGTCTGATTTTTTAAATATATTACAAATTTTAGTTAGTTGTTGTTCTATGATATTTTCGATTAAGGTTATCAATTTAAGGGCCAATTTATCAAAGATCCCTTTCATCGATTCTATGTCTGGACTGGTTTTAGGCATGGAAACTTTCTTTGCATATGAAGTGTTTTTGTTTGCGAATCGCCTTCTGGCTTCGCTTAGTGTCAAGTTATTTTCTGCCTTAAATTTGAGTATTTCTTTTTCTTTAGCCCTGGTTGGGCACTCATTATAATCGGCTTTATGCGAGCCTTTACAATTGGAGCATCTCATTTGGTTTAAGCATATTTCTCTATGTTTTTTGTCTTCACAGTGTACGCACAAAACTTCATAAAGGCATTTGTTAGAGTTATGAGTGAATTTGAAACACTTACCACATTGGCAAGGTCTGTCAATGAATAGCTCCACTCTGTGGTTAGTAAAGAACAGTTTTATTTCTATTGGTATCTTTATTTCCAGAACTGGAGACACTTCACGGTTTTTCTTATTGAATCTTCTTAATTCTAAAATTAGGATTTCATTTTCAGCGCTCAGCTCCTCTGCAATTTCTTTTAGTGGAGTTTTCGTTGGAATATTAAATAGCAGAAACCTGGTAGAGATGATTTCCCATAGGATTTGGTAGTGTACCGGTACCCCTTGTAACCCTTTGATATTTAATATTTCTGTAGCTGTTTCCATGTCTTGCGTTGTCATTAGTAATCGACCGTCTCTTATTATTATCTTGTTAGAGATCTTTTTGAAATTTTTTATCATTATCAGTTCGTTTTTCAATTCTCGGGGTTTATTTTTCGGAATTGACCTTCCATTGTTGGCTTTTAGGAATATGTTGAATGTGTTTACTCCATTTTCTTTTGCAGATAAGAGACAGTTCATATAATTTTCTGTGGTCCTAAGGAAGTTAGCTCCGTAAATGCTTTCTTATGCCATGTTTAAATCCATGTTGTTTAGATCTTTATTTTGTAGAATATCCAATACTTGAATTTTAGAGGAAACCAAACTTATGTCTTCTGTATTCAGTATATGCTTCTATTCCGAACAGGCAATAAGTCTTCGCTCAACTTGAGCTGAAGAGGAAATAAATTTTATTTCCCTGTATATAATATTAAAATATAACTTATAATTCTAATCAGAAACTTATCCAAAAAAAAGAAGAAAAGAAACTGAATTAATTGGTTTTCAATCAGCTGGCAACTCTTCAATGAAGAGCTAGCTACTTCTCGTTCCAGGAAACGACTCCTCCTCTTCGATTAAAGGGTATTCACCTCGCTCATTCAGCTATCGATCTTGAGAACACTTACGTCCATTAAAACACTTCACCGCGATGTGTATCATAACCGTTCCATGCTGAATTTTAATAAAGCATTTTATTGGGGGAAACAGTCCCATATGATTTTAATGATGAAAAATCACATGATCAAGAGTATATGGACGACATTCGTCGTGACGTCATTCACTACTAAGTTTTTCCAAGCAATCGTTGCTAATGTTGCCGAAACTTGGGAATTCCCATAATCAATGTATTTTGGGATATCCCTAATAATCTTTAGGAAACACGTTATCCTGAAATATTAAGTTTTAAATTAGAAATAGCAATTTAAATATCTATCACTCAAAGCAATGGCGATTCAACGATAATTATCCCTTAACGACTGCTTAGAAACTGTTGCTATGTTTGACGTCACACTAAGGCCCTTAACAACGCCTGCTTAGAAACAGTTGCTAGGTTTTGACGTCACACTAAAGTCGTCCTTCCCTCGTTTTTCACTCTCGTTGGCTGTTCAAGTTTTTCCCATTTGCGGCTGGTCGAACAAAGAACAATTTAGTTTACATTTTGTTCTTTTTATTCACTTTAAATGATTATATTCTTTCTGTAGTTATTAACGTTACATATATGAAACAGGTAATAAAAAACTGAAATCTATAAAATGATTTTATTTCTATTGTTGGCTTTAATAAAATAATTATATTTTTCATAAAGTTTCTTAGAGCATAAGATGAATTCAAATCTCATGTAAATTTTATTAATCATTAAAAATAAATTATATATTCTTTTAATCAATAATTTTCTTCATAACTTTAAAAATATGTAAATTTGACTCGTATTTTTTGCTTTATTATTTTATTTTGATTATAAGACGATAAATTCAATCCTACAATAAATATTATTAAGCAATTATAATATTAATGTACAATAAAACTTGAATTTCCCTATCAATATTTATATATTTAACTTATGAACATTAATGTGAAAAAGAATTCTTTCCCGAAGAATAAATGATATGCACAGGAAAAATTATTATTTTTTTCTCTATATATATTTACCCAAATAGCAAAATATCTTGCCCTATATTCGCTACTCGTGGCTTTGTCTACTCTAGTATTAGCGGTCTATATTGGGCCAAACCTAGATGGTCTATATTTCGTTATATAGGATCAATGTGAGCTGCCAAGATAGTCCCAATCTTGACAACCAACAATGGACCAATTTCGGCAGCCAAGAAATGACCTATATTGGCTTATAGATGATAAGAGCATAATGATAAAAGGATTTTATTTTTTATTACTGAATTAAAAGGAAGTTTTTTAAATTAATGCAATAAATATGCATTTTTTCATTTAAAGCTGTATGCTTGACATTACATGAGTAAAATAATTGTCTTGCTTAAAATGTATTATTTTACCTTCCATTTAAAAAAAAACACAAGTGACACATTTGTTATTCTTTTAAGCAACATTTAAATAATTTAGCAAAATTTACAAATTATATTATTTTTCCGTCTCGGAATACACAGCGCCACTGTCTTAGTGTGGCACAAATATATAAACAACCAGAAGTCACAGATGTTCTTATTACATCCCCTATTACATTAGAATTGTCGAGATTTCAGTTTGAACAACTCCAGTAAACTTAACGTTACGTGACGTCACATTTAAAAATTTCAGCAACTCGTTCTATTTGTCCAATAATAATACAGATTGTTTTCACAGCTGTGCAGTTAAAATTTGTAAATCATTTTGTTTTTGCCAAGTTTCAATCCAAATGAAAGTTATTGGCGTTATAAGTTGCCGAAGATCAGCAACTTTTTTGTGCATGCAGCAGCAATTCAATCGCCAAATGAATAATTTAAACACGTATCAAGTTCTGTCTTTTTCTCGCCAACCCAGGTAGCAAATGTTAATCGGCCAATATTGTAAATAAATTTTATAAAATATTGTCCGACAATATTATAAAATATTAAAATGACCTCACCTAGATAATACTGCATTTCAACATTAAATAGTATTATTTGATATTATATAATATTGTTTGATATTCCATTTCAATGTTAAATAATATTCCGTGAGAATATTATTTAACATTGTATTTGTATGTCAGAAACCATTCCATTTCAACATTAAATAAAATTATTTGATATTATATAACATTATTTAATATTGTATTTTGACGTTAAGTAATATTTCTCGACAATATTATTTGACATTGTATTTGAACGTCAGCAAACATTTTATTTTGACATTAATATTCGATCTCGATGTTGGATAATATTCCATTGTTATTTATTGCTTAATTTGAAAATCAAAAATCCCTTTTTGTACTGGATGTAATTTTCGATATTCAAATTATTCTGATGCTGTGATTTGCTGAATAGAATTTTCTTGTTAATCTTTCAAATAATATATTACACTCAGTAAAAAAATATCAATACATTAAATTTCCTGTATAGCTGAATGTGTAAGTCAAAATTTTCTTTGAATGTATGCTTTAAATGGAATATTTTTTTAATAAACGATTTTTTTTACATGATAGAATATTTAATTTTTCCTATATTTTTACATTTCCAATTTTTAGTGAGAAAAATGTGCAGCAAAAGTGGAGCTTAACTAAACTCACATCATAGAAGTTTTGCAGTTAAATATTTTAACACAATTTTTTTAAGTATTCCAGATAATAATTAAGATTTCAGAATGTCCATAATTGTAATTAATAACTATGAATATAATTATATATATATATATATATATATATATATATATATATTACATATCATACAATAATTTATTACGGTAAAATTTGTTAAATTAAAATAAATCTTCTAAATACGCTATTTATACTTGCTTCCATGTGTAAAACATTTTTTTAATTATGAAATAAACACTTTTGTTAACTTAGTCATTTAAAATATATTTATATACACCGCGTTTTATAAGTGAAACAGTGGTGAATTTATTTTGATAAAATCTGAGCCATGAATGAACATTATATATTTTACAATTAGAATGGGAATTAAAACATTAGATGAAAAATAAGAAAATGTAATGCTAATATTTAAAGTTTGCAAAACTTCTATAAAACTTTTCAATCTTGGATATTTTTTTTAATATATTTATTGTGCACAGAATGATTGATACACAATCATAATCCTCAATTTTATTTTAAATAAAGCAAATGTAATTCATAGTTTGTTTACTATTAAAACAATGCAACTAGCATTTTTAATGTAAAACAAATTATAGAACACTGACAATATAAAAATTAAAAATCCACGTAGATTTAGTAAGCATTAAACATATTCACCTAAAAGCTTATTTAAAAATAAAATTTTATTTAAGTTGAATTATAAAAATTTAAAGTAAATATGACTATTAATAAAAATTTAAGATAAAAAAGAATAATCATTCTGATAACAAATAGTATGTCTAAGTGCATACATAAAATTTAATGGTAAACTCTAATTAAAAATAAAAATACAATATAGTTTTACGAAATTTATTATAATATGAATAGTATAAATATTTATTTACATAATTTATTTTGTGTAATTGATTTCATATTGTGTTTCAATGGAATTAAGCGAATATAGTTATAATACTATATTCATTTTTCTCATATCCACTCATAATTCTTTTACAACAGGTATTTTAAAAATTCTGCACCTTCTATAATTCTAGGCGGACTTTCTTACCCATCAAATTCAACAAGCTAAATTAATTTTTCTTAATGATGCATCTTGTTATGCTTGAGATAAAAATATTTACATGAGATGAAATTTGTAATATTTTTATAACATTATCAGTAGTATCTTATGTTGAAAAGGGGATGTTTGGTTTAAATAAATGTAATGTGGACTGTTGGCGCTTGAGAGCGCAGCGTCCCCTTTGAGTCATAAAAAAGAAACCGGCAGTAGCGATGTGAGAGTCGGAGAAATAAAGTGTGTGTTTTATACAGTCCTTGAGTGAGTATTAATTGAGTTAAAAACTGAGCTATTTTACATTGGTAATAGTCTCGTAGGAGAAAATCAGCAACTTATCGATATATATAATGGCTATGAGTGATAATTGACGCCTCTTCTGGGTATCGTCAACGTAATTGAAGTATGTGACTGAATAATTTACATGTTCTGAGAATAGATCTTTATATAAATATTGAAGTATTAATAACTATTCAAAATGTTTAAAGACATAAAAAAAAGAGGATTTGATATTAATTGCTATTGAGTTAGGAGAAGCTGTTAATAAGAAAACGACTGTTTCAGAATAAAGTAGTATTATAAAATAAAACCAGAAGTACGTGATACAGGTTTTCCGTTGTAGAATTAGCAAATACAATCGTTGAACAGTAAAAGTCCGATGAGTTGCGGCAACTAGAGTTAGAGAAAATTAAGCTTGAACACAGAAAATCTGAAGAATTTCAACAATTATAATTAGAAAAAATTAAACTTGAAAGAACGAAAATGGAATTAGAAAATGCTCGCTTGAAAGTGGAATCTAAGTCAAATTCAGAAGATGCAAATGTTGAAAATAATCAGACTGAATCTTTAGACTCTCTGATAAAAAGTGTCCGTACTTTAACTATTAAAGCTTCTAGTAGACCTGAGGGTTGGAGTTATTTTTTTGCATCTTTAGAAAGGGCATTTATTTCAAAAAAACGTCCCTGATAAACACAAAGCGGAGATTTTGTTAAATTTTTCTAGGGGAAAGGGTGACTAATGTGATAACTTACATTAAGGATGACGAGTTAAATGAGTATTCTAAAGTAAAAACAATAGTACTTCGAGAATTTGGGCCTACCCCTCAATCATGTTTAGAACATTTTAGGAAAGTCCACCGCCAACCAAATGAAATAACATATGTACACTTTGCATCGCGATTAACGACGAGCTGGGAATATTATTTACAATTGAGGAAGGCAACAGATTTCGAAACTCTCAAAGATTTAATTGTGTCGGATAAAATATCCCAGACCTTAGATAGAGAAATTGCGTGTCATATTAGTATGAGAAAGGCTGACACATGGTTTAAACCCTCTGAATTAGGCAAAGAAATAAATTTATATTTTACTTCCCGAAGTAAGACTTTGGTGGAAAACTCAAAATTTAATAAATTGTCCAAGTCAAAATAAACGTCGAGAGTTTTCCTTTCGGAAGTTGAAAATAATAAGTGCTTTTTATCATTTAATGAGAATCACCCCATATGTAAATGCCCTAATTATAAAAATATGTCAGGAAATGGGCGTATTGAGTTCATAAAATCAAATCACTTCTGTTTTAATTGCTTGGAGAATAATTATAGGGTAACGACTTGTAAATCAAAACGTTTGTGTAATATCTGTAAGTGGCGTCATCATGCCACACTTCACTTGCATTCAGCTCAAAAGCGAGAACGTTTATCGGCACCTAATGAGAATGTAAATACTCTCAATGCGAAAGTGAGTTCCTTCCACCCCCCACCCCACAGCATTAAAATTCGTTCCTACTGGCAATAAGCAAGAGCCAAGTGGTCATGATAAAAATTGCTTGGCGGCGACTAGTTATACTTCGTCAACAAATTCGAAGTCTGTACTACTTAGCACTGAAAGAATTGACTCTTTTCTACTAAGAACTAAAAATCGAAACTAAGCATTGAGAACAACTTCAATAACTAAAGGTGCAAAAGCTCGAATAATTTTCTATATATTTTAATAAATGTTTATACAATATTTACATAAAAGGAATAGGCTGAAAGCCTCTAAAAATCTAAATTCAATGGAATAAAACATCATAGGATATTAATCCCTTCAAACAAACCTATACGCACGTATTACAATCGAACAAATTCTAAAAAAACGAAAACATTCTTTTTTCAACAATCACAAAATAAACAAAATCTAACTTGCGCTTATAGCGCCATCTGTTGACAATAAAAGTTAACAAATATTTCGTTACAGCACTTTTATTTGTTTTTTAACCGATGACTTGGGAAATGTTTTAGGCGTTCGTGGTTTATTAGACGCTGGAGCCAGTGCTAATTTTTTGAGAAAGAGTTGCGTTGACAAGCTTAATTTAAGAAAGGAAAAAATAAATATTTGAGTTTCAGGTTTAAATGGAATGTCTCCGACAATTAAATCTAAAGTTAATTCTACGATTGTTAATGATATAAAAAACATCAAATTAGATTTAGAAATTTTGGTTGTTCCCAGTGTTACAAATTTGACCCCTTTAAGGCAAATTGATGTTTACGTTCCGAAATTAAAAAACATTAAGTTAGCTGATTCAGGATTTAATGTTCCAGGTCCAATCAATTTAATTCTGGGAGCAGAGAAATTTTATGGACTATTAAAACCGGAAAGAATTTACCCTACTAATACTAAATTAATTTTACAAAACACAGCATTCGGATTTGTAGTGAGTGGTAGTGTACCAATAGTAACTGAGACCAATGTACACTATGGGTTTATAAATGAGGGTGCCGACTTAAAATTATGCGGAATATTTGGGAAATAGAACAAATTGAAGAAACACAGAAATTTGAAACTGCTGAGAGAATTGAAACTAATAATCATTTTATAAAAACTTATAAAAGGGATAAATTAAGAAAATTTGAGGTACAGATGCCATTTAAAAAAGGATCCGAAATTACTGGGAGAGTAGAGAGATTGCAGTCAAAAGATTAAATTCCTTGTGGAATAAGTTAGAAAAGAATCCAGAACTTCTGGCATTATGTCGTCAATTTATGAGTGAATATGAGTGCTTGAACCATATGCAAGAAGGTTTTATGACGCAAGAACCTGAAGTGGTCTACTGTTTACCTCTTCATGCAGTTTATAGACCACGGAAAACGAGTACGAAATGTAGAGTTGTGTTCAACGCTTCACAAATTTCTTCAACAGGTGAGTCATTAAATTCCATACATCTAAATGGTGGTGTAATTCAAGATGATTTATTTGCTATAATATTGAGGTTTAAAAAACATCTTTTTGCTTTTACTACCGACATTCAAAAATGTATAGAATGATTTGGATTGATCCTACACAAAGAGACTTACAAAGAATTGTATGGAAAGATAGTAAGGAAGCGAATATTAAAACGTATCAACTATGCACAGTGACGTATGGAACCACTAGTGATCCATATTTGTTTCAGAGATGTCTTCAACAGTTAAGTACAGATGAACAATTGAAATTTCCATTGGCTTCTCAAGTAGTACAGAGGAATATGTACATGGATGACATATTGAGTGGAGGGTCAAATTTAGAAAGCGTAAAGTGTCTACTACAAGAATTACCTCAAATATTTATGATGACATATTGAGTGGAGGGTCAAATTTAGAAAGTGTAAAGTGTCTAAAGCAAGAATTAACTCAAATATTTAAAACTTGTGGTATGGAACTACATAAATGGAAAAGTAACTGCCCAGAGTTAAGGGAATTTTCTGAAGATTCAAATGACTATAGCTTTGATCAAACAAAAACATTAGGGTTGCTATGGAAGGCCAAAAGTGATGAGCTTCCTACAATAGCCCAAAAAGGATGCATCTATGGTTATAAAGAGAGATATTTTGTATCCATAATTTCCCGCATTTTCGACCCACTTGATTTGATATGACCTGTGCTTACAAATGCTAAGATTTTTATGCAACGTCTGTGGAGATTATCAATAGACTGGAATGAAAGACTGCCATCAGATGTCGTACAAGAATGGTTATAGTTGTCTGATGCGTTGTGTGACGTTAACTGTATTAAAATAAATCGATGTATGCTACCAGAAAATGTTGTAAAAATTGAAGTCTTTGGATTCTCGATGCATTAGAGGGTTATTATGGTGCAGCATCTATCTAAGATGCAAATCAGCCAGTGGTGAAGTAACTTCACACATAGTGTGCAGCAAGGGAAGAGTTGCACTAATCAAAACATTTTCGATTCCACTACTTGATCTGTGTGCAGGTGTATTGCTGTCTAATTTGATGAAAAGGTTAGCACTCCCCTAGAACTTAAGATAGATATAAATTGGTATTTTTCGGACAACAAAATTGTTTTGTCCTGGATTCAGAAGTCTCCAGCAGAATTGAAAACCTTTGTCGCGACCAGAGTAGCTAAAATACAAGTTCTGACAGATGTCTTACAATGGAGGCATATATCATCGGAGCGAAATCCTGCAGACATCGTTTCTCGTGACTGCAATCCAGTACAACTGAGAAATAATTTTTTATGGTGGAATGGATCACTACTTATCATCGATAAAGAAGAGACGCTTAAAAACTGTGAAGAGCTAATTAACGAGGACTTAGAACATTTTAATAC
This sequence comes from Latrodectus elegans, assembly GCA_030067965.1. Classification (NCBI taxonomy): domain Eukaryota; kingdom Metazoa; phylum Arthropoda; class Arachnida; order Araneae; family Theridiidae; genus Latrodectus; species Latrodectus elegans. The sequence goes on along the minus strand of CM057817.1, from coordinate 106,642,920 downwards.
ACAACTGGTTAAGAGTGAACCAAGGTTCAAGAGACCTGTTTTCCTAGTGACTTTTAATTCTTTAACTCTGAGGAGTTACTTAGTATTATATACTAACAATTATGCTAAACTTGTACGTGTTTTATGTTTTCTTTATAGGTTCCTTAATAATTGCAAATCAAAATTAGTTCAACAAGAGTGTCTTAAAAGGGAAATTACAGGCCTTCAGAAGGATGGTAATGTGCCTATAGATGGTAAGTTAAAAATCTTTTCCCATTTTTAGATGAAAGGTGTGTTGTAAGAGTTGGTGGAAGACTAGCCAACAGTAAGTTTTATTTTGATAAAAGGTTTCCTATAATTTTACCTACCAATCATAAATTGACTGTGATGATTGCTGAAATGTTTCATAAGAACTATTTACATATTGGCCCCCAAGTGTTATTGTTTCTTATTAGACGAATGTTTTGGCTTTTAAGTGGACGTAACCTTTGTAGAAAACTAATGCACGATTGTGTTGTTTGCTTTAAAGCAAAACCAGTACCTTGGCAACAGCTCATGTGACATTTACCTGAAGAGAGTGTAACCCCAGACTTTCCATTCAATTGTGTAGGGGTAGATTTTTTGGTGCATTTTATATAAAATATCCCAATCAAAGAAAAAGAATGTATAATAAAATTTATGTGTGTATTTTCATTTGTTTTGTGACTAAAACTTGTCATTTAGAGATGGTAACGGACCTCTCTAATGATGCCTTTGTAGCTACACTTAAGATATATTTTTAGCAAAAGAGGGAAAAGTGCTCACATGTTTTCTGATAACGCTACTAATTTTGTTAGCAGTAACTCCGAATTAAAGAAATCGAGTAAATTAGTTAGCAGATCTGATGAAAACTTGAGTAATTATTTGTCCAAAGAAAAGGTTGAGTGGACTTTCATTCCCCCTAGATCCCCAAATCATGGTGGACTTTGGGAGGCAGGTGTCAAATCCGCGAAATAGCATTTAAACGTGTAGTATGCAATTTAAAACTAACCTTTGAATAATTATTAATTCCCGCCCGTTGCATCCCCTATCATCTGACTTAAATGATTATGATGTCTTGACACCTGGCCATTTTTAAATAGGCAGACCTATCACAGAAATTGCAGAATCCAACATACTAAATTTACATGACAATAAATTAAAATAATGGCAAAAACTTTAACTAAGATAGTGCAGACATTTTGGAAGCATTCGTCTAACAATTATTTAAGTGCAATACAAGAAAGATCAAAGTGGAGGTTTACCAAAGAGAATGTGCAAGTTGGCACTATGGTGATTTTAAAATTAGATAATGTATATAGGTTTGTGTAAAACTGGCCATTGGGCAGAATAATATGCAAACAATCCCAGGAAAGGATAAGAAGGTGAGAGTAATTTTAGTTAAAACGAAGAATGGAGTATTTAAAAGGAGCATTAATAAAATTTGCATTTTGCCATTGCCTAATTAAGGAGTGAGAACTCTATCAAATATATCTGCGTATCAATATGTATTTAGTGTAGTTTATTATTAACATTGTGTATCATTGTACTCATATATTATATAGTGCGTTAATATTTTTCTTGAGATTTTTAATTGTTGAATGCACCATGTCAACGCTGGGCGGAATGTTGGCGCCTGCGTGCGCAGCGCCCCCTTGAGTCATAAAAAGAAACCGGCAGTATCGATGTGAGAGTCGAAGAAATAAAGTGTGTGTTTTACACAGTCCTTGAGTGAGTATTAATTGAGTTAAAAACTGAGCTATTTTACAAAATGAACAACATAAATTTGTAACAAAAATATAAACTTTTATTGATTATATAAAAAAATCAACTTCTATTTAATTTAAATAACAGAATAAATTATTTTAATTACATTAGATAAAATATATTCAATTTCAGAATTAATTTTGCTTAGCATTATATCTAAATCAATTTAAAGGCGTATTAAATATAAGAAAATAAGCGATATTAATATTATATATTAATATTAATATTATATTATAAGCTTTTAATTTATTTCATTTGCATAAAAATTCAATTTTTAATAATCAATATAATTACCTGTTGCAGATTTTACAAATGTTTCGTAAAACAAATGTTGAATATCTTTCATGATGGTGCTTTTCTTAAGCTTATCAAAATAACTGCTATCTTTTTGTCTTCCATGGACATCTTTGATCTACATGATTTACAAAATTAATTAATAAATTAAAATTAATTAATTTTCTCAATGTATTCAATTTTCTTGTTTCATTTTATTAGATCCCAAGGAATCAAAACGTAAAATAAGTACATTTTAACTATATTTTATTTGAATAACAGTTTTAAGTAACTACTCTAATATTGTAATGTATAGTTATTCGATTATAAAATATTTAGATATTGTATATTAATAACAAAATTATATAGTAATAAATAAATTTTATACCTTAAAAGAATTATAATCGTTAAAATGTTATTAGAAATAAATGTCGCTATTGCAATCATCGAACAAAAGCATAGAATGTATGCTTATCATTTATCATCTAAAATGCTCATATTCAATTTACATTTATGTTTTTTTAATAGATTAATCAATACTTTTTTAATTTAATGCATTTAAACTAGTATACCATGTTTTAAGGTATTTAGCCAAATTATTAAATAGCAGCATGCACATTTTAAATTATTCAACATTTAAAATGTAAAATTTTCTACATAAGTCAATAAATTTCAATTAAATACATTAAATTTGTAATAATTAAATCTTAAGCATTAAACTAAATGGTTAGTCGATTTAAATATTCTTTTAAAAACTGTATAATAATTCATTTTGACTAAACTTTTTGGTACAATACTTAAAATAATGAGTAAATGATTTTGTTTATGAAAATTCTTCAAAAATTAAAATTTTTTCTCAGTTCTCAGTCTAAACATTTTTATTTACTAAACTAAAATTAATACAATTAATATATATTTGTTTTAAATTCTATTTATACTTAAAAAAATAAATTCTGTCAGTAGTATTCAAAAAATAATTTATCTTAATATCGTAAAAAAAAATTCTGTCTTTTCCGATAAAATTGTATTAATATTCTGAAATTCTCAACACTGTAATTTAATTGAGGATATTTTCCTTTTAAAATAAACTATGCATAAATTTTAAATTCTGAAAAATATATTCTATTTGAAATATTAAATTCTATTAATTTAAAAATAAATTCATATTATTATTATACATTTTAAAGCACATTATAATCCTTAAACATAAAAACTCTATTTAAAGTCACTACAAAAAATCCAAATCCTAATCATCCCCTCTGATAATAAACCATAAAAATCATTTTCTATGCGATGTTCGAGTATCTCAGTGGATGAGATAACGGAATACCACTGCAGAGATTCAAGGTTCCATCCCCACAGATGGCCATGTTCATTTTTAAAAATAAAAATAGACAGTTCAAAATTGTTCCCATAGAGGGCAGCATTAGTATCAATGCTAGGATATGAAAATTTCTAAATAGATGGCAGCACGATTCAAGTACTACATATGACGTCACCCTCACAATTAAGGCCCTGCTAGACCTCCTTTGGGGAAAATCGAATCCTATGGATAATATTTTAACGTTTCACAAGCGCTATTTTCGTGATAGAAACTTCCGGTCTTTTGCAAATTACAAAAAACAGGGCTACTGTCACTTCGACGTCTATTTTTAGCATTCAAAATTTTTTCAAATATTTTTAAAATGTCAAAATATCTCCATCCGAGTAAATTTTAACCAAATTCTAATTTCATTAAGGTTGTACAAAATTTGGCTTAAAGATATTTCATTTTTTTCTCCGTACAGTTACAAAATGCACATTTTTGTTTTTTTAAGCTAAAAATATTTTTGATTGCATTAATATTTCGATACGAATTTTGATTACAAATCAAACTCATTCTTATTTCTGAAAATCCACCTCTGTACACAACGCCACCTATGAAACTGGAAAATTTTTAACGCCAAACTTGGCTGGTTTTTCTATTTCACGACGGTAACCTAAAGAAAGAGGAATTTCTGAGAAAAACTTCTCCCCATATGATTCCCGCTGTTTTACCATGTGGTTGGCAAACACTTCCAAATCGAGCAAGACGAATTAGCTTTTCTCACTCATGAAATAGAAAAGGCATCTGTAAATAATGCATGTTAGATTTCTGCTTATTAGCGTTGGAAAAGTAGCTATGATATATACTTTTAAATCAACTTTGATTATTTTCATTTAAGTAAATTTTAAAAATGAAATATTATAAACTGTTTTGTGTTACCTTGTTCAATTATATCATATATTACGATTTGGAAATAAGACTACCTATGTATTAAAAATTTAAAGAACTTAATATAAAAAAATGCATTTTACAATAGACACACGCATATATATGTGTATATGTAAATATATATATATATAAGTGTGTTATATATATATATATATATATATATATATATATATATATATATATATATATATATATATATATATATATATATATATATCTTATAAAATAAAATATCTAATAATAAAAACGATAAGTTTATTAGAATAATAGTGAGACAAATATTTTAATTTGATTTTTAATCATTTTCCAAAATTATTGAGTTTTTATCTCTACAAACATTTGGACATTTAATTTTATTTTCAACTTATATCATGAAAAAAAAAATACACTATAAGGTATGATTACTAAGCATACGATACCAGCATACTAAAATATTGCGTCTGATAAGAAATTAAGCACTTTAAATTTGAAAAATTATACATATCTTTGAAAAAAAATTGGGTTTGTAGTAAAACTTCAGCGGAAAAACATAAAAGCATTTCAATAACCAAACGAACGATAACAATATATTACAACACACCACAATACAGATGACATATATGCTCTTAGGGTTATCATTTTATGCTCACGAAATTTATTTCAGAAGAATATTGTCCTGCGCAACGCAAATGACATTTTTTCTGACAAAAAAGGAAGAAAGTAATAAAATATCAAAAGAATGAATAAATATCCTGTAGCACTTAAGGCGATATAAAATATGTAACTGAAGTTATAGTATTGATGTTCGAGAAGAAATGCTTGAGAGAGAATATCAGGAAGGAAATTGAGAATCAATTAGATATGCTCAAAGTGACTAGTCTAGAAATAGTGTGATTGAACGACTCTTTCCCTGTATGGCTACAAAAGTAATTAAATCATAAATCACCTTGTTGTCACTAAGATGGGATACGCAGTACAATACCGTCTCCAAATAGCTTTCTAATACAGCCATTCCAAACTATTCAACCGCAAGATTCTGTTGAACATATTATTCACCTTGACGCATTTCTCAATTGATGTTGAATGCTGTTTTCCGAAAATTCAAATTTCTCGTAAATTCCTTTCAACACTTTTACCATTTTAAATGTATTTGGATCTTTTTCTCATTAATTAAACTCTGTAAAATTAGTCCATTTTAAACATGAAAAAAAGTGATTACAGTACGAAAAGAAAACTGCATCTTTCCACTAAAAGGAAATCGATGAAAAATCAATTTCCTTTTCGATCGCAAACAAAAAAAAAAAAAAAAAGTTTAACTATACGAATTTGTATGTTTGTGTTTGTATATAGAGTGTTTTTGTGTGTGTACAGAAACTGAAATTAGAACTATATATATATATATATATATATATATATATATATATATATATATATATATATATATATGTATATATATATATATATATATATATATATATATACATATATACATACATACATACATACATACATATATATATATATATATATATATATATATATATATATATATATATATATATATATATATATATATATACATATATACATATATACATACATACATACATGCATACATATATATATATATATATATATATATATATAGTTTCTGTTTTTTCTTCATGAAGTGCGAATTGCTCAAGCATTTCTTTACTTTATTAACAGATTTATTTTAATTACTATTTTACCTCATATATATTTCAAGGTATTAACTAAATTTCCCATATGCTCATGAAATTGCATTATATTTTCCTCGTATTACTATGAAATTATATTTTTATCGTATTACTATGAAATTATATTTTTATCGTATGTTATAAGTTGTATTTGCATTTGATTATTTGTTGACAAATAAACCTAATTAATGAAATTGTATTAGGTTTTACTAGTATTACTATGAAATTATATTTTTCTCTTATGCTACAAGTTGCATTTGCATTTGATTATTTGTTGACAAATATAAACATAATTTATATTTCTCACAATTTTACTCTAAACTTATTTTAATCTAATTTACCTGTGTGTTTTTATAAGGCATATTTAGTGCTAAGCTAATTTTGTTTTTATCAAGCCAGGGGGAAATATCTAATAAAATAACTGAAGAGTTTTAAAATCTTCAGAATTAAAGTATATTTCACAACACATTTTACAACCGAATATCAACTTTTTAAAAAACGTGTACTTCTAATTATTACTTAATCAATTTTATTTACCTAGAGGAATAAAGTCAGGGACTTGTGAGATGAAATATAAGACATGAATCTCTCTTTCAAGCTGTAAGTAATTCTAATTATATAAAATAGATGTAATAATTATTAAATAAATAATTACAGTTACAATAATTTTATGAAAATTATGATACGATTATATATATACATGCATATATATATATATATATATATATATATATATATATATATATATATATATATATATATATATATATATATATATACATATATATACATACATACATACATATATATATATATATATATAGATAGATAGATAGATAGATAGATAGATAAATAGATAGATAGATATAGATAGATAGATAAGATTGTAAAGTTATTTTCATAAAAATATATATTGTAACTGTATTTATATAATTAGAATTTATATATATATATATATATATATATTTATATATATAAAGTTACTCAAGTTCAAGTTTTAAAAAAATTTGAAAAAAAATTAAATATTTTTATATTGAGTTAGTTTTGAAAATAATAGTTTTTAAGTATTTGTTGCATTCATATTCAAAAGTATCTTAAGTCAATGGATCAAGTCTCATAAAATCAAATTGAACCAAGGCACTTAAAAAAAATATTTTTAATCATTCATATAGTATTTTAGGTTTGATTTCAATTCTGATAATCATTTTTGACCATTTAATTAGTAACTGTAAAATCACTCAACATTTGCAATTTGTCTTCATATTTTTTAGTGCTAATAATAAAAACCGAACTCAAAAAATATAAATAAATAATATTTTCTGTTGAATCACTGGCAGCTAATTTTCCATAAGACAGCAACAGTTAATTCCGGAGTCTGTTCGTTGAGCATTTGTACAGACCCACTTTCCCTTACCCCTATTCTAAGAACTCTGAGGGTAATTTGAGGTAAACATCTGTTAGCAGCAAATTTAAAACTCTCTTTTTGGCTGTTTTTATGGCGTTAGTACTTTGACTTTTCATGATATAACGCGCCAAATCTGGCAGACTCGCTAACTTCGAAGGATTGATTGACAAGCAATTTCAACCAATAATAATGTTTGGGATACTCCCCTCTACAAGCTTTGAGAACTAACACCAGATGGGTCGACAAGACAACAGAAGTTCTCACGTAGGTCTGGAAGAGCCTTAATATAAAAAGTTTAAAATTTCTCAATAGATGGCAGGACTATTCAATAACGTGACATAATCTGCTTAGTGATATGACCCTCGTATAAGATTACAAATATATGACGTCACACTTTACCCTCGTATAAGACTACAAACTTATGACGTTGCTCCACTACAACAATGATAAGACTTGTCTCCACGCTCCGTATGTTGGTGAACTCTCATTTTATATCTACTTACATGCTACGATGCAGAGGTAGTAAACCCTTTAAGCGACGTGAATTGAAATAACCCCCATCTATCTTAGTGACTCATATATTTTTGTCCACTAGAAAATGAGAAAATTGTTTCTAATTAGCTTGTTACTTATGAAATTGTACTTTCGTATCACATTTACTTAATTTTCAGTCAAATATCCTAGATTTTTGACAGATTTAGTGTTCAAGTTTAGCTAATTTAATAAAATTCTTACAATTCTTACATTGCATAAATATATGAATTACTATTATAACTAGAGGGTAACAAAATAGTCAAGGATATTTTTATTTGTAAAGTGTAAATTTTTTTTATTTTAATATCAAGTAAATTATTGTTCATATTTTTTTTTAATTAATTTTGTAGTAAGAGAAATTTATAAGAATTATTTATTTCTCAGCTTAATATTTTAACTAATTAGATATAATTTCAACAATGTCTTTTTTTGTACAAGATAAGAGACAAACTTTAATTTTACTAAAATTTTCCAATCAATTGAATATTACAAATTATTATGACAAAAAATTCTGAAAATTACTTATTTCATTGTTTAAAAGCTGAATTATTTTTCTTTGTAAAATTTAAAATTTGATTAAGGAAACATTCCAGCAAGAGAGTTAAAATATTAATTAATTCAAGAAAAGTATAAGAAACTAATAGAATTTATTTTTAATGCACACAATTTATTCTAAGTATTTACATTATACAGAAATATTAATGAACCGAAATGTTTGAATCTTTCATTGATAAATCTTACTTTTGAATGACGTAACCAGCTCATTATCGCAGTTTTCTTTTCCCCATCGTTTGTCTTAGAATACTGTGGAGGTCTCCGCACCGCATCTGAGAATAAAATAAAGTACATTTAAAATAATGAACAATAGCAATTAACATTTTCAGATAAATAACCTCAGACAAAATAGTAAAAATCTAGAAGACAATTTTCATGAATATTTAATTTAATTTTCATCAATCTGATTAATGCCTAAAATTGATTCGACGTAAATCTCATTAGTAAAAAATAGCGTAAATTAATAAGAAAAATAACAAAAATTTCATTCACTAATTTAAGACATTAAGTAACTTTATAATAACACTGTTTGAAATATTTATATTTTTAATTAAGTAAATGTTTTAAATATCTAATTACCAATTCAATTTCTAAGAAATATCAGCTTAGTAAATATGGTAACTTTTGTGTTTAATTAAATGATTAAACTTACAAAATGTTTAAAATATGCTCCAAAAACCTTCAAGTTATCAGATAGAACTTAACATTATTTTTATAATGGGAGCAGTGCTTAAGTAATCAAGAGAATTGAATTTTCATTTTAGCACTTACATAAATTTCTCTCATTAAATTTTTTTTATAAGAAATGTATTTTTCCATCATTTCTACAAAAGAAAACTTTCAATGCTTATTCAAACATTGCACTTACCTAAAACTAACTGCTTCATATTTAGTCCATTAAAGGATTTCTTATCCCTAGCACCAAAATAACTGAACTCAGATGCAAGTTCAGTGGTCATCAATTTTTTGATTATGCTTATGGTGCAATTCCCGGAAGAAGTTCCCCTTGACAAGTTTAAAAAGTGGCACTGAAACAAAACAAATAAAAATATAAATATTTCATAACTAAAAACATTTTATAATTTAAAATTGAAATTATACTCTATTAATTTTAGAAACATGCATACATTATATAGTCATAATAATAATTATTTAAAGTATAAAAGTCACATAAGTTTTAGAAAAATAAATCTGTAATATATTCCTACATTTAGGAAAGCATTTATAAAAAAAATAACTATTAAAACAATTTAAAATCAAATCAAATATAGTATAATAACGGTCCCATACGACAAATTTTCATACAGTAAACATCATCAGGTGTATGTACTCTAATCCAGTAGATGTCTCATTGTGGTCCAGTTTAGATCCATGGCACGTCAAATATCATAATACCAATTTTAGGTATGTTTATCTTTTTAATTACATATATACTAAACTTAAGGGACTAATATCTGGAATAATATACGATTTAATATTTTACCCTTTGGAATTGATTAAATAACTGAAATTACAGAATGTTTAAAATTTGTAATGAATCTTCAAAATGAATTTAATAGTCAATCAAAGCAAAACAAAATATATGTCATGCATAAGGCAAAACCATCCTTGCTCTGTATTCACCATAGGATCTTATGATTTTGAAACTGTGAACAGTTTTACCTACCTTGGATCTGAAATAAATAACTTTGGTGATTTGGGACCCGAAATAAACAAAAGGGTAATTGCAGCAAATCGGGCATCTTATGGGTTAAAAAAATATCTTGCCTCCAAATATATCAAACACAGGACAAAAATTTTACTATCTAAAAACTATTATTAGACCCATTTTAACTTTGCTTCAGAGACTTGGGCCATGACACAGAAACATGAATGCCGTTTGGCTATTTTTGAAAGGAAAATTTTGAGAAGCATCTATAGTGGAGTGGAGATAGATGAGGTATGGCGTAGATGGTATAACCATGAATTATATAAAAGTTTTAAGGACATTGGTGTTGTCAAATACATTAAAATACAAAGGATGAGATTAGCCGAGATTAGCTGGCCATGTTATTCATATGCCAACTGAACGCACCCCTAAAAAAATCTTTCTTGCAAGGCCAATGGGAAAGCGTTCCAGAGGTAGGCCCGAAATCAGATGGATTGATTGTCTTGCTAGGGACTTTAACACTATTGGAACATCTAATTGGAAAAGTGCTGCTGAGTACAGGCCAAGATGGAATAAGCTCATTGAGAAGGCCAGGACCCACACAGGGTTGTAGTGCCATTGTTGATTGATTGATTGAAACTCTTAATAATGATTTAATACATGAAATGTTTATTTACAATTTGCACTCTGTAGAAGCGAATAGCCATGTAAGATTAAAATCCTTTAAAGGATTTATTTTCCCTTGCTCTACATTAGCTCCAAATCAGCTTAAATAATACAGAAAAATTTAAATTTTGAAGAATGTGAAAACATAATAAATAAAATCATTTCTTTTTCTGGGGTGAGATTAAATTTTTTTAATTTTCTTATTTTAATCTCACTTTTTATATTAATGTCACCCTCAAGTATATGAATTTGTTTTTCTAATTTAACTGATGAGGAAAATAAAATTTTAATCTCACTTTTTATATTAATGTCACCCTCAAGTATATGAATTTGTTTTTCTAATTTAACTGATGAGGAAAACAAAATTTAGAATTTATAAATGAGGTGCATTTTATCTCTTAAAATAAAATTCAACTTTATCGACCAAAGTAGTAAAAGCAGAATACAATTAAACATTAAAAATATATTATAAACATAAAAAGCCAACTATTTATAAAACAAATAATTTTTTCAATTTATTTGAAACTAGGTTCAACTCATCATAAACAATTCTTCATGCATGACAGAGCAGAATATGAAACACTTACTATAGAAAAAATGAACTTCCATTCAACATTTAATAAACAAATGATGTTTACTGTGATGAAATATGTACATCTTTTTTAATAATATTGAAATTAGATCAATAAAGAACACAGATATTTAATATAACTAAAAAGCAGGTTATTGTGTGAAACGTAGATGCCATATAGTTTATTTTTGCCTGTAAAGTTTTGAAATTTGTAGAAAACTGAATTACTACAAAATAACTTTAAGGGAATACTATGAAAAAAAAGAAGAATATTGATATTTCTGTTTGAAACTAAATTAGAGAATCATTTATTAAATTTAATTAATCAACAAAATTTGAATGGAAATGCTCATATAATTTTCATTCCAGAAACTTTGTTCGTTGTTCTGTTTACGTAAACATTTTGTTTCTAATTTCACTGAGAACATGCTTCTTAACTTCCTTTGAGGCCATACACATACAAGCAAATGGTTTGAATTTCAGAAATTTCAGTTAGTTACTAATTTCATTTTTTATAATAAACTAAATTTTTCTCATACCAAAAGGTTTTAACTATTTCTAAATCACTTAGAAATAACTTTAGTAGAAACGAAATCAAATTTTTAAGAGTTTATTTGCTATTAAAATTTATGATTTTTTCCTGAAAATGAGCATTCTTATATTAATTTACTTAGATATATAAAGTATAATTAAAAATTAATTTATTTTGGAGATATCATGATCAGATGGTTTTAATAAAAGTATTAAACAAAATAATTATACAAAATAAGAATATACAAAATATCCAGCATTACAAGCATTATAGAAATAGGAAATTTTGCTTCCAAATTAAGGGTACACAAAATAATAAAGAAAATCACATTCACAGATCACAGTCACATTCTAAATGCTATATCACAGAAGATGTAAACAATTCATACTAAATTATTTAACATAATCTCAAACATCTTTTATCAGTAAAGTAAAAAAAAAAAAAATGCTTACCATGAATCAATACTTCAAATTCTACAGCCTTTAGTAGACAACAAATTTAAATCTCCCAGAAGATTCTCCCGGAAAGTAAGAATACTAAATCTGGTATAGGAAATAAACATATCTTCCATTTAACAACAAAATATAAAATTTAATTTTCACACAAGTATACATTTTAATAGCTCTTCATTTGAAATATTAGTTCAGCATAGATTAAAATAATTGGATGATATAATTTTTTGTTGCTAAGTAGAAAAATCTTGAATTATGGATTAAAAACTTGATATTCAATAAAGAAAAAACACTCACATTTTTAATTCAACAGTAAAAAGTATTTTAACTAAACATTGAATCTTAGAATTAATACTATCCTAAAAATAAAATTTAAAAATTTGAATTAAGTTCTAATATTGATTAATATTTATCTTGTTGAAATCAAGAAATAAATACATAAGTCTGTCTGACAAAATAATAATAAATATGAGTAATTTTGGAAAGAAAAATATTTTAAATTGCAGTACATAGAAATGGTTTTTATTTAAGAAAATTATTTTGTGGTATAATAAATTTTCTACGAGCAATTTTTATCCTAACCGCAATATTTGCATTTTTTCAGCCTAAAAAATAATTGGAAAGTTTAATGATATAAAAAAATTATTACATTCTGCTATCAAGCACATTTTATAAATAAAGGCAATATGTATCTTTTAACTTTAATTTGAAATAGTTTCAAATGTAATTTTTTAAAGTAAAAATACACTTAAACATAGTTGGTTTTCTACTCTTAAATAACGCTATTCAGTTTTTAAACTTTTCTTCTATTATGACTTCTTTGGAATAAAAATAAGTTATTTAAAAATACTGAAATATGAATCGATTAAAGAAAAGCAATTATTTTTTACTTTGTTTCGTTAAACACTTCTAATGTAGCAAGAAAACACTGAAGTAAATCCACCATGGATGTCCAAATTATATCTATCGTGGACATACAAATTGCGTCTATTACAGATCCAAATGTTAATACTCCAAAACTCATCCATCGTGGATGTCAATCCGACGTTTATATGTAGTCGACACAGAAAACCATCTAGCCCACCGACCTGTCTAGTGGTCAGAATGTCTGACTGCAGATAGGGAGGTCCTGGGTTCAAATCCTAGTTCGAGCATGAATATACTTTTCCTCTCTATCTATCTTGTCTTTTCTGTGTATGAATGAGGTATGAATGGTTGCCTACCCTATAAACTGGTCCCTAGGGATGTGTGTGAAGCAGTCGGACTCCACATCAAATATGGTTCAGTATAAAAAAGTGGAGCAGCGCACCCCATATTGTCAGACTAGCTGGCACAACACAAATAAAAAAAAAAAAAAAGAAAACCATTTAGTTCACAGCTTACCATGGACGTCTTCATGACACCCAAAAGGTATCCAGGACGTCTTTTGGACTCTATGGATCTTTATAGGATGTCTGATAGACGTGTGTGGTTGTATGGGTAATTTCTGAATAAAAAATATTTAATTTTTTTATTAAAGAAGAAAAAATTTAATACATGTATAATTATAGTAAGCGATTTTAAATATTGCATTAATTTGCTTTTGGATTCATCAAATTTGTTAAAGTTTTCCACATTTGCTTATATTATTATACCCGCCCTTCTAGGTAACGTCATAATCACAGACCAATATCTTGGTCGTTGGTCATAATAAGAACCCTTGCCAAAATATACCAAGTACAGTTACAGTTTGCCTTGTCAACACGACTTCGGTAAAATTCTAAAAAATTATAGACCGGAAGTGTAATTTCCACTTTCCTTTTAGTGGCGATGCTGTATCAAAATAGTAACTTTGGACACAATTACTAAACTGATGCATAAAAAAAAAAAAAAAAAAAAAAAAAAAAAACAGGAAGGAAATCCACGATATTTTTATGCGATAATATGGCAACATTAAGAATAATAGCTATTGCCAGTGTTTGTTTACATCAAAATTTACCGTTATTTGAAAAAATATTTCCTTCTTAGTCCCGATTATTTGAAACAAGTAAAGCATGTTGCTTACTAATAAAAATTAACTAGACAAATGCAAAATTTCACAAATAATTTAAGGGTATTTTCATTTTGATTTAAAAATTTCTTGAAGCTGTAAAAGGTAATGTTCTGTTAATTTTTTTATTGCATAACTTCTAGTTGCATACTGCAATTTTTTACATTATTGTTAATTAAGGATTTCGGTTTATCGTTTTATGTAAGATAATTATTTATATATCTCAAGCATTTATGATTTTCGACGGATAAAAAATTAATCAAACATTTATAAATAAGAATATTTTTCAAATCAGTGTTACTGTATTAAATATTGTTACTGTATAATAATTTCCTCAGTATCGTTATATATATTTCATTATCTTTATCAGTAATATTTTAAAAATAATTTTTTTTAATTGTTGGTTTTACATGTTAATTTTAATCCTTTCTTGTACAAGAAAGGATTAAAATAAACATGTAATCCTTTCTTGTACAAGAAAGAATTAAAAAGGCAAACATGGAAAGGGTTGTGGAAGTGATTTTAATTTGTAAGCCATTGTTACAACATTTTTTTAATGTGATAAATTTTTAATGAATTTATAAATATTCATGCATAGTAATAAAATACAATTCTCTTACTTTACATTACATTAATTGAAGATCAATATTAAGTAAATTAGAAATACCTATGTGTAATATTAAACCCTTTGATGTGATTGAAGATAAGAAAGTTTACTAATCAAGGGTGTTCGTATATATTAGATGTCTATTATTTTTGAAAAAATGTAAAACATATAAATAAAATATTGTAGATGAAAAATGCAAGCATAAAATATCAAGTGGAAGGAAAAAAATATGAAACCTTTATTTTTATTTAGTGTTGTACATAATAAATATCTTTTCCTTTTGAAAAATGTATCTAAATGCCTTAATGTAAATTAATAATCAAAGTATAAACAATGAAGATTTATAATTGAAAAACATGGATGTAAAAATTTAGATAAAAAACAAAAGTTGATGATTTTCAGCTTAGCATTGCTCATAATAAATTCACCAAATTTCTTGTAAGCAAATTAAAAATTGTTTTACTGTTTATAAGATTTAAGGAACAAAAATGATAAGTTTCCCTTTCATTTATCCAATTTTATTTATTAAAACATTTGAAGAAATGGTACTTGTTTGAAGATCAGTATATTGGAACAAAAATAGCTAAATTGACACCAGATAATTTCAAATATTTTATGAGAATTGAAGTAAATAGATCATAGCTAAATAAATTGTGCCATATTTAATTTTCAAAACTAACAACAAGAATGTTTGTTGTAACTAATAATTTTATTGTTTGCCATAAATTTTAAAATTCCAACACCAATGTTTATCTCTCCAGGACTCTTGGTCATGAAAATAGTTATGGGCACTGTCGTGCCATGGAGTTTAGTTTTTTAATGTTTGTCTAGTTTTTCAAGTGAAGAATCAAATTGGGCATATTGCAGCATTTGTTAGATGTTAGAATTATATATCTTTGAAAATACTCAAGCACATACAGTTCTATAGTAGGTAGGTACAATACTTTTATTATTTTTTATTAAAAAACAGTGAAATAATTATTAAAACTGTACTTTTGTTTAAAGAAACACAAATAGTTTATCAAAATAACAACCATATATTTGGTATATAATTTTCTATTCGTGGTGAAATATTGTCTAATTTGGCACCTAAAATTAAGACTAATTTATTTAATTGTTTGCATAATTGATACTGATAAAATCCTACTTGGCAGTACAGGTTTGGCACTATTTTTAAGTTTTTACACCAAATGTTGCAGTTATCTCTCCAACCTAAATGGCATCATTTTGCAAAATGTATGATTTTCAAAATTCTGATCAGGCTCAAACTCAAACTGTAAACCTTGCAATCTTTTAGACTTCAAATATAAAAATTTTGAATATTTCATTATTACTTACTACAAAAGTAATAAAAAAATAAAAATTAGTAACTAAATTCATAGATTACATTTTTAAAAACAAATATAAAAGAACTAACTATTATGCAGTCTAAAGTGAGAGGGGTAATAAAATTAAATCAGGAACATAAATAACATATTTTATAAAACCTTGGTTAATAATTAATTGGTCATGGGCACTTAATATAAAAAAACACCAATATAAATGCTATCTAGCACAAGAGACAACCGAGCAATAAAACTAAATCAGTAATAGAAATAATGTATATTTTGATGAAAAGTCAGATTTTAATTGACTTGGAAGTAGCAGCTATCTTAAAAACATGAGTGTAAACGCATTCTACTTCAGTGTGAACTGGGCAATCAAGCAAAATCAATAACATAAATGTCACATTTTTATAAAAACTGAAGCTTCTAATTAAAAAGCAATGCCATTCATGGTGAACTTAAATACATATGTCAAATATTTCTACTCAATGTTTGACAAATTATGTAAATTATTACAAATAATAACAATTTTGATTGAATGATACATAAAATAAAAGTACTTTCTTAATCATGGAATTAAAAAAAATGCAAATTCAGTTCATCATTATTTATACCTTTCACTTCCTATGCCCTATTACTAAAATTTTCAATTTAATATATTTTCAAAAGAAAACATAACTTCAAGCATATTGAATTTCAACCGTAAGTGACAGAAACAAACACAATAAAAGCTTCAAAGGTTACTAAAATTTCAAACAAATTTTGCACTTGCAAACATCAGGTTACATCATAAAGTCACAGAGGTTATGTCTTAAAATCAATATATATATATATATATATATATATATATATTTTGTTGCAGATTAAGCCAATGTTTGTCACATGTATTGTCCTACTGACTCCTAGGATTTGGCACTGATATTTTTCTGTATGATATATTTAGGATCTTATGTCTGATTAGTTATTCTTCTTTTCGTGTTCTCAAAGATGGGTTTGAATCTCACTTGGGCATGGATGTTTGTAGGCATTTAGAATCACTTTAAACTAGAGGTCTTGGCCTAATCCTTGTGTGACAAAAATAACCATTGAATGACAAATTAATTAAACAATATTCTCAAGAAATTAAGAGCTTAAAGTTTTTTTTTTGTATGGTTAAAGGGCATTGTAAGTTTTGCTACACCTTATTATTCATGCTTTGTTACGAGAAATATATTTATATGTTAGTATTTTAGAAATAAATTATTTTATCGAAATTTCTCTTTATTTTTAGCTGGTTATAAAGTTTATCATAAAATCATATAACTTAATTCTAGAGAATATTAATTTCAAATTTTGAAATGTGGTGATTTTTGCAGGATCATTAAATGATAAAAGAATGAATACTATCCAAAAATAAAGTTTAAACGATAAACATTTAAAGTGCATTGGATCAGTAGAGAAAGGGTTTTTACTAAAAAGGAATGTGACTTTTAAAACAAGATTTATTGTGGCTTTGATATTGGCATGGTTATAAAAATTTTATGATGTTCTTAAGTAGAGATATCTATTTTTATCTCTAAACTTTACTCATGAATTTTAGTATCTTGTATTAAAATCTGGTTGTAAATAAAACAAACTTGTATTCTAAATAATTTTGACTTGAGAAATTTTCTGTTAAATTATATAATTTCTGGAAGAATCTAAAGCTAGTAATTCTTGTAAAATAGATGTATTTTGAATAATGTGTACTTTTATTTGCATTGAATGGTATTTCTAATAAGGATATTTGTGTTTTAATATGAATATATTTATTATCTAAAAGTATTAGAATATTGATTTTAATCTGAATATATATTAAGACAGGGTTCGCACAACTCCTGAAAACTTCTTAAATCTCCTTAAATTAAAAAAAAAAAAAAAAAAAAAAAAAAAAAAAAAAAAAATTAAGGGTTCTTGAAACTCTTGGAATTTTGACTTGACTTCTTGAAAACTGTGAATTACTCCTGGAATTTTTTCTTACCTTGATGCATTTATTTTTTTCTAGAAAATATTAGTTTTTTGAATTTTTTGTTTTAATATTTTAAAATTTTCAAAAAAATTGTTGGAAAACTAAATTTAGTATTAGTTTCTAATATTGCCACTAGATGGTGGCACGATTGATATTAAATTTTGTATCCTTGCCTTTTGACTTTATTAACGATTTCAAGATCTAGTTCAGCTATAGTAATTTCATAATTCAGTTTATTAGTATTTAGATTTATGTAAAGTGAAGTGAAGTAATCACTAAACCAAATCAGTATTTTGTCAATTAAGACAGGCAATTTTAATTGATTCTTTTTCTATTTGCTGATGTTTTCTTATATTGTATAAAATTTTTTGAATATTAATATTTAAATATAAAATTTTTAGTTTAAACATATTTTCCATGTTAACTGTGATGAAAATTGCATATAATTTAATTGAATTGTGATAAATTTGTTTATTAATCTAATAAAGACTGAAATATATTATTTAATACATCTGGTGGAATGTGTTCTTTCAATGACCAGTGTATGATGTAAAAGCCAGCGTGGTTTAGAAATAACACATGCCCATTGTCTGTGTTGCAAGAAAGACTTTTGTATTTCCAATATGAGCGAATCGGCAGTTGAATCCCATATGAAGGGGAAAAAGCATGTATATTATTGGAATAAGCTATATCTGTTAAAAAATCTACTCGTTTAAAAGATTTTTTTCACTTCTGCTGATTCTGTTAAAGTATTTGAACCCAAAGGATGCTCTGAAATTTTAGACTCATTTGTTTCTTCAGAAGAAATTTTAAAGGTTGAAATTCTATGGGTTCTTAAAGTTTTAAACAATGGATATAGCTACAGTTCTTGTAACAATATAAATTGCTTCTTTCAAGC
Organism: Latrodectus elegans; assembly: GCA_030067965.1. Lineage (NCBI taxonomy): Eukaryota > Metazoa > Arthropoda > Arachnida > Araneae > Theridiidae > Latrodectus > Latrodectus elegans. The sequence continues at coordinate 106,623,723 of CM057817.1, read as the reverse complement.
AACGTTTCCTGACAGTGCTATTGCAAAGCAATTCAGTTGTGCTGAAATAAAGTTTACTTATTTAACAGTTATTTAACAATTGTAGTTTTTTTTTTTTTTTTTTTTTTTTTGGAATTGCACCTTAATTTTCCAACTTATTGAAAGAAAAAGTTAAGAATGTTTCTAATTATGTGCTTCTCTTTGATGAAAGCTTAAATAATCATCTGCAAGCAAAGTAATTGGACTGCCATGTAAGATTTTCGGATAATGATAATGTTAAAACACTGTGTTACTTATCCAATTATTTTGGTCATTCAACTGGGGATATTTTGTCTGAAAAAGAGAATGAGAAGTGTTTAATATTAGGAACAAGTGGATTACTCCAATTGTCAATGGATGGCCCAAATGTAAACTGATCTGTTTTGACTAAAATGGCCGGTTTTTTAAAAAGTGAACATTATTCAAATATTGTAAATGTTGGTATCTGTAGCCTACGCATTCTACACAATGCTTACAGCCATGGATATGCTCCTCATTTCCAAAAGTTGAGGTAGCAGCAAATGAAGTTTACAGACTATTTAAGGATTCATCACTTGTAGGGAGGACTTTTGTATTCTTGACCCAAGTGTAAAATTTCCTTTACAGTTTTGCAAATATAGCTGGTTAGAAAGTATTAGTGTTTTCAACAGATTTCTTGAAATGTTATTGTATTTTAAAACATATGTCATTTGTTCAAAACAAAAAATGTCCTAATCCTGGTATCAAAACTTTTGATTTTGTGCAAAAGTGTACGAAAGCTGTAATTTTTTCTGCTAAATGCAATTTTTTTATATTTATTGCTCAGAAAATAAAATCTTTTCTGACACTTTATGAAACTGATAAACCAATGTTGCCATTTATTGCTGGAGATTTTCATGCATTGTTCATGCAAAAACTTTTGCATCAAACTTTTGTTTGATGCAAAAGTTTTTAAAAGAATCTTTACTATCTGAATCTATTGGAAATGTCTAAAAACTTTAAAATTACTCATTATTTTATATAATGTATAATCCAGTATTCTATAGAATGTTGATTATTTAAATCAAAAATTACAATTTCTGTTATAGCTATAAATTCATTGAAGGCTTTTGAAAAAATCATTAATAATTTTAACTCAAATAAAAATAATCTCATCAATGTTTGTAATTATTTATTTTTATTATTAACAGAATTGATTGAAAATATTGCATATACATAATTATATCCATATTTAGTTGAGAACAATTTTTAAAATAAAATAAAAAATTATTTAACGTGAATGTCAATACATCCTCAAAATTTTTTATTTGACTCCTGGAAAACTCATGGAATTTGATTCTTGGAAATCGGTACGAACCCTGCTAAAACCTTATTTTTAAAATTTAAAGAATATGCTTGATACTTGTAATATAAAAAAATTATTGCTGAAATTATGCAACCATCTTAAATACCTAATTTTTAATTACAAAACTATTTTTTAAATTACTTTTACTTGTGATTTTCAATATTGTTATTGCATAAATTTTTAATATTTTCTTGCAAAATTTTGGATTTTTTACAAGAATTACTTATATTTATATTCTTTTCAGTTTCTCTTTTCCAGCACAATTAAAAATAGTTTTATTAAAATTAAAATTTCAGCTTTCTGAATATTGATTTTGATGCAAAAATATTCTATCTTAAATGATATAGTTCTGTGATGAAGATAATTACCAACTTCATAGAGCTTACATCCTTACATAGCTTTTCTAATGAACACCAATACAACTGCCTTGATTTGATAGAATTATATTTTTTGAAGTATATTCAAAATACTACTTATTAAATTTTGATATAATTTTTTATATTTATCTGAATGGTTTTGTTCCTAATATTTCAGTTAGTATGATTACTTTTGTTTCTTCATATTTAATTTAAATGGGAATTGGATGCAATAGTTTATTATTATTGTTGTGACAACTTTAAATTTTGATTTGTAGGGAAAGTATTTTATAAGTGTATTGTGCTATCTTTTTGTGCAAAATAATAAAGAATTTTATAAAAGAATGACATTTTTTCAAGAGTTAATTAACGTAGAAGGTAGTGTATTCTTTATTTAAAAGGGGAACTTTAAAAAAAAAAGGATATATAATTATAAATAAAAAGATAAATGCAGTTCAAATAATATAGAACCTTCTTTAATCACTGTTTATTCTACTTTTTCATTTCTGTACCTAAATGAACATTAATTAAAGGAAAAAGCCTTTTGTGTGATGAATTGATCAGAGTGAAACAATCTAAACTTTATATGTTGTTACTTATAACTCTTGGACAAGCCAAGCTCACAAGTCGAAGATTATTCAAAATTAAATCGGAAGTGAGTGTCTTCCGTTTTTAATCAGAGCACCACGAAGGTTAAGGTCTGATTTTTCTCTAAGACTCCAGATGATCCTCGCCCTCAATTTTGACTTTGATCTGGAGGGGGTAGGAAATAAATTTCATATAAATAATATAAAATAATGCTTAATTTTTAAGACACATACCCATAAAATTATGTTCAAGATTAATTAAGAAAATGTTTTTTAAGAATCCAGGTTGTATTTCAGTACATATTATACATGCTGAATTTTGTTAAAATTAATTTTACTGTGAGCTTGTATTTATCACAACAGAAGAGAACATTACAATCAAAAATGAGACATATTATATACTTTTACTGACTAAAAAGTTCTCCAAATAATTGAATATTCTAATGTGATACTTGTTGTTTTAAATAATTTCTACATGACCAATAAAAAATATTTGAATTCTTATTCTGCAGAAATAATTGTTTATATCTTATTTTCAATTTTGCAGATGATTATTTCAATTTATTGAAAAATACTATCTCACAAGTTGTTAAACTATGTTAGATTCAGCAAAAATAAAAATGTTAAAATTTAGATATTCATTGATCTAAATTTTAACTTTTTTATTTTTGCTTAATTTTAACTTTTTTATTTTTGAAGGTCCCATCAGGGGCCTTCAAACAGCTGAGTGTAAATGTTCAGTTACTAGTTATTAATTACTGTGTCATCCAAAAAAAATTTATAAAAAAGAAATCTTTCAAAGTTTGTTTTGTCTTATTGAAATTTCTTTCTTCTACTCTCGCTACCTACTCCTCACCTTCTATCAGCCTTACAAACACAAATATGAAGAATAAGATTATCAGTATTTGATAGGAAAATTGAAGGGTAGCTTTACAAATCATTTAGAATGCTGTCATTTTTAACGATTCATGTTTTTGAATTATCGATTTGAATGGACTGGCATGTAATCATTATTTTTCATATTCATAGTGTTATTTAATAATTTAAAGTTAAATAATCATTTGAGAATAAGTTTTTGTATTGAACATTAAAATTTGTTAAGCTTGTTTTATATACATTTGGTGATTCAACTTAATTTATATACCTGAAACTTGGGTTATATTAAAATATGTTGATATGTTATACTTAGTTTAGAAACTATCTTTAACATGAAAATATTTGTTTATGATAAAGATCATTATTATTGAGAAAAAAAATCAGTTAGGTAACTAAATATTCTGTAATAGGTGATGATGCAGAATATTTATTTAACTGGTTTAAAATAGCAAGAAAATTAGTCTAAAATGTTACATTTGAATGTCATGTTACTACAATAATTTCAAATTCACTTTGCAAACATGTCAAAGCAACTGATGTGTGTACTATAACTATGTTTACTTATTACTACAATGTTTTTCTATTCAGTAAATTCCTTAAATTTATGCATTTATCTTTTTGTCCATGGTTAAAATAATGATTTTTTTATGTTTTAATGAAATTATGACTAACTATGTTTACTTATTACTGCAATTTTCATTTGTCTTAATTTCTTTCAGACAAAAATAACATAATCAGTTGATAGACAATATAAACAATGATTAAATATTGCATAAAGGGAGAATACTAATTTATTATCTAAATATAAGATTGGTATGTGCAAAAATGTTATTATTTAATCATTAAACAATGTTGTAATCAGAAAATTTAAAAAAAATAATAATTAGGAATCACAAATAATTTTAGATATTGAAGAAAATACATACAATAATTATAATTTATGAGCATAAAGTGGTATTTTTGCTCATAAATTAATAGCCAAGTAAAATTGTTTTGTGACTACCATTTTTTGAAACCATTGATATACCAGGTTTTGAAACTGGAAAAGGTATTCATAGCTATAATGATTGAGACCATAGTTGTCATGAGTTTTCACTTTTACTTTTTATAGGTATATTCTTGACTAGTTAGTTGTAGAAAACAAATTTTAATGGCTAACATTCTGAAGCTCTTTTTCTTTCTCTTCTGAAATTCTGTATATTTGTGAGAGGGTATATTCAAGTATTATGTAAACATCTTTATGGGAGGTTTTATGATTTGTTTATTTTTGCTGACAATAGAGATAGGGGAGAGTCAGAAATTCTTGTATAAAATTCATGGAATAATAAGGAATGCTAAAGATACAAAACATCAGGTGATTAGAGAGTCTTAGCTGAATGTTTTTTTCCATTGCCTATTCTGATCTACATTTAGGAGTTACTCTTGTTTACTGTCTGTGGCATCAAGAATAAAGTTAAGGCTTAGTGTGTTTGCTTGTTCCTGTTAAGTGAAACTCCAATTGTCAACACTTTTATTTATAAACATATAAAACAAAAATATTTGATAAGCTCAAAAAAAGTTTTCTATTATATAGTGATTTATTTTTCTTACAAATGTCAGATTAGTTTTGCCAACTACTTATACAAATTAATGTAAATTCAACTACATGAAATAAAAAGGTACTCTTTTTCCTTTTCAAGCTTGATCAACTCCCAAGCTCTCATTTCAAAGCAGTGTTTTATTTAATGCATTCAGTTTGGTATAATATTTTTGTAATAATTGTTTGCTTTTTAAAGTCACTAATAGCATGGTTAAGTTTTGATTACATAGTTACAGAAAACATCTTTTAATTCAATATTTTAAAATTAGTTTTGTAACAGTCATGTATTTTATTCTATATCAATATTTTCCAATTCTTTTGCAGTAGTATATATATCTTATCAAGTAATACATGAACAAATGTGTTATGGTGACAATAAAACTAGCATATAACAAGATTTGTGCACCAATTAACTCATTACATCAATTGGGAGTCCAAGGATAGGATTAAATGTTGTGATATTCATTCTATCCAATATCTATTGCAAGATCATTATAAGACTTATTTTTAGACAATCATATAATTTGAAATGCAAAATAAAACTCCAAATGCAGAAATTATATCTTTGATATGACTTATTTGTTTGGGTTTTAATCATTTTCACTCTTTATTATAATAAAAAGATATCATACATGCCTTTGCCAAAAATTTTAAAAAGTATTTAACTAACAAACATGCTAAATATATTTAGAAATGAATGAACTACAAAAATGATTTAAAATTACATTCAAAACTAATCAGAATTTGATGTGAAAAAGAATTTCAACGATTAAGGTCTTTTTATACACAATGCCTTCAAATAAATATTTATTTACAGAATAGGTTTTTGAAAAAAATTTTTATTATCCACTGCAACTTGAATATGTATGGGCTGTATATTTTTGCAGTATTTTAAATTTACAGTTTTATTTCATATATTGTAAAAACATTTCATATTTTGTACAAATCTTTATATTACACTTGTAGATTAAAGATAATGCAAGTTCAGTCAAAGAAAGATACAGAAGCAAAACAAATGTGATTTATTTGTAAAGTCTATTTATTAAACAAAAAAGATGCTGCATGTTTGACACCAGTAAAAAAATTTGTGATTTCTACTCCCTGGAGCAAATTTCAAAAACGAACCTATTTACAAAAACCAATATAACATGGTTATTATGATGGTTAATATACATAGTATGATCCCCAAATGATGCAATACAGGTCGTACAACGCCTAGGCATGCTGAGTATCAAATTATTGATCTGATCTTGGGGAATATTACACCACTCACCATGCAATATTCTCCAAAGTTCCAGTAGACATGTGGGAGGGGGTTGTTGGGCTGCAATTCGTCAGCCAAGCATATCCCACATATGCTCTATTGGATTCAAGTTTGCTGAGTATGCTGGCCAGTCCATATGGGTGATATCCTCAAATTGAAGCCATTTTCCTGCAATGTTTGCACACTGAGGACGAGCGTTATAATCCATAAACAGAAATTCTACACCCATGGCGCCCCGAAACAAATGTACATGTTTCAGAATGACATCTCAATAGATGTGGCCTGTCATGGTTACATTCTGAACATATAGGTTAGTTCTGGAACACAGAATAATTCCCCCCCCCCAAACCACTCTTGCACCACCGTTATGGAGTCATTCAATGGTGTTCTCTTGTTGGTAATAGGTACCTGGTAATCTCCATATGAAAGTCTGGTGAGAATCAAATTGAAAGATAAACCTGTACTCATTGGAAAACATCACACAAGACCCCAATGTATGTTGGGTGTCCACAATGCATGTTCTCTACTCCAGGTTAACTGCAGGGGGCAGTGAGTTATGGTAAGTGGAACACGCCTCTGTACATGCTCTGCCTTTAAATTGTCATACCCGTAACTGATGAGACAGGTCTGATGCTATGTTCCATCTGTTTTCTTTGGCAGTAGCTGCCAAATACTGATCCTCATTCGGTGTTGTAATTTGGGGAAGATCTATACTGTAATGTCTACTCTCATTATCATCATCTTGGAACCATTGCCAAAGTCTGGAGATGACACTCTGGGCGATTCCAAGTTCCTCAGATACTTTCAGCTGGGTATGTCCACATTCCAGAGGGCCGATAATTCTACCACATAAAACATCATCCAAATGCTTCCTTTGTGCCATAAGTGTGCGGTTATTGCACTGAAAGGCTTTTAAAGTGCTTGTGACCAATTTTACTTCTTTGCAACCATTTCTTATATACCCTTCTCGAGAGTTCTTCGAGAGTTTCATCTGGACATATAAGTATTTTCCTGTCGTGTAGTGGGAAAAATGTGCCCGGGGCTCGAATGGATGAGGATTAGCATGGTGCTAAATCCTCTTGATGATAGAGTGGGTTTTATACTCTCATCATTGTGACATACTATCGGTACCATCTGGTGGTTTCTGGTAATTAGCATATTATTCTTCAAGATGTGTAAGATAATTCTGCCTGTGAAATTTTTATTTTCGAAATCAATTTCTGTGTGATTCTAAATTATCCTTGATTTATGGACATTAGTGTAGATACATTATTATAAGCTAAGTACAAAAGATCATTAAATGTTTGCAACCTAAAATTATTTCCACCAAAGAAATTCTAATTTGTATCTTTTATCATTTAAAAAAGTACTTGCAAAGTCTTTTTTTTTATGTAGTCTCACTATCATTGGACACTGATGCAGTAGTTATACACCTTTCTATTGATGAAATCTCATTTGAGAAAAATTCTTATGAGCTCTAGTTGCCTATAAGAGAGGATAGAGAAGAGCTATATTTTCAACTTAAACACAACATATTTTCTTTCTCGAAGCTGTTGCAGTTTGTGTTCTCATTGATGGCATCACACCTGTTTATTTAGATAATAACTTTATTTGTGGATGTTACTGAAACTTTAAGTTTAGTTAGGTATGAAATGATTGTGGTGGTGATGCAGTAATTGGATGTAATTTTTATATTTATAGAAATATTGTAACACTCTTCATCTACTTGAGACTACTCTACAAACTATAGCTGTGAATATTCACATAACATGTTTAATTGCAATCTAATTTATTAATGCCTATACATTATGGAATCTGCTAAAAGAAACTTGTTTCATTAATTGAGCTGCTGCTTATCTATTTTTCCTAATTATGACTTAAATGATTACAGGGTTTTTTTTTATTTGTTTTTTTTTTTTTTTTAGAAGATGATAATATAAATTTTTGTGGTTGACAGACTGCACAGTTTATTTCAAATAATTTTTTCTGTACACTAAGATCAACCGGAAGAATTGTTTCCACAAACCTGCAAAAACATATAATTTAATTAATTTAGCCATTTATTCTTCATTACTTCTGCTTTTTTAGGTAAAAAGTTAGAAAATGCTCTGCATTTTAGCAACTGTTATAGTCTTATCATATTATAAATTGGATATAGTATTATACAACAATGATCACCTATTTAAGTGTACAGTTGGACTGATTAGATAATATTTAGACAACTGGTAGCTGTTATGGATGAAATTATGATCAGTGAAGCAATTTACTAACTCACTGAAATAGATGCAGTAGATTCAACTATTTCAAAATCACACTAGATTTATAAATATCACTGGAATATTGAAAACTAAAGTACTTACAAGAAAAAGAAGCTATGAGAATATTCTGAAGAAACTTTATAATGGAAAATCTAATAACTTTTAAGAAAGATAATCAATTGTCGAGCCCACTGTTAAAGTCACACTTTTCTTGCTACTTATTTTCTGTAGCATTTTTAACTGTAATTGTTTTAGCAATTATGGAAGAAAGTGGAAAAAGAGCTAATTTATTAGGAGTTTTCTATTTTAAAAATCGAGAGATGTTGCTTTATGTGCAATTCTCTTTTTGTGACATCCTATGTAAAGTGTGTTAGTTTAACCCTCAGATTTTTGTAATCTTTTTTTAAGAACCTTGCTCATAAAGAGTGAAAGGCTGTTTGCTAATTTATTTGCAAGGATTTAAAAAATTGCACGTTAGTAATGTTGTGTATATGAACAGTTAGATATTGCAACCAAATTGTATGTAGTATGTCTTAACTGACAGTTCTTTGTTAAGTATTACATTTTCAGAAATAATTTCAAATATTCTTATCAACCAAATTTAATTCCTGAAATAGTAGTTTTTTTTTTTTTTACCACACTTAATTTGCTAAAACTACATGATTAATAATCCATTTTTTTCTAGCTTTTTTTAAGGTGATAAGATTATATTTTTAAGCAACTCATGGCATTTGAACTCAACAATATAATACCTAAATGAAGTTTGGTATTTTCTACTATCATTCCAGAAATAATAAATTGTGATTCATCTTAATTAAATTGCAATTTTGTGGATATTTAAAAGAACTAATTTAAAATCATGATTGTTTAACAATTATATTATTTATGTGCTATTATGTTTAATGACAAGTTGCGAAAAAAATGATGTTATAATTTATGAATGTTTGTATATATGTGTATCTTCCTGCATATAACCCCTGCATTATGTGTTAAAAACATTTTGAATTATATTCTGCTATGGATAATCTGATAAAAAACACTTTTCTTCAGAGAAGCTTCCAATAAAATTTTGAAAGAAATGCTGTTTATATACTGCAATAAGTGACTGATCGCACTGAAAACTTATGACTGTGGATGTATTTCAGCTCTATTAGTTTGGTCCAATTAAGTTTAGGAATGAATTTGTTTCCTTTAAAGGACATTACATTATTTTATGTCATTTCACATTGTTTTGATCTGAGTAGTTTCATTCTGAAAATATTCAAATTCATATATCATGCTTGACTCAAGCACTTTTGCTGCACTTAAAATATATTTTACTTTGCTCTATGTATAACCTTGTTTTAAAAGCTATTACAGTTTAAAATATGATATATTTTACTAGAATCTTTTGATATTTTCAGCTCAATTTATTGCACTTGCTGATAAGATGGATCCAAATAGGATCCAACTAGATGTTTTTCATAGTTTCTTCTGTACAATTTATTTTATTATTAATCATGCTGTGCATTTTTTATTTTATATGAAACCACATTATTAATATTATATATTTTGGACTATTTGCCAAGAAAATTGCTGAGGATTAGATGCTGTAGTAGATTATGCAACATTTATTTTTTAAAAATTTTACTCTGCAAAAGGCCTTGAGGATAATATGCTACTGTGGATTACATACAGAAAGATACAGTATGTATGAATATATGTATATTGGCAAGCTAACTTCCTTATTTCATATTCACAACAAACACAAAAAGTATTAAAGATATATTTTTATTTACTTCTGTATTCAAAAGTTACATAATTTTAAATGCCATATCAGGGCAGAAACTTCCTGATATAACACCTGGTTGAACCAAATTTTACTGTTTTTATCACTCTCTTCATCATATTGGTATGCATTTTGATCATATCACTTTGAATGCTTCTCTTCAGAACTTTCAAAATTTGTGGGTGATCAGTATAGACGTGTGATCTTAAATAAATCTACAAAAAGAAGTTACATGGAAGAAGGCCAAATTGAGAGAATGCCCCACCCACTGAAAATTGCCTCTCATTGAAATGAGGAACCCTAGGAAATATATTTTAGCAGTACAACCCCATCGATACCCTTGAAGTATGGACTATTGCTGCATCCTGCTGAAACCATTCTTCTCTTAAGTGCATTTCATGAAGTAAGGACCAAAAAATATTCTAGCATTTTCACATAATGGTTTGAAGTGACTCTGACAATCTGTTCATTTTCCTTGAGAAACCATGGGCCCACCATTCCAACTGATAAGATTATGCAATTTATTGTTACATATGGTGAATGCAAAGGCCTCTGGACTCTGAGGGTTATCAAAAGCCCAATAGCACATATTTGTTTTATTGGCAAATACAGTCAAATGGAAATGAGCCTCATTATTTTTAGAAAGGGACATGATCAAGAAGTGCTTCATATGCATTTCTTCTAACTTTAAAATCACATTTGGAAAGTTGCTGCATAATGTCCAGCTTTTTTGTATGAAAAGAAAGTTTGTTGTGCAAAATTCGACTCACGAAATAATCTAATTTCAAGTGCAGATGCATGTATGCACAGTGTGCACAAATGACATTCTTACTGCTTTGATGTTCAGTGATTATCTGATGGGACATCTGTCTCCACCTTTTCTCTTTTGAACATTGTTATCTTTAAAAGAATTGATTTCCAGTTCAGTATATGCTTAAAAGGTAGAATATTAAAGCGATTTTGGAAAGTATCCTGCGTTGAAATAACCAAGTGATTGTTTGAAAAATAGGCCTCTATGGCAAAAACACTGTGCTCATTATTCCAATGCATTTCTTTGAGCATTAAAATCATGTTTGGAAAGCTCCTGCACAATGGCCAGCTTGTATAGCTGAAAATGAAGTTCATTGTGAGAAATTCGCCCTGTGGAATGATCAGAAATGCCAAGGGCAGATGCATGTTTATGTGCCAAAATTATTGAAAAATGACACTCTTATTGTTTGAATGTTCTCTGGTGATCTGATGGGATGAGCATTTTTCTCTGAACTCTTCTTTTCTGCACAGAACCAGTTTCCCTGAATATTGTAATCTATAAAAGAATAAATTTCCAACCCAGGACAGATCATTAAAGGGCAATATTAAAGCAATTTCAGAAAAAATACTGAGTTGAAGTAGCCGAACAACCATTCTAAAAATGGGCTTCTACAGTAAATGCATAGTATTCTTGCTCCAACAAATGGTGCCGACTGAACTACAATGTCACACAACTTAATAATCTCCCCCCTTCCAAAACAATGCTTACTGCATTTTTTTGCTACTTTTTGTGTTATTTCAATTCAAAATAAAGAAGTTAGTTTGTTGCTCAGGGTTACTTCAGCCTTTTGTTTTGGGAAAACCTTAATGCTGATTAACTAGTTATTATTTTTTAAGTATGTCTACTGATTACATGATTGTAAAATACAATTTTGACAAACCTTATGCAATCAAATTTTTCTTATAAGAAGACTGGAATAAAGTTGTCATCAATGAAAATTGTACTTATTAGTACACACTGATGGCTAAAAAATAAATTCCAATATTGGGGGAGGGGTAGTATTTTCTGCCCAGCTGATGGTACAAAGTTGTCATTGCCTTTTTTAAAACAAACAACCTAGCAGGAGTCTCTGCCATTCTCTTGTGCAACAGAATGTGCTTGGACAAAAGCTTTCTGCAAAAGAATAATTATCTCAGTTTTAGTACAATTCCTGGAAACTCGTTAAATTCCAAAATTTTCAAGGGCTCTTGAAACTCCTTGAATTTTGACTTGACTACTTGAAAATCATGAATTACTCCTTGAATTTTTACTTACCTTAAAACATTTATTTTTTAGAAAATATTATAATTTTTTTGAATTTTTTGTTTTAATATTTTAAAACTTTCAGTGAAATTATCTGAAAACCTATTGGAGTATTAGTTTTTAATTTTACCACTGTATTGTAGCATGTTTGATATTAGATTGTTGTATACTTCATTGCTTAAATATCTAGCTTAGTCACAATTTTCTTTAAGATCTAGTTTAGCCATAATATTTTCATGATTATTTGATTTAGTAGTATTAAGATATGTTTGTGAAGTGAAATAATTACCAAACAACAAGATCATCATGTGGTGATATCAGGGTGATTTTAATTTATTCTTTTTCTATTTGCTTCTAATTTCTTTATATTGTATAAAATTCACTGAATACTAATATTTAAATATAAAATTTTTTGAGTTAAAATATATTTTCCATGTCTCCTTTGGTGAAAATTGCTTATAATTTCAATAAAGTTGGATAAATTTGTCCATCAATGAAATAAAGGCTGAAATAAATGATTTAACATGCCTAATGGAAAGTATCTTTTCAATGACCAGTGGACTCTGAAAAAACCATACAAAGATTGCTTTTTATATGGTTTAGAAAAAACACATGCCCATTGTCTGTTCTGCAAGAAAGACTTCTGTACTTCAAATATAGACGAAGGGGCAATCAAATTCCACGTGAAAGAGAAAAAACGTGTATTTATTAGGGTAGGGTGTTTCTACCTAAAAGTCTACTCATTTAAAGGTTTTTTGCTACTCTGTTGTTCCTGTTAAAGAATGTGAACCCAAAGCATGTTCTGAAATTTTAGATTCATTTGCTTCTTCAAAGGAAATCTTAAAAGCTGAAATTCTGTGGATCTAAGTTTTAAAAAGTGGATTCAGCTACAGTTCTTGTAACAATATGAATTCTTTCTTTCAAGCAATGTCTCCAGACTGCTATTGCAAAGCAATTCAGTTGTGGGGAAAAAGTGTGTTTTTATTTAACTGTTTATATATAAATAAGTAGGGAATAAAAAAATCTATTGAGTGAATAAAGAAAGGGAAAATTCTAGAATATATGGGCATAAAATTGTTTTGTTTTAAAAGAGTTCGAAAGTTAAAAGAGAGGAAAAACTTACAATTGCTTTTATTAAATTCTAATTTGAAAAAAAGTCATCATCAAAATTTTATCTAATAATTGTATTTATTTTGATTTTGAGTAAGTATATTTATAATTGAAAAGAGGCTGTTATAGAAATCTTAAAGTACTCAATAAATTAATAGATAGGAATCTATTGAAGATGTTTAAAACAATAAAAATTACCCTTTATTTTATACAATGTATAGCCCAGTAATATAGAAAATATTGATTATTTAAATAAATATTTTTCTGTTTTAGTTGTAAATTTATTGAAGGCTTTTGAAGCAATCATTAAATGCAATTCTAACTTAAATAAAAAATATTCTCATTAATTTTTGCAATTATTTCTATTATTTACACATATAATCAAAAACTATTGCAGGTACATAATTGCATGCATATTTTGTTAAGAGCGATTTTTATAATAAAATAAAAAAATATTTAATATGAATGTTGATACCTCCTGGGAATTTTTGATTTTACTTTTGGAAAACTTTTAAGGCTTCTGTAATTTTTCTTGGAAATCTTTATGAACCCTGTATATCTGTTCTGACAGTCAATCTGCATTACTAGCTTTGCAGAAATTTATTTTAACTTCTGTTCTTGTCTGAGAATGCTTCCTTACTCTTGTCCAAATTAGTTAATAATAATTTCCATACCTTAATGTGGGCTGCTTGGGTACTTTGGTGTTCCTGGCAAAGAGTTTGCTGATGAATTTGGGGATTGTATCAGCAACCCATTTTTTTGGTTCTAAACTGGTGCTAGAGATTTCAAAAGAGTTTATTAAGAGCAGTTTTTTCTCCTTCTGGAAACAACAGTTTTTGAACTGCTAAAATGCCAGTGATCAAAGACAAGCAAAGCTATTGAATAATATTTGTCTTAATGAAAGGGAAACAGAGCTATTAAAGCTCAGTAGATGCTGTTTAAGGAGAGCAGTAAGACTTCTTAGAGGGCATTGCCACCTTAAGAGACACCTCATCATAACGGAAGTGTTAGATGACACAACTTGCAGAGGTTGTCAGTATATGGAGGAAACTTCCGTTATATATTCTATGTAAATATGAGACTTTTCCAGATTTGAACATTTGTGTTAACATTAAATTGAACTTAGGATACTGCAAGATATCTGTGTTAAATGCTGAATTTTGTTTTATTTTTGAGATATAGTACTATAGACCTATGGTTGCAGTGCTAAGTTCTTTTAGACCCAACCTACCCTAAATATAATCTAATCTTGCTTGCTGCACTTATATGTAGTTAAGTATATTTAATTTAAATTCATGCATAATTAATGTTAGTGTAATTTAATCTTCTGTGTAATGTACATTTTTCTGTACTAAGCTAATGACAATTAAATTTCAGTATTTCTTTTAGATATATAAAAATTAATATGGGACAAGCAATATTTCTATGATAATGGAGTCAAACAATTTTGTTAATTATAATGTTATGAGAGAAAGTGAGGTAAGTTTTATCTTGTTTTGAAATATTTTAGTAATTTAAAAAATTTAGATTCTAAATTAATATTTTTAATGTTTCTACAGGATGGATATAGAACTCGATTAATGCGCAAGTTTCATGTTACAAAGAACTTTGTGAATCGTCTAGGATTGGAATCTGAATTAGAAGTAAAATTTTTACACGTGCTATTATATTTATTTTTAAAACTTGTATTAAGAATTATAAAAGTTTTAAAAATCAGAAAAATGGACAGAAAATTTTATTTATCATTTTTGGGCTATTAGATACATTTTATTAAAAAAATGTAAAGCTTAAATTTTTATGTTGGTCTAGTCTGAAAGTCTTTATTTAAGTATCTAAATTCTTTTTATATTTATTGAAAAAAAATCATTTAAATATAATCATTCCAGATTTTAATCATTAAACTATAGTTTTGTATTCTTATAGTAATATATCATGTCATTATGTTTCATCCTCAGTATAGGAAAGGTCAGCTTCATGTTTTGTTTCTGTGTATTGATAAAAGTGAAAATTCGATATATATGCTTGGAGGTAGAATTTTTGTAAATTAACTAAATTTATAAAGAATTGGGACTTTTTGTCTATTTTCTAGGGGTTTGTACATCTCCTAAAAACTCCTGGAATTTGAAAAAAATTTTAAAGGGCCCTTGAAACTCCTTGAATTGTGATTTGACTCCTTGAAAATTGGGAACTACTCCTAGAAATTTTACTTATCTTGGTGCATTTATTTTTTTGTTAGAAAATATTATAATTTTTTGAATTTTTTGTTTTAATATTCTATAATTTTCAATAAAATTGTTCATAAACCAAATAGTTCTAAATGTTACTAATAGATGACTGTATGATAATATTATTTATAATTGTTGATTAAAATAAAGATCTAATTCAGCCACCATAGTTTCATGACAATACAATTCAGTCAAGATAGCATGTAATGTTTAGATATGTGTGTGAAGTGAAAAGTGATCATCAATAAAATCCTCATATAGTGCCAATCAGGGGGTGGGTTTAAATTTTAATTGATTCTCTTTATATTTGTCTTTCTATCTTTCATAATGTATAAAATCCTCTGAATATAAATATATTTTCCATATTTTTCTTGGTTAAAATCACATAGTTTAAATGAAAAAGGCTGAATTTGTTTGTTTGTCAATGAAATAAAAGTTGAAATAAATGATTTAACATACCTGGTGGAAAGTGTCTTTTCAATGACCAGTTGACTATGGAAAAGCAATACAAAGATTGGCTTTTGTGTGGTTCAGAAAAAAATTAAAATTTTGTAATTTTATAGAAGATTTTGAACCATCTATGGTGGAATGGAGACAGATAGGGTATGGTGTAGAAGGTATAACCATGAATTATACAAAAGTTTTAAGGACATTGATGTTGTCAAATACATTAAAATACAAAGGATGAGATGGGCTGGCCATGTTATTCGTATGCCAACTGAACGCACCCCTAAAAAAATCCTTCTTGCTAGGCGAATGGGAAAGCGCTCCAGAGGTAGGCCCAAAATCAGATGGATTGATTGTCTTGATAGGGATTTTAATACTATTGGAACATCTAATTGTAAAAGTGCTGCTGAGTACAGGCCAAGATGGAATAAGCTCATTGAGAAGGCCAGGACCCACACAGGGTTGTAGTGCCACTGTTGATTGGTTGATTGATAGAAGATTTTAAATTACTGCAACTGACTAAGATTTCAGGATTGTATTGAAGAGAAGTTTTAATTCTATTATAAGGATAGAATAGATACCTTTTTTTATTTCAATTAACTCTCAAATAAACAGAATTGTCACTCATGAAAAGTATAGTTAATTTGCTGTAAATACTCTCTCACAGTGAAGCATCTTTTGATTGTTGTTTTCTGTCAACAAACATTTGCTGGTAGAAAATTTAAATAATCAATCAATTGTGGCTAATTGTATTATTGATGATCACATCTGAAACATAGGAGGTATCAACAATAAAATAATTAGCAAAGACCTAATTAGTTTTGTGCTGGTGCTTGGCAAAAGTATAAATTACATTTAAATGAATTAAAACAGCAAAAGAAAAAATCAAGCACAGCCAATAATAGAAGGAAAGTAAAAAGCACTTAAAAAATTGATGAACTGAAAATCAAAATATGGTGTTTGGAAGATGACATATATGAACTTGAAAAATCTACAATATGAATTGCTAAGGAAGCTGACAGAACTCATAAATTAACATTAATTGCAAAATCAGACACTTGTTGCTTGGGTGCTTCAGAGAAGTAACAGTTATTGCTCAGTATTAATGATGAATTAAAAGTGAAAGTTTTAGAGATGTAAACTTAGCGTTTTCTGATAGCAATGTTGTGTATGTATAAATAAGAAATGTGAAAATCTTTTGAATTCTAAAGGAATGGAAAAAAGTCTACAATATAAATGTGAAACTGTATAGTTTTAAAAAAGAGTTTGAAAGTAAATAGAAGAAAAATTTAGAATGGCTTTTATATTAAATGATAATTGAGAAAAAGTTACATCCTGATAACTTAATCTAATAATTGTGTTTATTTTGTTTTGAATAAGTATGTTAATTTGAAAAAAGTTTGTTATATACACCTTGAAATACTTGATAAATTAATAGATAGAAATTTAATGATGACATTTTAGAACTCTAAAATTACCCATCATTTTATACAATTATCTTATTTAGGAATGTGAAGAGTATTGGTTATTTAAAAAATTTTTTTCTGTTATAGCTGTAAAATTTATTGAAGGCTTTTGAAGTAATCATTCAATATAACTTAAATAAAAAAAAATATTGCTATTAATTTTTGCAATAATTTTTGTCTATTATTTACAAGTATAACTGAAAAATTTTGCATCTACATATTTATATTCATATTTAATTAAGAATAATGTTTAGAATAAAAAGTAATTAACACAAATGTTGGTACCTCCTGGAAAATTATTTAAAATTGCTGGAATTTGATTCTTGGAAATCTACGAACTCTGTTTTTCATTATTTGAACAATCTTGGAAAATTGACTGGTAGTTCTATTTCAGACTAACCACTGCTGTTTGCCATGATTATATAGGTATGATTTAGTACTGAGGAAGACAGAAAATAATGAAGTTTAATTTTCATTTTTGGATATATATGTTTTGATATATACAGAGATTTTACATAATCCCCACTTAATTCTGTAAATATGATATATTATTGAATAATTATCATTTTTACTGGTAAAATATATAATCCCTATCTTGGAATGTGATAAATTCTGATTATTTTGTACAAAAATGATATTTTAATTTGAGAAGTAAGTACTTTCATGCAATAACAAACATTTTGTTCTGAAGGCTATCAAAAACATCATGATGAATTAGAATAAAATTTTCAATAACCTTTAAGTTTAAAACTTTAAATATCAGCCCTTTTGTTCATTTAAGTAGATATTTTATAATAGCATAAAATATTTTATAATAGTAGATATAATTATAAATATAATAATCATTTAATATTTAATAATTATTTTATAATATAGATATATTATAATACACTGCTGAACAATTGCTAAGGATGGATAAAACTGTCATACATAGCAAGCACAAAATGAAAGGAAGCAAAATGTAAAAAAATTAGAATATGTACAGGATATAGTAAGAAGAAGTATGCATATGCATATTTTTTTTCCACGTCTGTTCATCACGTGATAGTGTGAATAAGAGCTTTAAAGATTTTCACGCGTGTGGACTGTTGTTGTTTCAAGTCAAAGTTATACAGGAAAGATTAAATAGACGTACTTTAAATTTTTGGCTTGTCTTCCCGACATCACTCAGATGATTTTATGCGTGGCCGAGTTATTGGAAAGATTGAAAAATAACAGTTGTAGCCAGGGAGTTCGACATTGCTCAGAACGTTGTTTCACGGCTGTGGAAGTCATTTAAAACTACTAGAATGTGTAGTAGGTGGCACGGGGGAGGTCGTGTTAGAAGTATGGCGCCTGCAGAAGACAGATATATCGTCCTATCAGCAAAAAGTAACAGGCGCACCACAGTTCAGCAGGTGGCAAATTAGTTTCTTGCTGCCTCAGGAAAGCAGATCTCCTGAAAAACTGTTGCCAGACGTTTGAGGGGAGGAGGACTAAATGCCCTGAGACCTGTTGTGTGTACCATTGACCAGATAGCACCATACTACCCGTTTGCAATGGTGTCGTGAGCATCGCAATTAGAGTGAACAGGACTGGGCATGTGTACTATTCTCAGATGAGAGTAGGTTCAGTCTGTCATCGGATTGTAGACGCCAACTGATCTGGCACAAGATTGGTACTGCTAATCGTCCAGAAAATATCCAGGAAAGGGACTGATATCTGACATGCAGTGTCAGGGTGTGTGCCGGCATCATGATCAATGGCCACATGCCCCTAAATGTGGTTGGGAATGGGACTATGTTGGGCCAACAATACATTAATGAAGTTCTACTTCCTTATGTTCTTCTTTTCTGTGGTGCTGTCAGTGATACATTTGTTTTTATGGACGACAACGCAACTTGTCATCGAGCACTCACTGTTCAGGATTGTCTAGACAGCGAGGGTATTCAACGCTTCGTATGGGCATTACGTTCTCCAGATCTAAACCCTATTGAAAATGTGTGGGATGCCTTGGGGAGGAAGTTGCTGGTCGAAATTATCCTCCGACAAACAAGAACACCCTCATCTGTGCACTCACAGAGGAATGGTATAAATTGCTTCAACAGCTGCTGGGTAATGTTGCGCAAAGTATGGTACGATGTGTGGAATGTTACATCACACTCCCCGGTGGACATATCCCATACTGATACCTTTCTTTAAGGAGCCTGCTGACTTTTAGATGCATTGTTCCATTTTGCTGTATGCAACATCAAATGAAATTTTTTTTCTTTCAGATGTTTCACAGCTTTTGTACTTTCCAGAACAACAAATATTCTTTATTCTAATATCTGAACAGTGTGGCAACTATATTTTATCCTACTTGGCCTCATGTCTCGCTTATTGTTATGCTATATTGCAATTTGTGATCCGTCCTTAGCAACTGTCCAGCAGTGTAGTATGTATTATATAATAGCATAAATTATACATCTGGAATAAAAGATATTGTAAAATACAAAATGATCAAAATTACTAAATGCAAAGTAAAGTCTAGCTTATTATTTCAGTAAATATTTTATTACTTAAACAAAACAAACTTTAAATTGAATTGTAACTAGTGCTTATAGTGATCACAATTAATTTTGTGAATTAAAATGTTGAAATGATCCATTTTAACCAGACAGATATTTTAACTAGGCAAGAACAAGAAAGAAAGAAATAAAATGTGCTAAAAAATTTATGAATTGTGGGTAAAAATGATGGTGAAAATTTCAAATCTTAAATTTAATTTTGATAATATTGCTAACACAGTGAAACTATGAATACAAGATGTAGACCTAGCAATTAGTGTCCCAAGAAATTTATTATCAATGATATTAGAGATTAAAAACTGAGACATTTATATTTTTGAAACAAACCAACAAAAATTTGTTAATGGAATACCAGACATCTGTTCACTATTTGTGAAAAAAATGTCTTTTTCTTCGAATATTCATATTAAACATCATCACTTCAAAATTATTTTAGAAAATCATCTTTCTAAAAATAAGTGATATTAACAATGTGTTTGCAAAAGCAGAGTGAAAATGTAATAAATGCAAATGTAAAAAGTCTGGAAAATTATATAGTTCTTAATGTCTTAACAATCTAATATATCTAAACAAGTAAATTTTCAAGTAAATATAAATTTTTAGATTAAAAGTTTAGTTTTCTTTAACATGGAAGTGTTTTATAAATTTAAGAAATCTAATTTGTTTCCTTTTTCCAGGTTTTATTGTTTATAAAACATAAAAATTACCTATAAGTACTAGTTAATACTTAATTCAAAGTTCTCTTTTGTTTAGATAAGGATAAAATATTTACTGTAGTAACTAAAGCTTCCTTTTTTTTCTTAAAATATCCACTGAAATGAATGCGCAAAAGAGCCACTGTTATTTAAATTTTTAAATCTCTCTCTCTCTCTCTCTCTCATTTATTGCATTACTGAGTTCAGTCAAGATAATGCATAATCACTAATTATTATATGTAATCACTAGATTAATAATTTATCATAATATAAATATTGTTCATTAAGTATTTTAATTTACATTTTAATTACCTCATTTTTCAGTGCTGAATGTCTGAAATTCTACAATGAAATTTAGCTTTGTGACTTTTGGAAATTTTATAACGTCTGTTTAATATTTAAAATGTTAAGGCAACTTTTATAAAAAATAAATGTTTATTTATATCTATTCTAGTAAGCTTTGATAAATAATTCAGACTGCTGTCTTGAATGAATTCATGTGCTTGTAATTAAGTTTTCAATAATTGGGCTCATTTTGCAAATTTACTTGAAATAATTATTAATGTTTTTTAATATTATTGAATTCAACAT
Source organism: Latrodectus elegans (assembly GCA_030067965.1). Taxonomy (NCBI): domain Eukaryota; kingdom Metazoa; phylum Arthropoda; class Arachnida; order Araneae; family Theridiidae; genus Latrodectus; species Latrodectus elegans. The sequence continues at coordinate 106,602,557 of CM057817.1, read as the reverse complement.
TTTAAATATTTTTAAAATCACTTAAAATGTATCTTGAGTTCAAATTAGAATTCTGTGTTTGATTAAAGTTTTAGTACCACTCTTGTATCTTACAAAAAGTTTGGATAGAATTATTTTCTTTATTATATCAAATAGAAACTTATATGACCGACCGTTTTTATTAAATTTTGAGTTGACACAACATAAATATGATATAAGTAATAAAGCTTAAAATGAAATAATCACTTAAAATTTAATAATAAATTGACAAAATATTAGTTAATACCTTAATTGCCACTGTCAAACACAGTGGCAGGAACTGAGAGAATAAGCTATATGTTTTTATTTTACTGTAAATCTGTTATATACATAGCATACAAGATTTGCAAAATGAATAAATCTCCTTTTCTGTTCATAATGACTGAATTCAACAAAATTAAATTATATAAATAATTGCTATTAACTGAAAGTTTTTGCATATTGGTGTGTGTGTGTGTGATAGTTAATAGTAAGAAACATTTATAGTTCAATAGTTTGTATTAAATACCTGATATATAATCCAAAATTTCAATTGGAGTAATAGATTGGCTAAAACAACTGGTAACATTCTTTATAATGTGATTATAAGAATAATTAATATTGAACTTTAAAAAAAAACAGTATTTTTGAATTATCAATAGAAATTTATTATTCATATTTAAATTACAGGGACATGGTGGGTGTGTTAATTGCCTGGAGTGGAATGAACGTGGAGAGTAAGTTCTGTATAATTTTCGTGATGTTATGTGATATAAATACTTTTTTTGTTTATAAATGTTGCTATTCTGATGTTAACTTTCAGTTTATTCAAGTCAATGTATTGTCTGCATCAATTAAGATTTAAGTATACCTAAATTTCACTCAATAAATTTGTAGGATAACTAATAAAATATCAATTTTTAAATAAAATTTGACTTTAGTCATCAACAAAATTTTCTTCAATAGTGATGCATTCCTTCCAATGCTTATCTAAAATTTTGATTATTTTTCGTAAAACAGTTTATATTTCGTTCCAAAGTAATTTTCATAGTATCTTTTTCATAAGAGATAAATCTTTCACTGCAGTATCCTTTATAGGTCTGCAAATAAGCTGTATTCCTTGGGAACATGATCCAGGAAATGAAGGGGGTGAGACAGTAATTGAATGTATAAATTTGCTAGTGATGCAATTGACTTGTGAAATAGCATTATTTTGAAGTTAAAATTTTTTTTTATTCTTCATTTTGGGTTTTTTTTTTTTTTTTTTGTAATTTCGATTTTCAAAATTAGTTTTGCCATATAGTTTTTAATGGCTTTTTTTTCATGGTAATAATTGAATATAAAAATATTGTGAGCATCTTTTTAAAAAAAAAAAATTTGGGCTGATATTGGTTTTTTTTATTGCTTTTGGTGGCTTTCATTATTTACTGACTGCTCATTTCATTGCCAATTTGACTGTGATTTGAAAGGATGCATTGTATGTTTCATTCATCATATACTGCTACTTTTGCTGGGCTCAGCTTGTGTTCTCGAGGTTCCTAGGTCCGCAAGACCTTCTCCCTTGTCTGTAGCTGGAATGAACTGGTAAGCTATAACTGTTGCTGACTGGCATATGATTGGTTGGATTCTAGAGTGGGCAGAGCTTACATTAAAATTTTTTAAGTTGTAAGAAAAACTTTGAAGTTTTTGAAAAATTGGTAAAAGTTTAATAATACTGGTTAAATTTAGGTAATATTGTTTAATTTAAGTTGTTAATTAATTAGAGAAGTTTCATTGATTAGGTAAAATTAATCTTGAGCTTGAAAATATTCTTTTAACTTAAATAACATGTCCATAGGGGACTTGATTTCTTTTAGTTCATTAATTAACTTTTTAATGGGTATGCCTTTAAAAATTGATTTAATTTCATTGATTAGTAGGATTAGATTGGACATATCTCCAGGTAATTCTGGATTAGCCATCAGAGGAGTTTGTTCTTTTTCTTGAATGGGGGTGGGGGAAATGGCTCTCTTGTAGGAGACATCAGGTCTTACTGTGTTACTTGTTAATTGTTTTCTTATTTCAGTAGTGGTTTTTGTGATTTTTGCTGCCTTTAATTTGGGGAAATTCACGCGGCCTTTATAGTTGCAGGATGATCAACCTGACAATTCGAGCATTTCGGTTTTTCAACTCTAACTTGAAGGCATCCCCTTGTGTTGTGTGCTCCTGCACACTTAACGCACTTGGGTCTGAGGTGGCAAGTATCAGCCGAATGATAAAATTGCTGTCAGTTGATACACTGCATCACCGATTTGGTTCCTCTGTAGTGCTCAAATGTCACGCCAGAAATGTGGCAAAATTTCTTGATCATGTACATGGATGCCCCTTCAAGCTTTGTAAAAATGGTAACTAAAAAGAGAGGCATTAGTTTGCTTGATTTTGGGTGTTTCATTTGGCTGACCCATGCCATCTGAAACCCAATTAGGTTGAGGTTGTTTTCAATGTCTTGAATTTTGGTTGTTATGTGGAGGCCCCTAATTACATATTTTTTCAGTTTTTGATTTTTATTCTTAATATGTATGCACTTGTTATGTCAAAGAGTTTTGTTAATTTATGGTGATCTGCTGTGGTTTTAACAAAAATTTTTAAATTTTGTTCAGCTGTTTTGGTTTCAAAATCAAATTTGACATTTTCTTTTAAATTTCATATAAATTTAATAGGATCTTCTCCATATCTCACAAAAACTGGAGGTATTTTTTTCTTCAACTATTCAATCTATTTTGGGAAATTGCTCTGCCCCCTGGGTGGAGTTAAGTTGAGCAAAGGAGTTGCTAGTAGTTACAGGAACCCTAGGTTCTTGCTGCGTAACTTTAGCAGTTTTTTTTTTTTTGGTTTAACTAATTCCTCCATTGGCTTTTTTAAGGTTCTTTTCTTTTTCTTATTTTTAGTAGTTACAGCAACATTAGCTGTTTTATCATTAGTATTAAGATGCTCTAATAGCTTTTCATTAATTTGGGATTAAGGAGAATACCAGATCAGTAACAATATAGCTACCTTCACTAGATGGCTTGAGAGTTTCTCTGGAGTTGTCATTGGATGCTTCTAGCAGTGGCTGAATTCCTTGTAGTGTATATTCCAGTTCAGCAATAGTTGATGCATGTTGCGGTGAGTCCTTCAAGTTTTTTAACGGAATCAAAAGCTCTTCCATCTTGGCTTTTCTTTGCAGAAGAGCCTTCTGAAAATTTCTGACCATGTCCATTTGGTCCATTTCCAAATTTCAGAAGGAGAATTTAAATTTTAAACCTATAACGGTTGTTTACTAGCAGTGAAAACTGCTGTTTTTTTTCCCGAAGGAAGATTTGCTACTGGAGGCAGCACAAGAACTGGATCTCTGATGAGCGTGGCTAAGCATATCCTTCCATGGCGGAGACTAAGTCCCGAATGAAGTCAGAAATGAACTAATCATATATGACATGAAAAATCCTTCAATTTACTGAAAGAATTTCAGTTTCAGAATGCTGTTTGAAGAAGTTCTAAACAACATTCTGAATTGACAAGATGTTTTTTTATGAATGTGAGCAAATGTATCCACTTCAAACAGATTTCTCTTGAACTAATATTGATGCATTAATTACACTGCTTTCTAATATCTTTAACCTTTTCATGAAGGTGCACCTTTTTTTAAGATGCATACTCAGGGCGAAGCAGAAATGAAAGGAATTATACTACATAATGAAGGTTTTATTAACTAGGAAAAAAATTGCAAATAATGAAGTTTAAGTCCTACCGCCATAATTTTTGGTAGCATTTTGATTAATCTGTAATCTGTCTTATAATATTAAAATTAGACTTTGATATTGTTTTTTCTTCAATTTATATGAAAATATATAAAAAATTTGCTTCCATAAGAAAAAAATTTGAAAGGAGCTATTCCAATTATTTCAAAATTGTAGCAGCGAAAACACATTAATTAAATTTATAAACAATATATGACAAGGGCTACTTACTAGAAGAAATAACAAAATTTAAAATCAAGAGTGAATGGAGAAAATCTTGAAGTATGGAGAAATGCAAAGTCCTGCTTTACCTGATTTGATTTGCCAGCAGGAAATGTTTGTTTTGTTTTTCTTTCTAAATGGTTCATTACCATATGAGAATATTCATCATCTAATAAATAACGTTTCCTCTCCATAATAATCTGAAGTTAAGGCTTTTTGAAATAAAGAGAGAAGTGTACAAAATATATCCAAAAGTAATACAAACTGTAATAAAACTGATGCTAAAATCATAAAAGACCAAACATAGTAATGAAAACATAAAAAAAAGTGTTCAGAGAGGTTTTAGAAGTGGGAATGCTTATATCATGTGGAAAGTTAAAGAACCAAGCTGTGTTTTCTTACATTACAATTTTCCCCCTCCCCAAACACAGCTGATGAACAGAATACCAAAAATTGCTAAAATTTGAACACTTTGAAGGTCAGAATACTAAAATTTTGTTCAGTTTAAATGTAATGGACAGAGTGCTATCTAGTGGTTATTAAAAATTGTTTCAGCTTAAAATGCATAAATGCACTGCCCCTTCACTAGGCTAGTTCTCCAGGAATGCACAGTTAAACTACCAAGGCCTCACGTTTGTTCATAGGAAATGCAATTCGCTCGTCACGAAGAGGTTAAGGCGGCAGCTGTCTTGTCCAACTTTAATTAACACTCAAACAAATGAATTTTGTGTATTTCTTTTGTATTTGTTTGGGGCAAGTGTTGAATTTAGAGGTTAGAGAGTTCAACATTATTTCTATTTGTAAATTCATATATAAGTGAACTACTTTTCTACTACTTACTTTGATGGTAAAGAATCCAAATAACACTTGTCAAGTCTGCATTGCTTGATTAGTATTTCTTCCCTTAAAAAAACCAATCCTTTATCAACATACAAAATTTGTTTTTTTCAATTGGTTTGAAAATTACTTAAGTAATTTCACCAAAACTATTTTAAATTAATAAATTCCTGATTGTTATAAAACTTTAACATGTGAAGTTCATTTGTATGTTAGTACTTTTAAAAGTCACATATATTTGTTATTGTGACAACATCTATGTGCACCATCCTATGAATTAATCAAGTGATGTGTTATAATAATTTTTGTAAATTTTGAATTTATTTTTTTTTACTGCAAAGTTTACAAATTTTCAGATAAAATAATAGTGTAACAATTCAGAAATTTATTATAATGATTATAATTTAATGAAAACATATAACTCTTTGAATTGCATTTACATTTAGGAAAAGATGCTTTTTCTAGAATCATTCATGAATCAAATGACAACATAATATTTAGAATATTTTATGTTTCTTTAAAGGGATGCTTTTTTTTAATTGGAATTTTTGTATCTGTGAATGAAATTTTTTAAGTGTTTTAGATAAAAGCATTGTTAAATAAAGTGCAAAATTAAGTTTAACTTTCTGAGTGATGGAAATGTTTCAGGTTTATAAAACGTGTATAATTATATTATTAAATTGTGACTTGGATCATGGTTACATTAGTCCTCATTCTTAACAAATGGTTTTAGATTAACTAACTAAACCTGAAATGCTTCTGTCAATATTAGTTAATTTTCCTAGTTAATGCAGTTCATGTGTGATTAGAAATGTATAATTAAGTAAAGTTCAAATACATAATCATGTAATCACATCTAAATAACTGAGGTGAGATAAATGCAAATACTATTCAGTTATTACTGTGCTATTTTACTTAAAATTGGTGTTTTATATGTTTCATTTGGTAACTTTCATATTTAGTTAGTATAACATCCTTGACAACAATGCTTTATTTGTAAAAATACTTTGACAACTTCATATTTGTCAATTTCCAAATATCATGAAAAGTTTTAAGCAAAAGTTTTAAATTGTACTTATTTTCAAATTTTCATTTATTGACAGATGGTATTCATGATGTGGTATGTGGTAAACAGTGATATTTACTTCTTGTTCCATTTTGTTTGTAAAGATTATATTGCTTGCTTCCTTTGTATTAGTGCAATTCTATTGATTGATGACTTAACAGTTTATTTGATGATTTTGTCAATGCAGAAATGATTTTGACATTTAAAGATAATTGTTAAAATTTTTTCAAAAATAACTTTTTTCAAATTTGTTTTAAAGTTTTTTAAGATTTAAATCAGAGTAAATCATTTTGTTTGCTGTGATATGAAGAATTTTAAAGATTTTAGGGCGATCCTTTTCATGTATGTGTGGGATTTTTTCTTAAATCGACATACCTTTTCTTTTGCTCTAGTCAGAATTCAATTTTTTCCTTAGATAGGCAATTATATTAACATGTTACCTTCCTCACACACAGTTGTAAAATTTTTTGTTATAATTTAAGGTATAAAAAACAAAATTTTATTGTTCATAAATAAATTTCTTTTAAATTTATAAACATTTTTTATATCTTAATGTTTTAAGTAACAGAGTACAACCATTCTTTTTTTTTTTTGTAAAGAACGTAAATAAGTCCTGTTGCTTCTTTAGGTCTTCTATTGTGTTCTTTTTAAACATTCATACTGTGTTTAGATCCAAATGGACACAATGTTTCTAATTTCATTTCATATTTTTTGCACATAGAACATTTGTAGTGAAATAAACATTTGGCAAAATATTGTTCAGCTGGATTTATTAACATTGCAATTTTTAATCTTTGTTAAGATTCAAAGAAATTTAAATCATTTTCTTTAAGAATGATAAGGGAAATCTTAAGGATTTTCTGACAAGTCTTTTCATGTATGTGTGAGTGATTACTTTAGAGTAATATATCCTTTTTCTTTTAGTTAATCTTTCTTAGATATTTATATAACTATTTTACTAATGCTTTTTTACGTTTTTCAGAGGTAATATTACTTAACATAACTTTAGATATAAAAAAACTAAATTTCACTGTTTATAATTTTTTTTTAATTTATAAATACTAAAATTCATATTTTCTTATATCTTAATGTTTTTAACTGAGTACACAACTAATTCTTTTACCACACAAAGAACATAAACTCTTGTTGCTTCTTTAACCCTTCTGTATGTTTCTTTTCAAACATACAAATTTTGTCTTCAGGTCAAAATAATAATTCTGATTTGAGCCAATAATTACATTTTATATTGGATCTTAATTTGTATTTTTAACTAACTTAATGTAACAATTTATTTTAGTATTGTTAGAAATTATTAAATAAATTTAAGTTTATATATGTATATATATTCAATTAAAACTAGAATGAGTGTGTTAATAGGAATTAGAATTTTTCCACATAATTAATGTAAAATGTCATCTTAGCTATAACTGCTCTTTAGTATTTTTAAAAAAGGAATAAAATTGATATAAAATGATATTTTTTCTATTTATAAAATAGTTATGTAGTTGCCACTTATTACACTTATACAAGCCAAGCTTGCTGTACAATAAAATAGTTGTGGATATTGTTATCTGCTTTTCCTCTTTATTTTTTTCTACATAAGATGTTCATCACTGTACTACTGTATCATACATAATGTGCATACTTGATTTAAATGTAGTTCACATGTATTTACCACACTTCATGCATATATGCTGAAGTTTATAATCTTGTTAGATAATAGAATATTTCTTTTATTGCTTTTTAAATACTTTGTTTCATGCTTTGAAATTGTTTCATCATCTAATTGCTTTTGTATAATTCTCACTGATTCAATTGCTAGGTTTTTGTCATGGAAATGCATTTCTTCAACATATATGTTCATGTACAAAAGCTATATTTGGTGCTTTAATAAAAACTTGCTCCTTTTTTTTCCATTCTGTACTTACTGAAAAAAAAGTGGTAACATTCACTTCTGAAATATCAAGAACATTTGTAAATACACTGATAAACCACCTATTAGTTTTCCATCTACAAGCATGAGGTAATTTTAGCTAGTAGCAAGTGCAGAATAATATAATATGTGATTCCCCATGGTTTTTAATTCTGAAGGCAAATAAGGCAGACCATGAACTAGCCTAAATCCTTAATTGCATATTTTTAATTGGTTTGTTAGCCTTCTAATATATATTTGAATATAACTGGTTTCATTTTCATAGATAACACAATATTTTATGCCATATTGTGCCTATATTTTTGGTGTGTTTTATCCCAATAGATTATTTCCTCTGAAGGAAATGAGTTGCTCATTTTTGTAACACATTGGAAATAAATTTTGCTGACATCAAAGACACCATTAAATTTATTCCATATAATATGCATTAGTAATAACCAAATATATTTTATATTTATATTGATACTTTATAGGCTGTAAACAGGAATATTTTGCTAATTTTTTTAATAAATAATATATACATCAGCCTTACTATCCACACGAACTTACAGTGCTATGTAAAGTTATGTGACTAATATGTTCATCTTACAGTTCAAACAGTGAGTATTGAGTATTCTTAATTTTACAGCAGAATAAGGAAATTCATGAAGCAAAATTGCAATATCTGTGTTATGTTTGATTTTACTGTCAAATTAATCAGTTTTTGGATTCAAATAGTTCCAAACAAAACATCTATGTCAATAGCACTGTTTTGCATTTAAATGAAAGTTCAAGGCTTTAGACAATAATTTAAATATAAGAAAGTGTTATTTTTTTGAAAATAAAAAAATTGACACTAACAAATCTTTTGCACAGCAAAATAATTGGTCAAAAAATGTGCAGAACACATCTAGAAAATTTTGTAATTACTTTCAAATTTATTGTAATAATATTTTTAATCCTTTTATTATGATTATTATATTTGATTTGTTTTTGCCTCTGGTAATTGCAAAAAAATGCTTTCCAAGAATATTCAAGAATAATCTCTTTTAACATCTGAAATTGAAGCATTTAGAATCTTTTCTTTTAAACATATAATTTCACATCAATCCTATTTTTTTCACTTGTATGTGAAAAAAAATTGTCAATCAGGTCATTGTCATGGGAATTTAGTGAAAAAATATATATTGTTGCCTTTGTTGCGTGCTAAAGATATCAGAAATTTTGGAAGTGATTTATGTAAGTGAATTTTTTAAGTAACAAAGTATATGGAATATATTTTATAATTGAATTCGTGTTTTTCATTTAATTGAACTTTTTATTTTACCTATAAAGTTACATTGGTTAAATAGGAGTTAAATTAGCACCGACACATTTTGTTCATTATAGCTAGTTTTTAATTCTGTTACATATTAATAGCAGAGTTGTAGATAAAAGCTGCACCTCTTTTAATCTTCAATTTGCATAAAAGTTTAGTATTTTGTTTTATAAAGATTTTGTTAACTTTATTAATAATAAAATAGATTTATAAAAAATTACATTTGTCAAGATTGATTTATGAATTTATTTTCAGTTTGCTGGCAAGTGGTTCAGATGACCTTCATATCATATTATGGGAGCCTTTTAAGCGAAAGAAATTAACTAGTATTTTGAGTGGTCATCATGGTAACATATTTTCTGTTAAGGTAGTATGAGTTTCATTACTTTTACATTTATTAGTTTGTTTTCTAGATTTTACAAAAAAGAAATTAAATTTATTAAATATTAATGTAAAAGGAAATATTTATAGCTCAACTTTTTTTTTACAAATTTGATAGTCAGAAATTTACATGGAAACATATTTTATTATTATTATGATGCTTTTTTGTTTAGGAAACAGTTTCACAATTTGTACTATTTAAAAAATATTTTATTTGAGCCAAATCTTTTATCATGTGTCTAAATAATATTTTAGATTGGTTACAAGTATTTTAACAATCATTAATAGTATCTAATAAGAAAAGACAGTTATTTGTTCATGTCAAAAATTCATATCATAATTAGATTAGTTGGAAAATAGTCAGAATTTTAAAATCTTTACAAAATTGAATATTTAAATCTAAAAATGACACTACATGAAAATTTCTGTTATTTGAAACATTTTTTTGAACAGAAATTGTATGCTTCCAACTAACGATTATAAAAATTAAGGACCATAAAGGACTACTCTGCACTCTACTATGTATACATATATATTCAAGAAAATAAGTATATAATGCATGATCAGAAGTATCATAAGCATTTAGTGCAAAATAAATAAGTGCAAAAACTATTAGCTTAGCACTGTATTTAGAACAAAAGATAAAATAGGATTACAAAAAATATAAATAATCTAAGATTCTTAAATAAAATTATAATTATTGTACATTTTAAATATTCAAAAATCTTCCCGCTAATTTAAATCAATATTTAAAGCAAATTTTAAACGAATAATAAAGCTAATAGACAAGTATAGCATATAGCTAACAAATAGAATATGCAACTAATAGACCAAGTGAAATTTAAAATGTAAATCAAAGCAAATACACAATACCATTTAAATATAACAAACAAAACATACAACCAATAAACAAAGGGAAATTTGAAATATGGAATTTAATACTTGAAACTTAAATCTTTCAAATAAATTTACAGGTCAAAAACAAATATAATGAAATATCAACATAGCCACCTTCATCAGGTAGTGTTGACTATATTGATACAAAGGCTTTTCTCCAGTAGCTGAAGACCAAAGTCTAAGTCAATTAAATTCAAAGTTGAAGATAATAACATAGTAAATAAATATAAAAATAATGAAGAAATTCATAATTGCTAGACAAAATACTGAAATCCAAATCTGTAAAATTGTAAATAAATACAGCATGTAAAGAGTAAAATAATCACAGAAATAGAAAGACTAAATGTAAGTACTATTGTCATTTCAAGCTTCTTTATAGGATCTTCAAGCCTTGGGTGACTCTTCTGTTGATTATAACTATGGTTTATTTCATTTGGATAATGAATACTCTACATGCAAATAGTGCTTAATAAAATTAATTGGAATATTTTTATCAAATAAAGTAGTTTCTAGTCTTTGTATTTTGGTGTTATTTAAATCAGTAACAGTAATATAAATTCTATTTAATCAATTAAAAACTTTTTCGACGATTATTTGCCTTTTTTTTTATAAATTTAAAAGATTTTATTTAAATTTAGAATCATTAGTTTTATTATAAATGTTTGTATTTGTATAATCTTTTGCTGTAATAAAAATATTTAAAAATTCAGTTTTTATACTATCATTATTTGTTTTAATTAATTTTAGTTATTCTGGGTAAATGTCCTTTTAAACTTTATTAACTTCTAAAAAAATAAAAATCAGTGTAACTGTAAGCTAAAGGCACCTGAATAATAAAAGTTTTTTGTAAAAATATAAAAACAAATTTGCTAAATGACTAGAAAATTTTAAACCTTGAGGGATACCACTAACTTGTCCATAATTTTTTTTTCCATGAAATTATAATTATTGTACATTTTAAATGTTCAAAAATCTTCCCGCTAATTTAAATCAATATTTAATAGTGAACCAAAATGATGAAAATAAAACATTATGAAATCAAAAAATTTATCAAGTGAGTTACTAGAGTGAAGAGATCTTTGAAGTTGTAAGTTGAAATATTATGAATTTTATTAGAATAAACAAAATTAATTGCTTTATTATTTTTAACTATCCAAGTACTCTGAGAATTAATAAAATTTTTTAAATAATATGAAAGCAAAATACTAAATTTATCTACACATGTATTACATCTATAGGTAATATTTAAAATTTTTTTTGGTTTTTATGGAATTTAGGATAAATAATAATGTAAGGAATTTTAAAATTGTTATGTTTAACTTGTAGCTTTAACTTCCTTTTCTAAAAAGAAAAGGAAGAATGTTTTTTTAATATTGTTGTTTTTGCTGAGTTAGTAATTTATAAGCTATTGAATTAGAAATTTCTTCATTCAAGAGTTGGTAATTTAATTTTTTACAAAAGTTGCTAAATTATTTGAGATTTTATTTACTGGAGATTTTAGAGAGTTGTTGAAGCTCTTTCATAGAATGCTGAAGATATTTTTATTAATTTCTTTAAATTTAAAAGTTTTTACATTCTTTTCAAATTTATTGTATAAGTACAATCTCCACTAAGAGAAAAAAATTTCTATTAGAATTGAATAAGAATCAGAAACGTTAAAAATAAATTTATCAATATCAATGAGAAAAAATAGGGTTTCTTTATAGTTATAATACTGTATCAGTCTAAATTTAGTACCCTTACTCATTAATTTTTTATTCAGTATTCAATAGTATCAATTTTTCCAGTAACAATGTGTCTAAAAGAAGAACTTACAAATTTATTATATTTTGTGTCCTTACAGAAATGTAAGTATTTTCTTTATTACTACAGAAATTTTACAGAATTTATTATAATTAAAAGCATGTCTGCCAAAAGTATTATGTATATACATGTATATATACATATGGACTACTGCTCACCTAAAATGGCTGAAGGCAGCATGCACATGATATGAAAATTACATCATACATTTACTGTGGTATGCAAATTATTAGTATTGCAGCACGTACACATATTAGATGTGACAGCAGTGCCACTTGCAAGAAGAGATTGCTGATTCGATGTATGACAGTACTTTTTTGTGTGCTTTTTTTAACAAACTATGTAACCGTATTACAGAAAATATTGTCTTTCAAGTAAGCTTCTAAATTAGAGTGAGCTAGTAAGAATAGTAACCAATTGTGATTGGAGACTATTCTTCAGAAAAATTTGTAATCGTTATGGGTGAAATCATGAAACTATGATGCAAATCTATAATAACTAGATGCAGGATGGAATGGTGCCAGCTGTCAGCACTTTTGCTTTTATTTCTGCAGTTAGTGGGTTGTTTGGTATACACTTTAAACCATAGGTTCTGCTCTTACTTATTCTTGTGTACAAAAAGTGACTGTTGAGTAACATACAAACCAAGCAGTATGGAATGGTGGACTGATTACACCCACCTCATTGCACTAATTCTCATATTGACCTGTTTATTGTCCACATGGCAGTGATGGTTCGCTCAGCTGCATCTTAAACCATTACACAGCGGATTCAATTTGTTATGCATCATTAGATATCCGCTTGTACTATTAAAGTCACTTGCAGCTGAGTAGAATGTCTGTAAGACGTCTATTGTTTTTTTATTACACTTGACTCAAAACTACAGGCATTTTATTTATAGTTTGCACCATTAACAATATAAATAGACTAGGGTCTGCTATGAAATTACCTTTACAGATGAATCCAACTTCTACTTGCGACACCACAATGTTTCTGTTCAATGCTGGAGACATTGTGGTGAGAAACTGCTGAATTACTATGCATTCCCAAACTGGCCCTACACTTGGTATTATGGTTTGGTTTAATATTGCATTTCACTCCTGCATTCCTGTTATAATCATTATCAGTACACTGAACAGTCAGTTTTTTTTAAAGCAAACTTAAATTGATACTAATTGAATTTGATTGCTAATAGAGAAATGCATATTGCTAATAGAAAAAAAAACCTATGAAAAAATTCCACAATATATGAGGGTTAGTTAAATGTGTTACTTATTATAATATTTAAATCCAAACATTCTAATCAAAAAAATTATTTAGTTTCCTGAAATTCCATTTTAAATTTAAATTACGCTGATATAATTTTATTAACAATTCTACTCTACATCTATGTGGAAACTACTACTCCTTTATATGAGGACTATTTATATATTTTTATAACTTAAACTATTTTATTTTTTAGAGTAGATAGAAACTGAGACTTATAATTGAATGACATTGGACAATATATTTTGAAATAATGTATGAAATCTATTAAGTTGTAAATAATTTTTTTATTCTGATTCTAAGATAATTTTTGTGAGTAACTGAGATTCTTTTAAAAATGACAGTTGTTATAACCATAAGATTATTAATTCATAAACCTTGTTGGAGCAAATTTTTAAAATTATTTTATCAGTCATTTTAGGAGTTATCAGTCATGATAATGCTTTTATATTTTTCTTATAGTTCCTCCCTCATTCAAATGATAGAAGTATTATAAGTGGTGCTGCTGACTTTAGAATTAGAATATATGATGTCCTATCAAAAGAAACTACTATGAACTGCACTTGCCATTGGGGGCGTGTAAAACGTCTTGCTGTAAGTCCTAATGCACCACATATGTTTTGGAGTGCTGCTGAGGATGGAATGATTATGTAAATATTCTTTTGTGACTGAATATTGTGATAATTAGTTTTATTTGAAAGCGTTAAAAGTTGCTGATCTCTTTTAAATATTTTTTTGGCTATAAACTAAAATTAAGTTTATACATTAATGAAAAAATATCTATTCATTAGAATAAATATTATTTTTAAAATTTTTGTAAATGAAGGTTATTTTTCACTTGATTTTTTATAAAAAATATTTTATTTTTTTAAGTCTCATTTAATTACTATTTATGTTCGTGTTATTAGTAATATATTAAAAAATTAATAGTATTCTGTGAATTCAGATTAGAAATCTTGTACAGCAGTTGAAATTGAATTTTGTAATTTTAACTTTTTTTTTTTTTTTTTTTTTTGAAATTTTATTCTCTGTATAAATTTAAACACATTAAAGTTGAATAAGTTTAAAAATAATTTTTCAGGCAATATGATCTGAGGACTCCTCACCAGTGCTCAAACGTTTGTAAAAATGTTTTAGTAAATTTAGTTTATCATCTTGGAAGAAGTGCTGAAGCAAAATGCCTTGCTATTAATCCTATAAAACCTGAACTCCTGGCTGTTGGAGCTAATGATCCTTATGTGAGATTATATGATCGTAGAATGATTAGAACTACTGCTGTGCAGGTAAAAATATTTAAAAATGTAATGCTGATTATTTCTAACTCTTTGATATGAATAGTTTTCCAACAGCAGGTTCCTATGTCTTGGCTGGTCTCTTTATAATTAATCTTTGAAGTAACTTATGAATGACAAAGAAATCAAAACCAAATAGTTTATTTCACCGAATATTTTAAGAAAAAGTAAATTTTTGTGCTAAAATATAGTTTGAAAAAATTAGTAAAAAAATTTTTTAGGCATCTGAATATTAGGGATATTTTAATTTGAATCAAAATTTGGCAAATATCAATTGCCTTTTTTCTCTGAAGAATTATGAAATTCATTTGCCTGTTAGAAATATTAATTTAAGAAATTGTTTGTGTTTATTTTTTCCTCAAATAACTAGTTTGTATTTTTCTAAAATAAGTTATTTTTAAAATTTTATTAGAATAAATCTTTCAAATAAAATATATACTAAATTAAAATAGAGCAAAAATTTTACATCCCAAATGCCAGATTTTCATATTTTAAATTTAATGCTTTCTCTGTTTGTTAGCTTTACACTTGTTTGAATGTAAGTGTATATTTTTAAAATAGTCTGAAGGTGAATAGACTTATAAGTCTGTATAGAACATGTCTAATACTAAGTCATATTGTGTACTTCATATTTTCTAATTACAGAGCATTAGAAAAGGTTTCTGTAAAATATCAATAGGAAATGAATCACATTTTTAAATGCTTCTTGAAAATTTGCTTTGATTGTCATTAAACCTAAATTTAAATGCTAACTAAAGAATATTATGGTTTGATTGTAGAATTTTTAAAGCTAAAAATTTTCAGTGTTAACATTCCATAATAATTTCTTTATTTTATTATTATTTGTCAAATCAAAATGCTTTGGCAGTGTTTTTTAAAGACATCCTGGAAGTTTTTGTTTTTTTAAAAAAACTAACTATTGAAAAAGTATTCAATTATTAATTGTAGAAATCTCTAATTTAATTTTCCATGGTTTTACAAATTTTTGCATTTTTATTTGCATTCTGATCGTCAAAGACTTTATTGAGAAATCATATTAACATTTGATGTGTAATGGACAGCTTTTCTTGAATGAATCAAGGCTCTCTTTATATAAAATTCCTTGTTTGACTTATTGTTAATTATTAAAAATATTTGTACACAAAATGTGTTAGAAAGTTGTTTCTTAAGGTTAAAAGGCCTTTATTTTTATTATTTAAGTGTATATATAAAATTGCTAAAAACAAAAACAAAAAAAAACATTTTTCCCCCCAAAAATATTTTAGATTTGCATTTGTGAAACTTTTTTTTTCCCCATTTTACATGAAAATGTTTTGTTAATTGAACTTAAAAAAGGAAAATTTTTCTTCCTCTGAAAAAAAAAAAAAAAATAGATTTGAAAATATTCAAGTGAGATCTTATATCTTTCTAAAAAACATTTATACTATTCAATCACCTTAAATAAATTATTTTGTTAAAATTCATTGTTGAGTTCTTCAATAAAGTGATTTGTGCTTTTGCTAGTAATCTAACATAATGTAATTAATATTATTCTTAATTGTAAGACACATGTGCTTATAAAGAATAAAAACCTAATTGCTGTAAATGTGACAATTTAAGTGCAGTATAAACAATGCTGAGGAAAACTGCCATGCAATATACTGAAATTGTAATGCAAAACGAAAGCTATCCATAAATGTTTATTTATTCACTGTGGCACTTGACTCTCATTAGCAAAAGTGTTTGGACATGCTTTGACTTGTTACTTGTCATTCTATTGTTGATTGTTGTTTCATTTAGTAAATACTTGACTACGTTACTCATCGAAGTCTTAAATTATATTTTAAATGTGCAAGATATTTTAAACCTTCAAGAATGGAAATAAGAGTTAGAAGATGAATAGCTCATTTAAACAAATTCTATGCAGATATTTCATAGTTTGATGAGCAACATGCAGTCTTCATTGAAAAATTGCAGAATGGTTTGTGAAAGAATGACTAAAATCATATCAATGAATTATTGATGTATCAGACTAAAGGATTACCATCTTGGATATAAATGCTGGTAGTAATTAAGAATCCTTATTTAAATTTAGGTGTCTGTCAAAAAATGCAGTCAGGTCCTGAAATAATGGAGGAACAAATGATATACAGTCAGAAATGTTTTATCATTAAAAAAACAAAGTTCAATTTTCATAATGTTTCACCTTTCTTAATTAATAAAACTTATTGGTGTGAATGAAAATGTCAAAAATGTGTGCAAGATGACATCTGATGATATCTTGATTGAAATTTTATCAGTTAAATAGGTCAAGGCCATTCTAAAACTGAAATGTCTCTGTAATTTTGATGTTATAGTATCTGCTTATTGTAGGTTAAATTCCACCTGGGGAGTAATTACAGCTGATGATTTGTTTAATGTTTCATAGCAGGATATTTTTGATAATCTTGTTAACCAAAGTGTACATCAAGTACAGTGAATTACAATGTAGAGAGAGGGCTCAGTTATAAAAACCAAAAACACCTCATACTCATGTTTGCAACTCCTACACTACCTCAATCTATTATAACTAGTTATCTAAATTGCAATGTTAAACCTTACTTTCCAAACCCTTTTACTTTACATTAAATGTCAACGTTTTGGATGTGCAGAAACTACTTGGGAACTCTTTATTTATTCTCTATGTGCTTCAGTTGGACTTGACCTCAATTCATGTCAGTTATGAGAAAAATGCATTATCTGCTGTGGTTAACATCCCTTTTACTCCTAATCATAACCAACAGGGATATTAGAAAAAGAAATTACTAATCGGAAAATAAAACAAATTTAATTTTACCCCAAAACCTGCTCATCTCATACCCCTCAACAAAGTATTAGTTATTCATAAGCAATCAAAAAAGTCAGGAAAATCTTGTAATACCAAACAGATCTCATAAGTCTTCTGATTCCCAAAATATTCTCAAATGTTTTTAATTTCAATGTCTCACCTATTCTAAAATTCTCCAAAGTTTTCTATAAAATCCAAATCTCAAAGATCCCAAAAATTGAAGCATGCAAAAGTAGGGCCTTGTAAATAATATTTTATAAGTAAAAGAACTCTAGCTTTCTCTAAAATATGTACCTATACATGAGATCCTTCAGATGAGGAAACATTTCAAAGAAGATTCGCCTAAATCCCAGATGGCTTGCTCCAAGGCTAGAGCATTTAGTTTTGCATAATGATAATCTTTGTTTCTTGAAACTGTCAAGGTTTTCACACTCATTGGAGATGCCAAAACAATTATTAATCTGTGCAATCTATTCAAGAAACATTCTTGAAGCCTCAGCATTGTTTTAAATTGCATGGTTATAACTGTATGAGAAAAGATGTTAGCCGTGATACAGTATCTGGAGGTGTGTGCATTATTGCATTTTTTTTTACATCCCTAGCTCTGTACATTCTCTTTACACATCTCTCATTACTATTTGTAGCCTTTTATTTCCCCATGCTGTCATTAATGATGGTGATTTATGCAATTTATTAGATCAACTACCCACACCCTTTATATTACCTAGTGATTTTAATGGTTATAATACTCTATGGGGTGTGATAATAGGAATTTTCATGATCACAGAATTAAACAGTTTATTTCTAATAATTGTACCTTCCTCTTAAATTTCAGAGAAATAACTTATTTTCACTGACTATCAAGTACTTTTCATTCATAAGATTTGGCTATTTGCTCTACATCAATACTTGTTTCCGTTTAATTTTAGTGTCAAAAATGAATTATAACAATCATTTTCCTGTAATTATAACTCAAACTGGTATAAGTAGAAAACAAGTTTTGCATTCTTATCCTTATTATCATGCAGATTGGCCATACTACACTAAATTAGCCATGATTACTGATGGCATGGTTAGAAGTGAGGACATTGATGATGCTGTGCAAAAAGTTACTGATGCTCTTGATGCTAGCAAAAGCACAATTCTCAAGTGCTCCCTATACCATGCAAATTTCATAAATTATGGTGGAACAATGAGTTCCTGTGGCATACAAGAAACCTAAGTTAGCATAGTTTATAATGTTTATGGTGATTTGATATCAGTCTTTTGAAATTGTTGTTGCATAATATTTATAGATTCACTTACTTAATATTATTTACTGAGTTCTATAATTTTTTGATTAATATAATTCATATAATTGAATATTTCTAATGAATCTGAATTAAAAGATTTCTAAAATAATAATTACATTGGTATAACAACTGAAAATAAAAGTAGCAAAATATGTAGTTTTCATTAATTGTTGTCGAAGAAATAAACTACTTTCTAACATATACTCAAAATAATTTTATGGAATTATAGATTTAAAATTATTCCCTGTCTTAATGTTTATTGATATAAAATATCTTTTGAAATGAATCTCCTGTAGATTTTTTTTGTGATGCTGCTTAAAATTATTGAATTACTGTGGGTCTCTGCGAAAGCTGGTTCAGCCTTTGATTATGTTAATATATACTGACATATACTTTCTCCTAGCTGTAGTTCATCTACTAAATCTTTTAAATTTTTGCAAAGCATTAGGAAGCTAATTTTATTCCCTTTAATTTACACTTGCAGTGTATGGAATATTTGTGCAGTGTATTAAAATTTTATTCCTATCAAATTAAAAATGATTAGATTAATTTTTTTTTGTTTGGCATTTTTTTAAATTTCCTGATTGCCAAGACTTAACAATAAAGGCAGAGAATTTATTCACAATTTCATGCTAAGTTTTTTTAAATTTTTCTCTGAAAGTTTAATTTTGAAAAGCAAAATTTTGGTTCTTTTTAATTATAAAATGTTTTTAAAAATATTTAATTTATATTTGTGTAAACAAAAAATTAAAAGTTCATTTTCATATTTTCAGTATAGGAGAGAATACCAGTCACCAGGAGCTAGTTCTGATGCAGGGGATGAAGATATACTTGAACATGGAGAAGATAATATAGCTCCAGGAAGTTGTTCATATTTTGTTGCTGGTAATAAAATTATATTATGAAAAGAAAAAAGGGATTCTCTTACATATCTCTTGTTTTTAAACTGGGTCATTAAATTTATTAGTTATTTTAACCATGCAACAACTCTTATTTATAATTCCAATATTATAACTAATAACCTAGTTTTTATTAGTCAATAAAGAAAACTAAAATCCATTTGTTATTTTGAATATTGAAAGAAAACCACGCATGTTCATCAAATCATGATTGTACAAATCTTGCTGCTTAGATTGATGCATTATTATCCTGGAAAATTTCATCACCTACAGGGCCAAAGTTTGCCTCATTTGATGAACCTGGTCAGTTCTTAAACAATATGCATTAAACGTCGAAGCACATTTAATTTTAATGGAGGCTACAGTGATTCATAATTTTGTTCATCTTTGTTGCTAGTGTTACACTGATTAGTCGAGTTATGTTATTTTGTCAAGGAATCAAAAGTAATACCTTCAAAGTCTAAACTTCCATTGTCATTAAAATCAACCCTCCTGATAGTTTGTAAAGAATATATTCTCAACTTTTGAAGATCCATTTTATAAAGTATTTTTGGTGCAGTTCCATTATACCCCTTATGATAATTGTTGTAATGAAAAAGAAAATACTGTAGTTACTGTGATGCTGCATTTCCATCATGTATTGTTTAAAGAGATTAACATTTTAAGAACTACTGAAAAAAGTACAACAATATTATTTATATTTTACAAACTAAATAATTAATTTTTAAAACTTATTTAAACACCTGTGTTTATTTTGATGGAAATTGCTTAGGAATCAATTTGATGATTCAAATGAATTTGTCCTGTTCAGTTTTTTTTATATTCAAAATTTCAGTCAAATATGATGGCAGCCTGATAGTACTGCAATGTTGCTTGTTCCTTTTTTTGCTGAATCCCCAAGCATACTTTACTGTGCTTATGAATGCCACGTGAAAAAATTTTGAGAAATCTGTATGTTGATATATATTTTGATTATCCTATTTTTCTTCTAACAAATATAAATAAATTTTTAACTTCTTATTTTTGTCATTTTGCATCATTTTTATTCTATTATACTTATAAAGGTAAGTTTATTTAAGTACTTTCAAACTACAAAGTTGATTACCAAATTAGTAGGTGAATGATCAGTGTTTCATCTAAAGTTATAAAGCTCATGTGTTATAATCTTATCTTAAACCTAAATATTTATCTGCTTTTGAATTATTTTTAAACAGTATATCTCTGTGAAATTTAGTCTTTTGTTTAAACATTATCTTAGAGTAATAAATCAAATTACAAATTTGATCATATTACTCTTAAGTTTTTATCCGAGCTTGCAGCAGAATGGTTATCGCTCTTCTTTCAGTTCAACAGTTTGTGCGTTTGAATCCCACCTTTGGTATGGATGTTTGTAGTGGTTCGGAATCCACTTTAAACCGTAGGTACCGGTCTAATTAGCTCTCGTGCGCAAAAAATGACCGTTGAACAACAAACAAACCAAACCTAAAGTTTTTATTAATGTATTAGAATATATTTATAAGTATTAGAATGCTGTTTTTAAAAAATCTTTAATGAAACACATTTCTGAATTACCAGTCTGAAGGTCACATATTTTTTTTTATCACAATTTGTGTTAATATTGCCCTTGGTAAACAAAATAAAGTATTTTTTAAAAGGACTGATTTAATTAGATTTTTCATCTCTAATGTGTTTAATGAATTTGTTCATTTTAACTATCTTTTTCTACAGCACAGATTAGATGAACAAGATTTGTAATTGTAGATTCATGGTCACATGAAATTATTAAGTGGATTATTTTTTTCCATTTCCTTGTAAACTTCAAATTTTTATTTGTACTGACTAAAAAATTAAAGAACAAAAAATATAAATTATTTTTTTGTTTAAAATTACGATGATGATATTAAGAACTATTTAGCTTTGTATATATTTATATCAGGATTGTGTTTCTAGGTCATTTACCTCTGAAACAAGCTGATTTTAGAAGACGTTACAGAACTTTAACATCAACATATGTTGCTTTCAGTCCTGATGGTACTGAACTGTTGGCAAACTTAGGGGGAGAACAAATATATTTATTTAATATTGTAAACAAGAGGACACAATTGAATGTTACAACAATGAATTTTTATACAAATACTGCACATATGTATGAGAAAATTGTGATCACTGATAACAGGCCAGGTAATTCTTATCTATATTTTATTCTTCGTTTTATGGGTAGGTTTTATTAACAGTTTTAAAGCATTAAAACTGCTTGGGATTTTTAGTTAATATAATTAAAAACAGCATTTGCATTTTATAAATTTTAGTTTCAGTGTATAAATTTAAATGTTACATTAGAGTTTTAATTTTAATTTATTGTTTAGTTTGGTTCATACTTTTTTGTCTCAATCAGGCAGTTTTTAAGACAAAATTGAAATGAAGAGAAATAATATGACATTGAAATATTTTGATTGAATTTTCAGCACTAGTGCCTAATCTTGGCATATATCAAACCCTTGCATGTGTGGTGCAATGAATAAATTGGTCAAGAAATTGGTTTGCAATAAGAGATCTGTGCATTTTCAAACTAGTTATTGTCCAAATGACATGAATAACTGTTCTAAGTCATGCATCATTAATTAATTACTTGACTAACATGTATGACTTTTGTTTCTCATGTTAATGTTTTAATTCAAGTGGAAGCTTTTGATGTGATTTATTTTTCCATTATTTGAATCCAAACTTTCATTAATTTAGATTCCTGATTTCTAGAGATTGAAGTATTATTACATTAAAGTATTTGAATAATTTTGATAATTATTTTTAATATATCTATCTATCAATACATATATGTATATATATGTATATATAAGATAAAATATGAAAAAAATGAAATTGGAAAAAGAGTGAAATATTAATAAGATAAAACATGAAAAATATGAAATTGGAAAAGCACTAAAATATATGAAACAAATGAAAAGAAAAAGAAAGCATAGGGGCCACGTCTTCATCAGGAGGGAGATGGCCAGCTATGTAAAAAGAAAGAAAACTCTTTTCTGACATGCTTGAAGGACAAATGTCTAAAGATCTTCGAACAATTCCCCCAAAGAGTGTTCGTATTCAATGAACTTAGGTTAAAAAATTTGAATAAATATAAATGCAGTAATTTAAATTAATTTAAATTGGTTAGAAAAGTATTTATACATTTTTTCTAAACCAATTTAAATTTTAAATCTTATTACACCTGGCAACACTTCTTTACTATAATTTTAAAATTACTTTTGGTATAATTCTCATACTAATTTCATATATAAATTCCATCTGATTTGCTGACTTTGGCTTTATGTATTCAATTTTTTACTGTATGTATGCTTCATTTATATGAGTATCTCTAATTTTTGCATTTATGTTTCATTTATTGGTATTTCTAATTTTCTGCATTTATATTTATTCAAATTTTTTAACCTAAGTTCATTGAATACGAACACTCTTTGGGGGAATTGCTCGAAGGTCTTTAGACATTTGTCCTTCGAGCATGTCAGAAATGAGTGTTCTTTCTTTTTGCATAGCTGGCCATCTCTCTCCTGATGAAGATGTGGCCCCTATGCTTTCTTCTTCTTTTCATTTGTTTCATATATTTCAGTGCTTTTCCAATTTCATATTTTTCGTGTTTTATCTTATTTATATTTCACTGTTTTTCCAATTTAATTTTTTTTTCATATTTTATCTTATTTATATTGGCTAATCTTTCTTTAGCTGCTTTTGCGCTGGCTAGATTTCCTATTATATTGTAGTGTATATTCTGTATTGTATTTTTATATATATTTATATTTTTTGCTTTATAATTATATATATGTATATATATATACATATATATATATATATATATATATATATAATATATATATATATGTATATATATATATATGTATATATATATATGTATATATATATATATGCATATATATGTATATATATTTATATGTATATATGTATATTTATATATATATGTATATGTATATATATGTATATATATATATGCATATATATTTATATATATTTATATATTATGTATATAAATGATGCAATAAAATATTACATGTAATACAAGATTAGGAGGAAGAGTCATCAACACAATTTATGTTGTTGTTTTGTGGCTTATTCTCCAAATGTCTGACGAAGTCAGATAAGGTTCATAAGACTGTTGACCCTAAGGAAATCGAGGACCAGAAGGGGGATGAAGACATATTTTTTTAAAAGATTAGCTATTCACTGAGTACAAAAGCAGCTAAAAGAATTTTGAAATATATATACCTATCATTTTTTCACGTTTAAAGTATGCATTAGATATTTCATTGTAATGCATATTTCATGTTTAAAAAAAGATTTAATATAAACATTAAAATATCAATATCAATAACATATAAATGAAATTAAAATTCATTTTAATAAACAGAACGAAGTGAAAATGGAATGAAGTACCAATATAGCCACCTTCATCAGGGGGTGTTGACCACATTGACAAACTATGTATTTATGCAGTTGCCAAAGACAATAGTCAAAGTTAAGACATTACGCTAGATTATCTATATATATGGATGCTTATTTATGATAAAAATATGCTTATAGTTCTTTTATAGCAATAAAGTTGTTTTATTTTATTAGATTTTGCTATTACTTTTTAATAATGTGTGGAAAAATTTACTATTTAATTCTTTGTCTTAAAATTGGGAATTTTACGTTGCAAATGGCAAATGCTAATTGTTATTATTGATTATAAATCAAATTTGTTGTTGCTAATATAAGGGCAATAACAATATGTATGCAAAACTTATAGAATAAACAGAAATATTGGATATGAACAAAGAATTCATCTAATTTCTGATTTATACAAAATTTTATAAGTGGGGCAGCTCAACTTTATAACGTTTAAGCCCATACATTCTAACAAATTCATTTGTGTCCTGATATGACCTGTTTGCTGTCATTCAGGTTGTTAAAATATATTAAAAGAAATTATTTTTGTAATCATATTATCAAATATTAAAAATGTTGTTCTTATTGTTAAAACCACTCATCAAAGCATTTATTTTTTCAAATCTTTTGAATACTAAAGGTGCATTTAATTTTATTGGAAGTTCATTTTGTGGTGTGATTCATCAAGGTTTATAAATTTTATTGCTTGTTTTTTAACCTTTCAGGGGCTCAGATTTTCTAGTTAAAATAAGATCTTTTATAAAAGTTCTATTAATTTATAATATGTTCTCCTGAATGAACATTTATTATTTTAAAGAAGTAAAATATTTTCATCCAAAATTTTCAGTTTTAATATGAATAGTTTGTCTTTCTTTGTAGTAAAATATTTGTTTTTTGAACAACAGTTTTCAAAACTGGTTTTTCTTATTCATATGGCCATTATTTTTTTTTACTTTTTTAGAGTAGTGTTTGTCATTAGAATCAAGTTTCTTGCTTATAATAATTTCTTTTGTTTTTTGTAATATCCACAGTAGCTGTTATGGTAAAGATATACTGAGTATAAACATAGTTGAATGCAGAAATAATTCTTCCAAAAAGAATCTAACAAAATACATGTTATGCAAGGAAATTATATTTATTAAATGCCTTTTTTAAATTATAAAAAGTGGATACAATATATATAATAACAGTTACTAATTTGGCCGTTTAACTGCCATATTCTCTCTTAAACTATATGGTTACAGTTATATTCAGCGCTTAGTATTAAGAGTTATGTGATGCTTACACCAATGCGACCAAAGTTTTATTAATTTTCCAACAGTAGCAATATAATTTTTCTATGTTTTTTGTAATTTGAAAGTTATCAGATCCTTGTTTAAAATTAGAATTTTTCCATCAAAAGTAAATGTTATCTCAAAGAAACCAAATTTTGATTATTTTTAAATAAAGCTGAAGATGACAGATATTGGAATTTAAGTAGCAGTGTTAATGGGTGCTAATTGGTTCTTTTTAAATGATAGCAGCAATATAAGACTTTGGGAAAAAATGGCGACATTTTCAAATCACTTTCCCTAAAAATATATAAGAATACAGTATTCGTATTAAGAATTGATTAAATTTTGTTTTTGAATGTAATAATTATTAAACGAAAATTGAAGGAAATAAAGTAACATGTATGTTTATAACAAATGAAATTTATTATTACCTTAATTAAAATTAAATGACTTCTACTTAAAGATAAATAAAATAATGAATTTGAAAATTGATAAATAGATGTTTGTTAGAAGGTTTCTGCTGGATGAAATCATTTTGATGCATCATTTGTTTTTTAGGTAGAATTTTGAAACTTATTTGAATGTGAAAGAATTCTTTCAGATTTCATTTAACAATTACCATATTTTTCTGCATGTATTCAATGAGATCCAGTGGCTCAGTAGTTTCACACTATTTCCCTTTAAGGTCAGTAAAGTGAAGTTTCATTTGCTTCTGGCAGTGATTGGGAGGGTGACCACATTCATTCCGTCACTAGTTTGCTGGAGCTCCATTGGTTGGAGCCGTATCCACATTAATATGTGGTGTCCAAAATTCTTCTGATGATGTGGCATGCATACAGAGAGGAGAGTACCAGCTCAGGTTTCACCTGACCGTGATTGAAAATTACGAGATACTTAGAGATTGAACTAAAGGTACAGTCCAGGGATAGTCTGTATTGCTATGTACCTAAGTATGTAGTTAATAGTGGCATATAATTTGCAAGACTCTTTTTCAGTAAGAAATAGAGCTTCACTTTTATCTGCCCAATATTTCTGGCGAATAGTCGAAAATATGCTGCCTGACATTGAAAATAACACCAAGAAGGAGTTTCCAGAAAGTGATGAAACTCGGAAATCGGAGAGAGACAGCATTGAACAATAAGTGATCTGTAATTTGAAATTACATGCATAATACAGAGTGAGGGCAGTTTTGAGGCTGTTGGACTACTGTGAGCTACAATACATAGCAACATGTCTAGGTAGAAAATAAGTGAGAATACAAATGGTGTCTTGAGGAATGGTCTCCATTTCCTGTCAACCATTTGCTGAAAAGTGTCTTCTGAAGAAGGCAGTGGTAGAGTCTAATGGCATCCAATCATATCCCAAACGTGTTCAATTGGTGAGAGATTTGGTGAGCATGGTAGTTATTAAAGCAGAGTTGGTTTAAAGTTATCCTGTTCATAAGGGTCATTGGCACCCCGTGAAGGTAGGGGAATGTTATCTTTGCCACAGCAGTTGCATTGTGCATGCGTCAAGGTGTCTGTCAGCTATGGTTTGCCACAAAGACCGAGCTGCACTTCTCAGTCTGATCACCATGCCCCTCGTAAACTCATCCATTTGCTGGAACTGACTCCGTTGACGATGGCCTGGCATTCTCTGCAATTACAGACATCCCATGTTACAAGAACAAGCTTTCAACAATTATTTTCCAAACAGTAATAATGGTACAGATATTGCCCACTCTGCTGTTTCCTCACCTTATATCTTATCCTATGTACGCTGGAGAGCTGTGCATTTCATATCATGTACATAACTGAGTATGATGTGTCTACCCTGAAAGTTATATAATTTTCTGGCCCTTCTTTGGTTTTGCTTTTTCAATGTCGATTAATGTATGTATGTGTTGTCACATAAAATAAAAGATACACAATATGATTAAAAATATAATAAATTGTGCAGAAAAAACATTTATTATGAAAAAGATGTGTTTGGATCTAACTCATTGAAAAGTGAAATAAATTGAGATGAAAGCACCAGATTGATCATTAAAAGCTGTAATTTTGAGAAGATTTTATTGAAACTTATTGATTTTTTGTTTTAAAAACTTTTAAAATGATATTAAATGTATTTTAGTAGTAAAGTATATTTCTTTAGTTAATTATTAAGCGAAAGAAATGGTTTATTTTTGAAATGCACATTGGATACATTTTTTCTTTTGCACTACACATATTTTGGTTTTACCTTATTAATACGTTCGTTACCATTTTTTTATTTCACTTGCTTATAACTTAATTCAAAATCTGCTGTGCAATTACAGGCTTTCGTTTCTACATGATGACAAACTTGTATATTTTTTTAACTAAACAGATCAGGGCAAGACAAAATGTGAAATGACGATAGCCAATAGCAACTGTAATAACTTTCTAAGGAACCTAACGCGTTCTTGAATATAGTACTATAACTATAAAACATATAACTATATGTGAACATATAACTATACAAAACTGATTATATCTGAAATAAGTCAAATGAGTTGTGGTGCCATCTCTTATTTAGAAAACATAAATGGCATTTCTTTCAAAACTTTATTGTAAGCTTTGCTAATGGAGCATTTTTTTATCATGATATCTGTGAGAACATATGATATGCACAATGAAATTCAAAACTTTTTTTTACACATCTACAGATTACATACTGAAAAACATGGTATATAATAAAAAAAAGGATATAAATGGATTTTCCTGTCACATATTTCCAAAAAAATGCATCTCTTCAAATCATGTGACTAAGCACTATAAAATTAAAAGGAAACCTCATTTTATCAAACAAGTGGGTTAAATCTTTTAATTTCACAGACCCTCTCTCTTTGCACGATATTAATGTTAGTTCAGATTTCAGAAACAAAATTTTTCATCATTAAATATAAGTGTAAAAATGCAAAATTCTCAAATTGGAATTATGAATTCTGTTAATTCTTGCAAAGCTGATGTTAGAGCAAAAGAAAATTTGTGACTATAAGAAAATATTATCATCAGAAAATATTAGAAAATCTTTCAGTAGTTAGATTTTTGCTTCATTTAATTTTAATATATTTAATTTTGATTACTTGTGTATGTCATGCTTTTCAATAGAGATCTGAATGTTTTCATTACTTTGAATACAATTGTGAATATTATAATAAATTTTAACTGGGGTGACAAACAACAGGTGTTTTATCATAACTGTAACTCGACTAGAGAAATCACATTTGAGAGTAATAAAATTAAGAAATGAGACTGCATTTTGTACTTAAACGATGACAAAATGATGTTTGCAGAAAATGAATACAATGCATATTCTATGCAATGTATCAAAAAAAGTCTTTATTCTCATTAAACATGATTGAATATCTAAGAGCAGATATTTCTTAGTATGAGATATGTCTACATTTACTGCAAGTGTTGTTTTGGACTGTCTCTCCATACTCAGCATCAGATTTGTCAGCATTTCTTGATGTAAGAAAGCCCAATCTTAAATCAGTGTCTGTTTCAGTTTTTGGTTGATCCCCAAAGAATTTAGTCATGATGTAAACATCTCCTCAAGGCACCCTACACTTTTTCTGTGGAAGGAAGTTATGTTGTCCAATCCATTCAAGTGAGTTTTTTGCTTTCCTGTAGCTGGTGAATAGCAGGAATCTAGTGTGACTATGCATTGCATCAGTAAAAACAATGTCTGCTTGCATGGCCTTGAAACAGATGCACATGTGGAAGGATCACTTTTTGCAATAGTCATCTCTAGTTACAGAATATCTGGTGAAAACAGATCTTACCTCTCCCATTCAGCATACTACTTCAGCAGACAACTACAGTGATTTCTGTGATGAAACTGTCTCAACCTGTTTCCAAATGAACTTGTGTCAACAATCCCTTTTGTTTTTGGGTCTAATTGGGAGCAAAATAATAATAATAATGACCATTAAGTGACAAATAAACCAAAGTGATACCTTTTATCACAGAAGTAACTCCTGTCTGTAAAAAAGACATATTTTCATTGTTGAGACGTGCAGTTTTATGCTGCTTTTACCATTCTAAACAATGGTACTGATGGCCAACTTTAAAAAAGATGCAGAATTTAGGTTGGAGGCAAATAGCCCACCTTTATGAAAATGTCTGGACCCAGTAAACTTGTTTTTTCAGTGTTGTACATGGGTGCTGAGCTATAGTTCCTACTGATTAATTCAGGTTCTTTTCACCTGCATAATGACCCACTACTGTTGTTTTCCTGGGATGGCCACCACCAACCTTTCTAATAGTTGTACTTATGGCCTGGAAAGCTTTCCAAGTGTGTAAAATAACACTTTTGTTGAGTCCAAACTCTATAGCCACTTTGGTCACACTGTACCCTTCCACCATGTGTGAATTCATCCAGGTGAGTTTTTCTGGTCATATTTCAGGAAAGAACTCACTTGCATTTGCAGTGAATATCCTTAATTGCATCTCTATCCTTCCTTTTATTGTAATCTTGTGGTGTGCATGCTGACCACATGTGTTTTGGGTATGCTGTCATCGCTGTGATATTTTGTTCCTGACATTATCATACACATTACCTTTCTGTTGAATTATGTCTTCACTGTACTGATTACAAGATCCCTTGTTATGCAATTTTATACCTGTCTTCTTAAAATTTACTAAAAATTTGTTTTTTAAGTTTTGCACATCAGTGTGTATTGCAATTAATTTATTTTCATTTTAATATACAAAATTTGCAATAGTATATTGCTAAAAAAATAATGAAATACACTCAGCTTACAAGTAATCACTTAATCAATTTGACTTTATGGCTATCTTTGGCTTATAATATAGTTTAGTTTTGCTTTGAAATCTAATTGGTTAAGTATTGAATAATGTTAAGAAGAAAATTGTACCAGTCTCCATGGCTGTAATACATTGAGGCGAGATGAGGATTCTAGATTGAATGCGCAAAAATAGAGATGTTAATGGTTGCATTATGTTGTCAGGCTACTACACTGTCCTCCAAAAGTTAAGAAAGAATGTGTCAAAGCTCACCATAAAAAAATGACACTAACAATAAAATTTATAGTTTATATAAATTAAACTTATGTTAATGTGTTCTAAAATACTTGCTATCACTTTTTTTGATAGAAAAGAACAAATATATATGAATAAAAGAAAAATATGCCAACATCAGGCTTTCAATATTATGTGTGTAACTTTTGTTAACATATTAATTTACAATAATCCGTGAAGATCCTGAAGTGTGCGATTGAATCCATTCGCTTGATTCGTTAAGATGGCACATGGTTGGAAGAATGAAAATGGGAATGTCGCAGGCTGATAATGTTATGCATCTTAATGTGTCTCACAGTGTGGTCCAATGTCTGTGCAATCAATATCATAACAAAGCCTCTATGTCCAGAAGACGTGTTTCTAACCTGTCATGAGCTAAAAAACTTGCAGAAAACAGTTTTATAGCTCTTTTGGTCCTCAGAAAAAGAAGAATTTGTATACCCAACTTGTTACAGACCACTCTTTAGCACCAGAAAAGAATATCAAATATAATGAGAAGATTATTCACCATTCAGGTATCTATGTAAGGCGACCTATTGTGTGTGTTCTTCCGCACTGGTAAACAAAGAAGGTTCATCTTATCTTGGCAAAAGAACATATTTGTGTTTAACCGAACAGCTTAAAGCTTTTGTATTTTTTACAGACGAGTACAGATCCACATGCGAGAGTGATTCAGGATGTGTGTTGATCTGAAGGAAACAAAGCACTAGATATCATCAATCCAACAATGGGAAAAGACACAGTTACTGTGATGATGGAATAATTGCTTGAACAGAGCTCTCACTTGGTTGTCACACTGACCTACATGTGTTCCAGTGAGCAACTGTGCCTGGTGTGAGATATTGAAATGAAATCCTTGATCTGTATGTTTGTCCATATGCTAGTGCAGTTGGCCATTATTTCATTCTGATGGTTGATAATGCATGACCCAATCTTTTAATATTTTGGAATTTTCAATAAAAGTGTCAAAAAACCTAATTTAGTATTAGTTTTTAATATTGCCACTAGATGGCATCGATATTAAATTTTTGTATTTTTAACTGTTGAATTGTGTTAACGGTTTCAAGATCTTGTTCAGTTACAATAATTTCATAATTCCATTTAGTACTACTGTATTTTCCTGTATATAATCCGCAGCGGCGTATTATCCGCAAGCCCCGTTTTTCGAGCAAAGGAAAAAAAAAAAAAAAAAAAGCGTCGCATAATCCGCGGCGTATAGTCCGCGGCAATTTTTCTGACGAATAGTCGAAAACTTATACTACAGATAATTTGGTGCCAAATAAAATAAAAATACAGGTTATGATTAAAAATATAATAAATTCTACAGAAAAAATATTTATAGTGTTCTGTTTGAATCCAACTCAATGAAAGGTGCGATTAACTGAGATGAAAGCACGACATCGATCAAGATCAGAAAAGATTCTAATAAATTTTATCGATTTTTAGATTTCAATAACTTTTAGAACGAGGTTAGATACATTAAAAAAAATTAATTATATTTGTTTGATTAATAGTGAAATGAAAGAAATAGATTATTTTCTAACTGCTTATGGAATACTATCTTTCTTTTGTACATTGCATGCTGTTTCTCACCTTACATGACACGTTTAAAAACATTTTTTTTTCATTTATCTTCCCTATAGCTTTCAGATTAAAATTTGCTTAGTAACTTAATTTTTACTTCACTATGACGATATACGAAGTTGAATGTTTTCAAAGTGAAAAAGTTCAGGTGAAGATAAAATGTGAAATGACGCTAATTAATTGAAATTTTAATATTGTTCAGAGGTTTTAGTATTCGTTCTTGAACGTAATTGGACAATGCTGATTATAGTTTAAATAATTCAATCGAGTCGTAGCGCCATCTGTTATTTATTTTATGAAAAATAACAACATTTCTTTCGAAGCTTTGTAAGCTTTTCTGGTGAAAAATATTTATTTATCATATTATTCGCTGCGGCGTATAATACGCACTACGAAATTCGGAACTTTTTTTTAGCTCATAATCCGCGGATTATATACAGGAAAATACGGAATTTAGATTTATGGAAAGTGAAGTAATGCCAAACAAAATCAATATGTTGCACAATTAAGATGGACGATTTTAATTGATTTTTTCTATTTGCTTCTGCTTTCTTTATATTATATAAAATTCTTTAAATTTTAATATTTAAATATAAAATTTTTTAGTTACAAAATTCTTCCTATTGTCTCCCTTGATGAAAATTTCATATAATTCAATTGAATTGGGATAAAATTGTTGATTAATGAAATAAATTATTTAATATGCCTGGTGGAAAGTGCTTTTCAATGATCAGTGAACTCTGGTAAAACTATACAAATATTGGCTTTTGCGTGGTTCAGAAAAAACATGTGCCCATTGTCTGTTTTGCAAGAAAGAATTCTGTATTTCAAATATGGACAAATCGGCAATTAAATCCCATATGAAAAGGAAAAAGCATATATTTATTTGGACAAACTATATTTGCTAAAAAATCTACTCATTTAAAAGATTTCTCATTTCTGCTGATCCTGTTAAAGAATGTGAACCCAAAGCATGCTTTGAAGTTGTAGATTCATTTGTTTCCTCAAAAGAAGTTTAAAAGTCTGAAATTGTATGGGTCCTTAAAGTTTTAAACAGTGGATTCAGCTACAGTTCTTGTAATCATATAAATTGCCTCTTTCAAGCTATGTTTTCAAACCATGCTATTGCAAAGCAATTCAGTTGTGCTGAAAAAGTGTGCTTATTTAGCAGTTTTTGGAATTGCACCTTATTTTTCCAACTTATTGAAAGAAAAAGTTAAAAGTGTTTCTAATTATGTGCTTCTCTGTGATGAAAGCTTAACTAATCATCTGCAGACAAAACAATTGGATTGCTATTTAAGATTTTGGGATAATGATACGATTAAAACACAGTATTACTCATCCGATTTTTTAGGTCATTCAACTGGAGATATTTTGTTTGAAATAGTGAATGAGATTATATAATAGTGGTGTAATCTACTTGTTCCTAGAATTAGGAACAAGTAGATTACACCAGTTGTCAGTGGATGGCCCTAATGTAAACTAGTCTGTTTTGCTTAAATGGCCAATTTTTGAAAAAGTGAACATTATTCAAAATGTTGGAAGCTACAGGCTGCACATTCTACATGATGCTTACCACGATGGATGTCCCTCATTTTCAGAAGTTGAGATAACAGTAAGTGCAGTTTACAGACTATTTAAGGACTCACCCTCTTGTAGGAATGACTTTTTTCTTTTATTTATAGGTGTTTTCATTATTTTGATAATCACCTGTATCAATTAACATTGTTTTCTTCTGTACTTTAAAGACATCTTAATAAGTAATTTGTGAAGAGCATTTAGAAACTTTTCATATTTTATATTATTATTTGATTTTTTAACTGTATCTGATTACTATATATTTAATTCACAAAGGAGAAAGTTAATCAAATTTAAGTGTTTTAAATGAAAAATCTTGCACTAGTATATCATAGAGTTTATAAAGGTTTCATTTTCATATTGTTATGATTTAATTAATTTTCCCATTTTATAATGTCAGATTAATGTTTCTTATAAAATGTGATTAAACAAATGATAGTGTACTTTTTGCTGTACCTGGTAACTAACTCTGCTTTAACAAGTTTCCCAAAAAGTTTATCAGGTAATCAAGACCTTTAATTGTTATATTTTAGTTAAATGAAAATTTTCTGTCGTGTCATTGTGATTAGCGCAGCATTTCCAACTTTTTGGACCTTACACCATAAAATCCAACCGACCATTGTTTGTGGTTATTAAAATTTTTTGGTAACAGGCATACCTACCTGATAGAATTAAATAAATACAAAGTAAGAAATTATTTGTATATTGAAATACATTAGTGTGCTATGTTTTAAATTTATAGTGAATATTTCTCCTATTCCTTTAAAATTAAATGCAGAACTAAGTTTAAAATATAACTAAATATTTATTTTATTCTGTAAGTAAATTTAACATAATTTAAACCATTTAATATAATTTAACATAATTAGCTAGCTTTATTTAAGTTAAACATTTATTTTACTTCTCTTGATAAGTCTTTAAAATTTGGTGAATAATTGATGATTAGTGATTCTTTGAGATGCTAGTTTTTAATATTGATCGGTGTTTGCATTTCATGAATTTTAAAGTGGAATAAAATGATTCATATAAGTGCATTCTAAACATTAAAGTAATTTGATAAGCAGCTTTTTTAATTCAGGATACTTTGTGTGATTCTGGTACAAATTTATAAAATTCAGTAATCTGTGTCAACTTATACTTTAATTGTAAAGATTGACCTTGCATCTCTATTAATTCTAATTCTTCAGATGCTTTTTGGGTCATAATTATATTAGAAATGGAAAACTCACTTTGAATTATGTTAATTTCAGATGGATTCAGAAAAGAATCTAGAGACAATTTAAAATATTTCAAGTCTTGAAATCTATTTTGGAATTCCTTCAATATTCTATCTAGCTTTTTTATATACTCATTGAGTTTTTCTTGTTTTATATTGGAATGCATTATTTTAATTTGAGGAAAATGACAAAATGTTTTATTTTTAATGCCCTTTTAAAAATTTGTAATTTAGTTTGAAAATTAAAAATACAGTGTGAAAGGTAAGATATTATTTTATCTTTCCCTTGCTATTGTAAGTTCTGTGTTTACAATTGTTCCATGTCATCAATCAAAAACTTTAAGTTTTGTAGTTATTTATCATCATTTAATTTTAAATAGATTATTTCCTTTTCATTTAGAAGTACAGTTATCAGATCAAACAAATTTACAAATTTATTTAATATGTTGTAGCTAGATAACCATCTAACAATACAATGGAAATTAATGTAATGTGGAAGTTCTTTGTCCGTTAATTTTTCAAGGAAATTTTTTAATTATCAATGATTTTTTGCATTGGTGCAAATGTAATTTACAATTTGTAGCACTGCTTTCATAATATCAGAATATTTTAAATATCTTATAACGGGATGTTTTTGGTGAATTATGCAGTGAATCAGTATGCTTTATTTAATTTGAGAATCATTTCTTAAAAGCCTAATAGAAATAATTTTTTTACTTAGCATTGCAACTGCACCATCAGTTGAAATGCTGACAAGTTTATTAAGAGGCACATCAAAAATTTTCAATATGAAATCTAATGCATATTTAATATCAACACCACAGAATGACTGTTAAAGTGATACTAAATCTTAGAAATCTTCTTTAACAATGAAGTCTGTTGAAACAAAATGTTTGAAAACTGCCAATTGCGAAAGATTTGCGATATCTATCGATTCACGAAGGGCTAAGGTGACAAAAAATCAAAAGCATTTAAGTATTTGAATGCAATATAATGCTTCAAAACATTTTTGAAATATTATATACAAGAGATTTATTAATTACAGTTATGTGTCATTCGATTGTGTGTATCAAGATGGGAATTTGTGAAACAACTTTGGGTAATGCTGCATTATTTGGATCTAAAACTTTCAATACATTTTTTTAAATAAAGTGTCTCTTTCTGTATGGGTGTTTTGCATGAAGAATATTCCAGGCAATAACAAAACTCGCCTTAATTATTAGCTTGATTGCTAAGGGTAATCAAAATTGAATGTTGTTTACTTAAATTTTATTTTAAAGAAGCAAGTTTATCTGATCTTAATTTGGAATTTGGTGGATACTGGTTAGAGAACTGAGGATAATTGGTTTCATAATAAGGACGTAAATTACTATCTTTATAATTTTTGACTTGTAGAATTACAAATAATACATAATGTCTTTCTGTTATTATCAATAAAAAAGAAATTCTTATCCTACTCATTATTAAAACTTCCATTTTCTTGGTCATGTTTTCTTTTTTATTTTCATTCTGTGTCATATTTTATAAGAACCAGAAATAAATAATGAAATTTAAAAGAAAACAAGTTTTTGTGTTATTAAAGCAATAACACATGTTTCATATTACAAAACAAATTATACCTTACATATATAGTAAGGTAACATTATTATAGTTGGTAGCAAGAGTGTTAATAATTGTTTTCTCCAAAGCACAATGCAATGAATGTTAACAAATTTAAAATCAGTCTAGAGTCTTGATTACAGACAAATGTGTCACTGTTTATGTTCTTTTGAACAGTTTTGATGAGTCATCATTCTTAACTTGGACAAAAATGAAATTTGTAACAACGTTGCACTTAGTCTTTGATATATGTTGCCAGTAATTTAAAAGACATTTTGAAACACAAATGGAATGATAGTAATTTTTTATATTATAACACAAAAATGAAAAGGGAAGCACAAATAATCCTTCAAAGAGTCGCATGTGGCTCACAGGCTGCTAGTTGCCCACCACTGGTATAATTCTTATTTTAAAAAACTTGACAATTTTTCTGTGCTTTCATCATTGTTTAGTTGTGTACTGTGTAAAATATGGTAAAATTGTTAAGTAGAAAGAACCTATCATCAACTTTTAATTTTAGACTGTAACATGTTTTGAATAAATGTTTTTCTTGCAAAAAAAAAAAAAAAAAAAAAAAAAAATTGTAAAGAATATATGTTTTATTGGTATTTATTGTTTACATTAAATGAAATAATCATGTTTACTTATCTGTTCTTAATTTCAGGTTGTAGTAATGCAAAGCCTAAATATTATACATGCAGGAAACCTTTAACAGGTGATGACTCAAATATGCTTGATTTGCCCGATTTTGAACCTGATGACTCTTCAACTTCTGATGGTGTTGGAAAACAGTAATTTTGATTTATATATTCGAATTGTTCTTAATTTAGCAAATAAAATAATGAAAATAAAAGTTAATTGAATATTTCTATTTTTCTTTAATATTTTTTACTGAACTAATAACTGAATTCTTAATGATCTGGTATTCCATTCATTTCCTCATGTATTCATTTTTTTCTTTGACTTGTTTTTAGTGGTTTGGAGTATACTTTAAATTGTTGATCACTGTTAAATTAACTTGTTTGTATAAAATGACCTTGAATTGACCTAACAACTTATATTGTTTGTTACTTCTATAATGCAGTTTTTTTAAAAATTAAATGATGTTTTGATTTCTAATTATGATAAATAAATCTGTCCTTCCACAAAAAATCCAAAAAAGCTGCTAACATAAATCATGGTATTGTTCGGGCTTGAAGCTTAAATATATAAAATTGGAAATTAAATCAGAAAATATTTCTCCTTATAAAATTATAATTAATGTTTAATTTCATGAAGTAATCATAAATCATCACAATAAAGATAAATGTATACAAAATAAAAAAATGAAAAAAACACAAGAGAAACTGATATTTAATAGTATATTAGCTTGAAATCTATATTTTTGAACATCTAGTTAAAACTACCACAGCTTTGTTAAAAGTATTCCATGACTATCCTGAGTAATATTGTGTTAGTATGTATTGCATTTAATTATTATCTCAATTGGTACATAATTTTACGATGCAATTTCTTTTATCACCTACTTAGTCGGGTTGTTAAAATGAAAGAAAATGTTATTCAATTTTATAATTGACAATATCAATAATGAATTGATTTTTTTTTTAATAATTGCTATGATAAGGGATTATTTCAATCATAACTAATGACTGTGCAACTAATTCTAATGATAAAACTATGCTTCCACGCAAGAAAAAAAATTAAAGTGAATTTCTGCATCTGCTTCTGTTTCTTTAGCCCCTATTACATTAAAGTTACCCCTATTCCTGTGGAAGTAACTCTCATAAACTTAACATTACATGATACCAGGGCTAAATTTGCGGGAATTCCCATTCATTGTCCAATGAAGCTTTAAATTTCTGCTTAGTTTGCTATAAGGAAATAACTTTACTAGATTTAATAATAGACTGCTTTTCTGTCTAAAATTTTGAAGTTGCCGTATTTTACTTAGTAGATTCCAGATTTTGTCATAAAATCTTATTTGGGAATTTTATTTGCAGCCAAGTTTTTAAAATGGTAATTAATTCAGATGAACATTTATAATGGGCCTTTTTATTTCGTTTGAATCAATTTCACTCTTAAAATTTGATGTTATTTTTCTTACGGCATTTTCTTCAAAATAATTTGTTTAAATATATCAAAGTTGGACAAATTTTCCCTTTCTGTTACCTTCAAAATTTATTTAAAAAATAAATAAATAAAACAAGTTCTTGAAGATACTTACAGTATTTACTTACTTTATTATCTTCTTTCATGATATATATATATTTTTGGAAATATAAACATATCCTTGATTTAACATTTTATAATTGCCTACTGCCAATTATCTCATATTCTTTTGCATCCTTTAGCAATATAAAGTAAAAAATATGCAATATTTTTAATAATACTAAATATTGATATTTTTTTTATTGCATTTAATCATAAACTTTTAAATTTTGCATATTTTTATTACTGAAAAATATATTGTCTTAAGGGTTGCAGCATAAATATTTTAACATACTTTCAAATTATTAAAAATGTTTTTTGAATTATAAAATATTCATTAAAATGTAGTGAATTTTTAAGATGCTAAATTTGATTATTCTAAATCTAAATTTGGTGTTTTAAAATTGAAAACTTCATGTTCATGTAAATAACAATTGATGAAAATAAACAATAATTTTATGTACTTATTTCCATTTGGCAAAAGAAGGCAAAACTTTATTCATTTTTAAAACCATTGGTGATTAAGTTTCTTGAATTGTTGTTGCATACACAAAAAATTTGCATACTTTTAGCAACTTATAATATTAGTAACTTTATTTTGGCATGAAACTTGGGTAAAACAAAATAATGTTCAAATTTCAGCTGTGCAGTTATAAAAAAGAATTTGAAATGTCATTGTACGATGAGTGAAAATTGCTCCAACTTGAATTGTGATGTGATGATTGTAAAATCTGTGAGTTGCTCCTACTGGAATAGAGGCAACTGTAATGTAATAGGAGCTTTACTTTTAAAACTATAGAATTTGCTTTTTACAATTTCTTTCCAATAAGATTGAGAAGTAAATTGATTAAACAGTCATTAACTAAAGGAAATTTACAACTCTTTAACAATGTCAGTCTGTAATTTGCTTTCATTACCAATGCATTTTCAACTGTCAATTATGTACAAATAATTTCATTTAGGGAAACTAATGTAGAAATTCAAGTTTATATTGCATAAAGCATGTTTTAGAAAACTAATTTTAATGTTTTAACTATGATTATGCAAAAAATTTGAATATTTAGTTGTTTTTTAAAAATCTTTAATGAGTAATTACTTCAAATTGGGCTTTCTACTAAAGTTACTAAATAGATAATGATGTTAAAGTTAGCTGGAAGCATTTAAAAAAAGCATTTAAATGATAATTATCTAAAAGAAAATTTTTACATTGATATTTTATTATCAAAATTATATTCAATGAATTTTGAATTTATAAATGTTTTATCAATTGTGTTCCTTTTATGAAATAATTTGATATTTAACATACATTTAAATATGTTTTTCTTTGCTATTAATTTCTGTCCTTTGATATAGGATTCCTCAACCGACATCTGAAAAATTTCAAGCAATGAAGAGGAAAGCTAACGATGCATTTGATAGGAAAGAATACACTTTAGCTATTAATTTATATAGTAAAGGCATTGTGAATTTTCCTAAAGTTGCTTGTCTATATGGTAATAGAGCTGCAGCATTTCTGAAGAGAGAATGGTATGCATTTGAAGTTTTGAATCTTTCTCTATTTAAAAACTATCTAGTTTTGAAAAATCTTGTTTATATTATATTTTGCATTCTTGTTTCCTATACAGATTTTATAAAATTATAAATGTCAGTAAATGAATGTTAAATTTATTTAGCTTGATTTGCACTTCTAAGGGAATAAGAAAATTGCGCAAATAGTTTGTTTAATGTCTTGGTGGTCCACTTAGGAGGATCAACTAGTGGACCAACAAGACAATGGGGTGATTGATAATCTTAACTTTTATGATCCTTATACCTAAAACTATACTTGTATAACCCCGAAATCGTCAATGAAGCTGATTGTTGGTCAAATAACATGATTAAAGTAGCTTGTGACGCAGAAAAGTATGCTCACCCTTGTTTTAGTGCATATCACCACTCTAATTGTATCAAGATAATCAAACAGATGTTTTTTAAATTCTTTGATAGTATAAGAAAGAAAAAATATTTGTTAGATAAAATAAATTTCATTCACTGCAAAAATTATTTTTATTCAACAATAGTATATGCCAGAGGTCGTCAACCCTATGCCCGCGAGCACCATTGTGCCTGTCGGTTGGTCTGCTTTCCCGCTTTAAAATATTTAAGTTTTTCATTTACCCATAAAATGCTGTGCAAATTTTTTGGCGTTTTATATATTAATGATAAATACAATCAAAATAGAAATCGCCAGGAAAATAATTGCCATCCCCATAGATATAAGCACAAATCTCAATATAGCTGACCTATTTTCCAGTTGTACCAAGTCTTTGCCGCACTAATTTCTTACACCGGAAATAAAAGGAACTGGTCAATTTTTATGGTTGCTGTACTATGATGTCATTTTTCAGAAACTGGTCTCCTGAAAATATCTCTGAAATAATGTTCATTTGTTATGTCTATTACTTTTTTGATTCATTGTTTCCATGTTCAAATTTTTATGTATACAGCACTTACTTCTTTATCTTTAAATACTTCCTTTCTTTCCATTAAAATAAGTGGATCTAGCAAAAGACAATATACCTACAATTTTTATTCTGAATTGGAGGAATCGTATTGCTTTATTGATAAAAAGATAAATGTGTTTGCATGTTATTGAGAAATAGTGTTGTGATGCCAAAAAAAAAACATAATATTGAACATCATTTCCAATTTTAATCTGAGCCATCCTCCTAAATCTGCAATTCAAAGAAAGAAAATTGAGCAGTGATAAGCGACAGTGAAATTGACTCTTTAATGTATGTCATCAACCTCCAATTACTTCAAAATCAATTTGAAAAGTGCTTTCAACAATTCAATATCATTGAGTCTATGGTCACTTCTTTTTATAAATTATTTTACCAGCCAAATAAATATAATTGAAATATCAACATACATTTCAGAATTTCTTCAAGTAATTTAAGAAGAAGTGGAGATAGAAATTTTGGATCTTCAAAATGACATTATCCTTAAAAATATTATATCAGATAATAAATTGTGGAATATAGTTGACAGAAATAAGTTTCTACTCTTAAAAAGAACA
This sequence comes from Latrodectus elegans, assembly GCA_030067965.1. Taxonomy (NCBI): domain Eukaryota; kingdom Metazoa; phylum Arthropoda; class Arachnida; order Araneae; family Theridiidae; genus Latrodectus; species Latrodectus elegans. The sequence continues at coordinate 106,560,794 of CM057817.1, read as the reverse complement.
GCATATAAAGTAAAGTCATTTTTTGGTTCCACATATTCGTGGGAATCATTGTTTTTGACAATGAATATCATAAAATCAAAATATAGATGACAACTTACAGATGAACCCTTTGACGATTGCTTACAAGCAGGAATTTCATCATATTATCCCAATTGTGAAATGTTGGCCTGTAAAATGTAATGCTCATTGACAGTATTTTATATATTTTATAAATAGTTTTTATACTTCATATGTTTTACAAGCAATTTAGTGATCATTTATTTTACACAAGAATATTATTACTTATTATATCCATACTTTAAATTAATTTTTAAAATTAAATATTTTGGGCATTAGATGTAAGGTGTATTATTAACTATGTCCACCAACTATAAATTCTTCAAAAAATAAATAGTGCTTACCATTCAACCAATATTCTGGTATGTGCTATTAAGTACAAAAAGTTGGCATACGCTATTTGACAAAGATAATATTAAATAATTTCAAAGTTAAATTTTGTACTACAGTAGAATCTCACTTCTCTGAGTGATGGATATACCATACAATAAATAAATTTTAAATTTAATCAAGATTATATATTAGGTATAAAAAAGTAATGTTTATTTGGAAAAATCTGTTTGAATTATTTTAGTTTTTTTTTTTTAAATTGATTAATTCATTCTGTTTGATCATTAATTTTTCTATTGTTGTTGCTATGTGCCAGCTAAGTTGGCAATATGCGGTTCACTGCTGCACTTTTCCAACTGAATCATAATTTGGTGTGGAGTTTGACTTCTTGAGTACACACATGCCTTAGTTACCCGTTTATAGGGTAAGCATAGATTCAAACACATTCATACAAGTAAAGGACAAAGGCAGGAGAGAGAGAGAGAGAAAGTACATCCATACCTGAACTGGGATTTGAACCCAGGGGTCAGGCACGCTGACCAGTTGACTGGGTGGGGGGCAATTTTTTCTATTAAAATAATATTGTCAACCAATTACATAAAATATTATGATAATCTTAGATGAATTTACACAACTTTTCAATGCTAATAACTGTTATACCTTAAATAATTTACTGAAACATAATATATGTTAGTAATATTAGTTCAAATTTGAGATCTCACATTTTTTAAAAATTAAAATAACTGGTATTGCTTTGTTATTTGCTCAGTAACTGCTATATTTGGTAAAAACTTGTTTAAATGTTCTAACATCCTTCTTAAATAATGAAGAAAAGTATTTGAAGTAGATGCATTTTTAAAATCATTGTTGTTTAATTATGTAATCTGTATACCAATTAAAGATTTTCATTTGATTACATTAAATTTGTAAATCTGATTTGTAATTTTTCGAAGTTGATTACCAATATATGTCTTGATTCTGTGAGCTTGTTTTCTAATTTTTGAGAAATATATTAGCAATATATATTGGCTTAAGTTTCTTTTATATTTGATTAAATGAAAAATTTCTTAGTTCATAGAAATAGCTATCATAAACTTGAAAACAAGTTTACTTATATTACATATATTTTCTAATGTTTACTGTAGGGATGGTGATTATTATGCTGCAGTCCGTGATTGTTACACTGCTATGTATTTGGATCCAGCATATTTAAAAGCATACTTTCGATTAGCCCAATGTTTACATAAACTCCGATGGCCTAAAGCAGCCATGGAGTGCCTAGCTGTGAGTATAATATTCAAGCAATTATTTATAATTTTATATTCTTTTAAAATAAGTACATTTTTTTGAGTTTACTATTTATATTTCAATTGTTTTGAATTTAATTTCCAGTAAAACTGTTTTCTTTTCGGTGTTATAATCGGGATATTTAATATGTAGATTGTAAGTATTTTTAAGATAAACACCTCTTCTTAGTTGGTACTTTTTGTCAATGCAAGTTTTTGAATTTGGTTTTTCGTAAAATCCTCAACAGATTTATGTTATCTTTTGGTCAAATTATTTTCTTTCAAAGATGATAATTTCAGCATTTAAAGCTCTAAATTATTTTGAGTCTTTAGGGAACAATCATATTTTATGAAGGTACTGTTTTGCATTTATTTTATTTAAGTTTTATCAAAACTATTTTTAACATTCCTCCATTTCTGCTTAAATTTTAATTTAAAGAAATTACAGAAATTGTTGTTCAAACATTAAGTTTGTTTATTACATATATAAGTTGCTGACTTTTATTCTTTAATCCTTAATTTTCTAAAATTAATTTGATTGTTATAGCTTTAGAAAAGAATATCCTAAATAAATGCATTGTGTAATATAAAAAAAAGGAAATCTGTTAATGCAGTATAATCTTATGTACTTAATTTTATTTTTAATAAAGCACTTTCACTAAACATTATAATATTTAATATATTTTATTAAAAATTAAAAAAAAATTTTATTATCATTGTATTAATTTTTTTTACTCTACTTGCTATTTAATTTTGAACACATTTCATAATTAAATTTTTTTGCTACCATATTTTCCTTTATATAATCATCAAATTATGTATTATAAAAGTTTCAAATTTTGTTTTACATATTATACGCCACTGCAGATGATCTGATAAGAAACATTCTTCGCCAGAAAACTAACAATAAAGTTTGGAAAAAAATGCCATCTATGTTTTATAAAATAAATAAAAGATGGCATCCCGACTTGGCTGACTTATTTAATCTATAATCAGATTTGTCCAATTACATTAAAGAACAAATTTGGTTTCTGTTATTGGCTATCATTTTACATTTTGTCTGGACCTGAGTTGTTTCTGTTGGGCATATTAAGCATTAATTATTATTATATTATTTTTCATATTTGATTAAAAAATATTCTTGTACGGTCAACCTCCACTTGTTCACCAATCTCCAAAAACCGAAATAATATCAAAGGTTACACAGAAAATATTTACAGACCACTGTGTAAAAAATAAAACTTAAATTTATGTTTACTCTGTTTGCAGTCAGTCACAGAGAAGAAACTTGGATTTTCTTCTGCTTTCAGCAAAACTTGTATTTTGTCAGTCTTCCATGAAATCCAAGATTTTAGCTGCTAAGTGGCTGTTTTTTTTTCAGAAATATTAACCTTTTAGGTTTTAGATTTATCTGATAAACTAAATCTGAAATGGGCGAAAGTTGCATATTTAAATTTGCAACTGGAGTTGGGTATTTGCTGAACATCGACGACAAGAATTTTTTTCACTAGATGACTTGTGTCAAATAGCTTTGTTTGGTATATGCTTGATTAGTATAATATTCCATGTTTGCAAATATTCATCATCATATGTCAGATTGTGGAGATGCTGTTATGTATAAGTGTTTATTGAAGTGTCCAGAATAGCATAAGTTACTAGTTATTTTTCACATTACTCATTTTAAATCATGTCTACAATATTTAGGGCTTCATATTGTTGCACACTTTGTTCTTCTGTGCTAATGTTGGAATGTAGAAACTTAAAATAACTAACAGTTTCGTTCTGAAAACTTTCAAGTTCATATATCGTCATGTAACAGCAAGCACTATTACGTTACACAGAAGATTTTAGATCAAAAGTTATGGATAAGGCAAAAAAAAAAATTGTTTTAAATGTGTTAAAATAAGATGAAAGTCAGTTTATCGCAATTTGTGATGAGGTGGATTCTAACTGACTTCATAGTTCAAAGTCATAGTTAAGTTTTTTTTCTGCTCAATTTATTACATTTTTAATAACACTGTGTAGTATTTTTTATCACACCTACATAATCTGCAGTGTATATTTTCAACTGTTCTTTAAAAAAAAGTTCAGTGGATTACATGCTGCTGCAGATTATGCAACATTTTTTTTCTTGTACTTGGAAAAAATCATGTGAATTATTCACTGCTATGGATTTTATGCCAGGAAATACAGTATTTAACATTTTAAAACGATATATTTTGACATTTCCTTAAAAACTCAAATTTTTAACAGATATACATAAGTAAGAATTGTTTTTATACTGCTTTCAATAAGTCTAACTTATATTAACAGCCAAATTAAAAATTTTTAAATGCTTTATCTATTTCTGTTTTATAGAAATCTTCAGTCAGTTAGCTAAATTAGTTTAATATGTAATAGATTTATTAATCTTTTTTATAAAAATCCCATTGTAAGAAAATAATCCTTGTATCCTTGATAATCATTTTTGTACCTCCAAGTTATTTCTGAAATTAATAATTTCAAGATCATGCTCTGTAATGTATTAATATAATTTAGAATCTTAATACTCTGTCTTATGCTCTGACTTAAATTAGATAGAAAATCTTGCAATGTATAGTGTTGTTGATATGTATGAATCTTTTAATCATAATGAATAATATGAAGAGAAAATTAACGAGCCATAAACTCACAAATTAAGATCACCAGCTGGCAGGAATAAAATAAAATTTTTGCGTAATGAATGCCCTGGACTTCTGCCTGCTAATTAAAATTATAGACAAAATTAAAATTTTGTTTAATGTTTAGGATTCTATGCTTTTATGAGTAATTCAACATTAAAAGGAAAAATGAAGATGTTTAATGAAATAAAAAATCTGTAAAAATGATATTGCATTCAAAAATAAAATCTTTTTTTCATGAACTAGTTTTAAATTATTTTATTTGTTAATAAATTAAAAAATGAAAATATACTTTTGAAAGAATTATATTTTTTATTATTTAAAATACATGTTTCATTTAACATATTGAAAAGTTTTAATTTCATATTAAATACATAATGAGTGGAACTGAAATAATTATAGAAGGAAGCAATTTTGTGTACAACTTAAGAGAATCAAATATATAAAGTGATACAATTATTGTCATTTCTTCATTAACATTTAAACTAAATTATTGTTTAAAGCTTCAATTGTATTAATTGTGATTAACTACATTTAGATAGTTAAAAGTGCTTCTGATGAAATTAAAAAAATAGCCATTAATGTTCTATAATTAAAATATATACTTGTTTTGAATAGTCAATAAGAAAAAGGTTCCCAGATTATGCGAGGACTAAATCTTTTGAGGCCTTTGAGACTGATATTAAAGTTGCTATTTGGGCTGATTGGGGTGAGTTATGTTTCTTAAAATTATATGCTGTTCTGTATTAGTCTCCATATTAGTTATTCTAATGGTATTATTCATATAAATATTATTTTTTTATTAAACATGTAATGTGTGAAAAACAAGTCATAACAGAAGCAAGTTTCTTTTTTTTTGTTCATTAATATGCACTTTATCTCTTTTTTTTAAAATTGTTAAAAGGATCACATTAGCTTAATAAAATCTAAAAAATCAGGTTTTATTTATTAAGAAAATTCTTGTTATCATTTGGCCTTGTAACAGTTCATGGACTCTTTTCATTGTTGTTTCTAGACTTTTTTTTTATCAACATTAAACCGAAGGTCTTGGCTCAAGTTTTCAATTATATGCAAAAAATTTTATTGAGTGACAAAAACTAGGAGATTGTGTTCTTTTTCCAGTTCATATTCAAATGTTTTTAGAGTTTTGAATTCACTTAAAATTGTTTGGGCTGTTATATTTAACCTTCATAGCAAAAATTGAACTGTGAGTGATAAAAGAACAACCTAATTTTAAGAAGGATTATAAGGCTCCTACTATTTCAAGTGCTCTTATTGGTTTTCCAATAAAAATGATCTATTTGCAACAACTATATACTATTACTTTTAATTTATATATGATAGTTGGATGATTGTTCCATTCACATATTAAATTTACCAATGTTTTAAATGTTTATATTGTTGGGATACTACTAAAATTATAATCGTTTAAGAGAGGGTTTTAATTTTAATAATCTCAAACATATTGTAATTTATCAATATATGCAATTAATTATCACTTTCATATGTCATTAAATGATTGTTATTTTGTATTTTACTTGTGTTTTGTCAATGTAACAATGTGAAAATATGAAGTTGGCCATAAAGCATTTTAAATGTTTATTTAGAACTTTTTTGGGTAATTAATTTACTTTCAGTGTTAAATCATAACAGTTTTGCTATATTTTAACTGCATTATTAAATATTGTGGCTATTACATTCTTTTATTTATGTATCATACCGAATTAATGCATTTAAATTGGTCAAAATTTATGAAATAAAATTCCAATTTATTTTAAATTTTCAAGTAAATATTTTTCGTTCACTGCAAATAATGTTTTTTATTCAATATTTTACATTGCTTCAGGATTTGTGTTGATTGACAATTGATAAAACAATCTCATAAAATTCACAAGACTTATATTCACAGCAAATTCAAACAAGGTACAAGAAATTCCTGCTTGTAGAAATCACAATTACACAGCTCCAATTCAATTAATACAACAGCTTAGAGTTTTGCCAAATTTCTGGTAGGTTCTAGGCTCTCTTGCTTAATATTGATTCTTGAGCTTCTGGGATGAAAAACTTCAAAACTATCTATTTTACATTGAATTGCCAAAAGGTCACCATATCATTAGAAATGTCGTTTTTAGTATAGAAATAGACTAAATTGTACAATTTTTGCTCAACGCTTTTCAGATTTGCCTGAAATATTTTTAAGACAATACAAATATTTATAAATTTGAAACAATACTTATGTGTGAAACTGAATTCTACTTTAAAATTTTAATAGGTTTTATATTAATTTGAATATTTTACATTGTCAACTTGAATATATAATAATAAATTCAATTTATTTCTATTCTGAATAGACAAAATAGAATCTGATGAATCTGATGATTCAGATACAGCTACTGTTACTTCTTCTTCTACTGCTCAGCGTCGTATAAATGCGGCAGTTAAAGCATTTTCTGCACTTTCAGAGAAAGAGCAAGCTTGGAGAAAATCTGCATATGATTATGAAACACGGTTTTGTGGACATTGTAATACAACTACAGATATTAAGGAAGCAAATTTTTTTGGAAGGTAAAATATTTGGCAAATAGTTCAATTTTGGTTACAGTAACTATACTATTAACTCTTTATTATGCGGACTGTAAAAAAATTTCAATTTTCGTTTTTCTTTAATAGGAATAGGTACTTAAAAGGAGTCTATAATTTAATGGTTTTAAAAATGATTTTAAAATTCAGTTTAAGTAAAAGTATATAAAGTAAGAATTTAACCAATGGAAATGTAAAAATGAAACAAAGTATCAGAGTAACAATTACTGCATAAAAAGCATATATTGTAAAGAAACCAATAAAAACATAGTTACATTTACTTGAAACAAATTTTTTTTATGTTAGTTTAGATTTGATTAATGCTTAGCAAACAATTCTCTTTATTGAATTTTTCTTGAAAATATTTTAAAATATTTCTCCAATTTTCTTTATTTAAAAAAATTGTTCCTTTTTGCAAAAGTGTGTAAATAATTTATTATCTTAAAGTTTTTTTCCCTAAAGATATAAAAACGTTATCTGTATTATTTGATATATGAAGTATGCACTAAAATGTGTATGCCAAATATTAAATAATATTACATTCCTTTTTAGCTTATTTTTCCAGATTAATATGTTTAATTAATTTGATTCTATTTACTTTAATTCGTAAATAATTTTTACAAAAGCACTTAAAATATATTGTATTTGGCTTTTTATATTGCATGTAAATTTGTAAAACTCACATTAATTAAAGTTAATCATCTGCTTTAACTCTATTTTAATTTACTTCTGTTTAAAAATTTTAAGATATATTATCGCAAAGCTTTTACTAATGCAAATTACTAACTCTGTGTTTTACAATATCTAATTTGTTCCTTGTGGTTTAAATTTGAGTAATTTTTGTGACAAATGTTTGAACCTTTTATTGATTGGTAAAATAGCCTTTTTTTTTCCCCTTGTATCATGTCTCATTTGTTGATGAATTGAGATGCATTTACTTTGTTTAGAATACAGTTTTCAGAGGAGGGTAGCTTTAATTTCTTAACTGAAGTAGGGTTAACATGTTTGCTTTGTGTGCCATCATTTTTTGTATTCACCACCCGTTTTTATGCGCCGGAATTTGCTTTAGTTTTTTTCTGGCTGAGTCTTTTTTTGGCAAACAAAGATGTTTATTTCCTAACATTTTGATTTATTTATAAATTTGTAATATTATGCTTCTTAAATAATTTTAGTCGTTTGTGCCTTTGATTGGTGACAACCTTGCTGACTACAAAAGTTAAGCAAGAAAACATCTCAGATGGAAAAAAAACTGATCTACTCATTATAGATGAGTTTTGCTTCTGTATGCTCGTTGTCAGTAGACAGATTCTCATGTAAAGAGATCTTGTAATGGAGAAATTCTGAACTCGAAACTCTAATTTGTGTGAGACTGAATGATTGCATCCACTATTTTTATCAGCTGCTGTACAAATTTACATTTAATCTGCAATTGAAAACAAATTGCTGAGCGTTATTGAGATGAGTGTTATTGGGAAACATACAATTTTTTCCCTATAAGATTATATCAATATAGGCATTAATTGATTTTCAAGACTTCCACTTTATGATAAACTAATTCCTAATTTTTAAGGAATGCTTAAAATCGATAGGCTAATTATTCACACCAAGTATGATCTCAATAGAAATATTTTTTCGAAATGTTACTAATCCCTCATCACCCAATAGAAACAATTCAGCAGTTGGAAAGCTCTCATCCATAGGAATGGGAAAGAGTACCCCAGTTCTTCATTGATAATCTCATTGATGTCACATACCTCATAAGTGGGCAAAATTATTTTCTTTCAGAGGAAATGAAACCCCACTGTTGAAATTTATTTTTATATACAAAATAACTTTTTCAAAATTTTGCTTAGTTTTTTCATTTTTTGTTTACTAACAAATATTAAAATTTAATTTTTCCTTGTGCTTTGCTTCATTTCTCTTATTTCACCACACCTATGCATCATTTATCAGTTATCAAAATATTTCTTCGTTTGCAGTTTATGTCCTGATTCATAATATAACTTAATTATTTTGAGCAATTTATATTGATATAATTTTACTTACAGGCATGTTTCAAATTTTCAGGTCTTCACATTTGAAGTTTAATAAATTTTATTTTATTGTGAATCAAGACATTTTAAATAGCTTAGTTAATTTGTACTGTTTACTTTTGCTGCATATATAATTTGAAATAAGTAAGTGAATATTTAGTGCATTGAATTATTAATATTGATGTTATATTTGTTATGTTAATTTTAATATGATTGTACTTTATGTTGATTCATTTTATTGAATACTTATAAATTAGTGATGGGCAGTATATTGTTGCTGGCTCAGATGATGGCTCGATTTTCATTTGGGACAGATTAACAACAAATATTGCTCGAGTTTTGCGAGGAGATGACTCAATTGTAAATTGCCTTCAACCTCATCCCAGCACTTGCCTTTTAGCAACTAGTGGTATTGACCCAGTTGTGAGATTATGGGCGCCTAAAGCAGAAGTATGTAGTATCACTCTCAAAACTTCATTTTATCTTATCACTTCAAAATTTCTTTAGCTTATGTAAACAATGGTATTTTGCAGAAGTAATTTTAAAAGGGACCTATTTTTAAAAGTTACTAATTTCTTAAGTATATAAGATGTTTTATTTTGAATCTCCAATATTTTCCACACATGAATAAAGTATTAAATAGTACGCTTGAAAAATTTTATTTGTGCTACTGACTAAACTGATTCCTCAGTAGTTAGCACATTCAAACATATCTCCTTTTTTGTGTATGAGATAGACAGTGCTAAGCCTCCATTTTTACAGAACTGTCTCATTATCCCATATTGAGGATAGGACAGTTTTCTGGAGATCTTCTTTTCACTTTGTGTATTCTCTTTGGTGGAAATATTGTATTAGATACAAACATGTTGTATTCATCAGCAATATTCATCAGCAAAATGAATACGTCTTGGTCTATTGTCATTTATTTTATCATCTAGACTATATTTTTCAATGATTGGCATGTATTCTGTCTCTCTCCTAATCTGGGCATTAAAGATGCCTAAAATGGATTAGATAAGGTAGAATGGCTCCAAAATTGCCTAGCATGGTGATCGTAGTTCTAGTATACTGTGTTCCCAAAAAAAAAAAAAAAAAGTATTTTATTTTAAGAGATCAGTGATAGAAGAAAAATATAGTAAATAATTAACAGGGATATTCTACAGCATATGCTGCGAGTAAGATCATCTAATACTCCCATTATGAGATGTCTCTTAAGGTGTCAGTGTCTTGTAAGAAGCCCCGCTGCTCTCCTTAAATAGTTTTTACTGGTCTTTAATAACTCTTTTTGCCTTTTTTTAGGACATGTATTATTTAATATGTTTGCCTGTCTTTGATCACTGAATATGTATTCTAGTTCATAAACTGTTGTTTACCGCGAAGATCAAAAACACTGTTTCTGATCAGTTTTATTGAAATACCTAGCAGTGGTTCAGGACAAAAAAAAAAAAAAAAAAAAATCAATTGTTGATCCAACCCTTGCTAACTCTTCAGATAACTCATTGGCAACATACCAGTGTTATGCACCCACATTAAGGGGAGGGATTTATTGTCAGCGAAACTGTACAGAGTGAGGTACTATTCTCAGACAAGAACTAAAGTTAAAATAGACTTCTGCAAAGCCAGTAGTACTGCTTAACTGTCCGAACAGATAATTATTCTTTTGCAAAAATAACTTTAGTCTAAGCATATTTTGGTGCACCTGAGAATAGCACACATTTGCTTGAAATATAGTTGTAAGTTTTCCCAAAAAGAATGACAACTTCGTATCATCAGCTGGACAACAAATACCAACCCCAATGTTGGAATTTAGTTTTGAGCCATCATAGTAATCATAATTTACAGTGATGACATTATTCCTGTCTTCTCATAAGGGAAATTTGTTTATATAAGGCATATCAAAAGCATGTTTCACAATCAGTAGACATATTTACAAATGGATGACTTATGTCAGCATTAATGTTGTCTTCAAGACGAAAATCTGAAGTAATCCTTCCATTGGCTTGTATTTTTAAATATTTTTATGCAAATTACAGCTTCTGCTTCAATATGCATATAAAATGGATGCATACCAAGTAAAAGCTCAAATGTAGAAGTGGGAGTTGTATTAATACACCCAGAACTACACTAAATAGCTTTTGAAGTTTTGTTAAATCTACCTTAGCAGTCTCATTTCTGATTCTAGACAACCAGACCACTAAACCATAAGCAACGTTGAGACAAATTATCACAGTATAATAATTTTAAGATTTAGGCCCCATGTTCTTCCAAATGCATTTCTATGTGACAAGAAAGCTTTTTGCTTTCTCAATACAAAAGTTGAAATGCTGGTTCCAACTTATTCATGTCAAAAAATAATTCTAAGAATTTCACTTCTTCAAAGCAAGTTAATTCTTGACTGTAAAAATTATCTTATTCAGGTGTAGATTCTTTTGCTTTTTGAAGTCAATCATAGAAGTTTTTTTAAGATTCACAGAAAGGCCTTACTTACTAAACCATGTCTCAATTTGCTTAAGGGCATTGGACATGACTCTAGAGATAGTTACATCAAATTTATCTTTGACGATAATAAGTAAATTTTTGGCATATCCTATGGTGGTTATGCCAGTCTTGTTTAAAACCTTTAGAAGGTAATCTACAATGCAATTCCACAAGATGAGTGATAAAACTTCTTCCTTCAGACAACCAGCTTTGGCTTGGATTTTTATATTTTCTCTTAAAAAGGAGGCATTGACATATCTGTTATTAAAGAGGTTTTTGATCCAAAACAGATAGTGTCATTAATTCCTTTTCTACTAAGAGACTAGAATGTTTTCAATGGGTACCTCATCAAAAGCTCCTTCAATGTCTAAGGAAACAGCTAAAGCAAACTCCTTGGCCTTAAAGTTCTCAAAAATAAGGAAAAAGTTATAGATTGCACTATCATTAGATTTAACTTGTTGATATGCATGAGAGTCAGAAAGTGGTTTATCCACTAAGCAAACTTCTCTGATATATGTCTTTCAGCTTTTCAATTGCCTTTAGAAAAAAAGATGTTAAGTTGATAGGTCTGAAAGATTTTACTTCATAGTAAAAATCTTTTCATATTTAGGCATAAAAATTACTTATTAAAATTATTGTATGCCTCCTAGCAACAGTTATATGGCCAAAGGTTATACATGCCCGGAAAATCCTACAAAGAATTGGGGTAACATTGTAGAATCCCTCAATAAAGTGAGCTGATTCAATGTCATCCATTCCTGGTGATTTATAAGGTTTAAAAGACATTAGTCTATTTTGTTCTATCAGAAGTTATGATTTCTTTTGGGCAGCATTCCCTTTAGTTCTATTAGAAATTATGATTTTTTTGGCAACACTCCATTTAATTGTACTACTATTTGGTGTAGGGAATATAAAGGTAAGAGTTCCAATTAATTCTTGAGAACCTGGAAAGTGAGCCCTTCATTTTAGCCTAGGTCTCCCTCCCAGATTCTGAAAACTTACCATACAATATTTGAAGGGTGTGCAGCAGTTCATGTCTTTAGACATTATTTTAACAAGTTTTGCAGTAGCAGATACAGTTTTAATGTCAGTACTTCAGTTTTGCCAGGAATTGTTTTTAGAATTCTTGATATCTTTATTATATATGATAAGTGCCAGTTTATATTTCTGCCACTCACCCTCTTTTTTAGCTCTATTAAAGAGCTTTCTACATTGTCTTGGTATACATTGCCAGATAGCTTTAATATGCTATAATAATATAAGTGGTTAGTGACAGTTTTTATTTTTGTGACTCACCATTTTTCTTTGCTCTATTAAAGATTTTTTAAACTGTCTTTGTAATTTGCTTAACTATTTAGAGCGCCAAGGAACTAAATCTTGGCAAGCCAGCATTATTGACCCTACAATTTTGATAATATGTTTGGAGAATGGCATGTTGCAATTGATCAATTATCTCTAAATCTGCTATAGAAGATTACTCTAAATCTGCTATGGAAGATTACTTACCAAAGTCACCTTTCTTGATCAGGACTTCCAGATCTATTTTTTAAATACCCCACTTGGTGTTTTTTGTGTTCATACTTATCACCTCTTATCTGTTTGTCCCTAAAACATAAAAGCTAATGTATTGCTGGTTAGATAAACTTATTTCATCTGACACTTTCCAAACAATAATAAAATCCGTAAATTTACAATTGCATAGAGTAAATTCAATGACTTTTTCATTTACAGAAATAAAAGTAGTTTCATTATCTTTATTTAGGATCAATAGATTATAATGCAAAATTTATTCTAGAAGATCCTCATCATGTCTGTTACAATCACTACTTCCCCACCTTGTGGGGTAAGCTAATACCTTTTAATTATTGGATTGAAAGTATGAGTCATAATCTGGAGGCCGACCTGAAATTCACTTACTCCTTCTAGAAAGGAGTTTTCCATTCATGTAAATGGGAAAAATCTCTGCTCTTAAAAAGATTTTCACTTATTTTAATTAAAAACACAGTGTAAGAGAAAGAAATTTTTTTATGAATGGGAAATGAATTTGCTGTATAAGAGATATTATGAAATTATTTACATTAAAAGATGAGTTTGCTGTACTTGGGTAATGTTATCATAATTTAGGTAAATGATACATTATTTTGAGCTCCAGCGAATTGCCTGTTAAGTTCAAATCTTTCGTCTAAAGAATTGTTTTGCAGCTTTTTAGTCAATAGGAATTTCACATTTAGTTTTGCTGCACAATAATTAAAAATTTCAATAATAAGTCTCTAAATTTATTTTCTTGTGTCTGAAGAAAATTGTTTCCATTTTTCAAGCCACAAAGAAAAATTTTGCAAAAAAAAATTAATCTAACATCAGATGGTAAGTGGCTGTTGATACTCATTTTTTCCCTTATATAATGTTCTTACATTTATAATGTCTCACCAAATTGAGATCTGTTTGATAACTGTTCCTTCATAATTTCATAAGTCATAAATAGGACCCTCAACTTTTAGCCTTTCAGAACAATGGCTATTAAAAACTTGCAAAAGTAATTTTACATTCTGTCTTTCCAAATTTGAAAGACTTAAAAGATTTTGTTGTTAGTATGTGACAGTACCTATCTATATTTGTAGAGTCAATTTCATGTAATTTTCTTAGAGTATTAAAAGAAGCAGTATTTAATTTTTCCTCAGAAACTCAATTACCAAAATTCAGAAAATAAAAGCTTTATCTGTATTTTTTGTTAAGCCAATTATTTCTAATGTTCTTAAGTAAATGTATGGTATCAATAACAAAAAATAAAGGCCTGTTATTATCAACATCATGATTATAATTAATTTTCAGTTTGGGGGATTTGAGTACTAGGACATTGGCTTTCTATTGATGATATTATCGGTTACTACTATATATACATATACGCACACACACTCACCACTTCTTGATACACTGACTGAATTTTTTTAATCATAAAAAGTGGTAGTTACATCATTGAATTTTCATCAAAACTAATCACATTATCACCTTGATATTCTACCGCAGCTTTCATATGAATTTTAGCCATCATTAAAACTATTGCCTTATCATTTTCCTTCACAGTGTGTATTTATGTAAGATAAAAAAAAATTATCAGAACCTAATTCATATAAGGGATTCACTGCATTGTTAATGAACAAACATTTTAATATAGCAGAATAAGTCAGTGCAATAAAAGAACTACTGCATAAAAATTTATAAGAATGAGGCTATATTGAGTATAACAAAGTGCAAAGGATTGAAAAGTCAGGAAAATATCACTGATGGTGCCTTGAATGTTTTAATAATAAAATTTGTTCTTGGATATAGTCTAGTATATTTTTGTTATTCTTATATACATTTTTTAATTCATCAGTGGTATTGCACAGATATATTAAGTAAGTTGTCTTTTCTCTTATCATCAATAATGCCATTCTAAATATATTTTAAAATTTTAAGTGCATCATTAATAATGTTTTATAATCATTTCAAAAATATAATTATCTAATTTGTCAAGTAGAACACTTTTAACTCTACATATCACAGATAGAGATTTGTCAATGGTGATAGCTAGTTCTAATTCCAGATATAAAGCATATGTTGCTTATGAAAATAATTTTTTTTTTGCTAGAATCTAGTTAAAACTGCTTACATTTTCTAAACAGTTCTTTTGTTCATAAAGATAATTGAAACAAAATTTTTTATACAACTCTAGTCTTGAAGCTTTCTTAAATGGCAATTGATAAATTTTTATTTCCCATTTTCAGCTTTTGAAAATCTGACTGCTCCCTAAGGCTTTTTAACACGGAAGGGTATGCAAGGCTTTTTGGAACATCGTGGGTTTTTTTTTAATTTGGGTTTAATTAGGGAAACACTCCCCCCCCCCCATTTTTCATCACATTATCTTTGCCTCTGAATCTCCGTTTACTTGAAATGAGCTTCACAAATCTATGGAATAAAAAATATGTTTAGAAATAATCTAAAATTTGTTATTGCATTTTTTTACTAGAGAAAATACATTTTAATTATAGAAAATATAAAATAATGTGTTTAACAATTTTTATTTAAAAGTTTAGCAATTAAAACAATTTTTATTTAAATTTTTATTTAAAAGTTTAAAAGTTATTAAAATCATTAGATTTCAATTGAAGTAATAAAATTCATTAGATTCTAAAATTTTTATTTGAATGAATTCACTTCATAGATGTTAGATACATATTTTTTGTATATCACTAATATTTTCTAGTCATATAAAATAATTAATACAATCTCCAAACTAATAATTCAAAGTAGAATCAAGTGGCAAATTTTATTAATTCAGTTCCATTTAATCACATATAATTTTAAACTAAATATTAATTATTTATTATGAATTAAAAACGTTTTCTTATTTTTAGTGGTCAGGTTGTTTTGACCCTGTATTAATTGAATGGAATATTGTCTAACAAATTTGTTAATATATTACAATACATTTTATTGTATATTACAAATTAAAAATTTATTATTATGTGGTTTGAAACATAAAAAAAAATAATTTGGGTAACAAGATGAATAATATGAATGTTCTTTGTTCTAATTAAAAAAATGTATGGGAACATTCATAAAATTTTGATGTTATTAAATAGAGATTATGAAGGTATCAAATTATCCAGGTATCTGCATTAAAAGTATGGATTTCAGTTTTCATTTAAAATATAATTTTCTTTTATAATTTAATGAAAGATATGACTTTAATATTAAAAATTGAAACAAAATCTAAAATTACTACATGGTAAATAAGTATGTTTTAATTGTATTTTATTATATATATATATATATATATATATATATATATATATATATATATGGATCAGTCATTTTTCTAATATTAAATAGTAATAATTATTCAGGTACAACTTTAACATTCAGAAGAGTCTTAAAATAAATTTTATTATATATATATAGTATTTGTATAAATAAATATTTGTATATATTAATAAATTTTGTTTTATATATATATATATTATTTAAAACAAATTTTATTTTTAAGACTCTTCTGAATGTTAAAGTTGTACCTGAATAATTATTACTATTTAATATTAGAAAATGACTGATCCATTTGTTAATCATTTCTTTAGGTAATTGAAAAACACTTATTTTTTTAGTTTTGTCATAATTACCCTTACAATTGACCACAGAACATCTGTAGGGCATGATGACAAAAATATCACTAGAAATTAAAGGAAATATGCTATTAACATTTGCAACAGCATGTTGTTGAACAAAATGTTGCATTGAATGTTGAAGTGCTGTTCTCACCCGCTGCACATTTTCTGGCGTTCCAATGGATCTACGTTAGCTATGTGTATCTACTCTTAGTGTTCTACCAGTTTCCTCCAAATGTGAACCCAGGACCTAATTGTGTTTGTATTAGGAACGACATTTTTCAAGGAATATTGAACTGTCACTGAAAAGCTCATTATGTAGCGATCACAGATCTGTTGTTTTCACAATAAGCGCGAATGGCAAAAATATGATGTGCACCAGTCCAGACTATGTCGGCTACTGAAATGGGGTCACCAGTTGAACAAAGGCAGACCATATGCATCTGCCTACCCCCACCATGGACCCATTGGTAATCAATTGAAACTGCTTAGTTAGTTCTACCGCACCCTGTACTTGAGAATTTGTTACATGTTTTTCTTTCTTTTTTCCTTTTTTGTAAAGTGAAATTGTTAGTACATTTCCAATCACCTACCTGGAGAACTTGCCTTCTGGTATTATCCCCAGGGGCAGGGTACCCCGTTATACTCTTGGACACTGGGTACCCATTTTAGTGACCTCTTTTGACATGAATACATTGCATTTGGACTTTTCGTTCAAACCTGGTCACCACACAGATTGATGAAATATAATAGAATGACCAATATTAAATATACTTAGCCAGAGTTAAAAACATTAGATAAGAAAACAGATAATGAAATATGGGTTACTACTTATTGGAGTTAAAGAATAATTGCACCCCCATAATAGTTGTTGTCTTTTAATCAGTTCTTAAATATATTTAATTTTTTGCGATTTTATAATACTCAAAAAAATTTATTTAATGAGGCATATCTACTTAAAAATTATTTTTTATGTCTTACGTTGACTATAAATTTCTGAATTTCCATATAGGTTATTATGCTGTGATCATTTCCGACCCATAGAACAATGTATTTCAAACTAGCCTATATGTGATGCATTTGTAATTCAGTGTATAATAAATTCTCGTAGTGCCCTAGATTAGAGGTGTCAAACTCAATTTTGCCAAGAGTCATATATTAAATTTAGAAAGTGTTGGCTGGCCAGATTCAAATAAAAAATGTACTGAATTATTATAACATTTTATTTATTTAATCATATAATATATATTGTACAGTTGTTAAAAATCATATCAAAGTTATAGTAGCAGGTAATTATATATTTAGCTCAAGGATCCAGATACCCGAATTTATCTTGTTTTTGACAAGCTCATTGATGTCAGGTATCATATTTGCTGTATTTATTTTAAGAATTGATTGGAGATGTTCATTGATAAGATTTGTGCAATGTTTGCTCTTATTATTTTCACGATGGAAAATATCTGTTGGCATAAATAGGTGCTACCAAACATACACAGACTGTGTGCTGCATACTTTTTTTAATTCTAGGTATTTATCCAAACTCATGAAATATTGTGCATAAAATGTAACAGCATTTATCTCTTTGTATTTTCTTTCGAAATACTGTCCGACTGAAAATCTATCAACTCTATTTGCAAATGAACTGGTGCATGTAAAGCTTCAAAATTGAATAGATTTTTGAAAATTGAGAATTCCATTTCATTCATTTTATAGAAATCTTCAAAACGATTGTTGAATTTCATAATCAAATTTTTCTGAACTTGAGAATATTGACCCAATTTCTTTTGTTGTTTATATTATAGATTTTTAAAAAATTAAGAAATTGTGAAAAGTGATCACTAAAGAACTATGACAAATTGAAGGGAAAAAGTTTCTGTGAAGTGGCTCTTTCAACAAATCAAGCAAAATAAAATATCAATGTTAAAAAAGTAAAATCGATCAGGGTTAAAAACAGTACATGATTTTAAAATATGAAAAAAAGTAAGTGATTCATCTTGCATTTCACACCAAGGATTTGCTTTATTTAGAAACAACTGTGTGCCAAATGATTTTAAATGAGGGAAATGATCCAAAGTTTGGTTTTTACCTGATTTTCTCACAGCTTAAACTTTGTTTCAAAGGCTTGAATACATGAATGCATTTGAGTGACCATCAGATTTTTACCTTGTTCAGAACATGAAAGCTTGAATCGAGTCATTTATTGAAAAAATCTTTCTGAAACTACTCCTCTACTGAGCCAATGAACTTTGATGAAATAAGGAACACCAGAAAACTTTTTGTCCGAATCCTGTAAAAACTACCTCAGCTGTCCTTGATTTAGTCATCTGCTCCTTATAAAATTTACTATTTTAATTATAGGTTGCATGACATGATTAATTTTTAAATGTTATGATGCCACTGATTCCTGATGAATTATGCAGTGAAATCCTACAAAATTCCCTGATGTTTTTTGTTTTAATGTAGTTACAACCCCGAATGTTTGCCAGCCATGGCAGGAGTGCCATCCATAGTTTTGTTGCAAAGTATATTCCAGTTCAGTTCATATTTTGCTATCAAATGTTCAATTGTGGAATAAATATCATTTTTGCTGTTGTAGTACCTTTCAATAAAATGCACTTTAATAGTTCTTCAACTATTTCAAAGTTACGTTAATACCTCATATAAAAACAGCAAGATGAGCTGTATCAGCAGTATTGTGCTCTTTTCAACAGCCAGTGAAAAGTTTGTAAGTTTCTTAATTTTCTCCTTCAGTTGAAGAGCAAAGTTTTGAGATAATTCTTTTTTTTCTTGAAGCAATAGTGTTTGTTGACAGTGAGATTTTTAATTATTGACTTTCGAAATGGAAATGAAATATCGGCAACTTTCAACATAGTCTTTAATAAAATTACTAGCATTGAAAGGTTTGATGTCTTTGTGATTTCTAATGCAAGAAAACTTTATTTCATGACGTCTTCGCTCACAGTATTATTTAGTAAAACATTTTTAAACATAGATTGTTGACCTTTGAAGTTCAGATTTTAAAGAAGACAATGTGTTTATTCTTATTTTTTTCAGTGTAACAATCGAACTTTGATTCATGATTTGTATCATAATGTCTCTTTTAGCTAAACTTCTTACAAACAGCAACTGTTTGATTGCAAATCAAACTCAAACCTTCCCATTCTATGAAAAAATATACAATTTCCCATTAAACTGAAAACTCTGCACTCAATATCAACTTAACGTTTTTGTGATATTTTACCTATTGTAACAATTATGAATATCACACTCGCAGAACACAAACAAATGCACTATACCTTCACTATCACTACTTCGTAGTACAACTAAAATCCTTCTCCAACTTTATTGCTTCAATTATGACTGAAAGCTTAAATAGTGGGACTAGATTATCCACTAGTGTAAGCTAACTTCATCTGAAACTGATGAACTTAATGATATTAAAATTTGAAACATGGGAATGTGAAATAGACATCAGTAGTTTGATAGATACCGTTGTATGGTAGCCAAAAACTTTTTAATATATCTTTACTGCCCCCTGCACTGCCTTCTCTTGTAAGTTTACACAAATTGTGGATCTCACTCATATGTAACAAAGGTCAAAAACTAAAACTTTTAAGAATCTGCTCAAAAAGATGTGCATGCAGTAAGTTAAAATCTTATGTTCTTAAACATAATCTTATGTTCTTAAAATATGACATTGGCAAATTAAAATCTATCATTGATATCATTGGATTCGAGCAAGGAAGCTTTCACTTTGAAAAGTATCTTATCAATACCATAGGATAAACTACTTAAATGTTTTAATAATGAGTTCATTAATTTTTTATATGATCAATTCTATTCATGTTTATAGGTGTTTGTGAGTATGTTTATAAAAAATTATAGCTGACAATGGCTTTCACAAATTCATTTCTGTTTGCTTCTTGCTTTTAGTTATTTATCTCCATGTCTTTCATGCGAGTTAAATATTTATTTCAATAATGGATTTTTATTTATCTGCATACTGCATAATTTATGTGTCCTTAAAACTGACTACTTCTTATTTATAATATTTTGTCTTAACATTTTTTTCTCTTTTATACTTTTTGATTTCCTGCTCTGTAAATTAAAGAAAATTTACTTATTGAATTAGTAGCTTCTTATATTTTGTTGAATTTTTTCTTCTTGTTTTTTATGTTTATTTTTTAATAATGTAATTTTCAATTTTTAACATGTTATTATTTTTTAAATTATTTAGCTAAAATTCTGTTGCTCCATTATTGAGTTCAAGGGAATGTTTTCAAAAATAGCTACAGTAGTGCATTAAATATTACATATTTTATGCTTAAAGGAAATCCAATGAAATTAGTTCTATTTATGAAGCAAAATAATGTCATAAATCGAGATTTAATTGAATACTACCACTGAAATTGTTAAGTAACTCTACAATAATATTTTTTTACATTAAGTGAGAGTGTTTTGTGTTAATTGCAGATAGTAATTTTATTATAATATAAATATTTGCAATTAGCAAAAAAAAAAAAAAAAACTCTATGTTATTTATATCATTTATGTATAAAAAAAACTTAAGTCATTGATAAAATTAAAGAATGTTAATGTATTTATTGTTTTTTAAATTATTTTTTTCAAAATTTTATGATTACATTATACATTTCTTTAAAAACATAATTGCTATATTGTCATTAATAAACAATGATTACTTTTATTTTTAACAAAGTTCTCTATGTAATTATAGTTTGCTGTTGCTGCTTTTGTTTAAAAAAATACATAAAATTTATCTATTCTTTTAGTGATGGTGTGCTTATGCTTTTTAGAGTTCAACTAAAAGTTCAGGGTCTTATTTTGAGTTCAGATATTTTTATTTAGTATTATGAGTTAGATATTTTTAATTAGGATTCTGTTTTGAAATTAACAATTGTGAAATAAGTATTCATGCACAATTGCTAATTCACAAAACGTTAAATAGTAATTCACAGTTTAGAATTGTTTGTGATAAGTTATGATGAGTGTGTTTTGAAATAAAATTGCTGAATTTTCCATAACAATTTTGAAATTTGTTAAATAATTTTCAAATATTGCGGAATTAATATGCATTTCATATTTCAAATAATTTAATAATCAACTAGGATTTGTGTAAACTTGTTGTTTTTGTGAGAATTGTTTTGAATCTTAAATTGTTCTACTTATTTACATGCTGAATATTTGCTTTAAATAGATTCATAACTGATGTAGATGATCAAAAGATCACTTAAAAGAAGAAATTTAAAAATTAATATGTGCTAAAATTACTGAAATCTTTCCAGTTCTTTTAGTCATTTTAAAAAGTTCTGTCAAAAATTATATTCATTATTATATCTCTTTTTTGTGTTTAATGAAAACTAGCTGTGTGCATATAATTTAAAATAATTGAATTAGGTGATTTTCTGTAAAAATCTCATTTTAAACATGTTATTGAGTCACAGCTTAAATTCTCTAAGTACAAGATACAGTTTTGCAAGGTGCATGAAGTTTTACAATAAATCTTATTGTTTCTGCTGTTAAGTTTTCTTGGTAGAAAATTTAGCTGTGTAAATTTTGTGTATTTTTTATATTTTTTAGTCATAAATCCAAATTTATTTTGACTGCTCAATTTTGGATTATATCACTAAATTGGAATGCATCTTTTCTGCCTGGGTGACGATTTTTGGTCACTAAAATAGTTCTTTTATGGAAACACACTTCTTGTACTTAAACAGAAAAGAAAATTTCAAAATTTTGGTATTGAGGTTTAATTACTTTCTTTGCAACATATTTTAGAAATATTTATTGAAAATGATATTTTTCTTATCTCAAAATATACTTCAATATATTTTAATTGTATTATTTTATATGTCCTATCTTATTCTTAAATAAAGAATATTTTTGATACAGCTAAGATGATCCAGAAGTTAAGCACTGACAACAGTGAAAACAAAACTATGAAATACTTAAAAATTTCCCTTAAAAAAAAAAAAAAAAAAAAAAAAACTATAATTTAAAGATTTTGAAAAAAAAAATAAGTTTTACCTTTGTTCTTTGAAATTAAGAAGTATCACATCATCAAATTATTAAGTTCCATTTAAAAATTTATTTTTACATCATGTAGAATTAGCTAACATTTATATTAGAGCTTAGACTTAACTTGTGTGTTGTGAAATATTTTATTGAAATTTTGAATTAAAGGCTTTTTTGAGTAATTAGAAATCTATAACAGAAAATTCTTATTGTTAGAATGATAAATTAATTAGTAATTCTAATATAATAACATAATCATCAAGGATCATACTTAGGAATTCAGTTTTATAACACAACCTGACATGATGTTATTATTCTTTAATTTTTTTTAAGCAATAATGTCTAATGAAGTATATTATCTTGAGACTAAAAAATTTAAATTTTACTTCGTTTTAATTTTTTTAAGTGTACAATTAAAAAATAATGGTTGAAAATTACAAGTTGCATGATAACATATTTTATTGTAAAAAGGACTAAAAATATTGTTTAATCAAAATGAACAGTTATTCATTCCTAAATAATAAAAAGTGAAAGCATAAATTCATAAAATTCTTCTGGAGAAAAATTTATTTTATATACATCAAAATTTTGATTCAAATTTGTTTAATTTAAAAATACAAACCTATTATAGTTTTTTGCTTGGCAAATTTTTCATTTTTTTAACATTCTCAGCTCAACTCTTGATTGCTCCATTATTTTCCTTATGCTTTTAACAAGAATAATTGGTATTTGTGATGCTGATAACAGTTTCACACAGGATTAATAAATTAGTTCATTAATATCAGTTGGAAAATCCAAGCACAATCATTGAACTGGTATTGAGAGAAATAGAATATATATGTGTTTAGATTTGTAGATTATTTTAATACCTTCCTTTTTAATTATAACAATGTTTGACTGTATTTTTACATTTAAATATATAAAATCTGTAAGATAGTTTGATGTTAACTTATTCTTTTCAAATTTATTAAAATATTGCTAAACACTACCTGTTTATATATTATAAAAATTGTTAAACTTGAAACGTCTGTGAAAGTAACATTTACTGTATTACAAATTTCTCAAAATTTTTATGCTTTTGAATCATTTATTTATTATTAATGTATTTAATTTTTTGGTATTGTAAAAGTATTTTTGTAATTTTTGATTATTATCATTATACTTAATTTTTTTGTAGAAAAATTAGATTCCTGAAAATTATGTTGTTAGCTTTTGTAGGAATTTTAGGATTTTTCTTAGAAAATCATGAGATTTAACTTTCATTATGAATTTTAAAAGGTTTATTTTACTCTAAGAAAAAATCTTGCAATTTTGCACTTCAAATATATTAATGTTGCAAATGGAGTTGCAATGGAATAATATATTAATGCTGCAAACTGGAGTATCCTATTTTCAGTAATTGGCCTTATTCGCTTACAACTTTTCAGTTTCTCATATTTATGAGATGATGCGTTTATGGTATTGTTATATCAAATAAGGAATTCTTTCAACATTCATCAAATTTATGATTGTGATGCATTTGGGGGAAATTGATTTCAGAGTATCATTCTTGAAGCATTGCTTATATACGGAGTAAGCCAAAAGTTCGTTACAATTTTAAAAATTCATAAAAAAAGAAGAAAGTAAGATAAAGAAGTGCGGTTTGCAAGAAAGGGCTCACAAGGTAATCGGATTTTTTTTAGCAGCAAAAAAAGTTTTAGTTAAAAAAGTTCACCTATAGATGGCGCTGACATCGAGAGATTCAGCAGAATTATGCAAATTAATCTTGCGATAAAAGGCCGTGATACTCAAGAATTTCACTTTCAGAATGTTATCGTTACCCGATCGAGCGTTGTTGGTGAAGTTGTTCTATTTGAACGGAGAGTCAGCAACTATTGCGTTGCAAAAATTTCGCATGACGAAAGGACTGAAGACGAAGAAAGGCCCCATATCGTATCCTGGAATAGTCAAGCTTGTCAAGAGTTTCGAGGAAACTGGCTCTTTGGAGGATCGGCCATGCAGTGGAAGACCCTCGTTGGTGGAGAGCCGAATTACTGAGGTGGAAACCACAGTGAATGATTTAGCGGTGGAATCGTCCATTGGGAGTAGCAGTGCTCGCGAAGCTGGAAGAATATTGGATGCGCCTCAATCATCGATTCGACGTATCCTTCACGGGATATTGCATCTCTATCCTTACAAACTGCAGTCACTGCAGGAGTTACAACCGGGAGACACAGCTATGCAGGAATCATTTGCCGAGTGGGCTATGGCAAGATTCGAAAACGACCCTCAGTGATTGTTCAACGTTTTCTGGACAGATGAGGCGCACTTCACACTACACTGGGATGTCAACACCCATAACACTCGTATATGGGCAACATTTAATCCTCGTGGATACACGACGAAATTTCTGCATCCAGCCAAGTTGACAGTCTGGTGTGGCTTCACCTCATCTTTCATTGTCGGACCTTTCTTCTTTGAAGAACCATGTCCCAGATTGGGCTGGAAACCGTGCACAGTAACCGCTGAGCGTTACCTCACTCTTTTGCGTGACAAAGTCGTGCCCGCATTAAATCAAAGAGGTATGTTATCTGTAATAAACTTTATGCAGGATGGTGCACCATCACATTATGCCAATCCAGTAAAACAATTCCTTTTGAGTACCTTTGGTTAAGAGAGACTGATCAGTCGAGGTTGCAATATCACATGGCCTCCACGATCACCCGACCTCACTCCTGTCGACTTCTAGTTGTGGGGCTATTTGAAATCACGTGTGTACCGTTCATCTCCTTCAACATTGGCCGAACTCAAAGATTCCATCTGTCGTGAGGTTTCTGCAATTCATTCCGACATATTGCATTCAGCCATAACGGGTGCTGCGAGTCGCCTTAGTTGTGTCGTACAATGTACTGGAGGTCATATTGAACAACTGTTATTATCAGAATAAATGAATGGAGCGTACTATTGTCCTTTTCATTGTGTTTCGGACAGTCAGTGCCATCTATAGGCGACTTTTTTAACTAAAACTTTTTTGCTGCAAAAAAAAAAAAAAAAATCCGACTACCTTGTGAGCTTTTTCTCTCAAACCGCACTTCTTTATCTTAATTTCTTCATTTTTTTTATGAATTTTTAAAATTGTAATGAACTTTTTTCTCACCCGGTATGTACTTCTAATTGTGTAAATGTGACTATCAAAAACATGCACATTTCTTAAAGTATTTTTAGAATATTATTATCTTTACTTTGAATAACATTATATGAAGGGAAAATAAAATAATAATAAAACAAGAGAATTTTAAAATATTTGCTTTTATGTTTGATATAATTTTTAACATAATAACAAAATTTATTAAAATGACTGTTCCTTTAATATTAAAAAAAATTTCTTTCCTGTTTTAATGTCATCATTAAAAATGCTTGAATTGTTTTAAATAAGATAATATTTACAAAACTGCTACTGATATCTATGTAATATAATGAATTTAGTATATTTAATGTAAATATAAATTAATCTCAGACTAAAATTTTGATCTTTATGAATCCAGATCATTATCAATTGATTTATTCAGTATTAATTATGACAGTTTTGTATTACAAATTGCTTTTTTACTAATTCTTGCAATCAGAGCTGAAAATTCTGTAAATTGTTTGAAAAATACTTTTGAAATTAAATACTTAACACCTATAATTTGGGATATATGATTAAAATATTTGAATCAAAATTATATACACACTTTCATTTTCATCCTTATTTACTAGCAGTTGAGATGTTAGTTGAATGTTTAATGTTAACGCTGGATTTTATTTCCATCTTTTGGATATGGAGTTTTCTCGGATCTCAGACATTTCACAGAGTTGCAACCTGCGAAGCAATCCCTTATACTTTCTTCTGTGATGTTTCCTTTGCAGAAGACTTGGCAGTAATGACAGCAAATTACAGAATTTACTGAGGAAGCGAGGCTTCGCAGTGTCTTTAGGATGTCTTTAGATTTTTTCACTAAGATTACAAGAAGTAATATTTTTGTATGGAACTAATTCACTCGAGTAAATATAAATGTATAAATTCTTGAATAAATCTGTAATAATACTAAAAGGATATTCTGGATTAAATAAATATGGGGATATTTGTGTTTTGAATCCTTTATAGCTATAGATAGTCATCAAATTAGTTTTTATGCTTATAAAATGTCATAAAAGTGACTAACTAATTTTTACATAAAGTTTATCGACTAGTTTTTATTTCTAGGTATTTTTGAAAAAGTAGTTTTTTTAATACTTGTTAAGCATGAGTAATTTCGATATGATAAAAATATAAATAATAAAGTTATGCATCAAATAAACAGGTTTTTATTTTAACCACAGGTTTTTGTATAATATTTAAATTTAATTTTTGTGGATATAACTTATCCTATCTGACGAATTTTAATAAAATCATATGTTTCTTTAAGATAAAAGTCAATTTGTTGTAGTTTTTTATCTAGCAATACAATAGTGTAATGTAATTTTATAACAAAATCTTTGTATACAAGAAGAAATTACCCAGTTACAGTAAAAAAATTATTGGTTTTAAAAAACGTACACAATAAATAGCTTTAAAATTTCACAATAAATAAATGATAATTCAGAATTGTAAGGGATAGAAGTGAATAAGGTATTAGTACACATCTGATCTTGATGTAATGTTCATGATGCAGATAAATTTCTGGAATTGTGAATGATGCTAAATTTTCTGAGAAATTGTATCCGTTTCAGAGACTAGAGACTTAGATAGCTAGATAGCCGTAATCTAGAGACTTAGATAGCTAAGAAAATGTTGACAAGTTGAAGATAATTAAGCAATTTCTACCTTGTGCTGCATTATTTTGTTAAAAATCAAATCTGGAAATCGCAAAAAGAATGATGTCATAATCGATCGTGTAATGTAACCTATGTATTACTGTGATTCTCAGGTTTTTTACACTCCTAAAGAATTCTTGAAACTCCTGGAAATCAAAAAGTTTTTAAGGGTCCTTGAAACTCTTAGAAACTTGACTTGATTCCTTGAAAGTTGGGAATTATTCCTGGAATTTTTACTTGCTTGGATAATATTCACTAAATATTAATATTTAAATCTAAGCATTTTCTGTCAAAATATACTTTC
The DNA here is from genome assembly GCA_030067965.1 of Latrodectus elegans. NCBI lineage: Eukaryota > Metazoa > Arthropoda > Arachnida > Araneae > Theridiidae > Latrodectus > Latrodectus elegans. Next base: position 106,533,077 of record CM057817.1, on the reverse strand, counting down.
CATATCTTGGTGAAAATTGCATATAATTTCAGTGAGTTGGGATGAATTTGTTTATCAGTGAAGTAAAGAATGTAATAAATAATTTAATATGCATTGTGTGAAAAGTGTCTTTTCTATGATCAGTGAGTTGTGGAAAAACTATACAATATATGTATATATAATATATATGTGTGTGTGTGTGTCTATTTATCTATATCTTTATATATATATTAATATAAAGTAAGAAATACAATACTGAAAATACAATAAAGTAGGAAATCTAGCCAGTGCAAAAGCAGCTAAAGAAAGATTTGTCAATGGATAAGGAATTTATTTTTAATAAAATTAAGGAATTTATATTTGTTAATGAATTAACATTTCCTGGTATTAAGCTTGGTCCATTAAAACCAGCTATTAATAATCTAAAAGGTAACTTCATCATTATGCCAGCAGATAAAGCTTCTAATAATTATACATTTTTTTGTAAGAAATTTTATTTAGATGAGACATTAAATTCCAGCATTTATAAATGTTTAAACTCTACAGTTAATATCATTATTAAATAAATCCTTGGGTTTTATAAACTTTTAAACATTAACAACTATAAATTATAGTTTCCTTATTGAACAATTATTCCTTAATTTCACAAAATTCCTATAAAGTTTAGATTTATCACCTGTGGTACAAAATCGTACATGAATAAACTTAGAATCATTTTTGCTAAATTTCTTAATATTATATTTAACCATATTGTTAAATCAGAAGCTACTTGGATCTTTAATAATAATAAACCTATTTTGGATTTTTTGTCAAAAAATTGTATTCATTGTGTTCATTCTTTTGACTTTAAAGACCTTTTTACAAGTATTCCCATTGATAAATTAAACGATGTAATATACCTTTATTATCAGGTCTGTAGAAAATTATTCAGTATTAATTTTGAATACTGGAATAATTTATTTAAAATGTGTATTTATAATAATTTTATATTAACTGTGAAAATATTTTTATTCAAAATTGTGGAATTCCTCAGGGATCCAACTTTTCTAGCACACTAGCAAATTTATTTCTTCATTAATTTGAAAAAAAAAAAAAAAACCCTTCTTTTATCTATATCCTTTTGCCTTCAGAGGCATAGATGATTTCATTATTTTCAACAATTAAATATTTGAAGATATTTCTAAAACTATTTACCCTGAAGAGTTTTCTCTAATTAAAACTAATTTGATACCAAAACAGAATTTTTGGATTTATTTATTACTATTGATAATTCTACTACATATATTGATGTCTGCGACTAAACAAATCACAATTTAGTTTTCATGTTAATAAGTTAATTTCCTGGAACTCAAATATTTCCTTAAAAATATACAGAAATGTTATAATTAATGAACTTAATTGTATTTATAATATCTGTAACTACTATGAATCTACTGAATATCAAATTAAACGCCTAATAGCTCACCTAAAAATAATAATATTCCAATTAATTTTATTTTAAAATATGTAGGAAGTAGGGAATCGCTTGTAAGATTGAAGTAATGCGCGTAGGCTTTATAACTACAGTAGGGCTACCCAAGCATTGAAGCTCTTACAAGAATCTTGAAAACACCTACATTTATGCACTTTATTTTATATATAACTAAAGCTTAAATCCCCTTTAACACATTTTTTCTAAACATTTTTTTAATCTAATTTTAAATTTACTTTTGGCAACTCTCCTAATATTTTCATATATAAATTCAATCTGATTTGCTGACTTTAGTATTATGTATTTATCTTTTCTACTGTACGTATGTTTAATTTACTGTGAGTATTTCTACTTTTCTGTATATATATTTATTAAAAACTTTTAACTAAGTTTTTTTAATACGAACACTTTTTGGGGTAATTGCTCAAAGATATTTAGACATTTTTCCTTCAAGCATGCTAGAAAAGAGTGTTTATTTTGCATAGCCTCCTGATGAAGACGTGGTTCCTATGCCTTCTTGTCATTTGTATCGTATATTTTAGTATTTTTTCATATTTCTGCTTTCAATATTTTTCATGTTTTATCTTATATATATATATATATATATATATATATATATATATATATATATATGTATGTATACATACATACATACATACATACATATCTATGTCTCCACACTGACCTCCAAAAGTTAAGGAACAACATGTTTTTCGAAGTTCACCATAAAAAAAATGAAACTAACAAAACAATTTATAGTATATATAAATGATAAAAACAAACTTTATGAAAATTTATGCAAAAACTGTAACTAACGCTCTTTTTATAGATAATAATAGCTATATATGAGTGAGAGAAAAGTATGAAAATATAAGCCTTTCGTAATTACGCATGTAACTTTTGTTAGCAGTTTCCTTGACAATAGGAAGTGAGCTCCTGCAATGTCTGAAAGCAGCCGTTTGCCCGATTCGTCAAGGCTGTGGTCAGATGGATGGAAATGGTGTTATCACAGGCTGATGCTTCTAGACGCCTTAATGTGTCTTGCAGTGTGGTCCACCGCCTCTGGATTCAATATCAAACTGAAGCTTCTGTATCCAGAAAACATGTTCCAGGTTGACCACAAGTCACAACCCCTACAAAAGACGGTTTTTTAGCTTTTCCAGTCCAAAGCAAAAGAATTTCTGTTCCAGAACTTGTTGCAGACCTCTCTGTAACATCTGGGAGGAGAATATCTGCTAGTACAGTACGTAAGGTGTCTTCATCATGCAGGTCTCTACGTAAAGCAACCAGTTGTGTCCCCCTCATTGGACGACAAAGAAGGGCTCGCTTATCTTGGGCAAGAGAACATGGTTCCTGGACCACACAGCAATGGGCTGTACTCTTCACAGATGAGTCCAGATTCACATTGGAGCGCAATTCGGGACATCTTCTGATCTGGAGGAAACAAAACACCAGATACCACCAATCCAATATTGGGGCAAGTGACAGTTACCGTGGTGGTGGAATAATGGTTTGGGCAGGGATCTCAGTCGGTGGTCACACTGACCTGCATGTGTTCCAGGGAGGAACTGTGACTAGCATGAGATATCGGGATGACATCCTTGATCCATATGTCCGCTCATATGCTGGTGCAATTAATTGGCAATGATTTTATTCTGATGGATGATAATGCACGAGTTCACCGAGCTGTAGTTGTTGGGGAATATCTTGAGGATCTTAGTTTGGAGCGAATGGAATGGCCAGCTCGATCTCTAGACATTAATCCAATAGAACATGTGTGGAACTATCTTGGTAGACAGGTTTCTGCTTTAAATCCTCCTCCAAGGTTTTTAGGAAAGCTGAAACAAAGCTTACTCCGTGTCTGGTCTTTGCTTCCCATTTCAGTAACTAACAACTTAATTGACAGCATGGAAAGTTGATGCCACCAATTCATGCAAGCTAGGAGTGGGCATATCCCTTATTAAAACTCATTTTTGTTTTATGCTTCCCTTACTTTTTGTCATCTTGGAAACTTTATCGAATACTTGTATTCATTTTGTTTTGAATATTTAATTTATTTGAAAAGAGGTTGAAAAACTCAATAGAGATATATAGTTATAATAAGAATATATTGAAAATCTGTAAAAACTTTAAAATTACTCATTATTTTATACAATGTATAATTCAGTAATGTAAAAAATGTTGATTATTTAAATAAACAATTTCCTGTTATCGCTGTAAATTTATTGAAGGCTTTTAAAATAATCATTAAATACAATTCTAACTTAAATTAAAAAATGTTGCATATGCATAATTATATGCATATTTAATTAAGAACAATTTTTACTTAAATAAAATTTATTTAATATGAATTCAATGCATATTTTTTAATTAACTGTTTACCTATTTAACCTATTTATTTGAAATAAAATATTTAACCTGAAAATCAATACTTTCAGGAAATTTTTAATTTGACACCTTGAAAATTAATTAAAACCATTAGATTTTGATTTCTGGAAATTTATACAAACCCTAGATTCTGCATTCATGACTACATTCTGCAAAGATGACTATTGTAAAAAATCATAGTACTTTGTTGTGGACTAGAATTCTGTTATGTAAATATAGGTTCTCCACAATAACTTGGATGGTGTTAGAAAATGGATATAAATGAAACTCATCATTGTATCTTTTAAATTAGCGTAACTCCAAGTGGATCAAATCTAGGTTCACTTATATCAGATTTATAAATAAAAAATTTTACTGTTAGTTGCACACATAAGACTGACCTGTGGTTTTGTTAGGCTATATCTTAATTAATTAATTGATTCTAACAAAGCCAATGCGATAATCTGTCCTGGTTTTGTTGCTGTCCTAGAACTAGTTTTGACAATGATTTTTGTTGAATCTTCTGCTTACTGCATCTCAGATTTATATTTATCTAACAAAAGTTTAGTTCTTGCAAACAGTGTTTTCTAACATAGTTGCATCAAACTCAAATTTTAGCATATCTTTGTAATCAGTTTGAATTTCATAATGGGACATTTTTACTGTTAATGCCTGATAATCTTTACTCAAAATACATCACACATTTTAACTATCTGGTGATAAATTCTTCATTATACACCCACTGAATGCTGAGATCAAATGTGATAAAGTTCCTTCTATTAGCTAATTGGACACTAGCTTTTAAGCTAACTTTTAATGCTAAGTTAAAATGCCTCTGCATGTAGAATTATATTAGAATTGGAGAAATCGTTCTTGATATACATAGATTTTTTTGTTGTTGTTGTATTTAAGAAATCTTTTAGTTATGTTTTTATAATTGTACTTCAAAATATAAGATGTTAATTAAATCTCAAAATTTGTAAACTTTTATGTTTCAATAATTAAGTTTTGGCAAACTTTTATCTTGTATTTTAAGTTTATTTGTCCTGATGAATTTTGTATAGTTCTGGAAAAAAAGTTTCCTATATTTTTAATTAACATGACAGTTTATACAATGTCAGTAAATGTATGCAAAAAAAGGGATTCAGTTTAATATGATTCACCTTTATATAAGATATTTCATTAAGATAAATCATACTGCACTTAATCATTTTAACATATGATAGATACATTTTCTACTTCATTGCCATGAATTAAAAAATATATCATGGTTTCTCATTAAAACAGAAATTATATTCTGTATGATGTTTTATAATGGAAAAAAAGGTAAGCAAGTTACACTTAAAATTTCTAATTTGAAATCTAGATTTTACAGAGATGTCCTTCTATTGTATTTGAATACTTTTTCAGAATTCTTTGTCTGATAAGATTAAAATATTTTGTAATAATTTCAATCAATTATTACAAAAAGTTTAGAAATGCAATATAACAATGTTGTGATTTATTATAAGAATTTTGGGGAAGTGTTTCTTTACAGTATTTTTATATATGTTTTCTCAACATGTCTTTTAATGTTTTGATGCATGTTTTTATTATTATTTTTTTTTAATTTCAAATGAAAATGATATATTTCTTAAATAACATTTTGTCTTGGAGTAGCTATTTGTGAAAGTATGAATGCTATTAAAATTTGGTTTACGTTTATTTTTGTGTGAATAGATTATATCCCAAAACAAATTTTTTGTTACAAACCAGAATTTCAATTCACATTGGTTTTAGAACAATGGAATTATTGACATTTTTGTATTTGAAACAAATTCATCACTCTGGCTGAACAACAAAAATTTATTGTAAAAAATACCTTTGTGAAAAGGTATTTTTGACATATTTTATGTCTAATTAATTACAAAAAATTAGTATGTTGATAATTGATTAATGCACAAAATGTTTCCTACTTGTAAATTTAAAACATTTTACGATCATAAAAGTGATTTTAATTTGAAATCGATTTAGGTTTTAGAACATATCTTTTTTGGCTTTTCAGGCACTTCACCCGTTTCTGATGAGCAACCATCATCAGACCTCTCCCAGAAAAAATTCCCTGCCCCATGGTCCCAGAAAACGCCAAAGGAAATTGAGATTTTAATTGAATCTTCTGCACTTATTGAAGATAAAACATTTCATTTATTTCCTGAAAGTAAACAAATTATAATTAAATAACCTACTTTTCAGTTATAAAACAGCTATATATATATATATATATATATTCCATTGCTTCCCATTGAAATTTCAATTCATTACCAAATATTTGAATACCTTTGATATTCTCTTCATTTTATTTAAGAACAAATTGAATAGCTTTATGTTTAACTAAGTAAGATTATCTAAATTATTATGCTTAGATAAGATTTTCCAAGATTGTTCTTTTTTTTAATTACATAGTAACAATCTTAAAAAATCCATTTTTTGAAAAGATCAGTATCTTATATAGAAATATTTCCTTTGTAATTTCTTTCAAATAATTTCCTTTAATTCTTTTGTGGGAAAAGTACTCTTGCATATGCAATGAGACATTTTGGCGTTTCTCAACTTTGAAAAGCATACTAATAATTTATTTGATAATGTGATAATTTTCAAAGTAAGAGACACACAATTAATAATTATGATATTAACTGTGGAAAGGTATGCAATTGTTATTTGAATAAATTTTAAGCAATATAGAAACACCTGTATTTAGCAGATAATATAACCCTAGTTATACATGTATGATAACACAGAGTGGTAAAAACGTATATGTGAAACCAAATCAGTTTATCTACTTAACAGTTGTAACTATAAAGCTTCAGACATACTTGTTTGAAGATACGCATTAGAGATTGATAATTTTGAACATAGAACTTAAGATTATGTTTACGGAGAGAAAATATTGAAATTTCCAGATAGCACATCTCACTTTTTTTCTTGCAAATGCTTTTAAAATTGAGCCTGTGATGAAAGTTTCTGGCTTAAAGCATATGCCAAGAGCATTGTAAAGGATTAATACAACACAAGAGGGAGAAGAGGAAAAAAACTTTCATTGGAATAATAAGTTTTCAACACTGGCAACTATTCTGTGTGCATATAAAATATCAATAGCAGTTCTGAATATAACATAAATGAATAATTTTGAATTTTATTGTGTCCTTTAATTTAGACAAATTTTGTGGATTAGACATATCAGTCAGTGGATTGCTGTGGTTGTGAAACTACAAAATTATGATAGATGACTCTATCATCAAATTTTATTGCAGCATTCATGTACTATATTGAGTCAAACCTCACCCTTGTATTCATATAATGTCGTAAATGACATTTTGTTACTGGCAACTCAGGAACAATGTAATTTCACATTGCTGATTTTTACTGAGCGCTTGTGACAGATTTTATTTAGCACATGTGGTAGCAAACTTTTCAAAGAAATACGAACTAAAAACAAATGCTTTGGGGAATCTTAGTGAGCATTTTTCTTCATGTTATGTTTCCAATTAACGAGTAGTCGATTACCCATCTGTAACATCTGGATTGATTTTATGCTAACTTCATATCTGATGAGGTCATACTCTCAGATAATTACCCATTTTCAGAAAACAGCACCTTGACATGCTGAAACTTAAATACCTTAGAAATGTGTGTTTTTGTTTAACCAAACTGTGAGCAATACTTACAAAATGTAATGATACTACAGTTAATCATATTATGGAATTCTGCAATAACTTTCTGAAACAGATTGTCACTCAAGTTGTGGTCATTTACAAGTGCTCCCAGTTTCTTCAAAATTTCTCACCCAGACTGGGTGCATTTCTTATGGCTTTTATCTTAGCATGTGACTTCACATATAAATTTGCTCTGCTGTGGCAGCTTTATCAGTTCACTTTGTAGTTTCATTGTAAGCATAATTTTATTGACACATTAAATCTCTGACTGAAGGAACACTCTTCCCACATTGCTTCTGTCTGGTTAGTGCTCTGAACTTCAGTTTATGAATTTGTGTGTTTGAATCCCATCTTCTGTAGATTTAATTCTTATTAGCCTTTATGTGCAAAAATTTGATTTTTGAGTGACTAATAAATTAAATTCACACTACTTTTGAGACGGTTTTTAAACAAATAACATTTTGGGCTTTGTATTTTGTAAATGTTGCTCTGATTGTCTAACACCATTTATTATATAAAATGCATCAAAGTTCTTTTGCTCTGTAGTCATTGACCTTTTCCAATGCTTTCCTTTGGAAATGTTTTAGAATGGTAATTTTCGTAACACTAATCATTGAAATGTCCTTTGTGCTTTTCAATACACAAAAGAAAAAATGTGCGTTGCCATTTGAAAATTTTAAAGATCTTTCATTGTAACTGTAATCATGAGTTCTACTGTTTAAAATCATTAATGGCTATCTTCAAAGAACCGCACCTAAAATTTTAGTTGGAGTAGTTGAGTGTATGAGTGCCGACATGTAAAAAGATGTGAATATTTTCATAGAATAATGTTTAAAAAAGTGTAATGTAATTTTTTGTATTATGTGTGAAATGAGTACTGCTTGTAGTGGGCTCTTTGTATTTTTCAAACTTGTTACATAATTTTCCTTTGTTTATATTTTAAAGAAAAGCTTGTAATATGCTTTATAGCAAAAATATTATAGTTGCACCAGTGTGATTAAGTACATTCTTTTGATCTAATTTACTTAAACTTGTAGAGTCTTCGATTAAGTTTTTATTAACTTTATATTTTGATTCTTTTGTTGTAATTATAATTTTAATTGTTAGTCAAAGTCTGAAGTAAAAGGCATGAAATGCTTTTTAAATTGTGTATATAATTTTTACAAGTTAAGCTAATGGTTGTTATTAGAAGAAAATTATTTAGACTACTTTATCTATTTCTGTTGACTATTTTTACATAAATGTTTTGCATTGTTGAAAAGTTGACAAAATAATCATATTTTGAATCATTTTATAAAGATTTTTATTTCAGAAATGAAATTTAGTTGTGAGGCAAATTGACACTTTTACCATACAAATGTTCATTAGGAGTGATGAAATACATATATACAAATATTTTTTTATGTTATTGGAAAGAATTATTTAAAATCTAAACATATATATATATATATATATATTTATATATATATATATATGTATGTATATATATATATATATATATATATATATATATATATATATATATATATATATATATATATATATATACTTTTGTGAAACTATTTTTTAAGGATATTTATATTTGTTTTGAAAAGTTTAAAATATGGAATATGGATAGTATATTTATAAGTGATTTATTTTTTTCCTCTAAGCTGTTATAGGTAAATGGTTAGCATTAATGCTTTCATTCAGCAGTTTGTAAGTTAAAATGTACCTATTTGTAGTTCACTTTAAACAGTATCTCCTGATCTGCCCTTGTGTGAAAAGAAATAACTACTGAGCAGCAAACCAAATAAACAAATAGCCATTTTTTTCTGATTTATTGAAACAATGGATGTTAACTTTTGGAATTATTTAAATGTTTTAAACTTTCATAAATGATTAATTACAGAAGTATCTTAGTATATGGATTTCATTTAAATGTCAATTAAAATTGTATTATTTCTTCCTTTTCAAAATTTTAGTTAATATTACACTGCAAACAAAATTCTTCACTGTAACTGAATTATATTTTTGTGGATTTTAAAATCTGTGCATTGTCTTACTCTTGGAATTAGGTTCTGTGTTTGTTACATTTAATACAAGAATTTGTTCATGTTTGTATGTGAATTGTAATTTTGTTCACAAATTCAGAGTTTTTAATATATATTCATGTGTTCTAAATAATAGATACTATATTTTGTTTAGTTTACACAAATTAGTATATTTTTATTTTTAAATTGTAATGTGTTAGTAAAAATATATTACCTTTATTAAAATAAATTATGCCAATTAATCTCACTTTTTATGTATAATCATGATTTTCACTTTTAAGAAATTTTGAAGATGTGACCTATAAATTTACTATAAAATATCCTAAATTTTCCTTCGTAGATAATACTTTGTATATAATACTTTGAATACTAATACAAAGTATTCCATAGATAATACTTTGTATTATCTTGATACAAAGTATTATCTATGAAATACTTTGTATCATGATTATCATGTATACTATCATGATTATTTGCATAATCTTTGCTCTTGAACTGTTGCATTTTTAGTCCATGTCCCAAACTATTATTTGGCCATTCGCATTAAAACAGGAGTGATGGAAAAATTATTAGAAGGTTTAATAATGATCTGACTTCAGAAATTTCTTGTAGTATGTATTTAATTTCCTTTATGATTTCTTTTTTTATCCAAAATAAATTGACATTATTAACTCTCCATCAAGGAAAGATTTCAGTTATTTCAAAGAATGGAACAAGTTATTAATATTAAGTTCCTGTTATTTTAGTGTGGCAGTGTATTTTAGGATTTAAACTAATTTACTTCGTGCAGGATGGAAAAAATTATTAATCTTTTTTGTTATATTTTTATTAATAATTGTAATCTTATAATTAACTGTAGAATTTATTTAATTTTTATAGTTTCATTTTAAATGATAGAGAAAATAGACCAACAGGCATCAAAATGTCCCATTTCATAATGACAATTTCATTGTGAAAAGTTTATATTTTAAGGTATGCAACATTCAATAGCAAATTTCAATCTTTGTTAATAGAGTTAATATAATTTGTTTTCTTAAAAAATTTTATTTATTTAGAAATAAAATGTTGACTGTCACGAAATTTAATGGATCTACACATACAAAACATAAACAAATGTTCAAGAATATTTAGTATTTATTTTTTGATATAGCTCTTTTTTTGCTTAAAGAAATTAGAAAAAAGAAAAGATTTTTAATAAAATATTCTGTTATGCATCCATACACTTGCATTCTCAACATTCTAAAAAAGCAAGCAAATATTTTTTTTCTCATACATTTATGTGTGCCATTTATTTAAAATTATTTTATACATTTTTACATCATAGAGAATTTTTGTTTATTTATGTAATATAATTATTGTTTCTAATATTAGTGTCAGGGTTTGCACAACTCCTGGAAACTCCTTAAATTCCAAAAACGTTTTTAAGGGCCCTTGAAACTCCTGGAATTTCAACTTGACTCCTTGAAAATCATGAATTACTCCTGGAATTTTAATTTGACTCCGTGAAAATCGTGAATTACTCCTGGAATTTTTTTTTCTTACCTTGATGCCTTTATATTTTTCTAGAAAATATTGTAATTTTTTGAATTATTTTGTTTTAATATTTAAAAATTTTCAATAAAATTGTCGAAAAACTTAACTTAGTATTAGTTTCAATTATTGCCCCTATATGGCGGCATGATCGATATAAATTTTGTATTGTTAACTGTTGATTTGTATTAACGATTTCAAGATCTAGTTCAGCTAAAATAATTTCATAATTTGGTTTAGTAGTATTTAAATTTATGTGAAGTTAAATGAAGCATTATGTGAAGTGAAGTAATCACTAAACAAAATCAGTATGTTGAGCAATTTAAACAGGCAATTTTAATTGATTCTTTTTCTATTTACTGCTGTTTTCTGTATATTGTATAAAGTTCTTTGAATATTAATATTTAAGTATAAAATTTTTGATTTAAAATATGCTTTTCATGTTTCCATTGTGGAAAATTGCATATAATTTAACTGAATTGTGATAAATTTGTTTTTAATAATGAAATAAAGACCGAAATAAAAATCATATAATATGTCTGGCTGAATGTGTCTTTTCAATGACCAGTGGACTCTGGAAAAGCCATACAAAGATTGATTTTTGCGTGGTTTAGAAATAGCACATATACCCATTGTCTGTTTTGCTAGAAAGACTTCTGTATTTCAAATATGAATGAATCGGCAATTAAATCCTATATGAAAGAGAAAAAAGCATATTTATTTGTTAGAGCAAGCTATATCTGCTAAAAAATCTACTTATTTAATAAATTTTTCACTTCTGCTGATCGTGTTAAAGAAGTGAACCCAAAGTGTGCTTTAAAATTTTTTATTCATTTGTTTCTTCAAAAGAAGTTTTAAAGTTTGAAATTGTATGGGCACTTAAAGTTTTAAACAGTGGATTCAGCTACAGTTCTTGCAACAATATAAATTGCCTCTTTCAATCAATATTTCCAGAGAGTGCTATGGCAAAGCAATTCAGTTGTGCTGAAAAAAGTGTCCTTATTTAACAGTTTTTGGAATTGCACTTTATTTTTCCAACTTGTTGAAAGAAAAAGTTAAGAATGTTTCTAATTATGCTCTTCTGTTTGATGAAAGCTTAAATAATCATCTGCCAACAGAACAATTGGACTGCCATTTAAGATTTTGGGATAATGACAGTTAAAACAAGGTATTACTTATCTGATTTTTTAGGTCATTCAACTGGAGATAGTTTTGTTTGAAAAAGTGAATGAGAAATGCTTAGACTTGGGAACAAGTAGATTACTCCAGTTGTCAATGGATGACCCAAATATGAACTGGTCTGTTTTGACTAAAATGACTGATTTTTTAAAAAGTGAACATCATTCAAATATTGTAAATGTTGGAAGCTGCAGCCTTCACATACCACACAACACTTACGTCATGGATGTTCTTCATTTCCAGAGTTTGAGGTAACAGCAAGTGCAGTTTACAGACTATTTAAGGACTCACCAGGCATAAAATTTCCTTTAAAGTTTTGCAGACATCGATGGTTAGAAAATGTAAGTGTTTTCAACAGATTGCTTGAAATGTTATTGTATCTTAAAACATTTCTTCAAAATTATTCATTATATCATTTGTTCAAAAAAAAAAAATCCTAATTCTAGTATCAAAAGTTTTGATATTGTGCAAAAACGTTCAAAAGAGTACTTTTTTCTGCTAAATGCAATTTTTTTTACATTTATTGCTCGGGAAGTAGAACCTTTTCTGGCACTTTATCAAATTGATAAACTAATGTTGCTATTTATTGCTGGAGGTTTTCATGCACTTTTGAAAAGTTTTTAAAAGTATCTTTGCTCTCTGAATCTATTGGAAATGTCTAAAAACTCTATAATTACTTATTATTTTATACAATGTATAATTCAGTATTATATAGAATGTTTATTTTTTAAATAAAAATTCTGTTATAGCTGTAAATTCATTGAAGGCTTTCGAAATAATCATTAATAATTTTAACTCAAATAAAAATAGTCTCATTAATGTTTGTAATTTATTATTTTTATTATTTACTGAATTGATTGAAAAATATTGCATGTACATAATTATATGCATATTTAGTTAAGAAATTTTTTTAAATAAAATAAAAAAATTATTTAATGTGAATGTCGATACCTATTGGAAATTTTTCATTTGATTCCTGAATAATTCCTTAAAAATCCTGTTATGTGATTCTTGTAAGTCTGTACAAGCCCTGTAGTGTTATAAAATAATTATTGTGTGTGTTTTTTTTTCAAATCTTTTTTTCCTGTATAAAAATTTTTTAAATTTTTTTCTAAATATAAAATATTTTAGTATTATCAGAGTTCAAATTTGTATATAAAGACTTGATAAGAAAGCCACAAATGAAAATATTGGGAATAATTATTATTTAATACATAAATTTGAACATTATGGTCTTTGTATTATTTTATAAGCATAGACATACCGTTCATAAATGCACTAGATACAGCATTTACTTATCTGAACAGAAATAGTTTGTCTCTTAGCAAATTTAACGATAGTGGGATTATTACAGCAAATTTAACTATATTTTCATGTGACCTATTTATTGTATTTTTGTCACCCATATCCTCATATTACTTGGTTTAGGTAAAACTGTATGATTGTAATAAATATTTAATATTATCAGGATTATTTTAAGCACCATAGTTTAGAAAAAAAGCTGGATTTATCTTAAAATATAGTATTGGGTTGTATTAAAAGGTCTAATTCATTTGTTCTCTTGCTGCATAAGTATTTTTCATTAAAATTGGTATAAAAATTGTGTATTTTTTCACTACATATATCAATTGTACATATCTTTGAAAACTGAATTCTACAAAATTTTTTGTGAAACAGTTTTTTGTCAGTGTAGGTTTAGATTATAGAAAAAGGTTGTCAGAAAACTGAAGTGGAAAAATATCCATATAAAAGTAAAGTTGTGATGATTAATTTTTTTTAAAAAAATATAATCTATTTTATGGAATGTTGAGGTAAAATGCATATCTTACGAAAATATGTAAAATATTAAAAACATATTTATTATTAATAAGAATGGAAAGGAATCCTTTATATTCATCCCTAGCAACAGAGGAATCAGGAATTTTCATCAGCTTTTTATAATTATCTGTAACATTCTCAAAATTAGAGTCAGAACTGCTATCTAAGTGTCAAAAATATTTTCAGGATTGTTGGTTTTATCACTCGTGAAGCGCTTCTTGCCAGATATCTTTGAGCTATAGAAAGAGCATACAATATGCTGCAAAACAGGCTTGTAATGTTACAGAAATACAGATATTAACATTATATGTTATTTCAGATCTGAAAGGACAGTTAAACATCACAGTTAAAAAGAATCACAGAATAAAAAGAAAAGTAAAAGAGCATAAATGGAAAAAATGTGGAGAGAACAGGCAGATAAAATGCACCCTCGTGGAAATTGCGTGTTTCTCAAATTTTGATATTTTTACATAGCTAATAGAAATCGAGATCTACTTGATGAATAAGTAAAATACTTGATAGCATACTTGATGGATGGGTAAAATATAAAAAAAAAATTTTAAATTAAATGGTTTTGTGTTTCAATTCAATAATTTGAGAAATGTTCTCAGTTGAAAAGATATCTTGAGATATTATGGCATTTTAAAAATAAAAATAAAAGCATGCCATAAGAGCATGCATTATAATTTTATTATTAGTATTATAATTTATAACTAGTTTTCTTATTTATTGGCAATTATTTTTAAAGTTACATCAGGAACAATTCAGTTGAGTGTTTAAAGGTAGATAGTCTTACCTACCCTTTCAATGATCATCTTTTACATTGTGAATCTTAGTGCTTTATTATTATCCACCTAATGATAGAAATGTAATTTTAAATTTCTGAATTGATATTTGTTTAATCGTGAGTGTTTTTACATCACTCTATCATTTAAATATTAATTTTGTTACTCCTTGATGACATAATAAACAGTATGTACTAACTAAAAAGTTCTTTCTATTAAATAAGTATGCCTGTTATCCAAATTCTAAAATAAACACTTATTTTTTTAAGATTTGTATAATTCCTGATTATTTATATTTTGTGATGTGTTTTTCACATTATATTGGTTTAGGAATTAAAGTACACTACTTCAAAAATCATAATTGTTTCATAAAGTGAATAATCTAGTAGCTGATAGTTGTTGCAAAACTTTTGAACAACTACCATATAAAGACTTTGTACAACTAGTGGGATGTATAGTTGTATCATGAAGAAAGATACCTGTAGAACTCTCAAGCAATCAATGATAGATGTAGAAAGAAGAATAAATGACTCCTCTCTCCCATTGTCTGGGATTTTGTTTATTCCAATGGCAATTGTGTGAATCCATTAGCAATTGTGAATCTTTGGTTGAATCCTTATCTGGAAATCTACCAAACGTTTGGTGTTAGTGTACTGTTGAAGACACATTTTTTTGTTTGCCACTTAATGGTCATTTATTGAACATGAAGACTAATTAGAATGGGACCTACAATCTAAAGCGTATTCTGAATCACTACATGCCTAAGGTTGAATTCCCACCAACGACTGTTGACCGATGTCCGATTTGTCAAAATGGGGCCCTTTGGAAAAATTTCTTTAGAGATGCCTTCTGCTTTGCTACTTCAGTAATGAAGAACCAAACTTTATAG
This sequence comes from Latrodectus elegans, assembly GCA_030067965.1. Taxonomy (NCBI): domain Eukaryota; kingdom Metazoa; phylum Arthropoda; class Arachnida; order Araneae; family Theridiidae; genus Latrodectus; species Latrodectus elegans. Next base: position 106,517,334 of record CM057817.1, on the reverse strand, counting down.
AGGTATTTAAGTTTTTCCTGGATATAGATAAATAATAAGAAAATTGACTACAATCTAAAATAGCAACCCTTCTATAATCCTTTCCCCTCGAGTGGTCCGGGGAAATATCATTCTGCTAAATTTTATGGATTTTCTGACAATTCCATGTCTATCATCAAAAGGATGTAACATTTGAAGATCCATGTGATAGATGTTCATATGATTGATTAATGAATATCAAACTGATGGATTTTACATGACATCTCATAGATAATCTCATATATGATTCTTTGTTTTAAAAAAGGTTTGTGAAGAACAAAATGTGAAATTAACTTTATTTGATTTTGGGATCCTTCTGATGTAGGCCCTGAGGCAATTGCTCGCTATGCCCCTGCCTTAGTCAGGTTCTGTGTAGTGCTAACCATTTGGCTGCCAGGGGTGCTAATGAAGACATGGAAATAGTAATCATTGAAAAAATTTTCTCTAATGTATTGAAATTCATAACTGAGAAATCTAGAGAAACAGTAGCAGTGTGTAAAAATAAAGAATGATGACTGGCATCAAAGCAAACAATTAAAAAATGTTGCAACCGATTTTGTTGATCATGATGGGATGACACCTGTTGTATAATAGTGGACTTCAGTTGCATGATAGCTTGTTTTAAGTTCCAATAGCATGCTAAATCTTTATAAAAGTTCTCCAATCTTATCAAAGTAAACTACCAACAGGAATTAAAATCTGAATATTGTGATATATTTTTAACATTTACTTAATATTTTTGTTAGGTATTTTGATGATGCTCAGCAGTGGAAAATTTATGGTAAAATAAAATTCCTTTTTACTCGAATGGGGTAATAATTCTAATGTTTATTAAATTTAGATATCCTAATATAATTCACTGTTGGTCCTGATTTAATTAATCCTTGTATGCATAAAATTGACTATTATGTGACAAACAAACTCAATATAATTTATGAAATTGTACTGTATACCTCAAATTTCATGTTTGATGTGGATTAAGAATAGAGTTTATTAAAATATTCTTCCTTTTGGAAATTTATTTTGAAGATAAGTATATTCTCAGCTTATAGGGTTTATGAATCCTAGAGGTAAGTAATGAAGTGAAATGGACTACTATGATTCACTGATGATGAAGTTATGGTAAAGATTAACAATTGATGGTATTCTTGCTAAAACACAAGTGAAAAAAATAAGGCACTTCTAAAGTATTTGTCAAAAAAATTTCAATTTTAAAATAAAAGTTAGAAATTGCTCTTGTTAATAACATAAATGATGCCAGTCATTGATCTTATTTTGTTACTGTAATGGAACATTTAGCAACTTCCTTAAAAATCAGAAGTTTTAGGTTCTGTGGAAGTACGTTGAAATTTTGAATTAAAGACATTCATTGAAAGATCCATCAGAAGTGGAGTTAAGTTTAAATATGCTCACACACACATCTCTGGATAGATTAATTGTGACCTTGATCATGTAAGTTGAGTTCCATTTTTCATTCTAATTTGGTAGACTGTTACCTGAACAAGACTGGTTTTCAGTTTTTTTGTTGATTCAGTGTTGAGGTCAAAGCAAGTTAACATGATTGCTGACTAATATTGTCGTTTCACAATTCATTAAAAGTAGTACTTTAAAAAACTAATTTTTATGCATGATGGAGTGCTACCACTCATTAGTTATTAAATATAATATCTTGATCCTTTATCACCTTGTTGAAAACATTTATTTTTTTATTCCTATAAAATTGATTAAAGTGTGAGAAGTATCTTTGTGGGATCTCAAACTATTGGTTTTTGAAACACAACATTAATAAGATAACTCATCCGTTGTGACCTATTATGTTAAATCATGCAGAGTGTTATGCTCAGAATAGTATGTTTGATGAATAAAAATGATAATATTCTTGATTAATCAATCCAAAGAAGTGAATTTGTAATCTAAAATGTTAAGTTTTCATGCAAACTTTTTTTCACTTGTCATTTTTACCATTTGGAATAACAATTTTTGAAAGTCAATTACTATATTTTCTACAAGTCAAAAATTACATTATGCAGTTAAGAATACATACTACATGCTGTATTATTGATTCTTTGTTACTTTTAGAATTGTCTTTAGATTTTTTGTCTCTTTGTCAGCATTAATGCTTTTCAAAAATATCATGGTAATCTAGCTGATAAATAGATTTGTAGAGTATTTGTAGATAGTTTCAATTAAATTAGTGAAATACCATGTATGTGATCAAAGAACAATTATATTATATAATCACTTTTAATACCAAGTTTTAATTATTTCAAATTGTTTTTCATCTTCATTTTAGAATTATGATAAAAAAAAATGATTATGACAAGTCACAACAGATTTTAACTTATAAAATAAAAGCCAATTATAATATGAATTTAGATGATTTTTTTAAACAAATCAAGATATGAGTAGTTAGGATTGTTATTAGTGAAGAGTTTATATTTGGGCAATGTTTCTGTAGCTTACTTAAAAATTAATAATTTTCACTGCTGTTTTTGACTGAAAAGTTTAAATAATACTAAGTGTCACTGTGTAGTCTTACATAGCTATATTTAAAGCAAATTTACTTATTTTATTATTACTAGGCTCTATACAAAGGCTTTCATTTTATACCTAGATTATATTTTGCTTTATGTATTTAACCAATTTACTAAAAAAATTAGTTATTTTATAATTTTTATTAATTTTTAATCCAACTTTATTTTTTAAACTTCAATTCAATTACTGAAAAAAAAACTGAATTTTTTCTCTTTAAATGAAATATGGGATGAAAATTTGTTATAAGTTCTCAAAAAAGCTTAGTAGCAAATATGAATGTAGTTACCCATAGTAAGATTTCGTTTTTAATATTATTTTAAAAAGTTTTTATATATATTTAATGGAAAGCTATTTTTGTATGTAATTATGTAATTTTCTTTATGATAAAGCTTCCAAGTTTTTGAAACCCATAATATTTTTTCTTATTAATGTTCTTGAGAAACTTAAATTGTATAAAAGTATTTCAAATCAATTATATGCATATAATAATTATTTTTTTGAATCCAACATTTAACAAGCGCATTTTAAGTATGATTAAGGAAATATAACTTACAGTTCATTTTAATTCCGACTGTAGTTTCATTTTTAAATCTTTAAGTGTTTCAAATCAAATGATTTATTAATAATGAGTCAATCTTGAAAAAATGTAAACATATTTCTTTGTTTCATGAAATCCAATCCATAATTTATTGTAAAATTCATTTTTAATCACAGTTATTTTAACAAATATATTTTCATAGTTTGTAGTTGATTGAAAAATTTACTGTAATATATTCTTTTTACATCAGTATTAGTTGATAATTTTTTTTAATTTTAAATTTGAAATTTTTCTGGATAAATTTGGTAATTTTCTATGATTGTTGAAAATAAATTAGAATTTTTATTCATAAACTTTAGGATGGTTCTAAAGAGGATAGAGAAGTGACTGACTCTGAAGATGCAGCTATTGCTAATCAACGACGTATGAATGCTGATCCTTTGGAAATTATGTTAATGAATTTGGGTTATCAGTTACCAACTATGGTAGCTGAAATGTCTGACGATGTTGACGATGAACCTGGCTCTGAAAGGAATGTTGTTCAATGTCGTACTAGCTAGAATTTTTTTTAAAAAGTTCAAGTTTTGTAAATATATTTCATATGTTTCATAAAAGGGAGAAGATTAATTGTAGTTACATGTGATAGATATGTTGATTTTTATGTGTGAAAATTTCTGTATATTACTAATGGAATTATTTATAAATCATATTTGAATTTTTCTTTAGTTATAGGTTTACTTTGTAGCAATTTAATTTATTTTCTTCAATTTATAATTTTTTGAAAGGTATAATTTTGAAACTATTTTTTTACCAGAATATTTTTGGTTTCCTTGAAGTAGAAACAAAAGGTATTAATTATTAAATTCTAAAAATTTAAAATACCAACTGATAATTTATGATAGTTTGAATTAAATTTATTTGATTTCTACATTTTTAAAATTTCTTTGTAATTTACAAGGTAGGCAAATGTTATCTTTTTTTCACTAATTACCTTTATATAGCTTTTCATGGCATAATGTTCATATTTTTTGAAAATGTATATTCATTATGTTTTCAAATTGCTGAAATCTGTGTCACATTTTACAAATTTTATTCACTATTGCACATTCCATTTCTATGAAAAATATTACATTGTTCTGTTTTCATGCAAAATATATTTTTGTCATAAATCCAATGAAAATGAAAGAATGTATGATAGATTTATTTGATTAAAATATCTAAGCATTGCAATTATTTTCATATTGTTGAATTTTTTACATTGAATTACTGAAAATTATTACAACAAACAATAATATAATTTAAGTATTTTTACATATATATATTGTTTTCTAGTTAAGCTATAGCAAAAATTCTACAAAAGCAAATTTATTTCTGGTAATACATTTTACTAATCCTGTAGTATATATGATTATTTTTCCTAGTAGTATCTCCATATCTTACCAATGTTCGCAAACTGTACTAGTACTTGTATTATGAAATTAACAGTGTTACAAGGAATTAAGCTTACTTAAGATCCGTGATACATTCTGAGGCTTATATCTCTGCAGTTTTTACATTTAATACTAATTATTTGCTCTTCAATTTTGCTCAAATTTATTAATTTTCTTACAAATTATATATATATATATATATGCTCACATTGAATTCTCTAACTTCATGATTTTATTTTTGAGGTATTAATTCTTTTTTCAAAGAATCAAGAAAAGATTTCTCTAGAATTTCAAAGTGGTTTAATTAGGGAAGTCATAATTAATATCTGTATTTTATGTTAGTATTTTTAGAAATGTCAAGAGTGAAGACTGACACATCAGTGGATGAAGTTAACAGTCATCACTTACTTTTAATGGGTTATCTGTTCTCTTTTCCCCTCAAACAGTTAAAGATACAGGTATATTGTATCACAAGTATTTTTCTTTAATGCTCAGTTACCACTGTAGGATACATTATAATGAAATAAATGCAAAAAGATTTTTTATCAATTGATTAAACAATTCTTTTCAATTTCAAACAATGTTAAATTTATTAGGTGATATGACGTTAAATTTATTATGTGTCATGTGTGACTTTTGCCTGAAATACTTCCTAACCAGTTTATATTTTGTAATACTTCTCCTGTATCTTGTAATTTTTCTATTTTCAGTCTTATCGAATTTGTCAATTAAGTTTCTGATTAAGTAATCCTAAGTTCATTATTTAGTTATCTTAAGTTTTTTGCTAGAGATTGTATAATAAGATATCTATATTGTCATTCCATAAAACAAGACATTAGTATTTTAATAAAGGATCATGGATACAAAAGTGTTGGAAAAAGATATTGAATGCTGTAGCCTATGTTTCAAACTTTATTGTTGAATAAAATTTTAATAATATATCAATGTTAATGTTTTCAATTCAAAATGTACTATGAAGAAAATGAAATCATACATATAGTTTTTGTTAAAGTTTTCTTCAAGATGTATTTAAAACATTCTGAATTAATTGTATGTTTCTTTTGTTAGACTGTGACTTCGATGCAAAGTTTCTGATAAATAATATTCTGATTTGGCTTTCAAATTAATCTGTAATCTGTTGAATTCATCCTGTTAAAGGAAAATGGTCTTTCAGATTGACCAGTAAAAAATCATAATTATAACAAAATTCTTTTTTTTTTCATTTTTTATTGTACTTTACATATTTACAGAAATGCTGAAAGCTGTTTCTGCTGTGCTAATAGTCAATTTATTTTCTTTTCAAAATTGTGTCAAGATCTCAATTTTTAGAGAAATCATTCAAATTTTCTTGAAATTGACAGGATATTTATTCTTATAGTTTTATAATTCACGGATGAACTATAAAAAAGAAAAAAATATATTTATAAATGAAGAACAAAATTCTTGAAAAGTGTGAACACACTTATATCATATTGAAGTAACTCCTGATTCTGATTGAATGTTACACTTTAAAATTCAAATTAGATAGTAATTCTACGTTCTTGAACCCTTCCTTTATCAACATATTGCATTATACTTTCTAGACAATGTATTAACATTGTAGATTTTTCTAATATATTTCATTAATTTTTAACATAATTATTAAAAAAAAATTTGTTTCTAAATATCATGTATTGCTGTATTTAATTGTAGGGTTAGTTTTATAAATCTTTTTATATAAGCAAATTTATTTGTTTAATTAAATATTGGAATTCCAAAAGAATTTAAGCAAATTAATTAAATATAATATTTTCATATATTTATTTTAAATTCATTGCAGGACTTAATCGATAACTTGTATATTATTTTTTGAGCAATGTAATTTATTTTATAAATAATTTATAAAAATTTTCTTCCTTACTTACCTTGTTCTCTATATAGAGTTTTATGAATATCACTCAATTGTATTGAAACTTGTCTTTCTAATTCATTTTTAGCAGTTTTTTTCCCGTATTTTTCTCATAAATGATGAACAATATTATAAAACTGTCCTATTAATGCTAATTGCTGAAATTTTTATAAGTGGCTGATTTGAGCAAAATATTTTCTGCTATATACATAGTCCTTAATCTTAAAATATTAAATATATTTTTGTATGTATATAACACTTTATCAAACAAAAATATTTCTGGAAATGATGAATTGTAATTTTTCTCATAAATTTATCACACATACCTTTATCATCAGAATTTGCTTTCAGTTGAAGATCTTAAATATAAATCATGTAAAATATCTGCATAGTTTTCACTCATGAATAAATATTTTTACTTTGAAAATTATCTATTAGCTAAAACTACTTGTTATATCTGAATTTTTTACGTAAGTTTTATATTCATAATTTGAATACATTAATCTAATCTTTTTTTTATTATTTAATATTATTTAACTATTGTATTTAAATCTAATTTATAAATTTGCATTGCCCCAATTTTTAGTTCTTATGAGACTATCCTTTGGCAGATTAATTCTCTTTAAAAATTTTTGATTTTCTAATGTAATTTTCTAAACTTGCACCACTGCATTTCTATACTATTAACAATATTAGTTCTGTGGATATAAACTATAAATTTTTGTTTTTATTTTTAGATTTTATTAATCATAAATTTATATTTGCTATTTAACTGTTGAAATGTGGTGTTTTACATGAATAAATACGCTGTCAATAAAGATTCTTTCAGGTACTTTGATTCTTTAATGCTAATGAATTTTGATGAATAATAATGAAAAAAAAGTAGTGGTTTTTCATCGCTTTGTTTGCAGTATTGATTATTTTTCTTATTAAAGTATTGGCTGTTCTATCCATTTTCCTTTAAAAAGGTTTATTAAATGAGATTTTAATAAGGTGTTAAGTTTAGTGTAAAGATATCTTCCTATTGCTAATGTTTTGTCATCATACTCAATAAATTATTTGTGTCTTTTGTTACAGACACTAACTCCTCTATTTGAAACATTGATAGGTATTAACCAGAGCCACGCAATATTCTTTTTTAGGCTTGAATATTTGTAGTGGTTTGGAATCCATTTTAAACCATAGGACTAAGTCTAATTAGTTATCTTGTGCAAAAAATTAATGTTGAGCAACAAACATTTTCTTTTTTTAAAATATTTTGTTTCTTACAGTTTATTATGTTTTTTGGTGAGCTAAATTCAATATGGTTATTCAGTAGTAAAATTAAGTAATAACTGAAAGCATGGTTTATCTAAAAAATTACATACATATATATATAACTCAGATTCTGATAGTTTAAAAGACACCATGCATGTAAAGTTTCCTAATCTTTGCAAAATTTGAATACTTCGCATAGTACTTTTTTCTTTCCATCAAGGTTTTATAGTTTCCTTTATACCTTTAGCACGTATAAAAATATCTAAACTTTTTAGATCTCTATTCTAATATTGGTAATATTTATTTTATATTGCTCAAAGAAATTTTCCTACTCTTGAATTAAAAATATTATTGCCAATTGAAAATTGACTTATGTAATAACATCTGAATGTGTCATTAAACATAGCAGTGTGCCATTTAAACATAGAAGGTCATTTAAATGTAGAAATGTCTTAATTTAAATTTTGCTTTTTTTCTACACATTGACCTTCTTTACAAGTGTATATTCAGATCAAATTTGATTTTTTCCTTTTTTGAGTGCAAACAGACTTTGTATAATTGTAATGCATTTCCTTGGTTATTTATTTGATTTATTTTTATCTTTTGTAAGTTAAGAGTGCAAACATTGAATTCTGTGTATAGTGCTTGAAATCATGGTACAAAAACACTTTATTTAGGAAAAGCATCACTAGATCCTTTATCATTTTTATTGCTCATGAAGATAAATCTTTTATATTAGCTTGATTTTAGTTATTAGAGAAGAACATAGTTCTTTTCTTGTAGCTGTCCCTTTTAACGTGTATAAATTTTGACTCATGATTAATTTTTCTGCACAAAAACATCTTCATTAGTTTAATTATTATTTACCTAATATGAAATATTAAATAAATTGCTAAGATTGACTTCTGTCTAATTGCTAAGATTGTCATATTGTAATTTTACACAATATTACTCCTGTGATAGTACTAAAGTTCACTAATTTTGTTGTCCAGTAGCCTCAGACGAATAATATTAGTAATTTTACGTTTTGAATTTTTAAAAATCTGAATTAACATACATTTAAGTGTACAAATAGTTTACAAAATAATATTCTTGTATAGGTTATTGATACTGTCTCATAATTTCTTAATCTTGCTCACTTCTGTTTTTTTTATTGATTTTGATCTAAATTGTCTGCAAATAAATTTATAATCTTTGTTTACTACATTAAAATTTTTCACATATATTTTTGGTTTAAAGTAGTGCATATAAATATAAATTTTTGTATTTCTGAATAATAACTGTTTAATGAAAGTTTCTTTGCACAAAAGCTTTTCAATTATTATTTGTAAATGAGCACATGCTTTTTTATTGTCATATTGTAATTTTTTCTGCATTTCATGTTATTTATGTAATCTGACATTTTTTGTTAATTTTGCTGTGTTAAGTTATGACAAACCTTAATTTAATTACCTGAACAGTAAAAACAAAATTGGGCTGTGAGAAAACATATTACAACTTTAAATCATTGTAAACTTTATTGATGAATATAAATGGTATAAATTATTTTCTGGCTGTGCTCATTTTCTAACACAAGTTTTGTTCTTACTAAAAATAATCTGTATTAATGTTTCATATTTGAAATAAATACTAAATGGTAGGTTACTATTTAAAATTTTATTTTCTTATTCAATAAATTTTTTCTATAAATATCATGTTAGTCTGGTTGTATTTTAATAAACTAATTTGTAAAAAATCCTGTGCGAATTTTCATATCTTTATGCGCAGAAGTTTTTCAATGAGTTACTGACATAAAGTATGTAATGTTATATATTTATTATACAAGAAAAATCTAATTTAAAGATAGATCTGTCTTCTAGTTTTTATACCATAATCGCGACAAAAATTAATTTTAATAAATTTTTAATTTTGAAGGAATTAATTTCTATTCAACATGACTCATATTATGTTTAGTTTAATAATTTCTCATGGGAACTTCAATAAGGAAAAGATTCTGTATTCTGCTTAAAATATTTCCTTTGCTAAACAAATAAAGTTTTGACTTTTGTCTATGGACTGATAAATTAAGCTTCATTCTTATTTTCAAAATATGATGATTGTCATAGCTTAAATTTCATTATATTTTTTAATATGATAAGTTTCAAATATATATGCAGTTGTTTTGAACTATTATTAATATCAGGTTTTGTGTGTGTATCTAGTTAAAATTTATTATGAAAAATTTATTGATGAATGTGTGTGGATAAAAGTTTTTTTAAATATTTTATAACAATATTTGCAATTAGTCTATTTTTTAATGTTATAATGCTGTTTAATATATTAGGTATCTTTATTAGCATTTTATAAAATAATTGATACCATGTGTGAAGTTTAAAATTACATACAAATTTGTTTTCAATATTTTTGAATAGAAATTATTATTGCTTAAAATTACATCTGAAAGTTGTATTTTTTGACGAAAGAAGCTTTATATACAAGTATTATTCATTTCTAAAGCAATAAAATTTACTATGAATTTTTTCATTTCATCCTTTAAATAATTGCAATATGTTTTTTGCGCTGTAATGTGTATTGTTCATGCAATAATTGTTATGTAAAAAGATTGTTCAGTAGTGACTTAGTGTACAACTTTTACTTTTTAAAAGACTTCAAGTATTTGCTTAAAGATTTTATGAGAATAAAAATATTTATTTATAATGAGTTTATAATACTGTTTCTTTCTTTGATAAAATTATGAAATGATAAGTATTATTATATTATATTGAGTTTGTTTTCTAGTTTATGGAAATTATTAAACTGATTAATTTTCATTTATTAGAAATTTTGTTGCTTGCATCTTGAATATGAAATAATTTAAATTTTATTTTTACACCATTATTAATTTTTAATAATTAATAATAATTATTGATTTTTTTGGAAATTCTTATTTGTTGCTTACATTTTGAATATAAAATATTTTATATTATGTTTTTTTTCACCATTATTAGTTTCACCATTATTAGTTTCACCATTATCAATAAATAATAATAGTCATTAATTAATTAATAACTTAATGTAAAAAAACATACTGCTGGCCACAGTAAATGGAATACCCTGAAGGAAGCATGCAAATAACATGAATTTTACAACATGTATTAGAGGAGTTGAGGTATGCAAATAATTAGAATTTCAGCGCAGACGGACATCAGGCGCGCCTGTTGCGCCACTTCTAAGTGCTATTTAAAGCTTGGCGATTTCAAGTTCGGCAATTGTGTTTTTCTACTAATTTTTCAAAAAAAAAAAAAAAAAAAAAAAAAAACAATTTTGCCTTGTAGAAAAACAGCGATCATTTTTTGATCAAGTATCTATCTCTCAATTATTACGCCAAGATTATGTCCAATATTTACCATCCTTTGCATTCCTTGGCACTTACTCCTGTATTAAAGACATTATATGATGCTCGCTCTTATAGCATCGAGCCTTTTCTCACTCGAACTATATCTCATCTCTATTTGACAGACCTATGTGAAGTCCGTTTTTTAAAAACGGACTTATTCTCTCACCCACCTTGGTATGATCCACAGATAATCCTCATCAATGATTTTATTGGATTTCGAAAATCGGACACAACTCCAACGATTTTTCAACAGCTCTAAGTATAAGCGAACAATTTCACATCGCTGTCAGTATTCTTACACGCCTGTATTCACGGATGGATCTAAAGTGGCAGGACATGTTGGCTGTGGTATTTTTATAAACAATACAACATATAGTTACAGTCTTCATGCATCCTGCTCCATCTTTACAGCTGAAGCCATTGCAATATTCCAGGCTCTTCGGCTCGTGAATGCAGCAAATGATCATAAATTTGTAGTGTATGCTCACAGTTTGAGTGTCATAGAAGCGTTGAAAAATTATCATTCAGTTGTGTCACCGATTTTTGAATCATTGGATTCCCTTTCTGGAAAGGGTTATGAAAGGGTCTGTTGGATCCCAAGTCATGTAGGTCTTGTGGGCAATGAAATTGCTGATCAGCTGCTAAAGCTGCATCGAATGTAATTCATTCAAATGTCTCTTCGATGTGAGTAGGGCTGTTAAAAAGTTTGTTCATTTTCTCTGGCAGGAATTTCGGAATATGCAGGTCTCCAACAAATTGCATGCCATCTTCCCATCCGTCATTCCATCATCAGTTTTACCTCTACGAAGTGCTGATGTCCGTTTGACACGCCTTCGTATTGGACACACACGTTTCACACACAGGCATTTGTTTCTAAGTGAACTAAACCCATGGTGTGAGACGTGTGGTGAACCATTTACTGCTTATCATATTTTAATTTCATGTCTAGATTTTAACCAACAACTTTTACACTTTTTTAGAACTGATATTTTAACTTTATTTGATTTAATAGGGGATCCACCCCATGGAAACCTATTCGCTTTTTTGCGAGCAATAGGATTTTTATATTATATTTAATTTCTATCTTAAATTTTAAAATCATATACTATTTTGTTTATGCATTTTCATTGGATTTTAAAATTACATATACACGGATTTTTGCCTTTTAAATTTTTAATGTTGCTTGGGTTTTGAAAATAAATAATTTAAATAATAAAATAAAATTATTCTTGGCCCAGCATGTCCATTTTTGGACCTTGCGCCATAAAACCCATCCAACCAACCAACGTCAGCATGGCGCTACGCTTGTCGGCGACGCTCTGGGACGTCGATCGACTGTGATAAGTTGCATTCTTTATTTTTAGTGTGGTTTGAGAGATTGAATGAAGATGTTTTTGTGAGACTTGTTAGTTAGTGAAGCTTTATTTTAAAATTTTGTGTTTAAATTTTTTTATGAGCCTTTTTTAAAATGGCAGAAAGTACATTCGGATTTTGAGAATGGGTATATAAAATTTAGTGGCAGGAAATGTGTTAAAAGATAAAGCAATAACTTTGCTTACAACTATAAAATGTAACTAATTGTTTATCTTCAATAAGGGAACGATGAAACGTTTTTTTCGTTGTATTCGATGATTCTGAAATCGTGAAACTTTGTGAAGCCTAAACGATTTATGTCTCAAAATGTGGACTTGTTCCTTATTTCCGAAATCTGATTCATGGTAATATAATTTCTCCTCTCTGTGTCTTTTTATTTTATATTTCGATGAAACAGCAAGTGCAAATAAATTATATATCTTACTGGACAAAAAATGCGTGAGATTGTTAATTACTGTGACTCTTTTTTTTTTTTTTTTTTTTTTGGTCAGATGAAGAAATAACTTTTAATTTTTACTTCACAGAAAATATTTTTTGTATTGAGAGAATTGAACATCAGTTTACAATTTCATAAAACGTTACGTGCTCCTCGAAATGTTAATAACGTACCTGTAGTTCGCACATTATTAGCAATGCAATGTTAAAAGGTTATCAAATTTGTGACTTAAGAAATTTAATTTACTTATTGTTTTATTTTAGAAATTTTATTTATTTTATAGGAAGAATTATTTATTGCCTGTTTGAATGGGTGATGATGTATAATTTGTCAGCGAAAGGAGAGAAAATTATCAGTGTTCATATTTCACTGTTAAATAGATTCTGAGCATTAATTGTAATTGCTTATTTATTTTTGCAGTATTTGTTCTCCATATCTCGATTTACATTCCAGAAATGTACATTCAAATGATTTTTTGTAGATATCGTAAAATTATCCATAGAAAAGATAGCAATCATTTTATAGGGTCTTTTACTCGACTTGGGAAGCACGTTAAAAGTAACAAGAAATTATGTATCTTGTAATAAAAAGAAATTTAATGTAGTATTGCGAATATTGTAATTATTCACAGGCATTTTTTTTACTTAAAAAGATTATTTAAAATTTTTACACATATAATTAATCTTGATACATTTGGTTATTATAGTGTGAATTAAATTTTCTGTTACTTTTTCAAACATTAATAATTTATCCATAACAAGTTTTAAAATTACCATTCCAAAATTATTTACAAAGCAAGCAAAATAATCTAAAAGTGAAGATTTTTAAATCACTTATTAAAAGACGTCAATTGCAAGGTAATTCTTGTAATCCACTTAGCTTATCTGTTGTATTTCTTATTACAACCGTATTTACTGCGTGACATTTAACTTTGTTTTTATTTTTGAAATGATGGTAAGGAAAAGAGTGATGCTTATAGAATGATATTAGATATGTTTTAGGAACATTAATTTAATTGACTTAAAAATAGAGGTAACCTTTAATTATCTTTACACAGCACAACCGTTACTCGAATTACAGTTGTAGAAGTCATTTTATTGTTGCTTAATTGTTTTGTATGTAGTGCAGCTTCATTTATACGTATTTCTCAAGTATCAATTACGGTTATATATATATATATACCATCTACCAATAAGTATTTGGACACCTGTGATAGAAAAGAAAAAGTAACTTTATTCAAAATCAATAGTTGGTAGAGCTTCCTCGAGAGGCAATTACAACGTGAACCCTCCCGGGCAAACTTTCCACAAGTCTTTGTATTACAGCTAGTGGTATTGTCTTCCACTCGGCTTGGAGTAGACATACAAGTTCCTTCACTGATTTTGGACGGGTAGTGCTTCCCTTAATTCGGTGATCCTACTCGTCCCAGAAGTTCTCGATAGTGCTCTTCCGAATTTCTCTGGACAGCAATCGTCGGTCTCTATCTTCCAGTTTTTTGGTCTGCCGACTCGGGACACATTCCGACAATCACTACTCACTTTCCACTTCTTAATCACATAGGCCACTGTGGGTACTTCAGATCGCTAGATATGTCCCTTAAGGATCAGCCACATTTGTGATACCCTATAATTATACCTTTCTCGAAATCAGAGAACTCCGAACTGCGCGGCATCTTGCATGCGACTAATGCTGATGCTGTTTTCTACACGATATATACCGATGGAGGTTGTGAAGTACCTCAGGACCGCTGGTATCGTCATTTGCATTGGTGTCCAAATACTTATTGGTAGGCAGTGTGTGTGTATATATATACACACACACACTGTCTACCAATACAATTTTTAATTATTCTATGTATTGTGTATATTTTTTAGATTCTTAAATCATATTTTACACTTTTTTTATGTATCCAGTTAATGGTTGCAGGTTATTTTCAAAAAGTGCTTACAGTGGTCTGCTAAAGGAGAACGGAATATTATTTTCTCTTGTATATTCTGATTTTTCTTTTTTAAAAGCTGGTATAAATTGTGGTGATTTTTTGGGAATAATATTAAGTAATCACATTTCGTTTGATAGATTGCTTAGTCTTATATATGAGGTGAAGCGTAGTAAACTACGTAGAGATTTGTATTGAAAAATAATGCCTTGTCAACATCTGGCTTTTGGCCCAGTACGAAAGTTAATGAATATTGTTTCATACTGAAAAATACAAAGATGTTTGTCAAAGTAATAAAAACTATGAATTGCGTTTACTCAGAGATATCAAGATTTGTCATGAATATCAGTATAAATGGCATTCATGTTCATAGCATTATAAATGCATACTTATAATGAAAGAAAAAAGATTTTGTCGAACATAATTTTCTAAATTATAAATTGCTTTTTTACATGACCTTCCTTAATTTATTTCCAAAAATGAGTAAATGTATAATAATATACTTAAAAAATTACTGAAAATTAAAATACAAATAGCAATAATTTTCAAAAATTTATAAAGAAACATTTCCATATTTTCAGTGGTTTCATAAGTATTAACTAAGAAAAATATATTTTTACGGAAAGAAAATAATTTTGAATTTCTTACAGTAATATTTAAAAAAAAATTCACACAAATATTTAAAACTTTCTTTAGTAAAAAATTTTTATCAAGTAATCTTTGCCACAATTAACCTTTTAATTGGTTTAACCAATATTTTTTTGGTTTCTAAAGCAATTTTTGCTTTTATCATAATCGTAAAAATGCACTTTAATCGAAACCATAATGTGTACTGTTCTTGCTTTCAATTTGTTGATTTAAGTGAACAGTTAGATTGCGTTTAATTGTTTAGAATAGAAATTTTTAAAAGAACTTAATTTTAAAGGGATTTTTTAGAATTACAGAAATAACGAAATTCAATCAAAGGTAATTAAAATTAATTTGGAAAAAAGAATGGGATTTTGAATTTACAGAAAACAATGGAAATGTTGTTTTTCTCTCGGGGGACATTTTGGATTCTAGGACAAATTCTAATTTTTTAAGATTCACCTCAGGATCCCTTTTCTACAAAAAGAATAACGTTTGTATTTTATTTTGCTTATTATAATTATCTCTTTAGTTATTATGGCCGTGGGTATTTCTTTTTTCCGTTGGTGAATATAATTCATACGATATTTTTATTTACAATGAAACATTAATAAAAGTTTTAACCAATAAAGTATAAGCTCCAATGATGCTTTAAGTGGGACTAATTTTAACATAATTTTAATAAATAATATGTATCGATATAATTTATCAGCATGAAGTATTATATAAATCTGAATCATTGTTTAACCATGATTCATTTTGGCAAGCACACACACTGGGCAAAAACAGCAGTGTAGTTATTGTCAGTAATTTCATGTGGCTCACATTTGAATTCTGTTGAAAATTAATATTTTTAATAACAAGTCGCAATTAATAACAAGATTTTGATGTTTATCAGTACATTATTAACATTTTGAAGCATGATATAATTCTTTTATAAATACACTTCAGAATATTATACAAATGAACGAACAATGTTGATAAAATATGTTTTTAAAATAAATAACTTTATTTTCACTAAAATTTCAAAAGAGCGATTAAATTTGCCATTCATACATTTTCAAACGAAATATAACACAGTTATTCTATTTTTTAATTAAAAACAAAACATTTAAATTTTTCTTGCTTTATCTACTTACAAAAAAAAAACATCATAAATTTAAAATTTTTGAATTTAAATATATAAATATTATTGTTAAATATATAATTATAAATTAAATATATAATGTTTCTAAATATTACTATAATGATAAAAAAACAAATTTTTATCATTGAGTTTTTTGAAAACTGTCACTAATTACCTGAGTAATATTTCTATATCTTTATTTTTTAAAAAATATATTAAGATAAGACAACTTATTTGCATCTGCAACTAATAAGTAAGCAAATTTAGGCTCGTGAAAGCTTTATGAAAATGATTCATGTAATTTATGCTTATGAAAATGTTATGGAAAGTCCGAAATCCTGTGTTCAACAAAACATGCATGCAAAAGATTACGTATGTCCAATTTTTTTTTTTTTTTTTTTTTTTTTTTTTTTTTTTTTCTTGAGACTAGATGTGCAAAATTCTTTAGAATTTTGAAATGATTTCGGGAGAATTAACTAAAGCTATTACTTTACTTTATAAATTATTTTTCATTATCCACATATGAAGTAAACATCGTGTAGTGATCGTATCTGGCCTAAAATAAGAAGTTAAAATAGTAAATGTTTATGGTTAGTAAGTTTAATTGAAAACATTAATTTTTTTCCTCATGAAACTTTTTTTAATTAAATTTATATGGTTAATTCTTATTTTTTTTCGCATCAAAAATATCCGAAACATTATTAAGTAAAATGCCACACAATATTAGATTTGAAAATCTAAACTTTTTGTCCCTCTTTGTCTTGTTTGAAGATCATTTCAGAACCGCGTTAAACTAAAATCTGTCTATATAATTTGCTAAAATACGCTCAATTCAACATTTTTCCTCTTGAAATTGGCCGAAATGAACAGCAAAATTTACCGCTTCTTGAAATTCAGTTGAATGAATCTAATCTCAAGTTTCCAGTTTCAGAGCCGTCAGGGGAATCATCAGATAGGGAAACGTAAGAAACATTTAGAGCTATCCATCTCCTCAAAAAGGGGAGAGGTTGTTGCGATAGGCAACTTGCCACCTTCAGGGGTGTTTGTGCTCCGGGGAAACCCCGGAATTCCGGGGATTTTGAACTTCAATACCCGGAAATTCCGGGGATCGTCGTTCAAAAGGAAGTAGGAATTATAATGAATTATTTATTTTGATTAGAATTAATGCAGGTAATTTAAAATATTTACATAAAATGTAGTAGTTTATATGTTTGAAAATTTATGGTTATTAATTTTGCAAAAAAAAATAATTCATTGAACTTTTATAATTAGGTCATTCAATACTTCATAATTGTAATTTTTCATTTCTCCCCCCCCCCTCTTCTCGAAACTCCAAAATGTCGGTAGTAAGTCCGTAAAAGTTTCAGGGGATTTTTTGGGGTCCCACAAACACTTCCTGCACCTTCTAATCAAGAGTAACTTGAAGATTACGCCCTTTATCGGCGAAGAAGTGAAACGCTTTTTGTTGCTTGCACTCTGCTAGATATAATTGCGTATTGTTTTGTTCTTGGTATCGTTAATAAATATATTTTCCTGTCACAATCCATGTTTTTATTCAGTATCAATCTATTTCAATTAGCTAAAAATAGTCATTGGTTAGATGTCATCCCTGTATTAATATTTTGAAGTTGTCACCTCAAAAAACTCTGCATATCATTCAAAGAGTCCTTACCTGTCAAAAAATAGATAGTTTTTTGTAAATTCTGTAAGACCTGATCAAATTTATCAGTGACGCATAGGATATTACTCAGGTACAGAAAATTAATTCATGGCAAGAAAACTTGAAGTTATTGATTGATTTCACTTTAAAACTATGTGCTGAATTTGCGATTGCAAAATCACGAGAGAATATTTTGCAAGAGATCCAAGAAGTTCTGAACTTAAAATTTGAGTTTACTTAAGATTTTTTTTATTTTTTTGTATCATTTTTCTCTTTTCAAAGACTAATATGTATAAAACGATGTAAAAACTGTTGTTGTTCTCGTGTGCCAGCTAGGCTGGCAAATTTGGGTGCTCTGCTCCACTTTTCCAATTTAACAGTATTTGGTGTGGAGTCCGACTGCTTCAGTACACACACATGCCTAGGTACCCGTTTATAGGGTAGGCAATCATCCACACCTCATTCACACGCAGGAAAGGACAAAGACAGGATAGAGAGAGAGAGAAAGTACATCCATGCCTGAACTGGGATTCGAACCCAGGACCTCCCTACCCGTAGTCAGGCACGCTGACCACTTGACAAATTGGTCGGCTGTAAAAACTTTAAACTCTATAATTAAAATCTATATAAAAATTACATATAAAACACACGTACATACATTAAAAATAATGCCAGCTTGTGGAACTAAGGATTCAAAAACTAAACAAACTTGATATATATATATATATATATATATATATATATATATATATATATATATATATATATATATATATATATATATATATATATATAAACCTATTTATGAAGCAAGAAAAGAAATAAAAACGATGGCACATATATGATAGTATTTATAAAATTGCGAATTATGCAATTGGATAAGACATACATATGGTCGACATGACAGTCAGTAACTTATAGTTTCCCCCATGCGCTCCCAGACAGTTTGAATAATTTTAAGTATACTCACACAGTATCAAATTATTGAGCTATCTCGAAAAAGATTACACCACTTAGTAACCAATGCGCTCATAAGTATTGGAAAATATTGATGTCTTGTAACTTTTTTGCTGAGCGTATTCCACACATGTTCCATTGGGTTCAAATCATGTGAGAATGTTAGCTATTCCAAACGTATGTTATCTTCAAATTGGAAGTATTCTTTTAAGGTGTTAGCATGGCTAGGGAGTATTATGATTCATAAACATACACATTTGATCTACACGTACACCTAAACTAGTATACATGTTGCTCTCGAATGATGTTTCAGTTGGAATATTAAAGTATCACTGTCTCTGCTTTTACCCTCTCTACATAATAGATCCTCCTGACTAGAGTAAATGGGCGCCCTCTAGTGATCAAACGATGTATATTCTGGTTAGAGGTCTTTCTGCCTTGCTTGAGAATAGATGTGTTGACTCTCTTGTGTACCACTGGAAATGTTCCTTCATGTTATTATTTTATTGTAATTACTATTTGTTGTAATTGTCTGTTGTCATTAAACATGTCTGTGTACCACTGCCTTCTCTCTACTTCATTTTACACCTAAAAGTTTCAAGAAATTTAGTATTTCAGTGTTCCAATTTGAATTTAAAATCTGTTTTATAATCCAAAATAATTCCGTCTCAAATGAACAGTCCTATAGCATAATTTCGGCTGGCTGCGCCGAAGTTCTCGAGGTACCTAGGTCCGTAGGACCTCACCCTCTTTTGGATCTGGAAATGAACTGGTGAGATATAGCTGTGACTGACTGGCATATCATTGGTTCAATACTTGAGTGGGAGGAGCTTAGTTAAAATTTTAAGTTGTAAGAAAATCATGGAATAAAGTATTAATTATAAATAAAATGTTGATAGAAAGTTTAATAAAATTATGATTTAAATAGGTAACATTGATAGGAAAGTATTATATTAATTAGGAATAGCTACATCAGTTAGGTTAAATTATTCTAAGTCTTGAAAGTAATGTGCTAGTTTAAATAGTTTGTCCATAAGGGACTTAATTTCTTTAAGTTCTTTTAATAGTTTACTAATTAGGATACCTTTAAAAATAGCTTTAATTTCATTAATTAAGTAGATAATTTCTGAAAATTCTCAAGGTAATTCTGATGTAGCTAACAAGTGTTTGTTCTGTGTCTTGAGTGGGGGTGGGGGAGGTAGCTCTCGCGTACGAGACTCCAGGTTTATTATTTTATTTACTACATTATTTTTTTATTTATTTTATTTTATTTTATTTATTTTTTTTTTAATTTCCATATTGGTTTGTGCGATTTTTGCTGCCTTTGATTTCGGGAATTCAGGGCAGCCTTTATAATCCCAAGTAGCACCAAGATATTGGTCAATATTCTATCAATGTTGGCCAATATTGCGAATACCGATGAATGCCGAAGGTTGTTTCGCTAATATTAAATAATAATATAATATTCAGAAAGTTCGTTTTTCTAAACAATTTAGGAATTATAATGAAGGGAATTATTTCAGAAGATATTTTCAAAGGTTCAATTCAAAGATTCAAAGGTATTTTTTTAAAGTTTATTCTTGTAAATTTATGGTTTACAAATCTTTTTTTGAAATCTTCTAAACGTGGATTAATATTGTATAATATTACAGGGGCAATATTATTCACAGGGAATGTTATTTAATATTTTTTAATATCTTCCTAACAATCAATGTGATTTCTAGGTGAAAGGAAGTGAAGCTAAAACTGTTTATCTTTTAAACACAGATGAAAATGTATTATGAAAAACAAAAAGAAAATATAATACTTTGATTGCTATATTTGTAATTCCTCAGTTAATGGAATTATTTTTTAATATTGAAGAAATATCAGTTATTATTTTAAGTCTAATTCTGTTTTTTGTTTGTGTAATTTAGAATTCTTTTTAGAATACCTTTAATTTCAACTGTAAGGATTAGTTTAAACTACTCGTTGCTTTTGTAATGTGCTAATTGTAATATAGTTCGCGTTATATTATTAATCTAGTTTTAGAGTTGACATATTATTGAAATAAATGTACGCAAAAGGGTTTTGATTGGCAGTGAATAATATGTAGATAGATTTTACTTTGTTTATGAATACCTTCTTACAATATATTTTACACCAGATTAATGCTAATATTTTAATTATGTTTATAGAAAGACTTAACCATTTTTGATATTTGTTTCTTTAAATACTTATTTTTATAATTTTACCATTTTATCTTATTTTAGTTGAAAATTTTAAGTTAATATTTTCAATTATTGTAAAAAGCTTATTGAATTCCTTTATGAGTAAATATATATTTTTAGTTCAATGTTTGATTTACTATTTGTTAAACAATATATCAAATTAACTAAATGAATAATATCTTAAAATTGTGGGTTGTTCATTGTTCTACCAATTTTTCCTTGTATATATTAAAAATGTTAAACCTTTATGTAGAAATTTAAGTATAGAGGTTATTTTCCCCCCATTTATACTGTGGATACTATTATCATTGAATATAAAAATCATGCTACAGAAAATTTTAACAATAAGTTTACAAAGAATTCTGCTAAGGGAAGTAAAAGTTTGTCTCTTGTATCATAAATTTTAGTCAAAATATTTTTTTGAATTCAAAATCTGACACTGAAAGATTTCTGAAATATCTTTAAAAAACATTAAAAATTTTAGCCATTATAAATTCAAGATACATTATCACACAATGAGTTGTTTATTAAAAACATTGCAATTAAATTATTTCAGAAATAATGAGACATTACCATCAATATGAAAAGATTGTTTACAGCTTAATAGAGAAAAATGGTTTTTTTTTATTAAAATTGAAAATTTTAAAAGTAATTTTAAATTTGTATATCTATTTTTAATTCTTATGTTGCCATATTAATTTTCATTAACAGTTAAATTCCAACCAAATATTCATTTCTAAAGATATGTTTATCTTGAATATTTACAGGGCTGAGCATCTTCAGTAATTTATAATAAGAGATTGAAGATAATCCTCCTCAAATGCTAAGAATTGATTATTTTTCATAAAATATTGTAAATGGTTCAATTTTTTTAATCCTAAAGAACAAAACCGCGCAAAACAAATTAATCCAAATAATCAAGAAATTAGAGATAATTAAACCGGTGGCGGTAGACGCAATTAATGACTAAGGTTCTCTGTGCTATACACACAACAATACACACACAAACAACAAGGCAGGCCTCTTATTGAGGAATACAGAGTCAACACTTACACAAACATATTACAGTGGCAACCCTCACCAACTTGAGGAAAAGGCACGCCTCACCTAATTGAGGAGCTCATCCACCCTGCAGTTGATCATTGGACAAACACTGGACCTGACAAGGCAAAGGAGCCCAATCGACCTGGAAAACAACAACACAAAGAACATGAAACCAGCAAGATTGAGGACTCTCAGCCATACCGACAATGACGAACAAATAATGCCTTGAGGCAAACAGAGACCGTGGTCGTGTCTCCACAAACTTTAGTGTAGTGCCACCAAGGTATTTGTGAGTTTCCAGTGACACATTCAGTGCAAAAGCAAAAGTTGACATTGACCGGCCACAAAAGTGGTTTCTCAGACGGTCAATGATTAACCCACAGTGACAACAACCAGCAAGTGTGTACGCGCAATCCAATGTGTTACAAGAACTCTTATACCAGAAGAAAGCGGCAACGCTTGCTAGAACACAGGGTCCGCGAGAAAGACACCCGGCAATGTAGGTACGAACTTTTCTATCACATTGCAGGACAAACTCAACCGCGGCCGTCAACCCGAAATTAGAGTCAAAGGAAGAAGTCACCGATTTGAATTTTTATTCCGGTGACCAATCCAACATTGTAACAAGACCTTCGTCAACAGAGCGTGCTGCAGCTCTACCTGTAACAGCAGCAGAGTTGCAAGTCAGCTCGGGGTGGGTTCTAGAGGTTTTCATGGTTTCCCTCTAGACTAGCGTAAATACGGCCCACCTTCCCACAAAGTCCCCCATGAGGGTGTCAAGGTTACGTTCACTGCGTGGGCCTCACCTCGCGTTCGGGCTTTGTGTTGTGAACAAAAAATATTTAAATAAACGTGGAATGGTGCATACACGTTGGGCTGACGGACTGGCTTGTCTGGTTTGTTCCGGAATCGAGCCAAGAGACCGAAGATGACAGACCAGAACATAGGTCAGGCAGAGTAGTAACCCGTCTGTTCCAAATCCCGGTTACTGGGGCGGCTGTCTTTTCCAGGCCCGACGGGGGGGGGGGGTTCGTTGCCTCTCCGTGATGGGTTCTACTACGCAGCGGACATCAACAGCCTTAAACTCGCTTCGCGAGTAGGCTGTCTGCCTGCGGCGTCGAAATGATTCAATTTTGCTCTAAATATATAATTATATAATATTCATTTCTATAAATTTTATTTTCTGATATGTTTTAAAGATTAAATATGAGGCATAAGCAAATTTAAGTGTTGTAAATTTTTATAATTCCACTTTATTGCGGGTTATTTTTCTAGCTTATTTATTGCATTCAGCAATTAAAATTTCTGCCTATAGTTAAATTTTTAATTTTATAATTTAATTAAATTTAATGTTTTTAAATATATTAAGGTATATTTATGTAAACAAGCATTTCGTTTGGTTAAGGTTAGTTTTTACTTCTTCTTCATAACAAGGTTAGTTTTTACTTCTGAGAAAAATGAAATAGTATAGAATGAAGTATCAGTGTTTTTGCTTTTCCAATTACATTTGTGTAAACTTTTTAATTAAATAAGATTTCTTTTATATTTTCTATTTCTATAAAAGCACTCACATGTTTGTAACTAGTTTGTGCATGATATATAAAATTACATAAACTGCAAGTAATTCATCATTTAAAATTTTCACTTAATTAAAAAATATTCTTTTAAAATTAACTTTATTCTTTTTTAAAAAAATTTTTGCCATTCAAAAAGTATACCTAAAAAGGTATACTTTTGAATGTCAAATTTTAAATGTGAACATTATTAAAAAACTTAATATTATCTTTTTTTTTAGCTGTATTTTTTAGTTGCTTGTATTATAAAGAATGCAGTCATTAAGAAATGAAATATGTGTTATACAAAAGTTTTGCTGGAGTCACAGATTGGAATGAAAGAAAAATTCTCTTTTAGATATGACAAATAAGCTTTTTTTATTTATTTAATAAAGGCTTTCAAACCAATAAATTTGTGATTTATGAATTACTTCTTGATGCAAAATTCAGAATCTAATTATAAAGCGTAAGTTTTGTAAAACTTGATTTCAGTGACTTAGTTGCAATAATGTAAAATGCCCACATTTCATTTATTTCAATCAAACATCCTCTGTTTAACACAAGATACTACTGATATCATTATAAAAATATTACAAACTTCATCTCGTGTAAATATTTTTATCTCAAGCTGCATCATTAATAAAAACTAACTATGGCTTGTTAGATTTAATGGGTAAGAAAGTCCGTCTAGAATTCTAGAAAGTGCATAACTTTTAAAATAAATGTAAAAGAATTATGAGTACATATAAGAAAAATGAATGTAATATTAAAACTATATTCATTTAAATTCATTGAAACAATATGAAATCAATTACACAAAATAAATGATGTAAATAAAAATTTATACTATTCATATTTTAATAAATTTGATAAACAATATTGTATTTTTATTTTCAATTAGATCCTACCATTAAATGTGATGTATGCTCTTACACTTATTATTTGTTATTTTACGACTTCCATACACTTCATTGGAAAAGTTATCCTTTTGCATATAATATTTTTATTAATAATCATATTTACTTTAATTTTTTTTTATAATTCAATTTAAATAAAATTTTATTTTTAAATAAGCTTTTAAGTGAACATGTTTAATGCTTACTAAATCTCTATAAGTGGATTCTTAATTTTTATATTGTCACTGTTCTATCATTTGTTTTTCATTAAAAATGTTAGTTGCATTGATTTAAAAGTACACAAACTATGAATTACATATTTGCTTAATTTGAAATAAAATTGAGAAACATGACTTTGTATCAGTCATTCTTTGCACTATAAAAATATTAAAAAAATATCCAAGATTGAAATTTTACAAACTCTAAATATTAGCATTACATTTTTTTCAATGTTTTGATTCTCATTCTAAAATGTATAATATTCATGGCTCGGATTTTATCAAAATAAATTCACCAATGTTTCATTTATAAAACAGTGTAGATAAATATATTTTAAATTAATAAGTTAACAAAAATGTTTATTTCATAATTTAAAAAAAATTTTTACACATGGAAGCGAGTATAAATTGTGTAGTTAGAAGATATATTTTAATTTAGAAAATTTTACCATAATAAATTATTGTATAATATGTAATAACTATATATATATATAGTTATTAATTACAATTATGGACATTCTGAAATCATGATTATTATTTGGAATACTTAAAAAAAATTGTATTAATGTATTTAACAGCTAAACTTCTATGATGTAAGTTTAGTTAAGTTCCATTTTTGCTGCACATTTTTCTCACTAAAAATTGGAAATGTAAAAATATATGAAAAATTAAATATTCTATCATGTAAAAAAAAGCGTTTATTAAAAAAATATTCTATTTAAAGCATATATTCAAAGAAAATCCTGAATTACACATTCAGTTATACAGTAATTTTAATATATTGATATATTTTTTATTATGTGTAATATTTTATTTGAAATTTTAATAAGAAAATTTATTCAGCAATCACAGCATCAGATTAATTTGAATATCAAAAATCCCATCCAGTACCAAAAAGGGATTTTTGATTTTCAAATTAAAGAATAAAAAACATTATAATGGAATATTATCCTACCTCAAAATCGAATATTAACGTCGAAATAGAAGGTTTAAATGCAATGTCAAATAATATTGTCGAAAAATATTTAACGTCAAAATACAATATTAAATAATGTTAATATCAAATAATATTATTTAATGTTGAAATATAATATTTTTCGACATTCAAATGCAATGTTAAATAATATGTCACGGAATATTATTTAACATCGAAATGGAATATCAAAGAATATTGTATAATATCAAATAATATTATTTAATGTTGAAATACAATATTATATAATATTATCTAGGTGGGGTCATTTTAGTATTTTATAATATTGTCGGACAATATTTTATAATATTTATTTACAATATTGGCCAATTAACATTTGCTACTTGGTATATTGGCAGGGTGATCCTGACAGTTGGAGCATTTGGGTTATTTTTATCATGAGGGCAATTCCTCGCGTTGTGTGCTCCTGCACACTTTACGCATTTGGATTTAAGGTGGCACAACAGTCCTATACCATCGTGACAGAGCTGTTCTATGGTGTAGTCTTGGTCGTAACTGTGGGTCCTAACGTTCTCCACGTGAAAGTCCGAAGTGAATCAAATTGCATGCTAAACTTGAACTCGTCAGAAAACAACAGACACGCACAGTTGTAAGTATTCAGATTACATGTTCTCTATACATGGCTCTCCGATTGTAACAGTGAGTGGAACACATCTGACAGGTCTACGAGCATATAGGCTATACTGTGTCAACCATGTATATATAGTTTGCCTTGAAACTTATAGTTGAAGATAGCAAATGGACAAAAGTCTGAGGCTATATTATACCAGTTTCTTTCAGCAGTTATTGGTAAATATCGATAGTCTCTCAGCTTTGTCGCTCGGGGATATCCATGGTGTAATATCTGTTGGTGTTTTCCTCCTCTTGGGGAATTATTGCTAAAGTCTAGAGCAGACACACTGCGTGGATTCAGATTCCTCGGATATTGCGTTCTGCGTAAGTTTACATTTCAAGTGATTTATTATTTTAAGAAGCAAAATATATGTCATTTGATTCATACGAATTCGCTTATAGCAATGTGCGGAGTTACAGGAGCATTTGAAACAAACTCTGCTTCTTTACAATGAATCCTTAAAGACTCTTCTCCCACTCTTCATTGCGATGTACTGTCAACGGCGTCTGATAACTTCTCGTAACTTGGAGTGCAAGCATATTATTATTGAAGATATGTGTGATAATCTTCCAGGTGAAATTTTTACTTTAAAGTACGATTTCCGTGTGATTTTGAATTATCTTTAATTTGTAGTCATGGGAGAGTAATTACGAAACTCGGTTTTCTGATTTAGGATAAACTTAATTGATATCGCTATTGGCTTTTTATAAGCTATTTAAAATAAACTTATATTGCATAACTAAAAAAATATTTCCTCCAGAAAGATGTGAAGTAATTTCTAAACAGTTGCAACGCAATGATTTGCTTTTGAAAAGTACCCTAAATAAGAAAAATAGAGGAAGAATTTGGTCCTTTGTTTCTAATTAAAGAACTTTAATAAAGACAGCTTTGAAATTAAATTTATTATTCTGCTATACATTTACGCAGAAATACTCTTTTTCAGTTATGAATAGATTTCTCCTTCTGATATCGAATAAACGATCGTGGATAAACCATTAAAGAAAGAGTAATGAAAGGATCATAATATATAAAGCCAATTGTATAGGCTGCCATTTTAGATTGTATTGCTATCTAACAATGTGTGTGTGACAGTCAATATAAATAATTTATATTTTAAATCTGTTATCTCTTATTATATGGTCATCTTATGGTATTATTATCATAAAAAACATGCAAATAATTGCAAGAGGTAAAATTTATTTGATATTTTTTCCAGCGGTTAATGTGTTCTAATATTAAACCGAATAAATAGTGGTTATAATCCCCTTCGAAGCATTTCGATTAAAAATTGGAACCTGATGGCCTGTATCAGTCCTGAAATGTCATTTTAGAAATAATCCTGCAAAAACTTATGCCATAAATTAATTATGCGGTACAAATTAATTGTCTAACTATACCCATACAACGCGCGCGCTATTCATGTTTCATTTTAATAAGGGATACAAAGTCAAAAATGTAATTACAAATGCAACTTTTTGAAAATGATTTTATAAAAGTATATTTATACATAGATTTTTCTTATGGTAGTTTGAAAAACGGAGCACATTATTTTAGTGATATCACATACTGGTAATTTTTATGATATATTTTTTAAAATAGTTTCTATAGTTATATTCTAAAACGAGAGTAATTTTCGAAACTTTGTCATAGTATATCCTTATTATTGGCAAAACTATCTCGTAGATAAAATGTTTCTATTGATAATATTTACTGGAAATAAGACATATTTTTTTTAATGAAAATGTAATAGTATTCATTTATTTTAATTCTGCTTTCGCTTTGTTGCTTACTGATTTAAGAAATACTTTTCGATTTTTAACACTTCATTTTAATGCAAAGCAATATTAGTAAACAGTCTTATGGCTTATATGAGAAAAACTTTTATTAAAATGTGAACTAAATAGTCTTTCTTCAACTAATCTGTCGATCAATTAGGACATGAAGAAGCCATATTCGAGAGTTCATAATCTCAGCTGATTTAGAGTCCTGTCAGATGCTTAGCTCGGAGAATTCTGTCGTCAGTTCTCGTTTCTTTACCGTAAACAATGCTGTCATCTTGATACTTCGAAGTTGAAGGGAAATGAGTGTATCCATTTTTTCGAGCTGTCACGAATAGTAGATAATATTCGAGACATAACTGTCAAAAATAGGATGTTTTTCTTCTCTTGGAGCCACACTTTTCACGTTATCTCAATGTTTACAGAATTGATTTAAAATTCTTCAAAAATAATAGTACCTGTCTCCATTTTAAGAGCTTAAGCAAATATATATTATTTTATTAAATTTATAACAAAGGAATTTTTTATAGAAAAGTTTGTTAAATTTTAAATATAGAAAAATGAAATTCATGAAATTCTTCATAACTAGAAAAAATTTACAGCCAAGAATGCGTCCTAACATACATTCATAGTTTTAAATTCCTCAAAATTTTTAATTATAATTGAGAGCATCTAAGCTGATTTATCATGCCATTGTGTTAGTGGGACGTTGTTAAAAGTTAGATTTTATTCTATGACCATAATAAAAGAATGATGATTGACACTTATAGTTACATTGCTTGGAAGTCTTGTATTTTATTTTTCCTGCAAGAGAAAGAAGAAATCTATCTTATTTTGTGTAAAATGTTCCTACGGTAAGCAAAGCTCATTGTTTGTTTGCTTTTTTTCCTGCCGACCGAAGAAGAAAACTACTGAAAATATCAAAGAAAAGGAATTAAGAAATATCATCATTGTATCTAATAATTTATAACTGCTAAGAAACTGTGGGCAGAAATGAATAAAATTTGATAATTTTGTAAAGGGATATAATTTACAGATATTTTTACTCAAATTGTTTCTAATTAATGTACCATAAAATTCTATAATTATTTTCATATATGTCATATAATTATTTAAAATATTATATAAACAAAATCCATTATGTGACCGAAACTTCAAAAGTATCAATTACTTTAACAGTATTTATTATATCTAAGTTAATATTCAACCATCCAAAGTTCATGCTAATTAATTTTTTAAATGCTTCACAATTTTTTGAAAATATTTTAAAATTAAATTTTAAAATACTGGAAAAGAGTGAAAATTTTAGTTAACATTATGCAGAATCAATTAAACAAACTGAATAAATTCATGAAATTTGAGATAAATTATAATTTTTAAAAGCTTATAATAAAAATCAGTGTATGCTCTCTTAAATCATTTTTTAAGTGTCACTTCTAGCAGTTTTCCTTGTTATGAAATTGCTGAGTACAGTAAAAAATAATTAGCTTCTAAAATTAGATGTTGAAAATGTAGCACTAAATATTTTCACTTTTTTATGTCATACAATCATTGCATTGATGTCTAAATTAAGTCCGCTTATTTTAATTTGAAATTTAAGATTCATATTCAAGTAGCTGCATTTTTTATTGTTATTAGAAAGTAGTGGCTTTTATAAGTCGTGAAAGTCATGGCAAACTTTATTAGTATGACTTACATCTAAATTTGGTATCATTTAATTATAACATTTCTTTTACTTGTCCCTATTTTTGCCAACTAAAGCGAAAAGCCAACAATATGTCATCAAGGATTGTGTTGATGGCGAACAAGTTGACAGCATACTGAGGCACTGATAATTACGTCATCCTACCTGAGAGTAATGAGAAATGCATCGTAGTATGTTTAAAAGTGGTCAGCTGTCTCTAGAAATCTTTTCAAAGACTGTTGAAGTAAATATTTCATTTCTGTTTGGTTTTGAGCAACAAATACTGGATTCTGATCGCTCTAAGCTCCTCGTCTCAAATAACCTAAATATTGAGGAAGAGAAGGACTCTTCATTAAAGATGACGTTTTTCAAAGCTCCGTTTAGACGATTTTGGTAGGTAAACACAAATATTCAAGCTATATATATTTGACTTAGTGTATTGGGTAGCTTAAAATTTACTTTGGTTAGTTTAAATTAAAATTTAACAAAATCACATAAAGTTCTATTTTTTGGAATCCCTTTCCGCAACTTATGGAGGGTAACGAGAACGGAAACTAGAAAAAGTCGAAAAACTTTCCTCCCGATATATATTTTAACAGAACGCAACGCAACATTTATCTCCTGTTTAATAAAAACTGAGTTTGGATTGTTTATTGAGAGAACACGGTGATAACACTAGGTCAAGGTTTCATAGAATTTGGATCGTATTCATATATTAAAAGAGAGGATCCTTCATCGTTCTATGAGGGCTAGTATTGAATACAGAACCCTCTACTCTGAAACGGGGAGTTTCGCTCACCTTTGTCTAGGAAGGAGCAGACATACATATAAAAAAAGTGAAATAAATAATCAGCACTCTCTTAAAAAAGATTTGTATGCACTTTCTATATTATAGCCAGGTAATCAGGAATGAAAGTCATGGGTTTGAAACCAGCTACTTTTAAACAACGGGGGAAGTTAAACTGTTGTTGAATGTCTTTCTGTTCCTACTTTCAGATATACTTGATATGTGCAATCCTTATAGGGATGGGCAGTTTGCTTATATGCCAAACTAGAACACATTCTATTCCCGGAAAATCCCATATTTACAGCACTCTTTAACTGCTAAGTCGTGATATATATTTTAAATGCATTTTATACGGGTCACTAGTGGCCACCATTGATCTGTTGGATATAATAAGATATAGAATTGATTGAAATATTTAATAGTATTTTTTATTAAACATTTGTGAATTATTATTCTGTGGTTTATAAAAATCTCATTGAAATCAGAAAGGAATAACATCTAGAAATTTAAGGGATTTCTTTTAGCAAATAGAAAATATAATTACAAAAAAATTAAAATGTTCATTTGCCTAAAAGCGGTATCACATGTAAAATGATTTACCAATAAACATTTTCAGAATAGGAAATTAATACTTGTGGAATGCAAATCGAAGTCAAACGTATAATAAATACTCTAGATATATCTGATTCTTTTTCATCGCATAAGTCACTTTTGTAGAAAGTGTTTTGTTTCTTCTCACATTCGTTAGATAAGATTCTCCGGAGATATCTGAAGATCTCAAGGAGACAAAATAATTCCTCCTGGATTCGCTCCTCATCTATTTTTCGCAGAGTTTCTGAAGGAAAGGCTCTAAGGTGTCCGAGAAGAACAAATTTGTGAAAAAGCTGCATTCCGTTACTCATCTATTTCACAAGTAGAAAATTCATTTCAATGGAGAACATTTTCACAGCAATATTATTCTTACTTACTTATTGATTAATATTTTTACCTTACTTTTTAAAAATATTCTGAACTTACTTGACTTAATTAAAAAAAAATTCAAAATAATGAGATTTTTTTTAATTAATAATCACATAGCACATTATTGTATACATAGTACGTATTTAATGCATTTTTTTGTCATTTAGTAAATCTAAAAAACTGATTCTTATGATTTTATTATCAATGTTGTAAATTTTAAATAATAATACATTTAACAATCATACGTTCATACATATATTTTCAAATACTAATTTTTTGAAAAATTTTGAAAAACTAAAAATTTTCAAATGCATTTTGTGTTTAATGATTATTTTCTCATTTTTTTGAGTTTCTAATTTTCGAATGTTCATATAAAACTAAAGGATGCAAATAGTAAGAACGTAATATAACGATTTTAAAAGGCAATTTTAAGTTGATATTGCAATATTTCAAACAATGATTTTTAAAATTGTATTCTACATAAAAATAGCATCTACTCTGAATGGTTTGATAAGAATGCCACACGTTTTTATCGATATTTACTAAAAATATCTGAATTGAGGAATAGAAGAATAAAAAATAAAATCTACACAAAATTTCCTTAAAATTTCAAAAAAGCAAATTTAATTTTTTTTAACAATACTTAAGATAATGACTTATTCAAAAGTAATGAAATTATTACACGTACACTAATCTTTATTAATAGAACTGCACAAAAATGTTCAGTTCAATATCAACAGAGAAATAATTTGGATTTTATAGTGTATTTTTCAAATGCAAAAAATAAAAGTGCTTTATTAAATTTTGCTAAATCTGTAAAATGCAAATTACATTAATAATGTAAATACTACCTTATGATCTTATTTTCTTTATTGGAATGATGCAGAATTAAGTAAACCAAAATCAATTTCAGAACACTATTCTAATTTATAATTTGTTGTAAGAAAAATGTTTTTGTTTCCTTCGATCGTTAAACATCAGTGAAGTAGAAACTGAAAATGTTACTTGCATTTTTATTTGAGCATTTGTGCAATGTAGAGGTTCGCAAATTATGCTTGGTATTATTATTGATTCCAAGAGATGTCTTTTAATATTTCTAGTGATGGACTATGTAGTCTCTGTTGTTAACTCTGAGTTTGATTTGTCTTGTTTGAGCTCTTTCTGCTCAGAAGGAGGAGAGGAGTTAACTTTTTAATTTTGCAAAACTCTCATAAATATTGGAGAGTGACAGTCAATTCGGGCATTTATCCTTTGTTGAGAGTTGTTCGCTAAAGATAATTTTTTTTAACAGATTTTATGACTAAAACGTTTCTTATGAATCTGATAATAAGAAAAATTATAGGTAAGAAGTTAAAATGTGCAGATCATCAAGTGAAAAAAATATATTGTGGGAATACATTGTTATATTCCTATTCCTGAATGGATTGGTTTTGAATACAACTATCTCTGAACAGTGGAAGATGCCACTGACATGCACGGGTGTTCGTCTGGGTTCTAGGTTGTGTTCTGAGTTTTCTCCTTTGTAACTTGTGAAGAATACGATCAAATATCTGGAAAAAGTCCTGGAAGCTATGAAAAGTAAATACATACATAACTGTGAATACGATCTCCGGACTGTTCCTTTAGGCTAACGGGCTTGGAATATTCGCCTATCAATAAGCCCCTCGTCATGTTGACCCATGATCAAGTGACGAAGTCACAACTGAGCTGGCAATGAATGACGCTTATTAGACAAGTTTGAAAGAAAAAAAAAAGAAACGTATCGAAATATATATTTTCATCACTCTCTTGAATTTCTATTATTCAATAAAGAACGCTTTGATTTTTTCTACACAGTCAATACTGCTAGGGGCTTATTCACAGAAATTCTTACATTAGAATTTACTATTTTGAGTTTCTTGTTAAAAATGATTTTTTAAGATATAACTTTAATATAAGAAGTTTGAAGAAATTTAGAAGAATAAAGGTTCATAAAATGTCGCTATGATCATACTTAACAAAAGGAGGATAATTGGAAAGTCAAACATCTCCCCAGTGGTACAATGACAGAGTGGAAGGATTTTTTGAACCATGGTGCTTTCGGCTATCAAGGGCTTTCTTGAGACATTCTTTATGCAAGCTCTCAAAGTATTCATCAGAATGCTGAAAATTTAGCTTCACTTTTATGGAGCTAAATATTTTCCCTAATTGTGGTCAGTTTCATTCAAATGAAATAAATTTATTCTCCTTTTTATTTTACGGATTTATTTTTTATCAAATAACTAAATGTTAATGTACCTAAACTCAGAAAAAAATTTATTTTCTCATTTATATGTTCCAAAAGTGTCCAAAATAGTAAAATTTTCACTCTGTCTAATTCGTATTAAAAAGTAATATGCTTTTCGTCGAATAATAGGCTAACATAAGTAAAATCGATTAAAACTTAAAATAGAAATATCAGAGCAAGTAATGACGCAGTCGTCCAAAGAAGATTAAAAAATAAACGCTGATATTCTCATTTTGGTATGAAGAAAAAAAAAGAGACAAGATATAAACTGATCACAATATTTGTTATTTAACATTATCACAATTGATATGTATTGTTGCATGCTGTAATCCACAATTTGATCTGACTGTTGTTTAACAATCAATTTTTATATACGAGCGAACCGCAAAATCAAAGAAATGGATTCGTAACCATTATATATATCTGTGCATACAAGGTGGGGTGCATGCAACAATTGAATCTAAAAGTTGTTGAACTGAAGGCCACAGAGTTAGGTTTTTGACTGCCTGCTTTGATTTTAAAACGGTCATTAATACAACAAAGGAAAGAGATTACTCAGGCTCAGGAGTGACACATAAGCAGAAAAGACGAATATAAATAATAGCAAAATAAACAAAAGATTGGTTTAAAAAAACGCTGACTATACTTTTTAGTTTCCTTTCAGTTAAAAGACACTTTGCGATGTCAGCTTTTCGGAGCATTTATAATTGATTTCGGATATTCAGTATAAAATAAAAATATTTTCTGAAAAAAAAAAGAACAGCTCTTATTTCATGTTTGCATCAATCACTTATTTGAGTTTTAATATGTGGAAATTTCTATATTAATATTTAATATGTGGAAAAGCACACACATAAGCGTGTATTTAAATTTCTTGGTTTAAATGTTTACATATTTTTAATATTTCAGAAAACAAAAATTGAAATGCAACGCAAATAAGTGATGAGGTATATATGAACTTGAATACTTTATAAAATTGGTCAGTTAGAAAAAATACATCTAAATTTTTTTTTCTCTGGTTTTAGCATATAAAAATAATCTCTTCCATTTATTTATAAAGAATAATCCTTTAAATGCACAGTGGGTTTTTTTTACAAATACTCAGCGCTGAAACTGGAGTGAAAAAAAATGAGCTTATTCTACCAAAATGCACTGAAATGTTTCGCATTGCTAATCAAAATCCTCTCTCAATATAATTCTAGAATAGCAAAAAGAAAATAATTAAAATATTGAATGGAAAATAGAAACGTATAAAAATAAACTTTCAAAATGAAGTCACTTCATTAAATTCCTAACGATAACGAAATCGAAAGCAGCCTTCTTTTTAAAATGCAAACAAATTAAATTTAAAACAAACCGCTGTCAATAGCTCAGTGTTTCCCTCGTTTTATAGAAATAAAAAGTCTTTTCCACGATCTTCACGGATTAATATCCGGTTTCTGTTGTATAGGTATATATACTTTCCTCTTGACAACTACTGGTATTTGGTCCAGCAGCGTTTTTCCCGCTAGAATTCCCCCCCCTAATGCAGTCTCATTGACGCTAAAAATTAGGTACTGCAATAATCTCCGAAAAAAATTACAAATCAATATTGCTTAGTTTACCAGCTTCGAATTACCTTCTTCACATTTTTGTATTTGAAAAGGTTTGAATTAAAATAGTTTGTTTTGTTGGGACTACCTTACATTTTGCCATTGCTTTTCAATAGTTATAGAAAAAAGCGCATTTTTAAGGTAAATATAAATTATATAGAACATATTTCAATAACAAATCGCAATACTTCTAAAACGCCTTTAGAAAATTTTTTTATCTTGAAGTTTTTTTACAATGGAAGTAATATTAATTTCATGGCCAATATTAATCCCAGTTGGATTATAGAGTTGTAGCGGCCTTTATTCCACTTTTTATTTTTTAATTACTTAAGAAACATTTATTTTCAATAAATGAGCAAATAATACAATTCAATCAGTCAACTGACTACAAAGAAAATAAAAGAATTGTTTTGTTTTCAGCTAAAATGATGATATTCTCTAAACTATTTTACAGTGTTAAACAGTGGTAGCTGAACCATGGAATTTTATGACGCGGGGAACAGTTTTTAGGCAACTTCTCTCGGTGAAATTATTTTATTTAAATTGTATTCAAACCAAACTGAGTGTTTGATTTACTTATGTGTTTACATCAGGAATTGGTATTTAGAAATATTTGATTTAGAGATAAGAAAACAATATTTGCTTAACATCATTTTAACTGATAAATTTAACTGTGAAATTCAGAATTTAAAAAACTGAACAAAATCTTATGGATGAGAGCTAACGTAGAATAACGAATGCAGGACAGAAGTGTTACCATTTTATCTAAACAAATTCATCTTGTATACAAATTTAAATAATAAAAATGTGAAGTGAAACAAAATACACGTACTTCAATTGATTACATTTTAACTATATAAGATAAAAATTTATGTAATTTATTTTATGATGGACAAACAGTTTTTTCTTCCACTTATACCATGGATTATTGAATACTTTATCAATCAATGAAAAAGACATAAGATAAAAAAAAAGAATGTTCTTACCATTTTTAATGACCCAAAAGAACATGACCCACAGAAAACGTAACCTAGGTTAGGTCGATTACTAATAATTGCTATTATTAGTAATCGAAGTAATCACCATCGACATCTTGCACTTTCTGTCAACGTATCTTCTGTCATGCAATTCCCTTGCAGTAAAAATCGTTGGTTTTAAACTCAAAGAAGTCCGTGAGTGCTTCAAAGAAGTCTGTGCCATTGGTGAAATATTTTCTTCGAAGATGATTATCCATGAAATCGGGGAGTTGGTAATCTGATGGTACAAGGTCAGCTTAGTAAGAAAAATGACACAAAGTCTCTCAAGCAAATAGCAGTCGGGCATTTTTGGCCACGCGGGGAACACGTGGCTTCGCATTTTCGGTTAAGAGGTGTACACCCTTGCGATTAACCAGTACTGGCTCTTTCTATTGCAATGCCTGTTGTACACGTTTCAATACTTGCTGTACAAGTATGCAGTGACCGTTTGACACGTTGGTAGCAGTGTGTGATGTAACAACTTGACGACTACTCAACTTGCCACCAGCTTCATATAACAGAGGTATAAAGACCCCGACCTGAATGTGTGTAACCAATGCCTTGCTGTACGTTCATTCACAGTACTCTCACCAAATGATAGACATTTTTGGCAACTTGATGCAGCAGCTCATAAGCCCACTTTGAAATCATAAGGCAGATCATATCTAACGAGCTCTTTCGACACGTTTCTTTCTCTTCGCTACTGTACGAGTTATGATTGAGAAATATGTGCAGTGGACCAGCTTTTATAACTACAGATATTCCTACACTCAACTGATCGGTGATTGAACCATGTCATACACTACTTTGTATATATTATTCTCACATCATTCAATGGCAACGCGAAAACACAAGATCTTTCTTGTTTACTTTATACCCTACCAGACATTGAAAATGCAACACCAAGAAGGTCACTTTCGTCACTTACTAGCAACTTCAAGAAGGAGTTGCTAGAAAGTGACGAAACTCGGCAAAAAAAGAAAAAAATAGCAACGAATAAGCTATCTGTATTTCGAAATGATATGCATAATACAGAGAGAGAACAAGGTCGGGTCAGTAGGTTGTAGGACCACCGCGTCGAAGGTGATACACGAAGCAACATTTCTAGGCACAATATTATTTTTTGATGTCTAAATATTATTTTTAAGGATATGTTCACATATGTGATAGAAATACGGCAACGAAAAATACAGACTTATTAATAGAAACAGGATAAGAAATAGAAAAGTTATTCTGAAAAAATTATGTCCTTTTTATTATTATGCAGTAATAAATGTATAAAAAAAGCAAACAGTATTTTGTGTTGGTTATTAATAAATCTCTTCTCTATTAATAATCTAATCTTTTAATAATTGAATTATATAAATACGTTTTAAATAATATTAAATATAATAATTAACATTCAGTTATATTTATCCTATAGATAAATTCAAAATAAATGTTTTTCCTTTATACAAACAATAATACACTTCTTTTAGAATATATATATATATATATATATATATATATCTGTCTGTCTGTCTATATATATATATATATATATATATATATATATATATATATATCAGCTATATTAAGTATAGTTATTTACTTGTCTTGGTGAAATTGTTATAAAGAGGCATTATTAAAAAAGCAAATTTCAAAAACTTTTTTACAGAAACTATTTTATCATGTTTCAAGGATGTGAAGAACAGCCTTGACATCTGTTGAGCGTTCGTTCTGCAGGAAAACTCAGCAAAGAAAGCCCCGATAAAACTTAACTCCTCCCTTAGAAGGTAACAGCATACTGCTCACTCATTCGTTCAGAATAGTGGCTCAAAAGTACACATTATTGGTAAGTTCGAAATTTCTTAACCATATTTGATAATATTCTGTAGTGCCAGCAAATTTTTGGAATCGTGCAACAGGGGTGGTATAACTCATACATTTGTTAAAAGGTGATGTATATACAATAAAATGTACTAAGTACAGGATACGAAAAACGAATATAGCACACACGCACGCACGCACACACACACACGCACGCACACACACACACGCACGCACACACACACACGCACGCACACACACACACGCACGCACACACACACACGCACGCACACACACACACGCACGCACACACACACACGCACGCACACACACACACGCACGCACACACACACACACACGCATACACACATTTATACATACAGGGTGATTATTATAAAAATATTCCGACTATCATACCATTCACAGAAAGTGAATTAAATTTTGTCAAAAGGCATTTTGAAGTATCAGCTCAAGAATACTATGGAAAAAAAACAGTGCCCCTCTAACAATTACGGTTCCTCCTCTTCTTCATAGGCACAACAGCCTTTTACAGGCCAAAGCTGACTCGCCGATATTCCTCCTTTATCTAACCCTGTCAAGGCGAACGGCCTACCATCGCTTGACTCCCATAATCTCGAGGTCCTTTTCAACACCATCAAGCCATCTTGTGGGTGATCGTCCCATTCTTTTCCCTTCGATCTTTGAGAAGGTCGCCTTCTTGGTAAGTTTAGCATCAGGCTTTCTGTAGAGATGGTCCAGCCATCTGATGTGTGACTCTTTGACTGTTTTTATCATGTCAATTCTGCCAAATTTATCATATTTTTTTGTAGATCTCATCGTTGTATAGGATTCTACATACCTTAGCCTCTTTAACAAGTCCAAAACATTTTCTTAAGATTTTTTTTTAAAAATTAACAGTTTTTCTTCCTCTGTTTTGTTGAAGGCCTAACATTTAGTTCCATACGTTACAATGGGTCGAACAATATTTTCTTTTCTATGTGAATCCATCAAATATCTTAGTATTGAAGAAAAAATTCGCACTTTAATTCAAATAATTAATAACACTTCTTATGAAAATCAACCATGAAAGAAAAAAATTATACAAATTTATGATTCGTTTTTAAATCGCCTGTTTACTTGCAATTTATTTTGCAACTTAAAATGTAAATAATAAAGTGATCTATTTTTACTTGACAGATATTTTAAGTAGGCAAGAACAAATAAGAAAATATAGTAAAATACAGTAAGAAAATAAGTAGTTCAAATAGTAGTTTAGTATAAAAAAGTAGCAAAGAAAGCTTCGAATCGCACCCAAAAAAGACGCTGGAAGTTTCAAATGGTATTTTTTTTTTTGGCAATTTTCGTGACACAATGCAAGAAGAGATGCAGAGCAAGAAATTATAAGTAAAATTTAATAGAGATGATATTAGAAATTCGAAACGTAGAAATAGTTTGGAGACATAAAATTTTTCTATTAGTTATTACTTAAAGTTTCGCTTAGATATATAAAGTATTTACTGAAATAACAAGATAGGCTTTATTTTATTTTCAGTAATTATGATAATTTTGTATTTTTCAACACCTTTTTTATGGCAGATATTATATAACATATGCTATTATCTAATACGTCTGTCTCAAAATATCTATTGAAATGAATGTACAGAAGGGACACTATCATTTAAAATTTTCAATTGATATATTGGGAGTTCCATTTTATGTCATAATGAGATATTCTTCAAATTTTTAGTTAAGAACAAAATGTTTAATATTACTTGAAAATGCTTATATTTTCGAATTGTAATATCACTTCTGTACAGAATAATCGAAATTTATTACATTCCCTATATGAGTTGGGGATTTTATAAACTTACAGTTAAAGAGATAAAATTCAGTAATTTATCAGATTTACTAAGTTTAGTGCTGATTATGAATAATCACATGTTATTATACATGTAGTCACCGGTTAATTTCTTTTACCGTAACACACACATATATATACATGTTACTGTAAAAGTGATCAATAGGTGATTGTGTATAATAACCTATGATTATTCATAATCATTAAATTTGATAAATATGATAAATTACTGAATATTTATCACTTTTACTGGTAAATAGATATAATACCCAACTCGTAATGGGCACAGTAATAAATTTTGATTACTTTGATTAAAAACGATATTTTAATTCAAATAAATAAATAAACATTTCCAAGCAAAATTGAGCATTTCGCTCTTAAGGATTTAAAAAATATCATGCAGTGACATAGAACAGAGCTTGCAAAAATCTCTTTCAATTTAAATATCTGAGACTCTTTTGTACGTTCATTTCAGTAGAGATATAAAATAGATTTGTTATAGGTAATAACATAAGTAACTGGCGTGAAATAAATTGAGAAATGCAAAATGATCAAATTTACTAAAAATAAAGTTTACCTTGTTATTTCAGTGAATACTTTATTTTTATCTGAACAAAATAGAGCTTTAAATTGAATATTAACTAGCACTATCGGTATTTTTTAATGTTATGTTGAGAAAAACACTTACTGCAAGCAAACAATTTATATATATATATATATATATATATATATATATATATATATATATATATATATATATATATAGATTATTAGATTTTTTAAAAACTCTTCATTTCAAAACAAAAACTAAACCTATACTCTAAAAATAATTTATTTATATTTCCTAGTAAATTTTGCTTATTAAAATACTTAGGCTATTTTGACATTAGAAATATAGTTTATCTAATTTTTGATATTTGCACTGTCTTGTGCAAATAATATTACTGACTTTCAGAAATATAATTTTCTGGCACCATTGTGTTCTATGATTTGTTCTAACGCCCTTGTGTCGAAGTGATAATGCTTATAATCTTTAAAATCTTCATAAAAAAATTTTTTTTCTTAAATTGTGAACTGATTTCTGCGATACCACGAAGAAAAGTTTTCTTGTTTTGTTCATAAAAGATAAATGTCTCCGTTTTGAAGGTTTAATATAATCGTTAGTAAATTTCATGGATTACTTCTTGTTCTGTCTACATCTCTCGTTTCACTCTCAATATTACCAGAAGAAAATTTACCAGAAGACACTCAGTATTTCCAGAACAAAATTTAGTATTTGAAACTTTCATTGTCTTCTTTTGCTATTCTAAGATTCATTTAGCAATTTTTCAGTATTTTCTAGCTTGTTTTTGGTTAGTTAAAACATCTATCTTATTAAAACGGATCACACACACACTTCAACATTCTCAGCATTTTCTTTCTAATATGGCCCTATCAAATTTCTTAGAACAGAAGCAGAAATTCAGGCTTTGATAGAAACATTTAACAATGATTCTGATAAAACTAACAGCGAAATAGAGTATGTTCTAATGTGAAAACTAAATAACTGTTTACCAACAATTAATTTTGTGATTTAGAATGTTGAAGGGATCCATTTTTACCTGACATATGTTTTAAGTAGGTAAGAACAAGTAGGAAAATACAGAAAACGTGCTAAAAGAATTATGAATTATGGGTTAAAATGGTGTTGAAAGTTTCAAATCTTAAATTTAATTTTGATAATATTGGTAACTTATATCTATGAAGCTATGAATACGAGACGTAGACATAACAAGGAGTGTTCCAAGAAATTTACTATCGACAATATTAGAAGTTCAAAACTGAGACGCACACACACATTTATATTTTGAGAATAAAACAAAGAAAGTGTCTTAGTGATATACCAGAAATCAGCACATAATTTGTAAAGAAAAATTTATTTTTCTTGGAAGATTTGCTAGATCATTTCTAGATTATTTTAGGTCTGAAAGTCAGTGATACTAACTATGTATTTGCAAAGCAGACTAAAGATCTAGAAAATTATGTTGTTATTAATGTTATAACTATCTGATGTAGCTAAACAAGTAAATTTGCAAGTAAATGTAAGTAAATACTTTTTAAATTATAGGTTTAGTTTGCTTTGACATGAAACTGTTTTTGTTTATTACAATAATCTAAATTGTTTTCTTTTTCCAGGTCTTTTTTGCTTTCAAAACATAAAAATTAACTATAAGTACTAGTTAATATATCATTTATAAAGTTCTGTTTTATTTAGATTAAAAAAAGTAATTATTGAAATCACTAGCTATTTATTTTTAGTAATTTAATTAAGTAATTAAGTAAGCACTTCGTATTTTCCTCTACCTCTTCCGGATATACAACTTATGCTATTATTTAATAAATCTTTCTTTAAATATCTACTGAAATAAACGTACAAAAAAGCCTCTGTTATTAAATTTTTAAATTGAAAAATTATTTTTTAAGTTTTATACTAATTCACCATGATGTTTTTTTAAATCCTTATGAAATGTCTAATATTCCTAAAAAGTATATATTTTTTCGAATTAAGATATATTTTTTCTGAAAATAATTGAAATTTATCTCGTTGCTCATTCAAAATTAGGAATTATATGCATTTACCAGTATAAAAAGTGATAAATGTGTTCAATAATTTATTGCATTTAACAAGTTTTTTTGCGATTAAATGCAATTACCGAGCTTCCCCTCCTACATTTATACATAAAGTACGCCTTTATAAATATTTCTTTCAATATATTTACAGGTATTATTTTGTTAATGTTGACTCTGTCAAAATCAACTGATAGTAGGCTCAAAATTGAATCTCATTCACAGATCGACGTTTTCTTGAAAGATATTCACTTTTATAAAAT
Organism: Latrodectus elegans; assembly: GCA_030067965.1. Taxonomy (NCBI): domain Eukaryota; kingdom Metazoa; phylum Arthropoda; class Arachnida; order Araneae; family Theridiidae; genus Latrodectus; species Latrodectus elegans. The sequence goes on along the minus strand of CM057817.1, from coordinate 106,474,028 downwards.
CCTATCTCATATTTTATGGACGAATTAAACACTAAAGTTGCAGGAATTTCTCTTAAGCCTTGTATAAAATTTTTACAATAATAATATATGTTATAAAATTAAATGAGTAAAAAAATTCTTTTTCAAATAATCATTGTTCTCAAATAATCATATATGACCACATTGACAGGCTAGCTTCTGTACTTATTGACCTTTGTAGTAGAAACGAGGATGTATAGAAGTGTTAATAACTTGATAGGGGTTATCTAAGTGAAATTATTCTTTTAATATTTGTCAGTTTTTTCTATCTTAATATCTTATAATAGTGTGGAATCTACATCAAATCTTGTCTTCATTGAATTGAAATTCGTGTACTAAGAGTGGTCACAGAGTACCTACCATTCAAGAATTTATGCAATCCAGTCAAATAAATGGGATTACTAAGTACTTTCGATGTAGACGTTAAATAACCATTCACAGTAGGCAGGCGACAGCACAGTGCAGTTCAGAGTAAATAAATGTTGTGTGAAGGCTTCGCAGAATATTGCAATTTGTAGCGTAATGTAGATATGGAGGGATTTATTCGACGTCTAATCGGGCGTGATCAATGGTTATTGAAATAAGGAGAGAAGCATTTCTGAAACGGATAAATTTGTGAACTTATTGCAGCACGGGAAATATATTGGCCATGGTGAATATAACGCTTATGGAAAAATGGGACTGTTCAAAATCAGTGACAAATGTAGTGCTTTACGCCTCATAGATGAAAAAGGTGAACGACAGCAGCGAAGAAGCGTTTGGGCGAATAGATATTCTGCTGTTGAAAAATTGACCACTCAGATGAACCGAGGAGCTACTTACCAATACTGTCTCCCTAACTACTGTTCAGTGAACGTTACTGTGTCTGGATCTTCGAAACAGACGCCTGGTTCATACACTTATGTTGACTGCCTTTCATCAGTGACGAAGGCTGGAATTTACACGCGAGTATCGCAGTTAGAAGTTCACTTAGTCGCGATATGTAGCGTTTTTTGATGAATAACGTTTTATGCTCCATCGGATATATAGACATTGGAGTATATGACATGTAACCTCTGAAAGCAAACACCTGCAGCCATTGTCGGTACGGTCTAGACTGGAGCAATATATGGTTTATGGCAGTATTTCTTGATTTACTCCAGCATTAAAATACATCGGTATGTTCTCACGGACCGGTAGGATTAACGATTAGACTCAATGGCACAATTGTATCACATAAATATATCATTAAGACATAAAATTGTTTGTTTGTTTGTCGCTCAACGGTCATTTTTTGCACACGAGGGCTAATTAGACCGGGACCTACGGTTTAAAGTGGATTCCGAACCACTACAAACATCCATGCCAAGGTGGGATTCGAACCCACGAACTGTTGAACCGAAGGCAAGAGCGCTAACCATTCGGCTGCCAGCTCGGCATTAAGACATAAAATGATTTTTAAAACATTTTATTTGTTTTAATTTACACATGTACATTGAACTTATTTAAAATATTGCATCGAAAATAAAATTATGAATACTTAGCTAAAACTCGAAAAAAAATCCAATATGAATGATATGTTTATTTTTTTAATTAATGTATTAGTAAAAAAAAATCACAATGAATCCAAATATAAACAACGCAGGTCGATATAAAATAAGCAAACAATGCTTTACCGAATTAAAGGAAATAAAAATTAAAATCAATGAGATTGCTGCTTGTCTCTGTTGCAGAATAAAGTATCAATCCTAGGCGTAAACCAGTTACAGCAATACGTAAAGCAGATGCAAGGACAAGTCGATTTTGATGTTTCGTCTTAATAACAGTCATGGGCGAAAATGTAACTTTACGCAAATGAGTTGAGAAAACGGTAATAAAATCTTCAACTCTTTTACATAAAGATTGTGGGGTATTCTGGTACAGTCTTTATCAGAAACTGATATATATTTACTGCATTGAACTGTGAAATTAAAGTCCTACTTCTGAAGATAATTTAATAAGTTTCGTTTCTTCGACTGTAATAAGATTATTGTAATTGTCAATAAATAAATTGATCATCCACCTTAACGCACATCTTCTTCTGGGAGATAATACTTATCAAAAGCTAGAAAAAGTTAATTTAAATGCTCCAAAATGAGGCTGGTAACGCTCTTCTGATCCATACCATTAGCATTAAGGAAATCAAAGAAAGAAGCAAACATATCAAAAGTTGTTTTCTTCCACACGTTTATATTAAAGTTTCAATTTCTTTTTAAAAGCATCAATCTTTTCAATTATAGAAGTTGATAACAATGCTATTTTTACCTTGAAGACTTAAATTTAATTCGTTTATCAGTGAAAATGTGTCGGATAGATATGAAAGCAAGGCTACCCATTCATTGTTCTGAAAATATCTCCTCAATAATGATCCTTTCTGATTTAAAAAACAACTGTACCTCATTTCTCAACTCGTACAACCGATTAGAGACTCCATAGCATATCTTCTGCATAGCCAGCGTATTTCAGCATGCAACAATAACTGTACATGATCCGATACCAATTCTTAATATAAAGTTGTAAGCAATCTTGTTACTTCTGGTAAAATTTGCGATTTTTACCGATTCCAATAGAATGTCATTCAATTGTGGGGACAATTTCTTTACTGCTAAATATTCACGATGGTTAATGCAGAGTGACTACTACTAATTCTACGTCTTCCACTCATAGCCGCAGCACCATCAACACACAAACTGGTGCACTTTTTCCAGTCAATGGAGTTACTTCTAATGTAAATGTTAACTGCTCAATGTATTTCAGCACTGATTGTTTGGGATGGCAGTTTGATACAGCACATAAATTCTTCCCTAATATCATTGATTGAATAGTTAATATAATGAACATAAAATGAACATATGTTAATTTTATGTTCATTATATAATATAATGAACATATGGCACTATATGAGATGTCAATTGACTCGTACATTTGGACTGCAAACCATTTCAAATTACGAATATCTTGCAGTAATTGACTTTCGATCACGTATAACTCACACATTCTTCATCTAATAGTATGAATGGATGGAGGCAGAGTTTTCATTTCACAACACACCTCTATCAAACAAGATTTGACAAGTTCTTCAGTAACTGAGAATGGTTTCTTAGAAGTGGCTATACTCAGAGCAACTAAATGCGATATTTTTAAAACCGATTTATCAAGGAATCATCCTTTTGAATTTTCGTCTCCAAACTTTTTCTCAAGAAGAAAAAGTCCCGGGAGTTGCTTTTCAGTTGTAGATGCTTCGTTTCAAAATGCTGTGAAAGGTTTCATGCTTTCGTTGGAAAGATCAAATAATCGATAATAAGATCGATAAACAACACTTCAAGGTTTAGGCAATTTGTTTCTGATTGTGGCCAAAAAACAAAAGCATATTTCAAATAGTCTACGATATACAGCCTTACAAATCTTTTTCTTTCTTCGGCAGATTGTGGACTATATTCACTTTCATCTGTATTCAAATTGGTACTTGGTTTTTTCAAATTGGTTTGGTACATACTTGGTTTTCGAGTATCTATTCTTTGCATGAAATTTAGTAATGTGGCTTTCGTTTCTTTTTTACTCATCCTGTTATTGATTTTTATTTTACCTAAAGTTACAGAAATAGTAGTTACAGTACGGTACTGAATTCAGAAGTTATTAAAAACTATCTGATAAATAGCTTTCCACTGTCCAAGCAAGAAGAAGAATGTAAGCAAGATAAAAAGCGAAACCTAACCTTATACACCTTAAGAACTACGACAAATATTCAACGTTAAAATAATGAGTGATACTCAAGAGGACAGGGGCACACTAATTAGTGCATTAAGTGTACGGCACGGTAATTTATGAAATCAAATTAGGTGCATATTTGCCAATTTGTTATATTTTTTATCATCGATCATATTATTTTCCAAACTAGTAAACTATTGTTATTGTAATACAGATGTTTTAAAATCGGTTGTCAGCCGATGAACTTTGGATTTTGGACAGACATATATTCTATATATTCGTAGATCGGCAAATATTTCTTGTGGACCGGTGGTTGAGAAACTCTGGTCTAGCGTATATTTTCCTTGAATTCTTTGTATTCACTTATCATTATGAAAGAACGATGGACCAATACCAGTACGCATATGTTCTTACAGACCATGTCCATATACGCATTGTTTTTCCTCAGGATGATGCCATGTTCTAGCAAGACACAGCGAAGTTTTATGTAGCTAGTAGTGTACGTGACTGGTTCGAAGAACACCAAAATGAGCTCCCTCCAGACCAGAAAACTCACCAAGTCTTAACCTTGAACTAAGAGTCATTTTTGCTACTTCCTTCAGTTTCTTTTTGCTTCGTTCCTGAAAGTCAAGTCGTCTGCGAAGGCTTGAAGATAAACATGGCTTTCTAGGTTCAGATCGTTTCCAACCATAGACCAGTCGTGTTTCAGTAGAATGTTTTCTCCCTAGTTCCTAAGAAAATGAACACTGCAAGATCCTTAGGGACATCCTAGTTTTTTTATATTTAGTTGATAGTTTACTATTTGTGAAAAGAGTAACTGTTCCTTAGTATAGGTGACTAAAATTCAAGCAGAACAGTTGGGGATTTTTTATTTTATGATTCTCGATAGGGTGTTGAAGGCACGTCCAGGGCAATGAATCCCGTAGAGGTAGAGGATTTATAAGATTCAATGATATTTGCTAAGCTTAAGAGAGCGTTGTCTACTGATATTAATTGATGATCAAAAATTCATCCACACAGTTTAACTCATTTCATTCGCATTAAGTGTAACATTTTCTTGAAATCTTACGAATAACTTAATATCATAAGGCGATTCCAACTGCTAATTTATTTGTCCCAATTTAGATACATTAAATTTTAATGTAAATATCAATAAATTCGATATCGATTTTCAAATATAAACGAATTATTTTAATAATCACACTTTACAGATATAAGAAACTAACGATATGTATGGGTTTCCAAAATAATTCAGTATTAGTAACATAAATTGTGTTTAGAAGGTTGAATTCGATTGCTGCTGCACATTCTGCTGATATGTCGACAAAGTCTATTCAGATGATCATGCGTCTTTTCTCCCGGTTTTTATCTTTTAAAAGTGTTAAAATAGAGAGAGAGATGTTCATAAAGTTGTTTGATGAGAATTAGAGTATGGACTTTTAATAATTCCTTAGAAAGAGAGAATTGCTTTCAAAATATTTTATAACTCTATACCTGAAATTCAAATTCACTAAATGCAAAAGCAATATGTATTCACCAAATATGTTTTCAAATAAATTTTTTGAGAAATTCTTATGTGATACAGATTTTATATAGAAAAAATGCTGAATCACTAAGTAATTTGTTAAAATTCATGATTTTGACATTTTAATAAAAACTAAAATCTAATTTGAGAACTGTCATTTTATAATCTTTAAAATAAAAAAAAATTTAAATACTTTAACTCTCAAGATACAATTACTAGATAATCTTTACTTAGAATTAATATTTTTTAGTCGAAATCATTACAGTGAAATATAAAATCCTAGTAATTTTTTGGTGATATTTTGCTGTCGAAAGATAGAATAAAGGTAAAAAAATGATAAAATCCATTGAAAAAGGGAAAAATTCCTATCAAATGTCTTCAGTCTACCAATCTGTTGGTGAAATAAGAAACCGAAGAAGGTACTTCTTTGGACTTGAATTTTGAGACTTTCCTCCATTAAGAGATAGAATATAAAGCATTCGCGGTTTTCGAAAATTGAGGATAATTCGATCAAAGGATAATTCGTTCAATACTTTTGATTTCTTTTTGAAAAAAATGTTTGTTTCTCTAATAAACATTGAAAAGTAAGATTTACTGCCGTTTTCACAAGGACGCACTGAAAATGTAATGCTATTTAAGATTGTGTTGCATCAATTGTGCTAGGCATGATTTATTCAGTTTAGATAAAATGAAGTAATGGCTGAATAACATAAAATAATTATAATAGCAATAATTCTGAATTTATTAAATATATTCAAAAAGAAATAATTACTATTAGACCCCTTTTCTCAAAATTATTGTATTAAGCTCACTTAGAGAATGTCTATAACATGTTTTAATTAATCGAGTGTAGTGACTCTGAGGATGAACTCAATATCGCAATTCTTATTATAACCTTTTTGCCAGACATTTTATAAATGATTGAACAAAGAGTCACAGAGACCATACACAGTAGGGAAAGGGTAATTGTACACTACTGGCCATTAAAATTGCTACACCAAGAAAGCGACATGCTACAGACGTAAAATTTATACGAAATGAAGAAGGTGCTGTGATATGCAAATGATTAGCTTTTCAACGCATTCAGACAAAGCAGGCGCCAGTAGCGACACCTATATTGTGTTTAAATGAGGAAATTGTTCAGCCGGTTCCTTATACACAAACTGCATTTGAACGTTGTTGCCTGGTGAAAAGTTGTTGTGATGCCTCGTGTAAGAAGGAGAAATGCGTACCAGCACGTTTCCGACTTTGATAAAGGTCGAATTATAGCGTACCGGGATTGCGGTTTATCTTATCGCAGTATTGCTGCTCGCGTCGGTCGAGATCCAATGACTGTTAGCAGAATATGGAATCGATGGGTTCAGGACAGTAATACGGAATGCCATGCGGGATCTCAACGGCCACCTATCACTAGCAGCCGAGAAGACAGGCATATTATCCGCATGGCCGTAATGGATCGTGCAACCACGTCATGAGCCGTGAGTCAAGAAACGGGGTCGTTTGGAAGACAACAAGTGTCTGAACGAACAGTTCGACGACGTTTGCAGCAGCATTGACTTTCAGCTCGGAGACCATGGCTGCGGCTTCCCTTGACGCTACGTCATAGACAAGAGCGCATTAAATTGTGTGATCAATGACGAACCTGGGCTCATGAATGGCGAGACGTCATCTTTTCAGATGAATCCAGGTTCTGTGTACAGCATCATGATGGTCGCATCCGTGTTTGGCGGCATCGTGGTGAACGCACACTGGCAGCGTGCATTCGTCATCGTCATACTGGCCCATCACCTGGCGTGATGGTATGGGGTGCCATTGGTCTCTCGTCACCTTTTGTTCGCATTGATGGTGCTTTGAACAGTGCACGTTGCATTTCTGGTGTGTTACGACCCGTGGCTCTACCCTTTATTCGAGCCCTGCGAAACCCTACGTTTCAGCAGGATAATGTCCGACCGCATGTTTCCGGTATTGTACAGACCTTCCTTGATACGGAACATGCTCGGCTGTTGCCCTGGCCAGCACGTTCTCCAGATCTTTCACCAATAGAAAACGTCTGGTCAATGGTTGCCGAGCGACTGGCTCGTCACCAAACGCCAGTCACTACGTTGATGAACTGTGGCATTGTGTTGAAGCTGCATGGGCATCTGTACCTGTACATGCAATCCAATCTCTGTTTGACTCAATGCCCAGGCGTATAACTGCTGTTATTACTGCCGGAGGTGGTTGTTCTGGGTACTGATTTCTCAGGATCTATCCAGCCAAATTTTTTGGAAATTTAATCACTTGTTATTTCTAGTATATTTGTCCAATAAATATCATTTTGTTATCTGCATTTCTTCCTGGTGTAGCAATTTTAATGGCCAGTAGTTTAATTTAAACTGTAAACTGAGCTACAAATATATATATAAATAGCTCTGCCCAATATTCACCTGAATATGCGACCAATGTGTACAAGCATTATAATAAAAGATTTACTCAGTCGAGTAACTTGAAGTGGCACCAGAGAGTCCACAAAAAGGAGAAATAATGCATGTATAAAGATGTCATCTCTTTTCTGCAATCCACAATAATTTTTGTCAACACAAGAAAAACAAATAACATTTGGAGAAAACAAAATAAATTACAGCTCTTTTGGGAAGAGTGTAGATGAAAGTTAATTTCCTCAAGATGAACAATTCAATGAAACAGAAGACACAATTGAAATTTGAAAGCAAGTATGTAATTCAAGTTTCAAAATTTAATTTGTGTTTACATTTGTTGTTATTTCTGCAACTAAATACATCTGTGAACTGTTATTATCGAACTTATTGACTCAAAATATTTTAGATTTGATTCTAAATTTTTTAAGATACATTCTTATGAAAAGTTAGAAGATATTTTAATTTAATATTGATTTAAACAGCTCTAAAGTGCTTTTAAAATTTATATATATATATTCAATTTTAAAATGTGCTCATACGTTTGAATATCATTTTATAGAAATTCATACATTGCATTTAGCTTTGTAGACATTTGAATGTGTTCTTGTTAGACATTTAGCTGGTTTCTTTGTATTTTTAAATAGTAATTTTAGTGTTATTAAAATTTATGTCAACTGGAAATTGTTTCTAAATAGCAAATTAAGAAAATATTTCAAGTTCACATGACCCTCGAGGGTGATTCCCTGCATATGGGTGTCGACTAGCACTATGGTAAGCAACGAGGCTGAAAATATCCGGAGCCGATGGTGCAATCCCTTGTAGGGCTTCGTGGTAGGTGGTGCCATCAAACCTGAACCTTTACAAACATTCCATGGGTTCTAATTCCCACGTCAGCGAGTAAAATTTATCTACTCGTTGCATTTTTATAAGCATACCAGGCAATATTCATGCTATGTCACATTTTCTGATGCAAAGACTTCTAACATTAATTATTGGTACTATAGAAAATGTTAAAATACGCTAAGGAAATTTTGTTCAAGTTTACACAAAAGAAGCTTCTATAATCAGTAATAAAAAAAAATCTGGGTTCATATCAAGTCGAAACATAATTTCATAAAACTTTAAATGAGTCTCGAGGTGTCCTTTCTAACCCTGATTTTATGTATGTTACAGAAACAGAATTCTTAGAAGAACTACATGATCAAGGAATTTATGCTGCACATCGTATAAACATTTGAAATGATGGTCTATTTATACCCACCCAACATGTTGTCTTAACTTTTCAGACACCAGCATTACCAAAAAAATAATCCATAAATCCATTCATAAAAGTAGGTATGTGAACTACAAACTGCAACCAATTCCTTCCTAACTCTCTTTAGATGTTTTAAATGTCAGAGATATGATCACTCCCAAAATGCAAGTAAGAATACTGATCCTATGTATGGAAAATGTGCACAATCTGGTCATGCAACTAATGCTTAAACTTCAGAAATTTTAAGGTGTTGTAACTGTTATGGTGCACATGCTGCATTTTCCAAATCTTGATCTATATGGATCTTTGAGAAAGAGGTGATTGCAACCAAGGTAAAACAAAATAGTATTTTCCGGGAAGCAAAACTAAAAGTAGAAAGCAGAATGCCAAAATTTGGCGTTTCCTATTATACAACTTTATGAATAAATTGAAAAATAAACAATAATCCAGGGAATAAGAGTAGTTTACCAATATCTGCTCCACTTTCAACTTTGTAATCTAAATCCACTTTACCAAAAACTTCCAACAGAACAAAGAAATCTACTTCAATTAACAATAAATCTGAGACTGATGATACAAAATTTTAAAAACCAAAATCTCGAGAAAAAAACTATTAAAAGAACAATTGATATATCCTTTTCTGAAACAGATAAGGAAATGGATTTCTCCTCTACATATCTGACCGTTTCAAAACATATAAAGACAAGCACAAAAAAAAATAAATAAAACCTGCTCTGAAAGACATTAGTTTCATGAAACTTTCGTAGTTTAAAAAAATACTGTTTTTTTTTTATTTAACATTTGTCTATCTCATCTTTCTGGCTTTCAAGAATTAGTTTTAGTGCCATTGTTTTTTCTGAGTCATTGATCTCAACATTTTCAATTAGTTCTTAAACAATGATTTACTCAAACACTTGACTTTATCAAACATTACTTTATTCTAGGCTTAGCTTATCCCTCCTAAGAATTTTGTACCAGTAAAATCAAAGATCAATCAATCAATTTTAACGGTAATATATCATTTGCTTAGATTTTTTTAACATCCACATTTGATAATTTGTAAGAACATTTCTGAAAAAAGACTCATGAATTCTGTCAAGTCCTTGAAAACGTTAGACAAGACTGCAAAATACGAGGATATTTTTAATGACTGGTTGGATCAAGATATTATAGAGGATATGCGTAGTTCGAATCCAGAATACTATTTGCCCCATTAACCTGTTTTTAAAGAAAATGCAACTTCGAAAATTAAGTCAGGATTTGATTGCTCTGCGAGAGATAAAAAGTCACCTTTAATCAAGGACTGCTTAGAAAAGTGTCCCAAGTTAGTGGAATAAATACCTTCTGTCATAAGCATACTTAAAATAGGAAAATATGGAGTGGCTTCTGATGTTAAAAAGGCGTTACAGATCGGGCTGCAGGAGCATGATAGGCCATATTTAAAGTTTCTGTGGTGGTAGGATGTGGAAAGGAAGAGCAGTTAAGAATTTTTCAGCATCGCCAGTAGTTCTTGGGATTTCTTAAAGTCATTTCTTGTCAGGAGCTACTTCAGAATTTCATTTGAATAAAGTTCCTATTAAATACAAAGAAACTGCTAAAATAATGTGGAAATCCGCTTATGTACAAAATTGAGCTTATAGAGTGAATAGAAAAAAGAATTAGGGAAATTTATTAGGAATCCCAGGAAATTCTTAGTCACCAAAATTTAATTTACCTGGGTGGAGAATACTCTTTTCAAACAAAGTAAATTTGACTTAGCAGAAAACAAAATCGTTCCTATTTTGGATTTAAAATGGGAAAAAATTAACTTTGTATGTTGATTTGAGAGATTTAGATTCCATTATTAGGAGATCAATAAGTTTCTAAAAGGATTCAGTCAACTGTTCAGAAAAATTTGGATCATATTTGGTTACATTTGTCCCATAACTTTAATATGGAAACTGATGTTACAAAAATGTCGGAAAATGAAATTATCTGGAGATACTGATTTGATACGTTGGATGATAAAGAAACTTGTAAGATGGAAAAGTTAACTCAAAAAAATTTTAATGACATTTCAGTACTTAAATATTTGGATATAAATGAAGGAAATTGAACTATAACACTGCAATTCTTTTGCAGTGCATCAGAAAAGGCATATGCAGAATGTATATTTTTAAGGAGTGAAGGGGGAAATTCTACAAATTGCCAACTGATACAAGTTAGATCAAATGACACTCCAATTAAATCTATATCAGTGACCAGGTTAGAATTGTAGCATGCAATATAGGAGTAAAATATTCCATCTGTGAAAGAAAGCTTAGGAATGGAGAAAGTGACTACACAATATTGATCTGATTCCAGTAATGCTGTATACTGGATTGAAAAGAATGAAAACTGAGCTATTTTTATTTTCTATCGTGTCAGAGAAATTAGTCTTTTGAGTGATTCAGATGATGGCATAACATTTTTGAACAACAGAGTAAAGCAGATTTACCATCTCAAGAATGTATCGTTGAAAACTTTGCCAAGTCAAATTGGTGGATTGGACCTTCTTGGACAGAAACAGTGCTGAAAAACCCAAAAGTAAACATTTAATTTTGACTTTAACTAAAACCGCAATTAACAGATAAAAAGAGAGATTTGTATTTGTAAACAGTTGGAATGTAAGAGGAAAAAGAGGTAGAGACTGAGTATTTGATTATGATTGTATATTTGTTATATTTTTTAATTCTTATTAAAGCTTTTTATTAAAATTAGTTTATTCTTTTAACGGCAAGTCTGCTTTATAATTTTGATGTCATTTTATTTAAAATAGAGTAACAATCTTTTTCAGGGAAAAACGAAAGTAAACCAACTAAGACTCAGCCCGAAAATCGAGAAAAAGTTGCAGAGCAAAAGAAGGAACACGCAAGGTGATTTTACCTTTAATTAAGATTGCAATTTTATTAGAATAAGTAAAGTACGTAGGAAATTTTTATAACTTTTTGTTTTGTCATCTCAATCGGGATGTGAAGACTAGCTAGTTTTTTTTTTTTTTTTTTTTTTTTTTTAAGGATTGTATATTGGTAAAATTGTTTAGTGAAAAAATGTAGTCTGATGAGAAAATTAAATTATTAAAGAGAAAAAGAACATCAATAAGAATAAGTGTTACTAATTCACTGATTTAATTAGATAGCGAGATTTCGAAATTGGAAGATTTAAATATCAGTGATTCTTTCGAAGAATTAATCGAAATATTAACAAATAAATTTGATTTTTTAAGTTGTTCAGTTAATGAACTGGAAGCATTTCTTAAAGATGATGAGTTTCAGGCAGAATTTGAACAAATCAAAAGAGTATAAAAAGCTAGTTGCTAAATTTCGAGCAAAAAAGAAAATTAATCAAATGAAATTATCTATAGTCAATAATAAAATTGAAAGTTTAAACTTTCAACACTCAATTATCTTGAACAAAAATAAACAGAATAGTAGCAGCAGAGGGTACTCATTCAACTCTTAAAACTCAGTATCGTAAAATTTCTTGGAAATGTTAGACTATGACTAACATTTTGGAATAGCTTCGAAACGGTGATACATAATGAGTCGCTACAAAAAATAGATAAGTTTAATTATCTTAAAGCACATTTAGAGGAGTCAGCTTTAAACACGGTAGAGGAATTTTCAATTTCAAAGGCATATGATTCCGCAATCGAATTAATAAAGACACAGATATGGTAATAAAGATTTATTTATTCACACACATATCCGAGCAATTTTTAATATGCAACTTGTAAAAATTTCAAATTACATTTGCACTTTTATAAAACTTTATATCTGCATGACGCACATACGAATCTTAGAATCGTTAGAATTAAAATTAGAAAATTATGGAAGTGTATTGTGTTCCATGCTGCTAAAAATAATGCTCCAAAATGAAAACGTATATTCCTGTGTTTGAATATAATAAAAATGAAAACGTATATTCAGATATAAAAGAGCTTGCAAATTTTCATTCTAAAGCATTAAGTTGCAGAGAAAGGTCAATTCAGATGAATACATTAAGTGACCTTGGTAATAAAAACAAACTGATCACAAATATCCTAGACAAAACAGCATAGTATGAGGAAAGAATTCCTCCGCTTCTAGTAGAAAGGTTAATATTTGATCGATTGATAAAAAAAAAATAACAAATGCAGCGCCAGATTTATTTAGCTCAGAAATGAAACAAGAATAAAATGGCTTCTTGTGTATCTTGTGAAAGGTCACGTGATTCATTGAACTGTACATTTAATTTTATCGTTAGAAGAAAAAAAAAATAAGTCAAGAGCTAGTTTTCGATGTTTAATTGTAAGTCATAGGTTAAGGCAGTGTTATTGGAAAATAGATTGCACTATTCCTTATTCAATAATGTTTATTTAAATAATGGTTTAAAGAGCAATATAATTCCGATAATTTTTAAACTAACAAACATATCGAAAATACTTTAATTAATAATTCTTGTATAAATGAAGTTTATTTAAACTTTAATTGTGTATGATAATGGTAAGAATTAAAAACAATAAGAATTTTTGAGACTGGTAGCCAAAAGTCCTATGTGAGTAAATTTGTAGCTAGAATAATTGGTTTTAAATGCAAAGGGGAGGAAACTGTGACAGACTTTTTGAAGGTATTGAAAATATTTTACAGTATAAGCTGTATCGTATTAAAAAATATACCTGCGAATTTGAAGTGATGGAGATGGAGCAAATATGTGCTTAAAATAAGTGATTCCAAGGGTAGTTTGGTTTGTTTTGTTTGTCGCTCAACGGTCATTTTTTGCACACGAGGGCTAATTAGACCGGGACCTACGGTTTAAAGTGGATTCCGAACCACTACAAACAACCATGCCCAAGGTGGGATTCGAACCCACGAACTGTTGAACCGAAGGCAAGAGCGCTAACCATTCGGCTGCCAGCTCGGCGATTCCAAGGGTAGAAACGAATTAAAAAAATCTTGGTATTTTTGCCAGCAATATAGAATTAAAAGGAAATTCCTGTTTGTACGAAAGGAACCCAAACGAAATCGACTTACATATTGGGACAGGTCAAATCGGTAAATTGCTTACGGGGAATATAGAGCATTTATCAGAAGGGTTTAGTGGCTGTAAACACACGTTTAGAGTCAATGGTTATGGGAAAATCTGCACGAGAAAGCGCATTAAGCAGTTATCTATTACTTTTGACTTTACACGTAGATTATGCTACAATATCGGATTTATGGGAATTAGATTTTTTATAAGTATTCACGATACAAGTAAAAAAAATTCAAATTCTGAAACCCAAGAAATTGTTTTAAAACATTCTCAAGAAACTGTAAACGGAGTTCAAAACAGTAGGTACCAGGTATGTTTACCATGGTTGGATAGTCATTTGCCGTTATCTGATCACAAAGAACTAGCGAAAAAAGGCTTAGTTATACCGTAAAATAATTTGATTCTAGTAACATGTTGAAAGTCTATCAGGATTTATTTGATGAATGGGAAAAGGAGGGTATTGAGGAAATTGATCCTGATCGAAATGGCATGATTTTTGCAAATACTATGGAATATTTCTTGCTTCAAAGACCAGTCACAAAGGAAAACTCACTCAAAATTCGTCTCGTGTATGATGAGTCAGCCAAAACTCGTAATTTTCCATCATTTATGAGTGTATCGGAAAGGGGCCGAATATGATAGAGCTAATACAACTGGTTTTAAATAGTTTAAGACACGATAAAATCGGGGTAATTGTGAATATTTACAAAGCATTTTTGCAGATTAGCCTACATGAAAATGATAGGGAAATTTTGAAGTTTTATGGCGGAGAGATGGAGATCCTCACAAATTAGTTACTTACAAACATTGTCACATTGTTTTCGGTGTTTCCTGCAGCCCTTTTCTACAAGCTGTCGTTTACCAAATGGTTTAATGGTCACGTTCAATGGTCAAATGGTCACGTTTACCAAATGGTGGTTTACACCATTTGGTAAACGTGTCAGAAAATTTGAAGGGTTTGGCTAAAATCTGAAAGACTCTAGGTATGTGGATAATGGTGTCGCAAGCGTTCATTCAGTCACAGATCTGGAATATTTCCGTTCAGAGTCTCAGAAGCTATAAGCGTCAGCGAAACTTGATTTGCGTTGTTGGATAAATAGTAAATATTCTTTAAGAAATGGTTTAAACAAAGTTTACTGATTTTTGATTTTGAAAACTTTAACATCACTGTTTTTGGCCTTTCACGGAACTTTGATAACGATGCAATTTTAATGATATGATAACGATATAAGCACTGATGACAAAATCATTATTAATCGGAAAATCTCATCCATGGCATATAAGATTTTTGACCCCATAGAGTTCACCTACCCAGTAACTCTTATACCGAAATTGCTTCTCCAAAATTGTTGGCAGATTCAAGCTTCTTGGGATGCTGAGCCACTTAACGATATCGTTCCAAAGTTTAACAATTGGAGAAATCAGCTCTCAGATTTAAGCGATATTTCAATTCCTAAATATTCATCATGATTGGATTTAAATTACTCAAATTCGACTTTACATGTTTTTTTTGGGATACCTCAAAACTTTCTTATGTTACTAGCATTTTCATAAGAGAAGAAAGGGAAGATGAATTTAACTAGCCAGTTACTACAAGCTAGATGACGAGTATCTCCATTAACGGGCGTGCCTATTCCGAGACTAGAATTACTTGCCTGCAACCTTGGTGTAAGACTAGCAACATCGGTAGAAAATTATTTGAATCTGAAGGTTATTGAGGCAATATATTGGTCGTATTCAATGGGCGCATTATATTGGATAAAAAATTGTCTATGAGTTGTATTTATAGCCAGCAAAGTGAAAGAAAATGCTTTATCAGAGGTTTATCAACGGAACTATGTACCAGGAATCCAAAACCCTGACGACTTGCCTTCACGAGAATGTTCGGTGAAAACTCATCAAAGGAAAATAGTGGAACGGAACGCCATAGCTGAAGGTATGTAAAGATAGCTGGCCGTATTATAAGTTGATTCCAGATGAAAAGGTGGTAAATTCTGATATGAAGAAAACTAGTCTTTTTTTAAATAGAATAAAAGGTGAATATTATAATCGAATATCATCCTATAAAATTAATAAAAGTAACAGGTTGGATTTTCAGATTTTGCTAAATTCCAAGTTGCATGGAAAAATCTGGACCATTACGTGCTGAGGAATTGAGAAAAGCCGAACTTGTAATCATAAAGAAGATCCAAAAGGAATAATTCCTTAGTGGAAAGGACAACAAAATTAAGTCTCCAAGTAAAATTTCCTGAGAATTGAAGAAAATTTTAGACTTTCGCTACTTTTACCTTCAAACCATAATGTGGTAAAAATAGTTTAATAATTTACAAACATAAAGAGTTAGGACATTCCGGAGTATCATTTTTAATGTCTACGTTAAGAGAAAATTATTGGATTTCGAAGAGCAGGCAAACAATAAATAAAGCCATTAAGACATGCGTTATATGTCAAAGATTTAATTCAAGAGCAACAAATATTTCACAGGGGACATTACCTGCAGATCGAGTGAATAAAACCCGTATATTTGAAGTAGATATCGCTGTTCCTTTTTATTTTAAAGAGAATCAAAAGTTGTGGATGCTCCTAATTACATATATTATTTACCGTGTAGTTCATTTGAAACTTTTGACTGCTCTATTCACTGACAACTTCTTTTATTGGCTCTAAGAAGATTAATATCTCGACGTGAATGACCTTCAATTATCTACTTGGATAATGAAACTAACTTTTTGGAATTTGAAAACCTGCTAAAATATGTTGATCTAGAAAACTTGAAAGGTGAAATCATTCTCAGTACTTGGAAGTTCATACCACCTGAAGCTCCATGGTGAGGTGGTTTTTGGGATTAATAGGACTAATGAAACAGATTTTAAGATAAGTTCTAGAAAGTACTTCACTAAATTAGGAGAAAATGACCACCATTCTGTGCGATTGGGAAAGTCTTCTCAACTCGAGACCACTTATCCATATTCCTGACGATAAAAATGAGCAGAATTCCGTTATACCAGCAATATTTTTACTAGAAAACAAAAGCAATGATGTGTCTGACCTCGATTAAATTAGACAGTACATGGGAAAATTTTGAGCAAACGTTTAGCACATCGATTATAAATTTTGATGGATCTGCGTTCCAGATTTCGAGTTGAACATTTGGCACAATCACATAAAATTTTCAAAAAGGAAGATAATATCCATAAGGCTGGATTGGTTTGTTTGTCGCTCAACGGCCCTTTTTTGCACGCGAGGGCTAATTAGACCGGGATCTATGGTTGAAAGTGGATTCCGAACACTACAAACAACCATGCCCAAGATTGGATTCGAACCCACGAATTGTTGAACCGAAGGCAAGAGCGCTAACCATTCGGCTGCCAGCTCAGTTCATAAGGCAGGCGATATTGTGGTGATGTTGAGTGATAACATAAAGTGAGTGAACTGGCCGATGGCTAGAATTTTAAAAATTTATCCCAGTAAGGCTTGTTCGTCTAGCTAAAATGAAGACAAAATCACACAGGTGTCTTTATTCAACCGTTCCAATACTCCTGCCCTATGAAATTGGAACGTGATTGTGTTATTGTAAATAATACCACTACGCATGATTGTGTTAACCCAAATCATACTAGAGAAAACTCAACTGAAGACCTCAAAAAAAAAAAAAAAAAAAAAAAAAAAAAAAAATATGACCCAATGACAGTTCTATCTGGTAGAGTTGTCCAAGAGATTCATCGCTTTGGATTCTAATTTATTCAGTTTTTGCTTGAACCGAATCAGACACTCAAGAGGGAAGTTTCGAAAACCCAGAAGTGAACATTTAATTTTGACTTGAACTGCAACCGAAGTTAACAGATAACGAGAGAGATTTATTTTTGTAAACATTTAAATGAATATAAGGGAAAAAAGAAATTGTCTGAATATTTGATTATGTTTCTATATTTTTATTAAATCTTTTTGTTAAAAGATGGAGTTTATTCTTTTAACGGCAAGCTTGATTTATAATTTAATGAAATTTTTTTTTTATTTAAAATATAGTTGCAGTCTTTTGCAGTGAAAACCAAAAGTAAACTAAATAGGATTCAGCCCAGAAATCGAGAAAAAGTTGCAGTACAAAAAGAGAAATAGGTAAGGTTGGTGGTTTTATCTTTAATTAAGTTTGCAATTTTTATTCGAATAAAAATATATATGTGGGAAATTTTTATAATTTTTGGTCACTGAGAGAAGAATTCTGTATAATGACATATAGGAAAACCATATGCAAGGTTATCAAAAATTTCCTTATTTGCAGGAAATTTGATTCACTCCCAATAGAAATTCTCCCAGATCCATTACTAATAGATCTTCTCAGAACAGCCTCTGTGTTTGAAATAATTGGAAGTGACTGCGGGATTGTAATCCAACAAATTAAAATCCAGCAAAGAAATCTCGAGTCGTAATTTATATTTGTGCTGTGTATTTAAAGCAATTCATCTAAAATTAACATCTTCACTATCCGCAGAACAAATTTTGCAGTCATTCTAGAGGTTCACAACATAATGAGGAGACCGACGAAGAAGTCTACTTAGATAATGGGAAAAATTTTGTTGGAGCCAACAATCTTTACAAAAGAATTAACTGGGATGCAGTAGAAAAATACAACACTGTCAACAAAATCAATTGGAAATTTATTTCACCATCTGTACCAAGGTGGGGTGGCTCCTGAGAATGTTTGAGTGGAGTAATCAAGAGAAAACTTCGGAAAATTTTAGGACAGGCATCTTTCCACTTTGAAGAATTAAACACTGTTTCGTGACATTCTCCAAATGACTAAGAACCTCTTACTCCCAATATGCTTTCGCAGAAAGTAAAAAAACTGGTACACCTGATTTAGACCTTTAAATAAAAGGTATGCCTATCACCATGGATTGCGACAGGATCTTCGATAAAGTTTTCGCTCAGAATACTAAGGACAACTCAGGCAGTTTATAAGAAAGGTGTAACGGTCACTACTCATTAAGATAGTAGATATTGTTTTAATATCCAGTGACAACAGGGAAAGGCTGGGCTGACTGGCCTTTAGGAAAAGTGGTCAAAATTTTGTCACAAGATGGGAATAATAGATTTGTAAAATTGAAGATAAAAATGTAGTAGTTCTATTTCCAGTGTTGAGACAATATCCTCTAGAAATGAGTAAGAATGAAAAAGAAGTGTTCTTAGAAAACAAAAAACTTGTTGAAAAGAAGCTTACCTGCTATGATACTAGTAGAGTTAATACGGATCTTCTTGACAAGATGAACTTGATGAACGAACCTCATGATATGGTAAGAGGTTAAAACAAATGAAAAGACTTATGTTGTAGAAGTGAACCTTTTTTTACAGCAAGAACTCTTTATGTTTGGACTTTATAAAATATAGCTAGAACTTTATTTCAGAACTTTAATGTAAGAAAAATTTTGTATGTTAATTTAATTTTATTGATAACTGAATTCTTTTGATATTTTCTTGTTATTTGAAGTGTATTGATTAATTTTGAAACTTGATATAATGAATATTTAAATCTTAATTTGAATGTTATGTTTGAGTTTCCTGAGATATAAGCTCAAAGGTGGGAGGATGTTAGAAATGTTGACGATCATCAAAAAATGATGATCTCCAATCACGAATCGATGACGTCAGGTTGGAATTCCATTGGTAAATACACATATTGGAAAATTTTCTTTCATCATTAATGTTGAATGTAGATGTAATAATCCTGACTCTGAATTCCGGGACGAATAATTTAAGAGTAAATTTTTACTTACAAATTAATTACTTTGGGCAAATAGTGTTATTACCAAAACTATATTTTTTACGGTTTCTTATTCGTTACTATTAATATTTCATGGCTTATCTCTTTGTTCACAACCCCTCAGGGGGTTTACCTTCTTTAGGTAAACACGGATGTCACAATCCCGAGGTACCCTAGTGATCTGTCCTCTTCTTTATTTTCTTCTTTCCTCTACTCTTCTGCTTTTTCTTCCTTTTCTCCCTCATTGTGATTGCCTCGTAAGAAGTTGAGGGCTCCCCTTGAGTAGCTTTCGCCGCTCTGTTACCATAGCTACTCTTGAGGACTAAATCACCCACGTGTTTGCCGTGCGTGGAGACCCGTGTCCCTGGAAAGGAGGATCCTGGTAATTGAGCCCTCCTGAGACCAACACATTGCTTTGGCCTCTGCTTCAGGTAAACGGGAGGTGTGTTGTGGTCCTCAGCACATCAATCGGCTTTATGGATCAAGTGATCGGTACATCTACTGGGTGACTCGTTAAGGGTGGAGTCCACTTCAGGGATGTACCGTGAGCGTATAGGGACTGACTAGCACTGGTACAACAACCTGTATCCCCTCGTAAGGCTCCGTGGTGGGTGGTGCCGTCTAGTCCCTGAATTTTATGATATTCTACATGAATAATGCTATTAATTCTTTCCTCCCTTTGGAGCAACAATTGTCCATGATGAATGCCAAATATTATATTGTTAAGAGAACTGAAGGAGGTTCATTTCAATTTGTGACACCTTTTCTCATTGAAAAGAGTATTTCATCTTCTGTAGGAGAGGTAAAAAATATTCGAAGACTACGAGCTGGGGATATTTTAGTTGAGATTGCTTCCGAAAGGCAAGCAATACTTATACAATCACTAAAATCAATTGGAAATGTGGATGTTGTCGTTCAACCTCATACGACATTAAACTTTTCCAAGGGAGTAATTTCTGCAGCGGATCTAATATATACGTCTACAGACGAAATACTGGAAAATTTAATATCTCAAAAAGTCTGTGGTGTCAAACGGATAACTTTTAAACGAGATGGTGTTTCTATCAACACAAAACATCTGATTTTGACATTTTCAACACCTGATTTGCCACAACATATTAAAGTTTCCTATATGGGATGCTCTGTAAGACCCTATATACCAAATCCGCTTCGCTGCTTTCAATGCCAACGATTTGGTCATTCAAAAATAGCTTGCAGAGGTAAACTTACGTGTGCCCGTTGTTCTGACGTTGGCCACGATAGTGTTACCTGCAATGCTAAGGAGGTTTGTGTCAACTGCAAAGGCGACCATCCTGCCTATTCACTATCTTGCCCATCATGGCAGTTGGAAAAAGAAATTACTTCCGTCAAAATCAAAAATAGTGTGTCTTATCCGGAGGCTCGACGAATTGTCGCCGCACGTACACCACAGCCAGGTATCAACTATGCGACTGCTACCAAGAAAGTAACTAGATCTTGTTGCACCCAAACTGATTCTATTTCAGAAACTTCAATAAAGCCATCTCCCCAGCCAAAAGATACAAAATCTTCAACCGCTATGCACAAACTGTCTCTTGCAAAATCAAGAGCATCTCAAGCAAAAAAATTAAAACTTGCCAAAGAAGGCGTTCGTAGGTCTTCCTTGACAGAAAGAAAAGCCAGGCTAGCGTTAGAGGAATATACTGTTAAACTCTATCCCTCAGATAGAGATAGTTTTGAGGATTCATCAAAAACTCAGATGAGCACTGCTGGTGAATAACATTCATCCAGTTAATGACTTCCTTTGTTTCATGGAATTGTCGAGGTTTTCGTTCTCGAACAGACGACGTCAAATCTGTTATCTCTCGCTACAACCCCGCATGTGTGACTCTCCAGGAAACATTCCTGAAGCCCACTGTTAGCACCAAACTGCGTGGGTTTCAATGCTTCAGAAAGGATAATGGTGGTGATGCGTTTGTATCTGGAGGAGTTTGCATATTCACATCAAACTCATATGCAAGTACAGCACATCAACTAAGAACTACATTACAAGCTGTAGCAGTGAAAATTCACGTAACCTGTCTTATCACTGTTTGCAGCCTGTATTTACCACCACATGACGTTGTAAATTCGGAGCAACTAGAATTTAATTGACCAACTCCCAGCTCCATTTCTGCTTCTAGGTGATTTTAATGGCCATAATACTCTGTGGGGTAGTGAAGATACGAATTCTCGCGGTCGTCAGATAGAGCAGTTCATATCTGACAATTGCCTCTGTCTGCTGAATACCGACGAGAAAACTTATTTTCACGAACCTACACGGACATTTCACTCTCTGGACTTAGCTATATGTTCTCCATCACTCTTGCCATTGCTGAATTTTGAAGTTGGAAATGACCTTTACAACAGTGATCATTTCCCTCTAATCGTGTCTCAGGCTGGAAATAATAGTGTGTGTCAAAACCCACTTAATTATGTGTACAGTCGAGCCAATTGGTCACTTTTCACGCAATTGGCTGTGATCAGTGAGACAAGAGTTAAGACAGATATGATAGATGATGCCGTTAAATATGTCACCGACACAATAATCAGAGCTGCGGATGTTGCTATCCCTAAAAATTCCATCATTCCACATAAACGCAGGAAACCTTGGTGGAATGAAAAGTGTCAACTCTCCTATAAGAAACAAAGGAAGCAATGGAATATATTCCGAAGATACCCTACTACGGAGAATCTTGTTGCTTTTAAAAAAGCCAAAGCTGAAGCTCGAAGAGTTAGACGTCAGAGTCAAAGAGAATCTTGGATTCGCTATGTGTCGTCAATCAATTCAACGACAATAAACAAACAATTATGGAGGAAAGTTAAAGCAGCCAATGGTATTTATCAAGATTATTCCATTCCTGTATTAAAAACCGGAGCTGCAATACACTCCTCAGATGTAGATATTGCTAATGTCATCGGTGAAACCTTTGCTAGTGTTTCCAGCTCTGATTCATATAATCCTACTTTTCTAAGGATTAAAAGAATCGCTGAGCGGACACGTTTAAGCTTTCATGATCGACATAATCTACCTTATAATTGTGATTTTGAATTGTCAGAATTGAAGACTGCATTATCTAAGGCAAACGACACTAGCCCAGGACCAGATGGAATCTCGTATCAAATGCTCCGTCATTTAAATCATGATTCTTTATTAAACATACTTTCATTGTTTAATAGAATCTGGATTGAGCATGCTTATCCTTCGTCATGGAGAGAAGCGATAGTGATTCCAATTTTGAAACCTGGCAAAATTTCATCTGACCCTCTGAGTTATCGTCCAATAGCTCTCACGAGTTGCTTGTGCAAAACGTTTGAGCGTATGGTCAATGCTAGACTCATTTACATCTTAGAGAAGAATAATTGCATACCCCTTCACCAAAGCGGATTTCGAAGAGAACGATCCACTATTGACAACATAGTAGATCTGGAATCCCAAATTCGAAATGCTTTCGTGAGAAGAAACCATCTTGTTGCAATTTTCTTCGATATTGAGAAAGCATACGATCGTACGTGGCGTTATGGCGTTCTCCGTAATATGCATAATCTTGGATTTAAGGGTAATCTTCCAATATTTATACAGAATTTTCTAGCTACTAGGCTATTTAAAGTACGTATTGGAAGTACAGTTTCCAATACTTTTACTCAAGCTGAGGGTGTCCCTCAAGGTAGCGTTTTAAGCGTAACCCTTTTTAACCTTTTCATCAATAACTTACTTCATCAATTACCACCTTCTGTTCATAATAATTTATATGTTGATGACTTGCAAATTTCATATCAAGGATCAAACATGAATATAATTGAGAGACAATTGCAAACAGCTGTAAACAATCTAACTACTTGGTGTGAACGAAATGATCTTAGTATATCTCCTAGTAAGAGTCACTGTGTCCATTTCTGTAGGAAAACTAGTCTTCTTCCCGATCCTGTGCTTCACATAAGCAATAGACCTATTCCTGTGATGACTGAGATAAAATTCCTCGGGGTGATTTTCGATAAGAAGTTAACTTTCCTACCGCATACTTTATATTTGCGGAAGAAATGTGAGCGACTGCTCAACATCCTCAGAGTGCTTTCGAATACATCTTGGGGTGCAGATCGCACATCACTCTTAAGAATTTATCAGTCTGTAATTTTATCTCGAATTGACTACGGCTGTGTTGCTTATGGATCGGCTAGATCTTCCATTTTACGTAGATTGGACACCGTCCACCACTCTGCTTTAAGGATTTGCTGTGGAGCATTTCGTACATCACCCGTCCAGAGTCTATATGTAATCTGCCAACAATTACCATTAGACCTGCGGCGGATACAGCTGTCTCTCAATTATTATTCTAAAATCATATCCTCCTCATCATCCCTTACGTCCCTCATCATCCCTTTAGCTATGCTGTGCTTCACATTTTCCATAGTTTGATATCAGCATCAAAAATTAATTTAAACCGTAATTAATAGTGATTTGAACTTATGGTATAGTTACTTATGCCGTGATCCACACCATTTCCGATTTCTGTTCAATATTTTTTTCTCTTCAATTCTCACCTCTGCGCTGTAGATGGAAAAATTCTGCATCTCCAATTCTGGTCTTTGATACAGAATCTCGTAGATTCGGTTCTCATCTCGGTTAGGGATATTTGTATCTCTTCAGAGTTCGTTATAAAAAGTTGGTTTTGGTTAAATTAATCCTTGAGTAAAAAAAAAATGTCACTGTTTAGAGGGAAACATCCACAGGATCTCGCTGTAAAGTTATTTTTCATGATGGAATTTTGAAATCTAATATGAAAATCGTGATTTTCTATATTTTATTTTACTACATTTATTGAAGTACAATATACAATTCTGACTTATAAATTTATCAAAATTTTAGTTCAAAATAAATTTTATTTTAGAATTATTGATTTATTGGTATAAATATTCTTATAAATGATGAAAGATATTATTTATATATTCCTTTTATATATACTATCGAATTTAGTTTTTGCTGGAAACATTAAAATCATATATTTCTCAAAATCATTTTAAATATAAAATTGCATTTTTTTATACTTTGCATTTATATCTGTCGAAATGCATTGTTTTTGTAAAATACAATTGCAAATAATTCACAAAGAGCTCTCAACGCAGAAATGTCAATAGTAAATTAATTCATGAATATTTTTCATCAAATTTTCAGTAAGAGGAAGCATTCAGTCTTTTATGGTGCTCTACATTCGTTGAAAATATAGTCATTGACATTTATCTCTTAATTTCTCTCATGATGAAATTTTTCGTGTATTACTATTCAACTGCTTAACTTTTATAACTACAGTTTAATGTTTCATTTGTATGGCCTTTCAAATGTAAAGACCCGGGTATGTATCCCTTATTTCCACCCATTCCGGCCAAAAATAAACCTAAATTTTGAGAATCAATTTTTTTACATTGCTTCTTTTGTATTAAAATTGATTGATGCTGCTGTTTTTAATATTTAAAGCATTTTGCATAGAAGATTATAAACTGCGTCAATTAAACAGAATGTAAACACATATTGGTAAAAACAAATGTAAGTGTAATGTTACTCTATTAAATTATGTTTTTAATTTTAATGAAATCAATATATTTATGAATACAATAGAATTTTAATTCAAATTGCGCTAATTTATTCATACAAAAATGAACTGTGATCAAGTTTTAACCATTACAAAAGTCATATTTACACTTGCTCACAGAAGTCAGTATGAAACTCATAGCTTAAGTGAAAAAGATCTAATTGTGAAATAAATGTAAGAAAAATATTATTTTGGAGTTTTGTTTATAGCTTCCAATTAAAGTCATAAAATAATGAAAAATAAACCAAATCATTGCATTTTAAAAAAACTTTAAGCGTAATTTTGTGAATTATCAGTAGAAATTTAAATCACAAAAGTATGTATGCACTCTGAATTTTTGACTTTTAAATAGGCTGAATGAAACTTGTCGAGTGATTTTTCGTATTTTAATGATAAGTTTAGAAGTTCTGCTATGAAGCTCGTAAGTTTGATCTTGAAGTATATCAACAATTCACCAATGCTTCCACGTGGAAAAGAATTATCAAAAGATTTAAAGGATGCAATAATAAAGCTCTATAAGGAAAGAAAATCCCAAAGACAAATCTATAAAATCATAGGCAAGAGTCCTACAACAGTGCAAAAAATCATTGAAATGTTCCAGCTGAGGAAAGTACTCTAAACAAGCCAACCGCCCATTTTCACGTATCGAAAAAGGCGAATTATTGTTGGAAATGTGAAAAAAATCTGAAGATTAGCGTACCAAAATTGACATCTCATGTGAAAAACAATTATGCGAAGTCATGCAATCCTGAAACAATTCGCGGAATTATGGTATTACGGAAGGCAAGATACCATGGTTGAAATATACGAAGAAAACCATTTGTTAGCAAAATGAATCGCAAAAAAAGACTAGATTTTGCAGAAGATAATGTAAAACCGGACAGAAATTTTTGGAATTCCGCGATTTTTTCGGATGAAAGTAAATTTAACGTCCACGGGTCAGATGGAAACTAAAAGGTTTGGAGGAAAGCAAATGCAGCTCTAGAACCGAAGAACATGAGAGGAACTGTAAAACACGGTGGTGGTTCGATTATGGTTTGGGGTTGCATGGCAGCAACTGGAGTAGGAAATTTAGTAATAATCGACGGAATAATGAATCAATATAGCTATTTGAAGATTTTAAAGAATAATCTAAGACAAAGTACTTCTAAACTAGGACTCGATGGATCCTTCACTTTCCAACAAGATAATAATCCCAAACATACTGTTCGGATTGTTCGGGAATGGCTGCTATATAACGTGCAAAAACAGCTAAACACCCCACCGCAGTCACTTGATCTTAATCCCACTGAACTCTTGTGGAATTATCTCGATCGTTAAATTACAAAGCAAGAGATCAAAACTAAGAATGATCTAAAAAAGCCCTTTTGGAGGAGTGGCAGAAAATACCATCTTCTGTCACTCAACATTTAGTAAAATCAGTGCCGTATAGATTGAGCAGTTATAAAAGCCAAAGGCAATCCAAAAAATTACTAATTTTTTTGAAAAATTGTAAAATTTGCAATATTAATGCTATTGTTTTTGTTTCCATACTTACTTTTATGATGCAAATTACACCCTATTTTAAGTTAATCTCATATTCCTAGTTAAATATTTGTATTTTTTAAACATTTTTCATTTTGTAATGAAGCTCGATTTTGCTGTAATTGAAATAAAACATTAGTTTCAAAACTTTATATTGTAGGTCTATTTTTTTTATCCATTGGACATCACTCTACATACTTATTTTTGCGATAAAGTGTATATATCGTAGCTACTCTGGTATAGCTTTTTGTAAAACTGTCATTGGAATTCCTTAGAATTTTAGTAAATGTGGTTCTTTTAATACGATATTATTTTTGTTTATTTTTAGTGGTAAATATATCCGACACTTTTAATCCATAATAAAGCTTAAGCTACTAATAAAAGATAAGTAATTCAAATTTTTTTAACGAATTAAAATATGTTGTGTGTGAAGGGCTTTGAGAATTTATACTACAGCTTTTTTCCATCTGTTTACTTCAAGATTTTTTTTCTGGTTGAATATTTTCATGATAGGCAATTTTAGCTTTTTATTACCAACTTTCTTTACTAATTTATTATTAAAAATAATTGAAAAAAATATATATTAGCGGATCGTCGTAAAATATATATATTAGCGGTTATTTAAAAAATAATTTAAATATATATATATATATATATATATATATATATATATATATATATATATATATATATATATATATATTAGAGGATCGTCATTTAACTATAACTGGGATTGAAACTTGTTCTCACTCTGAAGGGAACTGTATAGTTACTGAACTATGACAATCGAATTAAAATGAGGTCTTTGATTTTCTATTATTTTAGTAATGCCTGAAATCAAAGATCTTGGAATTTTACTTTTCTTTATATCTGTAAAGTGACAAGATAGTAAGAAGTTTATGCCTCATAGCTCAGCAGACAGCTAAAGATATTTATCTTTTTGAATAACCTATCAGAAATTTTCTAAAGCGGCCGTTCGTATTCTTGCCTTATAAAAAAAAGGTAATTTTGAAAACTCATGCATTCACATTAATAAATGTACATTTTGAAAGCTGAAGTGCTATATATATTTTCCTATTGTCTGGAATTGTAATTTTCCTTTCGAAGTGTACGATTATGACAGCTATGGGCTACAAAAATGGATATTCGCTACCTCGAAGTGGGCAACTTAACCATCAAATACAGTTGTAAGTCATTTTCACACCTGCCGGATGTTGTTCTTTTATTGATTATATGCCTCATTTATATAAATATTCTATCTATATAGATTTCCGAATTTCCATTTTAGCAATTCGTTAGCTTGACTCAGAACTTATCAAAATTATTTCCGAAGATTTTTGCTTTGCTTGTCGTTAAACGATGATTTTTTGCACACGAGGACTAATTTAAAACGAGACGTAAAGTTTAAAGTGAATTTGAAACCATTACAAAGATCCATGCCCAAAGTGGGATTTGAACTCTCATAGTGTTTAGTTGAAGGCAAACCATCTGGTGCCACTTCGCTCTGTTTTCTAAAAAGGTGTCTACAGTGAACATTCAAATACGTTAGATGCCTTTGTATTTTAGGGGTCCGTTTATGAATTTCATTTTTATTTAATATAGACAGTTGATATGGAGTGGGTCTATTAAGAGCTTGAAATAGTATAAAGTTAAGAAAAATAGTGAAAAATTTTACATTTATAATGAATTTGAATTTTATTGAATCCTATCATATTTAAGACAAACAACGATTTTTTCACGAGTTGTTGAATTTAAAATCCACATCCCGTGTGTGGTTGCTAGTCCACCATCGGGCGCCTCCCCAGATATGGGTGGTGCAGGGGAAATGAAATACCCGGGGCGGACCAAAACTAGCATGCAGCGTCTGTCTCAGAGTGAGGGACTACTACAGCGTCTGTTCTCCATGTTAGGATCGGCTGTCTTTTGGAGGCTAAGTCGTACTTCAACCTCCGGTGCCCTAGACCTTCGGGTCGTTGAAGATACTCACTTACTCTTTACTATGAAACCTTCCACAAAATGGTAACAAAGGTGTGGGGAGGGAGTCTCGGGCTGTGGGGTGTACATAAACACAGTCTCCGGTGATCTAGAATTTAGAATAAGAAACCCAGATAATTGTTCCGAGTTTAGATCAGAGCTAATTGCCATTAGAAGAGGTTTACAGTATGCATCAGAGGTGGAGGATCAATTAGAGGATATCTGCATATTGACTGACAGTCGTGCTTTAATCCAGCATCTTTTAAATTGGAGCACTGTTGGAGATCAAACTAGCCTGGACATACTAAATCTTCTTGAGACACTATCACCCGAATACACTGTGCATTTCCAATGGATCCCTTCACACGTGGGAGTAGAGGGGAATGAAAGAGCAGATTTCTTGGCCAGATCGGCGTCAGAGGAGGGAGTAAACCCAGGAGGAGAGCTCACATCTTGTGAGATTTCTTCCCTGGCAAAAGCTTATGAAAATTCCTCCCAACCATCCATGGCACTTTGCCAAAAGACCGGGTGAGACATTTAATCTTAGACCAAGATCTTATCAAACTGCCTTTTCCCGCTATCTAAGTGGGCACACGAGAGGAATCAACTTTCAGCAGGATCAAAGGACATTTCCAGACTGTCCTTGGTGTTCCGTCAACATGACCTCCCCTGGACACATCTTAACATGCTTAAATTTGAAAAAAGACGATGTCCTTCGGGACCCATCTTATTTTTTAGATATTTTTGGTTTTATGGGGGTTGTCTAGCCTAGCTAGACAACCTGAGATAAGTAACAACAACAAAATCCACTTACATTTCACCGATTGCTTTACTATGAATAATTCTGTGTGTGTGTTACAGAAATACATACGATATTGATATTGCATTAAACTCAGTTTTAACGGAGTGCTTGGTTTATTAGTCCTTTGTGCCCTAGTACTTTATGGAACTTTAACATCGTATACACAGGGGAAGGTTCAGACCCGAACGCTACTATTAAATATTTGATCATCCGCTTTTCTTTTCATGAAGTTTTTTTATTGATTGTGAGCTGTATTCGCAAAGCATGAAACCCAGAAAAATCCTTAGCAGTTACCCAGACAGTCTTACACACAGAAAATCTGAGTTCTATCTGTCATTGTTGAACAATTATAAGGATTTAATCTCTGGGACTTTACATTCCAAATAATGTCATTTTATTGCGAAGTCCCGGTGAAATCAAGTAATAACATACTATCGCAAGTGAAACATAACCAATGACTAAAAACTATCTTATAAATTAATAAACTCCAATCATTCATAAAACAATTAAATTGGCAATATGTTAATCATTTCTTTAGTTGTCATCTGTGTCGTGAAATTCTTAACAAAATTTGAACGAAATGTATGTACAAAAATTTTGTTAGTGCTAAGGCTTTCTGTTCAACAGTTTGTGAATTCAAATCCACCTTGGGGTTGAATGTTTGTTGTTGATGCTTAGAATTCACTTTAACCAGTAGTCTAAAGTCTAATTAGTTGGTTTTTGAACTACAATCAAATGAAACCATAAACAAAAAATTGACGGAAGTCTATCAATGGTTTCTAAGTGCTTATCAAAATTTCACTATATGTTTGCTTTATCTCGAAGTATTTTTGAATGAGTTTGAGATTTTTTATTTAAAACACCGCATTCTGATTTTTTTGTTGTTAAATTACTAGAATCTCTGAAGATTATTTAAAGATTGTTATTTATCAGTATTCTTTCTCTATTTCAATATCTATTTTCATGGCTATTTCAAGAAATCAAAGAAATGAAAGTGATACCTAAAATTTATTGCCTAGTATTTTGTTGTACGTTACTAAATTTTTGAAATAAAGGACACATTGTGCAATTATTTTAATATGTAAATAAAAATACAATGTATAGGGGATTATTAAACTATAACAAAAACACTTTGGATGTATAAAAAATCTTTCAATATGATGCAGGACCATTATTTGCATGTAATAGAGTTTGAATAATAAATAATAGAGGTATCAATTTATACAAGTGCAGAATAGTGTAGTGGAATACCATACCCCATTGTGGGAATACTTGGGAATTTCTAAACGAAATGCCGGGGAATTCCGCATTGAAAACTCTAAATTAGCAGATCAATCATACTTAACTTGGTGTAAGCTAAAGTATGTTTCCTTGTTATCCTTGCGTTCATCAAATATTGATTGGATCGTTGCATGAATGAGTACATTAATCCTAGAATATTTCATTTCCAGAGTTGCGATTAGTCTAGCAGAAAGCCGCGACATTTCTGACCATATCATGATAGATCCACTTCCATGCATGAGGGAGAACTTCACAATTATGCTCGGGAGCAGGTATATTCCAATGACGTACCGATCCTGTTGCAGGTAACAGTGTCAAAGACCATTAGTTAGACAATATTGTTACCATTTATCAATCAACTAGGTTTAGTGAGTGTAACACCATGGTTAACGACGTTTGACATTAATATGTATGATAAGTGACTTGAGAAGTTCTCTCAGCAGTAAATGCTCTATTCATGAAGGTGCCTTCTAACTATAAGCATCAACACGGGAGAATACAGTGGTTGACTGAGCTCTGTGATAATTTTTGCTGCATATTGCATTTTAGACATTACAATCAGCTTCAATACTTATCTGTCTCTTTAACTGTGCATCACTTTCCGTTCTTAATTTTGCTTAGCAGAGATTGTCTTGCCACGCTCTGCATATGCTTTCATGAGATTAGACACTGTTCTCTACAAACGCCTAAAAGTTTAGATGCTTCAATAAATTTGCTCCAGGTAGACGTTCTTTTACAGTATTTGAAAATGAGAGGTTGATATTTCATACCCTTGGAAAAAAATCCAAAACAGATTCAGAGACTTAATAAATTTACTGCATTA
The DNA here is from genome assembly GCA_030067965.1 of Latrodectus elegans. Classification (NCBI taxonomy): domain Eukaryota; kingdom Metazoa; phylum Arthropoda; class Arachnida; order Araneae; family Theridiidae; genus Latrodectus; species Latrodectus elegans. Next base: position 106,442,288 of record CM057817.1, on the reverse strand, counting down.
AAAGAATTATATATTTCTATTCATAAAAAAAATCCGTCCACTTATATAATGTTTCCAAACACTTTCAGAAATATCCTTTACTTACAGGTGTTTCGATTATTTTGTTAACCACTTACATACATATGAATGTATGTGTGTATACACCGCTGGACAATTGCTAAGGACGGATCACAAATTGCAATGTAGCATAACATTAAGCGAGACATGAGGCCTAGTAGGATAAAATACAGTTGCCACACTGTTCAGACATTAGAATAAAGAATATTTATTGCTCTGGAAAGTACAAAAGTTGTGAAACATTTGAAAGGGAAAAGCGTTTATTTGATGCAGCATACGGAAAAATGGAACAATGCATCTAAAAGTCAGCAGGCATCTTCAAGAAAGGTATTAGTACGGGATATGTCCACCGTGGAATGTGATGCAACATTCCACACGTCATATCATACTTTGCACAACATTATCCAGCAGCTGTTGAGGCAATTTATCCCATTCCTCAGTGAGTGCACGGATGAGGGTGTTGTTTTCTTGGAGGATAGTTTCGACCAGCAACTTGCCTCTCCAAAGCATCCCACACATATTCAATGGGTTTAAATCTGGAGAACGTGATGGCCATACGTGGCGTTGAATACCCTCGCTGCCTAGACAATCCTGAACAGCGAGTGTTCGATGACATGTTGCGTTGTCGTCCATAAAAACAAATTTATCACCGACAGCACCACGGAAAAGATAAACATAAGGGAGTAGAATTTCATTAATATATCGTTGGCCCGTCATAGTCCCATTCGTAACCACATGTAGGGGCGTGCGGCCATTGATTATGATGCCGGCCATCACCATGGCATTACATGTCGGATATCGGTCCCTTTCCTGGATATTTTCTGGACGATAAGCAGTACCACTCTCGAGCCAGGTCAGTTGGCATCTACAATCCGATGACAGACTGAATCTACTCTCATCTGCGAATAGTACGCATGCACAGTCCTGTTCAGTTCAATTGCGATGCTCATAACACCATTGCAAACGGGCAGTACGGTTCTTTCTGGTCAATGGGACACAAAACTGGTCTGCGGGCGTATAGTCCTCCTCATCTCAAACGTCTGGAAACAGTTTTTCGGGAGATCTGCTTTCCTGAGGCAGCAAGAAACTGATTTGCCACTTGCTGAGCTATGGTGCGCCTGTTCCTTTTTGCCGATAAATCTGTCTTCTGCAGGCGTCGTACTTCCAACACGACCTCGCCCGTGCAGGCTACTACACATTCCAGTAGTTTTAAATGACTTCCACAGCCATGAAACAAGGCTGTGTGCGATGTCAAACTCTCTGGCAACATCTGTTATTTTTTGCCCTTTTCTATCCTCCCAATAATTCGGCTACGCATAAAATCATCTAAGTGATTTTGGGAAGACATGCCAAAAATTTCAAGTTCGTCTTTTAAATCTTTTCTGTAAAACTGACTTGAAACAGCAACTGTCCACACGCGTCGAAACCTTTAAAGCTCTTATGAACGCTATTACGTGATGAACAGACGTGGAAAAAAAATTTGCATACGCATACTTATTCTTACTATATTCCGCACTTATTCTAATTTTCCACATTTTGCTTAATTTCATTTTGTGGTTGCTATTGATGATAGTGTTATCCGTCCTTAGCAATTGTCCAGCAGTATATATATATTCCATATATAAACTAGTATATATAAACTCATTCCATGAGTTAGCAGTATATAGCAATATATATAATAGCAGTATATAGCAGTATATAGTACCATATATAGCAATATATATAAACTCATTCCATGAGTTTCGATAAAATTTATTTATACTACAATGTTAAAACATTCTAATAATTTATAAAATATCAGTAAAACGAATTCACTCGTGGTCGACAGTCGCTTCAAGCCATGAAGACTATCCGTGAAGACCATTCGAAATTTGTTTTTGTGCTGGAAAACACGATGCTGTGCTATATTGATAAAATAAGGTTATCTTGTAAAATAGGAAGTTGAGGTATATTTATGGGAATTAGTAGAAACTTATATGAGCTTTAGGCCTTAAATAATACATTGGCTTCCACATCAACTGCTCAAAAGTAGACTCGTGACAATTAATAGGAACAAATGCTGAAAAAGGCCACAAATTTGTGTATAACTTCTACATTCGAGATGAATCTTGGATCTATGTAAATAAGCCTGAAACAAAAAATATCGACTGTGTGGGTTTTCTATTATGAGAAAAATCCAAGTCAAGTTGTTTGCGGAAGGAGCACATCGAAACAATTAGTTACATATTTCCACAGCATTATTAACTCATTTTGCGATAGTCGTGTACAACAACGACACAAAATGTTTAATTCTATGCGGTACAAGACTATTCTTTTACCAGAAATCATAAGAAAAATTTGGAAAAAAAAAACAGAAGAGTAGAATTAATTCTTCATGGCAATGCGAACTCCCTCACAAGTTCAAACAAAGGATGTTTTCCTGATTTAAAATATCGAGCTGATGGCCGATTCACAACCATACAGACCTGATTTCAAATATTTTGCCATATTGTGTAGACATAATTTTGATTTTATATATATATATATGTATAAAATATATATATATACATATATATATACATACATATATATATATACATACATATATATATACATTATATATATAGATATATATATATATAATCACATGTTCTTCCGGTCTTTCTCCTTGGATAAGGACTGCTCCTAGAGCGTAATTACTCGCATCAGTTCTTATGAGGAATGGTTTAGATCCATCTGGCTGAGACAACACAGGTGGTGAGATCAGCCGTCTTTTCAACGCTTCAAATGCTATCTGCTCTGTATCACCCCATGTCCATTGTTTATTCTTTTTAGTTAAGTCACTAAGGGGCCTAGCAACTTCAGAAAAATGGGGAACATATCTCCGGAACCAGGAACAAGTTTGTAGAAAGGACTGAACTTCTTTAGCACATTTTGGTGTTGAAATTTTTTGAATAGCAGATACTTTGTCAGCATCTATTCTACACCCTTTTCAGTTATCCAATGACGTAAATATTTCTCTCTGTCACAAGAAAAATTGCATTTGCTTTTATTAGCATTCAGTTTAAATATAGAAAGTCTTTCAAACACTTTTCGTAAATTTGATAAATGTTCATCAAAAGTTTCTGATAAGATAATGATATCGTCAAGGTATGACAATGCAAAAACATCTTTGAGACCAGATCTAAATTTATCAATGAGACATTGAAAAGTTGCGGGTGCGTTGCGTAACCCAAAAGGCATACGTAAAAATTTAAAAGTTCCAAATGGACAGATGAAGGCAGTCTTCTCTTGGTCTGATTCATGAACTTTGACCTAATAATAACCAGATCTTAAGTCTATCGTAGACATGTATTTCGTTGACTTGGCTTCAGTCAATAAATCATCCATTCTATGTAGTAGATAATTATCCGGAATATTCGTTGAGTTTAACTTGCGGTAATCAACACACAATCTGATGGTACTGTTTGATTTAGGTACTAATACCACATGACTTGCATAAGGAGATTCACATTCCTCAATTATTCCTTCTGTTAGTAAGGAATCTAGCTCATTTTTCAACAACTCTTTCTTTGCAGGTGTCATTCTATATGGAGGTTCAGCAACAGGTAGGCTATTTCCAGGCTGGATTCTATGTTCAATAAAAGGAGTAGGTTCTCCCCCTGGCTTGAAGTTATTTTCAAATTCTTCCAGTAATGAATTTAATTTGTGTCGTTGTTCTCTTATCAAGTGTTTTCCTTCATCATTCCTCAATTTCACGGAATTAGAGGTTTCTGAAATTTCAGCAGATATATCAGGCAAAGTAATTTCTGTGACATTATTATTTTTGTAGTACTTACGGTTTCGGATGGTTCACGATAAAATGGGTAATGTCTGTGCGGATATTCACTAAAATGCCAAGTGCCATTCTGGATATTAAGCACAATACCAGCAGCCTGGAGAAAGTCAGTGCCAAGCAATGTTGATTGCCTTTAGCGTTTGGTAACGCAATAAATTTGATGCAAACTTTCTTTCCCTCTACGTTAAGATTGACGTCTGTGGTCAAAGCAGGGACATTTCTTTCTTTTCCATCAGCAAGAACCATTGTAATATTCTTCTTTTGAAATTGAAAACCTTTCTCTTTCAATAAAGTATAAAATCTCTCTCCCGCAATGGAATTTGAATCACCTGTGTCGGCACAAAAAGCTGCTTTTTCACCACAAACAGTTAAAAAATTGAGCTGGACAATGAATCTGAAGCTTGTGCGGTATACAACTTTACAACATTAACAATTGTTTTAGCCTCTTCTTTTAGTTTGTTGCACTTTGGACACTTAGACTGAATAAAACCAGTATTACCACATCCATAGCAATGAACAGAAAATCTTCTTTCTGGCTTGTCTTTAGTAAATTTTGGACTTTCATAGTTGGAATATTTGATTTTGTCATTTTCCCTAGAGTTAGGAGGCTTATAGTTTCTCTCTGAAGCAGATTTAACATAGTCTTCGGAATTTAGCTTCTTCTTAGCAAAGATAGGGGAATTCTTCTTCATTCCCAGTCTTACATTTTCATAACTTTTCTGCAAATTCTAAAGGATCATTCAGCTCTGACCATTGATCAACAAACTGTTCTCTAACCTCTGGAGGTGATCTTTTCTTTAACTGGTCAGCTATAATTAAGTATTGCAATTTCTCAAAAGTGATGATATTCAACTCTTTTACCCATCCTTCGAAATACGATTTAATTTCAAAATAGAAGTCTTTCCATGTTACTTCTGCACTTTTTCTATGTTGCGAGAACATCTGCCGAAACCTATCTAATGTAAGTCTAAAACGCTTCAAGAGCATCTCTTTCGCCTTTGAGTAGTCTTTAACATCTTCATTTTCTCTAGCAATTAATTGATTTATTTCGGCTGGCAATGAGCCTATCAAGTACGGCATCCAATTCACTTCAGGTATATTCATTAATTTTAATTGACGTTCAAATACTCTCAGGTAGAGTCCTATTTCATCTTTATTGGTATTAAATTTTGGGAGAATTCAATTTAGATCCCAATTTGTTTTCTCTGTTTCACTTGGTGGAACTGTGGCAGTGGAGGTAAGTACCTTCTGAGCTTCCACTTGAAGTTTTAAGCGTTGCAATTCATACGCTCTCTCTCTTTCAATGCGTAGTTGTTCCTCTTCCTTTTCTTTTGCTAGTTTTTCTTTCTTAGCAGCTTCTTGCTGGGCAATTCTTTCGAATTCAGCTTGTTTTTCTTTTTCAAGCCGTTCCTCTATTATATTAGTTAGCATATATTTCACGAATTCTTCATCATAATCTTTTGATTTGGTTATAATATCTTTCAGTTGAATTACTTTCAGATCATCTGCTACCCCTAGCCCCATTTTTATAGCGAGATTTCTCCAATCCCTTTCCCAAGGAATGACATTTTTGCATGTGTTTTATTTTTAATAGTTCTGAAGAGAGAGTTATTTTCAACTGATTTTAAAATACTGATTTTTTTTTAATATGTGGTTCTTTATTTTAGTAAAAACGAAATTTAAACACCATCAGTCTTAAATACAACATTATGTTAAAATATAAACATTTTAACTTTAAATATAAGTAAAGTGTAACCTAGTATTATTTATTCAAACATTAATTGCAAATAAAATGTGTGTGAACTCTTTAATTATTGCAAATATACTTGAAATATTCATATGATATTCACCATCATAAAATAATCAAATCAATTTTATTATATTAATCTTACTAAATTTATAAGAATTCACTCTTATTATATACTTCAAATCAAACAAAGCCAAAACAAAATATTTCAAAATTCTACCATGAAACTTTTATTTTCGTTTCATTTATAACTCTTTACTTTCGTTTTACAGTTACCAATAATCACTAAATGTACCTTTGTTTATTAATTATATTTTATCAATACTTTGATTCCACACTCAATAAATCAAAATGGATTAATTAAGGTAACTTAATCATAAGCATTCAAAGAATATTTTATATACATTACTGGCCATTAAAATTGCTACACCAGGAAGAAATGCAGATAAAAAACTGATATTTATTCAGCAAATATATTATACTAGAAATAACAAGTGATTAAATTTTCAAAAAATTTGGCTGGATAGATCCTGAGAAATCAGTACCCAGAACAACCACCTCTGGCAGTAATAACAGCAGTTATACGCCTGGGCATTGAGTCAAACAGAGATTGGATTGCATGTATAGGTACATATGCCCATGCATCTTCACGATGCTACAGTTCATTAACCGTAGTGACTGGCGTTTGGTGACGAGCCAGTCGCTCGGCAACCATTGACCAGACGTTTTCTATTGGTGACAGATCTGGAGAACGTGCTAGCCAGGGCAACAGTCGAACGTGTTCCGTACCAAGGAAGGTCAGTACAATACCGGCAACATGCGGTAGGGCATTATCCTGCTGAAAAGTAGGGTTTCGCAGGGCTCGAATAAAGGGTAGAGCCACGGGTCGTAACACACCAGAAATGTAACGAGCACTGCTCAAAGCACCGTCAATGCGAACAAGAGGTGACCGAGAGGTAAGTCCAATGGCACCCCATAATCACGCCTGGTGATGGGCCAGTATGACGATGACGAATGCACGCTGCCAGTGTGCGTTCACCACAATGCCGCCAAACACGTATGCGACTATCATGATGCTTACGCAGAACCTGGATTCCTCTGAAAAAATGACGTCTCGCCATTCGTGCGCCCAGATTCGTCGTTGATCACACCATTAAAGGCGCTCTTCTCTATGACGCAGCGTCAAGGGAAGCCGCAGCCATGGTCTCCGAGCTGAGAGTCCATGCTGCTGTAAACGTCGTCGAACTGTTCGTGCAGACACTTGTTGTCTTCCAAACGACCCCGTTTCTTGACTCACGGCTCGTGACGTGGTTGCACGATCCATTACGGCCATGCGGATAATATGCCTGTCTTCTCGGCTGCTAGTGATAGGTGGCCGTTGAGATCCCGCATGGCGTTCCGTATTACCGTCCTGAACCCATCGATTCCATATTCTGCTAACAGTCATTGGATCTCGACCGACGCGAGCAGCAATACTGCGATAAGATAAACCGCAATCCCGGTAGGCTACAATTTGACATTTATCAATGTCAGAAACGTGCTGGTACACATTTCTCCTTCTTACACGAGGCATCACAACAACTTTTCACCAGGCAACAACGTTCAAATGCAATTTGTGTATGAGGAACCGGCTGAACAATTTCCTCATTTAAACACAATGTAGATGTCGCTACTGGCACCTGCTTTGTCTGAATGTGCTGAAAAGCTAATCATTTGCATATCACAGCACCTTCTTACTTTCGTATAAATTTCACGTCTGTAGCATGTCGCCTTCTTGGTGTAGCAATTTTAACGGCCAGTAGTGTATAAATAACAAAAATGTTTTATTGACTTTTTATTTCTTTAACTTTAAAGTTCTTCAGTTTTGTAAATCATCAATTCTAATACCTTTTACCAAAATATTAATAATTATTTTGTTATCTTAATATATAACCTTACATATACATGGAAAAAAATATATTTTCATTCTTTATTCAATGAAACCACTTACTAAAAGAATAAAACACAAAGATTCAAAACAGAAAATGAATGAGGAAAAAAATAAAATAAAAATAAGCATTAATATATACTGAACTGGTAGCATTCATAGATTATGAAAGGCTAGATAGAGAGGCGTTTATGAAAGCAATAACAACGGTCGTTTGCGTCGCCTTGTTTCGTGTTTTAAATCAAAACAAAAATATCATCACATGAAAATGCACAGTCATCAGACAATTAAATTCTGTTTGATATTCAATTTTAAAACTCTATCTCACTGTGAAGAAGATATTTTCAAATATTCAGAATTAAGAAGTATAATATATAAAAAATATAATATTCAGAAATAACAGATACTTTACTTATTGTTCATAATGTGTTCTTTACATATAATTCACGCACATATATACTATAATACTTCAAATATAATATAATAAAATTAATGCTTCTTTTAATTCAATACTCTAATACAAAATATTATATATTGAATAATTTTTTAAACATATCTACCAAATCAAACAAATAGCTATATTCACAAGTAATAATACTGTTCTGAATTCAAGAACATAAAATAACACTTTTATCGAAACACAACAATTTATAAAGAAACTTTTTATACAGTTTTATATTCTTAAGTGCTTGAACATTAACACTCATCAATTACTTCCTTAATTGTAATTCTTCACAATTAGTTAAGAGATATTAGAAATATAATACAGTAACAGAAACTTATCTGGAATTCTCAAATCGAAAACGGGATATTCTAATTGAAGGAGACATTCCAACTGAACCACAATCTCAGATGAAATTATATTTGTCATGAATCCATAAACCACAACACATCAGGAGGTAACCTGAAAAATTTTTGAGTTCCCCTCCAACAACAAAATTTAATTTTGGGTAGAATTTTTTAACAGCGAAAAGTAGCTCGAACTCGGGCCCCACGTTGGGCGCCAATATTTTATATAGTAGCACTTATCTGGTTTAATATGAACAAAGAAATAAGTTTCTTAAGTAGCTCATAATAATTTATTACAAATTAAGGTACAATTTGAGCACAACGCAGCTACATATACTACAAATAAAACAAAATTACATCTAAACATATAAAGTTAAAGGGATAGGGTAAACATGAGAGTTATATGGATAAACGTCTCATTCCTACGGTTGCTGGAGAGGGACTTACTTCTTTGTTGATGATGTCATGGGTGGTGTTGTAGACAGGGGGCGCTATATGTATATATATATATATATAATTATGCTTTTATAATGTTAATGACAATTATTCCAAAGAAGTATGCATTATTAAAAAAATAAGGATATTCTTATGTAACTTTAAATAATAAAGAAATATTTCTATATTTCCTGTATTCAGAGAGTTATTCCAGCAATGACTAAAAGATTCACTGGGAAGCTCTTTAGGAAAGATATTGTTTAATATGATATGTAAGAATATTCTCTTATAAAAATCAAATGAGAAAATGTATAAGAATAAATATAATATAGTCACACATAACTGTCTTCTGGAAGTTGACTTGTAAACCCATGGGGATTTATTATAGTTGTTAAGTGTTAATGGCATTTAATGAAAAGAAATATATGTATTATTAAAAAAATGAGAAGAATATTCTGATGTAAGTTTAAATAATAAAGAAATGCACTGCTCAAAACAATTAAAGGATATTGTGGTTTTAGGAGGATCTTGTGGCTGGGAAACTTTTTAGCTGATTGATACGTGGTCGACAGATGTAGTAGGTTATATGAGAATAAATTACACATGTTTGGCAGAAAAAATGCATTTTATTGCGCATTTATGCACAAAAGAAAAAAACACAACTTGTGCATATGAGAAAAATAAAAGAAAAAAAGGTAGGATCTTCAAAGGAAGTCAATTTCAGTAGGGGGCATTGTTTCCACGGACGGCCAGCAACGTTGAACACCATTGAGGCATGGAGTCAATGAGGCTCTTAATCACGAGTTGGGGTATTCTGTCCCACTCTTCCAGTTCTTGGAGAGTTTGTGGGGGTGGTTGGTGGCCAGCATCTCATCTTCCTAGAGCTTCCCAAACGTGCTCTATTGGATTCATGTCTGAAGAACACGCTGGTCATTCCATTCATTCGTACGATTCTTTCCTTGAAAAGGAAATCCTCCACCAAGTTAGCATGATGTGGTCTACAGTTTTCGTCCATTGAAATGAAGTCATCTCCAGTTGCCTCAGCGTAAGGGATTACAATAGGTCTGAGGATCTCATCTCTATATCGGCAACCAGTCAGAGGTCTATCTTGAATGATATAGGGCCTCTGTGTGCCCGTCAATGGAGATGACACCATACACCATCACTCCCCACCACCAAATCTTGCACCTTCGTGCACGAACGCTGGATTATTCCTACTGCCACGGTCCCTCCAGATGAAAATACGCATATTATCAGTATGAACGGAAAAACGGGACTCGTCAGAAAAAAGAACATTGCTCGATTCATTTCTCCTCCAGTTCACGTGCTCTGTTGCCCACTCCTTTATGTTAGTTTAACACATACCGTCGGTCGGCGAGGATACAAACCTACACGATGGAGCCGATTTCGGACAGTTTGAGTTGAAACCGTTGTGTCAGTAGCCGAGGGAAGGTGTTGTTGGAGAAGAGTAGTGTTCATATTTCGGTGTTTCCGAGACGTTAACATTAAATAACGATCTTCATTGGGCGTTGATGCCCACCTGTATCCTTGCCCTGGTCTTCAGCCTGCACTCCCAGTCTCCAAAAAACGGTTCCAGATCCTGGAAATCACACTTTGTGGCTTGCACTACTCCGGCTTGAGTTTGGCCCCTTTCTAACCGAACAGCAACTCTCCAAGCTTCTGAATCGGTTAAATGACATCGTACTCATCGAAACAAAGCAGTCACTGAATACCGATCATCCTTGTATTCATTGTCTTTTATTCACTTGAATGTCAAATTTCATTCATTGCCGCTGAAATGACGTTTTTTTGACGTCGAACTCAAAATTAGCATACTCCACAGTTTGAAAATCATAAAAATTTTCATTTGTGATTCTCTTCTTCCATTTTCAGAAAAAAAAATTTCGTTTATATCTTTATTTTATATAAAACTTACACTGTTCAAAACAATTAAAGGATATTGTATTTCTATGTTTCCTGTATTCAGAGAGTACTTCCAGCGATGACTAAAAGATTCATTGGGAAGCTCTTTAGGAAACATATTATTGTATAATGATATGTTAGAATATTTATAAAATTCAATTTACAAAATGTATATGAATAAATATAATGTATCCTTTACTGCCTCCTGGCAGTTTACTTGTAAAACCAATGTCAATGACACTTATTCAAAAAAAAAAAAAAAAAATAGATAATGAAAAGAATATTCTTATGTAAGTTTAAATAATAAGGAAATATATCTCTCTCTTTTCCTGTATAGAGTACTTACAGCGATGACTTAATGATTCACATGGGAGCTCTTTAGGAAAGATGTAGTAATTAAATAAGTAATTATATTCTTTTAAATTCAAATGTAAATCTATTATGAATTACTATATTTTATCTATTACTGTCTCCTATCAGTTGATTTGTAGAACCCATTGGAATTAACAGTAGCTGTATGTTTATGAAACTTATATATAAATAATGGATACTATTAAGAAAAAAGAATATTCTTATGTATGTGAGTTTAAATATTAAGGAGCCGAGCTGGCAGCTGAATGGTTAGCACTCTTGCCTTAGGTTCAACATTTCTTGGACTTGAACCCCCCTTGGGCATGGATGTTTGTAGTGGTTCGGAATCCACTTTAAACCGTAGGTCACGGTCTAATTACACCTAGATTGCAAAACATGACCGTTGATTGACAAACAAACCAAACCTTATATATTAAGGAAGTATTCCTCTCTTTCCTGTTTTCAGAGAGTACTTCCAGCGGTGACTAAAAGTTTCGCATGGGAGCACTTTAGGAAAGATGTTGTAATAAAACAAGTAAGAATATTCTAAAATTTCAAATAAGAAAAACTATAGTAAATAACTGTTTTCTATGCATAGCTACCTCTGTGTTCTTGAATTATAAATTCCATTAGAGTTCCAACTCTAATTTTACACAGTTCATCTTCGTCGAATCGTTATTTCATGTCTATAAACCATGATTCCTTACCTATTACTACGGCTCTTTAATTTTTATGTAGAACAGCGAAAATTGAAATAACTTTTGTTGAAAAAATTTAAATACAATTGCATATTTTGACGCTACCGTAAAAACCGCAATGTGAAATTAACAAACTCTGAGACTGAGTCATGTGATATTCGAAACGAATCGGAAATGTATTTTATACTTTGCCGGTTTCTCATTTGGCATTCAATAGAATGCCGATGAAATGAGTGAAATATAAATCATTTCATACATTGACATCTAGTTTTAGGCATTATATACAATACTTAGGCATTCTGTACAATACCGGATTTAATACTTTGCTGGTAATATAGATAAATATAAAGACAGTCAGGTATTTAACATATATGTTGAGTGGCAGTAACTATTTTGGAATAGTAAATAAATTTTGGGAAAATTTTTCTGCTTCTCTCTGAATTTATAGAGGCTATCCTTGCGATAACTAAATATATTATTCAGGTGTATCCTTCCGTAGTTTTGAATATGAATGTAATTGTTAATTCTGTGCATTCACTGTTAATTCTACGCATTCTATTCAATATTACTTTATTTTTATTTATGTAAGTTTCAGTCATGCATTTATATTTGCTGAGTTTATGAGCAACGTCATTGCAACATGTTCTTCATCAATTTATACAACTAATTAGATTTTATAAGTCAGCATTAAGTTTAATAAGCTTATATCTAGAAAAAGGAGAACTATAAAACGGTAAGCATTTCACTACTAATGGGTTTTTTATTAAGTTAAAATGAGAGCATACTTTATTGTTATCAATAACCTAGATTTGGAAAACCAGGTGAATGGTTCTTTTTTTTCTTTTAAAAACCAATTAAATAACTTATTTTTTTTATCTTGTTTTGCTCATAGTAACAATTTTTTTGCTTCGTTTCAAATCGATTGTAATTTTGAATAGACGCATGACACACACACACACTCAATATTCAATTTTTACGAATTTATTCTACTGTGTACTTAAACATCATAAGTGTTAATTTGAGAGCAATTATTATACGAAACAAAACTTAAACGAAATGTTTAACTTCATTCCAATTTTGATTAAAAAATTAGTTTTCAGTGAAAAAAAGTAAAAAAGATTACCATTTTTTTTGAGTTATTGTTTCCAATTTATCAGATGAACATTTTATCAGACGAATTTTCTTAATTTTAAGCGCACGCACGCGCGTGCGCGCGCGCACACACACACACACACACATATATATATATTTGTCCTTAATTATTTTGAGATTACAATTGAAGAGAAATTTATTTAACTGTAAATTTTTTAACTTTAAATTTATTTATGCTTTTACTGAATAATCTTATATTTTACAAAGAAGGCTAGAGCGTACAACGTTAAACAGAGACAATGTTGTTTTATGTTAAATTTTGCAAATAATTTTTCTAAGTTAATTTGTGTATAAATTTTTCATATAAGCTTTCTAAAATACATGCTTAAAATTAAGAAAATGTAAGCACTTTTCCATTTTTATTAGTAGGGCCTGAAATAAATTCCTTTATTAATTTATAATAATTATAGTTAAAATACCAAGTTCAATAAGTGCTCCATTTATAGATATTTTTGGGCGGATAATTTTTAGAATTTAATCAGATTCGACCCATTAAGGGGCAAAGGTGATGGCAATTTTCTTATAGTTAGACACCCAATGCGTATGCCCTCTTGGTCACGAAAATGAATGGATAGAGAAACACAAAGCTAGAAACGGTTCTCAATGTCGAAACCAGCACTCGAACCTGGGACTTATTGCTTCGAAGTTAGGGATACTGACCACTCCGCCATTGATCAGCTATCATTTTTAGAATTAAATCAATAAAAAGTTCTAAAAGTCTTAGAAAATTCATATGATTAATCGATAGCATCTGTACACATAGCAGTGTCCTCCAAAACGATACTAAATGATAATTTTTCATTCCATTGATGAAATTAAATTTCATTTGGTTTTTTCAAGTTGTTGAAAACTTCTTTACAGTGAGGTAAAATTATGATGACTTAACGTATCATTTTTGAATGTGTGACTGATACCATACCAGCAAAACATTTTTTTCTGTATATTTAATATCTTACATGAACTATAATGTAACATATGTAAACTTGAATGCAGTGCTGCGTTTTATTTTTTTTGAAATGTATTCAAGAAAATCTTGATATCCTTATCTAAGCAGATTCCTTCTCCAAGGAGGGGTGAAATGAGAATGCGCTTGCAGTTTCAGTTTCTTTTTTTAAATTCAGTTGACAGTTTTAAAAAATGTTGATTAAATAAATAAATTAACTAATAATATATTTCTGTTTCATTTATTGAAATAGTTTATTCGATAAATAATTTTTATTGACACATTAGTATTATTTATGTGAAATAATTTTAAAAAGTGAAATAAATTCATATTTATTTACAGAATGCTTACTTATTAACTACATTTTTAGTAATGTGTTTTTGTGGATAATATAATAAACATGTTCATAATTTTAGAGATAGTAACATTCATGTTTTTAATTTTTTTTCCTTCCATGTCTCTTTGTAGGAGAATTCTGGTTACACAGAATCTTCCGGGAGCTGTTTTGAAAATGAAATCTCGTAAGTGAGGTTGCAAACTTTTATCCGTTTTCGTAATCTAAATTTTTTTATGATTTAATAATTTAAATTGGCATAGCATCAGTCTGCTACATTTTCAGTTTAAAATTTAGCAATTTAAAATTTTTCCTTCTGTAATAAATCATGTAGTTATAAACTTTTTACAAAAAATATTTAATTTGCATACAAATTGTATATTATCTTCTGATTAAATATTAACTTTTTTAGCATAATTTATTTAAAAAGACACATTTTTATTTTGAATACATTCCTTTTTTGTATTTAAGTAAATTATTTAAGAGTCATTCTGGATGAAGTCTTATATCAATAACCTCATTGTTTTTAAAATAGTCAATAAAACTTTCATTGTTAATAAACTTTTCACTCTACAAGTAATTCTATACAGAGATACATCTATTGTCAAATTGATTTATTTATCAAAACAGGAAGTTGAGAAAGGTTATAAAATAATATGTATTTTTAAAATTCCGTTTTTAATTAAAATTTAAAAATACGACATAGTCTATACTTCTGCATGTCCATCTTTTATCTCGCATCGTATCGAAAGTATACGACATTTAGCATTGAACAGTGATCTGCAGCTGTTGATTATCGGGTGGATTCCAAAACCTCCATCACTCAGATTTATTTAAAAAACTGTTTGCGAAGTATAGAATGCTTATGTAACTACACTTTAGTACATGTCTAAAAATTAAAATGCAGTATTTTTTGTTTAAGTTATCTATCAAAAAGAATCTGAAATTTATTCATAAATACATAGTTGTGAAAATTTTAAGCGTATAATATTTGGTTATAGTACTTATATACTCACTTCCAAAAGTTAAGCACGAAGATGTAAAATTCAAAATAACCAACAAATACTTCTTTGATTGACACAAAATTCGTTAGGAAAGTAGCATATATATTTATGCATAAAATAAAATCATTAATTACATATACAGAAATGAAAACAATATAAAATTTTTGTAATTTATCAGATAATGATATACCGGAGATCTAAACAAAATTGTGTATAAAGTGAAAACAAATAGCATAAAA
The DNA here is from genome assembly GCA_030067965.1 of Latrodectus elegans. Classification (NCBI taxonomy): domain Eukaryota; kingdom Metazoa; phylum Arthropoda; class Arachnida; order Araneae; family Theridiidae; genus Latrodectus; species Latrodectus elegans. Next base: position 106,426,872 of record CM057817.1, on the reverse strand, counting down.
TGAAAAAAAGACATTAATAGGGTATGTGATTCCCCCCATCTGTATACAAAGTTTACACCTTGTGACCATGCTTTCAATTAGGTGGTCAACCACCCCAGAACTAAGCAATAGCCATTCTTCTTGTAGAGCAGTTTCCAGCTCAATAAGATTGGCTGGAGATGGGAAACGTGAAGATGCAGCACGACCGAGAGCAACCCAAAGATTTCCAGTGGGATCACCTTACCAATGGACACTGTAACCATAGATATCACACGTGTGGAGGTCACTCTGCAATTCCGCTTGTCTAAAATCGCAATATATAGATTTTCGGAGGGATTTGTATCCCTTGGGCGACCGGCTACGGGCCTTCGGACAATTGTATGTGTGGCTTAGAATTTTTTCCATAAATGTGAAATTACAGAATGATGAACGACGCACCGAAGAAAAGAGCAACATCTAAAATCGACTGTCCTGTTTCAATGTGCCCCACAGCATATCAGCGCTCAGAATTTTCCATTCGTCTTCTGGAAGTCATAGAAACACATATGTCTTAAAAACAAATTGTACGAAAGTTTTAAACACCTTCTAACAGCACTTAAAATTAACTTCTGTAACCCTTCATAAAGCTGGTATCTTATACGACTGTCCTTTCTGCATATTTCTTGATATTAAAGCGCGATTGTCTGTTACCTAACATATTTACATACTTCCATCTATCTCTGCAGTGATTTGTATTATCTTCAATTCTGATTGGCTTCCAGAAATTAATTTTATCCTCTCCATGCTTAGCTTTTGGAAGTGAGTGTATATACAGACGATTTGGATTAAGTGGAATACTATTTACAATTTAGGTAACTATCATCAACAGTATGTAACACTAGTATAGATTCAGGTATAAAAATAGGAAAATAAATGTTCTATATAATTATAGTACATAATATTGAAGTTGTTCATTGTGTGTGTTTATAAGTTAATGAGTTTCATATGTGAAGTCTGAATCCAATCAGCTGTTAAGCTATCACTAGTGTGATATAGCTTATGGTCACACTAAGGAGTGTTTTGTCTCTTTTGTATGTGGTTAATGGCTTTCAGAAAATCTAAAGCTTCGGCTTGAATGACTGAATAGAAAGCAGAATATTCGAAGGGATGGTAAGTTTTCTCAATCGAATTTATCATAATTGTGACAGTAGCTCCTGTACATGGATCATAGTTCTCCATCTGTATAATAATTTAAAAGTGATGGATTGAACTTGGGTGGTTTGATGATAGACTTAGGTGATTGCAGTAGATTATACATGTGAATATTTTAAGCCAGAATCAGGGATGAATGGTGTTTTTATGTACAGGGCCTTCGATGGAACCTGGTGAGAAATGCTGATTTCTTAGAGATATATCGGCTTGAAGCTGAACTGCCAATTTTTTCAGCGCTTTATGCTCTAATATGAGGTGTAGTCGTTGTAATCCTGTTAGCACATTGTAGCTACTGTAGATATAGAACTATAGTATTTCATTATGATGAGAGTGAAGTTTGCTGGAGATGTGCTATTTTTCTTACTCTCAGGAAATACTCAAAATGAGGAACTCATTTTGAGTTTTTCCTGAGAGTAAGAAAATCATGTTCAAGTACTCAAAATGAGGAACCGTAAGTGAGGACTCTTTCTATAATGATGAGGTAGATAGCTTTTGTGACCCTAGTCTCTACCTGCCATTGCTCCCAGTCTTTATGCAATCGGTACAACTTTCGTTTTGAAATGCCTAATGTGTGTGTGGAACAGAAATGATAGTTTATTATCTACTTGAACACCAAGATATATCAAAACGTTTGTATACTTCAGGCTGATTCCATCTGATGTTATTTTTGGGTTGCTTTCATACAGGTTTCCTACATTTACCGATAGTCAAAGCTTGGAAGTTTGTGAAGAAACGCTTAGTTTTATTTTTTAAAGAACTCTGAGAAAATATGCAAGCTCTCGTTATAATTATTTTTTAATTATATTCTTGTATGACCTTGATCTATGAAAAGCGTGTCATCAATGAATGAAGCAGTGTTTGTGTGATGGCCAATTATGGGATACAATCTCATAAAAGTAAATATTACATAGAATCGCGGGCCACCGACATAGCCTTGAGGACAACCTCTAGTTTGCTGGATAATAGTTGAGCCACCATCTAAAATAGTCTGCAGTTTTCGGTCTTCTAGGAAATTCTAAAGAGTTCTGATAATATTCGATTGTTAATTCGAGTTTAAAAGTGCCAGTATCAGACCTGGTCACCAAAGAGACTCAAATGCTTGTTTAATATAGAAATTAAGAAGGGTGGAGTAAAGATCGTTTTCACTATTCCTGTAGACTAGTCTGTAGACTAGTTGGAGCGAAAACCAAATTGACTATTGCTGAGAAAATTCGTTTTATGTAGATGGTGCTTCAAGAGATTAATTACTAGAGCTTTTCTAGTATTCTAGAGCTATATTAGTAAATATATAGGACGATAGAGGAAGAAGATAAGTTGGTATTTTCGTTTCTTTTTAGAAAGAATATCTCTTGGCCTATCTTGTAATGTTTGGGAAAATAATACAGTTTATAGCAGGTATTGAAACAAGAGAGAAGGAATCACGGATCATCATGGAAGACTAATTTTACCAATGGGTTATTAATGCCATCCATTCCTGAGGTTTTAGAGTATCCGAAATTATTTATGTTGTATTTAAGTTCAGTTAAGGTAAAAGAGTGATCGTTAGTGGGGCTTAACTGAATGGTTGAGCGAGAAGTTCCTGATGAATTACGTTCGTGGAATTGAAATTATTTGGAGTATTGTACAGAGGTGATGTTAAGCTAATTTAAAGACTTTATCAGCTGCAATTTTTTGCAATATACCAAAATCGCTATTATTTGTATAAAATTTCATCCACCTGGATAATTTTGCTTTCAGAATTTCTTTCTTGTAAAATGCTAGTTGCTTTTTATATTCTATGAATAGCCTAGTGCGCTCTGTATTTTCTGAAATATTTTATATTCTTCTAAGAGCACTAGTTTTTTGTTTCAAAGTCCATAATGATGCGTTCCACCTATTAATCTCCTTTGTTTCAATTGGGTTTCGAATTTTATAGTGCTGTTTAGTCACTGCAGGAATAATATATCAAGCATATCTGAGTAGGGACAATTCCAAAGTTCAATATTTATTGGCTGGCTTTAACATTTTATTTGAAATATAAAATGTTTCTGGTTGCCAAACGAGTTGAATCGTCTATTAAAGGACATGTTGATATTTTGTATAAAGTTATAAGAGATTGAGAGTATAAGACAGAATAACATTTGCCATCTTTATTCTCTCTAAGTTCAAAGGTTCAATGTTTTTTTTTTAACCCCGAATCACAAATTTCCATGTATTTTTGAACGACTGCTTGAAATACAAATTTAATTTAGCTGAAAATATCTTGTAATAATTTTTTTTTACTGGCGTTATATTATATTAATCACAATGCACCGATATTATTGTTGCACCAGAATGCTTCTGAGTACCTAGATCTGAGTAGGGATGTACCAGTTACATTGAAATTGCTGCTCGTAATTTAAAAGTAAGGACGATGCAGACCATCCATTACTTGATGTGCCACCCTTAGAAGAATGATTATCCTCTTCGGAGGACATTGCAACCAAGAATTATATATATTTAACGTGCCCCAGTGCATTACTCACACAAATAGAATTCGTACATTTTCTAAATATTTAAGTTCCCGTGTAAGTAATTTTTACTTTGATTACGCATTCTTGTGTAGCTACTTGTGTTCACGAAAATTAAATTCACCTGTTTTGATACCATGGGAACACACACATCTTTTTCTCCCATATTAACAAGAATATATTTATTCATTCTTTCTGAAACACTGCCACTAAAATTGAAAGTTTTTTTTTTAAAATCTATATTGCTAAGATAAAATTGTAATTAATCAAATTAATCAAAAGAAGCACTAATACAAATTTTATGGATCGCTGATTTTAGCTCACCAAAAATGTCTTTATTTGTTTTTTCATTCTACACATGATGGTAGCCGGAAGATACTTTTGTTTTTATTTTTGTTACAAGGATTCCTTTCCCACATGCATGTTAACATGACGGTCCTATTGGAAAATAGATACCTATTTATGGTCTCATACAGGAAGAAAATCTTGAATCAAAGTTGGATTTTTCTGATAGTTTGAGCAGGGCACAAAAAACTACATCCAATGCAGGATATGCGAGCCACTAATTTCTAGATTATGATATTCACTAAATATTGTTTCAACTTAACTTTAAAAAGGAGATAATCGTTTAAATGGTTGAATGAGAAATTGAAATAGAAAATATAATATATCAGAATAAGATAATTATATGATATCATGAAATTACGACGCACGTAATGTCTTCGGTCAAAATTCCCTTCTGAAATAATATAGTAGTCAGATTTGAGTTCAGAAACCGTGAAAGAACTTTCTAAGCTGCTTACCTTACACTGTTATATTGACTCTTTTTTGGTATAATTGTGGGTGATCCCATTTCCGCGGCTCTTAATATATATTACAAGAGCATTAATTGAACTTTGCATTATGTGAAATTTTACATTTATTTTTTCCTTACCTTTAGATCTTGACTGAAATCAGAGTTTTTCTAGACGTAATGTGCACCTACTCTTTTCATACAGTCTCCAAATGAACCACCAATTTTTTTCTCTGACATAGCCATTCTCTTGATTAATCATCCTTGGATATGCCTTAACACTAGGGAATGACTTGTATGGAAAACTTAAGCTAGAAATTCGTTTAGTTTTTGATAAGTGGAATTACAATATGTGTAACCGTTTTTCAACATACATGCAACGCTATCATGTAATGCTTCAGCGTTTAGCAACATTTATTACTAATCATTGAGGAGACGCTCATTACAAACTTAATCGTCTACATCATCTTATAGAATATACCGTGTTTCATTTAATACTTCGTTAGAGTTACTTAGTTTCAGTTAGGAAGAATATATTTCAGTTATAGTTTACCACATATAATATGGTTTCAAAATATTATGAACTAATATAATTATTGCTTCTGCTTAACACATTAAAAATTTTTGTTAATTTTTTTTAACTCTAAGAAGGCTCATCTTTGTAGAAGTTAAGAAATTTTGAAGCTTTAAATGAATACAAATCAATAAGTTTCGCACCTTCAGATTGCTAAGGATAAGAGAAAATTTTTATTTCTATATAAGTATAAGCATTTACTATTTAAAAGTATTGTTTTCTAATCAGAATATTGTAATAATTTTTATACATTTGGACTATTGTTACTTACTTGTTAATCAAACTCTTTAAAGCAACGCTTGTTTTAATTAATGCTACTGCAGTTGCTTTTGCCACACTTTGCACTATATTTACGGAAGAAAAAAAATTCATTTTGTGGATCTGTTAACATCGGACTTTAGTGGACAAATTTTGAGAATCTGTAATTTCTTAGTTGATTATGAAATGTTATTTACTTTCACAGATATACTTTGCATACACAGACATATGAGCTATTTACTCAATCATTATGCTATTTATTAATTAGGTTTGTTTGTCGCTCAACGGTCATTTTTTGCAGACAAGGGCTAATTAGACCAAGACCTACGGCTTAAAGTGGATTCCGAACCACTACAAACATCCATGCCCAAGGTGGGGTTCGAACCCACGAACTGTTGAACCGAAGGAAAGAGCGCTAACCATTCGTCCACCATCTCGGCTTAATAATTAGGTTGGTCTTGATTAAATTAAACTGTTTAATTAGTTTTAAATTACAGTAATGATTTTTTTTTTACTTTATTGCTGACATGTTTAAAAAGTTTAGGGATTTATAAAATTATCTTAAGACTAAATTATTTTACTTAAATGTTAATTATTAATATTTAAGAATTGATTGAGAGAATAATGCATATTTTTTTTCAATTTTTAGAATAATCTTAAGAGTAAAAAATAATGATATTGGATCAAGCTAAACTCTAAAAAAGAAGATGTATTTTTATAATTGTTTAGTTATAGTAAACTTTTCTTTGTCTTTATTTCTGTCACGTAACATAAAAAGCATATGTCACGTAACATAAAAAGCATTCTATTAAATGTGTGTTCGGTACCTTTTTCCAAAGTATATAGGTAAGCCCTTTTCCATTTATATAAGATAAAAGATAGTACATGCTCATATAAATTAATCGTAATGAAAATATTTCATCAGATAAAAACTAATTTATCATTAATAGCATTGTATGAAGCTTAAAACACTGTTTGATTATTAGTATGACAAATTGAAATCGTATATAAAAGTAATTATACTTCCACGAGGTTAAATAAATCTTGAAAATATTATCTTATTTATATATCTTATTTTATAAATCTTGAAAACTTTGGTTCAAAAATGAGTTCAATATGGTCATTTATTGCTAATACAGTTCTTCAGTGGAGAAATCAGTATTTTCTTCATAGTAATGTCTTCATTGTTATAGAATGACATAAATAGGGAAAGAGTACCAGCTCAGGGGTTGACCTCGCCATTTTGTACTTGTTTAACTTCACAAAATGAGTGGATCTATTTGATAGCCTTAGAAACTGTATAGCTAGTCTGAAACACTACAATAACCTAATAAGCAACTCATTCTTGTGCTTTTTAATGACTTTTTCTTAAATGTACCTATAAATTATGACACTTACGTAAAAACAATTATTCTGTACAAAATATAAACATAAAATGATATTTTTTCCTATTACATATGCATTAATAAATGTTATAGCAAAAAACTTAATAAAGTTTCTATTATGCTTGATGTATTAATCAGATTATACTAAATTAACTGAATCATCATTAGTTGTTATTTTCTATTGTTCATCAAGATTGAAAATTAAACCTGTTAGAATACCTAATTATATCAAATTTGTTGATTAAATGTTAAAATGACATGCGTGAGTTTTGTATATGAATTTTAAATTGCTATTTATAATTTCATGCGCGAATTTACATTGTCGCATGTATATTAAGTTTCCCAATACAAAACACTGCTATCTTTTGAGTAGGGTTTAGTTTCCTACAGAGGAAGACAATCATACCCACAAGTATGTCAATATAGTTTTACTAAATATTGCACAGAAAATTTACATAATGCGTATAAATATACATTAATTTTAAGAAAACGAGTAATTGCTTCCATTTGATGCTCATATTTTCAGTTCAAAGGTACGAGTCGAATCTTGGGCATGAAAGTTAATCATTACGTACGTAAAGTAATCGTAGGATGAGTCAAATTAAATGCTGGTTCAAAGTTCACTTACAAAAATTTTCAAATCATAATGATTTTGTGGGTACTACTACGCAGCGGACATCAACAGCCTTACACTCGCTTCGCGAGTAGGCTGTCCGCCTGCGGCGTCGAAATCATAATGGTTTGGGAGAAAAATTCTCATTGATTTAACATTTTTTTATGATAACCCTTGGCTGTGAAGCTTTATTTTTTTACACGAAGGCTGTTTAGGCCAGGGATTACAGTTTAAATGGAAGACAAGTCATAGTGGGAATTGAATCCAAGAAGCGGGTGTGGAACTAAAACACTGAGTTTTAAATATTTGGCTACTATTTCTGCAATAATAAAATTATTTTTAAAATTAATTTACTGCAAAATAATATATAAGCTTTTGTAACAGTGAAAACAATTCCAGTAAAAATGTATTTTTGTTATTTTTGTTTTTGATAGCATCAGAAAATGATGATTTTATGACAGAACTTGAGATACATATCGAATTACATCATCTCCTCATTATTTTATATTTTTCTCTAAAAATACTGGATGATATTTACTAAATGAGTGACTTAAGTAAGCTATTTATTTCTTCATATAATTTAAATGAATTTTTAGCTAAATACCAATACTTTCATACAAATTAAAATATATTTGTTTTGCTTTATTTTGTTGGTAATTTTGTTTGAGATGTAATACCATCAGATTTGATAAAGTATTTTTAAACATCGAGATTAAAAAAATTTTGAAATCGATATTTTACGAAATCTTTTCTCTTATGGTGCTTACAAATATAGATCATTACTTCGAAATGACGAAAGAAAATCTAAATTTTAAGAAATGTGTAATTTCATTGATTTACTTCATTATATTAAGACCTTATGTACTGAAAGGCATCAGGATTTGCAAATTCGTGGCAGAATAAAAATGCATGCTTAAATATATTTACACAATATATGAACAGTTCCATTTTTCATTAATTTTACTTCACTTCCTTGGAGTTCGATAAAAATGCACGATCTTATTTTTGTTGAATATTACTTTATTTTAATCCATTAAATAATTATAGATTATGTTATTGCGATATTTGGGGTTGTCTATAAATTGAGCGAAACCAAATTCTTGAATAACAAACAAGCGTTCTATTTCATATGTATGGTAGTATCCTCCACTTTTTTTTTCATGTCACATCAGATGGAAAATATTGAATCAATGCAGATTGTTTTAACTTATATATTCAATGAGATATGTTTCCTTTGAATTGATTTAATCTTTATGATTTTGTTTACTTCCCCCTCCGGCTTTATTTTCATGGCAACATACAAAATGAAGTGATAAGTTCCTTGATAGGCTCGTGGCCACCCATACAAAGGGGAATTGTTGTTAAATGATTTTTCTGTAATTATTCCTTTCAATTGATTTTGGTGCATAAACTTCCATTTTGTTTCAAAACTTTTGGTTCTCACAATCAGATCTAACTACAGTTTCTCACTTTACAGAGATTAAAGCAACATTTGTGATATGTTTTGCAATGTAATCCCATGCAAAAAATATCGAGTTTATACGATATCATTCTTTTGCAAATGCCGACTGCATTTATCTCTGTAATTGAACTATGTTTCATTGAAAGCTATGGTAATAATTTTCGTGTATCATTTTAAAATTAGGAAGACACACTTTTCGTTGACATATAATTTTTGAGTATGAATTTATTTATTTTATGTTTCTATAAATTCGATGGAAACTTTGCTCATGAAACCTCAAGGAAATTTTTGATTTTAAAATTAAGGAACAGTAATTAGGATCTGAAACTAAATCGGTACATACACAACTCAAGTATTGTATTACTCAAATTGGTGGGGTAACAAACTTCTTCCTGTAGCTCAATCGACTGACATATTTTTTCAATTTTTTTCATGACAAGGCATACGTTATCGTTCAATAAAGTATAAAAATTATAAAATAATATATCAAATAAAAAATACATAAAAATATAAAATATATATAAAATAAAAAATATAACAAATATAAAATCATAATCAAAAATGCACAGGCAATCACTTCTTTTCGTGATATTCATTCACCTGTTTACAAAAACAAATCATTCTCGTTATCTGTTAATTTCAAATGCAATTCGCATCCGATTCTCACTTGGATCTCGTTTGTAGTTCTTCAGAATTCATTCTAGCTGCAAATCTCAATAGAATCCGTGTTTAGGCACGTATCGGAACCAAATCATTCTAAGACTTGTCTCGGTTAATCCATTTTATATCTGTCTTATCAATGTTTCGCTTTATATTTTCTTTTTCTCCATTAACAGAGCCAAAGAAAAATAGACAATTGCGATATTATATAAAATTTGATTAATATAATATTTTCCAATATTCGGAGTTTCAGCAAGTATTCTGATATATATTTTTATATTTTACTCTTTCTCTTCCTCTAACCCAGGTTCTGTTAATAAATGGAAGTTGGATGTTACATTTCATGGCCTTTTGGGATTCTTGAATATAGACGAAAAAATGCTTTCGTTTATATTCCAGAATCCCAAAATAAGAATATAAAAATGTATATAAAAATATACAATATTTTTAGCAAGCATTTTTCATATTTATCTATTTCTCTCCCTCGAACACAGGTTCTGTTCAAGAAAGATGTTACATTTCCTGGCCTTTTGGGACTCTTGAATGCAGACGAAAAAAAGAAGTAATGACGGGTATTTAGACGTCTTGACATTGATTTAAGTTATTAAAATATTCGCTTTACGTCCATTAACATTCAGTTCTAACAGAAAAGTTGTCACATAGTTGATGGTCACAGAAATAACAAAATACTCTGTTTGTTAAAAAGAAGAAAAAAATACATGCGCAAATATATTTTATAAGAATTTATTGAAAAACTTATATGTAATATTAATTAACTTCATTAGTTAAAGAAATACAATATATATATATATATATATATATATATATATATATATATATATATATATATATATATATATATATATATATATTTTAACTAATATTGAAAATAAGAAATATCGAAATTTTATTTATATTTTTAATAGCTTTACGAAATATTTTTAAAATTGTAATTTGAAAATTTTTCCTTGACAAAGTTCTTAAAACTTGTTATATTCAATATTAAAAAATATTGCCTTACTTTTCATATTGTTTGATGCCAGAAATTTCACTGATTTATGAATGGATTATACCTAGGATGTGAGAAAAGGATTCTCGATTTACTTACAGTTAAAAATATGCCTCCGATTCTTTTTTTTCATAAAATTTTCGGTAATTTAACAAACCTTACTATCGTGTTTAAATTTATTTTCACTGTAACAGATAGTATAACTGCCATCAATTTACTTCTGTTAACACCAGTTAAAATTTATTCCTAGAAGTATTGTAGCATTTCAGTTGAGATCTTGGTTTTTCTTAAGTACATTGGGCAGCTTAAAATACATTATTATTTGTCAGTTTAATATTCATTTACATATTATAATTTTCGTAATTAACATATTATAATATAATCGTCATATTATAATTTTCATACATTACAGTTTTACTCAAATAAAATTTCCCCATTCATTTTTAGATTTCAATTTACGATACCAGAAATTGTTACTGTAATTTAACTTCTAAGCAAATTAAGTTTTACCACATATTTAGATATTTCATGAATTCTCTTACTCTCAAAATATTTCTCAGCTATCTCCTAAGAAAGAATTCCCTTGCGTCAAAGTTTCGTCGGGACAACCAAGGCGAAGATCGCAACAGTTGAGACTCTCCGAAACTTTTTGGCGAGGAAAACTTTTCTTGGCGGTGTGCGTCAAAGAAGAATGGCGCTGAGCTTTGGCGAGAGGTCTCATCACGCATGCCCTCAAGATCGGTTTCCGAAATCTTGGGAAAACAGTTAGAAACCACAAAACATCCTAGAGAAATCCAAACTCGCGTGGAGTCCGGGAGAGTCCGGACGCAAAACACTTCCGGATCTTGCTCTTACCGACGGCGTTTTACATCCCGTCTCCGACAGAATTTAAGACATTCTGACATTCCGTATTATTTTTGCCGTAGGTACTGACACAGCTATTTTTAAACTGTCGAGCTCGTCGACTGTTTTGGTCCTCAGTCTTTAGGAAAGTATTTCCGGACTAATAATTCATTTTCCTCCGCTTAATTAACCATGTTTCCGTGTCAGCGGAAGTGAGTTCTATTCCTCGTTTCGAGGAATTGCCAAAGATTTCATGTCACTTGGTTGTTACAAAGTCTGATAAAACTATCTGTTGATAATTTGATGAGTTTTCATTAATTGGAAGCAACTAAGAAAATAATTGTAACTACAGTCATAAGAAAATACCAGAATAATAACTTGTGGAACTATCATCAACTTTTTACTAAAATTATAACTTGATGAAATCAGTACTTATTTAAAAGAAGTTTGTCAAAGACTTGAAAAATTGTGTCTCGATAAAAAAAAAGTTCTTATATATTGCAAATGTTCTCAATAGTTGACTTGAATCGTTTGTATTTTTATAACATTTTCCGGAATGAAATGAAAGCATTAAAATCGTCTTAAGCAAATAAATTATTATGCAAAATTGGGAAAAAATTTCTGATACGAGTATTTAATTAAATCAGTAACCAGTGCACGTTATAGATGTATTGAGAACATTCTTTCATAAATAAAGAAGGCTGCAGTTTCTTTCAAGGGTATTTTAAAGATTAAAAGTCGGCATCATCTTGGTTCCAGTAAGTACCAAATGATTTTCATTGTTTGACATTTGCATGTATTGATAGGATTCAAAAATTTTAATAGCATACTGAAAAAGTAGCTTTGAAGATTTCATTTTAAGAAAGGATTTAAGAACTGTTTTTATTGCCAAGAATTATAGCGCACAATTGAATGAAAAAATTAAGTAAATTGTATTAAAAATTTGAAGCAATACACAAGGTTGAAATATAACATCTATATTTTTAATTCTCTCTCTCTATATATATATATATTATATATGTATATATATATATATATATATTATATATATATATATATATATATATATATATATATATATATATATATATATATATATATATATATATATATATATATTTATTAATTAAATGAAATGCATTCTGCAAAATTTAAAAGACTAGTGACATATGATAACAATAAAAAAAATTAAAAAATTCTTACGTGTATAGTTTTTTAAAAATATTTAAACTAAATAAAAGCAAATGGATTTTTTTAATATAATCTAACAAAGACAAAAAGTATTAAAGAATAAATTTATATCACTTTCTTTTTTACTTTCAGAGGATTTTTTCTGTAATACCAAAACTTTTTGCATTCATTTTTTAATTTAATAAATCGTTCTTTTTTATTAAAAAATGCATTTTTTCAAGCACACTTTCTCAGTTGTTTACTTTTTGCAGTATTCAACTGATCCCTGTAAAAGGAAACAAAAATTTGAACAAATAGAGTCATGTTTTACCTTCATAATGTATATACCTGATGATGAATCTATTTTCCTACCACTGACAGTGACCTTCAGTGGTTCTGGAATGGCGAAGACATTCTAATTTTGACACTTCAATCGAATTTATCGCTGAAAATCAGAAAAATCTCATTTGATAGCTTGATTGAAATGTTTACATACCCGAATTCAGCAAAAGATAAATTTTGATTCCATATCGAATCACACACATTTTGTTGGATAAGTCTTATCTGAATAACACAAATGTTTTTCAGCTTTTGCAAAAGTGATAGCATTTTCAGGAATTTTTTTATTCTAGAAAGCTTTATAATTCAAAGAGTAGCTTATTACTCATATTTGATTTTTAATTCATAGGGAGTTTATATTTATATAAGTAATCAATATATATGCAGTGGCGGCAAAAAATATTGACACAATGTTTTTTAACGTTAATTGTTATGAAAATCATACAATTTTGATAATTTTTTCACAACCCAAAAAGAAATTTACATTGATATAAATATGTTTTAAAAGTTTTATTTAACTACCATTTTTATTTTAATAAATAAATTGTTTAAGTAAGTCAAGTGGAAATAAGTATTGGCACAATTAGCAATCACTAAATTATGTAGTTAATTTTGCTTCATTGTTTAGCTATAATACGTAGTATAGTTTGTGAACAAAGTTTCTAAGTGTATAAATTAATATAAATATTTAAATTAACGAGTTATGCCAAAAGCAAAAGAACTTAGTATAGGCTCACGTAAAAAGATAGTTTTGCTGCGAAATCAAGAAAAAACATATCGTGAAATTGTTGCTTATTTAAATATAAATTTTTCCTCAGTGAGATATGTGTGTAAAAGGTATGAAGAACGAGGTACGGTTGAAAACCAAAAGCGCACAGGACGACCAAAGAAGCTAAGTGGTAGAATGATGATAAAAGTTAAGAAAGAAGTCGAAAAAAATAGTTATGCCAGCTCGAGAAATTTGGTTAGTATGGTCGAGTCAGTTTTTGGAGTACAGGTCTCTGAAAGAACAATAAGAAATGTACTGCACTCTGTTGGTCTACATGGCAGAACACAAAGAAAAAGACCTTTTATCAGTGAAATAAATAGCCAGAAATGCCTCGCTTTTGCCAAAGAATACATAAGCAAACCTCTTGATTTTTGGAAAACAATTGTATTCACGAACGAAAGCAAGTTTAATGCGTTTGGTTCTGACGGTAAAAAGACAATTTGGTGAAGAAAAAACGAAGAAGAAAAATGCGATTGTTAATGTAAAGCACGGAGGTGGGCATGTTATGGTGTGGGGAGGTGTTTCATATAATGGTGTTGGAAACCTTGTTTTTATTGAAGGCAATTTGAATGCAGAAGAGTACGTGAACATTTTGAGTGATAATCTGAAAGCAAGTCTTACAAAAAATGGGACTTCAAAGTGACTATATGTTTCAGCAGGACAACGACCCAAAATATACTGCACTCATAGCCTAAGGATGGTTACTGTACAATGTACCAAAACAGCTTCGCACTCCTCCCCAATCACCAGATATAAATATAATTGAAAATTTATGGCATTCTCTAGATGTGATGGTGAGAAAACCCCACATTACAGGAAGGAATCATTTGAAACAACTTTTGGCTGAAGAATGGGACAAAATAAGCTTAGACTTATCCAAAATTTGGTTCATTCAATGCTCCAGGCGTTTCCAAGCCATTATAGATGCAAATGGACTTTTTATTAAGTATTAAATTAAACGTTGTTTATCGTCAAATGATGAAAATGTGCCAATACTTTTTCCCAAGTAGATTTATGTATTTTTTTAATTATATATAGTATTTAAAATTTAAAAATTTTGTAAAGTCAATTGTTTAAGTTAATCATAAGCATTTTGTTTACTTTAAATTGAATTAATAGTATTATATATAGTATTTAAAATTTAAAAATTTTGTAAAGTTAATTGTTTAAGTTAATCATTAACATTTTGTTTATTTTAATTGAATGAATTGTTTTATTTAATAAATTCAAAATTTGCAAAAAACTAGATGTGCCCATACTTTTTGCCGCCACTGTATATATATATATATATAATGTAATTATAAAGTTCAAAAGGTAGATTATATATATATATATATATATAATAAGTTATATAACTATTCGATTCCCAAATATTATGTATAGTGTAAAGGTTATAAAATGATAAGTATTTGTTTCAGATGTGGTTATAGAATGACGTAATAAATATTAAGTTTTAAAGATTTGAACATTTTTACCGATTTAAATTAAAACAGGAATACTTTAATTCATTTTGTATTTCCATATCGTAAACTCAGTTCATCTTAAAGCAAGATTTGCAGACATTTCTGATATCTACGAACAAATGCACACACTTCAACAATCATTTAAAAAGCCATATGACAAGTAAAAAAAAAGGGGGGAAATGGGAAATACATATTTATAAAAAGTTTTATTATTCAATAATATTTTTGCTGATTACTTAAATATTCTACTTTTACTTCGCTCACATTTTTTACGCTGATTCTCACTCTGACCTACTTTTTGGCTTCTTTCCATGGAGATACAGTTGAAGTCTAATTAATCGAAGGAACAGGACATCATGTGGATAATCAAAAATTTGGATAATTGAATTTTTAGAAAAATGGGAGAAAAACTAATATATTTCTAAAGAAAAATAACTTTTAATCAATTGGCTGAAAAGGGTACACTTCTACATACTGAAATACTTTTCAGAGCTGTTCATTAATACAGAAAATATGTACTGAGTTGTAAATAAAAATCTTTGCTTGCTGAACATCTGAGTCATCGTGCAGCTGAGTGGCTCATCTGTTGACATTTGCATGTGGTCACACTTGGACTGACGCTCCATCCACTTCAAAGCAGTTTGAATGCCGAGCCGAATGGTTAGCGTTCTTGCCTTCGGTTCAACAGTTCGTGGGGTTCGAATCCCACCTTGGGCATGGATGTTTGTAGTGGTTCGGAATCCACTTTTAACCCTAGGTCCCGGTCTAATTAGCCCTCGTGTGCAAAAAATGACCGTTGAGCGACGAACAAACATCAAAGCAGTTTCAAAGTCGACGAATGCTTCCCTAAAGGATCGTCTCGTGTCTGCTTCAACTGGGACATTCTGGTCATTATCTTCCTCGATACTTTCATTTAGTTTTCCAACATTTGAAGTACAGGGTCTGACATAATCCATTCTCCTTTACTTTTAGCATTAACTTCTTATCATCCAGAAATTTTCACAAAAAAAAAAAAAAAAACACAACGAAGTGACACATTTTTCCTTTTTCCTTAGTGTTCTTAAAAAATTTAAAATGTGTCAAAATGAAATCTCTCTTAAATTTAGTGTTAAATACAATGATAAACTGTGAAATGTAGTTTAAGTAATATACAATAAGATTTCTTACGATGACTACATTTTGTCTGCGATTATTTAGAGACACCAAAATATATTGATTTTAAAATACCCAGTGAAGCTAAATATATGAAAAATAATAAATATTTTTTAAATATATGTATGTGTGTGTTATATACTTTTTTTCCTGAAAAGTACACGAGAATTGCAATCTTAAAATTGCATAAAAACGTTTTCAAATAAAGTGTAATACATTATAATTGCGTTTCTCTGAAATATTTTGAATTTTCATTTTAAATATTGGTTTACGTTGATTATTATTAATAGTATTTTAGTAAATAATAATCTTGCTGTAAGAATAAAAAGGAATAATTTCCATTTTATTAATAAAGTTTTCTCAGAATGTGAATAATTGATACCTTATTTATTTTTATACTAAAGAAATAATGAAATAGCAAAAATTCTTTTAAGATAATTGAAATGTTTGCTTCATAATTGGTAAAAGTGCTCAAGTATAAATAAGAATAGAATTTAAGATATTTTATATATATATTCCAAGCATCGTGTTTCATGTACAAATAATATTGATAAAAAATGTATTTGTTCTTAAAAATTACTCAAATTCATGAATTAAAATACAGTGAATCTATTTTGATATGACTGAACTTGTGTACAAATACCAAACTAAATGCTAAAAAATAGTATTCTTGAGTTCTTAGATTTCGAGACTAAGTCTGAATTCTTAAAGCTTTCTAGTTTTATTAGAATGTTTGAATTCTTTGGAAAAAAACTAATAATACAAACTGATTTTCTGAACTATAAAAAAGTTAGTTTGTTATATTTTGTAGGTATTTGTCCCTAAATATATAAAATGTGCGGCCATAGTAATTATAATGGTAGAAGTATGGACTATACAGATAGCAAATAAAAGCTCATTAAAGTATTTTAATGCTAAAATAAGTATGCAATTTTAAACCTATTTGTTTCGATTAATGTGATTGATTATACGAGAGAAAATAGAAATTTAACACTCATTGTTTGTGAAATTTTAATAAAATTTTATCCAAGTTTTTTGGCCCTGAGTTGGTAGCTGGATGATTCTGTTATTATTAATTTTTCATGGTCTAGCCCCCCCTCCCCAACAGCTAGACCTGGTTTATGAGTTTGTGTATTCTCGCAAAGTCAATCACCACATAAATGGAGATATTAGGTTCTCTACTCATAGACCTAGGCTGTCTAGGATATCTTTAGAGAGGCTAGTTTTTGACTCTTGTTGCAAGTTGGAAAATTTTTCAGACGGAGATAAAAGTCCTGTGTTAATCCTGACAAAAGACTCTTTCCATTCAACTGCTTATGTTCTTGATACAAATCTCGGGTATAAGCTTTTATACTGTTCGCTACTAACTTTAAGCAGCACGTTTCAGTAAAATTAGAATTCTCAGTAAAGTGACTGGACAGAATCAAACCATCAATATTCATATTTGAGAAATTTTATTCAGTCTTGATAACGAGTTAATAGCTGACAGTACAACATCCTGAGTTCAAGTTTGGACTTTCCTTTCAAGAAGGTCTAATCCTCAAAAATTCCTGACAGAGTTTGCCTTTGTGATAGTAAAGTAACACGCCAAATGGTGATTCCAGCTATTATGTATAGTGAGAAAGTGTATGCGCGCATACGCACAACACCGACCCAGATGAAGATCCCCCGTGTTTGCCTATGGCAACTGGAGGTCATGGTCGCAATATCCTCCAAGTGAATTAATACCTCTGGGGATCTTCTGCTTGGTCCGTGCTAAAAAGAGACAACCACTGGGGATCATTTCATTTCCGCCCATTGTGCGAAAAAGTGAAGCCTGGTGGAATCAGCCAATTGTTTGAGTATTTAAGAGAGAGATAAAAAAAATAACCCAATTTATTTCTGGACAAAAATCAAACCTATATTCTTCCCACTGAAGCTATATTTTTATCACCCAGTCTACAGTAGATAAACAATAATAAATACTGTCATAAATTGGATCCAAAATTTGTTGAAATAAATTTCTGCAGGTAATTCTTGGGTCTTTATTGAAATTCACAAAGCTAAACTTTATTAAAAACTTGTCTTTAAAATATGAAAATCTTATTAGGGATTTTATATAAGTTTACATATACAGTCAAAGTGAAACACGTACACTGTGACATTTCTTGTTTAATTTAAGATATAAAAAGTAATTTACAAAAAAAATTCAATATTTTCATTTTGGTAAACAGTAAAACAACTTTGTTTCACAAAAATAAATTTTAGATTTACATATTATCTAAATAACATATCACTTTTAGGATGATTATTCGAACAAAAAAGGTCAAAATGAAACTCGTACACTGTACAAAATCTTTATATTAAAAAAATATAGGTACAGAATATCTCTTCATTTCAGTACTTTGTTGGATGCCCTTTATTTCTAATTAATGTTTCAAACGTTTTTGACATAGATCGAACGAAAGTTTCACTGTAATCTTTACTGATTTTGTGTTCCATTCTTCCAATAATGCCTTTTTAAAGTCATTTTTGATAGAAATTTAATGATTGCTTACAGAAACTTCTAACTGATGCCATAAATTTTCTATCACGTTTAAGTCTAGTGGTTGTGAAGGGGTTTTAATGACTTTAGGACAGTTGTACAGTAGCCACAAGCGAGTATTGAGAGCACAATGCCTCGGGTCATTACCCTGATAGAATTGAAAAGTGTTTGGTATCCCAAGATGTTCTGAACTATGTTTTAAATTATCCCTTAATCCTTTAATTATCCTTATTGCAGGTATACTAATTCATGGTAGATTCTATGAACACCAATCGGCCAACACCTGCTGCAGACATACACCCCAATACCATCACGCTTCCTCCTCCATGCTTTAAGTTTTTTTTCGTATATGCAGGATTTAATTTTTTATTGGAGTTTTGTCATACTTTTACCTTTTCTTTCGAAGATAACAAATCGAATTTGGATTCATCAGCAAAAATTACTTTATTCCGAAAAGTGTGTATGAATATCTCTTTTTTGTACTCTTTGGTAAAACATAATCTTTTTAATCGATTTTATTTGCTAATATAGAGTTTGCTTCTTGCAATCCTACTGTGAAAATTGTTTTTTAAATGATTCGTGTTGTCTCCAGGTGAACACTCTTATTTAAAACCAAACTTGCAAGCTTAAACACTCTTGTTTAAGCTTCAAGAGCTAATTTAAAAGCTCTTATTGTGGAAGGTTTTTTTTTTTTTTTAACTTGTCGAATAATCCGACTTTCATCATGAGAATCATCAAAAAATTTTCGTTTGATCACCTTGAATTTTTTCTGCAATCCTTGGCCATTTTTGTATCGATAAATAATACTTTGCATTGTAGAATGATTTCTGTTGACTATTTTGGTAATTTCACGGAGTGATTCATTTGAAATGGTGAACAATCAGCTCTCGTTCACTTAAGGATGTTTGATTACGCTGACGTCCCATGGTGAAAATCCAAACAAAATAGTGCTTTCTGATTGACCGAGACTTGTTTCAACTCGACACGAACTTTTAAATGCTGATTTCATTTATCTTTTCCTCATTCACAGCGGGACTACACTGAGTTTTGTTTTGACTATCTTTTTCGAATATTCATCAAAATAAGTAAAGCGTTGTTTAAAAAATGATTATATATATATATAGTAATTTATGCAAAAAAGATACTTTGATTATTAAAAGTTAATTAAAGCTATGACAGCATAAAAAATAATAACTTACTTTAGTATATTAATAAGAAAATAATAATCAAAAGGCATTTGCTTTTTAAATTGTGCTCTTAATTAATATTGAATTTCAAAGCAAATTTTGTATTTTTCAAGACTAATTTTGCTTAATAATTAGTTATTTTTTATGGTTTATTATTAACATTTATTTTAGTTTTATTAAATATTTAACACATAAAATCTGATTAAAAAATTTTTTTTTATGTTACGATGATTGAAAAATCTAAGAAGAAAAAATTAATAACAATAAGTAATTTTTGAGTCACTTAATTATTCCATTTATTGCATTATAATTCCAGTTCAAATTTTCAACCACTGAAGCAGTAAAAGGCAGTTTAGAGCAACATAATTTTAAACTAAATTCGAGCTCTGAGTTGAACATATGGATTTAATGTATAGTATTTATTAAAAGTATTTTAATATATAGTATTTATTACGAGAGTACACATATGGACATATCAATGGATTAAATGTATCGAACTAGCGGACTTCTCGAATCGAGAACAAAGCCTTCCTTTTGGAGTTCCATGTCATTCATGTAATGAAGAAAAGTTGATCATCCGTAAATAAATTAGATGTTTTTCTAAATTTAAAATAATTAGTTGGATTAAAAAAGAAATTTTTTAAATTATGTGTAACTAATGTTAGCTTTAACACAAATGATATTCAGAAAAGTAGACCTTCGTTTAAATACACACATGTACTACTTATGTATACTTTTAGGAAAGTATAGTTTCTAAATTTCCCATTCTTGAATACGAAAGACGATAATTAATACAACGAGTAGTAACTGATTTGGAAAGCAGCCTATCAGACAGAAATATTTTCTGTTTTTTAAAGTTGCTTCATTAAGGCAATCGAGTGCATTCTGTCTCTACTTTCAGCATCTTTTACCAAGGATTCACTTTCAATTATGTCTCATTCAAATCTTATGACAAAGGGGAAATAGTTAAGCGGTCATAAAGGAAAAGTGTTGTTATATTTATAAATATTAAATTATTGCTCTATCAACTTTTATACATTGTTTTAATCATAAAATGATTTGAAAATTCACTTTTTATTAAGTAATTCATTAGAGAGAGAATATTTTATGTTTTATCGATAATGAGCTATAAAATCTCTCTAATTGCACAAAAATCTTTTCACATTTATTTAAGAAATATTCAGTTCATACTTTAAAGCCATTTTTAGAAATCTAATCCATGTATTTATAAAAAAGTTCAGTAGGGAGTAAAGTGTCAGATAAGATATTAAGTTTAATGTAATAAATTAAAGATAGTATTATTGGAAAAATAAAATAAGGAAACAATAGAAGAAAACAAAATGTGCTGTTAGTACTTTTTAAATGAACATTTTATGAATTTCAATTTTACAATTACGATAATTCCGATAGTGATTTTTAAAGAACATTTAAAAATATATTTCTGATTCAATTCAATGAAAAAAAAACTGATTTTATTAGGATTCATTCCTTCAACAAAATTTTACCTGCAAAAGTGAGAGCTTATTGCTAATTTAGGTTGCCTACTAGTTAAGAGTTAAATTTGATCCGAGATACTGATTATAAAGTTGATTTAAAATCTCTAAAATTACCCGCCTGAAGTAAGAAATTAAAATTCCTTAAGATGTTCTCGAAGTCTAAGAATAGATTGAATTTTTACCTCCGAAATATTCGAATGGAATGGCTGTTATTGTTGTTATCTGTTAATGTCTGTTATCAAGAGGTTTAAAAATCATTTAAATGTTTCAGTACGTATTTATATTACGAATGTAAGCTACGTTTGTCTTTATGGCAGAAAAAACATATTTTGTGTAAAGCAATTATTTAAAGAATACAGCAAAATCCATTAAGATAAAATAATTACAAATTCAGTTAATTTTTCAGTTAATTCAGTTAATAATTCAGTTAATTTGTCAGTACTTAAAGATAATTTTTAATTTTACATCACTTGACAAGTGATGTAAAATGAAGTCCCTTTGGTACTAGAGTTTACGAGAAATCAAAAGAAAGCAAATAAAATGATTTTAAGAAATAACACAAAACACTTTGAAAAGTAATTAATTTGAGAAAAAAAAAGTATTTTCTGAGCAGTTTTATTAATTCTCAAGGTCTCTTTTAATTCTAATTAGAGCGTCAAGCAAAAGCCTTTGAAATACACACCCAAAAATTTTTTTACACTCAACAATTTGTGAACAGACGTTAACAGGAATACAGCTTGCGAACAATCGTATAAGCTGTCATTTTGCTATAAACTAAGAATAACACAAATGTTAGGGAATAACTGCGTGTAAATATATTGTAACATCAGAAACTTTATGACGTCGTAACTTAAGGATTTCCCAGAAAAGTGTTATGTCAATATGGGTGTTTGGGTTTTCGTATTTATTTTAAAATTTAATTTTAGCGGCTTTATAAAGGCACTTGCAATACAAAATTATCATTATAAGTGTTGCAGTTGTTTCTCTCTGTTGAATTAATCAAGGAAAACATTTTTTATTTTATCCTTTTTACAAATTTTTTTTTTTATAGATTTTGATGCTATTTTTTAACTTTTAGAAATGTGGAGAACTGTGGGTCACTTTATTTAGAGGTGTACTTGTAATGCTTTTCTCTTTTCGTGTAAAAAAAAGAGGTCCGATATTTCGTTAATCACTGGGGCAAAGTTTTCCATTTATTACTTCTTATTCATATTTCCTAATTCACCATTATTAATTAGCCCACCCCCCGGATGTTTCATTAGTGCTTCCACTTTCAGTAAAACATTTAATAAATTAATCTCCACATTTAAGCAATATTTAATCATAATTTATAGTCTTCAATTAAATACAAATATACGTGGTGCATAGTAAAGTTATTTTTGGACCTTTATCTCTCACACCGTTGTTTGGAGACATAATTTTTATTGGAAAATGTCTTTAATATAAAGGGAACTATCATTTTAAAATTTTAAAATTTCAAGTTTTCCCAAAATTGTAAAATCTAAATTTTTATATGGTCTTAAGGTCCCTGTGGTTATGTTTAGAAAAAATCGGACCTTTCTTTAAGATATATAACGAAAAATGTTTCCCTTATTTTCGAAAAAAATTAACGAGATGTTTATTTCGAAAGTTCGCTATTTTTTCTCTTAAAATGATCGATTACAAAATTAATTAAAATAATTCAGGAGCAAAATCCATGAAAAACAACCTTTTGAAGAAAAACATTTCCCGTCGATACACAATGTGTATCAATAGCTATGTTACGTACGTTATGTTGGAAGATATAGCAAAGAATCCTAGCTTTGAAACATAGAAATTTTGTCACAATTATGATCTATCAGCCTGTGATGAAGCATTCTGTGGGAGAGCGTATAAATACTGTATCACCCCTTGCATGCATTTTACGCGCTAATATATATATATATATATATATATATATATATATATATATATATATATATATATATATATATATATATATATATACGTATATTAATACCGTAATTTTACACTGTCATTGGTGAGTGTTGAGTCCGACCTGGATTCCACGCTTCGGGGGTGTACTTAGTCCTTAACTGACTGGCTCAAAATTCATTAGGAATGTTGGGCATCCGAGTTTCTACTCATTGTTGGGAGCCATGATAATTCAATCTCCTTATTTGTGTGTGTACAAAAGAACCTTCATTTCTTAAGCTTCTGGTGTTAAATCAGATAACTCACATCTTAGTTGAAATCTATACAAATGCAAGATCGGGAGGCAACCTAATAAAACAGTTTTTGAATCAGTTTCTTTTATTTATATTATTGTACGAAAAACTACACGAAAAATGTTCTTAATGTACACATTCTGAAAATTTGAGGATAAAAATGAGTATTCTAGTAATCATTGATTGCTGGATTGGATTTTCTCGCCATTTATTCCGAGTTTACTCTATCAGCCAGAATTGCGCTACTTCTGAAATTTTGTTATTTGTGGCATTTACTACATTGCCGAGACCTGTTTTGTAACTGCTAGTTCTGATTTTCACCATCACAATTTGTTTACTTTTGATTTAGTTTTAAATATATTTGGTCCCTAAATTTCGAACTGCTTTATATTCTGAAATGCCATGCCATTAAAACAGGAAATATGATATATTTCCTAATATTTTTTCGCAGTAATTTCCGTGAGCCACGAAAAAAAAAAAATACAGGTATAGAAAGAGTGAAATTTTACAAAATTCAACATTCTGATTGATTTACAATGTTTTCTATGATTGTGGATCACACAGTATGCAAATGAAGATTTTGGCGTAGTCCATAAGAAAACTAGAATCGTGTGAGCAACTCCATAATTGATATTTTTAGTTACACATTGTAATAATGACTTGAAACGAAAATTGCGGGATGATCATCATTTGCCTCGAAAAATAATGGAATGAAATCAGAGCTGCGCTGGTGGACGCAAATCTTTTTCAAGATTCTTTTCATTCTAAAGTGATCAAGCTTTAAAAAGAGTATTAAGTTGAAATAGGAAGTTTTCTCTTAGTCATCCTAGTACAGGAAGTCCATAGAAATTATGTTCTGCTGTAAAACCAGATGATATTCTGGCGTATGCTTTATTCAATCAAAACATATATCACACTTGAAATTAACAAACTGTGGTTTATCACAAGTAGGTATATTGAAGATGTTACGTGCTGAAGAAGCGCATCTCTATTATCTCCTATTGCAGCAAAAAATACTACCACTGGAAAATAACCGATTTTATGGGTACAATTGAGTTATGAATATACTTGATAATGTTTTATAATTTTTAGACTGATGAAGCAGTATTTCAAAGCATCGACCCAGTGAATCGGCAAAATATCCCCTATTGGGATTTTGTCATGTGTGTCATAGGCGGTGGAATCAGTCAAATTAAGTGTCCTGGTTCATCAACGTCTGGTGCGGCATTTGGAATAACCATTTAACTGGATCCGTTTTGTATAAAGGAACATTAACAGGACCAAGATACTTGCAACTGTTAGAAAACAGTGCCAGACTTTATGGAATACATTCCCCTTGCTTTATTGCCTGGCTTTATTT
Source organism: Latrodectus elegans (assembly GCA_030067965.1). Classification (NCBI taxonomy): domain Eukaryota; kingdom Metazoa; phylum Arthropoda; class Arachnida; order Araneae; family Theridiidae; genus Latrodectus; species Latrodectus elegans. The sequence continues at coordinate 106,401,949 of CM057817.1, read as the reverse complement.
ATAATGGTTTCAGTATTATGGGGCCCCTCCTCATAAAGTTGCAAGAGTAAAACGTTTCTTCAAGAAATAGTGTCGGAAACGTATCATCGTATATGGAGCAATACTGAATGTGTCTTCTAGATTATCCCATCTTAATCTTTGAGAGTTTTTATCAGGGGTTATGTTAAAGAAAAAGTCGATATACCTGCACCCACAAATTTATCTCCAATGCGTGCAATAATGTAATACCTTCCATGCTGATGAGCGTATAGTAGCTAAACGTGTATAAAATCTAATGATAATCTATTTGAACACAGATTACTCTAAGATAACACTTTCCTCTTTCATTTTTATGTCAATAAATTGACATTTTCAACTAATCTGTAATTTTGTTTAAAATAGTTAGTTTTTTTAATTTGAATTTTATATCAACTAATTACATTGAGATTATACCCCTAACACTAAAAATTTATTTATTATTACTATATTTAATCCTTTACTATAGTACTCATTTTTGTTATTTATTGATTATTTTCTTTTCTAACTAAAAGGTATCAATTTGAGAAGATTTAGAGTATTCACTTCACACTTAATATCGTATTAACGTAAATAAAACGATATATATATATATATATATATATATATATATATATATATATATATATATATATATATATATATATATATATTGCAGAGCTTTATAATTCGTAATTTTTGCTTATTATAATTTTAATTACAATTTAGATTTTCTAAGCTTGAATTCTGAGTTCATTGCCAGAGTTAATGTGTTTGGAAAAGTGGCTGTAGATACCCATCGTACATGGGAGGGAAACACATTCATTTCTCCAAAAGGTTATTTTTTCGAAGGATTTTATATATATATACTCTGGACTTATACGAATTAATATAGTAACCAACTTCCTTAAAGAAGATACTGAAATCTCTCTCAAATTTTGAAATTAAATACCTTGCTCATTTTTTGCTGTAGAGAAATAAATCTGTTAAATTTGTTAGGGAAATGGTAAACTCTTTTTCTATATATAATCATAAAAATCAAGGGACCATATAAAAATTTAGAGTTTTCACAAAATGAAATGTTCTAAATCTAAAAATGACATCTACCTAGAATTCTTTTGATTTGAAGCATTTTTGCAATAGAAAATTTCTCTGATCAAGCATTTGAGAGGTGTATACATAAGTGGGAATCATTTCTTTAAATTTACATGACAAAGCGATACATTTAAAATAACGTTTATCAAACAAAGTTGTGCAATTTAGCAAGAATCTCTAAAACAAATAAAAATTTAACATTAATAATGAAGGTTAAGGAATTTTTTTTTTGACTAAGCATCCACAAATATATAAGGTTTATCATCGAGCTAATCAGTATAGATCAACTGCCGAAAATATTACGGAAATGAATCACAAAACTGATGGATGGAAATGAAATTTCAGCAGATCAATTACAAAATCAATGGATAAAAAAAAATGAAAAGATTTTGTCTATCTTTTAGGAATGAGCGAATAATTTACTGCAAAATAAAAATACTTTTCGACGTGAATTATTAGCAAGGTGAAGACGTCGAAAATTGAATGAATCTCCAAAAGCACTATTTTCCTTTTATTATAATCGTTATAGTTGACGTCAAAAACTCCTCAACCGCAGCTTCATTCTGGAAGAAATTATAGTCCTTAGCCTTCCCTGGAGGTTCGACGCTTAGTTGAGAATTATGAATAGCCTATTGGGTGGAGTCCAGCTAGAAACTAGCCGATTAACTGGGATTCACCCCACCACTAATGAAATTTGACCGCATACCTTCTTCCCCAAGTAAGCAATCATAAAATAATTTGGTTCTTCTAGAAAAACTTTCCTTTTCTTACAATAACTTTACTTATATAGCTCTCCTTCAGCTTCTCTTATGTGATATAGAGGAAAGAAAGTATACCAGATTCCCTTAAATTTACAATAGCTTCATCTACTCTGGTATTCTGCTTTTGATATTATGCTAGATAATTTTAAAATAAATACCTTTTTACTCCTTTTTAGGAAAATTTTAATTTTATTATTTGTGTTTTTTACTGTTGATACACAATACGTTATAAAACTGGAAATGAATACCTTCTTATTGTTTACTTAGAACTCTTTTTACGTTGTTTATCTGATGCCACATAGAGCATTACATCACTTTATACTGTATTGGATCTATGCATTGGAGCTACTTTATACTGTATGAGCCTAGTTGAAAGCCTGATGGTTAACCTCCCGCCTTTGATTCAACATTTCGTGGGTTTGAATCCCGCCTTTGATTCAACAGTTCGTGGGTTTGAATCCCGCCTTTGATTCAACAGTTCGTGGGTTTGAATCCCACTTTTGGCTTGGATGCTTGTAATCGTACAGGATCCACTTTAAAATGTAGGTACATGGGCTAATTAGCCATGTACAAAAAAAAAAAAAACTGGTTTTTTGAATGACGAAAAAAAAAAAAAAAAAAAAAAAAAGGAAATGCTTTTTTTATTTTCCTTAAATAACTGATCTTTATCTTGGAATCAATTTAATTTTACTCCCTTGATTCAACAGCAAATGAATATTGCCATAAAGCAGATTATTGTTTAATTTGGAAATAAATACCTGATTTTATTCTCACTTCAGGGAAATTATGCTTATATTGTTCTGCTTTTCTGTGTGTGATGCTCTACGTAGGATAAAAAAAAATGGAAAAAAAAAAAAAAAACACGCATAATTTGTTTTTAAAATGAACAAGTGATTAGTTCCTGATTGCTTCTTTTTTAGAATAAATGTTTATAATGGCGTCCTTGTGCTTTCAATATTATTCAGAATAAAAAGACAAGTACCGATTCTGATATAAACATCTGATTCCAGAATTTTTAATACAAAGTTGTTGTACTACTGATGCCTTACGGGATAAATGAAACTAATCATTAAATAGATACGATTTAGAATTTTGCTACTTTTTGATTCTCAAGGATTCAATTTCTCGGGGTTTCTTTTTCTCTCAAAGTATATGGGAATTAATATTTAAGGATTGGAGTACTTCTATTTAAAAGAATTTCCGATCATTCTTACCTCATTACCACTGTCGCAATATCTAAATTTATTCTGAAAGAGACAATATCATTATAAAATTTGCTAAGTGCTAATATCGTTTGACGATTTTTAAAATATGCATGCGATATAAGAAATACTTGTTGGAAAAATGCGAGTTTATAATTCGCATAATTTTTATCGTATATATATATGTGTGTGTGTGTCAAGTTGTACATAATCAGTCATAAATATCCCTTTTTTAAATTGTAAAAAGATATTTCAAACGAATTGTGTTCCAGAATATTTTAAATGAAATTATACTCTCAGAAAAAAAGTACAAGTTTTCATATAATGCAATTACACTGAGTCCGGCAATATTAAAGAAATGCTTTTTTAATTCAACACTTTGATTTCAAAATGATTCTTTCCCAATAGAAGATTAGTGACAGTACTTTGATTGACTCGATTACTTTTTGACACAATTCAGCCTTTTCATAATAAAATGGGTAAATATATTTTTTAGTAATTCTATTAATGTTCGAATGCAACAAAATTTAAATACTTTCCATTGTATTTTTATACATGTGTTTTTATGAAATGTAAACACATTCCTTATCATTCAATGAAAATCCTCTCGCGTAAATTGTTGAAGAGATTATTTAATTAAATAATTAAAAGAAATATTTTTTGAATATAAGATTTTAATTTCGTCTTCTTGTACCTGAAGCAGTATCTCAAGAACCTTAAAACTTGTAGGTATTATGTGATTCTTATTTATTAAGGTGATCTACATGACAATATTTATCTTCTATGTTTAAGTAGGTGGAAAAAAAGTGATAGTTATTGAAAGGCTTCTTTTAACAAGCACAGTGGATTACATTCCGGATAACTTTTTGAGATAGGTTCTCGGGAAACACGTAGGGAAATCTCCAAAAACTTTTACGATTTGAAAATGCACACCTATACCAATGCATTGGGAGCAAAATGCTGAAACACTGCATTCATCTTGTGTTGCTAAGTAGAGTATGTCTGAACTTAGGAATTTAAGCAACGTTTGATGTTTTGTTCTCTTCTGCGTTTCAAGTACTTTTCCCAGTAATTGAATTCTTCGTGGTAGTGTATCGTACTTGTGTTTACAGTGCAAAACAAGAGTGTTGTGCTTTTCAAAATATATTCATATGCCGTTTCGAGGTTACCTGAGGAGGACTACTATCTTCAGAATGTTCAAACATAACCGATGTCATACAATGAGAAATAGGAGTTGCATAGCCATTTTCTATCTACACATCAGATGGATTGGATTCTTGAACGTTTTCCAGGTTTTCTTTCTTGTAACTTGTGAATATTAATGAAAGGCCACTAATGACCTTGCCGAGAGACATTAATATGACCTGGATGTTATAAAGTTGTAGAGAAAAGATAACAGTACAAAAGAGAAAAAAGTTTTAGTACAGAGAAAATTAAATTTGAAAACTTCATTGGCTTGAATGATAAATCCTTGGAAAGCTTTTTGAACAGCGATTAACAGTGACTGTTTAAAAAGCTTTCCAAGTCTAGATATTTCTTGACAAACCAGATGAGATTATTTCAAGTGATTTTTTTAAGATATTGTAAGAAAGCATTATGATTTACGTTTCTGTGGACACAGATTTAATCAAATTTATTTACAAAAAATATGTCAACAGTCTTCAGTAACATGTTTAATACAAAGCACAATTTAACGTTGAAATTATAATTCAATGAAATGACACTTCAAACAAATCTCTGCGAACGTTCTCTCTCGTGATGTTCAAGAAAAGTTTAGATATTTGATATACATTTTAAGAACGTCCTTTTCATGAACTTTAGTGGAATTTCATAGTTAAATTCGTAAATATTAAGTTTGAAATAAGCTATGCTAATAATAATTAGAGTCATTACTGTTAGAAGCGTCCACTAATTTATATTTATTCCAATGTAAAAATTAATATATTATCTTACTCATTCCAAGACATTTATCTTTATCAAACCTTAAAAGTTTGATCATTTTGACTTACACTTGTGTATATTCTTACATTTGCTTATTTACTAATTCCTTAACTTTACTGCGTTCGTTTCCCTATGCTCACCATTGCCAATTGAAGCTGCTAATAGGGTGTACATCTCACAAGATTAAAACCCAAGTCACCAATGACTGCGGGTACTTGTATTGGAAACGAACTATCAAATATACATTCCCTCTTCCAGTATAACTGTCTTCGTTAGGATCAAATATTAGGCCTGTTATTTCTTTTATATTGAGAAAAATAAACTTTTTTCTTTAATGTCCAAAATGTTAAAATGTTAAATGCCTTCTTCTGGTAAACGCTTGAACGAAATGATATATTACTTCGTTCAAGATATGTTCATATATATATATATACAATTCTAGAGAGTTATACGTTCATTTTGTTATTAAATCCTTTCTCGAAGAATACAAGAATCCTAGATTATTGCAAATTGTTACTTATAAGCAGCATTTCAAAAATAATTTAAATAATTTCTCCATTGAAATTTTTGAGCAGTTATTGAAATGTCAATGCATTCAGTTTCTCTAAGTAACTGTAACAAAACTCTAGTCAAAGCTATTTAAATGCCAAGCTTAGCGTCTGGCCGGTTTGAGAGGCAAAAAGGAGCCTTCCAAAGGGTAGATGAAAGTCCTCTCGCATAGACGCTATTCGAAGGCCGAGATTTATTAGCCCAAAACCACATCGGCAGATAGTGATGGACACTCAAGCTGGTGAGTGAGCCCCAGAATTAATCTCACGAGATTTCCTCACTGACAGCGTGCGCAGACAAATGACTGTAACCGTGACTGAAGGAGGAACAAATCTTCCCTCGTTTTCAGGGCGCTTTTAGCGCCTGGACTACGCCCTGCTTAGGATAGAGGCAAAGGGTTAAGGATTGTAGAGTTGGGAAGAGTGGGTGGTAGGACATCGTGCACCCTGCCCGTTTTGCGGTTTATTAATGACTCTGAAGAAGAGCCTGTTTGTTTGGTTAAATAACCCCGCGGAATAATTGATTCGGTGCCCACTAAAACGGATAACGGAAAGAGATGGGAAGTGCATTTTGATTAATTACTGGATAGATCTTAACGATTGGGATGAAAGAAAGCTAAGAAAGTGTTGAAACGGATTGGGTGGCAGGGAAAAAATCGCGGTTTCTATTCATCTCGTCCCAGATATTTCGTTAATTGAGGAACTCTTTGTAGGAAATTTCCTTTGTCATACAGTTTTGTGTAAAAGTTTCAGCAAGATATATCAGTCTTATAAATGATGTCATTTTATCACAAAAATTAAATGGTTAGGAACATAATTTTTCCGAAGAGTGCGCGTATTACAAATAGAATTTTCTTCCTACCAACGGTATGAAATATGCTTAATTGATAAGATTTTAAAATAAATTTATGTGAATTGATAACTCATTTTAACTGTATTCTTCCATTACTTTAGTATAAATTTAAGTTATTGACATTCAAAATGCCAAAACTTGTAGGAGATTGGCTGTGTTTTAGTAGCTTCGGAAGGCAAGCATATGTAAACCTATTTCAAAATCTAACGTATTTTAATTAAATTTTTATTTATTAACATGCGTATTTTTAAATTTTTTCATTTTTATTGGATCTTTTTTCCAGACTATTTCTTTTTTCGATTGGTGATGCAAAGCACTGTCATTCATCTTGTTAATTTGAACCAAGGTTAAATGACGAAGCTGACATCTGCTCCTGTATCTATCTTCCCAAATCGTATTAACGGAGAAACATTAAAACCTAGGCATGATTTGCTTCAGTGGGGAAATTTTTAAAGAGTATCGTCAGCCATTTTATAGCAAATACGATCGTTATAATATAAGCATTTATAGCAAATCGTTATAATATAAGCATTTATAGCATTTTATAGCAAATACGATCATAAATATATGATGATTGTTTGCTGGGTAAGAGAATCGTAACAATTGTTGGTTGGGTAAGAGAATCGTAACAATCATTTTCTGGGTAAGTGTTGACAAAATCTTTTAAAATGTAAATATTTTTATTAATTTCAATGCTTTTTCTTTCCTGCTGGCCATTTTTTCTGACCGAAGCAAGTAACTAGAACCAACTTTTTTTTATAAATTTGAACCCTATTGCGTGTTGAGGTTGGTACTTCTGAACAGTCACTTTCCATATTTCCCTCGCTTACTGTTCGGAACTACTCAGTCCGATGATCTTCTGGTATTGAATGCCTAATCTTCTGATAAGTAAGTAACAACCCTGTAATTCCTTATGAAAGTGCTCCCATTTAATATTTTCGTAATTAGGTTCTGAACTGTGTGTGCTGGATTGTGACAACACAGATTTTGATATTCCAGTACAAATATTTTTTGCAAGAGATAATTCAACTGAGATATAACGGCTTAAGAGTGAATTCGGAACTATAAACGCCTGCACAGGTGATGAGAGAAGAACGCATCATTTGTTCGAAGATAAAAGAGCTCATCACGTACATCCAGCCAACAACGGTAGAACTAAACCATGTCAACATAAAAAAAAAACCCTAAAATAATAGTCATTCGCACAATTTAGTGATTTTTTATCAGCGTTGTAGTAATTTTAGACGTATATATATGCGCGTACTCTTTTAAGAAAGAATTTTGTAAATTTATGTCAGTAATAATGTAAGTGTTCCCTTCAAATTATTGATTAGTTTATTGAAATTTGGAAAGTGGAAAGGAATTGTTATATTTTAAAGAGAATTTAAGACATGAATGTCCACATTTCCACAGAGTTCACATGTGTAGGAGTTTCTGATTATAAATCAAACCTCCCTCCTAACTTATTTCCAGCAAAATATCAGCCGAATGTCAAAAAAAAATTCTTGTGTAATTAATCATGTGTTTCTATCTAGTCAAGAAATACTATCCGATGCCCTCAGCTGATGAATATTCGATTAACAGATCATATCAATCAGTTTTGGACAAGAAAGCAAGGGAAAAAATTTAAGAAGATTAATTCCAAATTTTCTTTGATTTTTTTAAACTCAAATCATTCAATTCTTTACTTGCGAATTAAAAGAATTACGCGCGGCAAGGTTTACCCTATATTAAAAGTTTCATACTGAAGATAATTTTTAAAACTGTCGACACACACACAATTAATAATGAAATGGTAAAAAGAATAACGGTTATTAACAAATACAACATGTAACTTTTTGTAGAATAAAATAAAATTTAGTACTGAGCAAAAATTTAATTGTAAAACTATTCGTTCCATTCAATAAATATGTATAAAATTGATAATTATATGAATTTTCCTTACCTCATATTGTAAAAATCAGAATACTTCAAGATCTGGTTTTGAAAATTTTCAAACAGTAAACAGTTTATTACTGACTTTTACAGATTTATTTAGAAATGCAAAGTCCTGCAGAGGAGTTCATTATGAGATTGCATTTGGTAAAATGCGTTATATTTCATAGTTTTAAATTGAGTTAGTTACATGTGAGAATGAAATCAATATTACTGAACAAATTTGTTGCATAGCAAAGAAATACCGTTTGAAATTACTTTCAGTTGGATTTTTGATAACACAAGATTATAAAAAATATAATTCCACCCGGAGACGCTAAATGATTCCTTTCGATGACTTGATATTAGAGACCCTAGCATCCTTGCACCCGGGAATAATTCAAATTTGATGCAATTTGTTATTGCGAATACTTGAAAGTGGAATTTTCTTAATAAAATTTTCAGTATCTTTGACGAGAAAATATCAGTTTAGTACTCAATGCTCTGATCTTTAATTCAACAATTCGTAAGTTCGTTTCCCACTTTGGTTGTTAGTTCTTATAGTTCAGAATTGGTTCTTAAGTGCAAACCTATTCTTTTACTTATGTATTTTACCCCTTAAGAAAGGGGGAGTGAAAAGAATTGAAATGTACGAAATCATAATTTATAATGGAGCTAGTTTTGTTTTAGAATCGTTATTTTGGACAATAACTATAAAAGTTACTTCGAACGATAAGTTAGTCACTCGATATATTCCCTCAAGAGATTTCAACTGGTATCGTTCGAGTTTTAAATGGATTTGGAACTACAATTTATTTTTGCGTTCTATTAATTTTTAAATACATGAGTTATGTCAAGAAGTTAGAATATTAAACACTGAATGGAAAGTGTTTCATTGTTATATTATATTAGTCAATTTTGAAAAAAGAAAATCGACGCACTTTATTTGACCTTTTGTTTGTTTGTCGCTCAACGATCATTTTTTGCACACGAAAGCTAATTACACCGCGACCTACGGTTTAAAGTGGATTCCGAACCACTACAAACATCCATGCTAAAGGTGGGATTCGAACCCACTAACTGTTGAACCGAAGGCAAGAGCGCTAACCATTCGGCTTCCAGCTCGGATTATTTGACCTTCTGCAATACTTTTTACTTTTCATTTGGATAAAATTATAAGATGAGAATAAATCGTCGGAGAAGCGGCTCCCTGCGTAATTTCACGACAACCGAATGCGAATAT